>OX344722.1:28372057-30772057 GCA_947034835.1 Ballota nigra
ACACGTGACAATCATGACTCTTCATTCCAGACACCTTTCCAGTTTCCGTGTCAACTCTGTCTCCCAAATTCGACACATAATTGTCAGGGAAGCTCAACTCTTTCACCCACTTACACAAATTCTTCCTTTCTGCTTTACTAATTGTGTAAGAGGCCTGGGGATATGTTCTTGTCTGCTCATCCTTGTGTAGGAAAGCACGAGAACAGAAGAGCCTCAACTCATCTCTGGATTTTGAAGTGTCTTTGGTCTTCCCTTCAGTACCCAGGACCATATGAAACAAGTTGTCGAAAACATTCTTCTCTATATGCATCACATCCAAATTGCGTCGAATCAACAACTTGCTCCAATAAGGTAAGTCCCAAAAGATACTTCTCTTCTTCCAACCACCCTGGATGCGTTTATTGTGTTCCATTGCACCCGCCTCAGTTGTCTTCATCAAATCAGTGACTGTAACCTCATACAACAACGAATCACCTGAAATAATTAATTTATATATGGTTAACTTATTTATATGAGACACATAGACATAAGTAGTGATTCAGTACCCAGACACATACCTGATCGAATCCGTGGTCTTGGGCGGCCTACTGCATTTTTACCCTTTAGAAAGTCTGTTTTGTTCCTCCGAAAGGGATGATCAGGATGAAGAAACTTGCGATGGTTGTCAAACCATGACACTTTTCTACTCAATGGAAGATAGAATGCATCAGAACCGTCCATGCAATACGGGCATGCTAGTTTTCCTGCTGTTGACCACCCAGACAACATAGAAAATGCTGGAAAGTCACTAATGGTCCACAAAAGTGCAGCTCGCATCGTGAAGTTCTGCTTCCTATGAACGTCGTAGGCCTCCACCCCTGTAGACCACAAAGATTTCAACTCTTTAATCAATGGCTGGAGATATACATCCAATTTATGCTTGGGGTTGTGTGGTCCAGGCACCAAGATACTAAGAAATATATGTTGAGGCTTCATGCACAACCAAGGAGGTAGATTGTACGGGGTCAACAACACAGGCCATAATGAATACTTTTTTCCGTGCTTTCCAAATGGAGCAAAACCATCCGTGCACAAGCCTAACCTCATATTTCTCGTCTCCCTTGCAAAATCTGGAAACTCCCTATCAAGATGTTTCCATACCTCCGAGTCTGCAGGATGCCGCATCTCTCCAGAATTCTCACCAGAACACTCCTCAGCATGCCATGTCATGTCTTTAGCCGTGGCACTAGACTGATACAACCTCTCTAGACGAGGAGTGATGGGAAGGTAATACATTGCCTTATAAGCCTTCAACTGCACTTTCTTCTTACTTTTTGTACGACCAGATGGTTTGTACCGTGGGTGACCACACATCTTGCAATGATCCTCATCCTCATCCTCATCCCAAAACAACATGCAACCGTTTGTACAACAATCAATCTTCTCAAAGGGTAGACCCATATCCTTCAAGAGCCTCTTGCTCTGATAGAAATTATCAGGCGCCGTGTTGTCTTCAGGTAGAGCTCGTTTGAACAATTTAGCAAATTGATTGAACACTTTTTGACTGACCTTGCCTTCAGTTTTGATGTTCAACATTTGAGCATTGAATGACAATTGCGTCTCAGTCTCACAACCAGGAAACAACTTTTGATCAACGGTTTTAAGCATATAAAAAAACTTCTTTGGCGATGATTTGGTTCCTCCTCCATTGGTGTTTCATTGAATTGTGGTTGACCACCCAAAACAGATTCTGCAATCATCATCCGATATCTATCAGGTTCATCCTCTATTTGTGGTTCAAATTGAGTATACGGCACATAACTTGAACCACCAACATCAGAACTTCCACCACCGCTCCACCCAGTATACCAGTATTCTACGGTTTCGATGTCAACATTCCACCGTTGTTCACCGTGACTGGTACAGTTGTAATAACGGGGAACAAAACCGGAAATCACAAGATGAGTTCTAACCTCATCAACACTCAAGAATCTCATATTTCTGCATCTTCTGTCTTTACACGGACACCTAATATTACCCATACAATCCATACTGCATGGATGTTGTAGTGCAAACTCAATAAACTCATCAATTTTATTGCAAAAGGCAGAGTTAATGCCTCCTCCTATCATTCTAGGTATTGAGTACATCCAACCACGATCTGGAAATTGCATCTGTTACAGATTAAAAGTAAATATCACGTGAGTTGTAAAAAATTGGGCAGAGTTTGCCAAAAAATAAGGATATACAAAATTTTCCTTCACAAAAATCAATCCAACACAACCATATATATCAATCATAGTAAACCAATCAAATAAACAAATATCACACAATTTATCTAATAGTGTACATAAAAATTGAGCAGAGTTTCGACTAAAAATAGGTATAAATATCACACAAACTAAAATTAACGTACCCATCAAATAAACATATATCATCAATCATACTAAAACCCATCAAATAAACATATATCATGCTCATTACCTAATAGTGTACTAAAAAATTGAAACAATAAAAATATGACATTTAAACGGTTAAAAATGTGAAAACGTACGGTGAAGTTGAAGACAATGACAAATACGTACAGTGAGGTTGAAGGCAATGACAAATACACCAAATATACGTGAAGAACATATGAAAACCGCATCATTTCTTATTTTTTTCGTGAGTGAAAGTGAAAGGGGAAAGAAAAGGGAGTGGGCTGTTATAAATCTGTGCAAATTTGCGACGGACTTAATTTCCGTCGCAAATTGCATATCTGCGACGGCTTTTCCGTCGCAGAGAGAGTTTGCAACGACCCGGGTCAATTATTGGTCACCAACCCGTCTGACAAGATTCAACCGATTAAATTTGCGATGGAAAAGTGGTCCGTCGCAAATTTGAATTTAAAAGTTGCGACGGAATGCCGTCGCAAAATGTAACCCGGCCGAATTTGCGACGGAAATGTGGTCCATCGCAAATGATTTGCTTAGAATTTGCGACGGCGTCCGTCGCAAATGGGTGCAAAACTTCGGCGTTTTATGTCTCCGTCGCTAAATTCCGTCGCAAATTTGCGACGGGCTTCTCTTGCCGTCGCAAAATCGGTCAAAATTGACCAACTGACGAAATCCGTCGCAAATATGTGAAAAGTCTGTCGCAAATGTCCTAATTTGCGACGGATATACGTCCATCGCAAATCTCCCGTCGCTAAACACTATCTTTTTTGTAGTGTCTATAAAGTATTATTAAACATAAAATAAGCATGTGTATTCAAGTATATTTAAACACAAGATCGACTCTATAAAGACTTTATCATCTCTCATAACATGCTTAACAAATTTATCAGAAACAACATTTTTATGCTTTTCTCCAGCTTTAACAAATTTAACATGTTCATTAGTAAGAGAAGGTTCAGAAGGGTCACCAACAAAGGCAATATCATTTTTTTTTTTTACTGTCCAGTAGTCATATTATCATCCATATTTATTTTCCCTTTTGAGAATTTTTTGAAATTCAAAGTTGAACTTTTCAGTTGCTCTTTAAGTTTATATAGTTCTAGTCCTTTCTAGTCAGGATCACTTCCAATTTTGTGAGAGAATACCACAAATCAGAATTTTCCAAAGCCAATGACTCAAGAATCTGATTTTTGGATTCTAGCTTCTTACTAAGCTTATGTCTTCCAGGTTCACATGTAGTGCGAATTCCCTTTGAATTACCTTTCTAATCAAGTAAACCATTAAAACAGTTCACATCTGGACAATTTTAACCCAGCGTTGTCTCAAATGACATGCCATTTTTGTCAACATCAGAGTAATAATCATCCACATGATCATCAATGGTATCATCATACTCTATCCTAGCAAAAAACCACATTCTTCTTCTTTATCAGATTCATTTTCATCACCAGAATCATCATTCAAAGTAGCAGTCAAACTAAACTTCTTTTTCAACAAAGTATTAGCACATTCATTAGCATAATGACCAAAATCAGAACATGCATCACATTTCACGTTCTTTCTATATTCAGGATCATATCTAACTTTGTTATTTCTATTGTGTTGTTTAGCTTGATTAAAACTTGTTCATCTTTTGAAAATCTAGGGTGTATTATTAATCAAAACTTTAGGTTGAGCAATACCCTTGGCATTTTTTATTTTCTTCTCAAGAAAATTATTGAATTGCGTAGATAAGAGAGCAATGTTGGCTGGATTGCCAAGGCACAAATCGACAACATCATCATCAGATTTAATTTCAGTAATATAAGAAGACTTTTACGAATTAGAAGAAGTACTACCTTTGAACATAACAACCTTTTTATAAGAAGTTGAGATTACTTTGAACATGAAAATATCAGTTGTTGTGAATATAGCATCCAAGGCCTTCAACTTGTAACTAGCTAATTGAATTTCTTCATTTGTCCAGTCCAGTTCCCTTTTAATCCGGGCCTCATTAACCTCACCAGTTGGTGTCCTTGGACCGCGTTCATCAATAGACTTGATGTACATATGCATCTTAGGCTTCCAATACGCCTAATTTATTCCATCTAAAACTTGAGGCTTAATTATTGGAGTAAGTGGATATTTCATTGCAAAAAAAAAATAAAAATACATACTAGACATAGGATCTAAACTTAAGAACACTAAGTTTTTTACCTTGGTGCCAAGTCAAGGTATGCGTGATGTTTTTCAGAGTTGTATTAACTGAAATGTTGACAACATATAAGACAATACATAAAGTTACGAACGATTATAAACAATGGGAGACTTGAACTGTTAGACGAGGAGTCCAACATCTCCCAGCCGAGTCGGCCGCGATAATGGTCCGGTGCACCAAGTCTGGCGGAGGCTATTCGACCCGTGGTGCTGCAGCTAGATATGTGGTTAAAGAAAATAAATTAGCACCTCACTAAAAGTCCGGGCTTTTAGTCTAGTGGCGCGCGCTTGATCCTATAATTGGTATCAGAGCACAGGTCACAGGTTCGAATCCCAGTGGAAGGCATTTGTTGGCTAAGAGGGCTGGCAGATGCTTGGGGGATTGTTGGGCGCGGAGTCCAGCATTCCAGGCGCCAAGTTTGGCAGAGGCTATTCAACCCGTAGCGCTGCAACTAAATATGTAGTTAAAGAAAATAAAGTAGCACCTCACTACAAGTCTCAGGCTTTTAGTCTAGTGGCAAGCGTTTGATTCTACATAAACATCTAGGAAACAAAATTCAAGACTTTTTCATAGACTGATTTAGTCGATGATGCCTCATGGCAAAATCTTCACTATAACTTGTAGTGATATAAACAAAGAACTAATGTTTACAACTTAAGTACTAAAACCCGTAAGGTGTAAAAATATACTGCCTAAAATGATCTAACAATGAACTAGAAAACTGATCTCTCAAGTCCTAATCTAGTCTATCTTTAGACCTAATTGTTGATATGAGTGTTGCAACACTCTACCAACATAAATAGAGATAATAACTGTCATTCTACACTAGATGTACTAGAACACTCTATAGTGTAACTCTCGTTTATTTCTCCTTGCTTTGTCCCGTGTTTATCCATCGGGCTTCTAGTATTTATAGAGTAAGTATCAACAGCCAGTAAGACCACTAAGTCAATTTGGAATGATTTAGAAACTTTTCCCTCTATTAACTCCATGATTGAAATAACCGCCCATGATATGCTCACCTTCTCACTTGTAAACTGCAGCGCATGACCTGAAATCTTCTAAGTCTTCATCCTGCATGCACAATATTGAACATAACATATAATTAAGGAGTTAGTGTTAGGAGAAATGACAAATTAAGTAATGTTATTCAAAATATTGTCTCAACATTTTTTACAACACCGACATAATATTAACAATGACATATAATCAAATTCTAGAGAGTTACAAGGTTTTAAACTTACAAAACACTTCAAAGGATGGATAAAATGATATATAAATAAAAGGGCCGAGTGCATGGCAGAAAATTAGTGAATATAGAGCAAAAGTAAAGAGCCAAAATACCAGCAATCGACCAATTTATCACTTGGTGTATTTTAAACAACTTTTGCTTCTCCAATCTATGAGTAGATGACAAAGGCAACATAAGTGATGATAAAACAATCAGTAAAACCTATAATAACATCGAAAGTTTTGATATTTAGCAGAAACAAGTAGTTTAAGCAAAATGAAAAGAAGCAGTATAGAATTACCAAAAAAGGGGAAAGAATATTAAATTGAGATTTCTTATAATCATGAGTTTTTTAAAAAAAAATCAAAATTTCTCTCCAGAATACAAATCCAGATATTTGATTCTGCTCCAATTGTTACAATAATAAACCACATATAAATTCTACAAACGATATATAATAGTTGGTAAATGGGGATCTATTTTATTCATCGTTGTTTATAGAGAGTAGAAAGCTATCTATGGATAAGTATGAAGCACACTAAATCTATATACATATAATAACCCTAACTACCCTACATTTGGAAATCATTGAATTTTCCCGCCAAAATTATTGCTAAATTGAGTAATATTCATTTTAAATCTTTGGTATATATCTTTAAAATATATTTTATTATAAATATTAACAAATAATTGATTACAAAAATATTGAATATATGTTTGAAATATAATTTATAATATATATTTGAAATATAATTTATAATAAATATTGAGAAATATTATAAAAATATGTTGAATATATCTTTGAGATATATTATGATAAATCCCTCAATTTTGTAGCAGTATAAAAGATTTTTTAATTATTTTAAAATAATTGTTATTAAATATATTTGTGAATGATTAATGTTAGAAATAATTCGATATATAGTTTGTAGAAGTTTATTTTTTGTAGAAGTTATTAAAATAAATATTTATTAATCTGGAAAAAAAAATATAAGACCACTCTTTAATTTTTTGCAAAATATAGAGTGATGTATGAACCATTTGAAGTGAATTAGTCGTTTTTACTAAATGATACTCCCTCCGTCCCAAACTTAAATTCTCCTTTACTGTTTGCACAGTTATTAAGAAAAAAATTGTTTATTAGTATTTAAAGTGATAAAGTGATGAAGTAGATGTTTTGGTTATTAGTGTATTGAGAATATAATATTAAAAAGTATTGTTACTTTTTTACCAAAAGTAGATGTAGCAATTGAGTATTGGACGGACCTTTTTGGCAAATGGGAACTTAAGTTTGGGACGGAGGGAGTATTAGTTATTTTCATTCAAGGGAATTAGTTGTTTTTACTGCAGGGTATTAGTTGTTTTCACTGAAGGGTATTAGTTTTGGAGGGTAATAATTGTTTTTACTGAGGGATATTAGTTATTTTCACTAAAGATGATTAGTTGAAGGGTATGAAGAGTATTAATTGTTTAACTAAAGGGTATTAGCTGATTACACTAAAGGGTATTAGTTGGTTATACTAAAAAATATTGGAAAATGTTATATTTATGAACTAATTTCACTTTATACATACTCTTAATTTTTTCTAAGTAGGAGATTATCTAGATTAATTATTTTGAAAAGTATTAGTTATTTACTGAAAGGTATTAGTTGTTTTCACTGAAGAGTATTAGTTGAATGTACGAAGAGTATTAGTTATTTAACTAAAGGGTATTAGTTGATTACACTAAAGGATATTAGTTGGTTATACTAAAATGTATTGTAAAACGGTTTATGTAGCAACCAATTTTCACTCTATACATACTCTTAATTTTTTATAGAAGAATAAAAAATTATCTAGATTAATTATTTTGAAGAAAGATTATAGTAGACATATAACAATTAAACAAAGTATAGAGTGAAAATGGTTCATACATGAACCATTGTAAGTTATTAAATATTTTCACTAAAGAGTATTAGTTGTTTTCATATTAGTTGCTTACACTGAAAAATATAAGTTATTTAATCTAACCATTAATGCATCAATATATTCTATTGGGTAAACCAACAACTACATATGAGCCATATATATCATATTGGAATAAGTTTGAGAGGTATCTTTGGGTTAATTAACTAACGTACAAACAATGCATAAGTTAATGCACTTTGTCTCCTACTAAGCAAGAAAAGTGTAAGATCTCCAATAAACTCTATATTCCTCAATATTTTTGCCTCTAGATTCGGGATAATATTATGAACAATGCATTTCCAATTGAAAGCAGCGCAAAACAATGTATATACTGACTCAACACAGGAATGAATAGAAATTGAGGGTTTCTAACCTCAAACCTAGATTAAATTTGGAGGATACAGAATAATGTTAGTTATTTATTTATAAAAAATATATATGAAATGTATACATTCATAAATTGCATAATCATTTTAATACATGCATTTATCTCAATATTATAAAAATAAACTAAAAAAAATTAATATGTACGAGTAACCATATAAAACGAAAGACTTCACAGATAAAAAATTATAATTGGAAAAAAAAGTGAAGAGACTCTATTGATAATTTTACAAATGTTTCAGAAGAGACAATTTACATTAGTTGTCTTCTGTGAAATGCCAATTAATAAGAATTAATGACAATCGCTCACTAATGTTGGCATATTCTTGAAGAATTAAGTTTTCATTCACAGTTAGTCGTATGTGGATGTTTTGAGAGTCACCAATCGCAATAATTTGAAGATTTTGACATGTGTTGACTGATGATAAACATTCATTGAAAATGAATAAAAAATATGATTTTTAAAGATATGTTGAGATCTATAAGTACTTTCGATTATTATTATTATTTTACATTCTATTTAATATGGGTTCATAGTTATTACCAAAATTTCTTACTACATAAATCATAAAAAAATTATATGGTGAAATACAAATAATATTAAAACCTTCTTTTACAAATAAAACATATTCCCTACATCCCCTCTTAATTTTCAAAGGTGACTGAATACGCTTTTTAAGAAAAACTGTTTTATTGACTTTTTGGATCAATAAATAAAGTAGTTATTGTGAGAGTGTTTTATTTCTATATTTGGGGTGTGAAAATTATTGTGGAACGTTCCAAAATAAAAGTGTGAAAATTAAGAGGAGACGGAGAGAGTCCAGCGGCGGACCTAGTTAAGTAACATGGGGTACAACCGTACCCCCCAATTTCTTGTTTTGTTAATTAGTACTACCTCCGTCCACGAAAAATAGGTTTGTTCCTTTGCACGTGGTTTAATGCGATATGTCGGAGGGTATTACGTGATTTTCCGAAGTCTGTTTTTTTAATAAAATGATCGTTTATGGAAAGTATGCGAAACGAACTTTCCATTAACGATAATATTATTAAAAAATGAATTTCAGAAAACCCTGTAATACCCTCTGACATTTTGCATTAAACCACGTGCAAAAAAGCAGGACTATTTTTCATGGACGGAGGGAGTAGTATATATCTCAGTGTTATTGGATATTGAAGTTATAACTCAAAATATGAAAACTTTGGTTATTAAGAATAGGTTAAGCTTTCTTCTGTGAGGTTAATATACACGAAAAAATAAATTTTCTATTCACTTGTGAGGTTGCCGGCCACTTTCTTAGTTTTAGTTGCATTTTTTTCTTATTTATTTTAATCACATGACATGTATTACATGTATAAATTAAATTTTGTTTTCCTCTTTTAATTTTACTTTCTAATCTTTGGTTATATTTGAAATATTAGATAAAATAGTATTAACCAATAATAATCAATTTCATTTGTTTTAAACAAATACTCCCTCCTTTTCAAAAAAAAAAAAAAAATATTGTTTTAGAGGTTAAATTTAGTTTTAAAATAATATTTTTAAGGTTGTAAATACTTCTTTCAACTGATCAAGAAATAATGTGGAATTGGATAAATGGTGTCACAGATCACTTCCAAAAAATGAAAAAAAAATTCCTGACTCAATTATAACTTGTAATTTTAATTATATTTTCAACTCCATTTAATTATTTATTTACATTTATTTATTTTAATTGCATGCATTTTAATATAAGACAATGTTTATATATAAATATTTTAAAATTAATTGTCAATTGTACCCCTAATTTCAAAATCCTGGGTCTGCCACTGAGGGAGTCACAAAAGTTTACCGACATCTGCATTAATTCCTCTTTTAAAAAATATATCTTAAAATAAATGAATAATAATATTATCTGTTTGAAATGAAAAGTACTTTAATAGAATTACAAATAAATCGCAAACGTAAACAAACAAACTCCACTATAAATTAAACACCCATAAATTAATTGTACAATTATGGCATGGGTTTGAATACTAGTTTCAAGTTAACGATCAAGAGCTTACTTAGCATTTTTCTACCTACTTATATTTCATTTAATCAACTGCCATGGATACACAATAGTTACCTAATTCAGATTAAAATCTTACATAACGGAAAAAAAATAGAAAGGGTCCCAGTTTCATAATTAACGGTCGACGGAAGTAATTGAGAGGGTGAAATTTTTTTATGCTTCTACGGCTTGAAGTACTTTCAATGGTTAAAGGGGCAACAATGTTTTTGTGGAGGGGGGAAGGGGGAACCACAAAGTGGTAGACTTCTATGAACTAATCTTAAAATAAATTATATAACACCTTAAAGTAAGAAATGATTTCCTTTCTCTGTTATTTTTAATTTAACTCATTCTTCACATTTAAATCTAAAACTATCATAAAGAACAAAATAATGAACACGCCCTTACCAAATTGACGGTTCGTTTAATCACAGTATGTTGGTGTAAGAATTTTATCATGAAATAATGCAAAAACTCCCATTATGGATATGATTATGCATTAACATATAAACAATAGATTTACCATCACAATAGAATTTCATATGATAAATTACATAGTTATCTTCATCATTCTATCTTTGAGTTTTTCCTTTAAAAAAAATGAAAAAGCCAACTTCTCATTTTCTTCTTTCTGCCTTTTTATTCCTCGTTTTAGTTGATTCTCCTCCATCTTTATCCTTATTTTAATTAAGTAATTCACCTATTGAAGTCTCTGTATGATTTATGTGGAGTTGCAACAATTAGTCAAACTAATTAAATTGTAATCACAAAGTTTAGCATTGAGGATTATTAAAGAATAAAAAGAAAATAATATTTGAAAGTTGTCTTATAAATTCAACACATTAATATATGATACATTACTAAATATATGGTGGTACGGGCAAAAATAAAGTGTGGGGTACATACTGAATCTACGGTGTTACGGGCTTAAATAGAGTGTGGTATATGGTAAACTAATGATGATACAGACTCAATTAAAAGAATTAATTCATTAAAGGTATAAGGGACCAAATAATTATTCTCTTAGCTAAAAAGGAAAAATTTAATATCTCATGACATAAAAGAATTTTTTTTTTTTTTGACACTAGGCTATTAATTGGGAATGTTCACGGAGTTTGGAGATTACCGAACCCGCACCAAATTTCGCACCGAAAAAGAACAAAACTGAAAAATTCATTGACTTTTTTACTTTAACCATATCGAAATCGTACCAAAAGTTTTTTCGGTATGGATCTGGATATTATCAAATTTACCGTACCGAACTGAATAACCGGATTAAATAGGTATAAAAATTTAAGTATTATTTATTTTGTATTAATAAAAGTATTATAATGTTATTGAATTCAAGTACAACTATACCATAACATAATTTAGCTTATTTATCATATTAAGTTCTTAAAACATTAACTCATGTTTAGGAATATATCAAAATGATTTAGATATCTTTTAGTTTCATTCTAAATGTATTTTCATTTCTTAACAAGAACTTGGATATGGTGTAACATAATTTTAATATTGCATTTTTTGTTCACAAGATACTTTAAAAGGATTGTTTAAATATATAATTTATATATCATATTTTAGATATTCTATTTGATGACTCGAATCCATGACCTCTCATTCATAGGTAGTGGAGCTCTAACCACTTGAGATATTTCACTTCGTTCATCCATTATCATATAATGTGTTATATTTAAGCTTGAAAGGTATATGTTAATTATAGTTGAAGATGTGTAGTATTCATGTGAGTGTGCATCAATATATTTTTTTAGAAAAGGAGAGAATAACGAAAAAAAATATGTTTCTCCGCTCAGTTCCGTACCAATCTGATCCGACCCGTATGTAACCGAAAATCCATTTTGATCCATACCCAAAAATAAAATATTCATACTATACCGTATCGAAATTTTGGTACAAACACAGACACTTGATTTTAAAAATAACCAAATTTTGGTACGAATACAAATATTTCCAAATATTTATTTTGATATGTACCGTGAAAGTAAATGAATACATATATATATATAATACAAATACATTTCAACCTAAAGAACAACTAATGACACAATGGGCCAACAGCCTAACAACAATTAATAGCACAAATGTTAGACCCAATATCAAAGTAAATAAATGCTAGCCCTTTTTTCACTGGGATGAGATTTTGATTCTCATAATTGCCAACAAGTAGTTGACTCTTTTTTAATCAATTATTCTTGATTTTATATGTTTAGACTCTTTGTTCTAAATTATGACTTAGGTAGAATTATAAATACATTAGTTATATACTTTTTTTTTAATCAGAAAAATAAAACTTTATTAAAAAGGGTCTCTCAGGGTAAGAGAATTACCCACATAGTACGAGAGTTTAATCTTTAAATTTTATAGAACACAAAGAGATCAAACAATTAACAATCCAAAAACAAAAGATTAAAGAAAATCGCCTAGCATCCAAGTACCAATCTTGGGTAGCTCATCCACTCCTTGTAGCTTTTATTCACCAAGTCCACCTCACTCTTCACCATCCAACTCCATATTCGTGCTTTTAGTTCTTCAACTAAATCCTCCTCTTTAAATTATCCTCCCCTAAACACCACCTCATTACTCCCTTTTCAAAGAAACCACACCACGCATTCCCAAATACAAGAAACAACTTCCTTCCCTCTCCTCCCTCTTAAAATTCTACTAAAATGTAGTAAGCATGTCGAGGGATTTGAAGAAAGGGCAGTTTCCACACCTAACCACCTAATACATTGCATCCACACCCTATAAGAAAATTTGCATTCAAAGAAAACATGGCGTACCGTTTCCACTTCTTCCTCACAAAATACACAAAGTAGGCTCGCATTTGGGGGTAGCCTCTTCCTACGATGTAACTCCATAGATGTTGGGATCCATTCCCACAACACTCTCCACGCGTGCAATCGAACTTTTGGGACGGACAGCTTGTTCCATACTTGCTCAAACTCCTCCTTCGCTCCGTCACTGTTGATGATCGTATCTAATCGTGAGGATTAGTGGCTGTTTTTAATCGTTAATTAGATCACCAAACAATTACGTGTGATTGATCACTAACGTAATTAGTGAATACGAAAATCTGGATTGGGTTAGAATTAACACGTGTATTGATTACGTATTTAATTCGTATATAAGAGAATCGAGCTGCTTTGGGTGTATAATCAAAGTTTGAAAGTGTATATTACTTTGTGCTTATTTATTAGCTGAAAAAATTTAAGTATTTATACAAGTTTGCCTAGCAGGAAGTGTACATGACCTTTGACCTCCCTAGTGTGCATGTGTGACACTTGGGCTTTGATTATTTTGACCTTATCTAAACTAAATTCTATCCTTCTACACTGGACTTGCTCGCATTCAGGAGTTGTTCGTCCCGTTGAACTTGTCCTTGAGGAGTCTTTAGTTTGATTTTGATGGTCTTTATTCTTGATAATTTGTTGTCTTGATATTGCAGTCAAATCTGTTCGCCGATATGCTAGATATGCTCGTCGGGGTCTCATCTGGGTCCACTTGGTCTTTAGATTAAAGTTGCTCGCCTGATTATAGTTGCTAGGCGAACAAAGTCTGTTCGCCTGGCGTTTCCAGCTCAGCCTGGTTTTGGCGGCTTAATGTTGTCTTAAGGGTGAGTACTTTGGATTAATTCTGCTCGCCCTAATGACGTTTCTGCTTGCCTATCAACAATTGCCCCCTTGCCAATCATTATGTTATGATAGAGCAAGTCGAACAACTTATGGGTTGGCAACTATCCGATGATATGGAGGCGAGCTGATATAACATGGCGCGATCAACTTTTCATGAGCGGACAACATTGGCCGAGCTGATTCGTATGGGCGACGATTGGAATCCCAAGGTCGAGGGTTGGGCTCGAGGTGTGACGTGGGCGGAATGATTACCGCCGCACACGCCCACATGGAATCGAGGTAACGCGCCTCCAAATTTGTCGGAGTAGGGCTGTACGCGCTTCGTAATTGCAATTTGGTCCTCACATTTTCAAATTTGTTCGCTCGTGACCCCATTTTTTCATACACTATTTAAAGAAAAAACTTGCCATTTTTACTGTTCATTCTCAGTGCAAAAGCTGTTCCATTCCTATTTCGAAATTCCGGCAACAAAACTCCATTTTTGGCGACGATTTCTTCACATCAAGGTAATAGTTTCATCTATTTTTCTTCTTCTTTTCCGTTTTTGTGATTGTGGGTGTGAGAAACACCTAAAACCCCTAAACTCCACCGTCTAGGATTTTGAACCGCTGCAATTTCCCTTGCTTGCCACCGGAATCCGCCATTAACGCCTCCGAAAGCTTTTCCATTTCCAAATGTCCTCTCACTCCGAAACTGGATCATACTCTCCTCGCAACCCTGGGAAATGGCCAATCGAAGAGTCTCCCTTCCCTGTGGTTGATTTGGAATCCAACCCCGACGCGGCTTCAGTAGCGCGCTCCGTCGATTTAGGGGCCCGTCCATCTGGAGAAGAAGTTGCGCAAGCAAATCCTGCTCGCCAAGTTGAGGAGGAGACCAGCTCCGACCTCCACGAAGAGGAGGAAGAGATCGAGGTGTTACAACCTGTCCGCCCGGACGAACTGACCTGGGAATACCTAAAGGACATCCAGTTCCCCATGCCAAACCCTATTGAGCACCAACTCCCGGTTGCCATTGCTCGCTAAGTTGTTTGGGAGGAGTATGAAAGGGAACACTCTCCTCGATTTACCGTACCAGCTAGCGGAAACGGAAGCTTAGGGCCACGGAATATGGGGCGAGTTGTATCGTGTCCACCATTACCGAGGAGGACTTGCCCAAAATAAGGAGGGAATATAAGATTCCCTTTGACGTTCACATGTATGCCCCTCTGACGAATGACAGAGCTGATCGCCCACCCCGTGGGCTCACGGCGATCAACCTAACCACACTAAATATTGGGGTGACCCTTCCTCTACACCCGCTGGTCGGCGGGTTTCTCGAGCGAATCAACCTGGCCATCACCCAACTAACTCTCATAGGGTGGTTAAACTTGATGTTAATAATGGTGTTGTGCGCCCTAGAAGGTTATCCCAACAAGCTGTCCGCCGAGGATGTCAACTACCTCATGACGCTCACGGCCTGCACCGGAGGAGAGGCGGGCTGGTATTACCTCAAGGCGCGGCCAAATTTGAGGCTGGTAGAGGATATCACTGGGAAAGTGCGAGATTGGAAGCATGACTGGTTTTGGATAGGTGGTGACTGGCGTGCTTCTGCTCGCTCTTATGGTGGCCCTGAGCGAATTAACACTCCGGCGGAGTTTAGGGACTTGATTCGTAAGTCTTATCCCTTCTATATATTTGAAGAGATAAGACTAATTTTAATTTTTTCTTTTAATATTTCAGGTCCCAAAAACCTCAAGTGGCGAAGTGCAAGGACAGTATCAGCGATCAGTTCCTATTCACAATTAGCCTGATTGCTCTTCGCGCCAGGCAGATCGTAGCATCAGCCATCTTTACTTGGAGTCAACGCGCAGAGTTGCTCGCTTCTCTACCTACCCTCACCATCTCAAGGCCCAAGCTCAGGTTCCAGAGGGTAAGATTTTTAAACTGGGCGAACAAACTTGTCCGCTAATTTGATCTTGCATAATTTTTCTCACTTAGTTTTTAATTTCTTTACAGATCAGCTCGTCATGGTCGCCATCCATCCTTCATACCACATTCTTGATCAAACAGTGTGGGAGATGTCAAACAAAAGAGAAAGGAAGAAAGTTAATCCCCTTATAAAGATAATCTCCTTAGCGGCGAAAGCGGGCAGAGATGATCCACGGCAAGGGAGTGGATCGAGCCCAGCTAAGCAGCCCGCCAAAGTTAGTAGCCCGCCCGCGGCTGCTACCCCCAGGTCGAAGAAACTTCTTCGAGGAGACGGCACTCCCATCTCTGATGCTGAAAGGGCGGCCAAGAAGGCCAAGGTTACCCATGGGAGTGGAGTTGTTCCTGCTCGCCCAACTAAGCCTGAAGGAGGGCGAGCTCCTTCTTCGGAGCAATATCACGAGCAGCCACTGGTTGTATCTGCTCCCGAAGCACATGCTGGTCATCCTTACGATGCGACCTATCTCGGCTGGGATAAAGGTCGCCATGATGCGTAAGTCCTTTGTTGGGAAATCTCTCTTCTCTTTCTTTGTGTTTTTTATAACACTTTGATATGTTTTCGTGCAGTTATGACCCCAACAACTATCCGAAGCGATTAAACATGGCGCACCAATATTCCTGCTCGAAGGTGCTCTCCAACTATCACGAGATTCCGGATCCTTTTGTCCGACGCGCCTCTGAGACAGTCCCACGCTTCTGGACTAAAGAATTGAATGAGATCGTCAAGACACAAACACCTCGTGATAATGGTCGTTTGTGTCTCATGGAGGTGAGCAGGTCCCTGGTTACCGTACAAAAGCTGGTCGCCCAGGTCGACGATCTGGAGAGGGATGCCTGTCACCATGCAGCTACCGTGAGCTGCATTTCTAAAGAAATGGATGAGGCAAAGTCTGAAGCCAAGAAAATGGTGGCCGACCTTGAGAATAAGGTTAAGGCCCATCAAACGAGTGAGCAGTGTGCTCTCGATCTGTACATCAAGGTCTCTGGGGAGTTGAAGATCAAAATGGCCGAGAACGAACAACTTCGCGCCGAGCTCGCTCGTGCTCAAAAGCAAAAAAAAGTTGCGGAGAAGTTTGCCACCGAGGCGACGGCCAAGATTGCCGACCTGGAGAATCAGCTCGCCAACTCTATTACTCCTGAGGAACTTATTCCGAAGATGGAGGCGAGCTCCATCATCAGCTTTGTGACGGCCTATGCTTAGAGCATTAGAATTGCCAATGAGTTCAAGGCCTAGCCTGTCGTCGAGGAGATTGGCAAGGAGCTTTCCAACTTCATCGAGTCCAATCCTCCAGTCCCAGGCACAACTCTCCAAATCGGCGATCTGCCCGATTATGGGGTCAAGATTGACTTCGTCGGCCCCGAAGTTATAATTACAAGTCCTTCTGAGGACGAGGGGAAAGAGGCTGCCGAGGTCGAGCAAACTTAGCCGGTCGACCAGAATGAGAAGGCTCATCGAGAGTGAGCTGATGCTGAAGGACTGATCGCCGAGCTCACTGAGGATGTCCCTATTGATCCATCAATTTCAGGGGCACCCTTAGAAGATCCGAAGGACGATGATCTTCCTCCTCCTGCCGGACATGGCTCTTAGATGATAGGACTAGTTAGGTCTTTTCATTCTTGTAGTTGTTCGCTCCCTTGTGGAGTTTATTTTGTAACTTTTTTGGGCGATCAAGCCTAGTTATTAATGAAATCATATTTTGCTCGATTTATTCTTTACATTAATTGTTCTTCGCACTTATATTTATGCTTAACAATCTTAATGTAGTTGGGCTTTGTTCCTTTAGAACTTTTGCCTTAGAAATTTGTGGGCTTTGACCTTAGGCTATGTTCATTTAAAAACGAACAGCCTTTGATGGGCTTGATTGTATAATCAATTTGTGCCTCGGGCTTGAATCTCCTTTGAACTAACAACTTAAGATTGAACTTGCTTTCAAAAATTACAAGTACAAATGACGACTTAATCTACAAACAATAATAAACTAAGCTGAAGTTGTTGGACCTCTATACATTTTGTCAAACAATCAACTTATCAAAACCCATAATTTACACCCAAGGTCAAGGTAGCTCGACTACTATACATCTTGTCAAACCAACAATGGACTTTTAAAGGAATTAAACTATACAAGAGGAAATCAGCGCCTGATCGCAAATAACTTGACCAGATCAATTCTGCTCGACCACCAATACTTGGTGGAATTTTTCAAAAAATTAGGCAAGTTTTTGGATCTTACTTGTGCACATGCCATTTTAGCTCGCCCAGCTAAGTAGTGTTACTTTCACTTCTCATAGGCAAAGTAGCTCGCCTATTGAAAATACTTCTTCAAATTAGCTGCATTCCAAGAATATTGGGCCGAGTTGCCATCTAAGTCTTCTATGTCGTACGCACCATTGGGTAACCTGTCCGTTACCCTATATGGGCCCTCCCAAGTCGGGCCAAATATGCCTGGAGGTGGGGCGAGCTTTTTCCTCAGAACGAGGCCGCCGACCTCAAACTTTCTTATTTTGACTTGAGAGTTGTAATAACGCTCTGCTCTCTGCTCTCTGCTTGTATATTGCATTTTTTAGTTTAGCCGTGATTCTTTTTTCTTCGAGCAAATCTAGCTCGACTGATAGGGCAGAGTTGTTCGCTACTTCTTCAAAGTTGGCCGTTCTCAATGTTTTGGTCTTTAATTCAACTGGAATGACGGCCTAAGTTCCAAATGCTAACGCAAAAGATGTTTCTCCGGTGCTTGACCTGGGAGAAACTCTGTATGCCCACAGTACATCTGGAAATTCTGTAGACCATTTGCCTTTGCTTTCTGTTAGCCGTATTTTAAGAATATGCTTGATTATCTTATTAACGGCTTCCACCTGACAATTTGATTGTGGATGATAAGGGGTTGAATAGTACTTTCTGATCCCCCATTTTGTGCAGAAGTCTCGAAGCTTTTTTCCATCAAACTGAGGACCATTGTCTGTTACAAGTGTTTGAGGAACTCCGAACCGACAAACAATGTTCTTCCATATAAAGTCAATCATCTTTTCTTGGTTCTGCTTCTGCCTATTTTGTATAGTAATCCACGGCCACAACAATAAATCGTACATTTCCCTTTCCGCGCGGGAAAGGTCCAATAATATCCATTCCCCATCATGCAAACGGCCAAGGACTAAAAACCGAAACGAGTTCTTGAGCAGGGGTACAGATACTTGGAGCAAATATTTGACATCGGTGATAAGCTCTAGCCATCTGGATTGCATCTTTTCGTAAGGTCGGCCAGTAATAGCCTTGCCTTACAGTTTTGTAAGCCAAAGTTTGCCCCCTAGCATGATTTCCACAGGCTCCGGAATGTATATCTTCCAAAGTAGTCCTTCCTTATCCCCTAGACAAACACTTGAGTAGCGGGACTGATAAGCCTCTTTTGTAAAGCAGCTCGTCTACCAGGGTATACCTAGCTGCTTGTTTTGTTATTCTTGCAGCTTCAAAAGAATTGCTTGGCAGTTCTCTGTCTTTCAAGTATTTGGCCATGGGAGTTCTCCAATCATCGTTATCTTTTTGTTTGACCACCTGATTTACTTCATAATCCACCGTCGAAGGTTGAGTTTTCCTAGTAATGACGATGTCTGTTAGATCTGTTGGCCCGTCACTCGTTGCTAATCTAGGGCATCAGCTTGTGTGTTGCTCGTTCGAGGTACCTGCTGGATATATACTTGGTCTAACATAGATGCCAAATGAGCAATAATTCGTTAATACTCGATCATATGTTCGTCTCTGGCCTCATATTTACCTCGTACTTGGCTCACAATGAGTTGAGAATCTCTAAAAATCTGGAGTCGTCTGACTCCAACTGCTAGTGATAAGTGGAGACCTGCAATAAGGGCCTCGTACTCAGCTTCATTGTTAGTGGCCATAAACTCGAATCTGACTGCCGAAGTGAATACTTGTCGGTCAGGGCTGATAAGAACTACCCCTGCCCCCGAGGCCAAATTTGTTGACGAACCATCTACATAGAGATGCCATGGGTGATCTAGCCCTCTCGTCGGATTTTAGGGAAAAGTCAGCTCGACTATGAAGTCGGCTAATGCTTGACCCTTAATCGTTGTTCGAGGTACATAGGTTACCCCAAATTGGCTGATTTCTATAGACCATTTTAATAGACGACCTGCTGTATCGGGTCGATGCAGTATATGTCTGAGTGGGAAAGTTGTTAGTACTTCGACCTGATGATCAAAAAAGTACGGTCTTAACTTTCTAACATTCATGACCAAGGCATACGCCAGCTTCTCTGTGGGCGAGTATTTCACCTCAGCTTCATGCAGAGCTTGGCTGACATAATAAATAGAAAGGTGGAATTTGTCTTCTACTCGTACCAAAATGGAACTTATTGCCACGTCTGAAGCTGCCAGATACAAATAAAGCTTCTCTCCTAGGATTGGCTTTGATAGAATCTTTACGTCTCCCGGTTAGTCTTTTAGTTGTTCGAAAGCTTTCTGGCAACTGTCTATCCACGTAAAATTTCCCTTTTTGATGGTCTCAAAGAATGGACGACATTTGTCCCCCGATCGTGATATGAACCTGTTTAAAGCTGCTAGGCATCTTGTCAACCTTTGTACGTCTTTGATGGAACGAGGAGGCTCTATATCAACGATTGCTTTGACTTTTGTAGGATTGGCTTCAATGTTGGAGTTATACGTGAAAGTATGCTTTTACTTTGTATAAATCATGTATTAAACACTTGTTTATGAGAATAATTCTTTTATCACACTTGCTTTAGATATGATTGAATGTTGAATATTTATTGCAAACCATTTCATTATAAGTGGTACTTGTTACATTGTAGTTAATGTGGTGATACCCGATCACGGAAGATCACATTAACGGTTTCCTTGTAACTAAACGTACAATCTCACGACCAAGGTGGAATTGGACAATCCGCCGTAAAAGGTCGATGTGTAAGTCTCGGATTGGTTTGTCTTGACTAAGAGATTGCACTAGCACATTTAGTATGTGCTGAAGAGGACCTACAGCGAGGATAAATTCTTATGTTCTGAAATGTGAAGAATTAGACCTCAGTGGTTATTCATTTCTTAATCTCCGTCACTTAAATAGGACCGTGTGTACTTAATAGTTACTGCTTTAATTCATGTTGGGTGAGAATCATCGTGACTTTGAACCTTGTGCTTTGGGAAGTAATATTAATCATACGCCGGTTGCTAAGATTTAATACGGGGAAACGCGTGCGAGTACGGCTCGTGTGATTTGTCCCCTTGGTGGGCTCAGAAGTTTTATCGTACCAAATCTTGCAAGTGAAGAATTGGTTTCTTCGGTACGGATAATAATGTTGTCTTTACTCCAAGGTGAAATATATTAATTAATTTAGAGCTATTCAGAAGCTTAATTAATTAATGGACTTGATAATCTTAAATGCGGGAAATAATAATCGGAAGCCCATATTATCGTAATATGGATTAAGATGGATAGTGCAATATTAATTTATTAGTGGTAATAATTAATATTAATGGATTCAATTATATTGGGGCTCAATATTGAAATTCAGAAGTCCATTAGGAGGTCCAATCTTAATTATCTTTAAAGGCCCCTCAAGTAGCCCATTAAGTAGCCCAGTAATGATAAGGTGATTAAAATAAAAATAAAATAAAATGCTGATTTTTCTTCTTTATTTTCGAAAATTAGGAAACAAGGAAAGAAAAGATTTTGTTGATTTTCTTGGAAAGGTATTATGGAAGATAAGTATTCTTGGAATACAAGATTATCTCATATATTCAAGAAGATCCAAATCTTGGATTCTTTTCTTGTTATTTTCGAAAATTGCAAGTCAAATAGGAGAGTGAGATTTTTGTGGAATATTTTATTATGGAGAAAAGAATATATGAGATATATTCAAGATTTCTTAGAGACTAAGAAAAGATTTTCTCCAGGCCCATAAAATATGCAATTTTCGGCCACTTCATCTTATAAATAGGGGGTGATTATTTCATCCCCAAGTACATAATTCCATGTGTTGGAAAAATCAAGAGCATATATATTTTTCTTTTTCCTTAGTTATTTAAATTACTTGAAAGCATCTCCCACCGGTGATCAAGTAAGGCGAAAGGGAAATACTTGAGAAGCTTTTTGGGTTGATAAAGCGTGATCGTGATTGTCTCGTTTATTCAAAGACCAATTCTACAAGAGGTACGTAAGTCACATAAATTCTTGTTATTCCGCCTAGATTTTATGTGAATTAATTCAATATGCATGATATTAAATTTGTTGTTGGAATTATTATTTGAATTAATTACGATTAATTCATGCTAGTAATAATTGAATTTAAATTCGTATTTAAATTTCATCCGGAATAGTTCCCGGGCACCCCTATTTTCCCAACAACTGGTATCAGAGCTATGGTTTCGGGCTCTGATCTTTAAATTGGAATTTAAATTGTTAGACATTAAATTGAAATTGGATAGTAGAATTGCTAGATATTTTTTGCAGGTATCCAATTGGCATGGTTTTAATGTTATTTTTTTTCATGTGTGTGAATTAATTGTTTTTAATTTGATTCGTTCGAATTCATTTTTATCGTGAGAAAATCCACGAGTAGATTAGTTGTTTTTATTTTGATTTGATCATTGTAATAGACTAGTCTAGATCTAGTATTTATTTTTTTCAAATAAATTGTAACCGGATCGAGACGAAGAATGAAGAATTAAAGACGGCGTACCCGGACGATGCATACATGTGTGGCGTATGCATGGACGTAAAATCATGCATGGGGTGAAAAATAAGAACGTACGACGAAACCCAGTGCACGAAGTGCACGAGGCGCCATGCACGACGGGCGAGCCGAGGCGCACGAGCGCGCGCGCAAGGCGTCGCCTCTCGGCGCTCGGTGCTCGGCGGTCGTGCCGAGAGGCGCGCGGCCCATCCCGTGGGCCGACGCACGCCGTTTCTCGGGCCGTGAAATTTTATTTCCATTCTCGATTTTTTTTGTGTGATTTTAAACGTCGCCCCGAACCCCAAACGAAGTTGTTTTTGATGAAGTGTTGTTGTTCGAGTGCGAGCGTGTCGAGACGAACTATGGAAAGCAACAAGGACGATATTTCGCATCAAGGCGTGAAGAAATTAAACCGTGACAATTGGATTTGAGTGCTCCATTGTGTTTAATTTTGTTTTGATGGATGTTTTATTTCGTGCACTTATTATTATTTGTTAATATATGTTTGCATGAATTTTATTGTCCAAGAAAAACCTTACTTTCGAAAATTACTAAGTATGTTTATTTAATCACAATTTTTTTTCCGGATATTAAAATTGGATTAATTTGGCCTCCATAATTTATTTATTTGTGAAGTCTTTTTGGAATACATTTCCCCCTCGGATCGGCCAAAATGACGGATATCACATGAATAAATTCCGAAAGGATGATTGTGGATTATTACTAGTGGCGGTATTGACCCTCACCACGAGTGGCTTGCTCAAAGCGAAATAATAATCCTTTATTTAATTATGGTTATTACTTAGGCATGAGAAATTGATATTAACTTACTCCCCTCGAAGTCCCTGTCAATTTTTATGTGGTCAAAGTGGGAGCCAACTATTAATTTTGAATTAAGGATTTGTAACTTTTAAGTTTGTGATCCGCTTGAATGTTTTTAAATGTATAGACCACCCCTCGTGGCGCATTTAAATTGTTTCGAGATGTTGGTTGATGCATGATTATATTGTTTTAAGGTTTCAATATAATTGATGTGATCGAATTATGTGATAATTTTGTATTTTTCTAGATATTGATATGAATGTATGTTTTATTCTCATTTCATCATGTCGCAGCCTTTTAATCCACTGTTTAATATACTTAAAGTTAATAAACTTTTTGGAGAGAATTATATCGATTGGAAATATAGTTTTAAATTTGTCCTTACTGCACGAAAACACAATTGGGTTATTCACGTTAATAAACCCGACAAGCCTAATGATAAGTCAAGCAATGGGAAAAGGCAGTTTATGATTGACAGCGTGACAATGAACACATGAAGTGCATCATCTTGACATCTCTGTCTGAGGATTTTAGGCGCGTTCATAAAGACATTGTATCCACTGTTGAAATCATGGAAAGCCTTGAAGAGATGTTTTCACATCAGAATCCCATGACTAATCAGTTCACCAAACATGACTCGGTCAAGTTGGAAATGGTGGAAGGAACGCCCGTGAGGGAGCACGTTCTCGAGATAATGACATACCTTAACAAGTTGGAAGTACTAGGTGCGGATTTTGATGTCCCTTCTCAGGTTGATTTCATATACCATTCTCTACCGAGAAGCTTTGAGCAGTTTTATCTGAACTGTCAGATGAATGAACGGACAATTCGTTTGCCCGAGCTCTTGCAAGCTTTAGTTTAGGGGGAGGTGATAATGGAGCACCAGTCTAGTGCTATGATGGCTAATGGTCCGTCTACCTCTTTTGGTCCCAAGGGAGGGAAAAAGAGGAAGAGAACCAAAGGCCGGATCCAAGCAAATCCAATTATTGCGAAAGGCAAATGCAAAGGCTAGCATCGAAGGGTGACTTGAAGCGAACTACACTAGCTTTCTACTAGTAGCTACCCCGCAAGAGAACGGGTTCACAGTAGTATGGGCAAGTATAGGGACCAAGTATTATCGAACCTAAGGGATGGTGTATATGCGAATAGATCCTTGAAGATCTACGCGTCGTAGTTAATATGAGTGTATTGTTTTTGGATTTTTTGAAAGAGTAATTAAACTAAATTGAAATTATCCTACGAATGCAAAAGGAAAATTAAACGAAATATTAAAAGGTGTGTTTTCAAATATGAGGTGGTGATGTTTAAGATAGGAATCCCTACGTATACTAACGGAGCAGGTACATAATCAAAATAACTGTGACACACAAGAATTAACCTAAGTCTAAGAATGCCAGGTGAAAGCTCAGGATTCTAAACCCTAATACTTTACCCTAACACTCGACTTCACTAATCTACTAATAAGTTAATAGATTGTGCTCAATTAATGAGACCCTAATTTAACTAAGGTGATGCGGTCGTCCTCCTTCGCTAAACCAGTAGATGAATTAACATTTCCTAAACTCTCTCGTTAAGTCTACTCGTTGTTAAAGAGTGATACAGTCGTCCTCTCTCTAACACCTTTCGAACGAAATTCAAGAGCGAAGTCTAGATTAATTATAAGAATTCATTAACCAAGAGAATTAAAACCTAACGTCACAAGTTACTCTAACTACATACCCACAACCTACTTCTACGAGTTCATCCTACCCTAAGCATGCAAGGGTTTTAGCTAGACATGGTTTTAACAAATATAAAAGCAATAGAAGAAACGACGAACATAAACATAATGAATTGAAGAACGAAAATATGAAACATGAACTAGGGTTTAAAGAAATAAATACTAAGAACTGAAATTTAATTACTTAAAACGAAGTTTCAAAGTGTTTAAAGAAATCAAACTAATGAAAAGGAACTAAGAAACGAAAAGAAACTAAGAATTCGTATGCAAAACCTCAACAAAACGTAAATAAAGCTTGCTCCTCTCCTTCCTCTCCAAAAACTAAGTCTAAAGTTATTTCTAAAGTTAGGCCGTTTTTTCAAAACGTGTTTGGAAGAGGTATATATAAGCACGAGTCGAAACGGGAGTTAATGGGCCGAGAATACGCATCCGGAGGCAAAAATCCGAAGTTGCTCGAGCAAAACGCTCGAGCGGTCCCGCTCGAGTAGTGTAGCTCGAATGACACAATCGCTCGAGCGGTTCCGCTCGAGCCGGTCGAGCGCTGAAATTACACTGTATGTTTTGGGCGCTCGAGCAATTCGCTCGAGCGGTGGCGCTCGAGCTGCTCGAGCGCAAGAAAAGTTATGTAAGTCTTAGGCGCTCGAGCGGTGGCGCTCGATGTAGTCACTCGAGTGACTTCCAACTCATCCCAACTAATACTTTTCCTCGTCCGCACTAATACCAATCGTATTTCTTCAATATCTTCTCATCCGGGCATCCGTTTGAGTCGATTCAAAGTCCTACGAACTCCGTTTTTCATCCTCTATTCACCTATGAGCATCAAAGAGACAAATTCATCAATGTGTAGAAATAATGCTCAATTGACTCTAAATACTCGATAAACTCGACCAAGATTGGGGTATTTCTAGCTACGAATCATGACAATTTCACGCCTAATCAACCCCCCCAAACTTACCGTATTGTTTGTCCTCAAGCAATGAAATAATAAGTCAAGTGAAATTGTTAGGAATGAGTCAAAGAATCAATTAGTGCAAGCAAATGAACTCGAGCTTCAAAAGTCAATCACCCGTATACTCACTCACTTTCTTTTATCGTACTCATGCAACAATGACAAGAAACACCAAGATAAAGCATGGATGTGCACTCAACGATGTGTTTCGCTCCCTCACAAGTGTATAACAATGATCAAGGGACTCACTCAAACAATCAATCACACAAATTGGTAGTCATAGGCTTGTAAATGCTCTTAACTTCGACCGTACCCTAGAAATCAATGCCGAATCAAAAAGGGCTTTTCTCAAGGTTGTAATGTCGGCTCTTTGGACAGGTGGGATAACAATATGGGTAAGTGACTTAAGTGAATGGAGAATAGAAAGTCAAACTTTGGCACTTCGAGATTAGGAACAGACTACTTCAAACATATTCAAACAACACTCTTTCAATTCCTCTTTTCTCAACACTTCAATTTTTTTCTAACTCTTTTCACTTTTTTTTTTTCAATCACTTCACTTTTCTTTTTTTTTCTTTTTCGCACAAACACATGAGCTCATCTCATTTTTTTTTTCCACATCTCAAATCTCATTCACACTCTTATTTTATCACCACTCAACCATCATAATTCTTTTTTCTCAACTCAACTCCATCCCTTCAACATTCACACTTTTCCTATTCTCCACTCAAATTGGGACAAAAAGGCTTAGGAACTTGGAATAGTGTTTAAATGTGCTAGCAAATAAAATAAGCTTTAGGCTCAAAGGACTAACAAGGGACAAATGTCATTGGTAAGGAAAATTTTGGCTAAGTGACTCATTCAAATCAAAGATGGCCTAAGATCACATTCGGCATATCAAACTAGACACAATCAAGAAGCAAGAGCACACACAAGTTCTAGCATCCTCTAAGGTGACGATCCACTCACAAACGAAGAGATTAATTAATGCATCTAAATCTCATAAGGCTCAAAAGCTCACGACTTTCACATCCATGCTAGTCCTAGTGCATTCTCACTCTCATCACACAAGTACTCAAAAGAAAAACTCATAAGCATACAAGTTCTCTCTCTAATCAGCTCAAGCTCAAACTCTCACACAAAAGAATTTCTAACTCACCCTTACAACTCACTGTACTCATCAAATCATACTTAAAGATAGCAATCAACAAGCATAAGATGATTGATAGGCATGAAATATGCAATAGCGAGTCAAATCAAAATCACCCCAAGGAGTATCTCAACAAACCAATAATCAATCAAACTCAACTCAAAAGATAAGGGCGTGCATGCATGTGCAATGTAACAAGAAACATAAAAAACTCCACCCCCCCAAACTTCGACCTTGCTAGAGGTCTAAGTTTGGGGTTGTGGGTTACCTCAACCAAATAATTCCGTTTCTCTCAATAGCTTTGCACACTCCCTTGTCTCAAGTTGGTTCCTTCAATCTGAATAACTCCATGATACCTTTACTCCTTTAGAGACAAGCCTACAAGCAACTCACTCAAAAACGAGGTTAAACATACGACTCACAATAACTCCCTAATAACTAAAAACAAAGTAAATAATAAAAAAAATAATGGGTTGCCTCCCATTCAGCGCTATTTTTAAGGTCCTCATGCCGGACCAAGCTCAAAGGAGCTTATGGGACATCATACTCAAATTTACCTCCCTTACTCTCATAAGAGTGGTGTTTGAACTCCTTTCCTTGATGTCCTTCCATCATGAGTTCCTTTCCTCTTTTCTCATTCCCAAGTGTTATGGATCTCAACTTCTCCTTTTCCCTCTAGCTGGACCACGTCCACTTTCTTCACCTCTTCATCCTTCAACTTCTTCACTTTATCCCTATCAGAATAATCAAGATCATAATGCTCATGGGTTAAATAATCACGTGAAGGACTAACAAAATCATGAGTATGAGAAAGATTAGGGATAGAAGGTGTGTCTTCAACACGAGGATCAATTGCATCCATGCAATACAAGCTCTCGTCCTCCCTCGGGTGCTTCATGGCTTCATATAGGGAGATCTTCACTTCTTGATCATCAACCTTCAATGTAATCTTCCCATTTGCCACGTCTAGCACCATCCCCGCCGTAGCTAAGAACGGTCTTCCCAAGATTAGGGGCACATGCTCATCTTCCTCCATCTCTAGGACCACAAAATCGGCTGGAAAAATGTGATCTCCAACTCTCACTAGGACGTCTTCAACCACACCTTGAGGTCGAGTAATAGACCGATCGGCAAGTTGAAGCGTCATCATTGTGGGTTGAAGTTCTCCACCTTCCAACTTCTTGAAAAGCGACAAGGGCATGAGATTGATGCTCGCCCCTAAATCACATAGCGCTCATTTCTTGATCCTGTTCCCAATGTCACATAGGATCGTGAAGCTCCCGGGATCCTTCAGCTTCGGTGGAAGCGCCTTGTGCACTAATTCGCTCACCTCATGGTTCAGCTGCACCAACTTCGGCTCATCCACTCGCCGTCTTTTCGCTATCAAGTCCTTCAGAAACTTTGCATAATGCGGCATCTGTTCCAAAGCATCATAAAAAGGAATGTTAATGTGAAGTTGTTTAAAAACATCAAGAAATTTTGCAAATTTTTCATCAAGCTTCTTTTTCATGAAACGTTGTGGATATGGGACTGGTATCACAGATTTGGGTACCCCCCATACATCTCTTTCTGTTTCTTTCACTTTATCCCTTGCTTCTTTTGCCTGCTTCCACTTAGGAACTCTCTCACCCTTCTCAATGACTTCCTCTTCAAGCTCTTTGCTCGCTTGAGTGCTTTCAATCCCCTTCTCAACTTCTTTCTCCTCAGTCTCAACTTCATCCCCTTTAGGCTCAATCTCTTCTTGGGGCGTCTCAGAATTAGCAGGCATCTGAGGACCTTCGTAGTTGGCTCCACTTCTAAGCTGGATCGCCTTGCAATGCTCTTTCGGGTTCCCCTCTGGCATGGATGGATATTTTCCCGGCTCTCTATTCACCATCTTTGCAATCTGGCTCATCTGGAACTCTATAGAAGTGAACCGCCTATTGTTCTCTTGTTGAGTTCTAGTCCACTCAACGTTCATCTTCTGGAGCTCTTGATCTCGATGATCGCCCTTCTTGTGCAGCTCCTTCACATCGTACTCCAAGGAGGACAATCGTTTACTCCCTTCCTCCACCTTCTGAAGGATCGCTCTCAACATCTCCTCGGTTGATGCACCGCCTTCTCCACCAGGAGGTTTAGACCCCGGATCAACACCTGCAGGAACAGTAATACCAGCTTTTGGGTTAGCATAAGAAAAGTTCTCATTCTTCCTCCATGTGTTTTGAGGAGGCTGCTGGCCTCCTTGAACTCCTTGTGTGTTCCTCCATTGATTTTGAAGTGGCTGAGGACCTGGAGGTACAAATGGTTGGCCATAAGAAGGCCTTCCATACTGATTTCCACCTTGGTAGCCATTCTGATTGTAATATGGGCCTCCCATGTAATTGGCTACCTCTTGCTGCCCACTTGGTTGGTCTACTCTCTCATTCTCTACTGCATGCTCTCCAACCAAACTCTTCCCCAACTCGAGGTTGTTGATCTTCTCCATCATGGCCATCAATAGCCTTCTCTTTCCTTCTCCCTCTTCAGCCTGATGCACTCTCTGAAAATCTGCATCTCCACTCCAAGCACCGGCATTCGTGACAATGTTGTCCACGATCTCCCTACACCTCTCCATGCCTTGATTGAGGAATGCTCCACCCGCACAGGCGTCTAAATGGTCTTGCCCCGCCTTGTTGGCACCACTATAGAAGAATGCCATAATATCCCCCTCATTGTACCCGTGCTGCGGGCACTCAATCAGCATGTTTGAGTATCTCTCACATGCTTGACGTAGGTCCTCTCCTTGCTTCTGGCGGAAGGACGAGATCTCAATTCTAGCCTTGATCGTCCTAGATGGAGGGTAGAATCGCTCGAGGAACAGACGCTCGAGCTCGGCCCAAGTGGTAATACCTCCCCGCGGGAGCGTATTATCGTACCACTCCTTAGCTATTCCCGTCAATAAAAATGGGAACAACCTAAGCCTCTTGGCATCTTCAGACATGCCATTGTAATTAAATGTTGAGGCTATCATGAGAAAACTCCTCAGATGTGTATGAGGATTCTCCTTCCCGATCACCCCCTTGAACTGATTCTCGGTAAGCAACTTTAAAATCCCCGGGGATATCGAGAAGTTGTTCGCCTCAACAGGAGGCAAAGCCACTCCATCATAGTACCGCTGTGGCTGCGCTGCAAACCTCCCTCGAATAGCCATATTGTGATATACGTTCTGAGGAACGTGTTGAGGATTAGCAGCAGGTACTGGTACTTGTTGGGGTGGTGGTGGGTAAACAGGTGGTTGATTATAGACTGGGGGTGGAGGATACGGATATGGTGGGTAAGGATAAGGTGGGTATGGGTAATGTTGGTATACTGGGTTGTTGAAAGGGTTATTTGGGTTTTGTGGGTAAGCAGGGTTTTGGTTCTGGTTTTGGGGTTGTATTTGTACAGAGTTGATTGTGTCTTGTGGGTTCGGGTGTGGGCTCTCAGTTCCCCCTATTGGTATCTGCTGATTACTGTTGTTTCCATTGGCACCCTCTGCCCGTTCCACAAGAGCAGTATACTCTGCAGCTATTTTGTCTAACTCCCCAAGTTCATCAGAAATCTTGTCTTTGTTTCCCGCGGCAGTAGTCATTCTTATCAAGAAGGCTCGGTTCCTTCTAGCTATTGTCTCAGGATCTGCAGGTAACCTCTCTTCACTCGTATTGCCTTGTGAGCGTGTTTTCATAAACCTGAAACACTAGCAGAAGGATCAAAACGCAACTGCCTAATGAATGGGAATAAAATTAAAAACAGAAAATAAATCACCCACTACTAACTACTAAGCTATCTACAAGTCCTATTCAAAAAGCATATAACGCCATTCCCCGGCAACGACGCCATTGACTTGAAGCGAACTACACTAGCTTTCTACTAGCAGCTACCCCGCAAGAGAACGGGTTCACAGTAGTATGGGCAAGTATAGGGACCAAGTATTATCGAACCCAAGGGATGGTGTATGTGCGAATAGATCCTTGAAGATCTACGCGTCGTAGTTAATATGAGTGTATTGTTTTTGGATTTTTTTGAAAGAGTAATTAAACTAAATTGAAATTATCCTACGAATGCAAAAGGAAAATTAAACGAAATATTAAAAGGTGTGTTTTCAAATATGAGGTGGTGATGCTTAAGATAGGAATCCCTACGTATACTAACGGAGCAGGTACATAATCAAAATAACTGTGACACACAAGAATTAACCTAAGTCTAAGAATGCCAGGTGAAAGCTCAAGATTCTAAACCCTAATACTTTACCCTAACACTCGACTTCACTAATCTACTAATAAGTTAATAGATTGTGCTCAATTAATGAGACCCTAATTTAACTAAGGTGATGCGGTCGTCCTCCTTCGCTAAACCAGTAGATGAATTAACCTTTCCTAAACTCTCTCGTTAAGTCTACTCGTTGTTAAAGAGTGATACGGTCGTCCTCTCTCTAACACCTTTCGAACGAAATTCAAGAGCGAAGTCTAGATTAATTTTAAGAATTCATTAACCAAGAGAATTAAAACCTAACGTCACAAGTTACTCTAACTACATACCCACAACCTACTTCTACGAGTTCATCCTACCCTAAGCATGCAAGGGTTTTAGCTAGACATGGTTTTAACAAACATAAAAGCAATAGAAGAAACGACGAACATAAACACAATGAATTGAAGAACGAAAATATGAAACATGAACTAGGGTTTAAAGAAATAAATACTAAGAACTGAAATTTAATTACATAAAATGAAGTTTCAAAGTGTTTAAAGAAATCAAACTAATGAAAAGGAACTAAGAAACGAAAAGAAACTAAGAATTCGTATGCAAAACCTCAACAAAACGTAAATAAAGCTTGCTCCTCTCCTTCCTCTCCAAAAACTAAGTCTAAAGTTATTTCTAAAGTTCGGTCGTTTTTTCAAAACGGGTTTGGAAGAGGTATATATAAACACGAGTCGAAACGGGAGTTAATGGGCCGAAAATACGCATCCGGAGGCAAAAATCCGAAGTTGCTCGAGCAAAACGCTCGAGCGGTCCCGCTCGAGTAGTGTAGCTCGAATGACACAATCGCTCGAGCGGTTCCGCTCGAGCCGGTCGAGCGCTGAAATTACACTGTATGTTTTGCGCGCTCGAGCAATTCGCTCGAGCGGTGGCGCTCGAGCTGCTCGAGCGCAAGAAAAGTTATGTAAGTCTTAGGCGCTCGAGCGGTGGCGCTCGACCTAGTCACTCGAGTGACTTCCAACTCATCCCAACTAATACTTTTCCTCGTCCGCACTAATACCAATCGTATTTCTTCAATATCTTCTCATCCGGGCATCCGTTTGAGTCGATTCAAAGTCCTACGAACTCCGTTTTTCGTCCTCTATTCACCTATGAGCATCAAAGAGACAAATTCATCAATGTGTAGAAATAATGCTCAATTGACTCTAAATACTCGATAAACTCGACCAAGATTGGGGTATTTCTAGCTACGAATCATGACAATTTCACGCCTAATCAACCCCCCCAAACTTACCATATTGCTTGTCCTCAAGCAATGAAATAATAAGTCAAGTGAAATTGTTAAGAATGAGTCAAAGAATCAATTAGTGCAAGCAAATGAACTCGAGCTTCAAAAGTCAATCACCCGTATACTCACTCACTTTCTTTTATCGTACTCATGCAACAATGACAAGAAACACCAAGATAAAGCATGGATGTGCACTCAACGATGTGTTTCGCTCCCTCACAAGTGTATAACAATGATCAAGGGACTCACTCAAACAATCAATCACACAAATTGGTAGTCATAGGCTTGTAAATGCTCTTAACTTCGACTGTACCCTAGAAATCAATGCCGAATCAAAAAGGGCTTTTCTCAAGGTTGTAATGTCGGCTCTTTGGACAGGTGGGATAACAATATGGGTAAGTGACTTAAGTGAATGGAGAATAGAAAGTCAAACTTTGGCACTTCGAGATTAGGAACAGACTACTTCAAACATATTCAAACAACACTCTTTCAATTCCTCTTTTCTCAACACTTCAATTTTTTTCTAACTCTTTTCACTTTTTTTTTTTCAATCACTTCACTTTTCTTTTTTTTCTTTTTCGCACAAACACATGATCTCATCTCAATTTTTTTTTTCCACATCTCAAATCTCATTCACACTCTTATTTTATCACCACTCAAGACTATTGCCAATCTGCTTTAAGTATAAGTGGGAGGAATTATTAGATTAGTGTAGGTTGACATGAGATGTCACGTAGAGCTACTACACTAAGACATGCATGATGTATACTAAAAAGCAGACTTTAAGTATAAGTGGGAGATTGTTGAAGTTATACGTCAAAGTATGCTTTTACTTTGTATAACTCATGTATTAAACACTTATTTATGAGAATAATTCTTTTATCACATTTGCTTTAGATATGATTGAATGTTGAATATTTATTGCAAACCAGTTCATTATAAGTGGTACTTATTACATTGTAGTTAATGTGGTGATACCCGATCACGGAAGATCACATTAACGGTTTCCTTGTAACTAAACGTACAATTTCACGACCTAGGTGGAATTGAACAATCCGCCGTGAAAGGTCGATGTCTAAGTCTCAGATTGGTTTGTCTTGACTAAGAGATTGCACTAGCACATTTAGTATGTGCTGAAGAGGACCTACAGCGAGGATAAATTCTTCTGTTCTGAAATGTGAAGAATTAGACCTCAGTAGTTATTCATTTCTTAATCTCCGTCACTTAAATAGGACCGTGTGTGCTTAATGGTTACTGCTTTGATTCATGTTGGGTGAGAATCATCGTGACTTCGAACCTTGCGCTTTGGGAAGTAATATTAATCATACGACGGTTGCTAAGATTTAATAAAGGGAAATGCGTGCGAGTACGGCTCGTGTGATTTGTCCCCTTGGTGGGCTCAGAAGTTTTATCGTACCAAATCTTGCAAGTGAATAATTAGTTTCTTCGGTACGGATAATAATGTTGAGCTGTCTTTACTCCAAGGTGAAATATATTAATTAATTTAGAGCTATTCAGAAGCTTAATTAATTAATGGACTTGATAATCTTAAACGCGGAAATAATAACCGGGAGCCCATATTATCATAATATGGATTAAGATGGATAGTGCAATATTAATTTATTAGTGGTAATAATTAATATTAATGGATTCAATTATATTGGGGCTCAATATTGAAATTCAGAAGTCCATTAGTATGTCCAATCTTAATTCTCCTTAAAGGCCCCTCAAGTAGCCCATTAAGTAGCCCAATAATGATAAGGTGATTAAAATAAAAATAAAATAAAATGCTGATTTTTCTTCTTTATTTTCGAAAATTAGGAATCAAGGAAAGAAAAGATTTTGTTGATTTTCTTGGAAAGATATTATGGAAGATAAGTATTCTTGGAATACAAGATTATCTTATATATTCAAGAAGATCCAAATCTTGGATTCTTTTCTTGTTATTTTCAAAAATTGCAAGTCAAATAGGAGAGTGAGATTTTTGTGGAATATTTTATTATGGAGAAAAGAATATATGAGATATATTCAAGATTTCTTAGAGACTAAGAAAAGATTTTCTCCAGGCCCATAAAATATGCAATTTTCGGCCACTTCATCTTATAAATAGGGGGTGATTATTTCATCCCCAAGTACATAATTCCATGTGTTGGAAAAATCAAGAGCATATATATTTTTCTTTTTCCTTAGTTATTTAAATTACTTGAAAGCATCTCCTATTGGTGATCAAATAAGGCGAAAGGAAAATACTTGAGAAGGTTTTTGGGTTGATAAAGCGTGATCGTGATTGTCCCGTTTATTCAAAGGCCAATCCTACAAGAGGTACGTAAGTCAAATAAATTCTTGTTTATTCCGCCTAGATTTTATGTGAATTAATTCAACATGCATGATATTAAATTTGTTGTTGGAATTATTATTTGAATTAATTAGGATTAATTCATGCTAGTAATAATTGAATTTAAATTCGTATTTAAATTTCATCCCGAATAGTTCCCGGGCACCCCTATTTTCTCAACATTCAATTCTCCATTTACTAACCAGATGGCCCAGGAATTTTTCCGAATGTACTCTGAAACTGCTTTTCTTTGGATTCAGCTTCATGTTGTATTTTCGGAGAATGTCGAACACCTGGGATAAATGTTAGAGGCGGTATTCTTTTTTAGTACTTTTGACGACTATATCATCAACATACACCTCCACCGTCTCCCCGATATGTTCGTCAAACATTTTTTTCACCAGCCTCTGGTAAGTTGCTCCTGCATTGATTAATCCGAACGACATTCTTTTCCAGCAAAGTAAGTTCTTGTTTGTGTAGAAGGCCGTATTTTCCTGATCGTCGGGGTGCATCAGAATTTGGTGGTAACCAGCAAAAGCATCCATAAATATGAACATTTCATGTCCTGCTGTGCTATCCACCAGTTGATCAATGTGCGGAAGTGGAAAATTATCCTTCGGGCATGCTGCATTCAGATTTGTGAAATCTATGCATAGCCTCCAGGTTCCATTCGGCTTTCGCACCAGGACGAGATTTGCAACCCATAGTGGGCACAACGCCTGTTTGATTAGGTCGTTGATTTGCAACCCATTGTGGGCACAACGCCTGCTTGATTAGGTCGTTGTCCAACAACTTCTTAACTTTTTTATTCAAAGCTTGATACTTGTCGGGCCCGTATTTCCATCGTTTTTTGTGGATGGGTCTTCGGGCTGGATTGACATTTAGTCTGTGACAAGCATCTTTTAGATTGATTCCTAGCATATGACCATGCAAAGACATCGAGGTTAGCTTTCAAGAATTCTTTCATTCGAGTCCTGTAGGGTTCAGGGAGCTCGGATCCGATGTAGAGTTCAAGATCATCACGGTTAGGGTTAACTTTGAGGGCTTCCAGTTCTTCGACTGGAGTTGCTCGTCGTTTTTGTCCCTTCCACTATGGATCAATGATTGGCCCTTCCTGACTTAGCTCATCCTCGATGTTCATTGGTTCTTCACCTAGACGGGGATCAACATTGTCTATTATGCTGGGAACAGTATCGGTTGCCAAAATCGCATTCTGTTCGTCAACGATGGCTGATAGTTCTAGTGCTGGCAGGATCTGTCCGCCATCTGGCAGGTTCTGATCGCCAATAAAAGTATGTTGTTCATCAACTTCCATCTGGTCGTTCTGATCTCCTAGTATATCTTCGAGGATTGAAGGTTCATTATCAGAATGGCTAGTGGATGCTTCCATCATCGAAACCTGTTCCTTAGTTGTATGTATTTGAAGGAGACATTCTCGAGCTTTTCTCTGGTCCCCCTTCAACGTTCCAGCCCTACTTGCTGTTGGAAACTTAACACAATAATAATAGGTTGAAACAGCAGCCTTGAATTCATTTAAGAAAGGTCGGCCAAGGAACCCATTGTAGGTGGATTCTTGATCTACGATCAGGAAATCCACCATTCTAGTTATATTCTTTTCAGGGTCCTTGGTCGATACAAGTTGCACTGACAACCTAATTATTCCTAACGGTTCTGTTACAACATTTCCGAAGCCTAGGATTTGGTGATTAGAATCTTAAATGTAGCTAGCATAGTCACCTAGCTGATCAAGCGTTTTCTTGAAGATAATATTGGTGTAGGCTCTGGTGTCCACCAATAGTCGGTGCACTTTGGTTCCCATTATCTTGGCACAGATAACGAGAGAATCGTTATGGGGAGTTACGATTCCTTCCAAATCTTTTTCAGTGAAGGTCAACTCTGATGTGTGAAGAATGTATATGTTGACTCCCATTTCTTGCACCTGGGCAACTGCACGTAGCTCAGCCTTTCTTTTTTTATTTGAGATTGGCGGTCGTCCATCAGAATAACCACCAATAGGTCATGCAGGCTCCATCATTTAGATTTCAGAAACTGGACCTCCTGCTGGTGTTGGAACTGGTCACCCAGCACGATTCCTTCGGGGAGCTTGTTCAACATCGTCATCCGCAGACTCGTCATCTCTGTCTCTCTTACCGGGTTATCTTTTCACAAACTCAGATATCTTACCCTCCTCATAGAATCAGCACAATTGCTTTAGCAAGTCACGACTTTCACTTATAAAATGCCCCACACTTTGATGGTAGGCACAATACTTGTTTTGGTTTAACTTGCTAGCGTCTTGACGTATCTTTCTTGGAGGAGTAAGTAATTTCCTGCCCCGGACATTATTGTACACCACATCAATTGATATGGTGAGTACATGATTCAGCTTGTCTTTCAGTTCCGTCCCCTCGTTGAATGCTTTCATGTTCTTTGGGGCTCGATAACCTCCACCACCAGTCTTCTTCCCACTTTCCTTTTGTTCACCCTTGTCTCCCATGTCTTTTTGCAAGGCTTCGTGCATGGAGACAAAGACTACTGCCCGATCACGAAATTCAGCGTAAGTCTTCGGGCATCTGAGATGTACATCCTTCCAAAGTTCAGTGCCCTTCTTTAATCCAGCTAGGACGACTACAATTTTGGTGTCTTTGCTGACTGATTCCCCTTCTAGCAAAGACCTTGTCAAATCTTTCCAAATACGAACTGTCCAACTCGTCGTCAGCTTGTTTTAGGTCGGATAACTAATGTCTCTGGGATAGATAAGACCCGGCCGTAGAGAAATTGGACAAGAATTCTTTGCCTAGCTGGGCAAACGAATGAATTGAAGCAGGTGGCAGAGCCGAAAACCATATATGGACACGGTCCCCCAGAGTCAATGAAAAGTTTCGTCACTGGGTTGCATCACTTGCCCCCATCGATATCATATAATCAGAGTATTTCATCAAATGCACTCGGGGGTCCGTCGTGCCTTCATATTATATACTTGCAGGGAATTAGATCTTCTTTTGAATGAGAGCTTTTAAAATTACTGAAGATGGCGGAGAGGATGGAAGGGAAGTATTCCCATAACCTCTCTGTAGGTCCAACTGACCCTGCATGCTTTTGATTATTTTCCTCATGGAAACCAATTCCTCCAGGGATCCCCCTTGACTTGGAGGTTGTTCGGCGAACAAAGGTGCGTGACCATCTGTTCGCCGCAGTCCCTCGCTTGGTATAGGAACTCCCTGGACTGGCCTCCTAGTATTGGGTGCCCCATCTGGGCCTAGGCGACCAAAAGCTGACCTAGTCAGCCTTTTGTGGACGGATTGGCGAGCTGGTATGTGGGCCGGGCGAGCTACTTCTGCTCTTGGATGGACCTCCGTCGCTCCCCGACCATGGAGACCTAATCTGTTCAGTGCACTTTGGCGTGTGCCCTGACTAACCCCCAAAGCTTGGTTTGGGGTTGATTCTCCATGGCTGGTAGCTTCGGCGAGCTGTTTCTCCTTGCCCTTCATCTTATGAACTTGGGTACTGTCTGCCTCATTTTGATGGTCATCTCTGGCCTTCTCATGCTCACGAGCTCTTGTTGGGCTATGCCTTGCTCGGATATGAGATGGGCTAGGTTGTGCTTGTTGCTTTTGTAAGGCCTGAAGCATCGAGATTGTTCGAGCTAGTTCATCAGGATTGCAAACAAAAGCATCCAGCTCAGGTGTCATTGGTTGATGTGTAACTGTTGGATGGTTTTCTTGCTTGTGCCGGGCTATTTCTACTCGCCTACCAGCCTGGGACATTCTCGAACGTGAATCCCTTGTCACATGCTGGGAGTGTTGAGTCTCATGAGACTGAGGCATCTTTAATAGATGTGTGGGTGTTAGTCTTCAAAGATTCTTAAATGAAGAACACCAAGAACACCTTTCTTCAATTCTTCAAGTTTTAAGTTTGAAGTTCTTGCTTAATCACACTTGAATCCTTAAATCGGAGGTTCGATACCCTTCTTCTAGCACCAATTTGTTGATGATCGTATCTAATCGTGAGGATTAGTGGGTATTTTTAATCGTTAATTAGATCACCAAGCAATTACGTGTGATTGATCACTAACGTAATTAGTGAATACAAAAATTTGAATTGAGTTAGAATTAACACGTGTATTGATTACGTATTTAATTCGTATATAAGAGAATCGAGCTACTTTGGGTGTATAATCGAAGTTTGGACGTGTATATTAATTTGTGCTTATTTATTAGATGAAAAAATCTAAGTATTTATACAAGTTTGCCTAGCAGGAGGTGTACATGACCTTTGACCTCCCTAGTGTGCATGTGTGACACATGGACTTTGACTATTTTGATCTTATCTAAACTAAATTCTGTCCTTCTACACTGGACTTGCTCGCATTCAGGAGTTGTTCGTCCCATTGGACTTGTCCTTGAGGAGTCTTTAGTTTGATTTTGATGGTCTTTATTCTTGATAATTTTTTGTCTTGATATTGCAGTTAAATCTGTTCGCCGATGTGCTAGATATGCTCGTCGGGGTCTCATCTGGGTCCACATGGTCTTTAGATTAAAGTTGCTCGTCTGATTATAGTTGTTAGGCGAACAAAGCCTGTTCGCCTGACATTTTCAGCTCAGCCTGATTTTGGCAGCTTAATGTTGTCTTAAGGGTGAGTACTTTGAGTTAATTGTGCTCGCCCTAATGACGTTTCTGCTCGCCTATCAACAGTCACCACCACCATTCTTCTTCCGTAGTAACCACTTGTAAACCTCATTCACCTTGTACATTCGGAAGTTCCCTGTCTCCATCTCCATCTATCTTCAATTCCAAATTTTGGTTGGAACCTGTCAATCACAGAAATTAAATCATTAAGCATATCACTCTCCCTCTCCAACAACTCCCTCCTCCATCTCCACTTCCAACCCCACACCCCCTCCTTCCATTCACCCATCTCACTCACCCTCACCCTCTTATCTAAACTTAGATTAAAGAGTCTAAAAAATCTCGACTTAAGCACCCCCCCTTCTCCCGCCCATTCCTCTTCCCAAAAGAAAGTATCTCTTCCTTCTCCCATCAGTTTTTCCAACCCTTCAAAAAATCAGCCCCCTTGTTTTTCCCCTAAAGATTTTAGTACTTCCCCCCACCATCCCTCTGGCTTACTCTCCCTCCTCCCCACTTGACTCCCTAATCCCACCCCCCAATTAACTCCCCATCTTGCATTAATAACTTTGACCCACAATCTGCCCCTTTCATGGTAAAATCTCCACCCCCACTTACCCAAAAGCGTTGTATTAAAGCACTCCAAGTCCCTCACCCCAAGCACCCCCCCTACAGATTTAAGGTCACATATAGTATTACATTTAACCCAAGGTACAATATTTTCGCTTTCCCCACCCCCATAGAAAAGAACGTTGTAATTTAATAATTTCACACACAATTTTTTTAGGAGCACGGTAAGTGGACATCAAGTTAACTGGAAGAGTGGAAAGTACAAAATTTATCAAAGTAAGTCTACCAGCGATATAAACCTGCAAACCATTCAACCTTCTTAAGCGACTCTTCACTTTCTGCACCATGTAACCCCAATCAGACGCCTTTCTATGTGCACACCCCACTTTAACTCCCAAATAAAGGAAAGGAATTGAACCCACACGGCACCTCAAAATTTCTGCAAAGCTACAAATCCTTTCCTCCTCAACATTTAAGCCAAATAAGTTGCTTTTTTGGCAGTTCACCCTTTAGGCCCGACAATATCTCCAGGTTTAGAAGAAACCTTCTAAAAAACCACAGCCCCTCCACTGTAGCTTTCCCCAAGAATATTGTATTATCCGCGAATTGAAGGTGAGAAATTTGTAACTTTTCTCTCCCCACTTCAGCTAGTGCAAATAGCCCTTTCTCAACTGCTCTCGACATCATAATACTCAGCCCCTCCGCCACAATAAAAAAGATATATAATGTATATAATGTCCTGCCATGAATATTCCTAGATTCGTCTTTGAAAATGGAGTATATCTTTAAAATTAAATCAAAATAACCTAAATATGTAAAGAGTGTCAATAGAGTGAAATTAGTTTATACATAAATCATCGAAGAATATTACTCCCTCCGTCCAATATTAGTAGGCCTACTTTTTGGGCAGTTATTTTTTGTCATAAGTTGGAGGGTATTATGAGGTATTGTGAGGTTTATTTATCAATAAAATTATTGTTTTTGGAAAATATAAGTATCATATTTTCCATAAACAATAATTTTATTGATAAATGAACCCCACAATACCTCATAATACCCTCCAACTTATGACAAAAAATAACTGCTAAAAAAGTAGGCCTACTAATATTGAACAGATGGAGTAATTATTTATACTAAAGAGTATTATTTATTCTCATAAAAAAAATATTAGTTTATTTTCACTAAACAATTAATTATTTTCAGTAAAAAATTAAGTAATACTTTGAACTCAATTTTCAACCAAGTTCAATGAATATTGCAGCCGTTTCTCATGTTTCTTGGAATATGGGTCAATTTGTCTAAAGAGACCAACATTATCCAAATGAAAAGTTGCTACTAGGGAAACAAAAAATAAACGTGCATAATTTTGAATTTTGAATAACTCCGTAAAAGGTCGCCAATTCAGACTTACTATTTACAAACGATCGATCATAGCCGCCAACACCTCATTAGAATTAGATGCATGACTGCGCACTCTTTGACCCTTCCACACTAATTGTATTTTATCACCACAAAGTTGACCCACTTATTATATTTGGAGTTCTTCACTTGCCAACCTGATTGATTCAAAGCTAACATTTTTACATTGGAAAAAAAAAATAGAAATGGCAAGGGAAAAAAATCACTAACTCTCTATCATTTTGGATTTTTAAATGAAACAGAATTCTTTTATGGTATTAGAGTCAAAAGGCTCACGCCCGAATAAAAATTATGGGTTTAATTTCCTCTTAGAGAAACTCTACCCATATTAAAAAGGTCAAGTATTATATAAAAATAGTTCATATTAGTTTATCATGAAATTATATTAAATTATTGAATATATGATTAGTAGTGATAATCCCGCCATGAGTATCATTATGTTGGGTGGTTGATATTATATTGTATTTGTTGAAAATTTTCTTGAACCCAAACTAATGATATTTCTGGTCAAATATTCGATACTTTAAAACAGTTTCATAATAAATTTATCATGAACAACTTTCATATAAAACTTACTCTATTAAAAATTGGCTACTCATTGGGTTTCCCTAAAGAGGAAAACTTGAATCTGCCCCATGAGTTAGGAGAAGTGTAAGTAAAATAATTAAATTAATTAACTTAACACCTTTTTACAAGTTTTGACTTTTAAATGGGGCGAATTACACAAATAAATTAAGGATATTATTTAATTTAATTATGATATTCTTATATATTTTTTGTCGGACCTTAGGGTTTCAAACTTCAGACCTAGAAAGGAGCATACTCCTAAATTTTTTTATAATTCACATCTAGCTCCACAATTGTATTTCTATTACTCTCTCTGTCCCAATTTTATTTTTCTCTTTCACTATTCACCTCCCTTTAAACATTTCTAAATTATATCTAATTACATTAATAATTATATAGAAAAATATATTTTTTTATCTTATATACTGAAATTGAATAATACACCCTTATTAAAAAATTATTTTATCAATTTAAAATTACAAATCAAATCTCATATTAAAAATCAAATGGAAAAATAAAATGGGAATGAGAGAAGTATCTAATAACTGAAATAAATTCTTTTATTAGAAGATTTGGGCAAAAGATTCACACAGGGGAGGCAAATCATCCACGTAGAAAATTGTTGAGTAGAAACTAATTTAAACCTTTTCAAACTGGTTAATTTTAATAATAAATCATCATTTTCTATTGTAAAATATACTAGCACGTTATACGAATTAAAAATTATTAATAATTTTTTTAAAAAATCATGTCAAGGTAATAAATAAGTAGCCGTACAAGTAAAATACATTTAATTTCAATTGATAGATGGTTTCCAAGTAGCAGTCCTTCTTTTCAATTTTATTTATTCATTAATTTTACACGAAGTTTAATACGAGAGTTGAATTATAATATTTAAATAAATAAAGTATTTATTTGTCAAGTGGAATTTAAAAATATAAATGCACTTTATTTTTATTTTAGAAATTAAAAAATAAAATTAAAATAGACCTTTTTAATAAATAAAAAATAAAATTGAAACATGGAAATACTACATCACAAGTATACAAGGAAAGAAATGTGGAATATGTCGGAACGAAGTGTTAGAGAAAATGGTTGGTGGTATTAATTTATAATTAATTGATATTAAAGTTTATTTGAGACTTTAATAGTTGACTATTTAATTTTGGGTGTTGAAATTAATTTCTCGAAAATTAATTGTTACAAGTGTGTTCTACTCACGGAGTAGATGAGAATGGTGTATTCATACTCGCAAAACCGATTTTCGGTGAGTGAGAAATTGAATCGGAAGTCGAATGGTTCAACACCTAATTATGAGAGTAATGAAGGAATTAAATAAGTCATTTAATTCTTCATCCCACATTGAATTTTTGGAATACTAATAAGTATGATATTAGTTTGGAAACAATGGAATATAATAAATTATAGTTGATTGCTAGTCAATCAAAGTTGCCACACGCGCGCGAGCCGAGCCGAGCCGCGCCGCGCCCGTGGCCTCGGTTCTTGGCAATTGGACTTTGCGGGTATCTAATTTTTTGGAGAACGAAAATCAAGGTATCCGGTCCACAAAGTTCGATTTGATTCGGTTTAGAGAACCGCCTGGTTAAGAGAGTCGAACCGGTTCAGTTAGATGCTTCATTGAGCGCATTTTACACATGTGCTAAATTTGTGGGACGTTACCAGCGCATTCAGTGGAAACGCATCTGGTCAACTTCGGTTTCAATCATGATCACCAACGAAAACGCGTCTGCATTAAATGCTCACGCATTTTTTCCTTCTGCATTGAGTGGAGGTGCGCCTATAAATAGCGTCCTCATGCATTCCGTCTGGCCACACTCAGAAAACTTCTCTTCTCCCCCAGTCTCTCTGCATATAGAGTCATAAGAGTCAGTCCAGTTCGAAGCGCTCGTTTTATTCGCCGGAGTACCAAGACCTGTGGTGCTACACTCTTGGAGACGATAGTGACGTTTTACCTTTGGGGACAAATTTCTAAGACCGAAAAGCACTACCGGGAAAATTTTGTCTTGCGGGAAGAGGTCTTCCTCGACTCGTCACAAGCTGCTGTTATTTATTTCTTCTTTGTGTAATAAGTTCAATCAAGTTGTATTTTATTTATTTTCTGTTTGAATTATTGTTTCCGCAATCAACCAATTTTCGTTTACACGAAGTTGCACAAAAACCATAGGGGACAAATTAAGAAGTCCAGGGGAATGTCAAACTCGTACCACATGTCCCCTCATTGGGATCCCTGCAAGTAGGCTTGGAAATGGGGCGGGGAATCCCCGATCCCCGCGGGGATCCGCCCCGAATGGGGCGGGGAATCCCCGAAACAAACGGGGACGGGGGTGGGGATTTTTTTCCCCCCGTAAGCGGGGACGGGGATAGTATTCCCCGCCCCGTTCCCCGCAGGGATCCGAATTATTTTTATATAATTAATATATTTATATGTTTAGAATATATAAATTTAAAAGTAAATTATAAATAACTATATCATAATTGTCCTACTCAATTAACTATTTATTTTAAAATTACATCTATATTTATTTTAATATTATGTTATTAGTTTCATGTTATATATAATTTCACTTTAAAACATATATTAACTAAAAATATTAGAATTAGAGACTCTTCAAATTGCTTAAATTAATTTTTCTTAACGTCAATTTAAACTAATTGTTGTTTATGATTAATTTTTTTAATTTTTATACTATATTATATATTTTTTATTTTAAAAAATGAGATAAAAAAAATATCTAAACGGGGAATCCCCGCGGGGACGGGGATCCCCGCGGGGCGGGGATGGGGGAGAAAAATTCCCCGTTTATTTCGCGGGGACGGGGACGGGGAATCCCCGACTTCGCGGGGATGGGGAATGGCATCCCCGGCCCCGCCCCGCCACGTTGCCAAGCCTACCTGCAAGATATGGGGTAAATTAAAAAAAAAAAAAAAAAAAAAAAACTCACTACTAGTCAATATTATCAAATTTTAGAACATAATCAAATACTCCACCATCCAAAAAAAATGATCTTTCAAATTTTCGCATGATTTAAAAAAAAAAATTATGTGTAAAATATAAAAATATTGCAGTCATGCCATACATGATAAAATTGTTTTAAAAATATTGTGTGGTGATTCATTGACAAATTGTATAAATATATATATATATATATATATATATATATATATATATATATATTAAAGGGTGTAAATAATGATAATTATTTTTATTTTAAAAAAGAAAGAACATTATTTTTCACAAATGTAGAAAGTATTTTAGAGACGGATTAAAATAATTATTTGAATCACTAGTAAATGCAAAATAGGGAACAATACTTTATGGTATATCAAAAATATTTTATCTTACTTTATAACATGATGAAAATTTCGGTATGTAAATTGTGATACCAATATCGTACAAAAATTCGATATACCAAATATTTTAACAGTATATAATTATCCACGTCGAAATTCTTGATATCATTAAAATAGTGAAATGAGTGGGTCTTGAGTGCAATATTGTTCTAATAAAGGAAAGTTGAAACACTCATTGGTCAACATAATAAAACTTGCGGGTCAAATAGATCTTCCAAAAAAAAAAAAAAAATCGCGCAAAAGCAAACAAAACTCTTGCTCTCAGGTCTGTGTTACTTTAAGGGTAAGTAAGTGTTACTGTAAGAGTACGTATGTATTACTATATAAAAAACAATGGAATCGCAAAAAAAAAAAAAAACAGAGGGTTAAATCATGAAGAAGAAAAACTTGATAAACACAAAAAAAATCTTAAAACTATTAGATAATCATAACATCATAATTCTTATTGATGTGTTACCATATGAAATTGGAAGAATTTGAACAATAAAAAGACTATATGATTAAGTATGTTGGTCCCAGACAAGTTTAAGTGATACGTGTATGGGGGGGGGGGGGGGATACACGTATACAAATCTTTTCGAAACTGAGTCCCTTTTACTCAGAGTTAAGTGCTAGACACTGAATAGATAATAAATCCACTAACAGCACTGAAGTAAGTCAGTTGGCTAACTATCTATTTATGCCTGAGTGCGGAAATGTGTGAGCCCTTAAGGGGTTGTTTGGTATTATGACAAGGAATGGAAATGGAATTGGTTTCATAGTAGTGTGGAATGGGTATCATACCTCTCATATTTGAGAGGTATGATTAGTTCCTTCAAACTAAGGAATCAAGGCTACTGTAGAGGAATCATTACCATATACCAAACATTAGTTTGATTCCATTAACATTAGACTTGTTAAGTTATTTCTGAAAACTTAGTTTTTCCTTTCTTATGAAGCCGTGGTTAAAAGGGCAGTGCACTGAGTTCAAAGGTCAGGCTGATTGATTTAACACTGACAAAGTATGCAATGAATGAAATGATAACCAATTTAAGCACAATATCAAAGCTGCAGAAGCTCAGAGCAGTTTAACGTGGTTCAGAGACTCAAACTCCTACGTCCACGGTCCTGATTGAATAGGCGAATCCCTTAATGGGTTGGCTTGTTTTTAACGTGCTAAGGTGCACAATGATCAATCACACGGATCCCTAGAATTAGCGAGTTCTAGTCCTCCTTCTCTTAACCACTAACTACCTCAACCAACAAACCTAATACTGACTTAGCTTAAGGTTTTGGTTTTGGCTTGGATTCCAACTAGGGTGTGATAATCCTTACAAGGCAAACCTATGCTAAGGATTGGATTATCACTCTAAGCTTAGGATATGTATATGTAAGCTCTTTGGAATACAGATGACTCTAGACTATAAGAAACACTTGAAAATTTAGAGGGTTTCGAGTGCTTCTTTGAGTGCTTGAATGCTTGTAAGTCTTGCGTAATTTCTTGGCTTCGAAATTTCCCGTAACCTTGTTTGGGTCAAGGCCTTCTGTATATATAGTTGATTTCGAAAACTATCCGTTGGAGAGGTAGCCTTCTAGTTGCATGGATTTGGTAAATGTATTAAATGCATGCCCGTTGAAAAACTGCAGGAATGATCAGGCTTGATGTCAGATCCGTACGTGCGTTGTCCTCCTCTGATTGGTCCACGTGATCAGGTAGGTGGGAATATCAGAACTCATACTCCAGTTCAATCATGTCTTATATGAGTTCAGATTTGTCCCCATGCACGTTCAGTCTTGTCTTGACCACTGATATTCCTTTTGATTGCTTGGATCCTACTCCAAGCCTTCCCAAACACTTAATGCAGCTTGATTCCTTCAGTGCTGATGTGTGAGCAATGATCTCAAGATCATGCTCTTCATTCTAATACTCAGTTAGCCAGCTTAGAAAGACTAATCTTAAGTTCAGTGATGGTGCTCTTGTGTTCTTCAGGCTTCAGTATTGAGTGTCATCAGTGAGTTCTCCTCTCACTGAGTACCTGTGAATATAGAATATCTTAACCTGTTCTAATCCTATCAAGACTAGTCTGACTATTACACACATAGCAAATTCATCTTTTCAGGGTCTTTGGGATCAACTCAAAACTAGCATTATCCCAACAAAGTAATGCATGTGTTACTACATGAATAAATGAGTGTTACTATAAGAACTAAACAGTGCTACGATATGAGCTGGTAACACGCTTTTGTTCATGCAGTAACACTCGTTTGTTCGTACAGTAATATAATTTTCAACAGTATGAAAAACAGAGTACAGGACGTAAAAATCCAATAGTGATGAAAATTGAAAAGGACAATGAAAATGTAGGTAAACTCGTAATGGAAGCCCGATGAGAGAAAATTAGAATATAGAAGAAACACCATAAGAGTAAGAAGGAAGAAATGACGTGCGGAGAAATCACCATTGAAGCGCAGAAATAAAAGGAGATTCATTTGAAATGAATATGGTCAAAATAAACCATATTGCACAGATCTATATCGGTGCAATATTGCATAGAAGTTTATGTGTAGTGAAATATTGAAAATTTGGAATATACTTATGTTCACAAATTCTAGCATGCACTCAAGTGCATAACATGTACTTGGATTTTAAGTTCAACTTTAATTTTTTCAAAACACACGCAAACATACCAAACTGTATATTTTTTTCAATTTGGGTATTACTGATTAATTATTGGGTATTACTGATTTCAGTTTGAAGTATTTTTCTCAAAATTCAGATACATACCGTGCACTCAAGTGCACATTAGAATTACTTAATTACTTGATTACATTAGCGTACCAAAAACATTCACATCTCAATATTTTTTTGGCTCGATAAGTACGGTGCATTGAAATTTTCTATATCAATATAAATGGAAAAGAAATACAAGTTAGATATTTTTGCATTCGTCAATAAATTATATGGAAATTTTGATCGGTCAATGTGATATTTGATAATATTTATAGAATTTTATCTCATCTAAAAGTCTGAACTTATAGGATTAATTTTCCAACTCTTTCCTCAATTATGGTGGAATTGTTTTTTATGGAAAGCAAATTCAGGATCGTAGTGTGTGAGTCAAAGGGCTCTGATATCATAAAAAAAAAAAAAAAATCTCATCTAAAGATTTAAAAATTGTGCCCTCATATTCAATCATTTAATGTCATTTGATCTCATCCATTGGGTTTTTTATTTTTTGATCGTGTTCGTCCATTCTCGGTGTTTCATATCTCTAAATTTGTATTCCATCTTTCATTCTCCCATTCATTCATCATTCAATTTCGGTTCATCTCTATCTTGCATTTTTTCTTTTTTGAATTGTTTATTTGTAGTTCAATCACTATATATTTCTTCCCATTGTGTAGGTACCGTCGATTCTCAAATCCTTGCACTTTTGTTGTGCGCCCAATCCGATCGTCTTCGTTGAAGAATGTCTGAGTTTGCGGTGGAGCTTAAGATTATATAGATGATTCACCTTTTGTTTGTTGTCCCATCCTTTTTTTGTAAATTTTGTTTTGGATGTGTCGTGCTTAATATTCATGTATTGATGGTTCAGACTTCTTCTTTTTTCCCCTTTTTTTGGTACACCGGTGCAGTGATTAATTTGTCCATGCATGGATGATTGTTGTATATTCTTATGGAAATAGTTGTTGTTCTCGATGAGGATTATAAAATTTTCTTTTTAGGAGTTACATATTACCTTCGACTTATGATTATAATTTTTTATTGTGACACACGTTGTATGTATAGTTTCAATCATTTTTTTTATTGATCCGTCTGTCCTCGCTTAATTATTATTTCCAATCTTCGCTTTAATTTTAATTATACAATTTCGTTGATCCATAATGATAATTGTCCGTCTGCGCAATATTTTTGGTTGCGATTCCAGCATTTTTTTTCATTCCTTCGATTTTGGTGATCGATTTGTATGACAACCATTTTCCATGACTTATCGCCATATATGAATCCCTTTCTTTTTTTGGTTGTCATTGCCCAAGCTCTCATTATTTCCACTATGTCTGTGATCCTTGATCCTTGATTTCCCTATGTTTTTTTTAAAAAAATTTAATTGGATTTGACTTGGTTAAAGTATTTTAATTTTAATAATGGCTGAGTATAAATTTTAATATGTATTTCTTATTTGAAAATCTGAAACCTTAATTTCGATGTTGTCAGATTTTTAATATGTTTTGCCTAATTAAATTAAAGATAAAAAAATTCGAAATTTTCCTTACTATTCCGAATTTATGTGCTATTATTGGACATTTATCTATAGTTTAGATACCCCAAATAACTAATGGTTATATTTTAGCCAAGTTTTAATTATTTTTTAAATTTGCTAATTCTATGTTGGTGTATTCATTGGACGTATTTCATTTATTATTCGTGTTCAGGGGTTAAATTTTTTAGGGTTAATTGCAAATAAAATCAATACATTTTTGCTAATTGCAATTTAATCTAAACTTTTGAATCGTTGCAAATAAAACTTCAACTTTAAATTTGTTAGCAATTCTAACTAAATGACAGATTTCAATCTGCTCGAAAATGATGATTAATTGTGTGTTGTCATTCGAATCAATCTAAACATATTAATACAATTAAGTATTCATTGTTGAGCAAGTGAAACATCATTTTTGGAAATAAAAAATTTATTTGTTGGTTCGAATTGCAACCAAATATTAAATTGGAGTTTTATTTGCTAAGATTCAAAAGTTTAGATTAGATTGCAATTTGCAAAAAGGTTGTGATTTTATTTGCAATTAATCCAATTTTTTATTAAATGCATACTTAATATATATCATATTAAAAACATACCTAAAATAAATGATGATTGTAGTTTAGAAATTTTTGACCGAATTTATAGCACCCTTATTGGACATATATTTATAAATTTGATGTCCCAATTAATTAATGGTTATAATTTAACCAAGTTTGTTGGTTCACGTTTTTAATACCCCAATTAACTAATAGTTATAATACACATTTGTTGGTTCACATTGTTATCGAATTAATTATTTTAGTTTCTAATGGCTGAGTATATATTTTAACATGTAGTTCTTATTAATTATCTTATATCGCATTGTCTATGATAACTTTTTAAATTTGAAACCTTAATTATGTTATTTTCACATTTTTAATAAGTTTTGCCTAATAAAATTAAAATTTTTTTTTTTTTAAATTTTAAGTAAGAGAGTAAACAACTTTAAAGATCAAATTTAAACTGGAGATAATTAAGGAACATATAAAAATTCAAAATATGTAAAATCAATGTAGCTAATTAATAGTATAATTTTGAAAATGTACTTGTGATGACCAAATTAAAGTACAAGTGGTGAATCATACATGACACACGCGGTATATATATTTAACTTACCTATTATGTAGTCCACTGGTACAAAATTTCAAATTTTAAATATGTTTACTCCATTGTGAAATTAGTTCCCTAATCCAAGCAATTGATAATTATGTGTTTATGCATACATTCAACATTGCATTATTATCACCTTAATTAAAGAAAGTCTTAATCTAGCCACTGTAAAAAAAAAAAAAAATTGATCAAGTTATGAAATAAAAAGTTTTAAAATAAATTTATATCCGCCAACTATGCTTCAACATTCATTACTAATTTAATTTCTAAACTTATGAACGACAATTCTCTTGCCATCAATTGCAAATTATGAAAATAAATTTATTAAAAAATGCCAGGATAAAAGTATATAGTAAAACTTAAAGAAAAAATAACACCAAATTTGAAGTAAAATGTGACTTAAAAAAATCTCAGATATTATTTATTAGGATAATTAACTTTAAGATAGTTTTCACATATTAAAAAGTATATTTAAAAAATGAATGATACTATAATATCTAATAGATTAATTAATTATGGTTTCTAAAAGGAAACAACCACTAGAGATCATGTCAACTCTCTCAACTCTTCTCTGAAGCGGTTATTGTATGTATATATTTTTTGAAAAAGTTCTATACTTTTCTCCAAAAATTGACCTTATTTGTTTTTTATTTCTCAATCTTACTTTTCTTAAATATATTGGTCGGAAGGGAAAATTTGTTATTTTAGGACTTTACCTTATGAGTGTTTGTAAAGGACACTATAATTACGGGCTTGCTAAATTGAGGCAATATCTTTACGAACTTGCAAAATTAAGACAATATATTTACAAAGCTGCAAAACTAAGACCCTCTCTTTTAATTTGGCCAATGTAGGCCAAACTTTATAAAATTCAATCAAATGGGCATATCATAATCGGAATTTATTTGACCCACATTTTATAAAATTTGGCCTAAATTTGTGCAACATAAAAGATACACTACAAAAAAATACGGATTAACGATCGACTTAGCGATTGATTTTTTGTCACAAAACGTGATTAGCAACCGATTTATGACCGATAAAAGTCGGTCTTTAAAACGAGAGTAGCTAATATTAGCGACCGTCTTTTGAAATCGGTCGCTAACTTTTAGCGGCAGTCGCTGAACTGATCGGGTCTGACCCGATTTGGGTCAGGATTTAGCGACCGTTTCCAAGGTGGTCGCTAATTTATTTTTAAATAAAATTAATTGTTACATTTGATTTTTTTTTATTAGCGACCGACCTGTAGGCGGTCGCTAATTTGCGAACCTGCGGAAAAAACAGCTCAGTGGGTTCGAACCCGCTCCAATTGGGGTCCGGGCAGAGCGCGAACCACTAGCTTATATTAGGCAAGCCATAAAGTATATAAGCCCTTATGAGGCTTGTAGAAATAAATGGACAAATATGCACCCTTATGACCTGGAGGAGGCGTGAACCACTAGGACACTTGCTATTATTGTTCATTTATTTGCATTTAATTGTATATAACCTCAAATTGACTCCCGTTTTTTTTTAAATTCATCAAATTAATTCCTTTTTGTTTCTAATTCGTTTATATATATATTTACTTTTTTTTATTTTGTAAATTTAATATTTTAGACTATTATAAATTATTAATTCATTCGTTTTTATGCATTTAATTGTATATAACCTCAAATTGACTCCCGTTTTTTTAAATTCATCAAATTAATTCATTTTTATTTCTAATTCGTTTATATATATATTTACTAAAAAAATTAATTTTGTAAATTTAATATTGTAGACTATTATAAATTATTAATTCATTCGTTTTTATTCATTTAATTGTATATAAATTTAAATTAACTCCCATTATTTTTTAAAATTCATCAAATTAATTCCTATTTATTTCTAATTCATTTATATATGTATATATATTCATCAAATTGAGTCCCCCTTTTTTTTTTATAAATTCATCATTTATATAGATTCATAAAATATATGCAAATCTATAATATTCAACAAAAATATAATGTATTCAACAAAAAAAAATATTCAACAAAAAGATTAAAACTTCATCCCCCTCCTCTCTCTCTCTCTCTCTCTCTCTCTCTCTCTCTCTCTCTCTCTCTCTCTCTCTCTCTCTCTCCTCCCTCCCTCCCTCCACCTAAGTATCATCATCAGAGAGGAATCAGTCCACCTCGTCATCCTCACCACCTGCCCCTCTGTGCCCGCTCCCCCGACATCAAAATTTGGTGGGGGTGGGGGTGGGGGTGGGGGTAGGGGTGGAGGTGGAGCGTCGAATCTCATCTGTTGCGTAATGTTGGAGAATCAATCACGAAGACTCTCGTTTTAGCTCGTCAGGGCCTCCATTTACTTCCGGACTTCTCTCAGCTCACGCTCCAACTGTGGGGGAGCAGAGTCGATCGAGGAGGACGATCCACTGGTGTGACGGTAGGACTGCAGGATGGCCTTACTGTGATCGCCCTGCCCCATGACCTTCCCCTTTTTAACTCCGACCACATCTAAATAGATGCGGTCCTCGTCAATCCGGGGAGGGATGGGGTTCTCCCCACTGTCGTCGGTGGGAGCCACCTGCTGCGAGGCCTGGGCAAGACGATCCTTAAAGTGGCTCTGAAATTATATAAATAAAATATAATTATAATAATTAAATTATAATTTAAATTTAAAAAGTACTCACATGGATCTTGGTGGTGCGGGCGTAGATAGACGTCCCAGTCTCCAGGTTCACTGGGTGGGAGATCTCCATCTGCTCATAGAAAAAGAGCTTTTATCTGTGCTCCCTCTCCTATTGCGAACCAAATTCAATAGATATTTAAATATTAAACATTTAAAAATTTATTAATATTCAAATATAAATAAAAATTATAGTACTTTCAAAGGTGAGGGAGTGCTCGTACATGGACTGGGATCCAGCCCGATGTCTGGCGACGCCGTGCCCGGTGGAGTCCTTCAACCGGTTCTCCCTGGACTTGGCTTTGAATGCATCACAATTCCAATGAGCAACCAAAACGTCCCAGACGGAACGTCCGTCTTGCCCTCGGCCCAGCTCGAATTGCTTCCCCTCATCAAACTGCTTCTTCAGCCCGTAGGTAATATTTTTGCATGCGCTTTCGCGCAGAACAAGCCGTACATAACACTATCATGGACAGGGTCCCAGACGCACAACTTCTGCAATTAAATTAAAAATAAAATATTAACAAATAAATTTAAAATAAAATATTAAAAATTAAAATCATAATAAATATATCTTGAACTCCTTGAAGTAGTCCATCCTCTTTCGCTCGAACACCATGGACCACGAGGAGGCACCAACCTCAAACGGGAGCTTCTTAATGGCTTCTAAGACGCGAGAGCTAGTCTCATGTTTTGGAAGCCTACTGTGACATAAAAAATCAAGTTAATATTAATAATATATATTAATTAATACAATTAAAATTATTTAATTCGTTATCTAAGAATACTTACATGTTGTCGTGAGGGACAACAGTGGGACGACTATCTAACGTAGGATGTTGCCGTGAAGGCGAAGATCCGGTAACTGAAGTAGTGCCAACAACACTGGACTGTTGTGCGGAGGATGGTGTCATCTCCGGGGTCCATCTAACCTCCGGGATCTCTGGTCTCAACGACCCCAACCTCCTCTTCCCCCGACCCTGTCCCCCACTCTAATCAGGGTTATATTGAGAGCTCATCTGTAATAATTATAAATTCAACAGATTAGCATACCATATTATATTTATACACATTCAACTAAATGCATACCTACGTATATCAATCAACTAAATTCATATATACCTATATATATCAATCAACTAAATTCATACCTACACATATCAATCAACTAAATTCATATCTACACATATCAATCAACTAAATTCATACCTACACATATCAGTCAACTAAATTCATACCTACACATATCAATCAACTAAATTCATACCTACACATATCAATCAACTAAATTCATACCTACACATATCAGTCAACTAAATTCATACCTACACATATCAATCAACTAAATTCATACCTACACATATCAATCAACTAAATTCATACCTACATATATCAATCAACTTAATTCATAACTATACCTACGTATTTCAATCAACTAAATTAATATTTATATCAATCAACTAATGCAATACCTATCAATCAACTAACATACCAATCAACATGTAAAGATGTATATTCCTAAACTAACATACCAACTAATTAAATATATCAACTTACATACCAACTAAAAATATATATACAAATATATAAAATTATACATATACATATATATAAATCCTATAAACAAACATGCATTATTTATACAAACATATATATATATATATATATATATATATATAATTTCATGTATAAACGGTTTAAATTTTAAAAAATGATATACAAACATAATAAACGGTTAAAATTTAAACAATTTATGGTTATTGTGTAGACGGAGAAGCAACAAATGATTTGACCGGAACAGATTGCTCGACGGAGGCAGTGGCGGTGATGGCGGCGAACGGCAATGGTTTTTGAAGGGTGATGGCCGAAAGTGAGTACGGAATCGGCTTAAAAAGGGTTAAAAAAAATTGTGACCGCCTTAATCAAAGATACCATCGGTCCCGATTGACCAAAATTTGTGATTAATGACCATTGCCTGTTTCCAAGAACGGGTCAAACTGACTAGTTTGCGACCGCCCTTTGGTGGTCGCTAAATACAAAATTAAATTTAGCGACCACCCTTGCGGTCCCTGATCAAGCGGCAAAAAGTGTTGGCCAATTTTGTCCGACCTTTGAGTTTAGTGACCGCTCTGGCGGTCGTAAGCGGTCGCTAATCTTTCGATTTAGAGACCGATTTTTTTGATGGTCGCAATTTTTTTTAATTTGAGATTGGTGGTCTTTTTCGGTCGCGATTGGTAGCTAATACACTATTTAGAGATCGATTTCTAGGCGGTCGCTAATTTCGGTCGCAAAAACGTGAGTTTTTTTGTAATGATAGTGTCCTTATTTTGCAAGCTTGTAGGATAATATTTTAATTTTATTAGCCCATTCAGATAGTTTCATATATTTGTAAGCTCGAACATATAGTGTTCTAATTTTGTAAACACCCATAAGATAATGTCCTAAAAAATATTTTCTTGCGTATTTGATTTAATTTAGTGATAAATTATAAGGTATGACTTATTGTATACATATCAATTTTTAGTTTAGACAACATTGGTGATAGATTAGACACACAATTAACCTCAATGTGGTATTACATACTTTAGTCATAAAATATTACTATTGAGAGTATATTTTAGAATTGAATTGTTTCATATTTGTACCACTTTGTTATAATTTTTAGACACGCATTACTTTAATAAATTAATGTTCTTTAAATAAATAATTAATAATCTTTGTTACTATTAACTAAATTGGTTGTAATGGAAAATTTGTTATTTTAGGACACCATCTTTACGAGCTTGCAAAATTGAGACATGTCTTTATGAACTTGCAAAATTAGGACATTTTCTTTACAAATTGGAAAAATATTTTTTAGGCCCGTATCTTTAGGGTTGTTGGAAAAGGAAGACATATGTTTTTGGGCTTGGAGAAGGAGGACAATAATTTTAAAAAGTGGTAAATATAGGACAATTGAGCCCGAATTAGGTCCGATTGTCCTACATTTACCACTTTCTAAACTCATTGTCCTCCTTCTCCAAACCCGAAAATATATTGTCCTCCTTTTCCAACCACCCTAAAGATACGGGCCTAAAATTATATTTTTCTACGTGGATTTGAATCTAACGAGAAAAATAGTCCAGCGTTTGTCTTGTTGATCAAGGATCAAATTTATCTATTTTTTGTTACTTAAGATTTGCATGATATATTTTAGTATATGAATATATAGTTGTAAATTGAGAAATGTGGAATAATGTTACTTCGAATTTTTATTTTAAAATATGTCACCCAATTTTATTTATTTTAAAGGGTCAAACAAGGGCCGCGCAGGGGGTCACACAAAATGTTGGGTGATATTTTTAAAAATGAAAATTTGATAGTGACACTTGTGCATATTTCCCTGGTAAATTTGGCACTTTTACTTTTATTGATGTAAAGAGTTTGAAATTTAAATCTAATACTGCTTCAAACAATATTTGTTCTGAGGAAGTTTCAGTGAAATTCATTTGTGATTCAATTTTTCTTTTCTAACCCCAATAGATTGTGACTTATAAAGTGGAAAGAAAATTATTTTATGAAAGAAAAAAAATACAACAATTAAATATGATGCAGGCAAGTGATAAACAATAAGAACAATTAACACGAACACAGTTTGTTGATTCTCACGGATACAAAATTGCACTCGAAGGGAGAAGAAATACATGATCAATATCTTTCCTTAATTTGAAAACTATCATTTACATTAGGGAAAACCATATTTAAATATAATAACTTACAATGAATGACCTTTAAAGCTCATATAAATAAACGTCAAACATTAAAATAAATAAATAGGTTAACAATTAATTTAAACCCAAAATATTTGATAAAACGATTAGCTCGATCATACTTTTGACTTTTCCATTTATGCTTAGCAATCTCATCATCATCGTTCTCTCCCTCTGAAAAGCATTAATTCGCCCTCGAATCAAAATAAGTCTTATTAGATGAATCAAAATTTATCTCATAATATGTTGAGGGGAAAAATATTTTTTAGGCCCGTATCGTTATAGTGGTTGGAAAAGGAGGACAATATATTTATGAGTTTGGAGAAGGAGAACAATAAGTTTAGAAAGTGGTAAATGTAGGACAATCGAATCTAATTCAAGCTCAATTGTCCTACATTTACAATTTTTTAAAATTATTGTCCTCCTTCTCCAAACCCAAAAATATATTGTCCTCATTTTCCAACAACTCTAAAGATTGTTGGGAAAATAGGGGTGCCCGAAATCTATTCGGGATGAAATTTAAATACGAATTTAAATTCAATTATTACTAGCATGAATTAATCCTAATTAATTCAAATAATAATTCCAACAACAAATTTAACATCATGCATGTTGAATTAATTCACATAAAATCTATGGCAGAATAAACAAGAATTTATGTGACTTACGTACCTCTTGTAGAATTGGCCTTTGAATAAACGGGACAATCACGATCACGCTTTATCAACCCAAAAGCCTTCTCAAGTATTTTCCTTTCACCTTACTTGATCACCGGTGGAAGATGCTTTCAAGTAATTTAAATAACTAAGGAAAAAGAAAAATATATATGCTCTTGATTTTTCCAACACATGGAATTATGTACTTGGGGATGAAATAATCATCCCCTATTTATAATAGAGAGGGGCCGAATTTTTGATATATTTTGGGCTTGGAGAAAATCTTTTCTTAGTCTTTAAGAAATCTTGAATATATCTCATATATTCTTTTCTCCAAAATAAAATATTCCACAAAAATCTCACTCTCCTATATAGGCTTGTAATTTTCGAAAATCTTAGGGGAAGAATCCAAGATTTGAATCTTCTTGAATATATGAGATAATCTTGTATTCCAAGAATACTTATCTTCCATAATATCTTTCCAAGAAAATCAATAAAATCTTTTCTCTCCTAATATACCAATTTTTGAAAATTACATAAGAAAAATCAGCATTATATTTTCTTTTTATTTTAATCACCTTATCATTATTGGGCTACTTGAGGGGCCTTTAAGGAGGATTGAGATTGGACCTCCTAATGGACTTCTGAATTTCAATATTGAGCCCCAATATAATTCAATCCATTAATATTAATTATTACCACTAATAAATTAATATTGCACTATCCATCTTAATCCATATTACGATAATTTGGGCTCCCGGTTATATTTCCCGCGTTTAAGATTATCAAGTCCGTTAATTAATTAAGCTTCTGAATAGCTCTAAATTAATTAATATATTTCACCTTGGAGTAAAGACAGCTCAACATTATTATTCGTACTGAAGAAACTGATTCTTCACTTGCAAGATTTGGTACGATAAAACTTATGAACCCACCAAGGGGACTAATCACACGAGCCGTATTCGCACGCGTTTCTCCGTATTAAATCTTAGCAACCGTCGTATGATTAATATTACTGCCCAAAGCACAAGGTTCAAAGTCACGATGATTCTCACCCAACATGAATCAAAGCAGTAACCATTAAGAACACACGGTCCTTTTTAAGTGACGGAGATTAAGAAATCAATAACCACTGAGGTCTAATTCTTCACATTTCAGAATAGAAGAATTTATCCTCGTTGTAGGTCCTCTTCAACACATACTAAATGTGCTAGTGCAATCTCTTAGTCAAGACAGACCAATCTGAGACTTACACATCGACCTTTCACGGCGGATTGTTTAATTCCACCTAGGTCGTGAATTTGTACGTTTAGTTACAAGAAAATTGTTAATGTGATCTTCCGTGATCGGATATCACCACATTAACTACAATGTAACATGTACTATATAATGAACTGGTTGCAATAAATATTCAACATTCAATCATATCTAAAACAAATGTGATAAAAGAATTATTCTCATAAACAAGTTTTTAATACATGAGTTATACAAAGTAAAAATATACTTTCACGTATAACTCCAACAATCTCCCACTTATACTTAAAGTCTGCTTTTTAGTATACATCATGCATGTCTTAGTGTAGTAGCTCTACGTGACATCTTATGTCAACCTACACTAACCTAATAATTCCTCCCACTTATACTTAAAGCAGATTGGCAATAGTCTTGACTCCCATTTCATCCACATGTCTCTCGAATGTACTCTGAGGCAGACCCTTTGTGAATGGATGTACTAGGTTGTCCTCCGACATTTATCTCTATCACCCCTTTATCTCCTCTCTTAACGATTTCTCGTATAAGATGGTGTTTTCTTTCAATGTGTTTGTTGGCCTTGTGGGCTCTCGGTTCCCTTGAATTTGCAACTGCTCCGGCATTATCACAATGGACAGGGATTATGCTGGGCAAATTCGGAACAACGTCCAAGTACACTAAGAAGTACTTGAACTAAACCGCTTCTTTCGCTGCTTCACAAGCAGTTACTTATTCGGCTTTCATGGTCGAATCGGCGATGCATTTCAGCTAATCGCTTCTCCATGTCATGGCTCTTTTTCCCATGCAAAACACACTACCCAAGGTAGTTATTCTGGAGTCTATGTCTGATTGGAAATTTGAGTCCGTGTATCCCACGGGAAATTAGACCGTCTGACTGTTAAATCAGCATTCCATCCCAAGTTCTTTTCAGAAACTAAAGAATGCATTTAATTACAATCTAATGTGCTTTCCCGGGGTTACTTTGATATCTTGCCATCATGCCCACAACAAAGCAGATATCCGGTCTCGTACACAACATTGCATACATAAGACTTTCTACGTCTGAAACGTACGAAACGTCTTTCATGTCATCTATCTCCACTTGCGTCTTAGGGCATATTTCTTTGGATAGATGGATTCCATGTAAAAAAAGTACAAAACCTTTCTTGGAATCTTGCATGTTGTATCGTTTCAAAACAGTGTCTTTGTATGAAGCTTGCGATAAGCCCAACATCCTCTTCTTGCGATCGCGAGTGAACTTGATCCCAAGGATGTGACCAGCTTTCCCTAAGTTGTTCATATCAAGCTGATTTGATAGCCATACCCTTACGTCTGACAATACCTTTAAATTGTTTCCAATGAGCAGAATATCATCTACGTATAATACTAAGAATACCACCGCAGTTCCGTCACACTTTTTATACACACAACTTTCGAACTCGTTTTGATCAAACCCATAAGACTTAATCACTTGATCAAAACACTGGTTCCAAGTATGCGATGCTTGCTTAAGTCCATAAATGAATCTCTTAAGCTTGCATACGAGGTGCTCTTGACCTTTTTCAATGAAACCTTTGGGTTGTTACATATAGATATCCAACCCGTCAAGACTTCCGTTAAGGAAAGTTGTCTTGAAATCCATTTGTCAGATATCGTAATCTAGGTGCGCAGCGATCGACAAGAGAATACGGATGGACTTAAGCATAGTTACAGGCTAAAAGGTCTCCTCATAATCGATCCCTTCTTTTTTAGTATACCATTTGGCCACTAGCCTTGCTTTGAAGGTCTCAACCCTTCCGTCCGGTCCTCTTTTCCTCTTGTACACCCACTTGCATCCAATGGGTTCTAACCCATTGGGTGGTTCGACCAACTCCCACACTTGATTATGATCCATCGAACCCATCTCGGTTTCCATTGCTGTTTGCCACGACTCTGCGTCTTTATCTTGGATTGCCTCGTCGTATATCCATGGGTCTGATTCATCACCAGGAATCAAATCCGAAGATTCTCCTATTCCCATGAATCTCTCGGGTTCCCTAGCAATCCTCCCACTGCGACGGGGTTCCGGTTGTGAAGGTGTGACGTGTGGTACAACATCTTGTATACTTGGTATATGAGTTTGCCCTCTTAACTCGTCTAAGGTAATCTCACTTCTGGGTTTTCTTTTGTTCATATAGTCTTCCTCCAAGAATTTAAAGTGCGAACTAATCACGGTCTTTTGATCCTTGGGACTATAGAACATACACCCTTTCGTGCTTGCAGGGTATCCTATAAACAGCCTTAATTCTGAACGTGGATCCAACTTACCGGCTTCCTTGTCTAGCACGTATGCCGGACAACCCCAAATCCACAAGTGTCTTAAACTGGGCTTGCGCCCTGTCCACAATTACATTGGGGTTTTAGGAACCGATTTGGATGGCATCAAGTTTAGAATGTAAGCAGTCGTTTCTAAGGCGTTACCCCAAAACGATTTGGGTAAATCCGAATAACTCATCATGGATCTGACCATTTCTAAAAGAGCCCGGTTCCTTCGTTCCGCTACACCGTTCTTTTGAGGGGTTCTCGGTGCGGATGGGATACAATCCCTTCGTCCGATAGGTAGTTCAAGAATTCATTGCTGAGGTATTTGCCTCCACGATCAGATCGTAGAAACTTGATACTTCTTTCCCTATGCATCATAAGGTCGATATATCCACATCTCGAGTAATCGTCAACGAAAGTGACAAAATACTCATACCCCTTCTCGCTTTGATCATCATTGTACCACACACATCGGTATGAACGAGTTCTAACACTTCCATGGCTCTAATCCCCTTGGCTCCAAATGCCATCTTGGTCATCTTACCCTCTAAACAGAATTCGCAAGTTGGAAACAACTCAACTTGAAGAAACTCCAAGGATCCGTCTTTCACCAATCTTTGTATTCGCATTAGATTAATATGACCCAATCTAAGATGCCATAGAAGTGTTTCGTTCATATCAGAAAGAACGCTTCCTTTTATAACTTGAAATAGTCGATGTGTTATTAGATTCAATTTATGATTGGTGTGCCCAATTAATGGTATAAAGATCATCCAACAATGTTCCGGAACAGATAAACTCATCGTTTCAAGCAATAATAACATCCTTATTAAAAGAAACTGAGTATCTATTCAAAACAGTTTAGAAATTGAAGGTTGAGTTCTTTCTAAACTAGGAACATGAAGAACGTCTCTCAAGACCATAACTCTATCTTCACAAGATAGGCGCACTTCTCCCACTGCTTCAACTGCCACTCTCGTAGCATTTCCCGGTGTGATGGGGGTATCACTTCCTCTAAATCGTCGGGTTAGCTTGAACCCATGCAAAATGAAATAAATGTGATCAGTGGCTCTCGTATCCATTGTCCACGAATGGACAACATACACCACTTCACAAGTTTCGACGATTAAGACGTGTGAATTACCTAACTTCCTGGCCTCTTAGGCTTGGAACAAGCAGACCTCCAATGTCCTCTCTTACCGCAGTTAAAACACTTCCCCTTTGATGCTAGCCTTGGCTTTGCCTTTCGCAACAATTTAATTTGCTTAGGTCCGGCCTTTGGTTCTCTTCCTCTTTTTCCCTCCCTTGGGACCAAAAGAGGTAGACGGACCATTAGCCACCATAGCACTAGACTGGTGCTCCATTATCACCTCCACCGTAACTAGAGCTTGCAAGAGCTCGGGCAAATGACTTGTCCGTTCATTCATCTGACAGTTCAGATGAAACTACTCAAAGCTTCTCGGTAGAGAATGGTATATGAAATCAACCTGTGAAGGGACATCAAAATCCGCACCAAGTACTTCTAACTTGTTAAGGTATGCCATTATCTCGAGAATGTGCTCCCGCACGGGCATTCCTTCCACCATTTTCAACATCTCTTCAAGGCTTTCCATGATTTCAACAGCGGATACAATGTCTTCATGAACGCGCCTCAAATCCTCAGACAGAGATGTCAAGATGATGCACTTCATGTGTTCATTGTCACGCAGTCAATCATAAACTGCCTTTTCCCATTACTTGACTTATCATTAGGCTTGTCGAACCCAATTATATTTTCGTGCAGTAAGGACAAATTTAAAATTACATTTCCAATCGATATAATTCTCTCCAAAAAGTTTATTAACTTTAAGTATATTGAACAGTGGATTAAAAGGTTGCGACATGATGAAATGAGAATAAAACATACATTAAACCTTAAAACAATATCATCATGCATCAGCCAATATCTCGAAATAATTTAAATGCGTCACGAGGGGTGGTCTATACATTTAAACACATTCAAGCGGATCACAAACTTAAAAGTTACAAATCCTTTATTAAAAATTAATAGTTGGCTCCCACTTTGACCACATAAAAATTGACAGGGACTCCGAGGGGAGTAAGTTAATATCAATTTCTTATGCCTAAGTAATAACCATAATTAAATACAGGATTATTATTTCGCTTTGAGCAAGCCACTCGTGGTGAGGGTCAATACCGCCACTAGTAATAATCCACAATCATCCTTTCAGAATTTATTCATGTGAAATCCATCTTTTTGGCCGATCCGAGGGGGAAATGTATTCCAAAAAGACTTCACAAATAAATAAATTATGGAGGCCAAATTAATCCAATTTTAATATCCAAAAAAAATTGCGATCAAATAAACATACTTAGTAACTTTCGAAAGTAAGGTTTTTCTTGGACAATAAAATTCATGCAAACACATATTAACAAATAATAATAAGTGCACGAAATAAAACATCCATCAAAACAAAATTAAACACATTGGAGCACTCAAATCCAATTATCACGGTTTAATTTTTTCACGTCTTGATGCGAAATATCGTCCTCGTTGCTTTCCATCGTTCGTCTCGATACGCTCCCACTCGAACAACAGCACTTCATCAAAAACAACTTCGTTTGGGATTCGGGACGATGTTTAAAATAAAAAAAATGAGAATGGAAATAAAATTTCACAGCTCGAGATACGGTGCGCGTCGGCCCACGGGGTGGGCCGCGCGCATCTCGGCACGACCTCCGAGCGCCGAGAGGCGGTGCCTCGTGCGTGCGCTCGTGCGCCTCGGCTAGCCCGTCATACACGGCACAGTGCGCCTCGCGCACTCCGTGCACCGGGTTTCGTTGTTCATTCTTGTTTTTCACCCCATGCATGATTTTACGTCCATGCATGCGCCACGCATGCATGCGTCGTCCGGGTACGCCGTCTTTAATTCTTCGTTCTTCGTCTCGATCCGGTTACAATTTATTTACAAAAAAAAAACTAGATCTAGACTAGTCTATTACAATAATCAAATCAAAATAAAACAACTAATCTACTCATGGATTTTCTCACGAGAAAAATGAATTCAAACGAATCGAATTAAAAACAATTAATTCACACGCATGAAAAAAAATAACATTAAAACCATAACAATTGGATACCTGTAAAAAAGATCTAGCAATTCTACTATCCAATTTCAATTTAATGTCTAACAATTTAAATTTCAATTTAAAGATCAGAGCCCGAAACCGTGGCTCTGATACCAGTTGTTGAGAAAATAGGGCTGCCCGAAATCTATTTGGGATGAAATTTAAATACGAATTTAAATTCAATTATTACTAGCATGAATTAATCCTAATTAATTCAAATAATAATTCCAACAAAAAATTTAACATCATGCATGTTGAATTAATTCACATAAAATCTATGGCGGAATAAACAAGAATTTATGTGACTTACGTATCTCTTGTAGAATTAGCCTTTGAATAAATGGGACAATCACGATCACGCTTTATCAACCCAAAAGCCTTCTCAAGTATTTCCCTTTCACCTTACTTGATCACCGGTGGAAGATGCTTTCAAGTAATTTAAATAACTAAGGAAAAAGAAAAATATATATGCTCTTGATTTTTCCAACACATGGAATTATATACTTGGGGATGAAATAATCATCCCCTATTTATAATAGAGAGGGGCCGAATTTTTGACATATTTTGGGCTTGGAGAAAATCTTTTCTTAGTCTCTAAGAAATCTTGAATATATCTCATATATTCTTTTCTCCAAACTAAAATATTCCACAAAAATCTCACTCTCCTATATAGGCTTGTAATTTTCGAAAATCTTAGGGGAAGAATCCAAGATTTGAATCTTCTTGAATATATGAGATAATCTTGTATTCCAAGAATACTAGTCTTCCATAATATCTTTCCAAGAAAATCAACAAAATCTTTTCTCTCCTAATATACCAATTTTCGAAAATTACATAAGAAAAATCAGCATTATATTTTCTTTTTATTTTAATCACCTTATCATTATTGGGCTACTTAATGGGCTACTTGAGGGGCCTTTAAGGAGAATTAAGATTGGACCTCCTAATGGACTTCTGAATTTCAATATTGAGCCCCAATATAATTGAATCCATTAATATTAATTATTACCACTAATACATTAATATAGCACTTTCCATCTTAATCCATATTACGATAATATGGGCTCCCGGTTATATTTCCCGCGTTTAAGATTATCAAGTCCATTAATTAATTAAGCTTCTGAATAACTCTAAATTAATTAATATATTTCACCTTGGAGTAAAGACAGCTCAACATTATTATCCGTACCGAAGAAACTGATTCTTCATTTGCAAGATTTGGTACAATAAAACTTTTGAGCCCACCAAGGGGACTAATCACACGAGTCGTACTCGCACGCGTTTCTCCGTATTAAATCTTAGCAACCGTCGTATAATTAATATTATTGCCCAAAGCACAAGGTTCGAAGTCACGATGATTCTCACCCAACATGAATCAAAGCAGTAACCATTAAGCACACACGGTCCTATTTAAGTGACGGAGATTAAGAAATCAATAACCACTGAGGTCTAATTCTTCACATTTCAGAATAGAAGAATGTATCCTCGCTGTAGGTCCTCTTCAACACATACTAAATGTGCTAGTGCAATCTCTTAGTCAAGACAGACCAATCTGAGACTTACACATCGACCTTTCACGGCGGATTGTTCAATTCCACCTAGGTCGTAAATTTTTACGTTTAGTTACAAGGAAACCGTTAATGTGATCTTCCGTGATCGGGTATCACCACATTAACTACAATGTATCATGTACTATATAATGAACTGGTTGCAATAAATATTCAACATTCAATCATATCTAAAGCAAATGTGATAAAAGAATTATTCTCATAAACAAGTGTTTAATACATGAGTTATACAAAGTAAAAGCATACTTTCACGTATAACTCCAACAAAGATACGGGCCTAATAAAATATTTTCCCTTATAAACTTGTGAAATTAGGACACTAGCTTTTAATTTTAGTCAATTTATGCCAAATTTTATAAAATACAGCTATCTGGTCATATCATAATCGCGCTTTATTTTACCCACATTTTATAAAATTTGGCCTAAATTTTATATAAGGGGAAGATGAGGTCATAAATAACAACTCTACAATAAACGTAGATAATTAACTTGAAAATATTTTTCACATATTAAAAGGTTTATTTAAAAAAAATGGTACTATAATGTCTAATAGATTAATTAATTATGGTTTTGATTATACATATCAATTTGTAGTTTAGACAACATTGGTGATAGATTAGAAACATAATTAACCTCAATGTGGTATTACATACTTAAATCATAAAATATTACTATTGAGAGTATATTTTAGAATTAAATTATTTCATATATGTACCACTTTATTATTATTATTTTTAGACACACATTAGTTTAACCAATTAATGTTCTTTAAATAAATAATAAATACTCTTCGTTACCATTAATTAAATTGGTTATAGGGAAAAATTTGTTATTTTAGGACACTACCTTATGAGTGTTTGAAGAATAGGAAACTATCTTTACGGGCTTGTAAAATTAAGACAATATCTTTAAGAACATGAAAAATTAGGACAATATCTTTACAAACTTGCAAAACTAGAACACTATCTTTTAATTTTAGCCAAATTAGGCAAAATTTTATAAAATATGGTCAACTGGACATATCATAATTAGGCTTTATTTTACCTATAATTTATTAAATTTGGCCTAAATTCTCCCAACATAAAAGACAGTGTCTTTATTTTGCAAGATTTTAAGATAATATTCTAATTTTATTAGCCCATAAATAGAGTTTCCTAAATTTGTTACCCCGAAAAGATAGTGTCCTAATTTTGCAAACACTCATAAGATAATGTCCTAATTTTTTTTTCTTCCATATATGAGTAAATTTATTGATAAATTATAAGGTATGACTTATTGTAAACATATCAATTTGTAGTTCAGATAATATTCTTGATAGATTATAAACATAGTTAAACCTCATTGTGGTATTACATATTTTAATCATAAAATATTACCGTTGAGATTATGTTTTAGAATCATATTGTTTCATAAATGAACTACTTTATAATTATTTTTAGATATACTTTACTTTAACCAATTAATATTCTTTAAATAAACAATTAATACTCTTTGTTAGCATTAACTAAATTAGTTACAGGGGAAATTTTTGTTATTTTATGACACTAAATGAATTGTTGTAAAATTAGGACAATATTTTTATGGGCTTGCAAAATTGAGACAATATTTTTACGAACTTGCAAAATCAGGACATTATCTTTATAAACTTGCAAAACTAGGGCACTATCTCTTAATTTTGGTCAATTTTGGCCAAATTTTATAAAATACGGCTATTTGGGCATTATTTCACCCACATTTTTATAAAATTTGGCCTAAATTTCATTTAGGCAAAAGATGTGGTCATAATAACAACTTCTACAATTATGTAGATAATTAACTTGAAGATAGTTTTCACATATTAAAAGATTTATTTAAAAAAATGAATGGTACTATAATGTCTAATAGTTTAATTAATTATCGTTTTGATTATACAAGGAAACAACTAACGATCGACTCAGCTCTCTCAACTTTTCTCTGAAGCAGTTATCATAAGAGTTTTTTTTAAGTTCCATACTTTTCTCCATTAAAATTGACCTTTTTTTTTTTGTTTCTCAATCTGGCTTTCTTAAATAAATTGGTTTATAAGGAAAAATTGTTATTTTAGGACACTACATTATGAGTGTTTGTAAAATTAGGACACTATATATACGAGCTTGGAAAATTGGGATAATATCTTTATGAACGTGCAAAATTAGGACAATATCTTTACAAACTTGCAAAACTAGCAGACTATTTTTTAATTTTGGCCAATTTAGGCTAAATTTTATAAAATACGGCTAAATGGAAATATCACAATCAGACTTTATTTGACCCACATTTTATAAAATTTTGCCTAAATTCCCAACATAAGAGATATTGTCTTTATTTTTCAAGATTGTAATGATATTGTCCTAATTTTATAAGTCCATGAAGATAGTTTCCCAAATTTGTAAGCACGAAAAGATAGTGTATAATTTTGCAAACACCATAAGATAATATCTTTAAAAAATAATTTTTCCTTGCGTATATGAGTTAATTCAGTGATAAATTATAAGGTGTGACTTATTGTATACATATCAATTCGTAGTTTTGACAATATTGGTGATAGATTAGAAGCATAATTAACCGTAATGTAGTATTACATATTTTAATCATAAAATATTACTATTGAGAGTATATTTTAGAATTAATTATTTTCATATATGAACCAATTTATAATTATTTTTAGATACACTTTAATTTAACTAATTAATGTTCTTTAAATAAAAAATTAATACTCTTCGTTACCATTAACAAAATAATCTTCACTGAAAACTACTAATATCTTTTGTATCTAATACCCTTTGACGAAAATAATTAATACCCTTTCAGTGATAACAACAAATACCCTTCAAAAAGGTTAATTCTTGAACTATTATTATTTTATACTTTGTCTACTGTTGAAACGTGTTTTTATTTTTTAAATATTTTTTTATGCAGATGTTATTTTTGAATTGTACGTAACGTATTAGTTGTACATGTTTGTAATTGATTTCAAATATGTTAGTTGTTAAAAGGTAATTGAACTTAAAAGTAATATGCACTACTATTAAATGTATTGGTAACAATATTAATAAGTAATGTATGATGTGAATAATACTCACGAAAAATAAAAAGTGTATCTTTTTTTATTAATACAGTATAGTTAAACTACTAATACTTTTAGTTGAGATAAATAATATCAGTGAAACTGATGAATTTAGTGAAAATAATTAATACACTTCAAACAAAACACAGATGATAATTTATTAACATAAAATTTTAGCAATATAATTTTATTCCAACTTTGTTAATAAACTAGGTATACATTACGTTTAAGTATGTGGAAAGGTGTATTTCTATGTATAGTATCTACAAAATCTACAAAATATTGCATACAGTGATTAATATATATAAAAAAAAAGATCTTGCCCAATTACCAATAAATGAATCTCTTCACTTCTTTTAATATTATTTGACCTATAATTACCAAAGGATGTACTGTGTAAAATTGTTAAACACAGATAAAGGTATATAGTATAATTATGTGTTTGTCATCTTGCGACTTTTTGTCATATCAACCTGTTGGGAAAATAGGGGTGCCCGGGAACTTTTCGGGATGAAATTTAAATACGAATTTAAATACAATTATTACTAGCATGAATTAATCCTAATTAATTCAAATAATAATTCCAACAACAATTTTTATCATCATGCATGTTGAATTAATTCACATAAAATCTATGGCGGAATAAACAAGAAATTATGTGACTTACGTACCTCTCGTAGAACTGGTCTTTGAATAAAACGGGACAAACACGAACACGCTTTATCAACCCAAAAGCCTTCTCAAGTATTTCCCTTTCGCCTTACTTGATCACCGGTGGGAGATGCTTTCAAGTAATTTAAATAACTAAGGAAAAAGAAAAATATTGTTGCTGATTTTTTTTTCAACACTGTGAAACTGTAAACTGGAGATGAAATAATCATCCCCTACTTATAGGACAAGGGATTTTCGAAATTTTCATATATTTTAGAGGTGGAGAAAATCTTTTCTTAGCCTCTAAGAAATCTTGAATATATCCCATATATTCTTTTCTCCATAATAAAATATTCCACAAAAATCTCAACCTCCTCCTAATAAGCATATTATCGAAAATATTAAAGAAAGAATCCAAGATTTGGATCTTTTTGAATATATGAGATAATCTTGTATTCCAAGAATACTTATCTTCCATAATATCTTTCCAAGAAAATCAACAAGATCTTTTCTTTCTCCTAATATATCTTTTTCGAAATATCATGAAAAAATCAGCAAATATATTTTCTTTTATTTTAATCACCTTATCATTATTGGGCTACTTAATTGGGCTACTTGAGGGGCCTTAAGGAGAATTAAGATTGGACCTCCTAATGGACTTCTGAATTTCAATATTGAGCCCCAATATAATTCAGCCCATTAATATTAATTAGTACCACTAATAAATTAATATTGCATTATCCATCTTAATCCATATTACAATAATATGGGCTCCCGGTTATTATTTCCCGCGTTTAAGATTATCAAGTCCATTAATTAATTAAGCTTCTGAATAGCTCTAAATTAATTAACATCTTTCACCTTGGAGTAAAGACAGCTCAACATTATTATTCGTACCGAAGAAACTAATTCTTTACTTGCAAGATTTGGTACAATAAAACTTCTGAGCCCACCAAGGGGACTAATCACACGAGCCGTACTCGCACGCGTTTCTCCGTATTAAATCTTAGCAACCGTCGTATGATTAATATTACTGCCCAAGACACAAAGTTCGAAGTCACAATGATTCTCACCCAACATGAATCAAAGCAGTAACTATTAAACACACACGGTCCTATTTAAGTGACAGAGATTAAGAAATCAACAACCACTGAGGTCTAATTCTTCACCTTTCAGAACAGAAGAATTTATCCTCGCTGTAGGACCTCTTCAACACATACTAAATGTGCTAGTGCAATCTCTTAGTCAAGACAGACCAATCTGAGCCTTACACATCGACCTTTCACGGCGGATTGTTCAATTCCACCTAGGTCGTGAAAATGTACGTTTAGTTACAAGTAAACTGTTAATGTCGTCTTCCGTGATCGGGTATCACCACATTAACTACAATGTAACATGTACTATATATTGAACTGTTTGCAATAGAAATTCAACATTCAATCATAACTAAAGCAAATGCGATAAAAGAATTATTCTCATAAAACGAGTGTTTGATACACGAGTTATACAAAGTAAAAGCATACTTTCACGTATAACTCCAACAATCTCCCACTTATACTTAAAGTCTGCTTTTAGTATACATCACGCATGTCTTAGTGTAGTAGCTCTACGTGACATCTTATGTCAACCTACACTAACCTAATAATTCCTCCCACTTATACTTAAAGCAGATTGGAATAGTGTTGACTCTCATTCCATCCACATGTCTCTCGAATGTACTCAGAGGCAGACCCTTTGTGAATGGATATACTAGGTTGTCCTCCGACATTTACCTTTGCCACCTCTTTATCTCCTCTCTTAACGATTTCTCGTATAAGATGGTATTTTCTTTCAATGTGTTTGTTGGCCTTGTGGGCTCTCGGTTCCCTTGAATTTGCAACTGCTCCGGCATTGTCACAAAAGACAGTTATCTTGTCGGGCAAATTCGGAACATCGTCCAAGTCCACTAAGAAGTGCTTAAGCCAAACCGCTTCTTTCGCTACTTCACAAGCAACTACTTATTCGGCTTCCATGGTCGAATCTGCGATGCATTTCTGCAAATCGCTTCTCCATGTCATGGCTCCTTCTCCCATGCAAAACACACTACCCGAGGTAGTTATTTTGGAATCTATGTCTGATTGGAAATTTGAGTCCGTGTATCCCATGGGAATTAGATTGTCTGATTGTTAAATCAGCATTCCATACCAAGTTCTTTTCAGAAACTAAAGAACGCATTTAATTGCAATCTAATGTGCTTTCCCGGGGTTACTTTGATATCTTGCCATCATGCCCATGGCAAAGCAGATATCCAGTCTCGTACACAACATTGCATACATAAGACTTCCTACGTCCGAAACGTACGGAACGTCTTTCATGTCATCTATCTCCACTTGCGTCTTAGGGCATATTTCTTTAGATAGATGGATTCCGTGCCTAAAGGTACAAAACCTTTCTTGGAATCTTGCATGCTGAAATGCTTCAAAACAGTGGCTTTGTATGAAACTTGCGATAAACCCAACATCCTCCTCTTGCGATCTCGAGTGAACTTGATCCCAAGGATGTGACCGGCTTTCCCTAAGTCCTTCATATCAAACTGATTTGACAGCCATACCCTTACGTCTGACAATACCTTTACATTGTTTCCAATGAGCAGAATATCGTCTACGTATAATACTAAGAATACCACCGCAGTTCCATCATACCTTTTATACACACAACTTTCGAACTTGTTTTGATCACAAACCCATAAGACTCAATAACTTGATCAAAACACTGGTTCCAAGTACGCGACGCTTGCTTAAGTCCATAAATGGATCTCTTAAGCTTGCATACGAGGTGCTCTTGGCCTTTTTCAACGAAACCTTTGGGCTGTTGCATATAGATCCCATCAAGACTTTCGTTAAGGAAAGCTGTCTTGACATCCATTTGCCAGATCTCATAATCTAAGTGCGCAGCGATCGACAAGAGAATACAGATGAACTTAAGCATAGCTACAGGCCACAGGCCACAAGCCTTGCTTTAAAGGTCTCTACCCTTCCGTCCGGTCCTCTTTTCCTCTTGTACACCCACTTGCATCCAATGGGCTCTACCCCACTAGGTGGATCAACCAACTCCCACACTTGATTATAATCCATCGAACCCACCTCGGTTTCCATTGCGGTTTGCCACGCCTCCGCGTCTTTGTCTTGGATTGCCTCGTCGTATGTTCATGGGTCTGATTCATCGCCGGGAATCAAATCCGAAGATTCTCCAATTCCCATGAATCTCTCGGGTTGCCTTGCAATCCTCCCACTACGACGGGGTTCCGGTTGTGATGGTATGACGTGTGGTATATCATCTTGTATACTTGGTATTTGAGTTCGCCCTCTTAACTCGTCTAAGGTAATCTCACTTCTGGGCTTTCTTTTGTTCATATAGTCTTCCTCCAAGAATTTAAAATGCGAACTAATCACAGTCTTTTAATCCTTGAGACTATAAAACATACACCTTTTTCGTTCCCATATGATATCCTATAAACAACCTTAATTCCGAACGTGGATCCAATTTACCGGCTTCCTCGTCTAGCACGTATGCCGGACAACCCCAAATCCGCAAGTGTCTTAGACTGGGCTTGCGCCCGGTCCACAATTCCATTTGGGTTTTAGGAACCGATTTGGATGGCACCAAGTTTAGAATGTAAGTCGTTGTTTCCAAGGCGTTACCCCAAAACGACTTGGGTAAATCCGAATAATTCATCATGGATCTGACTATTTCTAAAAGAGTCTGGCTCCTTCGTTCCACCACACCGTTCTATTGAGGGGTTCCCGGTGCGGTCAACAGGGATACAATCCCTTCGTCTGATAGCTAGTTCAAGAATTCATCGCTAAGGTATTCGCCTCTACGATCAAATCGTAGAAACTTGATACTTCTTTCCCTATGCATCATAAGGTAGATGTATCCATATCTCGAGTAATCATTGAAAAAGACAATTTACTCATACCCCTTCTTTGCTATGATCGTCATTGAACCACACATATCGGTATGAACGAGTTATAACACTTCCGTAGTTCTATTCCCCTTGGCTCCAAATGCCCTCTTGGTCATTTTACCCTCTAAACAGGATTCACAAGTTGGAAACGGCTCGACTTGGAATGATTCCAAGGATCCGTCTTTCACCAATCTCTCTATCCGCTTTAGATTAATATGACCTAGTCTAAGATGCCATGGAAGTGTTTCGTTCATCTCCGAAGAACGCTTTCTTTTATTACTCGAAATAATCGATGTGTTATTAGATTTAATTTTGTGAGTGGTGTGCCCAAAAATGGTATAAAGATCATCCATTGAAGTTCCGAAACAGATAAACTCATCGTTTCAAGCAATAATAACATCCTTATTAAAAGAAACTGAGTATCTATTCAAACAGTTTAGAAACTGAAGGTTGAGTTCTTTCTAAACTAGGAACATGAGGAACGTCTCTCAAGACCATAACTCTATCTTCACAAGATAGGCGCACTTCTCCCACTGCTTCAGCTGCCACTCTTGTAGCATTACCCGATGTGATGGGGATCTCACTTCCGTTAAGTCGTCGGGTTAGCTTAAACCCATGAAACAAATGTGATCAGTAGCTCTCGTATCCACTATCCACGAATAGACAGCATACGCCACTTCACAAGTTTCGACGACTAAGGTGTGTGAATTACCTAACTTTCCTAGCCTCTTAGGCTTGGAACAGGCAGACCTCCATTGTCCTCTCACACCGCAACTAAAACACTTCCCCTTTGATGCTAGCCTTTGCATTTGTCTTTCGCAACAATTGGGTTTGCTTGGATCCGACCTTTGGTTCTCTTCCTCTCTTTCCCTCCCTTGGGACCAAAAGAGGTAGACGGACCATTAGCCACCATAGCACTAGACCGGTGCTCCATTTTCACCTCCACCGAAACTAAAGCTTGCAAGAGCTCGGGCAAACGATTTGTCCGTTCATTCATCTGACAGCTCAGATGAAACTACTCAAAGCTTCTCGGTAGAGAATGGTATATGAAATCAATCAAAATCCGCACCAAGTACTTCCAACTTGTTAAGGTATGCCATTTTCTCGAGAACGTGCTCCCTCACGGGCGTTCCCTCCACCATTTCCAACTTGACCGAGTCATGTTTGGTGAACTGATTAGTCATGGGTTTGATGTTAAGATATCTCTTCAAGGTTTTCCATGATTTCAACAGCGGATACAATGTCTTCATGAACGCGCCTCACATCCTCAGACAGAGTTGTCAAGATGATGCACTTCATATTGTCACGCTGTCAATCATAAACTGCCTTTTTCCCATTGCTTGACTTATCATTAGGCTTGCCGGGTTTATTAACGTGAATAACCCAATTGTATTTTCGTGCAGTAAGGACAAAATTTAAAAAAAACATTTCCAATCGATATAATTCTCTCCAAAAAGTTTATTAACTTTAAGTATATTAAACAGTGGATTAAAAGGTTGCGACATGATGAAATGAGAATAAACATACATTCATATTAATATCTAGAAAAATACGAAATTATCACATAATTCGATCACATCAATTATATTGAAACCTTAAAACAATATAATCATGCATCAGCCAACATCTCGAAACAATTTAAATGCGCCACGAGGGGTGGTCTATACATTTAAATACATTCAAGCGGATCACAAACTTAAAAGTTACAAATTCTTAATTCAAAATTAATAGTTGGCTCCCACTTTGACCACATAGAAACTGACAGGGACTCCGAGGGGAGTAAGTTAATATCAATTCCCTATGCCTAAGTAATAACCATAATTGAATACAGGATTATTATTTCGTTTTGAGCAAGCCACTCGTGGTGAGGGTCAATACCGCCACTAGTAATAATCCACAATCATCCTTTCGGAATTTATTCATGTGAAATCCGTTCTTTTGGCCGATCCGAGGGGGAAATGTATTCCAAAAGAACTTCACAAATAAATAAATTATGGAGGTCAAAATAATCCAATTTTAATATCCGGAATAAAATTGCGATTATAAAAACATACTTAGTAATTTTCGAAAGTAGGTTTTTCTTGGACAATTAAATTCATGCAAACACATATTAACAAATAATAATAAGTGCACGAAATAAAACATCCATCAAAATAAAATTAAACACATTGGAGCACTCAAATCCAATTGTCACGGTTTAATTTCTTCACGTCTTGATGCGAAAAATCGTCCTTGTTGCTTTCCAACGTTCGTCTCGACGTGCTCCCACTCGAACAGCAACACTTCTTCAAAAACAGCATCGTTTGGGGTTCGGGACGACGTTTAAAATCACACGGAAAAAAAACACGAACCGAAAAAATTTCACGGCCCGAGATACGGCGCGCGTCGGCCCACGAAGTGTGCCCGCGCGCCTCTCGGCCCAAAAGGCACCGAAGCAGTGCCCGAAGCGCGCCGAGGCGCAGCCCCGGGGCGCACCCGAGGCGCACCCAAGGCGCTGCACGGAGGCGCGCCGAGGCGCACCCGAGGCGCTGCAGCCCGCGCCCGAGGCGCGCGCACGCGTGCGCGCGGCGCCGTGCCCCCGTTGCGCACGGCGTGCGCCGTGCACCCCCGTGCGCCGTTTTTTTCGCCGTTCGTCCTCGTTTTCTTCACCCCTTGCATGATTCTACGTCCATACACGCGCCACGCTTGTATACGTCGTCCGGGTACGCCGTTTTTAATTCTTCGTTCTTCGTCACGATCCGGTTACAATTTATTTTTACAAAAAAAATAAATACTAGATCTAGACTAGTCTATTACAATGATCGAATCAAAATAAAAACAACTAATCTACTCGTGGATTTTCTCACGAGAAAAACGAATTCGAACGAATCGAATTAAAAAACAATTTATTCACACGCATGAAATTAACAACATTAAAACCATGACAATTGGATACCTGCAAAAAAGATCTAACAATTCTACTATCCAATTTCAATTTAATGTTTAACAATTTAAATTCCAATTTAAAATTCAGAGCCCGAAACCGTGGCTCTGATACCAGTTGTTGGGAAAATAGGGGTGCCCGGGAACTTTTCGGGATGAAATTTAAATACGAATTTAAATACAATTATTACTAGCATGAATTAATCCTAATTAATTCAAATAATAATTCCAACAACAATTTTTATCATCATGCATGTTGAATTAATTCACATAAAATCTATGGCGGAATAAACAAGAAATTATGTGACTTACGTACCTCTCGTAGAACTGGCCTTTGAATAAAACGGGACAAACACGAACACGCTTTATCAACCCAAAAGCCTTCTCAAGTATTTCCCTTTCGCCTTACTTGATCACCGGTGGGAGATGCTTTCAAGTAATTTAAATAACTAAGGAAAAAGAAAAATATTGTTGCTGATTTTTTTTTCAACACTGTGAAACTGTAAACTGGAGATGAAATAATCATCCCCTACTTATAGGACAAGGGATTTTCGAAATTTTCATATATTTTAGAGGTGGAGAAAATCTTTTCTTAGCCTCTAAGAAATCTTGAATATATCCCATATATTCTTTTCTCCATAATAAAATATTCCACAAAAATCTCAACCTCCTCCTAATAAGCATATTTTCGAAAATATTAAAGAAAGAATCCAAGATTTGGATCTTCTTGAATATATGAAATAATCTTGTATTCCAAGAATACTTATCTTCCATAATATCTTTCCAAGAAAATCAACAAGATCTTTTCTTTCTCCTAATATATCTTTTTCGAAATATCATGAAAAAATCAGCAAATATATTTTCTTTTATTTTAATTACCTTATCATTATTGGGCTACTTGAGGGGCCTTAAGGAGAATTAAGATTGGACCTCCTAATGAACTTCTGAATTTCAATATTGAGCCCCAATATAATTCAGCCCATTAATATTAATTAGTACCACTAATAAATTAATATTGCACTATCCATCTTAATCCATATTACAATAATATGGGCTCCCGGTTATTATTTCCCGCGTTTAAGATTATCAAGTCCATTAATTAATTAAGCTTCTGAATAGCTCTAAATTAATTAACATCTTTCACCTTGGAGTAAAGACAGCTCAACATTATTATTCGTACCGAAGAAACTAATTCTTCACTTGCAAGATTTGGTACAATAAAACTTCTGAGCCCACCAAGGGGACTAATCACACGAGCCGTACTCGCACGCGTTTCTCCGTATTAAATCTTAGCAACCGTCGTATGATTAATATTACTGCCCAAGACACAAAGTTCGAAGTCACAATGATTCTCACCCAACATGAATCAAAGCAGTAACTATTAAACACACACGGTCCTATTTAAGTGACAGAGATTAAGAAATCAACAACCACTGAGGTCTAATTCTTCACCTTTCAGAACAGAAGAATTTATCCTCGCTGTAGGACCTCTTCAACACATACTAAATGTGCTAGTGCAATCTCTTAGTCAAGACAGACCAATCTGAGCCTTACTAAATGTGCTAGTGCAATCTCTTAGTCAAGACAGACCAATCTGAGCCTTACACATCGACCTTTCACGGCGGATTGTTCAATTCCACCTAGGTCGTGAAAATGTACGTTTAGTTACAAGTAAACTGTTAATGTCGTCTTCCGTGATCGGGTATCACCACATTAACTACAATGTAACATGTACTATATATTGAACTGTTTGCAATAGAAATTCAACATTCAATCATAACTAAAGCAAATGCGATAAAAGAATTATTCTCATAAAATGAGTGTTTGATACACGAGTTATACAAATTAAAAGCATACTTTCACGTATAACTCCAACACAACCTAGCTACTCATCAATTCACGGTCATTTGTATTGATATTCATATTTTCTCATTCTCTTCTAATTTTTTTTTTTCATTACTCAAGACTTCACCAGCCCTTCCATTGATCTATGTACATGTTATCAGATTTTTGCTTAAAATATTTTTTTATTGATGGAAAAATTTAGTGTATTTATAATATGTTTGTGTTAGGTATAGTTGATTGAAGGTTTGTAACTTTCACGTTTATTGAGTATTGTTTTGGATTTTTTTTTTCATAATATAGATTATGCATGTAACAAATTCTCATTTTACTGTGTTTTGCAATGACTATTAATAAAAATCAAGGGAAATTTCTTTCAAGCGTTGGTTTATACCTCCCAAAACTAATTTTTACTCACGAAACTGTACATTGCAGTATCAAGGGTAAAGAGTTGAAAAAGATTGAAAATTTTGTGTCTTAATTTTGAAGGGAAACCATGTAAGTATACAACAAATGTTGTTTACTGAGAGGTTTTTAGGAATTTGTAATTATTGTATTGATGTTGAGTGTTTTTCTTATTAAAATAAATATACTTTTATAATTCAATATATTTGTCAAAAATAAATAATTAATAATTAGATAAGCAAATGAACATAAACATATTTCTGTGATATACAAAAAAAATTCTAACCAATTTTTATGAAATCTGCGATACTCGCGGGCCTACGACTAGTTTATATATAGATGTAAAATTGATTTATTTATATTATTTTTTTAACAATATAATCTGCTTAATAATTCAAACAAATATCAATGACCTTTATTTTGGAAGAATTTCATATCAAGACCCAAATTTTAGGTTATGTCTCAATATAATTATTCATTTTAAAAGTGTCTCAATTGAAGTCTCAATTTTTTCTTTTTTCTCAATTTAAGGTTTGTTTTAATTTTTTTTTTTATCTCAAGTTCAAGACCCAACAAACACTTATTTTTCAAATTAAATTCATACATTATGAAAAAAAATTAGAGACATTCGTCATAAATAAAAATAATTTTATTAATTAAAAATATTTTTTTAATAATATAAGGGATATTTCTAATTTTTATTTTTATCATTGTGCATTAATTTAGTGTGAAAATTTAATTTATTGTTTACAAAAAAGATAACTAGCATTTTGAAATTTAATTAAAACTAATATTTTATTATACGATGTAAATTATATGGATAAATGCTAGTTTTAATTTTTAAATGTTAGTTGCCACATTTTTTAAAACACTAAATTAATACATGATGATAAAAATTAGAAATATATGTTATATTAATAAAAAAAAGTTAATATTTTTTTAAATAAATAATTTTTTTTATAACAAATTTCTCTAAATTTTTTTTCCATATTGTATGAATTTAATTTAAAAAAATAATTATTTGTTGGATCTTGAATTGAGACACAAGAATTTAAAGCAAACCTTAAATTGAAAAATAAAATAAAAATTGAGACTTAAATTGAGACACTTTTAAAATGAGTATTTATATTAAGAGATAATCTAAAATTTGAACCTTAATATAAAATTATCCCCCCCTTTTTAGTAATTTATCCGAGGCAAAGTATCATATATTTGAATAGGAGCATCGATAATCTCATCAGGAGTATCATTAATATGAGCCGATGATATTATATTATAATTTTTGTAAATTTTCTTAAACTATACTCTTAGTAAAATTATCAATACTTATGGTTAAATATTCGATACTCTAAACTATTTTCATAATAAATCTATTATAAACCATTTTCATATAAAATTTACTTGTTACCCAAATATATTCACAAACGATTTTTCTTTTCGTTTAATTTAAGAGCTTGAAATCAGATAAATATCTTGAAAATACAAAATATCCATTTTGGACGCATTTGCACTTTGCAGCTGAACTTTAGAAAGTTGGGAACAGCCAGATGTATACCCTCCCAGATATGTCTGTGGTGGAACCTTAAACACGCCCATTGCACGGCCATTATACATGCTCCTCTATCTCCTATTAAATTTTATATAATTAATTTTTTAAAAAATTGGTAAATACTTTTTTTTTTATCTTTTATTTAAATATAAAATAATATTATGAGTAAATGTTATTTTTATTTTAAAGATATGAAGATTAAAATGAGACTAATAAAAAATAAAGTGTAAAGTTTCCTATAAAATAAAGGGATTAATACAAAAAAAAAAAAAAAAAAAAAAAAGAGAATTTCACTTTACCTTTGATTCGTACAAATTTTTATGGAAAAAATAAAATTAAAAAAGCCAACAGTGAAGCCGCCACTTTCTTGGAACGGTGAAGAGATAATCCAGTTGGATTCGCCTCAATTGTGGAAAGGTATTAAAGAAGAAGAAATGCTTGCGGTAAAAGTCGGATTTATCACTTCTGTTTTCTACAGCATAAAAAGCGTAACTAGCTGGCACAAGTTTTAGAGATAGATGCACCTGATTCTCCTAGGACCGTGAAGAAAAAAAAAATTGACTAAAAATTTGGTAGGAAGGTATCAAGGTGAAACAAGTTTATAAATTAATGTACTCCAACCTATTTACTTTAGTTTTCCACTCTCAAAGTGACACGAATTTTAATAAATGAGTTATTAGTATTTGTGAATATAAATTTATTTTGTGGATATAAAATAAGGGTAAAAGGGTCCTTTCAACTTTTTAAGTGGTAAAGTTAAAATGATATGTGTACTTTTTTTTGCCATTTTTGGTAAGAAATTGAAAAAGTGGAAAACAAAAAAGACATTCCTTTTATGGTAATACAGACAATTTAAAATGAATCGGAAGGAGTAATTTTTTAAAAATGTTAATATATCATTTTTTAAAAATGTTAATATATCATTTTTGGCAAAAACTTGTATGAGACCATCTCATGACATGAGACAATACAAATTAACATTTACCCCTACCAAAGTGTTAATGAGTCAATATCCAGTTATATCAATTTTCATTGTCTCATGTCATGAGACGGTCTCTATTTTTAATTTATATTCACTAGTCCATCACACTGTTCATATTAAAATACTTTACTTTTCTATTATCTTTTAACTTTTAAGGGTTTTTTTCCCTCTCTATTATGAATTCATGCTCGTTATAATTTAGTTTCGCAGAATATAATATCATACAAATTTAATTAGATTAATTGCAAAAAAAAATATGAATTTTATAAGTTTTATCCATTACAATGTGAACATTTTTGGTGCACCACTTTTATAAGTTTAACAATTTAAAACATCTAATAATTTTTCGTCAACAATTAACTGACATGGTAAAATTATAATTTTTTTATAATGAGAATAACGTCCTTAAAGTTATGAATTTTTATGTAATGAGATACCGTCCTTAAAATATATTTTAAAATTAGAAACATAATTTAAAACAAAAAATAAATATATTATTTTTATTTTATAAATAATTTATTTGTTGGCATCAGCATGGAGATTCATTTGACATTTTCGGCAGGGACGCCATTTAATTACTGTCGAAAAATTATCAAATATTTTAAATTGTAAAACTTAAAAAGATGGTGTAATAAATTGCAAAAAATAAAAATAAAAAATCATGTTGTAATTGATAAAAACCATAAAGTAGTTCAATCATTTAATTGTATCTTTTCTCTTGCTAAAAATAGAAATAATTAATTTAATTTTTAATTTTATATCCCACTCGTAATAAATTATAAGTCCATAGTTATTTGAGAATAGGGTTATAAACAAATCAAATACTTTAAGTTCGAATCAATATTTGTATTTGAAATTTTATAATTCGAATTCTAGTACAATTTTTTCAAAAAAAAAAATCGGTTAGTAATCAAATACAAATATAAAATTAAAAAATTGGATGCAATATTTATAAATATTCAATTAAATATATATATATATATATATATATATATATATTATATAATAGTAATGATAATTGTATTTTCTTTATAATTTCCAGCCCGAATTATCTTAAGTCTTATCCAACAAGTGAGTCTTTGATTGGGCGTGAAATTGTCATGATTCGTAGCTAGAAACGCCCTAGTTTTGGTCGATTTTATTGAGTTTTTAGAGCCAAATGAGTACTATTTCTATATATTGATGAATTTGTCTCTTTGATACTCATAGGTGAATCGAGGACGAAAAACGGAGTTCGTAGGACTTTGAATCGACTCAAATGGATGCCCGGATGAGAAGATATCGAAGAAATACGATTGGTATTAGTACGTGAAAAGAAAAGTGTTAGTTGCAAGGAAGGAGGGCCCATTCGAGCACCATCACTCGAGCACCATCGCTCGAGCAACGTAGGTCGAGCGCTCTGGACTTACAGAATGTTTTTGCCGCTCGAGGGGCACAGCTCGAGCGCCCCGCTCGACCTCCTGAATCATTCGACCAAAACAGCTCGAGCGCCTCCGCTCGACCGAGACGGCTCGAGCGCTTCCGAGGCTTATTTTCCAAATTTCGTTTTTCGGCCCACGAGATCCCGATTCGGTCCGATCTTTATATATACTCTTTACAAACTCGTTTCAAACGACCACTTGACACACACACGAGATAGAGAGTTCGTTTTGGGAGAGAGGAAGAAGAAGAAGCAAGTTTACTATTACGTTTTTTGAGGTTTTCATTACGAATTCGAATTACGATTTTACTTTTGAGTTTTGTTTCTTAATATTTTCGTTCTTGAACACGTTGAGACCTAATTCATTGAGTTAATTTAAGTTTAGTCTTTCAATTAGTTAAAACCTAGTTTATGTTAGATTTCTTCTTCGTTTTAATTATCATGTTCTTGTTCGTTACTTATTTAATCGTTGTTATTTCCATTAAACCTATGTCCGGCTAAAACCCTTGCATGCTTGGGGTAGGATGAACTCGTAGAAGTAGGTTGTGGGTACCTAATTAGAGTAACTTATGACGTTAGGTTTTAATTCTCTTGGTTAATGAATTCGTAAAATTAATCTAGACTTTACTTTTGAATTTCGTTCGAAAGGTGTTAGAGAGAGGACGACCGTATCACTCTTTAACAACGAGTAGACTTAACTAGAGAGTTTAGAAAGGGTTAATTCATCTACCGGTTTAGCGAAGGAGGACGACCACATCACCTTAGTTAAATTAGGGTCTCATTAATAAAGCATAATCTATTAACTTGTTAGTAGATTTGTGAAGTCGAGTGTTAGGATAAAGTATTAGGGTTTAAAATCTTGAGCTTTCATCTTGCATTCTTGTACTTAGGTTATTTCTGGCGCGTCACAGTTATTTTGATTATGTACCTGCTCCGTTAGTATACGTAGGGATTCCTATCCTACGCATCACCATCTCTTATTTGAAAACACACCTTAGTTTATTCGTTTCTTTCATTCTTTAGTTTAATTAGTTTAATTTAGTTTTAATTAATCTTTCCAAAAAAACCTAAAAAAACATTTCCTCATATTAACTACGACGCGTAGATCTTCAGGGATCTGTTCGTATACACTCCATCTCGTAGGTTCGATAATACTTGGCCAGTATACTTACTCTTACTACAGTGAACTCGTCCGCTTGCGGGTGAGCGATTAGTAGAAGTTAGTGTAATTCGCTTCAAGTCAATGGCACCGTTGCCGGGGATGGCGTTGTATGCTTTTGAATAGGACTTGTCGATAGCTTAGTAGTTAGTAGTGGGTGATTTATTTACTGTTTTTATTTTTATTTTCAATCATTCAGCAGTTGCGTTTTGATCCTTCTGCTAGTGTGTCAGGTATATGAAAACACGCTCACAAGGCAATACGAGTGAAGAGAGAATACCGTTGGACCCTGAGACGATAGCTAGAAGGAACCGAGCTTTCTTGAGAAGAATGAACGCTGCCGGAGGGAAAGAACCGATGGATATCTCTAATGAGTTGGATGATGCTGCGAACGAGTTCAATCAGGGGTTGAACCGGGTTGACGGCACTGATGGCAACACCAGTAAGAACCAAGATCCGTTAGGGGATAGTCAGAGCCAAAACCCGGGTGCACAAAACGTTATCAATCCAACTCAGAATTTTGTCCATAATCCTCTGAACAACCCTGCTTACCCACAAAACCCAAATAACCCTTTCAACAACCCAGTATACCAACATTACCCATACCCACCATACCCTTATCCACCATACCCATATCATCCACCTCCAGTTTACAATCAACCACCTGTTTACCAACCACCACCACCCCAACAAGTACCAGTACCAGCTGCTAATCCTCAACACGTTCCTCAGAACGTAGATCACAATATGACTATTCGAGGGAGGTTTGCAGCGCAGCCACAAAGGTACTATGATGGAGTGGCATTGCCTCCTGTTGAGGCAAATAACTTCTCGATTTCCCCGGGAATTCTTAAGCTGCTTACCGAGAACCAGTTCAAGGGGGTGATCGGGAAGGAGAATCCTCACACTCACTTGAGGAGTTTTCTCATGATAACCTCCACATTCAATTATAATGGCATGTCTGAAGATGCCAAGAGGCTTAGGTTGTTCCCATTCTCATTGACGGGAATAGCCAAGGAGTGGTACGATAACACGCTCCCACGGGGAGGTATTACCACTTGGGCCGAGCTCAAACGTCTGTTCCTCGAGCGCTTCTACCCTCCATCAAGAACTATAAAAGCGAGGATTGAGATCTCTTCTTTCCGCCAGAAGCAAGGAGAGGACCTACGTCAAGCGTGGGAGAGATACTCAAACATGTTGATTGAGTGCCCGCAGCATGGGTACAATGAGGGGGATATTATGGCATTCTTCTACAGTGGTGCCAACAAGGCGGGGCAAGACCATTTAGACGCCTGTGCGGGCGGAGCATTCCTGAATCAAGGCATAGAGAGGTGTAGAGAGATCGTGGACAACATTGTCACGAATGTCGGGGCTTGGAATGGAGATCCAGATTTTCAGAGAGTCCATCAGGTTGAAGAGGGTGAAGGAACGAGAAGGCTATTGATGACCATGATGGAGAAGATCAACAACCTCGAGTTGGGGAAGAATTTGGTTGGAGAGCATGCAGTAGAGAATGATAGAGTAGACCAGCCAAGTGGACAGCAAGAGGTAGCCAATTACATGAGAGGTCCGTATTACAATCAGAATGGCTACCAAGGTGGAAATCAGTTTGGAAGACCTTCTTATGGTCAGCCATTTGCACCTCCAGGGCCACAACCACCTCAAAATCAATGGAGGAACACACAAGGATTTCAAGGAGGCCAGCAACCTCCTCAAAACACATGGAGGAAGAATGAGAACTTTTCTTATGCTAACCCAAAAGCTGGTATTACTGTTCCTGCAGGTGTTGATCCGGGGTCTAAACCTCTTGGTGGAGAAGGCGGTGCATCAACCGAGGAGATGTTGAGAGCGATCCTTCAGAAGGTGGAGGAAGGAAGTAAGAGGTTGTCATCCTTGGAGTACGATGTGAAGGAGTTGCATAAAAAGGGTGATCAACGTGATCAAGAGCTCCCGAAGATGAACGTTGAGTGGACTAGAACTCAACAAGAGAACAATCGAAGGTTCACTTCTATAGAGTTCCAGATGAGCCAGATTGCAAAGTCATTGAATAGAGAGCCGGGTAAGTATCCTTCTATGCCGGAGGGGAACCCAAAAGAGCATTGCAAGGTGATCCAGCTTAGAAGTGGAACCAACTATGAAGGTCCTCAGATGCCTGTTGATTCTGAGACGCCTCAAGTTGAGAAGGGGATAAAAAGTGAAGGGATTGAGAAGAAGGTTGAGGGTGAAAGCACTCAAGCGAGCAAAGAGCTTGAAGAGGAAGGCATTGAGAAGGGTGAGAGAGTTCCTAAGTGGAAGCAGGCAAATGAAGCAAGAGATAAAGTGAAAGAAACAGAAAGAGATGAATGGGGGGTACCCAAATCTGTGATACCAGTCCCGTATCCACAGCGCTTCATGAAAAAGAAGCTTGATGAAAAATTTGCAAAATTTCTTGATGTTTTTAAACAACTTCACATTAACATTCCTTTTTATGATGCTTTGGAACAGATGCCGCATTATGCAAAGTTTCTGAAGGACTTGATTGCGAAAAGACGGCGAGTGGATGAGCCGAAGTTGGTGCAGCTGAACCACGAGGTGAGTGCATTAGTGCACAAGGCGCTTCCACCGAAGCTGAAGGATCCCGGGAGCTTCACGATCATATGTGACATTGGGAACGGGATCAAGAAAGGAGCGCTATGTGATTTAGGGGCGAGCATCAATCTCATGCCCTTGTCGCTTTTCAAGAAGTTGGAAGGTGGAGAACTTCAACCCACAATGATGACGCTTCAACTTGCCGATCGGTCTATTACTAGACCTCAAGGTGTGGTTGAAGACGTCCTAGTGAGAGTTGGAGATCACATTTTTCCAGCCGACTTTGTAGTGCTAGAGATGGAGAAAGATGAGCGCGTGCCCCTGATCTTGGGAAGACCGTTCTTAGCTACGGCGGGGATGGTGCTAGACGTGGCAAATGGGAATATTATATTGAAGGTTGATGATCAAGAAGTGAAGATTTCCCTATATGAAGCCATGAAGCACCATAAGGAGGATGAGAGTTTGTATTGCATGGATGCCATTGATCCTCGTGTTGAAGACACACCTTCTATCCCTAATCCTTCTCATATTCATGATTTTGTTAGTCCTTCACTTGATTTAACTCATGTGCATTATGATCGTGATTACTTTGATAGGGATAAAGTGAAAAAGTTGAAGGATGAAGAGGTGAAGAAAGTGGACGTGGTCCAGTTAGAAGGGAAATGAGGAGTTAAGAAGAAAAAGTCCAAACTCAAGAAATTGATTGGTAAGACGCCTCCAGATAAAGGTGAGAAGGAGTTGAGACCCATAACACTTGGGGATGAGAAGGAAGCAAATGAGCTCATGATGGAGGGGCATCAAGGAAAAGAATGCAACCACCACTCTTATGAGAGTAAGGGAGGTAAATTTGAGTATGATGTCCCATAAGCTCTTTTGAGCTCGGTCCGGCATCAGGACCTTAAAAATAGCGCTGAATGGGAGGCAACCCATTTTTATTTGTTTTTAGTGTCCTATTATGTTATTAGGGTGTTGTTGAGTCGTATGTTTAACCTCGTACTTGAGAGTTTTATTTTGTAGGCTTGTCTCTAAAAGAGTAAAGGAATGATGGAGTATTCAGATTGAAGGGACCAACTCGAGACAAAGGAGTGTGCTAAGTTGTTGAAGAGAAACTGAATTGTTTGGTTGAGGTAACCCACAACCCCAAACTTAGACCTCTTCGCAAGGTCGAAGTTTGGGGGGGGGGGGTGGAGTATTTATGTGTTTTATGACATTGCACCGGAGCACCCCTTATCTTTGAGTTGAGTTGATTATTTGTGTCTTGAGATGCTCCTTGGGCTGATTTTGATTTGTTTTGTTACTTAATATTTCATGCCTATCAATTCTCTTATGCTTGTTGGTTTCTATCTTTGAATATGATTTGATGAGTTGATGATTTGTGGATTTGAGTTAGAGACTCTTTTGTGTGAGTGTTTGAATGAGAGTTGATTTGAGAAAGAACTTGTATGCTTGTGAATTTTTCTTTTGAGTACTTGTGTGATGAGAGTGAGAATTCACTAGGACTAGCATGGATGTGAAAGCCGTGAGAGTTGAGCCTTATGAGATTTTTATGCATTACTTGATCTCTTCGTTTGTGAGTGGATCGTCACCTTAGAGGATGCTAGAACTTCTGTGTGCTCTTGCTTCTTGATTGTGTCTAGTTTGAAATGCCGAATAGGATCTTAGGCCATCTTTGATTTTATTGAGTCACTTAGCCAAAATTTTCCGTACCAATGACATTGAATCCCTTGTTAGCCCCTTTGAGCCTAAAGCCTATTTTATTTGCTAGCACATATGAACACTATTCCAATTCCTAAGCCTTTTTGTCCCAATTTGAGTGGAGAATAGGAAAGTATGAATGTGAAGGGAGTAAATTGAGTTGAGAAAGGAAAATGTTGTTTGTTGAGTGAGTATGAGAAGAAGGAGCGATGAGGTTATGAGATGTGGGAAAAAGAGAAAAAAAGTTGAGAATGAGCAAAAGAAAAAAGAGCTCATGTGTTTGTGCGGAAAAAAAAATGAAGTGATTGAAAAAAAGTGAAAAGAAAAAGAAAAAAAAATTGAAGTGTTGAGAGAATTGGAATTGAAAGTGTTGATTGAATATGTTTGAAGTAGTCTGTTCCTTATCTCGAAGTACCGAAGTTTGATTTTCTATTCTCCATTCACTTGAGTCACTTACCCATATTGATATCCCACCTGTCCAAACAGCCTACATTACAACCTTGAGAAAAGTCCTTTTTGATTCGGCATTGATTTCTAGAGTATGGTCGGAGTTAAGAGCACTTACAAGCTTATGGCTGCCAATTTGAGTGATTGATTGTTTGAATGAGTCCCTTAATCATTGATATACACTTGTGAGGGAGCAAAACACATCGTTGAGTGCACATTCATGCTTGATCTTGGTGTTTCTTGTTATTGTTGCATGAGTATGATAAAGGAAAGTGAGTGAGTATACGGGTGATTGATTTTTGAAGCTCGAGTTCATTAGCTTGCATGATTGATTCTTTGACTCATCCCTAACAATTTCACTTGACTTATTATTTCATTGCTTGAGGACAAACAATATGGTAAGTTTGGGGGAGTTGATTGGGCGTGAAATTGTCATGATTCGTAGCTAGAAACGCCCTAGTTTTGGTCGATTTTATTGAGTTTTTAGAGCCAAATGAGTACTATTTCTATATATTGATGAATTTGTCTCTTTGATACTCATAGGTGAATCGAGGATTCGTAGGACTTTGAATCGACTCAAACGGATGCCCGGATGAGAAGATATCGAAGAAATACGATTGGTATTAGTACGTGAAAAGAAAAGTGTTAGTTGCAAGGAAGGAGGGCCCATTCGAGCACCATCGCTCGAGCAACGTAGGTCGAGCGCTCTGGACTTACAGAATGTTTTTGCCGCTTGAGGGGCACAGCTCGAGCGCCCCGCTCAACCTCCTGAATCATTCGACCAAAACAGCTCGAGCGCCCCGCTCGACCTCCTGAATCATTCGACCAAGACGGCTCGAGCGCCTCCGCTCGACCGAGACGGCTCGAGCGCTTCCGAGGCTTATTTTCCAAATTTCGTTTTTCGGCCCACAAGATCCCGATTCGGCTCGATCTTTATATATACTCTTTACAAACTCGTTTCAAACGACCACTTGACACACACATGAGATAGAGAGTTCGTTTTGGGAGAGAGGAAGAAGAAGAAGAAGCAAGTTTACTATTACGTTTTTTGAGGTTTTCATTACGAATTCGAATTACGATTTTACTTTTGAGTTTTGTTTCTTAATATTTTCGTTCTTGAACACGTTGAGACCTAATTCATTGAGTTAATTTAAGTTTAGTCTTTCAATTAGTTAAAACCTAGTTTATGTTAGATTTCTTCTTCGTTTTAATTATCATGTTCTTGTTCGTTACTTATTTAATCGTTGTTATTTCCGTTAAACCTATGTCCGGCTAAAACCCTTGCATGCTTGGGGTAGGATGAACTCGTAGAAGTAGGTTGTGGGTACGTAATTAGAGTAACTTGTGACGTTAGATTTTAATTCTCTTGGTTAATGAATTCGTAAAATTAATCTAGACTTTACTTTTGAATTTTGTTCGAAAGGTGTTAGAGAGAGGACGACCGTATCACTCTTTAACAACGAGTAGACTTAACTAGAGAGTTTAGAAAGGGTTAATTCATCTACCGGTTTAGCGAAGAAGGACGACCGCATCACCTTAGTTAAATTAGGGTCTCATTAATAAAGCACAATCTATTAACTTGTTAGTAGATTTGTGAAGTCGAGTGTTAGGATAAAGTATTAGGGTTTAAAATCTTGAGCTTTCATCTTGCATTCTTGTACTTAGGTTATTTCTGGCGCGTCACAGTTATTTTGATTATGTACCTGCTCCGTTAGTATACGTAGGGATTCCTATCCTACGCATCACCATCTCTTATTTGAAAACACACCTTAGTTTATTCGTTTCTTTCATTCTTTAGTTTAATTAGTTTAATTTAGTTTTAATTAATCTTTCCAAAAAAACCCAAAAAAACATTTCCTCATATTAACTACGACGCGTAGATCTTCAGGGATATGTTCGCATACACTCCATCTCGTGGGTTCGATAATACTTGGCCAGTATACTTACTCTTACTATAGTGAACCCGTCCGCTTGCGGGTGAGCGATTAGTAGAAGTTAGTGTAATTCGCTTCAAGTCAGTCTTTTGGCTAGGGATAATAATTTTAACCCGGTCTTACCCGACCCGCCCTGCCCCGCATTGTTTGGGTGGCTTTGCTCATACCCCATAGTGGAGTGGGACGGGTCTAGGTATCACTAAAGACCCGTGCCACATTTTATATATTAAATTTTAATATATATGTATATATATGGTCTGCATACTCACTCAAAAGTGTAGGTAGATCATTTTCTGATCATTACCCTCTTTATTTGGAATTGAATTTGAAAGATTGGGTTCCCATCCTTTTAAAATTTTGAACTGATGGATTTCACATCCAGAGTTTAAAGTCTCCATTAAAGAGCGTTGGGTTAACCATAAAATTTTAGGATGAGTTAGTTTTCAATTGAAGGAGAAACTAAACCTTTTAAAATCTGATCTTAAGGTCTCAAGTCGGGAGGTGATGTTAAATCTCACTTCTTTCACAAGGTGGATTAACGAGAGAAAAAAGAAGAAGTTAGGATTATAAGGTATAATGATAAATAATACATGGATAGACTTGGTTGAAGGGTTTAAAATAGCAATATCTGGTCATTTCAAGGAATAACTCACAGCTAGAAGTCTTCTTCGACCATGCTTTCCGGAGGACTTATTTCAGAAAAAAAATCTGAACATGTAATAATGAATTCTTGGTATCCAGTTTCACGCAGGATGAAGTCAAACATGCTATTTGGTCATGTGAGTCGGGCAAAAGTCCGAGTTCGGATGACTTCACTTTCGCTTTCATCAAAGAGAATTGGAAAAATATGAAGGAGAGAGTGATGCAAATTATGAATGATTTTCAAGCCAATGGGAAGATTGTGAAATGCCTCAACTCCTCTTTTATAGTCCTCATTCCAAAAAGACGAACAATTTAAGTTTGTAAGATTACATGCCAATCTCTTTAATTGGCTGTCTCTACAAAATCATATCCAAGATGTTGGCTAACCGCTTAAGCAAGGTGTTGGATGAGGTAATTTTAATAAATCAGCCTGCTTTCGTTGGTGGTAGACATATCCTAGATAGAATAGTAATTCTAATGAAAAGATTGACGAAGCCAAGAAGAAAATCTCAAGAGATTTTTATTTAAAGCCGACTTCGCAAAAACCTATGACACTTTGGTTGAGACTTCTTAGAAGAAATGATGAGCAACCTCAATTTTGCATCAAAGTGGAGGAAATGGGCGATGGAATACATTTCGACAACATCTTCATCCTTCTAAACAATGGCAGCTCCTCCGAAAATTTCAACCTTGAAAGGGGATTAAGGCAAGGAGATCCTTTGTCTCCGTTCATCTTCCTTATTGTTGCAGAAGGTTTGAGTTTGTTGATCAAGAGAGTTGTGGATATTGGAAAATACGAAGCAACAGAAGTACATAAGAAAAAGATTAAGATTTCACATCTCCAATACGCAGACGACATAATCTTTTCCTATTCGGGCAAGAGAACTAATGTCGAAGTAATCAAACATGTCATTCGTATTTTGAGTTATTCTCTAGGTTGAAAGTGAACTTTCAGAAACTTGGTTTAACGGGGCTAAATTTGGAGTTTCCTTACGTGCAATCTACGGTAGATTTCTTAAGGTGTGAAGTAAGTTCAAACCTGTTCTCTTATTTGGGCATCAACATAGGAATCAAACATCGAGGAGTTTCATCATGGGGGAAATTTATTGATAAAGTTAAACCCTGACTCCATCCTTGGAATGGTAAACATATGTCATTTGGTGGCCACATTACTCTCGTTCAAGCCATTCTCTCCGCTTGGTCAATCTATTGCCTATCCTTTTATCGTATCCCTAAGAAAGCATAGGGTCTAAGTAATTTTCATTGAGGAGGGTGTGAGGAGAAAGGTAAAACACCTTGGATTAGGTGGGTGACATTTGTAAGGAAAAAAAAAATAAAAGGGGCTTGGGAATTAGTGATCTAAATATTTTTAATAAAGTCCTCATAGGAAATTGGTTTGTAGAGTTCTTAATGATCGAGAGAGATTATGGTTTCGAGTAATAAAATCAAAATATGGTGAAGATCCCTTTGTAGTTAAGCAGCCGGAGATTTCGGGTAGTGGTAGGAGAGGAGTGTATTACTTGTTTTAGGGTAGTGGAAGGATGTATATGGTTTATATTGGGGGGCAAAAGGAAACGGGATGAGAGATAATTTTTTAGAGTAGTGGGCAGCGGGAATATCACTTTCTTTTGGTTGGATTGGTGGGTTGGGGATATACCTTTAAAGGGGAAAATTTCGAAAATATTTAGATTGAGTGCACAACAAAAGGTTCAGGTGGTGCCCATAGGGAAGGTAAGGAGATGGGGGGTGAGGATGGGAGAGATTTTAAAAGGACACGTGAATTGAGGGGTACAGTGAAAGAAACAATTAATGAATTAATGTCTGGTGTTAACAGGTGTAAAATGGTCTCAGTCGGTAAATGTAATTTTTACTACAAGTGCAGCTTACAAGATATCTTCAATGAAGTAGTAACCATTGACTATCGAAGGCGAAGCATAAAAGAAATTGTGGAGTTGTCATGCATTAAGTAGAGTTCAAGCTATAGTTTGGAAGATCCTGAAACAAAGACTACCAACAAAAGTAGATCTTAAAAGGCGTGGAGTCAATCTAGTGAATGGAGATACAAGTTGTCCGTTTTGTGTTAAAGAAGAGTAGATCATCCCACATATTTTCTTTACTTTTGAAATTGCATAGAATATGGAAAGACTTTTACACTTGGCTGAAGATGTATATGGTACCCCATATTGAACCGATTAGACATTTCCTTCACCATGGCGACCTGATGCGCATATCAAGGAATTCTAAGGCTTCTTCAACACTATGGCAACCATTGTATGAATAATTTGGAATGAAAAAAGTAAAATTATCTTCAATTGAAAGGAGAAAAATGTCAACAAGATGCTTTACAACATCATAGGAAGAGTGTGGTCTTGGTTAATTGTGAGAGGCAAGTGTTTTGATCCAAATTTTATAATATTATTATTTTTTACTCTTTATAAAAGGTGGGTTGGGGGGGGGGGGGGGGGTTGTACTGCTATCTCCAAAGTTGTTCGAAAATTCAATGTTTTTTTTAATCGTGATTTATTATAATAAACCTTTTATGTTCGTAATTGTCTTTTTGCCCCCATTTATTCGGATAACTCATGTCCACTCGAAATTAAAAAGTAAAATGTCACTACAAAATTATGAAAATAAGTTGATTCCTGCTTCCTTCGTCTAATTTTACTAGTTCTACTTTTTATTTTGATCTATTTAATAAAGTTAGTCATATTTGAAGAAAAAGTCTACATTCTAAATTTACAATTCACTTTATTTTACACATAATATATCTATTTATTAAAACACATATAAAAATAAACGCAAATTGTTATATGAAATATTCTACGAATTTAGGATCCGTAGAATAACCCATATTACAAAAGTGGGGTTTTCTTCTTCAAAATTCAAAATCTGATTTTACCGGGCGTTAATTAGCAATAGCGCCTCCACCCCGCCCCAAACACTTTCCCTCCCCCTTTCGCCCGTCCACCCCAACCCCCCATCCCTCCTCCAATTCCCGTCCCTTTCTCCCCCAACCCTGTTTGAGAAGGTATTAAATACCTCTCCAACATAATGGTGAACAGTAAAAGTTTTCTCTCTTCCACCTTGGAGCAAATGTGTGTTAATAAAAATATGTGTTACTATTGGAGCAAATGTTTGTTACTGTTAGACTAAAAATATGTTATTGTAAATGTGTGTTACTGTCAGAACAAATGTGTGTTACTACAAATATGTGTTACAATCGGAGCAAATGTATGTTACTATTAGAATAAATATGTGTTAATGTTAGAATAAATGTGTGTTACTAAAAATATGTGTTACTATTGGAGCAAATGTGTGTTATTGTTAGAGGAAATATGTGTTACTATTGAAGCAAAGTGTGTTAAAGTTAGAGTAAATGTGTATTACTGCAAATGAGTATTAAAGTTTAAGTAAATGTGTGTTACTATTGGAGCAAATGTGTGTTACGCTTAGAGGAAATATGTGTTACTATTGAAGCAAAGTGTGTTAATGTTAGAGTATATGTGTATTATTGCAAGTTAGAGTATATATATGTTACTAAAAATATGTGTTACTATTGGAGCAAATGTGTGTTACTGTTAGAGTAAATATGTGTCACTATTGAAGTAAAGTGTGCTAATGTTAGAGTAAATGTGTATTATTGCAAATGTGTGTTAATGTTGGAGCAAAAATGTAATGATGTTAGAGAAAATATGTTTTAATGTATAAAACAATAAATTTAAATTTAAAGGAATGAAAAATAAATTAAAAACACATATTTGTTCTTGTAAAAATATATATTTGTCATTATTATTATTTTAAAGTAGAAAAACCTGTTTTTTAATGACTAGTAACATACATTTGCCCATAGAGTAACATATAATTGCCTATACAATAACACAAATTGAGAGCGAAAATCCTGAAACTTGACCTGCGCGAGCTTTTGAAAAAAACCCACCAAACCCGACCCGGCCAAGATCCGCGAATTTTTACCTGGAGCGACCCGACCCATTATATTTTTAATATTTGTCTATTTTAGGTATAATCTCCTAAAAAATAAATAAGTCTAAGAGGAGTGTATTCAATTGTGATTCTATCGGGTTTTTTTGGACTTTAAAAAGTCGGTGGATTTAGAAAATCTATAGACTCCATGCAGAGTTTGACTGACTTTTTTTATTGATTTATTTGGATTTTCATAAACTTTACAGGACTGTGGAATACCTTTTTTTTTATTGATTTACATAGACTCCGGCGCTGGAACCATTGATGCAAATATATATGGGAAACACTTGTATATAAACAAAAATTATCCAAATTATTTAAAAAAATACATTATTGTTTCATCTTCATTTTCATCACCGTTATACCCCGCCCTCATTAGAAGTCTCAGGTTGTTAGAAGAGGTTTTGGAGAGTAAAAATTTATTTATATTTTTTTAAGAGTAGACTTGACAACGGGGCGGGTAATCCCCAAAGCAAATAGGGATGGATAATTTTTTTGCCCCGTAGGCGGGGATCGGATAGTATTCTCAGCCCGAGGGATCCCCGCCTCGTTTCCTGCGGGGAGCCGCATTATTTTTTATATAATTAATATATTTATATGTAATTTTAATATTAAAGTAAATTACGAATAAATATTTCATAGTTTCCTACTTAATTAACTATTTATTAAAAATTACATTTTTTTTATTTAATGTTATGTTATTAGTTCCAAATTATATTATTTTCACTTTAGTATATATGTTAATTAAAAATATTAGAATTTGAGGTTCTTTAAATTGTTTAAATTAATTTTTTTAACATCAACTTAAAGTAATTGTTGTGTATATTTAAAGTTTTTAATTTAAATTTTTTTTATATTTTAAAAATGAGATAAAAAAATAAGTAGGCGGAGAACGGGGAATCGCCGCGAGACGGGGATCCCCCGTGAGACGGGGATGGGGGAAAAAAATTCTAATTTATTTTGCAGGGACGGAGATGGGGAATGACCCCCCCGTCCCCGATCCGTTATCATCCCAATGGAAAAGAATAAAAAAAGTACATAGACTGTTGAATACCTAAAGATTTTTTAAGACTTTTCAAAATCCGTAGAAATATCTGGTTATTAGAAGAGATTTTGAAGAGTGAAATATATTCATATTTTGGAAGGAAAATCTAAGAAAATCCGTGGAGTATTAAAATTCATAGACTGTTGAATATCTAAAGATTTTTTAAGACTTTTTAAAATTCGTATTGAATACCTTAAGATTTTTAAAAACTTTTGAAAATCTAAATTGAATACCCCCAAACTTTAAAAGTTTAAAAAAATCCTACAAACTCTATAACCAATACATCCCTCTAAGTATTAATTGGATGAAATATTATTTAGGCAGCGAACACTAATAAATGTCCCATGGCCGGTACGAAAATTCTTGCAAATTTCAACAATAAAAGGACTTTCTTTCTTTCTTTAAAAATAAAAATAATGAGCAGCAGTTTAGGAAAGGATGTGACTGTTAACCCCAATGCCCCCACCTCACCTCACCCCACCCAAATGAAATGTTTTATACTCTCGTGTGCATAATATTTCTTACTAATTAATTGTACAATTAAGGCGGTGTAAGTAAAGTTGGTTAATACACGCTAAATACAATAATAAAGTGATTGTATCAAATAATTTGTGGATGTCAAAATATATCTTGTGATGGTCTCAACTTCCAAGTATCAACTTGAGACTTCCCAAATGTAAATGAAAAGACAACTCAACGGCTTTTTATGAATTACAATTACTAATAGTAATTTCACACCTATCTGCATCTATATATATCCTTCATCACGCTTTTATCCAGAACCCCCTCTCTCTTCTCATCCTCTCTGAAGAAGAAGAAGAAGAAGGTGGTTTTCTCTCTCTTCCCCTCCCTTCTTCTTCAGCTCTCACAAACACATAATACTTACAGCAATGGGGAAGCTCTGCTACCATATCCTCTTCCTAATTCTCACTAATTCCTTTATAGCAGGTAAATTTAACAACAATTCTAATTAATAATCTCCTTAATTGATAGCTAATTTCTAACAATTAGGAATTCAATTGCGTTTCAGGAGTTTATTCATCAGCAACATTCACGTTTGTAAACAAATGCGAGTTCACAGTTTGGCCAGGCATTTTGTCGAACGCCGGAATTGCACCTCTGTCTCCCACCGGTTTCGAGCTACAGCGCGGCGAATCCAAAATCATCAACGCGCCGCCGTCCTGGGGAGGCCGATTCTGGGGAAGAACACACTGCAGCCAGGACGCCGCCGGTAAATTCTCCTGCGTAACAGGCGATTGCGGATCTGGAAAGCTAGAATGCGCCGGCGGCGGCGCTACGCCGCCCGCGACGCTTGCCGAATTCACGCTCGACGGCGACGCAGGGAAGGACTTCTACGACGTTAGCCTCGTCGACGGTTATAACCTGCCGATGCTGGTGGTGCCGCAGGGCGGTGCCGGCGCCAACTGCACGAACACCGGATGCGTCGCGGATCTGAACGGCGGCTGTCCGGCGGAGATGCGGGTGACCGGCGCCGGCGGTGAGGGCGTCGCGTGCAAGAGCGCGTGCGAAGCGTTCCAGAAGGAGCAGTACTGCTGTAGCGGCGCGTACGGCACACCCGACGTGTGCAAGCCTTCACAGTACTCGCAGATGTTTAAGAACGCGTGCCCCCACGCGTATAGCTACGCGTATGATGATCGGACTAGCACCTTCACATGTACGGCGGCCGACTATATCATAACGTTCTGCCCGGCGCCTAACACGAGGTAAATTGACGAAACTCCCCATGCATTTGCATCATCTAATTTGTTTCCTTATGAGGCTAATTGGTCAAATTGAAAATAGACGTTACCGTCACTATCGAGAAAACAGAAATCTGATTGATCTCCGAGAGAGAGAGAACATTTTAATGATTATTTTAAAGATCTTTCACATGCAAATTGAATTAGTTCCAGCCTGTTACAACTTGGCCACTAATATATCAATAATTATGAGAGTGCTTGAGAATAGTTATATTGGTTAAAAATCAAATCAGAGTCAGACCTACCTCCTTTTATCAAAGTATTTATGATGAAATATAAGTCTCAAAATATTACGCCTTTTTTTTATTATATAAATTTGGTCATATTTCATAGTCTGCTGGTAAAATAGTTGAAGTTTTGATGATGATGTTTAGATATTAAAAAATGAAAATTATATAATTGTCAGCTGAGTGGAGAGGAGTGCTATTAAGCTAATAATTGCCTAATACAACGTGTAATTCAGTGGAATATCAGATAATTAATTAAAATAATCGTAATAATTACATTTGATCAATTTACACAATCTACCAAAAATAAAAATAGTACTTTTTCGTCCTCGTTCCCAGTAAAGAAGATGACACTTTTATTCCGTTGCAGTAACGGTCAGTTGAATTAATTGAATTCTAATACATAATTCTAATATAATTCCTTTGGTGGTGTATATATTCTTAGTACGTTTGTCACTTTATATATTTTAAAATTTGCGCAAATAATGTAACAAATGTATATATAAAATATAATGACATAGAGTGAATAGATATTGTGAAATGAGTTTTTGCCTATGACTGTCTCTCTAACAAAAGCATGGTATTTTGGTTTTGCAGTCAAAAATCATCATCCGGATCTGGTGGCGGGCAAGACCCGGGATCCGAGAAAAGCATACCCATGGACGGAAACATGGTGTACCAAGGTGCGTGGGATGCGAGTGCTGCGGCGTCCACGTGCGCGCACGTGTTTGGCGGAGGCGTCGCCGTCGTGGTGGCAATGTGGCGGCTGTCTCATCAATTTTAACTTTTCTTTCTGCTCGTTCCCACGTGGGCCTCCACTAATTTTGTCGGACCTTGGGTGGATGCTATCCAGTGTGGGCCCACACCTAAATATGGGCTGGGCCCATAATTGTTTTGGCCCATTTGCATGGCCCATGTGACGCCGAACTGAGTCACTCTACGCCAACCGACGACTCAATGATGGGAGAAAGAACAAGATTAAAGAAAAGAGAAAAATAAAATCTTAGTTTTAGGATTTTAGTATTAGGAATAGATCAAAATACACCAGAGCAAATATTTAAATTTTATAGATATGGTGGTTGGGGATTTTATTGTTTAGAATTTGTTATTAAGATTGGGAAAGGAGGTCCATTTGGTAGGTTAGGAAAATATTTTGTATAATGAAAAATTATTGTAATGACGGCACTATGTTTGGTGAATTAGTACTAGATTTATATTCTTTATTTTGAAAATCTTTGTGCTTTCCTATTGTATGTTGTTGAACTGTGAACGCAAATGAGCCGTGGAGTACAAGAAAAAGCCTTTGTAGCAAAGGCGAAGCCCTCGCCCCCAGGGCCCCCACCCCCTGGCCCGACAGGATTGGGTGGAGGAAGTAAATCATGGTGACTCAGCGGCCCATTAGGTGGGAGGACCAGTGTCTGGTGCCCACAAGGAGCTATCCCCCACATTGGAGGGATAAAACTCCCACACTGCGGCTGCCAGGGCTCGATCCTGCGTCCTTGTAGCAATCTGCCACCCAGGAACCAGTTGAGCTACGCCCCTGCAGGATGAAATGAGCTGTGGAGTACAAAAATAAAATAAAAATTGCCGGATGTAATATTAGGGGTGTTTAGTTTAAGGGTTTATCTTTTTAATTTTAGGTAATCTCATGTTTAGTTTGAAGGATTGTAAATAATTACGACTCTGAACTACACTATGGTTCGGGTTCATAATCCCAGCTAATCCCCCATTTTAAGGACTATTGAGTCTTGACAAATAGGTGAGTTTATTTGTCCCGATAAATCAAAATTATCATTCTGTCCTCCATTTTCAATTTAAAATGACCAATATAACCTTATTCATCACAAAAATTACAAATGGGGCACATATATTAGCAAAAACCCTAGTCACTTTCATCTCTCACAATCGTCTTCAGCTGCGCACAAGGTTCTTCGTTTTTTCTCGATTTCTAATCGCCCCAAATATAATCCGCATCACCTACTAATTTTTGGTCGTTTTTAGTTTGCGAGCATTGGAGAGGAGAGGCGACAGGGATAAGCGACAAGGGGCAGCTTCGAGGCGTCGACCGACGACTTATAGGAAGCGACCGGTGGCGTAGAGGCAACATGCGAGCGGCAGCACAATGGGCTGGACTTGAGGTTGTGAAAAATGAGGAAGAAGGCCAGGGTTTTGTTGCATCCGATTCCAGTGAGATTGAGTTGAAATATGAGAGATAATATGTGGGTAAATGTGGTATTTAACACATCAATCTCACTTAACCACTCAATCCAAACATAAAATTAAATCTTAGACATAATTCAATCCTAAAATTCAAACATACATTCACACTCAAAGAATCCAATTTAATCCAATCCCTTCAGCCCAATCTCATTTAGGCCAATTCAGTCTCGTGAACCAAATGACCTTTTAGACTATCAAGTGAATGATGTCCAATCATTATTTAAGGGTATGTTTGGTTTCTTAATTAAGCTGGATAGATTGTTTTATTGAATTTAGTAGGTTGTTTGGTTTGACAGACTGTGGCCCGAGAATAAATGCAGACCGAGACTATTATTTCAATTAATCACCTTTTCAGCTGACAATGCATCCAGGGGGAGGGGTGAGATTATAATCCATAGGTTTAATCCAATTTAAAGTGTCAATGCAAATTTACATATTTGTCCTTCAACATTTAAAATTTCACCTTGTTGGGCCAAACAAAGTTAGAAATTAATATGAAAAAGCCCACCAGTCCATTCATCTCAACTCTAGATATAAATATAAGTTTCACAACATTTCCCTCCAATCTTACATTCTGCCGGAAAAGGTAGGGCACAAAGCAAGAACAATTTTTTTTTTTTTTTTTTTTATAGATTTCTGCCTTGCATTGTCGCGTTTCATTTTGTTTAGACTAGTTTATTTACTCATTTGATTTTCTCTTTCAATCTACAGAAGATCAAGACGCTTCATTGATTTGCTGCAAGGTATATATATTTTCAAGTCTGTTTTTTAAGGAATACACATATTCTCATTCATTTGCTGCAAGGTATATATATTTTCAAGTCCCTTTTTTTTAATACACATATTTTCATTGATTTGTTGCAAGGTATGTATATTTTCAAGTCCCTTTTTTTATTTTTGGAATACACATATTCTCATTGATTTGCTGCAAGGTATATATATTTTCAAGTCCCTTTTTTGTTGTGTATGTTTAATCTCACTTCGGCTCATGTTCTGTGGTTAGTTGATTTACATTATTTTGGGTTATGACTATTGGTTAAAATTATTTTTCCAGTGAAAATATTATTGATGGTATTAGTTTTTTTTGTACTCATTGATGGTATTTAGTCATTTTGGTTTTATTATCAATAATTGTGTTTCTACATATAGTTGGAAGATTTACATTTGGAGAATACGGATGCTCCCGTAGAGCTTGAGGCAACATTTGGTGCTATAATCGAAATGATAACTGATATTAAGCTTTTCGTTATTCTAATGACTTATGGTTTTATAAAACTACATCACTGTCGTATAATCCATAGAGAGAGAGCTGCACCCTACAGTACTAGGAGAAATATCACACGTCAAATAGAACATATGCATTATTTGGTGAATTTTAGCGATGAAGCGTGCAAAAACAGTCTCCGAATAAATAGAGATTGTTTCAATAGGTTGTGTTACTTGCTACAAAATGTTGGGGATCTTACACCCGTACGTCATGTAACTATAGCTGAACAAGTTGCCATGTTTCTTAGTGTGTTGGCGCACCACACTAAAAATAGAATAGTCAAATTTCATTTTGTGCATTCGGGATACAGAATTAGCAAACACTTCAATTCAGTTCTTAATACCCTACTTAAGTTGCATTCTGTTCTTTTCGTGACTCCCGAATCTGTGCAAGCAGACAACACTGATTTCAGGTGGAAATATTTTAAGGTATATGTAAATTCTTTATTAAATTTCATAAGTATATTTATATAGGCATAATTATTTATTGATTTTTTGAAATTGTTTGAATTATGGCTTTGTAGGGTTGTCTTGGTGCTTTGGATGGCATATATATACCTATTAAGGTGCCTAGTGAGGACACCCCACGCTATAGAAATCGTAAAGGTGAAGTTTCAGTCAATGTGTTGGCTGTATGTGATCGAAATATGAACTTCATTTATATATTATCTGGCTGGAAAGGTTCCGCAGCGGACAGTCGAGTACTTCGTGATGCCATCAATCGAATGGACTAAGGGTCCCTAATGGTAATCACTATAATGATTTTGTTATTAAATTTCATTCATTTTTATGCATAACTAAGATTCAAGTATCTAAACAATATTTGACAGGTCAATATTACTTATGTGATGGTGGTTACACAAATGGCAATGGTTTTCTATCTCCTTACATAGGGGTTAGATATCATTTGAAAGAATGGAACAACACTCGTCAACCCAAAAACCACCAGGAGTATTTCAACTTAAAGCATGCAAGGGCACGTAATGTGATTGAAAGGTCATTCGGTATTCTAAAGAAAAGATGGAGTATACTAAGGAGCAATTCGTTCTATCCTATCAGGACTCACAATCGCATCATATTGGGATGTTGTCTTCTACATAATTTCATATGAACCCAAATCGCAATAATAACTAGGCATTTTATTAATGTTACTTTTGTCGTATTTTTCACCAATGTTTTTTTAAGGAAAACAAATTTGCAAAGGCCTTCTATCACAAGGGAGACTTGATGTACAACAACTTGAAGGCATTGTTCGGATGTTAGTACGTCGTTGCTAATGAAGTAATCACCATAAGCTCTGATAGTCCCAAATTCCAGGAGCCTAATAGCGCAATTGCACCCATATGTATCCTAGACTCCGATCATGAGCAAGAGGTCGAGTCACCCAAATTTAGGAGGTGAGTAATACCCCGCAAGAAGCTATTTGTCGACACTGATAACAATTCCTGTCGTGCACTAGTGAGTGTCGAATCTAACTCCGACTCTACCTTATCCAAGGGTAAGGAGAAGAAACAATTTCTTGGTATTAATGTTCCACGTATTTTGATGACGATCAAGAACAAAGGTGGGACTTCGAACATCAATGAGTCTAGCTCTTGTGCATCTTCTAGCCCAACGAAGTTCAACTCCCCTCTCGGAAAGAAGTAAACTCATTGTCGGGATAATGTCTCCTGTTAATTTTCAACTTGCGTATAGGTATTAATTGTGTTTCAGTATGCTTTTAATTTCATGTTATTAGTTATTGTCCTATGTCTTGGTATATAACCAAGTATGACATTTATTTTCCTAATATATGATGCATATTATATTAAAGACTCGTAAGGCTGGAAAACTGCATAAGGTATATATATTTGTCTCCTGCCAAACAAGGATTGTTTCTTTGCCAAAGTCATCAAATTTATTTTTCTCTAAGAGGTATACCCAAATGTCATGAAAATTAAGTATTGTACGTACCTTCCAAAATTAAAGAACATGAACATTAGTGCATCTAGCAAATAAGTTATTTAATTCACTTGAGAGAAAATATGCATTAAATGATTGCTCTAACAAAGTATATGGTCTAAACCAATCCAAATGAGAAACTTAAGCATAATGATGTCAAAAGTGCTTAAGCATAATGATGTCTCGCGTTAGTGCTTATCCGAGAATGGACCCTATTGTATCCTCGTCTTCTTAATTTGCACCAAAGCATTATCTGATCTCACCTACATATTCATACATGTTCGAGCTCCATATATATATTAATAAGCACTAACGCATTAATATTAAAGTGCTCCATGTGTTCGAGATCATACATGTCGGTTGTACACTCTAAATTGAATAGTTAACTACAGATTCACCTATCGCATGCATTAAATTTACAAGGCATTTAGGTCTTTTTTTTTCAAAATAATAATGTAAATTTTACAAGGCATCCAGATCACTGACCTCTGAAACGAGCAAAGCAAAAACACAAGAAAAACAGAATGGTAATCTCCATGCCTTAAGTAAATTACGCAGTAAAAAAAGCCTTTCAATGGGCTGCATAAATTGAAATTACAAAGATTTAGGCACGGGAATGCAACTAATATATATTCTCCAGCAACAACGATTTCCATCAGTAGCAATACAACAACATTCAAAGTTTGAGTTGTTTGTTACAAAATACTATTTATACAAAATAGACAAACTTGTCGATCGAATGTACGAAAGACCAAAAAAGCCCAATAATAAGTCCACCACTACGATCTAAAGGGCACAAAATAAGTTTAATGTTAAGTCATGAGTTATAGGAATCAAGTATTGACATTTTGATTCGCAAAAAGTTGCTGAAGAGTACCTCCCATACGATGCTTATGCTTTACACTTTTCAAGTAGACAAAGTTCGTATACAGGTCGTGCATCTTCAATGAGCCCCATGAAAATGTCCAAGCGTTCAACGGTTGATCCAATTATCTCGGACAGGTCAAGTTTTTGGACAGTTGATAAGCTCGATACTTTGGCCAAAAGACCAAACACCTTAGACCTTTTTTCAGTTAGATCATGGTCATTGCCCATCCAACGGGCAATTGTCTCCAATCGATCGGTCGTGCTTTGACAAAGGTCCCTTAGAAGATTGACCATTTGTGGATCGCTTGATTCAGTTTTTGCCTTTCTTTTCTTGCCCTTGCTTGATGACGGCTCAGGGGTTGCCTTAGTGTATGACGTGCTATTTTCAGCCTGTTCTTCAGTGTATTTGTTTGGCTCGGGACTTGGGGAAAGTTTCTTCATCCAAGTCGACAAAGATATCATTATGAAATGCATCCTCGTTCCTTACATTCTGCCACCCATTTTGGTTCTGCGTTGCGTTAGCAGCATCAATAATGTCTTCAACAGCCTCGCCCGTTGCACGATCTTTTCCAAAGATATCGACCCAATCTTGGAAGAGGGGCCATTCCTTGTGGCGCATCCCCCGCATTGTTGGATCCTTCTACAAATAAGACAAATAATATTCAATCAATAGAATTAATTCAGCATGCTAAACATTCGTACTATAAATCTAAAATGAAATAGACGTGTATATTAACCTGCACTACTGATTCCCATTGCTCATCAGTCACTTCAAGGGTGTTTGTGGTCGAAGTGTCGCGTTGAGCAGACACAAGAGAACCATCGACTTTCTTCCACGTTGTGAGTTTTGAGTTGATGTTGGGGTTCACCACGAGATCAGTGTGTGGGTATGCCCTCTTCAGTGCATCTTCTAGTTTGTTTAGGTATCCGGGACGGAATCCATTTTCGGTCTTCCACCCATGCATCACAAGGTCTCGTAGAGCAGCAATGAGTACTTGCTCCTCTCCATTTGGCCATACCCTTCGTGTTGGAACCTTTTTCAATGCAGCCCTCCCACGCCTAACATTTGGTTGGATGTTTTCCATTTGTTACCTAATCACTATGAACAACAAACACAACATCCAAGCCATTAAACATTTTGTATAATCAAATGTACTTTGTTAGCTTTCAAATATATGAAAAGTTTAGGCTATAAATCACACAACACACATATTTAATAACCACATCTACCAGTAAAATAACCATGCTTGATTCATAATAAAACATCTAAGCAAATTATACCAAAGTTTAGAATCTCATACAATTGTTTCTCATCCATCATTACAAAATTAACAAACAACATTCATTAAATCAACAGTGGATACAAATTATCCTTCATTTCCTTCACCCTTAAACTCCATTATTAAACTCAACCCAAAGTGATTGGGCTAACTCCTCCCTAAGGTTGGTCCATTCTTGCGTTGCTTCAACAGAGGATACAAATTCTCCTTCATCTTCATTATTTTCAGAGTCATCATCCTCGTCGTTTAAACGTGCATCAAATGGATCAACATGCATTTCGCTATGAATGAAATTATGAAGTAGGAAACAAGCCATTATCAATCTTATTTGAGATTTGATAGGATAATATGCAGCACTTTTCAAAATTCCCCAACGCATCTTCAATACTCCAAAAGCACGTTCTATGACGTTATGTGCACGAGTGTGGCGCATGTTATAATGTTCTTGGTAATTGATAGGTATTGAAGCTGTTGGACCCCACTCATCCAAGTGATATCAAACATTACGATATGGAGAGAGAAACCCCGAGCTATTTGCGTATCCATTATCGCACAAATAATAGTTGCCTAAAAAATCAAACATAATAAATGTTAGACGAATTGAGTATATAGACTTGTTGGAGTTATACGTGAAAGTATGCTTTTACTTTGTATAACTCGTGTATCAAACACTCGATTTATGAGAATAATTCTTTTATCACATTTGCTTTAGATATAATTGAATGTTGAATTTCTATTGCAAACCGTTCAATATATAGTACATGTTACATTGTAGTTAATGTGGTGATACCCGATCACGGAAGACAACATTAACAGTTTACTTGTAACTAAACGTACAATTCACGACCCAGGTGGAATTGAACAATCCGCCGTGAAAGGTCGATGTGTAAGGCTCAGATTGGTCTGTCTTGACTAAGAGATTGCACTAGCACATTTAGTATGTGTTGAAGAGGTCCTACAGCGAGGATAAATTCTTCTGTTCTGAAAGGTGAAGAATTAGACCTCAGTGGTTGTTGATTTCTTAATCTCCGTCACTTAAATAGGACCGTGTGTGCTTAATAGTTACTGCTTTGATTCATGTTGGGTGAGAATCATTGTGACTTCGAACTTTGTGTCTTGGGCAGTAATATTAATCATACGACGGTTGCTAAGATTTAATACGGAGAAACGCGTGCGAGTACGGCTCGTGTGATTAGTCCACTTGGTGGGCTCAGAAGTTTTATTGTACCAAATCTTGCAAGTGAAGAATTAGTTTCTTCGGTACGAATAATAATGTTGAGCTGTCTTTACTCCAAGGTGAAATATATTAATTAATTTAGAGCTATTCAGAAGCTCAATTAATTAATGGACTTGATATTCTTAAACGCGGGAAATAATAACCGGGAGCCCATATTATCGTAATATGGATTAAGATGGATAGTGCAATATTAATTTATTAGTGGTAATAATTAATATTAATGGGCTGAATTATATTGGGGCTCAATATTGAAATTCAGAAGTCCATTAGGAGGTCCAATCTTAATTCTCCTTAAGGCCCCTCAAGTAGCCCATTAAGTAGCCCAATAATGATAAGGTGATTATAATAAAAAGAAAATTATATTGCTGATTTTTCTCTCTTAATTTTCGAAAATTGATATCTTGGAGCAAGAAAAGATCTTGTTGATTTTCATGAAAAGATATTATGGAAGATAAGTATTCTTGGAATACAAGATTATCTCATATATTCAAGAAGATCCAAATCTTAGATTTTTTGTTTCATTATTTTCGAAAATTATCACTTAATTTGTAAGGTGAGATTTTTGTGGAATATTTTATTTTGGAGAAAAGAATATATGGGATATATTCAAGATTTCTTAGAGTCTAAGAAAAGATTTCTCCAAGCCCATATTACACATGAAATTTTCGGCCCTTACATCTTATAAATAGGAGATGATTTTTTCATCTCCAAGTACATAATTCCATGTGTTGGAAAAATCAAGAAGCATAGATATTTTTCTTTTTCCTTAGTTATTAAATTGCTTGAAAGCGTCTCCCACCGGCGATCAAGTGAGGTGAAAAGGGAAATACTTGAGAAGGCTTTGGGTTGATAGAATGTGATTACGAGTGTCCCGTATATCCAAAGGCCATTACTACGAGAGGTACGTTAATCGCATATTTACTTGTTTAATTCCGCCTAGTTAAATATGTGAAATTAATTTAGCATGCATGATGATAATTAGTTGTTGGAATTATTATTTGAATTAATTAGGATTAATTCATGATAGTAATAATTGTATTTAAATTCGTATTTAAAATTCATCCCGAATAGATTCCGGGCACCCCGATTTTCCCAACAACTGGTATCAGAGCCACGGTTTCGGGCTCTGAATTTTAAATTGGAATTTAAATTGTTGAACATTAAAATTGAAATTGGATAGTAGAATTGTTAGATCTTTTTTGCAGGTATCCAATTGTCATGGTTTTTAATGTTGTTAATTTCATGCGTGTGAATTAATTTGGTTTTTAATTCGATTCGGTCGAATTCGTTTTTCTCGTGAGAAAATCCACGAGTAGATTAGTTGTTTTTATTTTGATTCGATCATTGTAATAGACTAGTCTAGATCTAGTATTTATTTTTTTGTAAAAATAAATTGTAACCGGATCGTGACGAAGAACGAAGAATTAAAAACGGCGTACCCGGACGACGCATACATGCGTGGCACGTGTATGGAGGTAAAATCATGCAAGGGGTGAAGAAAACGAGGACGAACGGCGAAAAAAACGGCGCACGGGGATGCACGGCGCACACCGTGCGCAACGGACGCACGGCGCGCGCGCGCCTCGGCAGCGCACTGCAGCGCCTCGGGGCGCCTCGGGCGCGCCTCGGCGCGCCTCCGTGCAGCGCCTCGGGCGCGCCTCGGGGCTGCGCTTCGGTGCGCCTCGGGTGCGCCTCGGGGCTGCGCTTCGGCGCGCCTCGGGCGCTTTTCCAGCGCCTCTCGGGCCGGGAAGGCCCACTTCGTGGGCCGACGCGCGCTGTATCTCAGGCCGTGGAATTTTTTTCGGTTCGTGTTTTTTTTTTCCGTGTGATTTTAAACGTCGTCCCGAACCCCAAACGATGCTGTTTTTGAAGAAGTGTTGCTGTTCGAGTGGGAGCACGTCGAGACGAACGTCGGAAAGCAACAAGGACGATTTTTTCGCATCAAGACGTGAAGAAATTAAACCGTGACAATTGGATTCGAGTGCTCCAATGTGTTTAATTTTGTTTTGATGGATGTTTTATTTCGTGCACTTATTATTATTTGTTAATATGTGTTTGCATGAATTTAATTGTTCAAGATAAACCTTACTTTCAAAAATTACTAAGTATGTTTTTATAATCGCAATTTTATTCCGGATATTAAAATTAGATTATTTTGGCCTCCATAATTTATTTATTTGTGAAGTTCTTTTGGAATACATTTCCCCCTCGGATCGGCCAAAAGAACGGATTTCACATGAATAAATTCCGAAAGGATGATTGTGGATTATTACTAGTGGCGGTATTGACCCTCATCACGAGTGGCTTGCTCAAAGCGAAATAATAATCCTGTATTTAATTATGGTTATTACTTAGGCATAGGAAATTGATATTAACTTACTCCCCTCGGAGTCCCTGTCAGTTTCTATGTGGTCAAAGTGGGAGCCAACTATTAATTTTGAATTAAGGATTTGTAACTTTTAAGTTTGTAATCCGCTTGAATGTGTTTAAATGTATAGACCACCCCTCGTGGCGCATTTAAATTGTTTCGAGATGTTGGCTGATGCATGATTATATTGTTTTAAGGTTTCAATATAATTGATGTGATCAAATTTATGTGATAATTTCGTATTTTTCTAGATATTAATATGAATGTATGTTTTATTCTCAGTTCATCATGTCGCAACCTTTTAATCCACTGTTTAGTATACTTAAAGATAACAAACTTGTTGGTGAGAACTATATTGATTGGAAACGTAATATAAATATGGTCCTTCCTGCGCAAGAACACTATTGGATATTTAGCGTTGACGTACCCAAGAAACCTAATGATAAGTCAAGTAATGGGGAAAAGGCGATATTCGATGATTGGAAGCATTCCAATGAGCACATGAAGCGCATCATCTTGACATTTATGTCTGAGGATTTGAGGCGCATTCATGAAGGCATTGAAGGGGCTGTTGACATCATGAATAGCCTTGAAGAGATGTTTCAACATCAGAACCCCATGGCGAATCTGTTCACCATTCGTGAGAAGCTCACGAAGGAAATGGTGAAGGGAACACCCGTAAGGGATCATGTTCTCAATTTTAGGCGCGAGTTTGAGAAACTCGAGTTTCTTGGTGCCGGACAAAGTGAAGAAAGTCAAATCGATTCCATACTCCTAAAGCTATCGAGTAGTTTTGATGGGTTCTTTTGGGAATACGTGTTATCTGAACACAAGTTCACTTTGGATACCCTGCTCAAAGCTCTGATAACGGTAGAGTCAAACATGGGGAGTAAGGACGAGGCTTTGGTGATCAAGAACCTTTTCTCGAAATCTAGGCCAATGGAAGGTAAGATTGAGAAGGAGGTAGTTGATCGGAACCAAACCAGTAGACCCACTTTGGGAGGCAAGAAAAGAGCTTTCAAGCCGTACGGCGTGAGGATACCCAGTAAGAGTAAGTGCTTCAATTGCGGGGAAAGAGGACATTGGAGGTCTACCTGTTATAAGCCTAAGAAGGCGGTAAAGAAAGGTAAGTCTCATGCTTTAGTCGTTGAAACATATGTTGCGGCGTATGCTGCCCATGTTTGGGTAGTGGATACCGGGGCAACTGATCATATTTGTTTCACTCTTCAGGGGTTCCAGTTAACCCGGCGACTTAGCAAGAATGAGATCACCATCACTTTGGGCGATGCTACGAGAGTGGCAGCCGAAGCAGTGGGAGTCGTGCACCTATCTATTGAAGATAGAGTTTTAATTTTAAGAGATGTTTTATACGTTCCGAACTTTAGAAAGAATTTAATTTCGGTTTCTAAGTTGTTCTTTGATGGATATTCAGTTACTTTTAATAAAGTTGTTACTGTTTCTTTTAAGAATGATATTATCTGTCATGGAACGTTGGTAAACAATCTCTACACGATTAAGTGTGCACACCACTCAAATAATGAATCCAATAACACGTCGATCATTTCGAGCAATAAAAGAAAGCGTTCTTCGGAGATGAACGAAACACTTCTATGGCATCTTAGACTAGGTCATATTAATCTAAAGCGGATAGAGAGATTGGTGAAAGACGGATCCTTGGAATCGCTCCAAGTCGAGCCGTTTCCAACTTGTGAATCCTGTTTAGAGGGTAAGATGACCAAGAGGGCATTTGGAGCCAAGGGGAATAGAGCCACGGAAGTGTTAGAACTCGTTCATACCGATGTGTGTGGTCCAATGACGATCAAAGCGAGAATGGGGTATGAGTATTTCGTTACCTTCATTGACGATTACTCAAGATATGGGTACATTTACCTTATGCGGCACAAGTCTGAAACTTTTGAAAAGTTTAAAGAGTTTAAGGCCGAAGCCGAGAAACATAGGGAAAAGAGTATCAAGTTTCTACGATCAGATCGTGGAGGCGAATACCTCAGCGATGAATTCTTGAACTACCTATCGGACGAAGGGATTGTATCCCAGTTAACCGCACCGGGAACCCCTCAACAGAACGGTGTGGCGGAACGAAGAAACCGGACTCTTTTAGAGATGGTCAGATCCATGATGAGTTATTCGGATTTACCCAAGTCGTTTTGGGGTAATGCCTTGGAAACGGCGGCTTATATTCTAAACTTGGTGCCATCCAAATCGGTTCCTAAAACCCCAATGGAATTGTGGACCGGGCGCAAGCCCAGTCTAAGACATTTGCGGATTTGGGGTTGTCCGGCATACGTGCTAAACAAGGAAGCCGGTAAGTTGGATCCACGTTCGGAATTAAGGCTGTTTATAGGATACCCAGCCGGAACGAAAGGGTGCATGTTCTATAGTCCCAAGGATCAAAAGACCGTGATTAGTACACACTTTAAATTCTTGGAGGAAGACTATATGAACAATCGGAAGCCTAAAAGTGAAATTACCTTAGAAGAATTGAGAGGTCAAACCTCGATACCAAGTATACAAGATGATGTACCACACGTCACATCTTCACAACCGGAACCCCGTCGTAGTGGGAGGGTTCCTAGACAACCCGAGAGATTCATGGGGATAGAAGAATCTTCGGATTTGGTTCCCGGTGTTGAATCAGACCCATGGACGTACGATGAGGCAATCCAAGACAAAGATGCGGAGTCATGGCAAACGGCAATGGAAGCCGAGATGGGTTCTATGGATCATAATCAAGTGTGGGAGTTGGTCGAGCCACCCAGTGGGGTAGAACCCATTGGATGCAAGTGGGTGTACAAGAGGAAAAGAGGACCGGACGGAAGGGTTGAAACCTTCAAAGCAAGGCTTGTGGCCAAAGGGTATACTCAGAAAGAAGGGATCGATTATGAGGAAACCTTTTCGCCTGTAGCTATGCTTAAGTCCATCCGTATTCTCTTGTCGATCGCTGCGCACCTAGATTACGAGATCTGGCAAATGGATGTCAAGACGGCTTTCCTTAACGGAAGTCTTGACGGCATAGATATCTATATGCAACAGCCCAAAGGTTTCATTGAAAAAGGCCAAGAGAATCTCGTATGCAAGCTCAAGAGATCCATTTATGGACTTAAGCAAGCATCGCGTACTTGGAACCAGTGTTTTGATCAAGTGATAAAGTCTTATGGGTTTGATCAAAACGAGTTCGAAAGTTGTGTGTACAAGAAGCGTGACGGAACTGCGGTGGTATTCTTAGTATTATACGTAGACGATATTCTGCTCATTGGAAACAATATAAAGGTATTGTCAGACGTAAAGGTATGGCTGTCAAAACAATTTGATATGAAGGACTTAGGGGAAGCCGGTCACATCCTTGGGATCAAAATCACTCGCGATCGCAAGAAAATGATGTTGGGCTTATTGCAAGCTTCATACATTGACACTGTTTTGAAGCGTTTCAGCATGCAAGATTCCAAGAAAGGTTTTATACCTTTTAGGCACGGAATCCATCTATCGAAAGAAATGAGCCCTAAGACACAAGCGGAGATAGATGACATGAAAGGTGTTCCGTACGCTTCGGCCGTAGGAAGCCTTATGTATGCAATGTTGTGTACGAGACCGGATATCTGCTTTGCCGTGGGCATGGTGGCAAGATATCAAAGTAATCCCGGGAAAGACCATTGGACTGCAGTAAAGTGCATCTTGAGGTATCTGAAAAGAACTCGGGAGCGGATGCTGATTTACCAGTCGGATAGTCTAGTTCCCGTAGGATACACGGACTCGGATTTCCAATCAGACATAGACTCAAGAAAGTCAACCTCGGGTAGTGTGTTTTGCATGGGAGGAGGAGCCATTTCATGGAGAAGCGTTAAGCAGAAATGCATCGCCGATTCGACCATGGAAGCCGAGTATGTAGCTGCTTGTGAAGCAGCGAAAGAGGCAGTTTGGCTCAAGAACTTCTTAGTGGACTTGGACGTAGTTCCGAATTTGCCCGACAAGATAACTGTCTTTTGTGACAATGCCGGAGCAGTTGCAAATTCAAAGGAACCGAGAGCCCACAAGGGCAGCAAACACATAGAAAGAAAATACCATCTGATACGAGAAATCGTTAAGAGAGGAGATATAGAGGTGGCAAAGATAGCGTCGGGTGACAACCTAGCTGATCCATTCACAAAGGGTCTGCCTCAGAGTACATACGAGAGACATGTGGATGGAATGGGAGTCAAGACGATTGCCAATCTGCTTTAAGTATAAGTGGGAGGAATTATTAGGTTAGTGTAGGTTGACATATGATGTCACGTAGAGCTACTACACTAAGACATGCGTGATGTATACTAAAAGCAGACTTTAAGTATAAGTGGGAGATTGTTGGAGTTATACGTGAAAGTATGCTTTTACTTTGTATAACTCGTGTATCAAACACTCGATTTATGAGAATAATTCTTTTATCACATTTGCTTTAGATATAATTGAATGTTGAATTTCTATTGCAAACCGTTCAATATATAGTACATGTTACATTGTAGTTAATGTGGTGATACCCGATCACGGAAGACAATATTAACAGTTTACTTGTAACTAAACGTACAATTCACGACCCAGGTGAAATTGAACAATCCGCCGTGAAAGGTCGATGTGTAAGGCTCAGATTGGTCTGTCTTGACTAAGAGATTGCACTAGCACATTTAGTATGTGTTGAAGAGGTCCTACAGCGAGGATAAATTCTTCTGTTCTGAAAGGTGAAGAATTAGACCTCAGTGGTTGTTGATTTCTTAATCTCCGTCACTTAAATAGGACCGTGTGTGCTTAATAGTTACTGCTTTGATTCATGTTGGGTGAGAATCATTGTGACTTCGAACTTTGTGTCTTGGGCAGTAATATTAATCATACGACGGTTGCTAAGATTTAATACGGAGAAACGCGTGCGAGTACGGCTCGTGTGATTAGTCCACTTGGTGGGCTCAGAAGTTTTATTGTACCAAATCTTGCAAGTGAAGAATTAGTTTCTTCGGTACGAATAATAATGTTGAGCTGTCTTTACTCCAAGGTGAAATATATTAATTAATTTAGAGCTATTCAGAAGCTCAATTAATTAATGGACTTGATATTCTTAAACGCGGGAAATAATAACCGGGAGCCCATATTATCGTAATATGGATTAAGATGGATAGTGCAATATTAATTTATTAGTGGTAATAATTAATATTAATGGGCTGAATTATATTGGGGCTCAATATTGAAATTCAGAAGTCCATTAGGAGGTCCAATCTTAATTCTCCTTAAGGCCCCTCAAGTAGCCCATTAAGTAGCCCAATAATGATAAGGTGATTAAAATAAAAAGAAAATTATATTGCTGATTTTTCTCTCTTAATTTTCGAAAATTGATATCTTGGAGCAAGAAAAGATCTTGTTGATTTTCATGAAAAGATATTATGGAAGATAAGTATTCTTGGAATACAAGATTATCTCATATATTCAAGAAGATCCAAATCTTAGATTTTTTGTTTCATTATTTTCGAAAATTATCACTTAATTTGTAAGGTGAGATTTTTGTGGAATATTTTATTTTGGAGAAAAGAATATATGGGATATATTCAAGATTTCTTAGAGTCTAAGAAAAGATTTCTCCAAGCCCATATTACACATGAAATTTTCGGCCCTTACATCTTATAAATAGGAGATGATTTTTTCATCTCCAAGTACATAATTCCATGTGTTGGAAAAATCAAGAAGCATAGATATTTTTCTTTTTCCTTAGTTATTAAATTGCTTGAAAGCGTCTCCCACCGGCGATCAAGTGAGGTGAAAAGGGAAATACTTGAGAAGGCTTTGGGTTGATAGAACGTGATTACGAGTGTCCCGTATATCCAAAGGCCATTACTACGAGAGGTACGTTAATCGCATATTTACTTGTTTAATTCCGCCTAGTTAAATATGTGAAATTAATTTAGCATGCATGATGATAATTAGTTGTTGGAATTATTATTTGAATTAATTAGGATTAATTCATGATAGTAATAATTGTATTTAAATTCGTATTTAAAATTCATCCCGAATAGATTCCGGGCACCCCGATTTTCCCAACAAGACTATCTACTTATAAGGCACTGGATGTTACTATACTAACCAGTTGGAACCTTTAGTCCATTGGTGTGATTCACAGCATCCCTTAAAACTCTAGCGTCCGAAGCAGAGCCTTCCCATCCGGGGAGAACATATGTGAACATCATATTCCTATCGCATGCAGCTAACACATTGGTTGAAATGTGACCCTTTCGTGTCCTGTATCAACCTCTATCCTCTACGGGTACATGGACATTAATGTATGTTCCATCAAGAGCACCCAAACAACCCTATGAATAACAAGTGAGTAGAGATATAAATGAATTTCAGTTCAAGATCTAGTAATTATGAATTTGTAAATTATGCTAAAAATGGTAGTGATATACCTTAAACCACTTCCATCTAGGATTGTTGCTGTTATTAGGCACGGGTGTTGGCTTGACCAGAAGAATGGAATGTAATTGCAAGACATCGCTCAATACTAAATGAACGTAATGTGAAACGGTTTGTCCAGAACGTTGGAAATCATACCTTACCGTTCGATTTTTTTTTTGTGGTGAGCTAATACAGACAAAAACATAGCAACTTGCTCCTCAATACTCACCCATTTTCGTTCCTTTAAACCACCAACATTTTTCAGCAAAAGACATAACTTACCAAAAGTATTTCTATCCATCCGAAAATTATCAAAACAATCTATATCATGATTTCCTACAAGCTTTTTTATTTCTTTTACTTGATCGGGAATGTGTTATATCATACTATATCTAGTAGCACGTCGTTTATAGCCTCGTTTTCTATGGTTCATTATATTAATAATAAGGAAATTTACAATAAAAGTGTGATGCATGATCTCCTCGAGCAACAAGTATACAACTTCATTTTACCTTGTGATCGAATTCATCATATGTAAATAATCCGCACACAAAATAACAATCCAAAATACTGCAAATAATATCCCACAAAATATAATTAGTTTAAAATCAAATAAAGCACTCAAACAAATTATTTTACATGGATTCTGGACGGAATAAATAGACAAAATTTAAGTTACCTTCTTTGTTTTCCAAATCAATGGTACTCTGTGAAAGCAAGGGTAGAATTGTTCTACCCACTCCAAATCGCAGTAGCTACTATAATAAACTAAAAAAAATGCAGAAAGAATTAAAAAGTTAGGTTATTGACCAATAAATTATACAAATTGTGTATTATATAAAGCATACCTTAGTAGAAAGCTGTATTGAATCTCTACCACTCAGAAGACATTGGAAGAAAGATATTTGTTGGATAAGTATTTTAAGCTTTTGAAAGGATGGTGGGAATTATTTATTGGTGAGATTTGGGACACTGTTACAAAAATTCCAGGTTTCCCACTCTTTCTATTCAGCGGCAAAAGTGAAATATTAACATAAAAGAATGGCAGCAAAAATGAATTTTTCACATGTAATTAGGAGGGAGGGAAGCTATTTGGGTTCCCGCATTATTTTATTAAGTTAAAAGAATCTCAACAAAGTGAATTATTCACATGCAATTAGGAGGGAAGCTATTTGGGTTCCCGCATTATTTTATTAATATTAATCTAATAATTTACTTGCCTGGTAGTTCTAGCAATAATTGATTGTTATTAATTCATGGACAGTTCTAGCTATAATTTACTTGCCTCTTCGTTTTAATTGTTTTGTTCACTCAATATTTACCAATTTAATTAGAACAGAGAAAGTTAGTAATACTCTCAAAATGATCTATTATTATATTTACAAATTTAATAGAAACAGAGTGAGTATGGAATATCATATTAATTGTCTACATAGTTATACCACATGGCTAATATATTACACCAAAGAAACTGGAAAGAAAATGCAACACTAATTCACGGTTGTGTCCATAATTAAGTCGCATCAGTACAACATTTATAAACCCATACAAACTTTGACAGGAATCAAGGATGTCCAAAATTATAAAGAAGGTATAATTACATAATGATGACACTAAGTTATTGTACTTGATAATTTTACTAATATTTAAAAGAATAACAAAAATAACATTAATAAAAATTGTGGTGCTCGGTCATAGCCACAAAAATACATCTTCGGCGTTGGACGTATCGATTAACGAAGGAAGAAAACGGGTTGATAATAGGATGTCCAGCCGTGCATATTTATCAAGTCTCTTTGCCTCGATAAAAATCCTTCTATGAGGTGAAAGATGATTCCTATAATAAAAGGAACAACATAATAATAAGGTCAGTTAGATGCAAAAGTCAAATTAGATGCAAGTGTAAATGTAACTAATAGAAACTGATATGGCATTATGTTTTGATTTTCTTAACTATAGAAATACTACTTTTCAAGTTAGAATAATATTTTAAAAAAAGAATTATGTTGTGCATACAAGTATATGAAATTAGCTCCAAAATACACAGCTGCCACAGGCTCAAGTGCCTTTCCTATCATATACTTGAACAATGATTTAATACCACTTGAAAATTTCAATAATGACATAAGAAACAACTTAATTTTTTTTGCATGGATCCCACAAAGTTAAAGGCAAATAGATTGACTTGAACAATATACTCATTCCAATGTATTACTAACTATGATCAACCAATCAATGAATTCAAACCTCTTTCCCCATTTTCTGTTATCAACACTAGTTATGTCATTCAGATCACCGAACAATCTTCAACAATGCAGACCATTCAATGGATGTGTGAACTAGAAAAAATTAAGTGAAGGTCCGCAGAATTTTCTTTGAATGCAATTTCATGTTAGTAAGTCCTATGCATGAGTAGGTATCATTGAGAATCATTGAATGAGAGAGTTGATCTTCAATAAAACATATTGCATGTGTATATAAAAAGTCAAAGGCACAAAATCATGGTTTCTCAGTTGGATAGCAAAGAAAGAAAATGAACCTGTAAATTTGGTAAGTGCCCAAAATGAAGTGGCTTGGTTCCTTCCCAAAACTCATTGTGAATGCTGTGAATACTTTGAGATTTACTAGATTACAGTATGTTTACAAACTTAGCTTCAAGTCATTAAACTAGCTGAATCTTACAGAAACTTATGTAATTCCATATTACCAAAGGTATCAATTACGTTACAGTTATGCTCCATAGATTATCACAATTAACTAAGGCAATCTATTACCTTTAACCTCTGTATGCTGAGAAGGCAAACAAGTATATGCAAATTGCAATAATCAAGAGTCCTTTTCTTTCCATATCCTGCAAACACAACCATTTATGAAAAACCAAAATAGATTTTTTGTAAACCCTAAGTACTTAAACAATTGCAGCAAAAATTATTGAAAAACAAGTAAAAAATATGCAAACCTAATTAAAACTTCGGAAATTGAATTGTGCTCTCCAATTTGAAAAGAGATATCGTTTTCCCGTGATCGCAAACTGGTGGATAGTTCCAGATGGCGCAAAACGGCATCGAGAGAGACTGATGTTTAATGAAGAAACTACACAAAGAATGAAATCCATAAGTAAATTTCCAGATCTTTTATATAAATTACTTCGGCTAAAAGTGCTTCAAACAAAATTTAATTAGAACACGATTAGGCAAATTCTGTGAAATAACCAAAATCAAATACATCAAAGCTGTCACTACAGTTGAGTTAAATGAATTTCAGATCTATTAAATTAAAAACGGACAGTGAAGGAAAACAGAAAACTACCAATCATGGGCAATAAATTCTCCGTATATTTCCGAAAGAGCAATCATACAACTGCAAATCCTACCTAAATCGCAATAATTCTCAGAGAGACAAGAAGGAGATGATTTTAGGAAACTCTAATCGACAAATCGAAAAAGAAAGTAAGAAAAAATGAATCGGTTGGAAACATACCAGATGCAAGTATGATGCGATTTCAAGGAACTCAGATCTTCAAGGCTATCCACCGATTGGATTTTTCACGGGATCTTCAAAGGCTATCACTCGTCGAAGAGAAGAAAGAAAGTTGTGTTTGCCTGTTTAGAGTGTGATGCCAAAAAAATGACAGAATAATGAGCGAGATAAAAAAATTCTGGTATTTATACTCAAGGGGCAATTAAGTCTTTTCATGTAAATCTCTGTGTTACTGTAACGTGAAGATTTCCCATCTCACCATTTTTGGGCTGTAGATATCTCTGGGCCAAATAGTGAATTGGCGCGGGCTTCACAATTATCGCAGACTGACTTAAAACTCCACCAAACATTTGTAGGCCAAGATAAGGGCTTAATCGTGGCCCAATCGATGCTAGCAAACAGTGACTAAGAGTATAAAATTGTAAATGACTAAATACACCTAGGTACGCTTTCTAAGAAAAAAAGACATTATAACCTAAAAAAACCTTAAATGCATTCAACCAAAATTGAGGAAAATTACACCCACACATTAGCAGTCTTTTTTCTCTATCTCATTACAAATTTCAAATTGTCATTCTCATCCCACCTCTCTCCCTCCCCCCTTTCTCTTAACCCCAATCTTCTCAAATTTCTAGCCTCAATCTCTCTATCTCCCGATATGAACATATGGGCCGTGATAGACAGTGATGATTCTTTGACGATGGTAGTGTTGTAAACAAATCAAATTTAAGAGAATATCACTGTATTTGATTCGTATTTGTAAAAGTATTTGAATATTCATATTCGTATTCGATTGTTATTCGAATATTAATATTGATTCGTATTCGATTCGAAATTGATATTCCAATTATTAAATACTATTTGAGTATTCGATTAGAATTTATTTTAATTGTTATTTTAGACAAAATCAGTTATATCCCTCCTTTGCCCATTCAAGGAGAGAGACATTTTTGTTTCAACAATTCTAAAAACTGCATAAACAATAAGATAAATATACTAATTTGCATATAATTTCACAGTATGATACAAACAGATTTATAAAGGCTAAATAGTTGTTTCCAATATACACTAATATTATGTATAGATCTAACAAAACATCTACTAAAATATTAGCAACAAGAATATATGAAAAGTGTAAGATCTATATGTAGTGGCTTGATTTTGATGGTAATCAGACCTTTACAATCTGTGCTTCCTCTTGCCTGATATGCTTGGTACCGGAAAAAAATAATTGGCCAAGATTTATCGGTGTGCTAAGATTTATCACGGGGTTAGGTCTTGGCAGGAAAATGAGTATTGTCTTGTTAAATGAATGTTGTGGGTGAAAGAAAGTAACGAGAAGTTCGTCGTTTGCTGGACGTGAGAGATGACGCGAGAAGAGGTTTGAACAATGAAAAAGACTATGTATTTTAGTGTGTGAAATTAGATTTTTATACTTAAGGGTCGTTTGATTCCAATGATGGGATTGATTAGATGAGATTGGATTAGGTGTAATTGGATTAGATGAGACTGAATTAAATAAGATTATTTGAGGAGGAATATATGTTTGGGTTGTAGGATTATATTTTTTTTAATTGAATGATTAAGTAGGTTTAAAGGGCAATATACCATTTTTACCCCAACTAATTCAACCTCCTAAATATTTCTTTTCTTTCATATATATTAGAGGTAAATCAGTAATTTAATTATCTATTGTGAGGACAAAATAGTAATTTGAAAGTATGGGACTACGGAGTCCCACCATCCCTAAAGGATTATTTAGTCCCTCATTTGATGGATTATATAGGTTTTGGACCCGTGACCTTATTTTGTTCTGGGCCCTAAACATGCAATCCAAACACAATATTACATGGGATTTAGTGGGACTAAAACTTTAGTCCCACCCAATCCAGCGAACCAAACGACCCCTTAGGGTTTCAAGTATTTTGGGCTTCTAAAATGGAATAAGTTGGGTATTTTGGGATTTTGCAAAATATATAAGGAGACACTTGGTTAACAATTCTTCAATGGTAATGAGAATGAAAACTATTTTCCATCTATGCCCTCATAATAAAAATGATATGTTGGGGGAAGAATTGTTACAATTGTAACTTGATTGCTAGGGTCATGCCCCAATTTTGGAATATAAGTGGATAATAAATGGTTATTGGTAGAGGAATGAGGGAATGATTGAGGAGGATGATTATATAATGAGAATAAGGTAATTAAAATGGATTAGTGATTTCCTTATGAGTACCATTATTCAAACCCCAAAATTCTCTAAATCTACCCCACCTACTAAACATACCCCATTAAAATTTAAAAAATAACATATATTACTAAACACACCCCATTTCATTCCTATAATATCCTTCCTCCATTAATATTACCACAATTCCATTAAATCTACATAACTTACTAAAAATTCTCACCATTCCATATTCTCATTAAAATCTTTGTTTTTTTTTTTTTTTTTCATATTCTTTGGTTTTAATCAAAATTTAAAAAAATATTAAAAATTAAATATATTTTGATTTTTTTTTTATAAATAACTAACTAACTCTTCTAAGTAAGTATTTATAAAAAAAAATATCAAAAAAATATCAAAAAATAAAATAAATATAAAGATAATTTTAATAATCAATTAATTGTATAATATATTAAATAAAATATTAAAAGTAAATTTGACAATTATTTTAAATAATTCAGAAAATAAAATAATTTAAAAAAAAGTCTAGTTAATTTTTTTTAAATTAATCATTTAAACCTAAATAAAATTTGACAAAAATTAAATAATAAAAAAATCTAAAAAAACAATTAAATAAATAATCAATTAAAATGAAAATTTTAAAAATAAAATAACTACATAAATATAAGAAAAATATCTAAATCTAAACAAATTAAATTTAAAAAAGAATAAAAAAATAAAAAATATTCAAAAGGGAAAAGGCTAAAGATCAATAAAATCATAAAAATATTTTATAAATGTCTTAAATAATTAATTAAAATTTTATTTTTATTTAGCTTCAATTGAATTTTTAAGATTTTTTTAATTAATTTTCTTAATTTAGTTAATTTTTTAAGATTTAATTGATTTTTTAAACTATTTTTTAGTTTTTTTTTAAATGGGATTTGTTTTAATTAAATTATTTTGAAGATTTATTTTCTTTTTTTTTCCAAATTTTTAAGGATTTTTTAATTTCATTTAAATATTTAATACATTTTTAAACATTATTTTTAGGGTTTAAAATTTTTTAAGAAAAACAATTGATCAATTAAAAGTTAAAATACTAATTTTTAAATTAAATGACTAAAGTCAAAATCAACATAAATTTAGAGTATAATTCATTCCATATATATATAAGGATAACTTAGTCATTTTATTTATGTCTATTTTTGTCTTTAAAATTATGGGGTTTGTTTAGAGGATTTTGGGGTTTGAGTAGTGGGACTCTTTCCTTATTTAGGAGATGAAATATTGATTTTGTTCCCATTAACCATCATAATTATACTAATTTTCAATCTCATTCCCACCACCATTGAAGAATAACTAACCAAGTACCCCCTAGTTTTTGGGTTGCATTAAGTATGTGTGCACCTTCCTTTTCTCTTTTCTGTTTTTTCTTTTTTTGTGATTAATCTGATGAGTAATTGGTTATGAATAGTTAAAAAGTTTAATTATTATTATTATTATAAATATATAATTTATATTTAATCGAATATTTATGAATATCAAATTGAATATCATAATTTTGTATTAGTATTTGAATAATAATTGAATCGAATATTTGTAGTCGAATTCGAATCACAAAATTTCAAATACGAATCACGATCTAATAAAAATATTTAATTCGATGCAACAAAAGGAGAAGATCCTGGTGGTAGCGATTGCCATGTAGAAGGAAAGATTGCAGATCGATGCTGCCTTAGCTCGTCCTTTTGAGATGTCATCGTACAAATCGTCTTCCTTGCTCAACAACCCTTTCCTTTCGCAGGAATCATTCGCCATCATCTCATCTCCCGCAGCAATTCGCGATGTGGTTCCATGGATAAACCCAAGGCATGTAGTTTATCTCTCCCTTCCTCTAATTTATGGACTTTGAACAAACAAATTGAAATTTAAAAATGCTCTTGAGACTAGGGCTATTAATTTTCAAATTTGGGAAAAATATCTAAATATTATTTTGTGAAATTCGAACATTCTTAGGGAAGAAACATAGAATTTATATATTATTAGTGGAAGAAACAGAGAATTCTTAGTGGAATATTCTTCGACGTTTACATTTTTAAAAGTTAAACATTACAAAAAGAAGCAAGATTTCATGAATTCAAAATGACAAAGTATAGAGTGAAAATGGTTCATATATAAACTATTGAAGGGTATTAGTTGTTAAAGTTTTAGTTGTTTTCACTGAAGAGTATTATTTGTCTTCACCGAAAAGTCATAGTTGTTTATTGAAAACAAACGAGACTCTTCAGTGAAGACAACTAATGATCTTCAGTGAAAACACCTAATACTCTTTAGTGAAAACAACTAATACTCTTCAATGATTCATGTATGAACCAAGTTCACCTTATACATACTCATTCAAAATTTGTACTTATATACAGATTTGATATAGAGCCCAACAGTGGGCTCCTTATGGAGCCAAATGATGATTTGACATTAACACATCATCAATATTTGCTTAATTAATTAACAATAATTAAGGTAATTAAAAGTTGTAGCATATCTAATTCTTCCTATATGGTCATTATTTTTATATATGAATATCAATTCTATAAGGCAATTAAAATAAGAATCTAATACCCTATCTCATTCTTACCCATTTATTTGGTCACAAAATAAATAAATTATTGATCTCTTAAAAAACTAATACAATAATAATAAAATAATAATAATAATATAATATGGGAACAAAGCTAAATTTGATATTAAAACCAAAATACACCCGCCAAGGCCAATTCTAAATCTGATTATTATTAAAATAAACTTAATTATATTTCTCTTCAAATAAAATAATTAACAAAAATTATAAAATCTAAAATCAAAATATCTATCCTCCACCCTATTGCGCCTTCTTAGCTACTCTATATTGCATGGGTTTAACTACATCCAATAATAATACTTCTCGTAGTATAATAAAGAAAATTTCCTCTTTATCTTGTATTCATTAATAAAAAAATTAAAAAAATATTGGAAGCAAAATATAGTTGAAAGTGAGTAGAGTGGTAATATACATTTTCAAATAAATAATCCTAATTTTTTATTTTTCACTTAATTAATTAGATAATTGAATTTTAGATGACAAATACTTGGTGAATTAAAATGAATAAGTAGAATACATAAAAAAAATCATTATTGTAATTAAAAATAAATCCAACTTCATTATTACAAATGAGGATGCAAATGATTATGCTTCTGTTGGAGGTAAAAAATAAAAAAAATTATAAATAAATATTTATACTAATTACTTCTTAACAATATTTGTCACGTAACAATATTGAACAAGCAAGGAGTGTTCTGGATTAAATTGTTTAGCTCTCAGTCACATAAATATAGTCAACAATATCGGGATAGTGAAGCATAAATAATTAATCCTTAAGATCTTAGAATTTGTTGTTATTATATGTTCATGTTTCACTTTGAGTGTTGAAACAAACTATTTTAGTAGGCTATAATTTGAAACTTTGTCATATGATCTCCGAATTTTCTAATTTCATTACATAATAGTTTATATTTATAGCTTTTATGTGTAATAATGAAGAATGGATTATTATTTAATTTTAATTACAATAATAATTTTTTTATGTATTCTACTTATTCATTTTGATTCACCAATTAACGGAATAGTCCCCTTTATTTGTCATCTAAAATTCAATTATTTAATTAATTAAGTGAAAAATAAAAAGTCGGGATTATTTATTCGGAAAAATATATTTCCACTCTACACATTTTCAACTATATTTTGCTTCCAATATTTTTTTACTTTTTTTTTTTATTAATGAATACATGATAAAGAGGAAAAATTCATTATTATACTAATAGAAGTATTATTATTGGATGTAGTTAAACCCATGCAATATAGAGTAGCTAAGAAGGCGCAATAGGGTGGAGGATAAATATTTAGATTTTAGATTTTATGATTTTTGTTAAATTTTTTATTTAGAGAGAAGTATAATTAATTTTATTTTAATAACACCTTGGCGTGTGTATTTTTTTTGCAATATCAAATTTGGTTTTGTTCCCATATTAAATTATTATTATATTAGTTTTTAGGAGATCAATAATTTATTTATTTTGTAACTAAATAATATGGGTAAGAATGAGATAGAGCACTAGATATTTATTTTAATTGTTTTATAGAATTGATATTCAAACACACACACACACACACACACACATATATATATATATGACTAAATAGGAAGAATTAGATATGCTACAACTTTTAATTACCTTAATTATTGTTAATTAATTAAACAAATATTGATGATGTGTTAATGGCAAATCATCATTTGGCTCCATAAGGAGCCCATTGTTGGGCTCCACACACACACACACACATATATATATATATATATATATATATATATATATATATATATATATATATATATAATATTAAGTTTGTATTCCCAAAGAATTAAAAAAAATGGTGGAGTAATGTCTTTTAATTAATTAATTGCAATTAAGCTTGAAATTATTGAAATGAGGTTGAGGTTGAAATAATTTGTACTTTTTTATTTTTAATTGAAATGATTTTCACCCATATATAAATAATTAATTAATTGCAATTATAGTATCTTGGTTGAGGTTCTGACTGGTAAGTTATCTTGAGTATGATCGTCAAACCCATTGCCCTCTATGCATATTAGACTTTGAAACTGTAAAACTTATAGAAAGTGTATTTGGTTGATATATATGCTAGGGGAGATTATATTCATGAGGAAGAAAAGGCTTTCAATTGAATATCTAACCCTGATGTTGTCTCATTCATTGTTATGGCTTTATGGCTCATACTAAAGTATTTTTAAATGTATGTGAACTGATTTGGTTTTTCATTTGTAGAGACTGATATAACTTTTTTGTATGTTTTGATCGATCTGGAAATAAGTGAGGCAAAAAAGAATGTTCGAAATGATAAAGCTGTGGAAACATACAGAAGCAATTAGAGGCATATAACGAAAAATTGGTAGCAAAAGCAGTGGCTCAAAAGAATGAGGATTAGAAGTTTAGTTTATGATTTTTGTTTAGAGGATTTTCAACTATGATTTTGTTGAACACTTAGTTTTGATTGAATGGTGTTTGGATAAACTCAAGAAGGGGAGCTCTATTTTGGTTATTCAAAAAAATGATAATCACTGGGTCAAATGGCCAACGACTCAAATTGTGTACATAAAGTTCAAATATTTATGGAAAGTGAAGGTGTATATGTAAAGTATAAGGTGTTTATCAAAAGTGCAAAGAGTGGATGTTAACGATTTAATAACGGTATAGTGCAAGCAATAATGGTATAATGCAATTTAAGTGCATCCATAAATTTTATTAATTGTTAGTGCAAACAATAACAATATAGTGTAATCATGTATCATATAGTGCAAACATGTACTATATAGTGCAACCAATTACAATATAATGCAATAAATTAGAATATAGTGCAACCAGACCGACAATATAGCAGAAGCTGTCAAAACGACGTCAGATCGTTGTCAAATCTGGGATTCCAGTCTTTAACACACAAATTGTGATTGATTGTAGAGATTTTTTTTATTTATTTAAGATACTTTTTTCGCTCTAGGAATGGGCCTCTATGTAATCCACCCAATTGTAAATCGGACATATAGAAATTATTTTTGATAATTAGGTTTTATAACTAAGTATATTCAAAAAATGAAAACAAAAAAACTCATGAATCTTAAATAGGTTTAACAAATTTTTCCAAAAAAACAAAAAGCGCAAAAAAATAGAGTAAACTTGTTCTCAAGTAGTATGTTAAAATATGTACTCCCTCCGTCTCAAACTCATTTTCTACTTTATCGTTTTCCTTCTAAATTAAGTTGGGTTTAATTAATAAAAGCTGAATTAATATGTATGAAGTAATAACATGAATTGTAAATGTAATAGTGTAGGAAGGATATAATTGTAAAAATTAATGTTGTTTCATTGTCATTTATAGATTGAGCAAGAGAGAGACATTTTGAGCAAGTATGAGACAAAGAGAGTATTTCTTAAGGAGCAAACATGTGTTTCTTAATTTTTTTCTCCATCTCATTATATCTAGATTTTTTTTCTGTGTTTGTATTGATTTTTATTATGCGGTAACACATCATTCTCCACAAAGTAATATATTTGTGTTCATATAGTAACACATTTATCAATACCTTACATGTGCTACTATAATGATGAATATTTGTTTCTAAATGAACATGTTTGTCCCTATAATAACACAACCTAGGGACAAGTTTTTAGGGTTTTGCCTTCGCAAAATAATTTTTGAAATATCTGCTTGATGCGATGCCACCCGATTAAGATCCGTAAATTTTTCTATCTGGGTTATAATTTCACGGTCATTGATTCATAATCTTTTTTATATAAGCGTTTGTCTTTTAAACATATCCTATTGTTGGGATATATGTATTAGTATTGATTATTTTCTAAAATAACTTGTAATAGGGAACTATGCATTTAAGATTGTATCTTGTAATTGGTTCATATAGGTTGGTCAGTTTTACTCTACAGGTACTCAGTTGAGAGAGAACTCAACTGATGTCATGAATCCTTAAGACCTAAAGACAATCATGAGTGAAGTCCCACTGAGTATAAACCTGATCTTTCTAAGCTAGTCAGTGGACTACTCAGTCAAGAGCATGATTCTAACAAGATGCCTGAAGTTAACTACCTTGAAGATTTTCAAGTCTCCTGAAGATAAGTTCCCCGAAGAATGTCAAGTTCCTGAAGGCAGTTTTCCTGAGGATCTTCAAGTCAGCTGAAGCCAAGACACCTGAAGCCAGGACTACTCTGATCAAGTATCCTGAAAAAAGATCTGTTAGACTCTGGTTACGTGGACCAATCAGGTCAAGGCTATAAGTCTGGCAAAAGCTGAAAAAGGCCATAACTACTCTGAAAATAAGAATTTCACTCCATGAATAGTCTCGATTTGAATGTGACTTTATCCACACTATAAATACAAACTCAACCTTCATTAAAAGAGAGGACATGAAGAGAGATGGATGGATGCTAGTGAACCTAATAAGAGTTCAATCTTCAAGCATCTCCATTGAAGAACACAAACCATGAGTCATTCAAGTTAATATGAGAGTGTTCAAGTTTGTATCCGAGCTCATTATATATATCCTAAGCTTGGAGGGATTTTCCCAGCCTTAACTTAAAGGCTACAACTATGTAACCTAGTTTGTAGCAACGCCAAACTCGGTTACTGAGAGATAGTGGTTCAGTGAGGTTGTTAAGAGGTCATCTCAATCGTGGAGGGATGTAAGTCCAGATGTGAGGCTACCCCGTGGAGGGTTGTAAGACCAAATTGGAGGTAGTTCCGTGGAGGAACATAAGTCTAGTTGAGTACTAGGACTCGTTCGTTCTAAGGATCGGGATTTTCTAAGAGAGAAGATCAGATCAACAGTGCACCTTGACACTTAAAAAATAAGATAAATTCCAAGATAAGGAATTCTCATGTTTAATCAGGATCGGGGATGTAGAAGCTCGAGTCTCTAAATCGCATTAAACTTGTTGTGTGTTGTACTGTTTGCTTTATTGTGCTTATAATTGTCATCATATTTACTGAAGCATTCATCACACTTTGTCGTATTAAATTAATCATCCCGACTGCATAAAAGTGTGCAGAACCTCTAACTATAGGCTTTGAAAAGTTAAGTCAGGAAAAGTCTTTCTAAAACCTAAAACGAGTATAAAACCTTAAGGCTCACAGCATCCGCACTCATGCTTGTTCAATTAGTTATCCAATTGATAAACTTTAGAGTTGTTAGTAGGTGAGTTATCTGAACTTAGCCTCATTGAGCACTCGGTTACTGAGTTTCATGGATCCTAGCCTGAAGTCTCTAATAGACTGAAGTTCATGATCATCTTCAGATTAGCAATCAGTGATTTTTGAGATCTTTTTGGAAAAGATTTGACCTACGTATATGTTAATGTTGTTGGTAGTGAAGTATTCACTATTTACTTTGAAAAAACATGAATTTGCCCTTTCTTCTCATTGACTAACACATTATGATCAAATATTGCTTTAGATGTTTTGACATGCAGGTTGAAGATCTAGAAGGATCCACAAGAATCTGGAATACTCAATGTTACAGTGAATATTGCAACATTGGTTACAACATATAGCGGTTACAGGTTCCATAAGGTTCTACAAAGACCTACAAGGACTACACGATCCAAGCTATTTCAGAACTCTTAGAACGATTTGGCTCAGATGGTTGCAGTCAAGATAATTAGAATAATGATAAGATCATGGACGGTTAATAAAAGATCATGGAGGAAGTTACATGAGAAGTTATTTTAGGATGAGATTTGCATCTATAAATAAAGGCCAAAATCTTCAATGCCAGAGTGTGGAATAATCGAGTACACCAACTCTAGTGTCAATCATGAGTTCAAAGGTGCTAGGGCAATTATTTCGACTTTTATGTTATGCCTAGAAGTTTAGTACATCTTGCATAACTTGCGATCAATCATATATCTTTAGATAGTAAGATCATTGATATAGTGAGAGATCAACTTTGACGGTGTATAGTGTTATACACTTAGCCAATTTAGATTTGATAGGTGATATCGAGTCTTGTTTCCGTTGTGAACGATTTTACTCTTCACACAACTTTTGTATCACTACCTTTGTTATAGTGAACATTTCGCCGTAAGGCTAGCACAAGCTATTTTATATAGTTTGTGTTAAAAATTCATTCCATCTTACAATCGTGTGTTTTAGTCTTCCACTGTTCTAAATTATACTATGTTTTCCAGATTGTTGTAGTTTGTGTTTTAACATTCATTACAACATCTACACTTAACACACACGACACACCTTCAATTGGCACCAGAGCCATAAACTTGACGGGCTAGGTTTAGATCCTGTATTTTAGTGTGTCTTTTTGCTTTGGAATATCCTGTAAACACACCACTTAGGCCTCCTATTCTTGATGGGAACAACTATGCCTATTGGAAACCTAAGATGTGCATGTACATCAAATCAATTGATGAACGTGCTTGGAGAAGTGTTCTGACCGGCTGGGAATGACCTAGAAATCAAGCAGATGATGATAGAGGGACAAGAGCCAAACGGGAGATTGAATGAACCAATGAGGAGACCATAGCGGTGAGCTACAATTCCAAAGCTCTAAATACTATCTTTACCTCTGTTGATGTATCTATGTTTAAGATCATATCGACATGTACCACGTCTAAAGATACATGGGAGAGGCTTCAAGAACATTGTGATGGTAGTGGAAGTGTTCGAAGGACCAAACTTCGGATGCTTGGGACCAAGTTCGAGAATCTAAGGATGAAGGATGATGAGACGATCACAACTTACAATGAAAGGCTGAGTGAGATTGTCAATGAATCACACGCACTTGGAGACCCAATTTCCAATGTACGAGTTGTACACAAAATTCTGCGTTCGGTTCCTAAACGATTTGATGCAAAAAAATTTGTGCTATTGAAGAAGCCAAGGATACGGATATTCTCAGTCAAAACAAGCTTGTAAGTATTCTCAAAACGTATGAGATGAACAAAACTCAACCTGAAGATGCAAGTGAAGGAAAGAAGGTTGTTGTTTTCAAAGGTGAAACATCTTCTAATACTGAAAATCAGCCCTTTGTGACTGAGATTGAGTCTGATGAAGATGTTTTAGACCAATGTTACAACACTCCTGAGCACATTGCACTCCTCACAAAGAAATTCAACTCCTTTTTGAAGAAGAAGATGAACAAATCCAGAGGGAATGTCCAACCTAGGACTCCATTAAACAACACACCATCTAACCCGGAGAAAAGAAAGGATCAGAATCAATCCAGACAATTCAAAGGTAACAAGTCAAGGTACGATCTTGAATTTAGAAAATCAGTTAGATGTGATACATGTACTGGTTTTGGACACTATGCAAATGAGTGTGCAAATACCAAATTAAGGCAAAAACTGAATTTCAATGTTACTTTTAGTGATGACTCAGCTGATGAACCTAAAGGTTCAAATGATGAGGAATTAGCCTTTTCTGCTAGGATTGATTATGATGATTCTTTAGATGATGATCTGGATGATTCAGACACTGATGTTGTTTCAGATGTTAAAGCATCAGAAACAACATTTGTTAAAAATCATTCAGATTTGAACTGTTTTAATGGGTGTGTTGATGAGACAAGTTCTGATGACACAGGGGATAATGTTTCTAGTATAGCCAAAGAGAATGATGATCTCAGAGAAACTGTGACCAAGTTGGAAGTCATACTAACAAGAAAAGACTTAGAGATTTCTAAACTAAAATAGGAATTGAAAAATTCTACTTTGAGTTTTAAGAAATATTCTAAGAGCTCTTCTGTTGTATGTGATAATTTGAATGTTGGCCAGTCTAGTAAACATGGTCAAGGCTATCTTGGTGAGTCTACTTCTAAAAGTGTGAATAATCCTGTGAAATTTGTGAAAGGTAAAACTGAATTTTTAGTTGAAGTAAAATGACATGTGATTGAAAAACATGTTAAGAAGTATGTGTGTCACTATTGTTCTGAAATTGGTATTCACATTCTTGGAAACACTTGTCAAAATCTGCTAGGAAAAAGAAAGAACATGTTACTTGTAATGTTGTTCAAACTTCACTGAAAGCATGTGTGTCTGATCTATGGTATTTTGATACTGGTTGCTCGATATATGACTGGTCATATTAACTATTTATCTGATTATGAACCTTGTAATGGTGGGACTGTTACATATGGTGGTGGATCAAAAGGAAAGATCATTGGAAAATGAACTTTGAATGTTGAAGGTTTTCCTAAGCTTAAGAATGTTCTGCATGTTAATGACTTACTTGCTAATTTACTTAGTATAAGTCAATTGTGTGATGATAATTTACATGTTGAATTTGATAAGGATTCATGTTATGTTCTAAATAAGGATAATAAGTGTCTAATGACTAGTAATAGGTCAGCTGATAATTGTTATTTAATTGGAATAAATAATGTATGTCATTTGTCAAATTGTGATGATAATGTTCTGTGGCATCAAAGACTTGGACATGCAAATTATAGAGTCATGCAAAAACCGATCAGAACTGAAGTTATGAGAGGATTGCCAAAACTGAGGATAGTTACACATATTGTATGTGGTCCATGCCAAAGAGGTAAACATGTAAGAGTGTCGCATAAGATGTTATCACATTGCACAACACATCATTGTTTTGAATTACTGTATATGGGTCCTATGGAAACTAAAAGCATTGGTGGTAAGAAATATTCACTGGTTGGGGTAGATGACTACTCTAGATATACCTGGATTGAGTTTCTAAGAGAAAAATATGAGACTTTTAATGCTTTTAAAGTTCTTTAGAAGAGATTCAAAATTGTTTTTAACTTGAAAGTTAGCAGGATTAGGTCTAATCACGGTAGGGAATTTGAAAATAGCATGTTTTCAGATTTTTGTGATAAGAAAGGTATAGTCCAAGAATTTTCTTCTCCTAAAACTCCACAACAAAATGAGATTGCTGAAAGGAAAAATAGAATTCTTCAAGAGATGGCTAGAGTAATGCTCAATTAAAAAAATCTAGCTAAGAAATTTTGGGCTGAAGCATTAAATACAACATGTCATATTGCTAATAGAGTCTATTTTAGAATTGGAAGTAATAAAACCCTATATGAGATCTTGAACAACAAAAAACCAAGTCTGAAATATTTTCATGTTTTTGGTTGTGTGTATTACATTCTGAATGATAGGGATCAACTGCATAAGTTTGATTCTAGGAGTGACAAAGGTTTTTCCTTAGGTTATTCTAGATATAGTAATACCTATAGAATTTATAACCTTAGAACTAACACTGTTCAAGAGTCTATGAATGTAGTGTTTGATGATGACATAAATCTGATGGATGGGAATGACACTGAAGATGTGACTGAATTTACTGAGGTTCCTCAAGAATCACTGAAAACAGAGAATGTTACACCGAATGTTCCAGCATCTGGTACAACATCCCCTGCAGATTCAGTAGATTCTTCACAGAACAATCAGTATACTCCAAAGAAGAATCCAGCAACATGGATTATCAAAAGTCATCCCTCAAACCAGATTATTGGAGATTATTTAATTGGTGTTGCAAACCGTGTTGATGTGGTAAGGTCTGTGTGCATGTCTTCAATATGCAATGTTGTAAATGCTCAATGTTACTATTCTGAAATTGAACCTAAAAATATTACAGAAGCATTAAAAGATGAGAATTGGATTAATGTTATGCATGAGGAACTTAATCAGTTTGAAAGGAATGATGTTTGGTTATTAGTTCCAAGGCCTGATGATGTAATGTCATTGGAACTAAGTGGATTTTTAAGAATAAAACTGATGAGTCTATCAACATAATTAGGAACAAAGCTAGATTGGTTGCACAAGGTTACACCCAAGTTGAAGGTATAGATTTTGATGAAACATTTGCACCTGGTGCTAGGATAGAGTCTATTAGATTGTTAATAGCAATTGCATGTTACATTAACATTAATCTTCATCAAATGGATGTAAAAGCTGCATTTTTAATGGCATATTAATTGAAGATGCATTTGTTGAACAACCTAAACGCTTTGAAAATCCGCAATATCCTGATCATGTGTACAAGCTAAAGAAAGTCTTGTATGGTAGACTTACTGACTTTCTTTTGCAGTTTGGTTTTATTAGAGGTGAGGCTGACAGAACCTTGTTCATTAAACATTCTGGAGAGGACTTGCTAATAGCTCAAATATATATTGATGACATTGTTTTTGGTTCAACTTGTAACATCATGTTAAACAAGTTTGTCATGGTAGGTAATTTGAATTACTTTCTAGGACTTCAAATCAAACAATCTGATAAAGGTATTTTCTTCTCTCAGAGTAAGTATGCAAAGAACTTAGTGAAAAGGTTTTTATTAGAAAACTCAAAAGTCATGAAAACTCCTATGGGATCTACACAAAAACTGTGTAAAGACATTGGTGGACAAGATGTTGATCCAACCTTGTATAGATCCATGATAGGTAGTTTTCTGTACTTAACCTCAAGTAGACCTGATATAATGTACAGTGTTTGTGTTTGTGCTAGGTACCAAGCTTGCCCTAAAGAGTCACATTTGAATGTTGTCAAGAGGATCATTAGATATGTGGCTGGTACAACTAATCTTGGTATATGGAATACCAAAGACACAAGCAATGCACTTGTTGGATACAGTGATGCAAACTGGGCTGGAGATATTGATGATAGGAAGAGCACGAGTGGTGGTTGCTTTTACATGGGAAATAACCTAATTTTCTGACATAGTAGAAAGCAGAATTGTGTATCACAATCTACTGCAGAGTTTGAGTACATTATTGTAGGTAGTTGTTGTACACAACTTCTTTGGTTAAGTAAAATGTTTAGTGATTATGGTTTAGAGAGTGACATTTTAACTGTATATTGTGATAACACTAGTGCTATCAACATTTCAAAAAATCTAGTTCAACACTCACTTACTAAAACACATAAGTATTAAACATCATTTCAGAGGGGATCTTGTAGAGAAAAATATTGTGAAGTTAGAATACATACCCACTGAAAATCAGTTTGCTGATGTGTTTACTAAAGCTCTTGACCATAAGAGATTCTCATTTTTTAGGAAATCTCTTGGTATGTGCACTATCTGAGTAACTGTGAAGCGGATGTTGTTATGCATGCTTAAACATTTGTAACAACATCAGGGTATATGCATGTTTTACTTGAAGTTACTCCTTGTTTTCTTTTTTATAATTCCTTTGCAAAATAAATCTGGACCAAGTATGATTGTTGTGTAAAAATAAAGAGGATTCACATTTCTCAAATGCATAATAAGCTTTGTTTTTTAAAAAGCACATCAAGATGTAACTAATTCACCGAGTAACTATGGAGCACGAAGTTCGCTACTACGATGTCTTCTTTAAAAGGTGATTAGTAAAACATCAATATGTCACAAATTCATTGAGTAATTATGGGGCACGGAGTTCGCTACTACGATGCACTCTATTGAAAAGATGGATCAATGTGAATAAAATGTTGAAATTGTTTGATGAAAAATGCGACATTGGATACTTCATGTATGTTCTAACCAATGTTGAAGTGTGTGATCTAATTTTGAATACAACATCACATGTCGTCCATATTTATTTTCTGAGTCAAATTATTAACCGATTTTTCAGGGACTTATTTTTTAAATATCACATGTTTAAGCCCACGTTTTCTTTTATTTATTTCGTGTGCAATTTTTATTGTTTAATTAATTAAAATTCGGATTTTTAAGTATGGGAAACCCACGATCTTATCATGGGAGAGTGGTTATTCCTCACTTCTCAAATCTAAAATTTTCTTTTGTGGGTTTTGAAAATTAACTTCCGCATTTCAGTCTCTATAAATATCATTTACATTTTGTGTTTAATACTCAGTGTGTTCATATATGAGTGAAGTTCAGAGTTTTTCATATAGATGTTGAGAATATTGGTGTTCACCTTTTAGGTTAAATTGTTTTTCTTTTATCCCATATTTAATCTAATTCATTTTTTAGAGTCGCTTTAAATGGCTGGAAATAGGAAAAACCCTTCCCACTTTTCAAAATCTCCCTCGAACTCTCCACCTTCTCAATCCTCAAACCCTCCCAACCTTCTCGCTGAAATGGCCTCAAACTAGGATGCTGCACCAGTTGCTCCATCATCGAGCGCAACCCCACCTCCATCTCAAACCCCAATTCGAGCCTTTCCCATGAACATCCATATCCCTTCTGATGCGACGGTCAATCAGCTTGAAAGCCTTCAGGGAACTCCTATTGTTTCTAAGCTAACCATTGGCTCGATTGAAGTCGGTGTTTCTTCCTACTTAACCAAACCCAAAATACTTCAGCGATTCCTCAAATCAAAAGTACTCCTTCGATTTCCCAACCTGAAAATCCACAATCCTCACTCCAAGACAAAACCCTTGCTACTAATGATGTTTCAAAAGATGTTGAAACAGGTGACCAGGCTATGGAAGATACTCCTATGGCTGAGGAGACTGTTGCTGAGGAAGCTAGAGAACAAAGCCCTAATGTCGAAGTGGCTGATGTGGGAATACCAGAGGAGGACAAAAAAGAATCGCCTAAAGTTGATTCTTCAATGTCTGAGGATTTTCAATTGCCAAGGCTGTTAAGAAGAAAAAGGGTGGAAAGAGAAAGAGAAGCCCTGCTCAATCAAGGAGGTGTTTTGGAAGAGCAAGGAAGAAAGTGAACACTGTTGAAACTTCAAGGAATAAGAAGAATGATGAAGTAGATGTTGTTGCACATCCTATTCAGGTGTTTTCTAAGTCTGAGAAAGAGTCAAGCTCAAAGGAAAGCTCAAATGACTCAACTCATGATGAAGCTGGAGGTCCTCAAACCAAAGGCAAAAAAGTTTCTGATGAAAGTGATGTGCCTATCTTCGAATTGAGGAAAAGAGCCAGAGTTGAACTGAGAACAAAGAGGAGATTTGAAAATGTTGTTGACATTGCTGGAATAAGTGCAGCAGTACCAGAACCAGCGAATGGTGATAGCAGCCCTGAGAGCAGTTTTGAGAAGACAAAGTCAGATTCTGATAGAGGTAATCAATCTGAACACTCTGTTGAACAAGCTAGTACTGATGATGATGATGATGAATCCATTGAACAAAGGATATCAAAGTCAAGCAAAAGAAATATGTTAATTGAGAGAAAAATTAACATTGATGAGTTTGAATCTAAGGTTCTAGTTAGATACTTAGAGGAGAGACAATTGATGCATGTTGTAACCTTTGTTGATGCCTTTGTTACTGATTGGGTTAATGAGTTTTATGCTTGTTTGAAGGAAGGTCATGCTAGGAGAAATTCTAGATGGTATGGTACAGTAAGGTTTAGAGATAGAGATGTTCCATTCACCCCTGAGCTTATTAATGTGTTTCTGCATGTTGAGAATGTTGAAGAATAGGAAGCCCCTCACATGGATGAAATCATACATGTTCTTACTGGGGGTAGAGTGAACAAATGGGATATAAATATGCTTGATGCCTCTCTTACTTCCCTGTATTCAGTTTTACATAAAATTGTTGTGTATAATTTGATACCATCCACCAACTCAACCAAATTAACCAGAGATCAAGCTAGGTTGATGTATAGAATAGGTGTGGTGAAAAATTTCAATTTGGGATTGGCTATTTTTCACCACATTATGAAGTTTACTGGGGAAATCTCTGAAAAAAGCAATCTGTCTTACCTTGTATTGATCTATGGCTACTTAAAAAGTCATAACTTTATCCATAGGAAGAATGAGTTGTTGAGGGGGAGAGTGAGTTTGATGGGCATATATCATTATCTTCTGTCTGGAAATAGAGTAGTGGACTTGCCTTTGTTGGTCCCGTACAAATCTAAGTAAATACGTGTATGGGGGGAGGGGAATACACGTATACAAAATTTTCACTTTCTTTTCAAAGCTGAGTCCCCTTAACTCAGAGTAGTGATAGGCACTGAATAGATAATAAACCTACTAACTGCTCTGAAGCAAGTCAACTGGCCAACTATATATTTATGCCTTGTGCGGAATTGTGTGAGCCCTGAAAGTTTAAAGACTTGTTTAAATGCACTCTGAAAACTGAATGTTACTTTTCTTATGAAGCCGTGGTTAGAAGGGCAGTGCAATGAGTTCAGGTCAGGCTGATTGATTCAGCACTGATAAATTATGCGATGAATGAATAAAGATAAACAATACAAAGTAATAATCAAAGAAGTGAAGAACTCAGGGCAGTTTAACGTGGTTCAGAGACTCAAGCTCCTACGTCCACGGTCCTGCTTGAACAAGAGAATCCACTAAAGGATTGACTTATTTTTAACGTGCCAAGGTGCACAATGACCATCTCACCGACCCCTAGAATGCGAGTTCTAGTCCTCTTCCTTCTAACCAACTCTCTAACCTTAACCAACAAACCTAACACTTAAGGGTTTTGGTTTCAATTTGGATTCCAACTAACTTGTGATAATCCTTACAATGAAAAGTTATTCTAAGGATGTATTATCACTCTAAGCTTAGGATATGAATATGTAGCTCAGTGGAATACAGAATAGACTCTAGACTTATAGAAACACTTGGGAAATTCAAGGGGTTACGAGTGCTTCTTTGGATGCTTTGAACGCTTGTGAGTCTTGAGTAATTTCTGGCTTGTAAAATTTCTCGTAACCTTGTTTGGGTCAAGGTCTTCTGTATTTATAGATGATTTTGAAAACTATCCATTGGAGAGATAGCCTTCTAGTCACCTTCCTTGTAGGATACGTCAACGGATACAATCTTCATGCAGCAGCCATCCTTGCATGAATTTGGTAAATGCATTAAATGCTTGCCCGTTGAAATCTGCAGTGATGTCAGGTTCAAGTCAGTGTCCGTACATGACTTGTGTTCTTCTCATTGGTCCACGTCAGCAGGTAGGTGAGAATGTCAGAACTCATTTTTCAGTTTAGACTTGTCTTTTCTAAGTTTAGGTTTATTCTCTTCTACGTACGTGGTCCAGCGCTGACATTCCTTTTGCTTGCTTGGATCCTACTCCAAGTCTTTCCCAAATACTCAGGTTGATTGTTCCCTTCAGGTCTGTGAGTTAGCAATGATCTCAGGATCATGCTCTTCATCCTGACACTTATTCAGCCAGCTTAGAAAGACTGTCATAAGTTCAGTGGTGATGCTCTTGTGTTCTTCAGGCTTCAGTCTTGATTGTCATCAATGAGTTCTCCTCTCACTGAGTACCTGTGAATATTAAATATTCTATCTTATACAAAACCTAACAAGACTAGCCTGACTATTACAACACTTAGGCAAATTCATATTTTCAGGGTATTTGGGATCAACTCAAAACTGACATTGTTCCAACAGCCTTTACAGGTAAGTGATGATGAAGAGGCTCCTATAAGGCCAGCCTGTTCCCGACCCTGTTCCTGAACAAGATGCTGCTCAGAATGCTGGGAACATACCTAGAAACATCCCTGCTCCTAATGCATGTTTCTTGAATATCTCACCTGAGTTCATTCAAGCACAGCTTAGACACCTGCATGACTCCATAGATGAGCTCCAATTCTTGAAGAACTACTGGGAAAATCTACTTTCTGCCACAATAGGGGGAGTACCAGTTGTTGCCCGAGGTGTTGTGATTCAAGAGATAGAAGAGATGTTGAGCCTGCTGCTGCTGTTGCTGAAGAAGGAGGGACAGTTGTGAATGAAGCTGCTCCACAAGCTGTTGGTGGTGCAAGGACTGAACCTGTTGCAACTGGACCTGATGGTGTTGAAAGAAGTGAAGATGCTGCTGAAGATGTTGTTGCCAACCTTGAAACAATCAATATCCAAGAGATTGATGAAGAAGAGCTGTATGGAGATCTACCAGATATTTCTGCCAAAGTCTGAGTTGATTTAGAGACTAGAGGAAGCACAACCTATGGGGGAGCTTAGTGCAAGATATTTGTGGCTGTAGTTGTATATTCTATACAATGATCTCAAAGTTCCTTGTTGTGTAACTCTAAATACTTGTGTTTTATTTCTTCTTTTGATTAGCTAGCTCTGATAGATAATTTATTATGAAAAACAATATTATATTAGAGTTTGATAGGATTTACTTTAGTTATTTCTATTTCAAGTTGTAATTTGAGTGAGTAAACACTCAAATGTTGCTTTAGATATTTTGACATGCAGGTTGAAGATCTAGAAGGATCCACAAGAATCTGGAATACGCAATGTTATAGTGAATGTTGCAACATTGATTACAACATATAGCGGTCACGGGTTCCAGAAGGTTCTACAAAGACCAACAAGGACCTACACGATCCAGGTTGTTCCAGAATTCTTAGAACAATCTAGATCAGGTGGTTGCAGTCAAGATAATCAGATTAAGGATAAGATCATGGACGGTTAATAAAAGATCATGAAGGAAGTTACATGAGAAGTTATTTTAGGATGAAGATTTGCATCTATAAGTAGAGGCCGAAATCTTCAATGCCAGAGTGTGGAATAATCGAGTACACCTACTCTAGTGTCAATCCTGAGTTCAAAGGTGTTAGGACAATTATTTCAACTTTTATGTTATGCCTAGAAGTTTAGTACATCTCGCATAACTTGTGATCAATCATATATCTTTAGATAATGAGATCATTGATATAGTGAGAGATCAACTTTGACGGTGTATAGTGTTATACACTTAGCCAATTTAGATTTGATAGGTGATATCGAGTCTTGTTTCCATTGTGAACGATTTTACTCTTCACACAACTTTTGTATCACTACCTTTGTTATAGTGAACATTTCGCCATAAGGCTAGCACAAGCTATTTTATATAGTTCGTGTTAAAAAGTTATTCCATCTTGCAATCGTGTGTTTTAGTTTTCCGTTGTTCTAAATTATACCCTGTTTTCCAGATTGTTGTAGTTTGTGTTTTAACATTCATTACAATATCTACATTTAACACACACGACACACCTTCAGTATATTCCCCTCTTCACATATTATAGACTCGTTTCGAGACCATCAATACTACAAATTATGATATCCACAAATTATTTTAAATGTACAAAATTACTCCCTCCGTCCAATTTTAATAGACCTATTTGCTTTTGCACGAGTTTTAAAAAATTGGGTATATTGTGTGTAAAAGTAAAATGAGTTGTAAGTTGAGAATGTAAAATATTTCTTCTTTAGGAAACATGACTATTTTTATTAGATAAAATAAAACAGAAAGTAGGACTTGTAAAATTGGATAAATGGAGTATAAAATTGGTCCCTATCTAACTTATGTTTCATTGAAATCAATTTTAGTAATTAAGTTATAACCAATTGTCTAAATTTAATAATTTTATCGAATTTTTGTACTGTAAAATCTTATGTAAACCAACTATATGATATAGTTTATTGGTAAAAATTAGATTAAAAGAACTAAATTTATGAACTTTTATATATATGCATTTTGCAATGAGTCTATCATATTTCATCAGACTTTAACTACTTGTACTTGTACACAACAACAAATGATGTATCTGAGAGAAACAATTGAACTCTTAAAAAGGCAGCCAAGAACATGATAACTAAAGTTGGGTTACCCAAATTGTACTGGACCAAAACAACTAGTACAACTTGTTATGCTAAGAACATGAGCGTGGCCCAACAACATCGTAAAATACAATATGATGTATAAAAAGGTAGAAAGCCTCCAGTATATGTTGGTTGCAAGTATTTTATTCACAATATTGGAAAAGATCAGTTGTACGCATGTGATGTCTAAGCTAATAAAGTATCTCTAGGTTACTCTTCTATCAGCAAAGCAATTAGGGCACAATACTCGATAATAATGCCTCGTTTGTTTATAAATTGACCAACGGCCAAACCATGGGATTCCCTTGGCCAGTCGAGTTGAAGATCAACTAAGGAGGAGACCTGAGTAGGCCGCGACCAGGGGTCACGTCGATGAAGTCGGCCACCTAGGAGACAAATCGCTGATTGCAAACACATTCCCACTTGAGGGCCACCGACATCCAACCAGGGTTTTGCTTGCCCAACAACAATCTACACGGAAGATCAAATGCAAAGAGGAAGCAATCTTCTCTGTCCAAGCGATGAGATAGGGACGGGTGATCAAATGAGGAAGAAAAAAAATTAACTATAGCGCCAGGTGGCGCTCTGCGAGAGGTCCAGCTGGCCTGACAACACTGTAGCTAGTATGATTTAGGCTGACTAAGTACCCATGCAATTAATGTATGAGTAGTGACCAAACGGGTACAAACCCTGATTTGTAACTATAAATAACAAGCTTATTGATTACAAGAAAACATTCTCCAAGCATTTACTACTTGACATTTATATTTATCTTGTTGATAGATATATTTCCACCAACCATACTAAATCATCTTCACAAAAATTCATAACAACAATACCAAATTCATAACACTCCAAAGATAAAATCAAATACCAAATGAAATTTGAAAGATTAACTTATATGTATAACTAATACAATATTTATTTTTCTATAAGTTATGTTTGTTATGATTAATAAGCTGCATATCTAATATCAACGTAGTAAATATGTTTATCAAAGCAAAGTAATACAACATGACATACAAATTAATTTATAAGTGCGTATAGATTGTGTGATAGTTTGTATTCTAAGTTAATTAGTTAAAAAAAAAAAAATAGATTAAACATAATTTTAAAAAAAAGATTGGCATTGAGTTTTATGTCAAATAAATGTGTTGATTTTGGAATTTTAGGCTTAACTTTAAAAACAAATTATTTTAATTCCACCTAAATTGAGTCTAAATAGACTTAGGAGGTGCTGGTTCCCAATTTTTCAATGAAAATGAGAATGGAGATTTCTTTTTGCCCTCCACCCTCAGATCTATTAGATCGGTTACCTTCATGGTGATTATATCACTAATTTTGTGTTCTAATTTTAAAAAAATGACAAAATGAGAGATTGTTGTGTTGGGAAAATAGAGGTGCGCGGGAACTATTCGGGATGAAATTTAAATACGAATTTAAATATAATTATTACTACCATGAATTAATCCTAATTAATTCAAATAATAATTCCAATAACAATTTTATCATCATGCATGTTGAATTAATTCACATAAAATCTATGGCGGAATAAACTAAGAAGTTATGTGATTTACGTACCTCTCGTAGAATTGACCTTTGAATAAAACGGGACAATCACAAACGCATTTTATCAACCCAAAGACCTTCTCAATTATTTCCCTTTCGCTTTACTCGATCACCAGTGGGAAGTGCTTTCAAGTAATTTAAATAACTAAGGAAAAAGAAAAATATATATGCTCTTGATTTTTCCAACACATGGAATTATGTACTTGGGGATGAAATAATCACCCCCTATTTATAAGAGTAGTGGCCGAATTTTTGTGTATTTTATGGGCCTGGAGAAAATCTTTTCTTAGTCTCTAAGAAATCTTGAATATATCTCATATATTCTTTTATCCATAATAAAATATTCCACAAAATCTCACTCACCTTATAAGCTTATAATTTTCGAAAATTTCAAGAAGAAAAACCAAGATTTGGATCTTCTTGAATATATGAGATAATCTTGTACTCCAAGAATACTTATCTTCCATAATATCTTTCCAAGATAATCAACAAAATCTTTTCTCTTCCTTATCACTAATTTTCGAAATTAATAGGCAAAAATCAGCAATATATTTTCTTTTTATTTTAATCACCTTATCATTATTGGGCTACTTAATGGGCTACTTGAGGGGCCTTAAGGAGAATTAAGATTGGACCTCCTAATGGACTTCTGAATTTCAATATTGAGCCCCAATATAATTCAGCCCATTAATATTAATTATTACCACTAATAAATTAATATTGCACTATATATCTTAATCCATATTACAATAATATGGGCCCCCGGTTATTATTTTCCACATTTAAAATTATGTAGTCCATTGATTAGGCGTGAAATTGTTATGTTTTGGTGCCCGATTTGCCCATATTTTGAGTATTTTTTATGAGTGTTTGGAGTCAATTGAGTATCATTTTTATAAACTCATTAATTTGTCTCTTTGGTTTTCATAGATGGATAGAGGGCGAAAAGAGGAGTTCGTAGGACTTTGAATCGGCCAAAACGGACTCCCGGTTGAGAAGATGTGAAGATTTTACGAACAAGTGTACAGCAGCCGAAAACCACTCGAGCGAGAGCACTCGAGCGCCAGCGCTCGACCGATTGCACCACTCGAGCTACATGCTCGAGCGCCCCTGCTCGAGCACTTTCCTATTTTTTGCCTCCGAATTCGTTTTTCGGCCCATGAGTTTCCGGTTCGCCCCGACGCTTATATATACTCATTCCAAACTCGTTTTGGAGGATAACCACATACCGACACATATTTTTACATACTTTGAGCGAGGAGAAAGCTTGGGGAGGAGTTTTGAAGAATTTTATACGTTGTAATCGAGGTTTTAATTTACGAATTCTTAGTTTTAGTATTTCTTTTGAACGTATTAGATTAATTCTTTCTTTCTTTACTCTTTGAGACGATTAAACCTAGTTTTTCAGATTTATATAGATTTCTTTGGAGACTTTAATTTGTTCTTTCGTTTATGTTCTTGATTTTATTAGTTAATTCAATTATGTATATGTTTATTGTTCTTGTGATTGCTTTGATTATTCAAACCACCATGTTAGGCTAGAACCCTTGCATGCTTGGGGTAGGATGAACTCGTAGAAGTAGGTTGTGGGTACGTAATTAGGGCAATTCATGACGTTGGGTTTTAATTCTCTTAATTAATGAATTCTTAAAATTAATCTTAACTTTACCTTTGAATTTCGTACGAAAGTGTTAGGGAAAGGACGACCGTATCACTCTTTAACAACTAGTAGTCTTAACGAGAAGGTTAAGAAGGGGTTAATTAATCTACCGGTTTAACTATGGAGGACGGTCGCATCACCATTAGTTAAATTAGGGTCTCTTTAATTAAGCACAATCTATTAACTTGTTAGTGGATTAGTGAAGTCGATTGTTAGGATAAAGTATTAGGGGTTGAATTCTTGAGCTTTTCATCTTACAATCTCTTGCTTAGGTTATTTCTTGCACGCCACAGTTATTTTGATTATGTACCTGCTCCGTCAGTATACGTATGGATTCCTATCCTGAGCATTGTTGGAGTTATACGTGAAAGTATGCTTTTACTTTGTATAACTCGTGTATCAAACACTCGTTTATGAGAATAATTCTTTTATCGCATTTGCTTTAGTTATGATTGAATGTTGAATTTCTATTGCAAACCGTTCAATATATAGTACGTGTTACATAGTAGTTAATGTGGTGATACCCGATCACGGAAGACGACATTAACAGTTTACTTGTAACTAAACGTACATTTTCACGGCCTAGGTGGAATTGAACAATCCACCGTGAAAGGTCGATGTGTAAGGCTCAGATTGGTCTGTCTTGACCAAGAGATTGCACTAGCACATTTAGTATGTGTTGAAGAGGTCCTACAGCGAGGAGAAATTCTTCTGTTCTGAAAGGTGAAGAATTAGACCTCAGTGGTGGTTGATTTCTTAATCTCCGTCACTTAAATAGGACTGTGTGTGCTTAGTAGTTACTGCTTTGATTCATGTTGGGTGAGAATCATTGTGACTTCGAACTTTGTGTCTTGGGCAGTAATATTAATCATACGACGGTTGCTAAGATTTAATACGGAGAAACGCGTGCGAGTACGGCTCGTGTGATTAGTCCCCTTGGTGGGCTCAGAAGTTTTATTGTACCAAATCTTGCAAGTGAAGAATTAGTTTCTTCGGTACGAATAATAATGTTGAGCTGTCTTTACTCCAAGGTGAAATATATTAATTAATTTAGAGCTATTCAGAAGCTCAATTAATTAATGGACTTGATATTCTTAAACGCGGGAAATAATAACCGGGAGCCCATATTATCGTAATATGGATTAAGATGGATAGTGCAATATTAATTTATTAGTGGTAATAATTAATATTAATGGGCTGAATTATATTGGGGCTCAATATTGAAATTCAGAAGTCCATTAGGAGGTCCAATCTTAATTCTCCTTAAGGCCCCTCAAGTAGCCCATTAAGTAGCCCAATAATGATAAGGTGATTAAAATAAAAAGAAAATAATATTGCTGATTTTTCTCTCTTAATTTTCGAAAAATGCATGTGTAGGAGAAATTAGATTTTGTTGATTTTCTTGAAAAGATATTATGGAAGATATGTATTCTAGGAATACAAGAATATCTCATATATTCAAGAAGATCCAAATCTTGGATTTCATCTATAAAGTTTTCGAAAATTGCATATTTATTTAGGGGTGTGAGATTTTTGTGGAATATTTTATTTTGGAGAAAAGAATATATGAGATATATTCAAGATTTCTTAGAGATTAAGAAAAGATTTTCTCCAAGCCCATTAATCTCTAAATTTTCGATCAATACCTCTTATAAATAGGAGATGATTATTTCATCTCCAAGAACATAATTCCATGTGTTGGAAAAATCAAGAAGCATAGATATTTTTTTTTTCCTTAGTTATTAAATTGCTTGAAAGCGTCTCCCACCGGCGATCAAGTGAGGTGAAAAGGGAAATACTTGAGAAGGCTTTGGGTTGATAGAACGTGATTACAAGTGTCCCGTATATCCAAAGGCCATTACTACGAGAGGTACGTTAATCGCATATTTACTTGTTTAATTCCGCCTAGTTAAATATGTGAAATTAATTTAGCATGCATGATGATAATTAGTTGTTGGAATTATTATTTGAATTAATTAGGATTAATTCATGCTAGTAATAATTGTATTTAAATTCGTATTTAAAATTCATCCCGAATAGATTCCGGGTACCCCTATTTTCCCAACAACTGGTATCAGAGCCACGGTTTCGGGCTCTGAATTTTAAATTGGAATTTAAATTGTTGAACATTAAATTGAAATTGGATAGTAGAATTGTTAGATCTTTTTTGCAGGTATCCAATTGTCATGGTTTTTAATGTTGTTAATTTCATGCGTGTGAATTAATTGGGTTTTTAATTCGATTCGTTCGAATTCGTTTTTCTCGTGAGAAAATCCACGAGTAGATTAGTTGTTTTATTTTGATTCGATCATTGTAATAGACTAGTCTAGATCTAGTATTTATTTTTTTTGTAAAAATAAATTGTAACCGGATCGTGACGAAGAACGAAGAATTAAAAACGGCGTACCCGGACGACGCATACATGTGTGGCGCGTGTATGGAGGTAAAATCATGCAAGGGGTGAAGAAAACGAGGACGAACGGCGAAAAAACGGCGCACACCGTGCGCAACGGACGCACGGCGCCGCGCGCACGGCGCGCGCGCGCCTCGGCAGCGCCCTGCAGCGCCTCGGGGCGCCTCGGGCGCGCCTCCGTGCAGCGCCTCGGGCGCGCCTCGGGTGCGCCTCGGGGCTGCGCTTCGGCGCGCCTCGGGCGCTTTTCCAGCGCTTCTCGGGCCGGGAAGCGCGCGGGCCCACTTCGTGGGCCGACGCGCGCTGTATCTTGGGCCGTGGAATTTTTTCGGTTCGTGTTTTTTTTCGTGTGATTTTAAACGTCGTCCCGAACCCCAAACGATGCTGTTTTTTAAGAAGTGTTGCTGTTCGAGTGGGAGCACGTCGAGACGAACGTCGGAAAGCAACAAGGACGATTTTTTCGCATCAAGACGTGAAGAAATTAAACCGTGACAATTGGATTCGAGTGCTCCAATGTGTTTAATTTTTGTTTTGATGGATGTTTTATTTCGTGCACTTATTATTATTTGTTAATATGTGTTTGCATGAATTTAATTGTCCAAGAAAAACCTTACTTTCGAAAATTACTAAGTATGTTTTTATAATCGCAATTTTATTCCGGATATTAAAATTGGATTATTTTGGCCTCCATAATTTATTTATTTGTGAAGTTCTTTTGGAATACATTTCCCCCTCGGATCGGCCAAAAGAACGGATTTCACATGAATAAATTCCGAAAGGATGATTGTGGATTATTACTAGTGGCGGTATTGACCCTCACCACGAGTGGCTTGCTCAAAGCGAAATAATAATCCTGTATTTAATTATGGTTATTACTTAGGCATAGGAAATTGATATTAACTTACTCCCCTCGGAGTCCCTGTCAGTTTCTATGTGGTCAAAGTGGGAGCCAACTATTAATTATGAATTAAGGATTTGTAACTTTTAAGTTTGTGATCCGCTTGAATGTATTTAAATGTATAGACCACCCCTCGTGGCGCATTTAAATTGTTTCGAGATGTTGGCTGATGCATGATTATATTGTTTTAAGGTTTCAATATAATTGATGTGATCAAATTTATGTGATAATTTCGTATTTTTCTAGATATTGATATGAATGTATGTTTTATTCTCATTTCATCATGTCGTAACCTTTTAATCCACTGTTTAATATACTTAAAGTTAATAAACTTTTTGGAGAGAATTATATCGATTGGAAATATTTTTTTAAAATTTGTCCTTACTGCACGAAAACACAATTGGGTTATTTATGTTAATATACCCGGCAAGCCTAATGATAAGTCAAGCAATGGGAAGAGGCAGTTTATGATCGGAAGCGTGACAATGAATGAAGTGCATCATCTTGACATTTCTGTCTGAGGATTTGAGGCGCGTTCATGAAGACATTGTATCAGCTGTTGAAATCATGAAACGCCTTGAAGAGATGTTTTCACATCAGAATCCCATGACTAATCAGTTCACCAAACATGACTCGGTCAAGTTGGAAATGGTGGAAGGAACGCCCGTGAGGGAGCACGTTCTCGAGATAATGGCATACCTTAACAAGTTGGAAGTACTTAGTGCGGATTTTGATTGATTTCATATACCATTCCCTACCGAGAAGCTTTGAGTAGTTTCATCTGAACTGTCAGATGAATGAACGGACAAGTCGTTTGCCTGAGCTCTTGCAAGCTTTAGTTTCGGTGGAGGTGATAATGGAGCACCAGTCTAGTGCTATGGTGGCTAATGGTTCGTCTACCTTTTTTGGTCCCAAGGGAGGGAAAAGAGGAAGAGAACCAAAGGCCGGATCCAAGCAAATCCAATTGTTGCGAAAGGCAAATGCAAAGGCAAGCATCGAAGGGGAAGTGTTTTTGTTGCGGTGAGAGAGGACAATGGAGGTCTGCCTGTTCCAAGCCTAAGAGGCTAGGAAAGTTAGGTAATTCACACACCTTAGTCGTCGAAACTTGTGAAGTGGCGTATGCTGTCTATTCGTGGATAGTGGATACGAGAGCTACTGATCACATTTGTTTCATGGGTTTAAGCTAACCCGACGACTTAACGGAAGTGAGATCCCCATCACATCGGGCAATGCTACGAGAGTGGCAGCTGAAGCAGTGGGAGAAGTGCGCCTATCTTGTGAAGATAGAGTTATGGTCTTGAGAGACGTTCCTCATGTTCCAAGTTTAGAAAGAACTCAACCTTCAGTTTCTAAACTGTTTGAATAGATACTCAGTTTCTTTTAATAAGGATGTTATTATTGCTTGAAACGATGAGTTTATCTATTCTGGAACTTTAATGGATGATCTTTATACCATTATTTGGGCACACCACTCACAAAATTGAATCTAATAACACATCGATTATTTCGAGTAATAAAAGAAAGCGTTCTTCGGAGATGAACGAAACACTTCTATGGCATCTTAAACTAGGTCATATTAATCTAAAGTGGATAGAGAGATTGGTGAAAGACGGATCCTTGGAATCATTCCAAGTCGAACCGTTTTCAACTTGTGAATCCTGTTTAGAGGGTAAAATGACCAAGAGGGCATTTGGAGCCAAGGGGAATAGAACTACGGAAGTGTTAGAACTCGTTCATACCGATATGTGTGGTTCAATGATGATCATAGCAAGAAGAGGTGTGAGTAATTTGATGATTACTCAAGATACGGATACATCTACCTTATGATGCATAGGGAAAGAAGTATCAAGTCTCTACGATTTGTTTGTGGAGGCGAATACCTTAGCAATGAATTCTTGAACTACCTATCGGAAGAAGGGATTGTATCCCTGTTGACCACATCGGGAACCCCTCAATAGAACGGTGTGGCGGAACGAAGGAGCCAGACTCTTTTAGAAATAGTCAGACCCATGATGAGTTATTCGGATTTACCCAAGTCGTTTTGGGGTAATGCCTTGGAAACAACGACTTACATTCTAAACTTGGTGCCATCCAAATCGGTTCCTAAAACCCTAATGGAATTGTGGACCGGGCGCAAGCCCAGTCTAAGACACTTGCAGATTTGGGGTTGTCCGGCATACGTGCTAGACAAGGAAGCCGGTAAATTGGATCCATGTTCGGAATTAAGGTTGTTTATAGGATATCCCATGGGAACGAAAGGGTGTATGTTCTATAGTCTCAAGGATTAAAAGACCGTGAGCACTTTAAATTCTTGGAGGAAGACTATATGAACAAAAGAAAGCCCAGAAGTGAGATTACCTTAGACGAGTTAAGAGGGCAAACTCCTATACCAAGTATACAAGATGATATACCACATGCCATACCTTCACAACCGGAACCCCGTCGTAGTGGGAGGATTGCAAGGCAACCCGAGAGATTCATGGGAATTGGAGAATCTTCGAATTTGATTCCCAGCGATGAATCAGACCCATGAACGTACGACGAGGCAATCCAAGACAAAGACGCGGAAGTGTGGCAAACCGCAATGGAAACCGAGGTGGGTTCGATGGATTATAATCAAGTGTGGGAGATGGTTGATCCACCTAATGGGGTAGAGCCCATTGGATGCAAGTGGGTGTACAAGAGGAAAAGAGGACCGGACGGAAGGGTAGAGACCTTCAAAGCAAGGCTTGTGGCCTGTGGTCTGTAGCTATGCTTAAGTCCATCCGTATTCTCTTATCGATCGCTGCGCACTTAGATTACGAGATCTGGCAAATGGATGTCAAGACAACTTCCCTTAACGGAAGTCTTGATGGGATCTATATGCAACAGCCCAAAGGTTTCGTTGAAAAAGGCCAAGAGCACCTCGTATGCAAGCTTAAGAGATCCATTTATGGACTTAAGCAAGCATCGCGTACTTGGAACCAGTGTTTTGATCAATTGATTAAGTCTTATGGGTTTGTGATCAAAACAAGTTCGAAAGTTGTGTGAAAGATGTGACGGAACTGCGGTGGTATTCTTAGTATTATACGTAGACAATATTCTGCTCATTGGAAACAATGTAAAGGTATTGTCAGACGTAAGGGTATGGCTGTCAAAATAGTTTGATATGAAGGACTTAGGGAAAGCCGGTCACATCCTTGGGATCAAGTTCACTCGAGATCGCAAGAGGAAGATGTTGGGCTTATCGCAAGTTTCATACAAAGCCACTGTTTTGAAGCATATCAGCGTGCAAGATTCCAAGAAAGGTTTTGTACCTCTTTTAGGCACGGAATCCATCTATCTAAAGAAATATGCCCTAAGACGCAAGTGGAGATAGATGACATGAAAGACGTTCTGTACGTTTCGGACGTAGGAAGTCTTATGTATGCAATGTTGTGTACGAGACCGGATATCTGCTTTGCCGTGGGCATGATGGCAAGATATCAAAGTAACCCCGGGAAAGCACATTAGATTGCAATTAAATGCGTTCTTTAGTTTCTGAAAAGAACTTAGTATGGAATGCTGATTTAACAATCAGACAATCTAATTCCCATGGGATACACGGACTCAAATTTCCAATCAGACATAGACTCCAAAATACCTACCTCGGGTAGTGTGTTTTGCATGGGAGAAAGAGCCATGACATGGAGAAGCGATTTGCAGAAATGCATCGCAGATTCGACCATGGAAACCGAATAAGTAGTTGCTTGTGAAGTAGCGAAAGAAGCGGTTTGGCTCAAGTATTTCTTAGTGGACTTGGACGTTGTTCCGAATTTGCCCGACAAGATAACTGTCTTTTGTGACAATGCCGGGGCAGTTGCAAATTCAAGGGAACCGAGAGCCCACAAGGCCAGCAAACACATTGAAAGAAAACACCATCTTATACGAGAAATCGTTAAGAGAGGAGATAAAGAGGTGGCAAAGATATGCGTCGGGGACAACCTAGTAAATCCATTCACAAAGGGTCTGCCTCTGAATACATTCGAGAGACATGTGGATGGAATGGGAGTCAAGACTATTGCCAATCTGCTTTAAGTATAAGTGGGAGGAATTATTAGGTTAGTGTAGGTTGACATGAGATGTCACGTAGAGCTACTACACTAAGACATGCGTGATGTATACTAAAAGCAGACTTTAAGTATAAGTGGGAGATTGTTGGAGTTATACGTGAAAGTATGCTTTTACTTTGTATAACTCGTGTATCAAACACTCGTTTATGAGAATAATTCTTTTATCGCATTTGCTTTAGTTATGATTGAATGTTGAATTTCTATTGCAAACCGTTCAATATATAGTACGTGTTACATAGTAGTTAATGTGGTGATACCCGATCACGGAAGACGACATTAACAGTTTACTTGTAACTAAACGTACATTTTCACGGCCTAGGTGGAATTGAACAATCCACCGTGAAAGGTCGATGTGTAAGGCTCAGATTGGTCTGTCTTGACCAAGAGATTGCACTAGCACATTTAGTATGTGTTGAAGAGGTCCTACAGCGAGGAGAAATTCTTCTGTTCTGAAAGGTGAAGAATTAGACCTCAGTGGTGGTTGATTTCTTAATCTCCGTCACTTAAATAGGACTGTGTGTGCTTAGTAGTTACTGCTTTGATTCATGTTGGGTGAGAATCATTGTGACTTCGAACTTTGTGTCTTGGGCAGTAATATTAATCATACGACGGTTGCTAAGATTTAATACGGAGAAACGCGTGCGAGTACGGCTCGTGTGATTAGTCCCCTTGGTGGGCTCAGAAGTTTTATTGTACCAAATCTTGCAAGTGAAGAATTAGTTTCTTCGGTACGAATAATAATGTTGAGATGTCTTTACTCCAAGGTGAAATATATTAATTAATTTAGAGCTATTCAGAAGCTCAATTAATTAATGGACTTGATATTCTTAAACGCGGGAAATAATAACCGGGAGCCCATATTATCGTAATATGGATTAAGATGGATAGTGCAATATTAATTTATTAGTGGTAATAATTAATATTAATGGGCTGAATTATATTGGGGCTCAATATTGAAATTCAGAAGTCCATTAGGAGGTCCAATCTTAATTCTCCTTAAGGCCCCTCAAGTAGCCCATTAAGTAGCCCAATAATGATAAGGTGATTAAAATAAAAAGAAAATAATATTGCTGATTTTTCTCTCTTAATTTTCGAAAAATGCATGTGTAGGAGAAATTAGATTTTGTTGATTTTCTTGAAAAGATATTATGGAAGATATGTATTCTAGGAATACAAGAATATCTCATATATTCAAGAAGATCCAAATCTTGGATTTCATCTATAAAGTTTTCGAAAATTGCATATTTATTTAGGGGTGTGAGATTTTTGTGGAATATTTTATTTTGGAGAAAAGAATATATGAGATATATTCAAGATTTCTTAGAGATTAAGAAAAGATTTTCTCCAAGCCCATTAATCTCTAAATTTTCGATCAATACCTCTTATAAATAGGAGATGATTATTTCATCTCCAAGAACATAATTCCATGTGTTGGAAAAATCAAGAAGCATAGATATTTTTCTTTTTCCTTAGTTATTAAATTGCTTGAAAGCGTCTCCCACCGGCGATCAAGTGAGGTAAAAAGGGAAATACTTGAGAAGGCTTTGGGTTGATAGAACGTGATTACAAGTGTCCCGTATATCCAAAGGCCATTACTACGAGAGGTACGTTAATCGCATATTTACTTGTTTAATTCCGCCTAGTTAAATATGTGAAATTAATTTAGCATGCATGATGATAATTAGTTGTTGGAATTATTATTTGAATTAATTAGGATTAATTCATGCTAGTAATAATTGTATTTAAATTCGTATTTAAAATTCATCTCGAATAGATTCCGGGCACCCCTATTTTCCCAACAAGCATCACCATCACTTATTTGAGTACAAACCTTAATTAATTCGCTTCTTTCGTTCTTTAGTTTACTTAGTTTAGAATTAATTCTTTAAAAAATCAAAAAATATACACTCATATTAGCTACGACGCGTAGATCTTCAGGGATCTATTCGCATACTCACCTTCCCTTGGGTTCGATAATACTTGGTCGCTATACTTACTCATACTACAGTGAACCCGTACTCTTGCGGGGAAACTACTAGTAGAAAGCTAGTATTTTCGCATCAAGTCAATGGCGCCGTTGCCGGGGATGGCGTTGTATGTCTTTTGAATAGGACTTGTCGATAGCTTAGTAGTTAGTAGTGAGTGATGTTTTTTTTTTTTATCCATTCGGCAGTTGCGTTTGATCCTTCTGCTAGTGTGTCAGGTATATGAAAACACGCTCACAAGGCAATACGAGCGAAGAGAGAATACCGTTGGACCCTGAGACGATAGCTAGTAGGAACCGAGCTTTCTTGAGGAGAATGGACACTGCCGGAGGAGGGAAAGAACCAATGGACATTACTAATGAGTTGGATGAGGTCGAGAATGAGTTCAATCAGGCATTGAACCGGGTTGATGGCACTGGAGTTAGTGGTAATCAGAACCAAGATCCATTAGTAGATAGCCAGAGCCTAAACCCGGGTACACAAAATGTAAACAATCCAGCTCACAACCTTGTCCAACACCCTCATAACAACCCTGCTTACCCACATCCTAACATACCACAAAACAACTTACCTTACCCACCTTACCAATACCCACCTTATCCTTATCACCCATACCCGTACCCTCCACCTCCAGTTTACAATCCACCACATGTTTACCAACCACCACCAGTTCAACAAATACCCGTACCACCTGTGGTTCCTCAGCCCGTTCCTCATAACGCAGATCAGAATATGGCTATTCAAGGAAGATTTGCAGCGCAGCCACAACGGTACTATGATGGAGTGGCATTGCCTCCTGTTGAGGCGAATAACTTCTCGATTTCCCCGGGAATTTTAAAGCTGTTTACCGAGAACCAGTTCAAGGGGGTGATCGGGAAGGAGAATCTGCATACCCATCTGAGGAGTTTTCTATTGATAGCATCTACTTTCAATTACAATGGCATGTCTGAAGATGCCAAGAGGCTTAGGTTGTTCCTATTCTCATTGACGGGAATAACTAAAGAGTGGTACGATAATACGCTTCCACGGGGAGGTATTACCACTTGGGCCGAGCTCGAGCGTCTGTTCCTCGAGCGATTCTACCCTCCATCCAGAACGATAAAAGCAAGGATTGAGATCTCTTCCTTTCGCCAGAAGCAAGGAGAGGACCTACGTCAAGCGTGGGAGAGATACTCAAACATGTTGATAGAGTGCCCGCAGCACGGGTACAATGAGGGAGATGTCATGGTATTTTTCTATAGTGGTGCCAACAAGGCCGGGCAATACCATCTAGACGCTTGTGCTAGTGGATCATTCCTGAATCAAGGAATAGTGAGGTGTAGAGAGATCGTGGACAACATTGTCACGAATGCCGGGACTTGGAATGTGGACGTAGATTTCCAAAGAGTTCATCAGGTTGAGGAAGGTGAAGGAACGAGAAGGCTGTTGATGGCCATGATGGAAAAGATTAACAACCTTGAGTTGGGGAAGAATATGGTTGGAGGGAATGCAGCAGAGAATGAGCAAGAGGACAAGCCCACAATTCAGCAAGAAGTAGCCAACTATATGGGAGGTCCTTATTACAATCAGAATGGGTATCCACAAGGTGGAAATTTTCAAGGAAGGCCTTCTTATGGCCAACCATTTGTACCTCCAGGTCCACAGCCACCTCAAAATCAATGGAGGAACACACAAGGGTACCAAGGAGGCCAGCAGCTTCCTCAGAACCAATGGAGGAAGAATGAGAATTTCTCATATGCTAACCCGAAGGCGGGTATTACAGTTCCTCCAGGTGTGGATCCAGGTTCGAAACCTCCGGGAGGAGAAGGCGGTTCCTCAACTGCGGAAATGTTGAGAGCTATCCTTCAGAAAGTGGAGGAAGGTAGCAAGAGATTATCTTCTTTGGAGTACAATGTGAAGGAGTTGCATAAGAAATGAGATCAGTGTGATCAAGAACTCCAAAAGAGAGACATTGAGCTGAATCAAATTCAGCAAGAGAATATTAGGCGGCTCACTTCGATAGAGTTTCAGATGAGCCAGATCGTAAAATTATTGGGAAGAGAGCCGGGTAAATATCCTTCCATGCCGGAGGGGAACCCGAAAGAGCATTGCAAGGCGATCCATCTTAGAAGTGGGACCAACTATGATGGTCCTCAGATGCCTGCTGATTCTGAGACGCCCCAAGGAGAGATTGAGATGAAGGTAAAAGAACATAAGAAAGATGAGGGTGAAGGCATTCAGAAGAGTAAAGATGTGGACGAGTCCCATGAGAGCAAAGAGCCTGAAGAGGAAGGCATTGAGAAGATTGAGAGAGTTCCTAAGTGGAAGAAGGCAAAGGAGGCAAGGGAGAGAGTGAAAGAGACCGAGCGTGATGAATGGGGGGTACCCAAATCTGTGATACCCGTCCCATATCCACAACGCTTCATGAAAAAGAAGCTTGATGAGAAATTTGCTAAATTCCTTGATGTGTTTAAACAATTGCATATTAATATCCCTTTTTATGATGCTTTGGAACAGATGTCCAACTATGCAAAGTTTTTAAAGGACTTGATCGCGAAAAGACGGCGAGTGGATGAGCCGAAGTTGGTGCAGTTGAACTATGAGGTGAGTGCATTAGTGCACAAGGTGCTTCCTCCAAAGCTGAAGGATCCCGAGAGCTTCACCATTCTTTGTGATATCGGGAATGGGATCAAGAGGGGAGTGTTGTGCGACCTTGGAGCGAGCATAAATTTGATGTCTCTTTCGTTGTTCAAGAAGTTAGGGGTGGGTGAACTTCAACCCACAATGATGACGCTCCAGCTTGCTGATAGATCTATTACTCAACCTCAAGGTGTGGTTGAAGACGTCCTCGTGAGAGTTGGAGATCACATTTTTCCAGCCGATTTTGTAGTGCTAGAGATGGAAGAAGACGAGCATGTGCCCCTGATCTTGGGAAGACCGTTCTTAGCTACGGCCGGGATGGTGTTAGATGTGGCAAATAGGAAGATCACGTTGAAAGTTGATGATCAAGAGATAAAGATTTCCCTATATGAAGCCATGAAGCACCCGAATGAGGATGAGAGTTTGTATTGCATGGATGCAAGACACACCTTCTATCCCTAATCCTTCTTATATTCATGATTTTGTTAATCCATCACTTGATAATTTAACCCATGTGCATTATGATCGTGATTATTTTGATAGGGATAAAGTGAAGAAGTTGAAGGATGAAGAAGTGAAAAGTGTGGACGTGGTCCAGTTGGAAGGGAAAGGAGGAGTTAAGAAGAAAAAGTCCAAATTCAAGAAACTGTTTGGTAAGACTCCTCTAGATAAAGGTGAGAAGGAGTTGAGACCCATAACACTTGGGGATGAGAAGGAAGCAAAGGAATTCATGATGGTGGGGAATCAAGGAAAGGAATGCAAGCACTACTCTTATGAGAGTAAGGGAAGTAATTTTGAGTATCATGTCCCATGAGCTCCTTTGAGCTCGGTCCGGCATGAGGACTTTAAAAATAGCGCTGAATGGGAGGCAACCCATTTTTATTCGCTTTTGAGTTTTTTTAGTTATTTGAGTTTTATGTTATTAGGGTGTTGTTGAATCGTAAATTTTAACCTCGTACTTGAGAGTTTATTTTGTAGGCTTGTCTCGAAGGAGTAAAGGTACCATGGAGTTATTCAGATTGAAGGAACCAACTCGAGACGAAGGAGTGTGACACGTTGTTGAGAAACTTGAATTATTTGGATGAGGTAACCCACAACCCCAAACTTAGACCTCTTCACAAGGTCGAAGTTTGGGGGGTGGAGTTTTTTATTTGTATATGGTGACATTGCACAGGTGCACACCCTCTCTTTGAGTTGAGTTTGGTTATTTAGTATCTTGAGATGTTTCATGGGTTGTTAGTGTTTTGATGTGGTACTACATATTTCACGCCTATCAATCATCTTATGCTTGTTGATTGCTATCTTTGAGTATGACTTGATGAGTAGGGTGAATTGTGAGGTTGAGTTAGGAATTCTTTTGTGTGAGTGTTTGAGTTAGAGTGGATTTGAGAGAGAACTATTATGCTTGCAAGTTTTTCTTTGGAGTGCTTGTGTGATGAGAGTGAGAATGCACTAGGACTAGCATGGATGTGAAAGCTGTGAGATTTGAGCCTTATGAGATTTTGATGCATGCATTGATCTCTTCGTTTGTGAGTGGATCATCACCTTAGAGGATGCTAGAACTTGTGTGTGCTCTCACTTCTTGATTGGTCTAGTATGATATGCCGAATGTGATCTTAGGCCATCTTTGTTTTGATTGAGTCACTTAGCCTAAATTTTCCCTTACCATTGACATTCGTCCCTTGTTAGCCCCATTGAGCCTTAAGCCTATTTCATTTGCTAGCACATTTAAACACTATTCCAAGTTCCTAAGCCTTTTTGTCCCAATTTGAGTGGAGAATAGGAAAAGTATGAATGTTGAAGGGATTGAGTTGAGTTGAGAAAAGGAATTATGATGGTTGAGTGGTGATAAAATAAGGGTGTGAATGAGATTTGAGTTGTGGGAAAGAAAAAATTGAGAATGAGCAAAAGAAAAAAATGAGCTCATGTATTTGTGCAAAAAAAAAAAGAAAAAAAAATGTGAAGTGTTTGAAAAAAAAAAGTGAAAAGAGTTAGAAAGAAAAAAAAAATTGAAGTGTTGAGAGTATTGGAATTGAAAGTGTGTTGATTGAAAATGTTTGAAGTATTCTGTTCCTAATCTCGAAGTACCGAAGTTTGATTTTCTATTCTCTATTCACTTTAGTCACTCACCCATATTGTTATCTCACCCATCCAAAGAGCCTACATTACAACCTTGAGAAAAGTCCTTTTTGATTCGGCATTGATTTCTAGAGTATGGTCGGAGTTGAGAGTGCTTACAAGCCTATGGCTGCCGATATGAGTGATTGATTGTTTGAGTGAGTCCCTTTATTATTGATATACACTTGTGAGGGAGTGAAACACATCGTTGAGTGCACATCCATGTTTGATCTTGGTGGTTCTTGTTGTTATTGCATGTGTATGATGAAGGAAGGTGAGTGAGTATACGTGTGATTGATCTTTGAAGCTCGAGTTTATTTACTTACATGATTTGATTCTTTGACTCATTCCTAACAATTTCACTTGACTTATTATTTCATTGCTTGAAGACAAGCAATATGGTAAGTTTGGGGGGGTTGATTAGGCTTGAAATTGTTATGTTTTGGTGCCCGATTTGCCCATGTTTTGAGTATTTTTTATGAGTGTTTGGAGTCAATTGAGTACCATTTTTATAAACTCATTAATTTGTCTCTTTGGTTTTCATATATGGATAGAGGGCGAAAAGAGGAGTTCGTAGGACTTTGAATCGGTTAAAATGGACTCCCGGTTGAGAAGATATGAAGATTTTACGAACAAATGTACAGCAGCCGAAAACCACTCGAGCGAGAGCACTCGAGCGCCAGCGCTCGACCGATTGCACCACTCGAGCTACATGCTCGAGCGCCCCTGCTCGAGCTGCTCGAGCACTTTCCTATTTTTTGCCTCCGAATTCGTTTTTCGGCCCATGAGTTTCCGGTTCGCCCCGACGCTTATATATACTCATTCCAAACTCGTTTTGGAGGATAACCACATACCAACACATATTTTTAAAACTTTGAGCGAGGAGAAAGATTGGGGAGGAGTTTTGAAGAATTTTATACGTTGTAATCGAGGTTTTAATTTACGAATTCTTAGTTTTAGTATTTCTTTTGAACGTATTAGATTAATTCTTTCTTTCTTTACTCTTTGAGACGATTAAACCTAGTTTTTCAGATTTATATAGATTTCTTTGGAGACTTTAATTTGTTCTTTCGTTTATGTTCTTGATTTTATTAGTTAATTCAATTATGTATATGTTTATTGTTCTTGTGATTGCTTTGATTATTCAAACCACCATGTTAGGCTAGAACCCTTGCATGCTTGGGGTAGGATGAACTCGTAGAAGTAGGTTGTGGGTACGTAATTAGGGTAATTCATGACGTTGGGTTTTAATTTTCTTAATTAATGAATTCTTAAAATCAATCTTAACTTTACCTTTGAATTTCGTACGAAAGTGTTAGGGAAAGGACGACCGTAACCACTCTTTAACAACTAGTAGTCTTAACGAGAAGGTTTAGAAGGGGTTAATTAATCTACCGGTTTAACTATGGAGGACGGCCGCATCACCATTAGTTAAATTAGGGTCTCTTTAATTAAGCACAATCTATTAACTTGTTAGTGGATTAGTGAAGTCGATTGTTAGGATGAAGTAATAGGGGTTGAATTCTTGAGCTTTTCATCTTACAATCTCTTGCTTAGGTTATTTCTTGCACGTCACGGTTATTTTGATTATGTACCTGCTCCATCAGTATACGTGGGGATTCCTATCCTGAGCATCACCATCACTTATTTGAGTACAAACCTTAATTAATTCGCTTCTTTTGTTCTTTAGTTTACTTAGTTTAGAATTAATTCTTTAAAAAATCCAAAAACATACACTCATATTAGCTACGACGCGTAGATCTTCAGGGATCTATTCGCATACTCACCTTCCCTTGGGTTCGATAATACTTGGTCGCTATACTTACTCATACTACAGTGAACCCGTACTCTTGCAGGGAAACTACTAGTAGAAAGCTAGTATTTTCGCATCAAGTCATCCATTAATTAATTGAGCTTCTGAATAGCTCTAAATTAATTAATATATTTCACCTTGGAGTAAAGACAGCTCCACATTATTATCCGTACCGAAAAAACTAATTCTTCACTTGCAAAATTTGGTACGATAAAACTTCTGATCCCACCAAGGGGACTAATCACACGAGCCGTACTCGCACGCGTTTCTCTGTATTAAATCTTAGCAACCGTCGTATGATTAATATTACTGCCCAAAACACAAAGTTCGAAGTCACGATGATTCTCACCCAGCATGAATCAAAGCAGTGACCATTAAGCACACACGGTCCTATTTAAGTGACGGAGATTAAGAAATCAATAATCACTGAGGTCTAATTCTTCACATTTCAGAACAGAAGAATGTATCCTCGCTGTAGGTCCTCTTCAACACATACTAAATGTGCTAGTGCAATCTCTTGGCCAAGACAAGCCAATCTGAGATATACACATCGACCTTTCACGACGGATTGTTCAATTCCACCTAGGTCGTGAATTTGTACATTTAGTTACAAGGAAACCGTTAATGTGATCTTCCGTGATCGAGTATCACCACATTAGCTACAATGTTACATGTACCACTTATAATGAATTGGTTGCAATAAATATTCAACATTCAATCATATCTAAAACAAATGTGATAAAAGAATTATTCTCATAAACAAGTGTTTAATACATGAGTTATACAAAGTAAAAGCATACTTTCACGTATAACTCCAACATGTTGGTTGTAGCATATAGGAATGATTGAGGGGATGATTATAAGAAGATAGAAAGATAATCAAATGAGATAATGATTACCTTATTTAAAAAGAAAAATAGTGTTGTGGATCATCTTTTGTTCATTGACAACTATAATTATCCTATATTTATCCTCTCACCTTAGTTGAAAGCTAACAATTCAAGTTAATTATTCACTACAAAGAATTTTGAGAAGGAAAACAATTCGTTTTTAAAAATTTGAACTAAGCGTCACATAAGATATTTTTTTATAAGCAATGTGAGTCTGCCAATTAATTATTAAGGGCACTTACACGGGGGAACATGTCTTAAGAATTAATAACAACATGGAACATAACTTTACTGAAAAAACACTCCAGTGCATAAAGGACGAATTTGCCCCTGCCTTTTGGCATGCTAGCCATTTTCGGGATTGGACTCTCGAATGCTGACTGATGATTTGATGTTGTAGCCTTAGGGTGTTGATTACCTACATTGCTTTGGTTTTGGGCAACATTTTGAAAATTGGAAGCTTTGATGCCTCTTTTCCTGTAGTTTTTATTTTTTGAAAACTGGAAATTGTTTTTTGAAAACTGGAAATTACTTTTGGGACGTGTGATGTTTTCTTTTTCTCTTTCAAAAGGATCCTACTGTTTTTAAAGTATATTGCGATTTAAAAGAAAATATAATATAATAATATAATATAAATAATAATACCGTGGTACAAATAACTAACTATAGTATAAATAATAATAATATAGTAAACACATAATACCTTGGTACACCACATAATAGTATGGTACAACATACTCCTTTTACCATTTGTAATGTGGGGTGGTACAACACATAATATTATGGTAAACCAAGCTCTTGTGCACATTCCACTTTTACAAATCCAAAATCCAAAGAGCGAGACATAATTTTTAGCTCTCTATCATGCTTGCGTACATCATAAATTTAACTTCATATAAGCCTAAATCCTCAGATATCTCACAAATGAAAACAACCAAAAAAATCAAAAGAAAAATCAACAAATTAATCCCCACATAACAAAAAAGATAAGAATCCTGGAGACAGTTTGTTGCCTACCAATTTATTTGGAGTAAACAAAGTGGTGCATGCCTTTTTATTTCGCAGTACCTAGCTCAATTGATTAGAGAGAGAAAATTTCAAAATCCTAGTTTCATCTTCTCTGCAAACTCTAAAATGGTGGTGCCCTACTCAGATCATAGCCTTTTCCAATTGTATTTCCATAAACATTCACCAAATCGCCTTCCTTGAAGAGCTCTTCAACCTTGATTCGTTGATTAGGCTCAAATCCTTCAATATTCTACAGCTGAAACTCCTGCAAATGTCGTATTTCTCCAAATGCCCCATTTCCGGCTTCGTTAATTTCTGGTCATGGACCCTTCGGTACCCGACCTGAACGGCATCGTAGCCATCAGAGCCCTCACGGAAGCTGACGACAGTGACGGGAATGACGGTGCCCCGTCGGCTTCTTCTTCGTCGGGCTTCGGCGGATATTTTGTTCGATTAGGGCACAGATCGGTGCGACTCGCGTTCGACGACAGATCTGAAAAAAGGCAGCAGATGGAATGGCTTCGATCGGAGACGGTTAGAGAGACAAATAGAGAGAGAGTGGAATGGCTTCGATCGATGTCGTGGTTGGCTCCTCCGGCAGAAGAGACTCGATCGACGCCGTGAGATTAGGCAGAGTCGGCCATGGATGGTAGAGAGAGAAAAAATGAGCGTGAGTTTTTTTTTTTTGAAAAGGAGAGAGAGAGTGGGTTTACTTTTTTTTTTTTAGAAAAAAAATGATTTGACTGCTATTGTACAAATTGCCAGCACATATTCCCAGGACACGGTTACTTCTATCTATGTGTCTAAGTCTATAGGGTATAGTCAATAGTGCCTCTGGTCTAATAGTGCCAACACATGTAGTGTGTTGTATTTGGCTATTTCGTAGAAACTCTACTGTATTTTGCTCTATATATATATGCATTCTAGTGTAATTATTCCTAATTATTATTGTCTTCAACTATTCATTGATTTAGTTCAATGCAATAAAAGTGACGAAGGACAATCTGCAGAAAGGATTATACGATGCTGATTTCTGGATTAAATTTTTTTTTTTTTTTTTTTTTAAAGGTAACTTAAAATAAATGTGTTGAAAATGTAAACTTGGTTGATATTAAATTTGTTTAATACCAATATTGATGATGAAGTAGAGTAGGGGACGGTTTTCCAAATATGAAATGTACAAAAGACAAAACAAAGGAATTCGATGGATGAGCAATGTGTCAACTTACTAAATCAAATTTCAGAATTGATAATGGACCGCTTTACTTTCATTTTGTTTTTTGTGTCACATCACAATGACTATTCACTAGTCTATTATAGTCTCATGCACTAATTATGGATGGCCAAGTGACTTCTCTAAGGGTGTGTTTGTTTTCAGCTTACGAAGTCCGGATGGGGGATGGACTTCCCCCCGTCCCGGTCAATTTTCGGATTTGCACATCTCATCCCCCATCCAAATACACATTCACCCCTATTATACATATATACCCCTATTTTCACATAACCCAATATCTACCACATTAACTCTATTTTTTCACATAAAATATATATTTTATTAATCTCTATCTTCTACTTTATAATACACCATCAATTAAATTAGTATATTATTTATTTTAATTATTTACAAAAAATTCAATGAAAACATATTAATAGTAAATATGCGTGAAATTAATTGTTATCTTCATCATTAATTATGTCTACCATATAAATAAATTGAGAACATTTTTTCTTGACTTAGCAAAAGACAAAACATGACTATAAATATTAAAATTTACTTTAAATTAATATAAAATTCATTTGTAGGCACGTCGCAGACAATCCCCACTATGTAAGAACAAAATTATTTTTATCGAAAAGCATAATTGAATATTTCGTAGATAATTTTTTATATTCTTATAGTGAATGAAGATTAACAATAGGAGAAAAATTACATTTTAAAAATAAAATAACGACTTCTTATAAAAAAATGTATTGAATATATATTCATTAAAACATTGGTTATTTATTTCGTTTTATAATTCGTTATTAGACACAAAATTTGAAAATGAATAAAAATAATATTATAAATTAATGAATTAACGATGAAAATGTTCAAATTTCACCACATGTAATATGATGATGCATGCCTTTAGTATATTAAATATATGTATGGTGTTGTTGAATTGCTTTAAGAATTCAATTTGTTTATTATGTTTAAAAAAAATAAAAAAATCTATGATTTCAATAAAATCAAATAAATTGGTATTAATTGACATTTTCGTGTCGGATAATTAATTTCTTATAATTTTAACAACGTTAATAAAATTTTAACCACGTTAATATCATTTTATTAATTCAATTGTTTTGTATTTTAATTCAATTCAAATAATATAATATAATTAAATAATTATATAATTATATAATTATACATAATAATATTAATTATTTTATATTACAATTCAACACAATTATTCAATAATTACCTCTTTAATAAATAATAATATAATAATACATCATCATTATTGATTTGACATAAAGCCCCATCCACCCCTACTACATTCAACGCAAAACAAACAAATGATTACTATTCACATGATTTCGCCCATCCACTTTTTTTCCCCATCCGGATTTCCCCCATCCACCTCAAGACGAAAACAAACGTGACCTAATGGATTTTAATTGAGTTTTTAGAGAATATTTTTTATTCCAAAATAATTATCAAGTACTAATATATAAAAATTATTAATTTTCAATTTTATTTTCTATTAATTTTTTGATAGCATATATAATTAAACAATTTTATTATATTAGATAATTAAAGAAAAATTGTTAAATTATATATATATACTTAATAATTTTCTCAATTTATGTGAAATATAAAACTAAAAGGGAACGGAGAGAATAATTATGAAAAAAAATATTTTCAACCTCCATATTATATAATTCGCAATATTTTTTTTAGATCTAAGAAAAAAAAATCGTTGATTAGCAGGGACGGAACCACTACAAGAGGGGAACACCAACTCACCACAAGTGGGAAATAAATTCTCCCTCCATGTCTCGAACACAAGACCTTTGGGGTCTTAGGTGGCAGGCTCAACCAATTGAGCTACCAACTCTTGACATCTAATCTTCTCGTTAATTGTTTTTATTTTGGCAAACTCGCATATGCACCAAGTGCACGGTGCACTCACTCAACAATTGCTCATGTTTATACTGAAAAGTTTATTTCAATTACACTGGAAAATGTGGTTGGATTACACTGCAAAGTTTACACTAAAAAGTGATTTTCGGTGTAAACTTTTCAGTGTAATCCAACCACACTTTTCATTGAATATTAAAACAAAATTTTCAGTGTAAACATGATCAACTTTTAAGTGGGTGCACCATACACCAAGTGCACAAGAGAGTTGCTCTTTTATTTTAGCTTTTATCTACTGTTATATTTATAAATTTATATTGTAATTCTTTGATAGTAGTTTATGCTTTCAATATATGTATATATGTATGATATTTATTTTATAGTGTTGTTATCGCGTAAATCATTTTAACCATGCAATACACTATAGTTAAAATAATTAGTGTCTTTTAATCAAATAACTAATATAAAACTAATATATATATTTGTAGAACAACTTTTCTTATTAAGAATAACACATAACACAAAATACAAATTTGTTATGTAACATCATTAATTGGACTCCGAACAAAATTTCTGGGTCCGCCACCACTGATAAGTCAATGGTTTTTTTATCCATTGTATTTTAATTTAAGATGGTAATCATAAGTTGTGCAAGTTACGTCAAATCACAAATTAACTCGTGACCTATATTACCGATGGGCGATGACGAAATTAATGTATACAGGATGAAATACATGATTTTATATTGTATAAAAGTAAAATTTTCTTATATAATATAATTTAAATGAAGTGTGTTTTTATATAAGATTTCGTCTAAAATTTGAATTTTCGGGGATGGTGTCAAAGCCAATGAAAATTTGAGAAATAGCCGTTCAGCGAATTAGAGGCGAGTCTATGAACATCAAACGTTATGGTAGTCTAATAATTTTTTTAGGCAAACTTTTATATGAAAATTATTCAAAAATATTAAAAATCTCATCAATAGTATTTGAAGGAGACGAGATCACGATAGCAATTGAGATAATTATACGAGTAATTTAGTTGTTTGATTAATTAAAATATATTGGATCTTATCCATGTTCGTATTATAATTGTTCTTTCAGCATTCTTATAGAATCAATGAATTAACACGTGCTCTCGCTGCGTCAGTATAAAAAATTCACTACAAAAAAAATTGGGTTTTAGCGATCGATTTTCGGATTTCTGATCGGAAAAGATGGATCGTTAAAACGCGGGTAGCTAATATTAGCGACCTCCGGGTAGGCCGAAAGTGGTGTGAACCACTAGGACACATACTATTGTTGTTTGTTTATTTGCATTTAATTGTATATGTAATCAAATTGACTCCTTTTTTAAAAAAAATAATCAAATTCAATTTTTTTGCTTCTAATTCGTTTATATATATATATATATATATATTTACTAAATTTTTTATTAATTTTATAAATTTAATATTTTAGATTATTCTAAATTATTAATTTATTCATTTTTATTTATTTAATTGTATATAATTCCAAATTGACTCCCGTTTTTTTTTTTAAAATTCATCAAATTCAATCATTTTTGTTTCTAATTCGTTTATATATATGTATTTACTAACTTTTTTATTAATTTTATAAATTTAATATTTTAGGCTATTATAAATTATTAATTCATTCGTTTTTATACATTTAATTGTATATAATTCGAAATTGACTCCCGTTTTTTTTAAATTAATCAAATTAATTCTTTTTTTGTTTCTAATTTGTTTATATATATTTACTAATTAAATGAAATATTATTTAAAATTCTTCAAAAAAACATAAATAAATTGTTCAGAAATAGTAAATAAATTGTGAAAAACATAAATAAATTGTGAAAAAACATAAATAAATTGTTCAAAAAACATAAATAAATTGTTCAAAAACCATAAAAAAAATTGTTCAAAAAAACATAAAAAAATTGTTCAAATTCACTCTCTCCCTCCCTCTCCTCTCTCTCTCCTCTCTCTCTTCATGATCTTCTTCTGAATGATGGTTCACTGTTCCAGTGATCCATGAAACCATCCCATATCGATCGTCCGTCTGGTGCTCGGTCCAACTCCATCCAATCTCCACGCTCCCAGTACCGCTTCTTAAGGCCGTAAATAATATTTTTGTACCGTTCTTGCGCTTTCACACAGAAAAATTGGTACATAACACTATCGTGGGCAGGGTGTTGATAGACGACCAAGCGAGCAACAGTGTTCCAGAGGATTAAGAGGCTAATAATCTATTTAGGAAGAGGACGACCAGCAGAGCTTAAGAAGGGTCAAAACACCAGGCGAACAAGAGTGATGTTAGACGGATGTCAGGCGACCAACACAGCAAAAGAGCAGATGAATAAATACTTAAGCTAAAAACAAGGGCAAGAGTACCCACTACTTAGGCGACCAAGCGAGCAAGATGAGGCCACGAAAGACAGCTCAAAATTCCACTAATTAAGCATTGCATTAGAAACAAACAAATGTACTAAACACTTGTCATTGTACAAAATGTAATAGTTTAAGAATAAGACAAGTGGCTAAACACTTGTCAATGCCAAAATCAAAAGGTTAAGGGAGTGACACCTCCTACTTGCTTGTAAGCATATAAATATCCCTTCATGAAAGGGTAAAGATAAGTTCAAATATTCAAGAAAAAGGCCAAACTCTTGCAATTTCATTTCTCAATCTTCACTTACACAAAATCATTACTTGTAATCTTGTTTGGTGACCTTCTTAGTGTTAAAACAACCAATAATCATCAAATTCGGATCAAGGTCATCAACACAGGGTCTCAAACGCACTGCCTCTGCATATAAATTAAAAATAGAATATTAACAAATAAATTTAAAAATTCAAAATTAAAATCATAATAAATGATTTTTTATACCTTGAACTCATCAAAGTACTCCATCTTCTTTTGCTCGGACACTTGGCTCCACGAGTGGGCACCATACTCAAACGTGGCCATCTTAATGACCTGTGAGACGATTGAGCTAGTCTCATGGGCTGGAAGCATCCTATTAAAAAATCAAGTTAATAATATTAATATATATATATATATATATATATATATATATATATAATTGCAAGTATACACAATTTATATATAAGACGATTATCTTGAACTGAGTTCATCTGTAATAATTATAAATTCAACTAATTAAACATCAACGTAACTATAATATAACTATCCTACAAACATATGTAATATTGTCTGAAAATTATAATATATAAATATAATTATTTCCCACAAACATTTGTATGCTTAAATTAAATGATGAATGATGTATGTGACAATATTACTATCAAATCAACAAATTTTAGTGAAACAACTAATCCTTTCATCAATATAACCAAAATATAGAACTAATATCTAATATTTTTCAATGAAACAACACATACATTTTAAATTGGTTCTTGTAATAACAAATTTCATTTTATACTTTTTATTACATCCCTAACCTAATTGTGTAGTGCACTTCTTGATATGGTTTTTGTCTAGCGCATAAATTAATATTTTTATATTTAAATAAATAAACACAAAATAAATTATTCTGTTTTTTAAAAGAAAAATTAATTCATTGTATATTTAATTAAATAAAAGGTAAATGTTCATTAAATAAAAGGTAAATGACATGCACATGCACAAAAATCAAAATAATTTATTTTTATACTAAATTAAATGACATGTACATTAAATTGTTCAAATTTAAAATATGAGATCAGAAAAGCATCTTATTGTCATATTTGTAACTAAATTTCCGTTGAAATTGATAAATAATTGTAATTTTCAGTTTTCATTTCATATGTGATCATATTTGCAAGTGCACTTAACAGATTCTGTCACAACACCTACTATAATATACACATAATTTACTTATTCACATACACATAATGTCACATACACATAATTTACTTATTCACTCACTATATATAATTCATAAAGTATAATTATAAAAAAAAAACGGTTAAAATAATTTGAAAACTCACAGTTAATTTTGAGTTGGACACCGCGGCGGCGCGGGCGGAGTAGGAGGAAGAGTTTTTACGAGTATGTAAAATGACGTACGAAGGAGAAGGTATTTATAATTTTTTTAAAACGATTAGCGACCGCCTGAGACGGTCGCTATTTCTCGAAATTTGGTTTTCTTGACCGAATCGGATGGTTCAGTTTGACCAATTTACAATTTGCAACCGCATTGGGGCGGTCGTTATACCTCCCGCATTAATGACCCTCAACCGTTACCAACCCGGATCAAACATTACAAGTCTGCGACCGCCTCTAGACGGTCGCTAAGTTTAAATTTGAAATCAGCGACTGTCAAAGCGGTCGCTAATCAGGCGGTAAAAAGTATTGGTCTTTGTTGACCGTCTTTTGAGTTTTAGTGACCGTTTTGGCGGTAGTAGGTGGTCGCTAATCTTACGAATTAGCGACCGACAAAGAGGCGGTAGCTAATATTTTTTATTTGAGACCGGCTTTCTCTTACGGTCGCTAATCGGTCGCTAATACAATATTTAGAGACCGATTTTAAGGCGGTCGCTAATTTCGGTCGCTAAAACGCGAGTTTTTTGTAATGATCAGGGTCTGCGAAATTATATTGTAAATGTTGTTGATTCTTTTGACCCCAACTTATGATGCTTTGATGAAATTTTTTATATTTCTTATTAAATATTTGGTACTTTAAAATAATTTTATGATAAATTATCATAAATTATTTTCATATAAAACTTATAAATATTTTTTATAAGAGAAACTCAAACGATTAGGGTCAACTGGGTTCGTGCACGTTACTATTTTCATTAGACCTGTGAATGAGATTTTGTAATCTCAAGCGTTGGAATTTGTATTCATTTGGTGTGAGTGTATAATTTACGCAGCAATGGGAAAGCGTAAATGCAAGTAATGAGGTGCCATTATTATGTAACACCGTCCAAGACGAGATAGACAATGACCGTCTAATTTTAATTTTTCATTTAGAAAATAAATTTTACTTTTAAATTGGATAGTTGAGTTCGAATATAATATTAATGAGCAGTGACTAACCCCCAAAAAAAAAAAAAAAAAGTCGATTTAATAAATATAATATATTGCACAATATATATAATTTTAAAATAAGATGATTGGAAAATGTTTTTCTTAGTCCGGTTAATTTGTGTATTTTTGCTTTCGGACAAGTTAGTAACCGCTTTTGACATGATAACTTTCAAAACTCGAGATTTTAGTCCTTTTACCCGTGATGAATATGAGATCATGGTAACAATTTGGAATAATTATAAGAAATGAAGATTATATTTCTTGTCGTTTAAGTCAATTTAGTATTATAAATAGAAGCTATTGTTATTCGGGGGTGTTTGGCCGAGGGATTTGGAGACTAAACTATGGGAATCAAAGTCAAAGTCTATGTTTGGTATTAACACTACTATGACTTTGATTCCCACAAAATAAGGAATCTCTATACCTCAATACATTGGGAGGTAAGAGTATCATTCCATACCTTTTTCGTACCCATTTTATTTTCATTCCTTGATTTTTTTTTACCAAAAACACCGTCAATTTATTATTAAATAATATTGAATTTTATTCTCTTTGAGCGTTTTATCGTTCTTATAATATTCCAATATTCATTGAATTAATGAAATTACATGTTTACATATTGTTACATCAGGAATTATCCTCGCCTGATAGAAGGTCAGATTCTGAAGATACGCTGATCCGACAAGATCAAGAGTCTACATCAGACAAGAGCATTTAATGTACTATAAATATATTGTTGATCGTTAGATTAATAATTGTAATAAATCCCTAAATAAATGGTTAAGACGAGTTTAGGGTCACTTTTGAGCATTTGGGGGTAAACATCTATAAATAGGTCACCCCCTCATTGTAAATGTTCACATTTTTTCCACATTCATCATATATACAAAAAGCTCTCATTCAAGGAAAGAACGAAGGTTCTTCCCCTACCGTTCGTGTTTGACTACTTTTATTGTTTGTCGGGCATAACCCGAATAGCCACATACATCTATCCATACGAAAATGTCTGTCAACAATTTGGCGCTAGAAGAAGGGTGGAATTCATGTTCGTCTCGAGGGATGAACACAGAGATCTTCCCTTCAAAAATAAAAAATCAAATCCCACAAACCATGAACATTTTCGATCTAAACCATACAAGCAAAAAAAAAAACAAAAATTTAAAAAAATTCCCATTTTCATTACATCAGAAAAGCTCACGTAGCTAGAAAAAAAATAGAAAAAATGTGACCGGAGCTCCCGTGTCCAATTCCTATTGTTTCCGGCGGTGAGGCTCGGTGTTCATTCAACTGTGACGGAGTGGCTACCCGACCATTGTTTCCGGCCACTTGCTACCCGTCGGCAACCAGTGTCCCGCCCGAAAGTCGCCACTACCATGGCAGCCTACCCGCGCCGCCCAGCGCGGCCTCCACGCGCCGTCGCCAAGCGCGGGCTCAACGTCGCCTACCGCGAGCTCCCCGCACCGCTCCAGCGCGGTCTCCCCGTGCTCTCCGCTCCGCCTCCCTGCTTTCCGCGGCTTTCGCGCACCACCTCCCAACACGGGCTCCTTCCCGAGCCGCTGCCCGGCAAGGACTCCCCGCGCCGAACCGCCGCCAAGCACAGCAGCCCTCGCCGCCCCTCGCGGTCGCGGCCCCTCGCCGCCTTCGCTCTCCAGCCCGCAGCCTCTCTTACCCGTAAGCCGCGTCCTTCCTGATCTCCGCCTCCACAACTGGCAGGTGCCACGCCGCCAACCACGTCTCAAGCGGCCACCCGCCGAGCGCTGCCACGCATCACCGCCAGTGGCCAGCCTCCCCGCACCGCCAATCGCGCCTCCCCGTACACCAACTCCCAACCAATCGCTCACCGCCGCAAGTACCACGGCCTGGCCGCTACCCGCAGCCTCTCCTCCCCGCGCCGCTTAATGTCGCTCATCGCGCATACCCATAACCTTGCCACCCGTCGCGGCAGCGGCCTCCGCCTCGCAGCATTCCTCCCCCAAAATTTCAATCTTCCCGATCAGGTCAAACAAGTTTTTAATTTGAACCACAAAAATTTTAATTTGGAATATTATTAGTCTATGGGCCAATTCTTTTTTAAAAAAATGGGCATTTTATTTATTCTATTTGGGCCAAATTTAATTAAATTGCATATATTTTGCCTCCGGATGCGTTTTTTTCGGCCCATTAACTCCCGTTTCGGCCTGTGGCCTATTATACCTCTCCAAACTCGTTTTTTGAAGGAGGACATCATCCAAAACATATCGAATCACTTTTAGACTTAGTTTTTAGAGAGAGAAAGAGGAGAAGAGACGAGCAAGCTTTACTTTACATTTTGTTGAGTTTTTTCATACGAATTCTTAGTTTCTTTTCGTTTCTTAGTTCCTTTTAATTAGCTTGATTACTTTAAACACTTTAAACTTCGTTTTTATCAATTCAAATTCAGTTCTTAGTATTTATTTCTTTAAACCCTAGTTCATGTTTCATATTTTCTTTCTTCAATTCATCATGTTTATGTTCGTTGTTTCTTTTATTGTTTTCGTTATCGTTATAGCCATGTCTAGCTAAACCCTTGCATGCTTGGGTTAGGATGAACTCGTAGAAGTAGGTTGTGGGTACGTAATTAGGGTAACTTGTGACGTTAGGTTTTAATTCTCTTGATTAATGAATTCTTAAAATTAATCTTAACTTTACTTTTGAATTTCGTTCAAAAAGTGTTAGAGAGAGGACGATCGTACACTCTTTAACAACGAGTAGACTTAACTAGAGGGTTTAGAAAGGGTTAATTCATCTACCAGTTTAGCGAAGGAGGACGACCGCATCACCTTAGTTAAATTAGGGTCTCATTAATTAAGCACAATCTATTAATTTGTTAGTGGATTAGTGAAGTCGAGTGTTAGGGTAAAGTATTAGGGTTTAGAATCTTGAGCTTTCACCTTGCATTCTTTTACTTAGGTTATTTCTCGAGCGTCACAGTTATTTTGATTATGTACCCGCACCGTTATTATACGTAGGGATTCCTATCATAAGCATCACCATCTTTTATTTGAAAATAAACCATAGTTAATTCGTTTCTTTAATTCTTTAGTTTAATTAGTCTAGTTTAGTTTTAATTAATCTTTCAAAAAACCAAAAGAACATTACACTCATATTAGCTACGACGCGTAGATCTTCAGGGATCTGTTCGCATACACCCCATCTCGTGGGTTCGATATACATGGTTGTTATACTTACTCTTACTACAGTGAACCCGTCCGCTTGCGGGTAAGCGACTAGTAGAAGTTAGTATTTTCGCTTCAAGTCAATGGCGCCGTTGCCGGGGATGGCGTTGTATGCTTTTTGAATAGGACTTGTCGATAGCTTAGTAGTTAGTAGTGAGTGTTTTTCTTTTCTGTTTATTTTTATTTTTATTCAATCGGCATTTGCATTTTGATCCTTCTGCTAGAGTGTCAGGTATATGAAAACACGCTCACAAGGAAATACGAGCGAAGAGAGAATACCGTTGGACCCTGAGACGATAGCTAGAAGGAACCGAGCTTTCTTGAGAAGAATGAATACTGCCGGAGGAGGGAAAGAACCAATGGACATCTCTAATGAGTTGGATGATGCTGCGAACGAGTTCAATCAGGAATTGGGCCGAGTTGACGGCACTGATGGCAATACCAGCCAGAATCAAGTTCCGTTAGGGGATAGCCAGAGCCTAAACCCGGATACACAAAACGTAGGGAATCCAGCTCATAACATTGTCCATAACCCTCAGAACAACCCTGCTTACCCACATCCTAACTTACCACAAAATAACTTACCCTATCCACCTTACCCATACCCACCTTATCCTTACCCACCATACCCGTATCCTCCACCTCCAGTTTACAATCAACCACCTATTTACCAATCACCACCACCCCAACAAGTACCCGTACCAGCTGTTAATCCTCAACACGTTCCTCAGAACATAGATCACAATGTGGCTATTCGAGGGAGGTTTGCAGCACAGCCACAACGGTACTATGACGGAGTGGCATTGCCTCCTGTTGAGGCAAATAACTTCCCGATCACCCCCCTTGAACTGATTCTCGGTAAGTAGCTTTTGAAGCGAAAATACTAAGTTCTACTAGTCGCTTACTCGCAAGCGGACGGGTTCACTGTAGTAAGAGTAAGTATAACGGCCAAGTATATTGAACCCACGAGATGGGGTGTATGCGAACAGATCCCTGAAGATCTACGCGTCGTAGCTAATATGAGTGTAATGTTCTTTTGGTTTTTTAAAAGATTAATTAAAACTAAACTAGACTAATTAAACTAAAGAATTAAAGAAACGAATTAACTATGGTTTGTTTTCAAATAAAAGATGGTGATGCTTAGGATAGGAATCCCTACGTATACTAACGGAGCGGGTACATAATCAAAATAACTGTGACGCGCGAGAAATAACCTAAGTAAAAGAATGCAAGGTGAAAGCTCAAGATTCTAAACCCTAATACTTTACCCTAACACTCGACTTCACTAATCCACTAACAAGTTAATAGATTGTGCTTAATTAATGAGACCCTAATTTAACTAAGGTGATGCGGTCGTCCTCCTTCGCTAAACTGGTAGATGAATTAACCCTTTCTAAACCCTCTAGTTAAGTCTACTCATTGTTAAAGAGTGATACGGTCGTCCTCTCTCTAACACTTTTCGAACGAAATTCAAAAGTAAAGTTAAGATTAATTTTAAGAATTCATTAATCAAGAGAATTAAAACCTAACGTCACAAGTTACCCTAATTACGTACCCACAACCTACTTCTACGAGTTCATCCTAACCCAAGCATGCAAGGGTTTAGCTAGACATGGCTATAACGATAACGAAAACAATAAAAGAAACAACGAACATAAACATGATGAATTGAAGAAAGAAAATATGAAACATGAACTAGGGTTTAAAGAAATAAATACTAAGAACTGAATTTGAATTGATAAAAACGAAGTTTAAAGCGTTTAAAGTAATCAAGCTAATTAAAAGGAACTAAGAAACGAAAAGAAATTAAGAATTCGTATGAAAAACCTCAACAAAATGTAAAGTAAAGCTTGCTCGTCTCTTCTCCTCTTTCTCTCTCTAAAAACTAAGTCTAAAAGTGATTCGGTATGTTTTGGATGATGTCCTCCTTCAAAAAACGAGTTTGGAGAGGTATATATAGGCCACGGGCCAAAACGGGAGGTAATGGGCCGAAAAAAACGCATCCGGAGGCAAAAATATGCAAATGCTCGAGCTAGCACACGCTCGAGCGGTCCCATTCGAGCATATAGGTCGAATGAAACAGGTGCTCGAGCGCTCCCGCTCGAACTGGTCGAATGGCGAATTTTTTCTGCAAGTTTTTTGTCATTCGAGCAACACGCTCGAGCGGTGGCGCTCGAGTTGCTCGAGTGGTCGAGCATTTTTCAGCAGCAGTACACTTGTTCGTAAAATCTTCATATCTCCTCAACCGGGAGTCCGTTTTGGCCGATTCAAGATCCTACGAACTCCTCTTATCGCCCTCTATCTATCTATAAACATCAAAGAGACAAATTCATTTGTTTATGAAAATGATACTCATTTGACTCCAAACACTAATCGAAAACACTCAAAACATGAGCAAATCGGGCACCAAAACATAACAATTTCACGCCTAATCAACCCCCCCAAACTTACCATGTTGCTTGTCCTCAAGCAACGAAAGAATAAATCAAGTGAAATTGTTAGGAATGAGTCAAAGGATCAAATCATGCAAGCAAATGAACTCGAGCTTCAAAGATCAATCACAAGTATACTCACTCACTTTCCTTCATCATACTCATGCAACAATAACAAGAAACACCAAGATCAAGCATGGATGTGCACTCAACGATGTGTTTCACTCCCTCACAAGTGTATATCAATGATCAAGGGACTCACTCACACAATCAATCACTCAAATTGGCAGCCATAGGCTTGTAAGTGCTCTTAACTTCGACCGTACTCTAGAAATCAATGCCTAATCAAAAAGGACTTTTCTCAATGTTGTAATGTAGGCTCTTTGGACAGGTGGGATAACAATATGGTAAAGTGACTAAGGTAAATGGAGAATAGAAAAGCAAACTTCGGTACTTCGAGATAAGGAACATACTACTTCAAACATATTCAACCAACAAACTTTCAATTCCAATTCTCTCAACACTTCAATTTTTTTTTTCTTTCTCACTCTTTCACTTTTTTTTTCTATCACTTCACTCTTTTCTTTTTCGCATAAACACATGAGCTCATTTTTTTATTTTGCTCATTCTCAATTTTTTTTCTCTTTTTCCCACATCTCATAACTTCATCACACCTTCTTCTCATATTCACTCAACAAACAACCTTTTCCTTTTTCAACTCAATTCAATCCCTTCACATTCACACTTTCCTATTCTCCACTCAAATTGGACAAAAAGGCTTAGAGATTGGAATAGTGTTCATATGTGCTAGCAAATAAATAGGCTTTAGGCTCAAAGGGGCTAACAAGGGATTCAATTTCATTGGTAAGGAAAATTGTGGCTAAGTGACTCAATAAAATCAAAGATGGCCTAAGATCCTATTCGGCATATCAAACTAGACACAATCAAGAAGCAAGAGCATACACAAGTTCTAGCATCCTCTAAGGTGATGATTCACTCACAAACGAAGAGATTAATTCATGCATCAAAATCTCATAAGGCTCAAATCTCTCGGCTTTCACATCCATGCTAGTCCTAGTGAATTCTCACTCTTATCACACAAGCACTCAAAAAGAAAACTCGTAAGTATACTAGTTCTCTCTCAAATCCACTCTAACTCAACTAGTCACACAAAATAATTCTTAACTCACCCTCACAATTCTACTCTACTCATCAAACATGCTCAAGAATAATAATTAATAAGCAGAAGGGGTCAATAAGCACGAAATAAATCATAGCGACTCAGATCAAAATCACCCCAAGGAGCATCTCAAGACAAATGACCAAACACACTCAAAGATAGGGGTGCTCCGGTGCAATGTAACAAGAAACATAAAAAACTCCACCCCCCCAAACTTCGACCTTGCGAAGAGGTCTAAGTTTGGGGTTGTGGGTTACCTCAACCAAACAATTCAGTTTCTCTCTAACGTAGCACACTCCCTTGCTTGAGTTCCTCCCTTTCTCCACGTATTTGGCACTCCTTCGAGACAAGCCTACAAAATGAACTCTCAAGTACGAGGTTAAAACTTATGATTCAACAACACCCTAATAACATAATAAGACACTAAAAATAAATAAAAGTAAATAAAAATGGGTTGCCTCCCATTCAGCGCTATTTTTAAGGTCCTCATGCCGGACCGAGCTCAAAGGAGCTTATGGGACATCATGCTAAAAAATATCTCCCTTATTCTCATAAGAATGGTGGTTGCATTCCTTTCCTTGATGCCCTTCCATCTTGAACTATTTTGCTTTCCTCTCATCCCCAAGTGTTATGGGTCTCAATTCCTTCTCACCTTTATCTGGAGGCGTCTTACCAAACAAGTTCTTGAATTTGAACTTTTTCTTCTTAAATCCTTATTTTCCCTCCAACTGGATCACGTCCTCACTTTTCACCTCTTCATCCTTCAACTTCTTCACTTTATCCCTATCAACATAATCAAGAACATAATGCTCATGGGTTAAATTATCAAGTGAAGGATTATAAAATTCATGAATATGAGAAAGATTAGAGATAGGAGGTGTGTCTTCAACACGAGGATCAATTGCATCCATGCAATACAAACTCTCATCCTCCTTTGGGTGCTTCATGACTTCATATAGAGAAATCTTCACTTCTTGATCATCAACCATCCCCGCCGTCGCTAAGAACGGTCTTCCCAAAATCAGGGGCACGTGCTCATCTTCCTCCATCTCTAGGACCACGAAGTCGGCTGGAAAAATGTGATCTCCAACTCTCACGAGGACGTCTTCAACCACACCTTGAGGTCGAGTGATGGACCTATCAGCAAGCTGGAGTATCATCATCGTGGGTTGAAGTTCACCACCTTCCAACCTCTTGAAAAGCGACAACGGCATCAGATTTATGCTCGCTCCGAGGTCACATAGCGTTCCCTTCTTGATCCCGTTCCCGATATCACAAAGAATGGTGAAGCTCCCGGGATCCTTCAGCTTTGGAGGAAGCACCTTGTGCACTAATGCACTCACCTCATGGTTCAGCGCACCAACTTCGGCTCATCCACTCGCCGTCTTTTCGCGATCAAGTCCTTCAAAAACTTTGCATAATTAGGCATCTGTTCCAAAGCATCATAAAAAGGGATATTAATATGCAATTATTTAAACACATCATGGAATTTAGCGAATTTTTCATCAAGCTTCTTTTTCATGAAGTGTTGTGGATATAGGACGGGTATCACAGATTTGGGCACCCCCATTCATCTTTCTCGGTCTCTTTCACTTTCTCTCTTGCTTCCTTTGCCTTCTTCCACTTAGGAACTCTTCCACCCTTCTCAATGTCTTCCTCTTCAAGCTCTTTGCTCGCTTGAGTGCTTTCACACTCAACCTTCTTCTCAATTCCTTCACTTTCAATCCCCTTCTCAACTTGGGGCGTCTCAGAATCAGCAGGCATCTGAGGGCCTTCATAATTGGTTCCACTTCTAAGTTGGATCGCCTTACAATGCTCTTTCGGGTTCCCTTCCGGCATAGAAGGATACTTACCCGGCTCCCTATTCAATGACTTTGACATCTGGCTCATCTGGAACTCTATAGAAGTGAACCTTCTATTGTTCTCTTGTTGAGTTCTAGTCCACTCAATGTTCATCTTCTGGAGCTCTTGATCACGTTGATCACCCTTTTTATGCAGCTCTTTCACATCGTACTCCAAGGATGACAACCTCTTACTTCCTTCCTCCACCTTCTGTAGAATCGCTCTCAACATCTCCTCAGTTGATGCACCGCCTTCTCCACCAGGAGGTTTAGAACCTGGGTCAACACCCGGAGGAACTGTAACACCCGCATTTGGCTTAGCATATGAGAAATTTTCATTCTTTCTCCATGTGTTTTGATGAGGCTGATGGTCTCCTTGATTGCCTTGATTGTTCCTCCATTGATTAGGAGGAGGCTGTGGGCATGGAGGTACAAATGGTTGGCCATAAGAAGGCCTTCCATATTGATTACCACCTTAGTAGTCATTCTGATTGTAATACGGACCTCCCATGTAATTGCCTACCTCTTGTTGTCCACTTGGTTGGTCTACTCTCTCATTCTCTACTGCATGCTCTCCAACCAAACTCTTCCCCAACTCGAGGTTGTTGATCTTCTCCATCATGGTCATCAATAGCCTTTTTGTTCCTTCACCTTCTTTCTCCTCCACCTTGTAAACTCTCTGAAACTTAGGATCCTCGTTCCATGCACCGGCATTCGTGACAATGTTGTCCACGATCTCTCTACATCTCGCTATCCCTTGGTTCAGAAACGCTCCACTCGCACATGCATCTAAATGGGCTTGGCCAGCCTTGCTGGCTCCACTGTAGAAGAATGCCATAATATCTCCCTCATTATACCCGTGCTGCGGGCACTCTATCAGCATGTTTGAGTATCTCTCCCACGCTTGACGTAGGTCCTCTCCTTGCTTCTGGCGGAAGAAAGAGATCTCAATCCTTGCTTTGATCGTTCTGGATGGAGGGTAGAATCGCTCGAGGAACAGACGCTCGAGCTCGGCCCATGTGGTTACACCTCCCCGTGGGAGCGTGTTGTCATACCACTCTTTAGCTAATCCCGTCAACGAAAATGGGAACAGCCTAAGCCTCTTGGAATCTTCAAACATGACATTGTAATTGAAAGTAGATGCTATCATGAGGAAACTCCTCAGGTGTGTATGAGGATTCTCCTTCCCGATCACCCCCTTGAACTGATTCTCGGTAAGTAGCTTTAGAATTCCCAGGGAAATCGAGAAGTTATTTGCCTCAACAGGAGGCAATGCCACTCCGTCATAGTACCATTGTGGCTGTGCTGCAAATCTCTCTCGAATAGCCACATTGTGATCTACGTTCTGAGGAACGTGTTGAGGATTAACAGTTGGTACGGGTACTTGTTGGGGTGGTGGTGGTTGGTAAATAGGTGGTTGATTGTAAACTGGAGGTGGAGGATACGGGTATGGTGGGTATGGGTAAGGTGGATATGGTAAGTTGTTTTGTGGTAAGTTAGGATGTGGGTAAGCAGGGTTGTTCTGAGGGTTATGGACAATGTTATGAGCTGGATTCCCTACGTTTTGTGTATCCGGGTTTAGGCTTTGGCTATCCCCTAACGGAACTTGATTCTGGCTGGTATTGCCATCAGTGCCGTCAACTCGGCCCAATTCCTGATTGAACTCGTTCGCAGCATCATCCAACTCATTAGAGATGTCCATTGGTTCTTTCCCTCCTCCGGCAGTATTCATTCTTCTTAAGAAAGCTCGGTTCCTTCTAGCTATCGTCTCAGGGTCCAACGGTATTCTCTCTTCGCTCGTATTTCCTTGTGAGCGTGTTTTCATATACCTGACACACTAGCAGAAGGATCAAAACGCAACTGCCGATTGAATAAAAATAAAAATAAACAGAAAAGAAAAACACTCACTACTAACTACTAAGCTATCGACAAGTCCTATTCAAAAAGCATACAACGCCATCCCCGGCAACGGCGCCATTGACTTGAAGCGAAAATACTAACTTCTACTAGTCGCTTACCCGCAAGCGGACGGGTTCATTGTAGTAAGAGAAAGTATAACAGCCATGTATATCGAACCCACGAGATGGGGTGTATGCGAACAGATCCCTGAAGATCTACGCGTCGTAGCTAATATGAGTGTAATGTTCTTTTGGTTTTTTGAAAGATTAATTAAAACTAAACTAGACTAATTAAACTAAAGAATTAAAGAAACGAATTAACTATGGTTTGTTTTCAAATAAGAGATGGTGATGCTTAGGATAGGAATCCCTACGTATACTAACGGAGCGGGTACATAATCAAAATAACTGTGACGCGCGAGAAATAACCTAAGTAAAAGAATGCAAGGTGAAAGCTCAAGATTCTAAACCCTAATACTTTACACTAACACTCGACTTCACTAATCCACTAACAAGTTAATAGATTGTGCTTAATTAATGAGACCCTAATTTAACTAAGGTGATGCGGTCGTCCTCCTTCGCTAAACTGGTAGATGAATTAACCCTTTCTAAACCCTCTAGTTAAGTCTACTCATTGTTAAAGAGTGATACGGTCGTCCTCTCTCTAACACTTTTCGAACGAAATTCAAAAGTAAAGTTAAGATTAATTTTAAGAATTCATTAATCAAGAGAATTAAAACCTAACGTCACAAGCTACCCTAATTACGTACCCACAACCTACTTCTACGAGTTCATCCTAACCCAAGCATGCAAGGGTTTAGCTAGACATAATTATAACGATAACGGAAATAATAAAAGAAACAACGAACATAAACATGATGAATTGAAGAAAGAAAATATGAAACATGAACTAGGGTTTAAAGAAATAAATACTAAGAACTGAATTTGAATTGATAAAAACGAAGTTTAAAGCATTTAAAGTAATCAAGCTAATTAAAAGGAACTAAGAAACTAAAAGAAACTAAGAATTCGTATGAAAAACCTCAACAAAATGTAAAGTAAAGCTTGCTCGTCTCTTCTCCTCTTTCTCTCTCTAAAAACTAAGTCTAAAAGTGATTCGGTATGTTTTGGATGATGTCCTCCTTCAAAAAACGAGTTTGGAGAGGTATATATAGGCCACGGGCCAAAACGGGAGTTAATGGGCCGAAAAAACGCATCCGGAGGCAAAAATATGCAAATGCTCGAGCTAGCACACGCTCGAGCGGTCCCATTCGAGCATATAGGTCGAATGAAACAGGTGCTCGAGCGCTCCCGCTCGAGCTGGTCGAATGGCGAAATTTTTCTGCAAGTTTTTGGTCATTCGAGCAACACGCTCGAGCGGTGGCGCTCGAGTTGCTCGAGTGGTCGAGCACTTTTCAGCAGCAGTACACTTGTTCGTAAAATCTTCATATCTCCTCAACCGGGAGTCCGTTTTGGCCGATTCAAAATCCTACGAACTCCTCTTTTTGCCCTCGATTCACCTAAGAGCATCAAAGAGACAAATTCATTAGTTTATGAAAATGATACTCATTTGACTCCAAACACTAATCGAAAACACTCAAAATATGAGCAAATCGGGCATCAAAACATAACAATTTCACGCCTAATCAGGCATATATTCATATTTTGAAATTATTTTGGGAATTATCAACCAAAAGGTAAAAAATGATCCGATAAATTAAAAAGCGGGTACGTATATACTCGTATTTCGAAAATTCAAAGTGGGGGCAGTTTTTGAAATGCAATTTTCATTCGATACTTCCTTTTAAAATATATCACAACTCGTAAGTTTTCATATACATTAAAAGGCGGGGGCATTGATATACATATCTAAGCTCATTTTGTGATATCAAAAATAAATTATTTGACACTGGGTATTATTAAATACAGTCAGTTTTTTTTAAAAAAAATCAAGTATAACTTCGTAAAATTATTGAGGTTACTCACCGAGTAAATAACTCAGTATTTAAAAATGGTCATACCTTTCGAGTACAAATATTTATCTGCCTTCACTGGCGTTGACCGGTTCGTCTTTTAGGCATCAACATTCCGCCTGGATTGGTGAAATAATCCGTCTTCTCGGCGTTGATTAGTCCGTCTTTCAGGCGTTAATGTATTGATTAGTTCGCCTTCACCGACGCCAACTAATCTACTTCTCGAGTTAATCCGTCTTCTCGGCGTTGATTAGTCCGTCTTTTAGGCGTCGACATTCCGCCTGGATTGGTGAAGTAATCCGTCTTTCAGGCGTTGACGTATTGATTAGTTCGCCTTCACCGGCGTCAACTAATCTACTTCTCGAGTTAATCCGCCTTCTCGGTGTTGATTAGTCCGCCTTTTAGGCGTCGATATTCCACCTGGATTGACGAAGTAATCCGTCTTCTCGGCGTTGATTGGTCCGCTTTTCAGGCGTTGACATATTGATTAGTTCGCTTTCACTAGCATCAATTAATCTACTTCTCGAGTTAATTCGCTTTCTCGGCGTTGATTAGTTCGCCTTTATGGCGTCGACATTCCGCCTAGATTGGCAAAGTAATCAACCTTTTAGGCGTCGATATTCCGCCTGGATTGGCGAAGTAATCCGCCTTCTTGGCGTTGATTAATCCTTCTTTTAGGCGTCGACATTCCGCCTGGATTGGCGAAGTAATCCGCCTTTTAAGCGTCGATATTCCGCCTGGATTGGTGAAGTGATCCGCCTTCTCGGCGTTGATTAATCCGCCTGTTAGGCGTCAACATTCTGCCTGGATTGGCGAAGTAATCCGCCTTCTAGGCATTGATTAATCCGTCTTTTAGGCATCGACATTCCAGCGAAGTAATCCACCTTTTCGGCGTTGATTAATCCGCCTGTTAGGCGTCGACATTCCACCTGGATTGGCGAAGTAATCCTCCTTCTCGACGTTGATTAATCCGCCTTTTAGGCGTCAACATTCCGCCTGGATTGCTAAAGTAATCCGTTTTCTCGGCCTTTTAGGCGTCGACATTCCGCCTGGATCGGCAAAGTAATCCGTCTTCTCGGTGTTGATTAATCCGCCTTTTAAGCGTCGACATTTTGCCTGGATTGGCGAAGTAATCTGCCTTCTCGGCGTTGATTAATCCGTCTTTTCAGCGTTGACATTCCGCCTGGATTGGTGAAGTAATCCGCCTTCTCGGCGTTGATTAATCTGTTTGTTAGGAGTCGACATTCTGCCTGGATTGGCGAAGTAATCCGCCTTCTCGGCGTTGATTAATCCACCTTTTCGGCATCGACATTCCGCCTGGATTAGCGAAGTAATCCGTCTTCTCGGCATTGATTAATCCACCTCTTAGGCGTCGACATTCCGCCTGGATTGGCGAAGTAATCCGCCTTCTCGGCATTGATTAATCCGTCTTTTAGGCGTCGACATTCCGTCTGGATCGGCGAAGTAATCCGCCTTCTCGGTGTTGATTAATCTGCCTTTTAGGCGTCGACATTCTGCCTGAACTGGCGAAGTAATCCGTCTTTTAGGCGTCCACATTCCACCTGGATTGGCGAAGTAATCCGCCTTCTCGGCGTTGATTAATCCGCCTTTTAGGCGTCGATATTCCGCCTGGATTGGCGAAGTAATCCGCCTTCTCGGCGTTGATTAATCCGCCTTTTAGGCATCGACATTCCGCCTGGATTGGCGAGGTACGATCCACCACTCGGCCTTGATTAGTTCGTCTTCACCGGCATCAACTAATCCGCCTCTCGGCGTGGATCCAGTCCGCATTTTAAGCGTTGACTATTCGCCTTAATGGGTGAGGTGGTGTTTAGTTCGCCTTCACCGGCGTCAACTAATCTGTTTCTTGGCGTTGATTTGTCTATCTTAACGGCATCAACCAGTCCGCCTTCATCGGCGTCGACTAACCCGCATCACTTTTCCCCGCTTGTGGCCATGATATATCGCGTCCTGAATGCTTTGTTTAATCAACAAATCGATTGCTAATTCAATCTCGTATTCGTGAAGTCGCTGCCCGTCATCGGCCAAAGCACTTCACTAGTTTTTCATTGGTTAATCAATTCATCGATTGTTAATTCAATCTCGTATTCGTGAAGTCGTTGCCCGTCATCGGCCAAAGCACTTCACTAGTTTTTTATTGGTTAATCAATTATTATCGATTGTTAAGTCAATCTATTGTTCGTGAAGTCGCTGCCCGCAAGCGGCCAAAATACTTCATTAATTTATCATCGCGGTCCTTACCGCCCTATTACTAAAGTCGCTGCCCCATGCAGCTATAACACTTTATTAATTAATCATCGTGACTCTTATCGCTAAGTTATTAAAATCAATGCCGGCCAGCGGCAAGAGCACTATATTAATTAAACATCACGGCTCTCGACTCACCTAGCCCGACCAGTTTCAAAAGTTTGACAATTCGAAGATGACACGAAAGATTCGCCCATCAAGGACCCCGTCGTCGAAAATTCCCCCGGGGCATCCGAGCTATCCTGTTTTCAGGCTCGGGGGCAAAATCTATTTGAAGCACAGATCAAGATCGAACTCTGGCTGCAGTCAGAGCCCAATCTTGGGGCAATTGTTATAGTAGGAATTATCCTCGCCTGACAGAAGGTCAAATTCCCGAAGATACACGACCCGACATGATCAAGAGTCTACATCAGACAAGAGCATTTAATGTACTATAGATCTACTGTTGATCGTTAGATTAATAATTGTAATAAATCCCTAAATAAAGGGTAAGACGAGTTTAAGACCACTTTTGGGCCTTTGGGGGTAAACCTCTATAAATAGAAGGTCACCCCCTCATTGTAAAAGTTCACATTTTTCCCACATTCATCATATATACAAAAAGCTCTCATTCAAGGGAAGAACGAAGGTTTTTCCCCTACCGTTCGTGTTCGATTACTTTTATTGTTTGTCGGGCATAACCTGAATAGCCACATACATCTATCCATACGAAAATGCTTGTCAACACATAGAATTCAAATATTCTTAGAATTAATAGATTTACATTTGTATCATGCTCCCGCTTCATCAACGGGCTACAAGAAATTGGTACCCGGTTTTGATAGTTAACATTACAAAAAAAAATTGAAATTGAAAAAAATGGCCACGTCTACTCAAAATGAAAGTTGAACTATGAAAGTTAAAAACGAAATGCAATTTGGGAAAGTAGAGTGTTCTTTAAGCGAAAATAGACAAACTTGTAAGAATAATTTTTTTTTTTTTTTGCCTAAATAATAAATCGTAACAACTTTGATGAAGTAAATATATTAACATGATATCCAAATTAATTGAGTGATCTCATCATCACAAAAAAAAAAAAAAAAAAAAAAAACACAAGTATATGGTAGTAGTCTGTAGGAAAGTATTGTGCTATGATATTGTTTTTGGTGCAGTTCTAATTTATGGGATTGAAACTAGACAAACTCCCACAATGTGCGACAATACAAATGCTATCGTCATTATACAGAATCCAAATCTTAGTACAAGATTCAAACATATTGACATCACATATCATTTCGATCATGTTGAAAAGAAGCCTATATCAACTTTTACCATTATCATTATGTATTTAAATACATTAAAATCCCAAAGGAAAAACAATTTTAAAATCTCAAAGCTCCACAACAGTCCTTTTAAGTCCTCAACACTTATATCAAACATGCCAAAATTTTGATCTCTCCATGTTCCATGTCACGAGAGAATCGTTATCTGCCTCGTCATCGCATCAACTTCAACCTGGAATACAAAAAAAAAAAAAAAAGTCTATTAGCTTGAAACAAAGTGTGAAGACGTTACACAGAAATAGCACGAAAACAAAGGAAACTTCAATGCATTATGCACGGTTATCGTTTATTCTGTGGAACATTATAGAAGGATCACTCGGATGAAATACATCAGAAGTCAACAATTAGAGAATGACAAATAAGGTTCAAACGTTTAAAACATATTGAATATACATTTTTTTCCCCACTTTCCAAGACATTATCTTTTACCCAGTTTTGTGGGAAAAATAAATCTGCAACATCATTCCCCACAATAACATGCATATATAAATCCATAAATTCCTCCCATATCAAGCATTGTATGAGAGATTTGAAGCTAAAATTAGAAAATATAAGTTAAATATGCATGAAGCACAACACAAGCTTGGTTTACATATAACTCCATCAATGAACATCTTACCTGTGATACAATCACATAAGATGAATGGAGGATGGACCAGTGAAAGCTGCGACTTTTTGAGCACGGTGGGCCTCAGACTTGTAAAGCCCTTTCATTTCCTTTTTCACTTCCCTTGCCTCACGTCGTTCTAATTTCACAGTAGACTGCAAAAGAACACTTTTGTTATAAATAATGGTACTTTGACCACATGAATGGCAAGAAGGAATGAACTATTCTGAAATTGATGCTAGAAAATGGATAAATCATGTGGCCTGATTCGAGCAAAATAGTAAATACTGAATTACCATGACAAATAAATTTCTTTATACCTTCCTTTCCTTCTTTTCCTCCTTTGACTCTTGACGTCGTGGCTTCTTTGGTAACTCACTTCCCTTCTCACTCACATCTTTCTCATCTTTTCTCTTGTCTTCATCATTTTTTCTACTCCGAGGTAAAAAGTCTACAGGAAGCCTATCTTTCCCTTTAAGTGTAATCAATCGGTTGGGGTCAACAGATGATAACGATATTGCTTCAGCCAGCTTCTTCTTCCTCCTAGCTTCAGGAGCTCCAATTTTACCAGGATGATTGTCAAGTGTTGAATAAGTAGTAACAATAGTTTCACAATCCCAAACTTCCGATTCATCACTGCTTTCTTCAACCAACACTACCTCTTGATCGTCATTTTCATCATCGTATTTTTCAGCATACTCCTTGCAGCGACGAATCACTTCAGCAGTTGGTTCAGGCGATTCGTCTTCATCTGCTTCTTTTCGAAGTTGCAAGAGATTTGGTGGAAGAACTTTGAAGGCATTGTTGAGTTTTTCGTTAAGGGATTCTTGACATTCTTCCTCATCCATGTACCCAATACATTCTTCTTCGCTGTCATCACCATATTCATTCAGCTCAAGCTGCATCAAATAAGTTCTGTATGAGAGGCAGAATACCCGTTACTAAAACACAAAACAGAATTTATGAACTTACCAAATCAAACTGCTCATCCAGTGGACGAAGAACTCTAGGCTTCACATCACCTAAGCACGATTCTTGAGACCCTTTATCTGTTCTACTGGGAACAGTGGAAGCCCTACTCTGTAGGTGGTCAACGCTTGAATTGACAGCAGAACTCAGCTTCTCATCAATTTCTTCACCAACTGTTTCTTCCAAGAGACTAGCTTTGACAATAAAGTCCTCTTCCAAGTCCTCAATATCAGATCCAAAATTCGATGAGTTATCGTCATCCAGCAACGCAGCGATTTCAGGATCAGCCGCTCTCTGTAATCTCACACTAACAGTCTTTGATGCCACACCGTAGATAAATTTCTCAGGAGCATCATCTATCTTAGAAACCTCAACCCTTGAAGCATCGTAGGCCTAACAAACATACGAAATCAGGAATTATTATTATTACAACTACCAATACTATGATTAATTTTATTACAAGAAACAAGACAAATTCAGGAATTAATTGTAATACAAAAAACCAAACTAAATCCCCACGGGGCCTAATCCTGACTATAGTTCACTTCAATCACTTGTATGATCATAAACAATATGGAGTTAGGTGCATGGTGTGCTTTCCAACATAAGAAATGTAATATGATAATAGAAAGCATGTATTAAACTATCTTGTTCATCATCTCCACAACATCAACTAACACAACTATAATTTTTCTCTAGGTATAGTAAAATAAACTATTAATGCGAATTTCACTTGGAACATCAACACAAGAACAGTGATATGCAAGAATTCAACACTTAATTTCAAATTTAAATTTAAAAATAAAGTAAAATAATTGATTCAATCATACCTTAACATCTTGTGGAAGCTTATGGAAGTCAGCCTTGGGATTATGGTAATATGCCGAACCACCACCTGTATTCTTAATCTCCCGCAAATGGGCCAAATAATTGTACCCATCATCTGGATACCCTAGTTCTATAATCTCCTTCCGTATGTCAGCTGGTAGCGTTGTTGTTTGAGATTTATGATGGAGCCTCCCCACGAAGCCATTGGCATCCTCATCATCACAATCTTCTGGGGCATCAGCAAAAATCGAGTCAGGATCGGCAGAAGCACCGCAGTCATTTGTGTTGTCATCGCCAAAGAAGATTTGAGGTGTGTACTGATTGTTATCAACGCGGAAAAAAACTTGGTCACTGGAGGCCTCAGATGAGTAATTCGGATCTGATGAGTCCCTAGCCATCAGATGGAAAGTGGCAGATTTTTTCTTATCAATAAATTTTTTTTTTCTCCCCATTCTTTTAGGCAGCCCTTCCTTTCCTCAGATTCTGTCAAAGCTGGAAGATAAGAGCAAATGAAGAAATTTTGTAAGAGAAACTTACGGCTCCAAATACTAATATGATGTCTACACCAAGTTAATTGCTCAAGAAAAGAAAATTCATAAACAAGCAACTATCTTTCTTCATTTTTGTTTTTATCAGAAAAGAGGGGGTAAGAAAAATGAAGAACAACCATTGCAAATATTGCACACAACAAACATACACTCCATGCTCAACAACCAAACTATTTCTAATTTAGGAGTGCTCAGATTAATACAACTATGAGGCATCAATTGCAGGAGTGGAAGCATGAAAACTAAACACAGATACTCAATTATAAACAATTAGCTGTGATTATCACCTAACCAACAACAGCAGAATGAAACTGTAAGCTTTATACATTAAAGTCATTAATTGTCCAAATGCCGACAGTAGCCAAGTCCTCCATATTATGCAGTTAAAAAATATAGTAAACACATTATAAAGAAACAATGATAATAGTTATAGTGAATTTAACTCGATTTCTGCAAAATAATCACCTGAGTTAGTGAGAGGCGAAAGCTCCTTAAATTAATTGATGTGGCTTGTCAGATTGAATTAGCAGCTTTGGTGGGAAACCGAGTAGAAATTATCAATTATCAACAACACTCATTAACACACACGTTTATATATATATACATTACAATTCTTCATCTAATTACCCATGGAACAGGTGACAAATCTTTAAAAAAAATGTTGCAGGGGACATATATATACACAGAATTAGCTAGCCAGTGTATATGCGAATGTGTAGAGCCATAATGAGAATGGTAAAAACTGCAAAGAATTGTAAAGTGTGGATAATGATAACTCCCGAATTCGTTATGTCGGGTAGAACCCGGAATCTGAAACAGCAATACGATTATACGAACAATTGCTGAAGTCAACAATACCAACAACAAAACACAATCAAGAAAGAACATAAGTACATATAAGAACCCGATGATAAAACAACATAAATTCTCAATTCAAAAGGAGCGAAATTAGGCAATAAATTAGAACTTGTAAACAGATACAGTAAGAGGGAGAGAGAGTACCTGGTGATGAGGAGACTTGATGAGCAGCGCCGGCGAGAGAGAGAGACTTGAGCAGCGCCGGCGAGAGAGAGAGACTTGAGCAGCGCCGGCGAGAGAGAGACTTGAGCAGCGCCGGCGAGAGAGAGAGACTTGAGCAGCGCCGGCGAGAGAGAGAGAGCGGCGCCGAGCACAACCGGCGAGCGAGATAGAGAGAGACGTGAGCGTCCGTGAGTCTGAGGTAGGAGAAGAGAACGTCCTTGAGCTGAGCGGCGCACCTCTGAATCGGATTTGGTTATGCTTGCTTGGGGGAGTCCCTGAATTTTACTACTTTGGTAGGGTTTCTTTCAGGGAAAAAGAAAAAGAAAAAAAGAAAATTTCTACCGGGCCGGACCGTGGGCTCGCCCCAAGCCCGACCCGAGCTCGAACGGCCCGATGGGCCAATTTGACTGGGCCAAAATAGAAGTCCATTTCTTTTCGAGTCTATAACTTAAAGAGTCCGACTATATACCCCTCCATATTTATTTGATACACCCACCCACTTAATCTACCCACTTAAATTTACATAGTTATTAGATACACCACTCACAATATACCTAAATTACCCCTCCCTAATATTATTCAAAATTGGCATACGCCCACAAACCCTTCAGTTTTCATTCGTTCGTCTTCTTTACCACCGCGCGCAATCCGTGGGACTCAGCGGCGCCGAACCGCGGCGCCACCGCCAGCGCCCGGAGGCCTCACGACCGCCACCGCCATGAAGGCTCGCGACCGCCAGGGCACTTTCCTCTTTCTCGAGACCACCGTCGCCGACCGCCACTGACCACCACCGCTCACGCGTCGCCGACCGCCTCCATTGTTGTTTGCCCTTACCTATGAAGCACCGAAAAAGGCCACGTTCTTCCGGCAATGCCTCGGTGGAGAAAAGTGACGAAGGTTAGTGTTGTTAATGGTTAGAATATGCCTTGATTGAAAATGTAATCAAATTTCGCTTACCAGGATTTCGAATACTCATAGTCGAAAATGTAATCAAATTTCGAAAACTTCGCGTCGAAAACGGCTTCCAGAAACTTTTGCATAAACTTTCGAACACATTTTGTCGAAATAACCTGTCATTTTCGAAAACTTATTATCGAAAACGAGTTCCTGAAACTTTTGAAATTTTGCTTACCAGGATTTCGAATACTCATAGTCGAAATACTAACTATTTTTCAACGAACCAGGTTTGAAAATTGGTGTCATGATTTTTTTCAAAAAAACGCGGGAATCACAAACTTGGTACACAATATACGAAAATTGTAGGCTAAAATACGAAATTCTTGGTACACAATATTCATTTCATAAACAAAAAACAACATTCAAAGAAAAAACAAAATTATACTTCATCAAAAAAATTTCAAACAAATACACTTACACATAGCGTAAGACTCCTGAGTGTACACCATCTTTGTAACAAAATAACGAACTAATGTTGCATCACCGCCGTAAACATGCTAAAATGGTGGACAATATCGATTTTCTCCTCTTTTCTTCCTGGATTGATGCTTTTCTTTGTATTTGTGTTCTTGTGACTTTTGGTATTCTAGTGGGTGTATCAAGCATTCAACTTTTTCTTTTTTTTATTATAAGGACACAAAAGTCATTCAAAAAGTATATTATAATAAATAAAAAATAGGGTGGGGGTATCAAATAAAAATGGAGGGGTATATAGCAGGACCCTAACTTAAAAGGCTCTATTCGTTCTTAAAATCGGGTTTTTTTTTTGCCAAATTTGTTAGAACCTAGTAAAATTTGTATAATCTAGATAATAGAGTAGTTCTTATATGAGAAAGTCTCGTATGATGAGACATTGGGAATGGGGTTTAAATTGGGTTTGACGCATCATGCATTAATAATTTGACAGAGTGAATATTAATTTGTGTTGTCTCATGTTATAAGATGGTTACACGCAAGTACCAATTTTTTTTTTTTACTAATGTGATGCACGGTAAACATTATATAAAATGTACACCCTCAGTTCACTAAAAGTATGATTAAACTGTTTTTTACGACAATCTTCTTTCTTTTATCATTCAAGCATAACTTAATTATTTCACATGTCGTTGATATTACATTTAGAAACAACCACTTAATTTATAAATGGATCACATAATACACCAAAATACCCTTATTTTACATATTTTTATCTACGTTTTTTTAAAACCTATCAAAAGTCAATGATCATACTTTTAGTGGACGGTGGAATACTTTTTAAAAATATGTTATAAATTTTGATATTTGGGGTATATTTAGTGTATGATAAAAAAAATATAGATTAATTTAATAATGATGATCACAACATGTTCAATATCTTAAAAAAACATTATAAAAAATATTGAAAAACTCTCTTGTGAAATATTCCACATGTAAAAATATATCTAAAATAGATAAATATTAAAAAATTCGCTGGTCATGGGTCGCTCCAAATCAAAATTCGTGTATCTTAAGCAAGTCAAGCTGATTTCTAAAAAAAATTCACGTGCAAGGCTTATTTCAGGATTTTTGATATGTTACTATTGAGCAAATGTGTATTATTTTAAGACAAATGTGTGTTACTAGTCCTTAAAAAATAGATTTTTGTACAAATATATGTTTTTTAAAAGAACAAATATATGAGTAACAAGTTCATTCATAAAATTCTCCCTCTAGCTTAGGGTCTTCTCTCGTGGGTTCTTCGAGCTGATACCACACCTTGTGAACATTTGGGATTTTGTCCCCTTATCCTTTTAGTGCTTCTTTTTCTTTTCTTCTCAGTTTGTTTGGTGCTCCGATTCCTCTAATTTTGTCACCCACTCACTCTTTCTTTGTGTCTGTGTTTTTTTTTTAACCCTTAGTGATGGCCCCATCGAAATCTTAGGAGTCTTTATGGTTTGGGTTCTGCAAAAAGGGGTTTTTGAGTCTTTAGTTGTTGTGTGGTCTTGTGTCTTGTTTATTTTTGTGTCCCCCTGTTTTCTTTTTTACAGATCTACTCGGGATGACTTCGGGGTAGTGGAAATGTAGGTCCACAAATGGATGGAGGGTCTGATGTGGTTCGTTTTGATGACGACGAGGGAGGGGAAAACCAGGAAACATCACTGTGTCTCATCGGGAAAGTGCTAACTCAGAGAACTTTCAATGCTTTTGGGTTTCTTGAAGCAATGAAGTGGGTTAGGAAACCGGCTAAGGGATTTATTGCAAAAGAGGTAGGAAACAACTTGTTCTCTTTTTAATTCCAGTAAAAAAATGATATGAATGAGATTCTAAAGAGAGAACCTTGGCACTTTGAGAAAAACTTACTGATGTTGAAAGAATTGGGAAGAGGGGAACAACCCTCTAAGGTACGATATATGTGCGAACAGAGCAAAGAGTTAGAGCAATAGCTAAGAGTTGTGGGGAAGTTCTTGAAATTGATAAACAAACACTGAAGGGATTTGGTAGGAGTTTTAGAATTAAAGTGCAGGTACAAATCTCAAATCCTTTTAAAAAAGACGTGCGAATCGGAAAAAAAACAACATACATGTGTGGATTCCATTCAAATATGAATGCCTTCCTTCCATTTGCTACATTTGTGGAACACTTGGGTACATGAAGAGAGAATGTGATGCGGTTGAAGACGCAGATGGAAAACATGAGTTTACTGATGAGGATCTACCATTCGGAGAATGGACGTGTGCCTCACCTTTCAAAAAAGCTCAATCACCTATGAACCAACTAGAAAGGGGATAGAATCCGTGGCAATGAGGCGTAAACTGTTTGAGGAGTTCAGGAAATATGTGCAAGAGGAAAGTGAACTAGGCGAAAGAAGCTCATTGCTTGGTAAATAATTATGCGAAAAAAGGAATTGATGTCGTAACAAAGAAACTTAAGAGAGTGATTGTAAGGGATGAAGATGGAAACAGTGAAGTGGATGGAAAGAAGAAAAAACCAATGAGAGAAGGGGAAGAAGAACCACAACAAACAAGAGAAGAGAAAGATCTTGTTTTTTTTATAAACAAGGCTGCAACCAAAATCTTAACCTACTACCCCAGCCACCAAACATCATAAATACCCCACACTTTTGCCATTGAAGCCAGCCCCATCAATACACTAACCACCCACCTTTCAGCAATTGAAACTCATAAATTCCTCACCCCCGTTTCTGACCTTCCAAACTTTGTTAAAACCCAAAACCCACACACAATCCAGTTACACAAAATAATCAAACCTCCATTAACCCACAACCCATTCCCACATCACCACCCACCCACCTACCTAAAATTCCAAAAAATAAACATACTCACTCGGAAACAACTCCCCTGCACTCAATAACAATACCAAAAAACCCACCCACCCCAAACACAATCACACCAACACCTGCAGCCCCGACAAAACAGCTGCGGAAGACAAAAAATGCAAATGATCAGAAAGTGGACAAACAACAAACTAGATGGACACAGCTAGCTGTTGGGAAAATATAGGGGTGCCCGTGAACTATTCGGGATGATAATTAAATACGAATATAAATTCAATTATTACTAGCATGAATTAATCCTAATTAATTCAAATAATAATTCCAACAACAATTTTTATCATCATACAAGTTGAATTAATTCACATAATATATATGGCAGAAAAACTAAGAGATTATGTGACTACGTATCTCTTGTAGATATGACCTTTGATTAGGGACGTGGTACCAACCAAAAGACCTTCTCAAATATTTCTCTTTCGCCTCGCTTGATCACCGGTGGGAAATGCTTTCAAGCAATTAAATAACTAAGGAAAAAGAAAAATATTTTTGCACTTGATTTTTCCAACACATGGAATTATATTATTGGGGATGAAATAATCATCCCCTATTTATAAGTGGGGTGGCCGAAAATTGTAGGCATAATGGGCTTGAAGAAAATCTTTCCTTAGTCTCTAAGAAATCTTGAATATATCTCATACTCCCTCCGTCCTGTAAAAGTATGCACCATTTTCTGCACGTAGATTAATGCAACATGTGAGAGGGTATTTAGGGGTCTTATGAGACCCGTTTATGAATAAAATGATTGTTTATAGTAAGTATGCATAGAAACGTTACTATAAATAATCATTTTATTCATAAACGAACCTCATAAGACCCCTAAATATCCTCCGACATATTGCATTAAATGACGTGCAGAGAATGGTGCATACTTTTAAAGGACGGAGGGAGTATATTCTTTTCTCCATAATAAAATATTCCACAAAAATCTCACCCTCCTTATAATACTTGTAATTTTCGAAAAATATAAGAAAAGAATCCAAGATTTGGATCTTTATAATCTTGTATTCCTAGAATACTTATCTTCCATAATATCTATCCAAGAAAATCAACAAAATCTTTTTTTTCTCCTAAATAAGCTATTTTTGAAAATTGCATAGAAAAATCAGCAATAATTTTTTATTTTATTTTAATCACCTTATCATTATTGGGCTATTTAATGGGCTACTTGAGGGGTCTTAAGGAGAATTAAGATTGGACCTCCAATGGACTTCTGAATTTTAATATTGAGCCCCAATATATTTCAACCCATTAATATTAATTAGTACCACTAATAAATTAATATTGCACTATCCATCTTAATCCATATTACGATAATATGGGCTCCCGGTTATTATTTCCCGCGTTTAAGATTATCAAGTCCATTAATTAATTAAGCTTCTGAATAGCTCTAAATTAATTAATATATTTCACCTTGGAGTAAAGACAGCTCAACATTATTATCCGTACCGAAGAAACTAATTCTTCACTTGCAAAATTTGGTACGATAAAACTTCAAAGCCCACCAAGGGGACAAATCACACGAGCCGTACTCGCACGCGTTTCTCCGTATTAAATCTTAGCAACTGTCGTATGATTAATATTACTGCCCAAAGCACAAGGTTCGAAGTCACGATGATTCTCACCCAACACGAATCAAAGCAGTAACCATTAAGCACACACGGTCCTATTTAAGTGACGGAGATTAAGAATCAATAACCACTGAGGTCTAATTCTTCACATTTCAGAACAGAAGAATTTATCTTCGCTGTAGGTCCTCTTCAACACATACTAAATGTGCTAGTGCAATCTCTTGGTCAAGACAAGCCAATCTGAGATGTACACATCGACCTTTCACGACGGATTGTTCAATTCCACCTAGGTCGTGAATTTGTACGTTTAGTTACAAGGAAACCGTTAATGTGATTTTCCGTGATCGGGTATCACCACATTAACTACAATGTAACATGTACCACTTATAATGAACTGGTTGCAATAAATATTCAACATTCAATTATATCTAAAGTAAATGCGATAAAAGATTTATTCTCATAAATAAGTATTTAATACATGAGTTATACAAAGTAAAAACATACTTTCACATATGACTCCAACAATCTCCCACTTATACTTAAAGCCTGCTTTTTAGTATACATCATGCATGTTTAGTGTAGTAGCTCTACGTGACATCTCATGTCAACCTACACTAACCTAATAATTCCTCCCACTTATACTTAAAGCAGATTGACAATAGTCTTGACTCCCATTCCATCCACATGTCTCTCGAATGTACTTTGAGGCAGACCCTTTGTGAATGGATCCGCTAGGTTGTCTCCCGACGCTATCTTTGCCACCTCTATATCTCCTCTCTTAACGATTTCTCGTATAAGATGGTATTTTCTTTCTATGTGCTTGCTAGTCTTGTGGGCTCTTGGTTCCTTTGAATTTGCAACTGTTCCGGCATTGTCATAATAGACAGTGATCATGTCGGGCAAATTCGGAACAATGTCCAAGTCCACTAAGAAGTTCTTGAACCATACTACATCTTTCGCTGCTTCACAAGCAGCTACATACTCGGCTTCCATGGTCGAATCGGCGATGCATTTCTGCTTAACGCTTCTCCATGAAATGGCTCCTCCTCCCATGCAAAACACACTACCCGAGGTTGACTTTTTTGAGTCTATGTCTGATTAGAAATCCGAGTCCGTGTATCTCACGAGTTCTTTTCAGATACCTCAAGATGCACTTTACGGCAGTCCAATGGTCTTTCCCGGGATTACTTTGATATCTTGCCATCATGCCCACGACAAAGCAGATATTCGGTCTCGTACACATCATTGCATACATAAGGCTTCCTACGACCGAAGCGTATGGAACACCTTTCATGTCATCCATCTCCGTTTGCGTCTTAGGGCTCATTTCTTTAGATAGATGGATTCCGTGCCTAAAAGGTACAAAACCTTTCTTGGAATCTTGCATGCTGAAATGCTTCAAAACAGTGTCAATGTATGAATCTTGCGATAAGCCCAACATCCTCTTCTTGCGATCGCGAGTGATCTTGATCCCAAGGATGTGACCGGCTTCCCCTAAGTCCTTCATATCAAATTGTTTTGACAACCATACATTTTCTCCTGACAATACCTTTACATTGTTTCCAATGAGCAGAATATCGTCTACGTATAATACTAAGAATACCACTGCAGTTCCGTCACGCTTTTTATACACACGACTTTCGAACTCGTTTTGATCAAACCCATAAGACTTAATCACTCGATCAAAATACTGGTTCCAAGTACGCGATGCTTGCTTAAGTCCATAAATGGATCTCTTAAGTTTGCATACGAGGTGCTCTTGGCCTTTTTCAATGAAACATTTGGGCTGTTACATATAGATATCTAACCCGTCAAGACATCCGTTAAGGAAAGTTGTCTTGACATCCATTTGCCAGATCTCGTAATCTAGGTGCGCAGCGATCGACAAGAGAATACGGATGGACTTAAGCATAGCTACAGGCAAAAAGGTTTCCTCATAATCGATCCCTTCTTTTTTAGTATACCCTTTGGCCACTAGCCTTGCTTTGAAGGTCTCAACCCTTCCGTCCAGTCCTCTTTCTTCTTGTACACCCACTTGCATCCAATGAATTCTACCCCATTGGGTGGTTCGACCAACTCCCACACTTGATTATGATCCATCGAACCCATCTCTACTTCCATTGCCGTTTGCCATGACTCCGCTTCTTTGTCTTGGATTGCCTCGTTGTATGTGCATGGGTCCGATTTAACACTGGGAATCAAATCTGAAGATTCTCCTATTCCCATGAATCTCTCGGGTTGCCTAGTAATCCTCCCACTGCGACGGGGTTCCGGTTGTGAAGGTGTGACGTGTGGTATATCATCTTGTATACTTGGTATCGAGGTTTGCCCTCTCAATTCTTCTAAGGTAATTTCACTTTTAGGCTTCCGATTGTTCATATAGTCTTCCTCCAAGAATTTAAAATGTGTACTAATCACGGTTTTTTGATCATTGGGACTATAGAACATACACCCTTTCGTTCCCGCAGGGTATCCCATAAACAACCTTAATTCCGAATGTGGATCCAATTTACCGGCTTCTTTGTCTAGCACGTATATCGGACAACCCCAAATCCGCAAGTGTCTTAGACTGGGCTTGCGCCTGGTCCACAAGTCCATTAGGGTTTTAGGAACAAATTTGGATGGCACCAAGTTTAGAATGTAAGCCGCCGTTTCCAAGGCGTTACCCCAAAATGACTTGGGTAAATCCGAATAACTCATCATGGATCTGACCATTTATAAAAGAGTCTGGTTCCTTCATTCCGCTACACCGTTCTGTTGAGGGGTTCCCGGTGCGGTTAACTGGAATACGATCCCTTCGTCCGATAAGTAGTTCAAGAATTCATCGCTGAGGTATTCGCCTCCACGATCTGATCGTAGAAACTTGACACCTTTTTCCCTATGTTTCTCGGCTTCGGCCTCAAACTCCTTGAACTTATCAAAAGTTTAAGACTTATGTCTCATAAGGTAAATGTACCCATATCTCGAGTAATCTTCAATGAAGGTGACAAAATACTCATACCCCATTCTCGTTTGATCGTCATTGGACCACACACATCGGTATGAACGAGCTCTAACGCTTCCGTGGCTCTATTCCCCTTGGCTCCAAATGTCCTCTTGGTCATTTTACCCTCTAAACAGGATTCACAAGTTGGAAATGGATCGACTTGGAATGATTCCAAGGATCCGTCTTTCACCAATCTTTCTATCCGCTTTAGATTAATATGACCTAGTCAAAGATGCCATAGAAGTGTTTCGTTCATCTCCGAAGAACGCTTTCTTTTATTACTTGAAATGATCGACGTGTTATTAGATTCATTATTTTAGTGGTGTGCACACTTAATCGTATAGAGATTGTTTACCAACGTTCCATGACAGATAATATCATTCTTAAAAGAAACAGTAACAACTTTATTAAAAGTAACTGAATATCCATCAAAAAACAACTTAGAAACCGAAATTAAATTCTTTCTAAAGTTTGGAACGTATAAAACATATCTTAAAATTAAAACTCTATCTTCAAAAGGCAGGTGCACGACTCCTACTGCTTCGGCTGCCACTCTCGTAGCATCACCCAAAGTGATGAGGATCTCATTCTTGCTAAGTCGCTGGGTTAGATGGAACCCCTGAAGAGTGAAACAAATATGATCAGTTGCCCCGGTATCCACTACCCAAATGTGGGTAGCATACGCCGCAACATAAGTTTCAACAACTAAAGCATGAGACTTACCTTTCTTTACCGCCTTCTTAGGCTTAGAACAGGTTGACCTCCAATGTCCTTTCTCACCGCAATTGGAGCATTTACTCTTACCGGATATCTTCACACCGTACGGTTTGATTGCTCTTTCTTTGCCATCAAGAGTGAGTCGATTGGTTTGGTTCTGATCAATCTCCTTCTTCTCTATCTTAACTTCTATTGGCCTAAATTTCGAGAAAAGACTCTTGATCACCAAAACTTCATCCTTACTCCCTAAGTGCGACTCTACTGATACCAAAGTTTTGAGCAGGGTATCCAAAGTGAATTTGTGTTCCGATAACACGTATTCCCAAAAGAACCCATCAAAACTGCTCGATAGCTTTAGGAGTATGGAATCAATTTGACTTTCTTCACTTTTTCCGGCACCAAGAAACTCAATTTTTTCAAACTCACACCTAAATTTGAGAACATGATCCCTTACGGGTGTTCCCTTCACTATTTCCTTCATGAGCTTCTCACGAATGATGAACAGATTCACCATGGGGTTCTGATGATGAAATATCTCTTCAAGGCTATCCATTATTTCAACAGTAGTTTCAATGCCTTCATGAATGCGTTTCAAATCTTCAGACATAAATGTCAAGATGATGCGCTTCATGTGCTCATTGGAGTGCTTCCAATCATCGAATACCGTCTTTTCCCCATTACTTGACTTATCATTAGGTTTCTTGGGTACGCCAACGTTAAATATCCAATAGTGTTCTTGTGCGGGTAGGACCATTTTCTTGTTACGTTTCCATCAACATAGTTCTCACCAATAAGTTTGTTATCTTTAAGTATACTAAACAGTGGATTAAAAGGTTGTGGCATGATGAACTGAGAATAAAACATACATTCATATCAATATCTAGAAAAATACGAAATTATCACATAATTCGATCACATCAATTATATTGAAACCTTAAAATAATATAATCATGCATCAGCCAACATCTCGAAACAATTTAAATGCGCCACGGGGGGTGGTCTATACATTTAAACACATTCAAGCGGACCACAAACTTGAAAGTTACAAATCCTTAATTTAAAATTAATAGTTGGCTCCCACTTTAACCACATAAAAATTGACAGGGACTCCGAGGGGAGTAAGTTAATATCAATTTCTTATACCTAAGTAATAACCATAATTAAATACCGGATTATTATTTTGCTTTGAGCAAGCCACTCGTGGTGAGGGTCAATACCGCCACTAGTAATAATCCACAATCATCCTTTCGGAATTTATTCATGTGAAATCCGTCCTTTTGGCCGATCCGAGGGGAAAATGTATTCCAAAAAGACTTCACAAATAAATCAATTATGGAGGCCAAATTAATCCAATCTTAATATCCGGAATAAAATTGCGATTAAACAAACATACTTAGTAATTTTCAAAAGTAAGGTTTTTCTTGGATAATTAAAATCATGCAAACACACATTAACATATAATAATAAGTGCACGAAATAAAATATCCATCAAAACAAAATTAAACATATTGGAGCACTCAAATTCAATTGTCACAGTTTAATTTCTTCACGTCTTGATGCGAAAAATCATCCTTGTTGCTTTCTATCGTTCGTCTCGACACGCTCCCACTCGAACAAATACACTTCATTAAAAACAACTTCGTTTTGGGGTTCGCGATGATGTTTGGAATCACACAAAAAAATAAGAACGAGAAAAAAAAATTCCACGGCCCGAGATACGACGCTCGTCAGCCCACGGAGGTGGGCCGCGCGCCTCTCGGCAATGGCTGCTGAGATGCCGAGCTCCGAGAGGCGACGCCGAGCGTGCACGCCCGTACAACGTCGGGCACCCGTCGTGCACGGCGACGTGCGCCTCGAGCACGCCGTGCACTGGGTATCGCCGTTCATCCTCGTTTTCCACCCCGTGCATGATTCTATGTCCATGCATGCATCGTCCGGGTACGCCATTTTTAATTCTTTGTTTCCGTCTTCGTCTCGATCCGGTTATAATTTATTTACACAAAAAAAAAACTAGATCTAGACTAGTCTATTACAATGATCAAATCAAAATAAAATCAACTAATCTACTCGTGGATTTTCTCACGAGAAAAATGAATTCAAACAAATCGAATTAAAAATAATTAATTTCCACGCATGAAAAAATTAAACATTAAAACCATGACAATTGGATACCTGCAAAAAAGATCTAGCAATTCTACTATCCAATTTCAATTTAATGTCAAACAAATTAAATTCCAATTTAAAGATCAGAGCCCGAAAACCGTGGCTCTGATACCAGTTGTTGGGAAAATATAGGGGTGCCCGGGAACTATTCGGGATGATAATTAAATACGAATTTAAATTCAATTATTACTAGCATGAATTAATCCTAATTAATTCAAATAATAATTCCAACAACAATTTTTATCATTATGCAAGTTGAATTAATTCACATAATATCTATGACGGATAAACTAAGAGATTATGTGACTACGTACCACTTGTAGATATGACCTTTGATTATCACGGGACGTGCTACCAACCAAAAGACCTTCTCAAGTATTTTCCTTTCGCCTCGCTTGATCACCGGTGGGAAGTGCTTTCAAGCAATTAAATAACTAAGGAAAAAGAAATATATTTTTGCTCTTGATTTTTCCAACACATGGAATTATATTCTTGGGGATGAAATAAGCATCCCCTATTTGTAATTGGGGTGACCGAAAATTGTAGGCATAATGGGCTTGGAGAAAATCTTTTCTTAGTCTCTAAGAAATCTTGAATATATCCCATATATTCTTTTCTCCTTAATAAAATATTCCACAAAAATCCCATCCTCCTTATAATACTTGTAATTTTTGAAAAATATAAGAAAAGAATCCAAGATTTGGATCTTCTTGAATATATGAGATAATCTTGTATTCCTAGAATACTTATCTTCCATAATATCTTTCAAAGAAAATCAACAAAATCTTTTCTCTCCTAAATAAACTATTTTCAAAAATTACGTAGAAAAATCAGCAATAATATTTTCTTTTATTTTAATCACCTTATCATTATTGAGATACTTAATGGGCTACTTGAGGGGCCTTAAGGAGAATTAAGATTGGACCTCCAATGGACTTCTGAATTTCAATATTGAGCCCCAATATAATTCAGCCCATTAATATTAATTAGTATCATTAGTAAATTAATATTGCACTATTCATCTTAATCCATATTACGATAATATGGGCTCCCGGTTATTATTTCCCCCATTTAAGATTATCAAGTTCATTAATTAATTAAGCTTCTGAATAGATCTAAATTAATTAATATATTTCACCTTGGAGTAAAGACAGCTCAACATTATTATCTGTATCGAAGAAACTAATTCTTCACTTGCAAGATTTGGTACGATAAAACTTCTGAGCCCGCCAAGGGGACAAATAACACGAGCCATACTCGCATGCGTTTCTCCGTATTAAATCTTAGCAACCGTCGTATGATTAATATTACTGCCCAAAGCACAAGGTTCGAAGTCACGATGATTCTCACCCAACATGAATCAAAGTAGTAACCATTAAGCACGCACGGTCCGATTTAAGTGACAGAGATTAGGAAATCAATAACCACTGAGGTCTAATTCTTCACATTTCAGAACAGAAGAATTTATCCTCGTTGTAGGTCCTCTTCAACACATACTAAATATGCTAGTGCAATCTCTTTGTCAAGACAAACCAATCTGAGATGTACACATCGACCTTTCACGGCGGATTGTTCAATTCCACCTAGGTCGTGAATTTGTACGTTTAGTTACAAGGAAACCGTTAATGTGATCTTCCGTGATCGGGTATCACCACATTAACTACAATGTAACATGTACCACTTATAATGAACCGGTTGTAATAAATATTCAACATCCAATTATATCTAAAGTAAATGCGATAAAAGATTTATTCTCATAAATAAGTGTTTAATACATGAGTTATACAAAGTAAAAGCATAATTTCACGTATAACTCCAACAATCTACCACTTATACTTAAAGTCTGCTTTTTAGTATACATCATGCATGTCTAGTGTAGTAGCTCTACGTGACATCTCATGTCAATCTACACTAACCTAAGAATTCCCCCCACTTATACTTAAAGCAGATTGACAATAGTCTTGACTCCCATTCCATCCACATGTCTCTCGAATGTACTCTGAGGCAGACCCTTTGTGAATGGATCCGCTAGGTTGCTCCCGACGCTATCTTTGCTACCTCTATATCTCCTCTCTTAACGATTTCTCGTATAAGATAGTATTTTTTTCTATGTGTTTGCTGGCCTTGTGGGCTCTCGGTTCCTTTGAATTTGCAACTGCTCCGGCATTATCACAATAAACAATGATCATGTCGGGCAAATTTGGAACAACGTCCAAGTCCACTAAGAAGTTCTTAAACCATACTGCCTCTTTCGCTGCTTCACAAGCAGCTACATACTCGACTTCCATGGTCGAATCAGCGATGCATTTCTGCTTGACGCTTCTCCATGAAATGACTCCTCCTCACATACAAAACACACTACCTGAGGTTGACTTTCTTGAGTCTATGTCTGATTGGAAATCCGAGGCCGTGTATCCCACGGGGATTACACTATTCGACTGGTAAATCAGCATCCTCTCACGAGTTCTTTTCAGATACCTCAAGATGCACTTTACGACAGTCCAATGGTCTTTCCCGGGATTACTTTGATATCTTGCCACCATGCGCAGGATAAAGCAGATATCCGGTCTCGTACACAACATTGCATACATAAGGCTTCCTACGGCCGAAGCGTACGGAACACCTTTCATGTCATCTATCTCCGCTTGCGTCTTAGGGCTCATTTCTTTAGATAGATGGATTCCGTGCCTAAAAGGTACAAAACCTTTATTGGAATCTTGCATGCTGAAACACTTCAAAACAGTGTCAATGTATGAAGCTTGCGTTAAGCCCAACATCCTCTTCTTGCGATCGCGAGTGATCTTGATCCCGAGGATGTGACCGGCTTCCCCTAAGTCCTTCATATCAAATTGTTTTGACAGCCATACCTTTACGTCTGACAATACCTTACATTGTTTCCAATGAGCAGAATATCGTCTACGTATAATACTAAGAATACCACCGCAGTTCTGTCACGCTTTTTATACACACAACTTTCGAACTCATTTTGATCAAACCCATAAAACTTAATCACTTGATCAAAACACTGGTTCCAAGTACGCGATGCTTGCTTAAGTCCATAAATGGATCTCTTAAGTTTGCATACGAGGTGCTCTTGGCTTTTTTCAATAAATCTTTGGGCTGTTGCATATAGATATCTAACCAGTCAAGACTTCCGTTAAGGAAAGCTGTCTTGACATCTATTTGCCAGATCTCGTAATCTAGTTGCACAGTGATCGACAAGAGAATACGGATGGACTTAGGTATAGCTATAGGCGAAAAGGTTTCCTCATAATCGATCCCTTCTTTATTAGTATACCCTTTGGCCACTAGCCTTGCTTTAAAGGTCTCAACCCTTCCGTCCGGTCCTCTTTTCCTCTTGTACACCCACTTGCATCCAATGGATTCTACCCCATTGGGTGGTTCGACCAACTCCCACACTTGATTTAGATCCATCGAATCCATCTCGACTTCCATTGCCGTTTGCCATGACTCCACGTCTCTGTCTTGGATTGCCTCGTCGTATGTCCATGGGTCCGATTCAACACCGGAAATCAAATCCAAAGATTCTCCTATTCCCATGAATCTCTCGGGTTGCCTAGCAATCCTCCCACTGCGATGGAGTTCTGGTTGTGAAGGTGTGACGTGTGGTATATCATCTTGTATACTTGGTATCGAGGTTTGCCCTCTCAATTCTTCTAAGGTAATTTCACTTTTAGGCTTCCGATTGTTCATATAGTCTACTCCAAGAATTTAAAGTGTGTACTAATCACGGTCTTTTGATCATTGGGACTATAGAACATACACCCTTTCGTTCCTGCAGGATATCCTATAAACAACCTTAATTTCGAACGCGGATCCAATTTACCGGCTTCCTTGTCTAGCACGTATGTCGGACAACCCCAAATTCGCAAGTGTCTTAGACTGGCTTGCGCCCGGTCCACAATTTCATTGGGGTTTTAGGAATCGATTTAGATAACACCAAGTTTAGAATGTAAGCCGCCGTTTCCAAGGCGTTACCCCAAAATGACTTGGGTAAATCCGAATAACTCATCATGGATCTGACCATTTCTAAAAGAGTTCGGTTCCTTCGTTCCGCCACACTGTTCTGTTGAGGGGTTCCCGGAGTGGTTAACTGGGATACGATCCCTTCGTCCGACAAGTAGTTCAAGAATTTATTGCTGAGGTATTCGCCTCCACGATCTGATCGTAGAAACTTGATACTCTTTTCCCTATGTTTCTCGGCTTCGGCCTTAAACTCCTTGAACTTATCAAAAGTTTAAGACTTATGCCTCATAAGGTAAATGTACCCATATCTCGAGTAATCGTCAATGAAGGTGATAAAATACTCATACCCCATTCTCGTTTGATCGTTATTGGACCACACACATCGGTATGAACGAGCTCTAACGCTTCCGTGACTATATTCCCCTTGGCTCCAAATGCCCTCTTGGTCATTTTACCCTCTAAACAGGATTCACAAGTTGGAAACGGTTCGACTTGGAATGATTCCAAGGATCCGTCTTTCACCAATCTTTCTATCCGCTTTAGATTAATAAGACCTAGTCTATGATGCCATAGAAGTGTTTTGTTCATCTCCAAAGAACGCTTTCTTTTATTACTCAAAATGATCAACGTGTTAATAGATTCATTATTTGAGTGGTGTGCACACTTAATCGTATAGAGATTGTTTACCAACGTTCCATGACAGATAATATCATTCTTAAAAGAAACAGTAACAACTTTATTAAAAGTAACTGAATATCCTTCAAAAAAAAACTTAGAAACCGAAATTAAATTCTTTCTAAAGTTCGGAACGAATAAAACATATATTAAAATTAAAAATCTATCTTCAAAAGATAGGCGCACGACTCCTACTGCTTCGGCTGCCACTCTCGTAGCATCGCCCAAAGTGATGAGGATCTCATTCTTGCTAAGTCGCCGGGTTAGCTGGAACCCCTGAAGAGTGAAACAAATATGATCAGTTGCCCCGGTATCTACTACCCAAACGTGGGTAGCATACGCCGCAACATAAGTTTCAACGACTAAAGCATGAGACTTACCTTTCTTTACCGCCTTCTTAGACTTAGAACAGGTTGACCTCCAATGTCCTTCTCACCGCAATTGGAGCACTTACTCTTACCGGATATCTTCACACCGTACGGTTTGATTGCTCTTTCTTTGCCATCAAGAGTGTGTCGATTGGTTTGGTTCTGATCAATCTCCTTCTTCTCTATCTTACCTTCCATTGGCCTAGATTTCGAGAAAAGACTCTTGATCACCAAAACTTCATCCTTACTCCATAAGTGCGACTCTACCGATACCAAAGTTTTGAGCAGGGTATCCAAAGTGAATTTGTGTTCCGATAACACGTATTCCCAAAAGAACCCATCAAAACTGCTCGATAGCTTTTGGAGTATGGAATCAATTTGACTTTCTTCACTTTGCCCGGCACCAAAAAACTCAAGTTTTTCAAACTCACGCCTAAATTTGAGAACATGATCCCTTACGGGTGTTCCCTTCACTATTTCCTTCGTGAGCTTCTCACGAATGGTGAATAGATTAAGCCATGAGGTTCTGATGATGAAACATCTCTTCAAGGCTATCCATGATTTCAACAGTGGCTTCAATGCCTTCATGAATGCGTTTCAAATCTTCAGACATAAATGTCAAGATGATGCGCTTCATGTGCTCATTGGAGTGCTTCCAATCATCGAATACCGTATTTTCCCCATTACTTGACTTATCATTAGGTTTCTTGGGTACGCCAACGTTAAATATCCAATAGTGTTCTTGTGCGGGTAGGACCATTTTCATGTTACGTTTCCAATCAACATAGTTCTCACTAACAAATTTGTTATCTTTAAGTATACTAAACAGTGGATTAAAAGGTTGCGACATGATGAACTGGGAATAAAACATACATTCATATCAATATCTAGAAAAATACGAAATTATCACATAATTCGATCACATCAATTATATTGAAACCTTAAAACAATATAATCATGCATCAGCCAACATCTCGAAATAATTTAAATACGCCACGAGGGGTGGTCTATACATTTAAACACATTCAAGCGGATCACAAACTTGAAAGTTACAAATCCTTAATTTAAAATTAATAGTTGGCTCCCACTTTAACCACATAAAAATTGACAGGAACTCCGAGGGGAGTAAGTTAATATCAATTTTTTATGCCTAAGTAATAACCACTCGTGGTGAGGGTCAATACCGCCACTAGTAATAATCCACAATCATCATTTCGGAATTTATTCATGTGAAATCCGTCCTTTTGGCCGATCCGAGGGGAAAATGTATTCCAAAAAGACTTCACAAATAACTAAATTATGGAGGCCAAATTAATCCAATTTTAATATCCGGAATAAAATTGCGATTAAAGAAACATACTTAGTAATTTTCGAACGTAAGGTTTTTCTTGAACAATTAAAATCATGCAAACACATATTAACAAATAATAATAAGTGCACGAAATAAAACATCCATCAAAATAAAATTAAACATATTGGAGCACTCAAATCCAATTGTCACGGTTTAATTTCTTCACGTCTTGATGCGAAAAATCGTCCTTATTGCTTTCTATCGTTCGTCTCGACACGCTCCCACTCGAACAACAACACTTCATTAAAAACTTCATTTTGGGGTTCGCGACGACGTTTGGAATCACACAAAAAAACAAAAAGGAGAAAAAAAATCCCACGGCCCGAGATACGGCGCGCGTTGGCCCACGGAGGTGGGCCGCGCACCTCTCGGCCACGACGCTGAGGCTGAGGGCCGAGAGGCGACGCCTCTCACGCACGCCCGTGTGGCGTCGGGCACCCATCGTGTACAGCACCGTGCGCCTCGCGCACGCCGTGCACCGGGTTTCGCCGTTCATCCTTATTTTCCACCCCGTGCTTGATTCTACATCCATGCATGCGCCACGCATGCATGCGTTGTCCGGGTACGCTGTCTTAAATTCTTCGTTTCCGTTTTCGTCTCGATCCAGTTACAATTTATTTACAAAAAATAAATACTAGATCTAGACTAGTCTATTACAATGATCAAATCAAAATAAAACCAACTAATCTACTCGTGGATTTTCTCACGAGAAAAATAAATTCGTACGAATCGAATTAAAAATAATTAATTCACACACATGAAAAAAAATAAACATTAAAACTATGACAATTGGATACCTGCAAAAAGATCTAGCAATTCTACTATCCAATTTCAATTTAATGTCAAACAATTTAAATTCCAATTTAAAGATCAGAGCCCGAAAACCGTGGCTCTGATACCAGTTGTTGGGAAAATATAGGGGTGCCCGAGAACTATTCGGGATGATAACTAAATACGAATTTAAATTCAATTATTACTAGCATGAATTAGTCCTAATTAATTCAAATAATAATTCCAACAATAATTTTTATCATCATGCAAGTTGAATTAATTCACATAATATCTATGGCGGAAAAACTAAGAGATTATGTGACTACGTACCTCTTGTAGATATGGCCTTTGATTATCACGGGACGTGCTACCAACCAAAAGACCTTCTCAAGTATTTCCCTTTCGCCTCGCTTGATCACCGGTAGGAAGTGCTTTCAAGCAATTAAATAACTAAGGAAAAAGAAAAATATTTTTGCTCTTGATTTTTTCAACACATGGAATTATATTATTGGGGATGAAATAATCATCCCCCATTTATAAGTGGGGTGGCCGAAAATTGTAGGCATAATGGGCTTAGAGAAAATCTTTTCTTAGTCTCTAAGAAATCTTGAATATATCTCATATATTCTTTTCTCCATAATAAAATATTCCACAAAAATCTCACCTTCCTTATAATACTTGTAATTTTCGAAAAATATAATAAAAGAATTCAAGATTTAGATCTTCTTGAATATATGAGATAATCTTGTATTCCTAGAATACTTATCTTCTATAATATCTTTCCAATAAAATCAACAAAATCTTTTCTCTCCTAAATAAACTATTTTCAAAAATTGCATAGAAAAATCAGCAATAATATTTTCTTTTATTTTAATCACCTTATCATTATTGGGCTACTTGAGGGGCCTTAAGGAGAATTAAGATTGGACCTCCAATGGACTTCTGAATTTCAATATTGAGCCCCAGTATAATTCAGCCCAGTAATATTAATTAGTACCACTAATAAATTAATATTGCACTATCCATCTTAATCCATATTACGATAATATGGGCTCCCGGTTATTATTTTCCGCGTTTAAGATTATCAAGTCCATTAATTAATTAAGCTTCTGAATAGCTCTAAATTAATTAATATATTTCACTTTGGAGTAAAGACATCTCAACATTATTATCCGTACCGAAGAAACTAATTCTTCACTTGCAAGATTTGGTACGATAAAACTTCTGAGCCCACCAAGGGGACGAATCACACGAGCTGTACTCGCACGCGTTTCTCCGTATTAAATCTTAGCAACCGTCGTATGATTAATATTACTACCCAAAGCACAAGGCTCGAAGTCACGATGATTCTCACCCAACATGAATCAAAGCAGTAACCATTAAGCACACACGGTCCTATTTAAGTGACGGAGATTAAGAAATCAATAACCACTGATGTCTAATTCTTCACATTTCAGAACAGAAGAATTTATCCTCGCTGTAGGTCCTCTTCAACACATACTAAATATGTTAGTGCAATCTCTTGGTCAAGACAAGCCAATCTGAGATGTACACATCGACCTTTCACGACGGATTGTTCAATTCCACCAAGGTCGTGAATTTGTACGTTTAGTTACAAGGAAACCGTTAATGTGATCTTCCGTGATCGGGTATCACCACATTAACTACAATGTAACATGTACCACTTATAATGAATTGGTTGCAATAAATATTCAACATTCAATTATATCTCAAGCAAATGCGATAAAAGATTTATTCTTATAAATAAGTGTTTAATACATGAGTTATACAAAGTAAAAACATACTTTCACGTATAACTCCAACACTAGCAAGAAAAAGAAAGAACATGGGAAAAGAGGATGAACTTCAGTTAGTAAAAAAAGGGAAGATTGATATGTATATTGACGAGAAGCAAACATCAGAAGGATTGGCCGAGACTGTTGAAAAGTCCAACCTAACACAATGATTGCTATAAGTTGGAACTGTCGCGGGCTTGGGAATCAGCCCTTAAGAAGCTCTTACATGAGGAAAATCCGAGTATTGTTTTTCTCATGGAAATGAAATTGCTATGTACTCAAATGATAAAGGTAAATATGCAATCCCTTCACTTCAAGGAATGTTTTTCAGTTGACTGCAAGGGTGAGGGGAACACAAGAAGTGGTGGTCTTTGTATGTTATGGAAGGAGAACGTATCACTATTCTTAATTACGCATTCAACCGTGGGACAATTTGATCCCATGGGGGAGGGTAGGACTAGTTAGTCCCAGCTCCAAACTGACCATATTACCCGTGAAATTCAACATAAAATTACTATATTAGCCCTATTAACATCACAAATTACCAAAATAACTTAACAAAAAAAAACCCTAGGCCACACGGTGCATTTCAATCCCCCCACGCCGTTCTTTTTCCCATCCTCTCACCCACAAGTTCGTCGTCGTGAATTCACGTTCTCTGTCAGCGTGAGTTCGTCTTCTCCGGTTATCCCGCCGTTCGTCGACTTCATCCTCTAATGTGAAGTTGTTTAAAAACATCAAGAAATTTTGCAAATTTTTCATCAAGCTTCTTTTTCATGAAGCGCTGTGGATACGGGACGGGTATCACAGATTTGGGTACCCCCCATTCATCTCTTTCTGTTTCTTTCACTTTATCCCTGGCTTCCTTTGCCTTTTTCCACTTAGGAACTCTCTCAATCTCCTCGCTTTCCTTGCCCTTCTAGGACTCATCCATATCTTTATGCTTCTCAATCCCTTCACTTTCAATTCCCTTCTCAACAGTAACACCTCCATCTTTCTTGTGTTCTCTTTCCCCCATCTCAGCTCGAGGCGTCTCAGAATCAGCAGGCATCTGAGGACCTTCATAGTTGGTTCCACTTCTAAGCTGGATCGCCTTGCAATGCTCTTTCGGGTTCCCCTCCGGCATGGAAGGATATTTTCCCGGCTCTCTATTCACCATCTTTGCAATCTGGCTCATCTGGAACTCTATAGAAGTGAACCGCCTATTGTTCTCTTGTTGAGTTCTAGTCCACTCAACGTTCATCTTTTGGAGCTCTTGATCACGTTGATCACCCTTTTTATGCAACTCTTTCACATCGTACTCCAAGGATGACAACCTCTTACTTCCTTCCTCCACCTTTTGCAGAATAGCTCTCAACATCTCCTCGGTTGATGCACCGCCTTCTCCACCAGGAGGTTTAGACCCTGGATCAACACCTGCAGGAACAGTAATACCAGCTTTTGGGTTAGCATATGAGAAATTCTCATTCTTCCTCCATGTGTTTTGAGGAGGCTGCTGGCCTCCTTGAAATCCTTGTGTGTTCCTCCATTGATTTTGAGGCGGCTGTGGGCCTGGAGGTACAAATGGTTGGCCATAAGAAGGCCTTCCATACTGATTTCCACCTTGGTAGCCATTCTGATTGTAATACGGACCTCCCATGTAATTGGCTACCTCTTGCTGCCCACTTGGTTGGTCTACTCTCTCATTCTCTACTGCATGCTCTCCAACCAAATTCTTCCCCAACTCGAGGTTGTTGATCTTCTCCATCATGGCCATCAACAGCCTTCTCGTTCCTTCACCTTCTTCAACCTGATGCACTCTATGGAAGTCTGCATCTTCATTCCAAGCCCCGGCATTCGTGACAATGTTGTCCACGATCTCTCTACACCTCTCTATGCCTTGATTCAGGAATGCTCCGCCCGCACAGGCGTCTAAATGGTCTTGCCCCGCCTTGTTGGCACCGCTGTAGAAGAATGCCATAATATCTCCCTCATTGTACCCGTGCTGCGGGCACTCTATCAGAATATTTGAGTATCTCTCCCACGCTTGACGTAGGTCCTCTCCTTGCTTCTGGCGGAAGGAAGAGATCTCAATCCTAGCCTTGTTCGTCCTAGATGGAGGGTAGAATTGCTCGAGGAACAGACGCTCGAGCTCGGCCCAAGTGGTTACACCTCCCCGTGGGAGCGTGTTGTCGTACCACTCCTTGGCTATTCCCGTCAATGAGAATGGGAACAGCCTAAGCCTCTTGGCATCTTCAGACATGCCATTATAGTTGAAAGTAGATGCTATCATCAGAAAGCTCCTCAGATGTGTATGAGGATTCTCCTTCCCGATCACCCCCTTGAACTGATTCTCGGTCAGCAGCTTTAGAATTCCTGGGGAAATCGAGAAGTTGTTCGCCTCAACAGGAGGCAATGCCACTCCATCATAGTACCGTTGTGGCTGCGCTGCAAACCTCCCTCGAATAGCCATATTGTAATCTGCGTTCTGGGGCACAGGCTGAGGAGCAACAGGTGGTGCTGGTACTTGTTGAACTGGAGGTGGTTGGTACACAGGTGGTGGATGATATGGGTATGGTGGGTAAGGAAAAGGTGGGTATGGGTAATGTGGATAGGGTAAGTTATTTTGTGGTAAGTTGTAATGTGGGTAAGCAGGGTTTTTCTGAGGGTTATGGACAATGTTATGAGCTGGATTCCCTACGTTTTGTGTATCCGGGTTTAGGCTCTGGCTATCCCCTAACGGAACTTGATTCTGGCTACCACTAACTCCAGTGCCTTCAACTCGGCCTAATTCCTGATTGAACTCGTTCGCAGCATCATCCAACTCATTAGAGATGTCCATCGGTTCTTTCCCTCCGACAGCGTTCATTCTTCTCAAGAAAGCTCGGTTCCTTCTAGCTATCGTCTCAGGGTCCAACGGGATTCTCTCTTCGCTCGTATTCCCTTGTGAGCGTGTTTTCATATACCTGACACACTAACAGAAGGATCAAAACGCAACTGCCGAATGAATTAAAATAAAAATAAACAGAAAAGAAAATCACTCATTACTAACTACTAAGCTATCAACAAGTCCTATTTAAAAAACATACAATGCCATCCCCGGCAACGGTGCCATTGACTTGAAGCGAATATACTAACTCTACTAGTCGCTTACCCGCAAGCGGACGGGTTCACTGTAGTATAAGTACGTATAATGACCAAGTAGTATCGAACCCAAGGGATGGAGTGTATGCGAATAGATCCCTGAAGATCTACGCGTCGTAGTTAATATGAGTGTGATGTTTTTGGATTTTTTTTGAAAGATTAATTAAAACTGAAATAAACTACGTAAACTAAAATACTAAGGAAAACGAATTAACTACGGGTTGTTTTCAAGTAAGAGGTGGTGATGCTTAAGATAGGAATCCCTACGTATACTAACGGAGCAGGAACATAATCAGAATAACTGTGACACGCTAGAAATAACCTAAGTCTAAGAATGCAAGGTGAAAGCTCAAGATTCTAAACCCTAATACTTTACCCTAACACTCGACTTCACTAATCTACTAACAATTTAATAGATTGTGCTTAATTAATGAGACCCTAATTTAACTAAGGTGATGAGGTCGTCCTCCTTCGCTAAACCGGTAAATAAATTAGCCCTTTCTAAACCTTCTCGTTAAGACTACTAGTTGTTAAAGAGTGATACGGTCGTCCTCTCTCTAACACTTTTCGAACGAAATTCAAAGGCAAAGTCTAGATTGATTTTAAGTATTCATTAATCAAGAGAATTAAAACCTAACGTCACACATTACCCTAATTACGTAACCACATCCTACTTCTACGAGTTCATCCTACCCTAAGCATACAAGGGTTTTAGCCGGACATGGCTTTAACAAACATAAAAACAATAGAAGAAACAACGAACATAAATATAATGAATTGAACGAAGAAAATAAGAAACATGAACTAGGGTTTTAAAGGAAAATAAATTCTAAGAACTGAAATTTAATTAACTAAAATGAAGTTTCAAAGCGTTTAAAGTAACCAAGCTAATGAAAAGAACTAAGAAACAAAAATAAACTAAGAATTCGTACGAAAAACCTCGACAAAACGTAAGTAAAGCTTGCTCGTTCTTCTCCTCTTCCTCTCTCTAAAAACTAAGTCTAAAAGTGATCTCTAAAGTTCGGGGACCCTTCAAAACGTGTTTGGAAGAGGTATATATAGGTATCGGGTCGAAACGGGATCTCATGGGCCGAAAAATGAAATTTGGAAAATAAGCCTCGGAAGCGCTCGAGCTGTCCCGGTCGAGCGGGGCGCTCGAGCCTTTGTGGTCGAATGAATCAGCAGGTCGAGCGGGGCGCTTGAGCCTTGTTTGGTCGAATGGTTCCAGAGCTCGAGATGGGCGCTCGAGCTGTGTCCCTCGAGCGGCAAAAACACTCTGTAAGTCCGAAGCGCTCGACCTACGTTGCTCGAGTGATGGTGCTCGAATGGCCTTCCTTCCTTGCAACTAACACTTTTCTTCTCACGTACTAATACCAATCGTACTTCTTCGATATCTTCTCATCCGGGCATCCGTTTGAGTCGATTCAAAGTCCTACGAACTCCGTTTTTCATCCTCGATTCACCTATGAGTATCAAAGAGACCAATTCATCAATGTATAGAAATTGTACTCATTTGGCTCTAAAAACTCAATAAAATCGACCAAAACTAGGGCGTTTCTAGCTACGAATCATGACAATTTCACGCCTAATCAACCCCCCCAAACTTACCATATTGCTTGTCCTCAAGCAATGAAATAATAAGTCAAGTGAAATTGTTAGGGATGAGTCAAAGAATCAATCATGCAAGCTAATGAACTCGAGCTTCAAAAATCAATCACCCGTATACTCACTCACTTTCCTTTATCATACTCATGCAACAATAGCAAGAAACACCAAGATCAAGCATGGATGTGCACTCAACGATGTGTTTCGCTCCCTCACAAGTGTATATCAATGATCAAGGGACTCACTCAAACAATCAATCACTCAAATTGGCAGTCATAGGCTTGTAAGCGCTCTTAACTCCGACCATACTCTAGAAATCAATGCCGAATCAAAAAGGACTTTTCTCAAGGTTGTAATGTAGGCTCTTTGGACAGGTGGGATAACAATATAGGGTAAAGTGACTAACTTGAATGGAGAATAGAAACTCAAACTTTAGTACTTCGAGTTTAGGAACATAATACTTCAAACATTTTCAATCAACACTCTTTCAATTCCACTACTCTCAACACTTCAATTTTTTTCTAACTCTTTTCATTTTTTTTTTCAATCACTTCATTTTTTTTTCTTTTTTTTTTCGCACAAACACATGAGCTCATTTTTTTTCTTTTGCTCATTCTCAATTTTTTTTTCTTTTTCCCACATCTCATAACTTCATCACTCATTCTTCTCATATTCACTCAACAAACAACCTTTTCCTTTTTCAACTCAATTCGATCCTTTCACATTCACACCTTCCTATTCTCCACTCAAATTGGGACAAAAAGGCTTAGGAATTGGAATAGTGTTCATATGTGCTAGCAAATAAAATAGGCTTTAGGCTCAAAGGGGCTAACAAAGGATTCAATGTCATTGGTAAGGAAAATTTTGGATAAGTGACTCATTAAAATCAAAGATGGCCTAAGATCCTATTCGGCATATCAAACTAGACACAATCAAGGAACAAGAGCACATGCAAGTTCTAGCATCCTCTAAGGTGATGATTCACTCACAAACGAAGAGATTAATTAATGCATCAAAATCTCATAAGGCTCAAATCTCACGGCTTTCACATCCATGCTAGTCTAGTGCATTCTCACTCTCATCACACAAGTACTCATAAGGAAAATTTTTAAGCATACGGGTTCTCTCTCAAATCAACTCTAACTCAAACACTCACACCATAAAACTCCTAACTCAACCTCACAACTCAACTCTACTCATCAAATCATACTCAGAGATAGCAATCAACAAGCATAAGATAGCTGATAGGCATGAAATATGCAACAGCGAGTCAAATCAAAATCACCCCAAGGAGTATCTCAACAAACCAATAATCAATCAAACTCAACTCAAAGATAAGAGCGTGCATGCATGTGCAATGTAATCATAAAACAAATAAAAAACTCCACCTCCCAAACTTCGACCTTGCTAGAGGTCTAAGTTTGGGGTTGTGGGTTACCTCAACCAACTAATTCAATTTCTCTCAATAGCTTTGCACACTCCCTTGTCTCAAGTTGGCTCCTTCAATCTGAATAACTCCATGATACCTTTACTCCTTTAGAGACAAGCCTACAAGATAAAACTCTCAAATACGAGGTTAAACATACGACTCAAAATAACTCCCTAATAACTAAAAAAACCCAAAGCAAATAAAAAATAATGGGTTGCCTCCCATTCAGCGCTATTTTTAAGGTCCTCATACCGGACCAAGCTCAAAGGGCTTATGGGACATCATACTAAAATTTACCTCCCTCACTCTCATAAGAGTGGTGTTTGAATTTCTTTCCTTGTTGTCCCTCCATCATGAGTTCCTTTGCTTCCTTCTCCATCTCAAGTGGTATAGGTCTCAACTCCTTGTTGGGACATTGTCAGTTTTGATTAAGATCCCAAAGCCCCTGAAAAGATGTTCGCCTTAATATGTCTGTGTCAGGCTAGTCTTGGTTAGGATTAATGCTTAGTCATTTTACACTTCACAGGTACTCAGTGAGAGGAGAACTCACTGGAGACAATCAAGACTCAGAGCCTGAAGACGAAGAGCACCATCCTGAACTTATGGCAGTCTTCTAAGCTGGCTGAGTAAGTGTCAGTGATGAAGAGTATGACCCTGAGGTCATTACTAACTCAGTCCTGAAGGGAACAGGTTGTCACTGAGTTAATGGGAAGACTTGGAGTAGAGCCAAGCAATGCAAAAGGAATTTCAGCGTCAGGACAAGACCGGTGAGCTCAAGACAAAATGAACTTAATAAGACAAGCCTGAAGCTCAGGAATAAGTTCTGACATTCTCACCAACCTGATGACGTGGACCAATCCGAGGAGGACACGCACGTACGGAACCTGACATAAAGATTGAATTCAGACTGCATATTCAACGGGCAAGCATTTAATGTGCATTTAATGCAAATACCAAATCCATGCAAGGGCGGCTGCTGCATAGAGATATGTCCATTTGAAGCCCCTCTACATAGATGGCTAGAAGGCTATCTCTCCAACGGATAGTTATTCAAACCACCTATAAATACAGAAGACCTTGAACCCATTCAATGTAACGGGAAATTTCCAAGCCAGAAATTACTCAAACTCTCAAGCAATCAAAGCATTCAGCCTTTAAGAGAAACACTCGAAACCTTCTAAATTTCCCAAGTGTTTCTCAGCAACTGAGAGTTATTCTGTATTCCAAGAGCTGATTAGAATTATCTTAAGCTTAGAGAGATTATCCAATCCTTAGCATAGCTTTGCCTTGTAAGGATAATCTCAACTTAGTTGGAATCCAAACTGAAACCAAAACCCTAAGTTAGGCTTGTTGGGAGTAAGTCAGTTAGTGTGATAGTAAGAGTAGTTTGTATAGATCAGTGAGGTAACTGATCTTGGTGCACCTTGGCACGTTAAAAACAAGAATCCCTTGAGTGGATTTCCTGTTAAGTCAGGTCGTGGACGTAGGAGCTTGAGACTCTGAACCACGTTAAACTCCTTGTGTTCTTACTGCTTTGACATTGTGCATACTTGCCATATTATCTGTTCATTCATTGCATTCAAGTTTATCAGGTCTGAATCAATCAACCTGATCCTCAAAAGAACACTGCCCTACTAAACACTTCTCAGATTTGAGTAAAACAAGTTTTCAGAAAGTAAACTAAACAAGACTTTAAACTATCAGGGCTCAAACATTTCCGCACTGAACTTGAACTGATAGTTAGCCAACTGACCCGCACCAAGTGTAGTCAGTGGGTGTATTATCAGCTCCTAGTTCTTTACCACTCTGAGTAAAGGGGACTCAGTCAGTCTTAAGTTTGAAAATTGGTATACGTATATTCCCCCCCCCCCCATACACGTATTCCTCAGTCTTGTACCGGGACCAACAAGTGGTATCAGAGCAGTGGTTCGAAAGACCACTGACTTTGAATACTAATAGTTTCAGAGGAGAAACTGTTGGTGGTCACTGAACAGATCTGAGTTTACCTTTCATAAAACTTGCATCATCATCATGACTTCGAGGAGACTTGAAGCTTCGTTACCTGAATTCTCTGTATCTAACTTTGTCTATTGGAAGTTCAGATTAGAGGCACATCTAGATGCCATCCATGACCAGATGCCGCGTGTACTCAGGGAAGGACCGATCAAGATCACTATTCCTAACGTCAGAGGACTGGGATACGATGATCTTGCGATTGGCGTGCAGGTTCCTAAGGAGAGGAAAGACATGACCAACGATGAAATCAAGATGGTGGGGCTTGACAACGTCGCCAGAAACATCATCTTGCATACGGTGCCTTTCGAGGAGTCAGCTAGGCTGATGAACCTAAAGACGGCAAAGGAGGTTTGGGATGAGCTGACCAGGATGTGCGAAGGGTCAGAAAAGATAAAGGAGAACAAGAGGAATATTGCCATTCAGAAATTCGAAGCGTTCGAGATACTGCCTGATGAGAGCATAGATCAGATGGAGTCCAGATTCATCAAGTTGATGAATGAGTTGGTGATGTTGGACAAGGATGTCCCAAGGAGAGATGTTGCTTCAAAAATCCTGAATGCCCTTCCTGAGAGATGGGACAACAGTGTAATTATGCTTAAAAACACTCAGGATATGAGTAACATAACTTCTGCTTTACTTTTTTCAGAGCTAAAAGCGCTTGAATTTGATCTTAACAAAAGAAAGAAGAAAGTTCAGTCAGAAGAGGAAGGGAAGGAGAAAACTCCTGAGAAAAGTGTGGCGTTCAAGGCCAGGTCTGAACCTGTTGAGCCCTCATCAAATTCTTCATCAAAGTCACTGATGGAGATGAGCAGGGAAGAACTCGCTGAGGAGTACAGCCTGATGGCCAGACGATTTGACAAGCTCAATTCCAGGTTTGGTCGTTATAAAAAGTTTTATCAGGACTCACGTGACAGGAAACCTGAAGGAACCCACCAAAGCTCGAGGAGATATGAGGAGCGAAGAAACACTGACCAGAGGAGAGAACGTGGTGATGAAAGGAGATATTCTGAACCAAAACCTGAAAGAAGAGACGAACAGAGACGTACTCGCGATGATAGATATCCAACCAAGGCTGAAAGCTCACCAAGAACCAGGGAACCTGACTCAAGGAGGAACCCTGAACCAAGAAAAGAAAGAATAAGTGAGCAGGTAGCATGTTACAACTGTAACAAGATTGGTCACTATCAGTACGATTGCCCGGAGCTGAGTGCTAGGGAGAGAGAGGAAAGGAGAGCCACGAGGGATCTAAGATCTGCTGATCGGAGGGCTATGGTGGCTGAGGATGCAACAGACTCTGATGGCCCCACTGAAAGGTCACCTGAACTCTTCTCGGATGATGAGTACGATGATGTCTGCCTAATGGCTAGGGATGAGCCTGAGGTAACATCAAATTCTGTTTGTGCTTCTTACACTGGTCAAAATCCTGAGCTCAACTCAGAGTCAGTTAGAGAAATGAACCTTCAGATCTGTCTTGATCAATTGATGGTTGATTTCTCCAGACTGCAGGAAACTAATGTCTTCTTGGTAGAGGAGAACAAGAAATTGAGTACTGAAGTTCAAAACCTGAATGAACAACTCACTCAGTCTGATCTCAAAGAATCAGCTCAGATTGTGAGACTAACTCAGGAAATTGATATGATCAATTCTGAGCGTCTCCCAAGAGAGAAAATTCTGAAGGAACTGGCTGAGGAAGAGCTGGTCAGGAAGGAAGAGCTGAAAGCACTTAAGAGTAAGTTTGATGACCTCTTCACCAGACATGAAATCCTGAAAAAGAGTGAGGACTCTCTCAAGAAAAAGGTTGCAGCAATGAATAAATCCTCAGTGGCTAGAGAGGAAATAAATAGCAACCAGATACTTGGGAACAAGAAAAAGGGACTTGGATATGTTCCAGAGAAATCCTCACAAGGTCAGTCTCATGTTGCTTCAGGGAGCAACACTGAGAGGGTATTTGTTCAGACAGGCCAGAGTGCACCTAAGGTTGTGCTCCAGGCCCGTCAAACTGATAAGGGCAAAGAAACCGTTGACACAGTCAGGGTTGCTCCTAAGGTAGCTAAGCCAAAACCCAAGGGAAAAGTGAAGCAACCTACGGAAGCCCCTGAGAGCTCAGGCCATGGAAAACCTCAGCGAAAGCAGAGGAAGACTCAGGCCAAGAGCCCTCAGACTGGTCAGCGAGGGTACCATCATGCTTGGCAATACCAACAGGGAAGGCCAAACATGATGACACCCCCGTGGTTTTGGCATCCTGAGGCCTTTAACTGTTTTCCATTCCTTCACTTGCCTAGGGGGAATAGAAATCAGGGTCCTTATCAAGAACAAGGCCCAAGACCTGCTGCACCCAGACCTAGGAAGAACAGGAAGCCAGCCCAAAAGGCACCCACTCAGGCTCCTGCGAAGCCTAAGTCTAGCACCCATACACCATCTTCCTCTCAGGCTAAGAAGAAGAAAGTTGTGTATGTCGATGTTTTAGGGAGACAGATTCACCACTCTGAGGCAATCAGGGTTGTGAAGCAAGTCTGGATCCCGAAAGGTACAGCTGACACAATAGGACCCAACACCCAATGGGTACCTAAAGCCCGATTTGCTTACAGGCGGCTGTGGATCACAACAAGAGGAGAGAAGACTCAATCAAAGCTGTTTGGTACCTAGACAGTGGTTGCTCAAGGCACATGACTGGAATGAAGAGTCTTCTCCAAGAATATCAGGATAAAGATGGTCCACAGGTAACCTTTGGTGATAACTCAAAAGGTGTTACTAAGGGTTTCGGTGTTCTAATTATAGGTACAGTCAGAGTGGAAAATGTGTCCTTTGTGGAAGGACTGAAGCATAACCTGCTGTCAGTAAGTCAATTCTGTGACAAAGGGTTCTGTGTTGAGTTCTCATCGAATAAATGTTCAGTCAAGGACAAATCAACACAAGTGCTTCTATCAGGTATAAGGAAAGGTAACGTTTATCTCGCTGATTGGAGCAGCACTATTCCTAATACTTGTCTTATTGCTAAAAGCTCTCTAGAGCTCAGTTGGTTATGGCATAAAAGATTAAGCCACCTGAACTTCAAGATTCTTAACAAAATTTCTAGACAGTCACTTGTTGATGGTCTACCTAATGAAGTTTTTAGCAAAGATCACGTGTGCAAAGCATGTCAGGAAGGGAAGCAGGTCAGAGCGTCATTCAAAGAAAAGGCTTCCTACTCCACTGACAGGATACTTCAGCTCTTGCACATGGATCTATTTGGTCCAATAACACCTGTGAGTATGAATGGTAGAAAATATACCCTTGTGGTTATTGATGATTATTCTAGATATACTTGGGTTATTTTCTTGTTGAATAAGAAGGAAACACAGGTGAAGCTTCCAGAGTTGCTCAGAAGACTCAGCAATGAGAAAAATCAGTCCATTACTAAGATCAGATCTGACAAGGGCACTGAATTTATAAATTCATATATTTCTGACTTTTGTAATGAACTTGGTATAGCTCATGAGACTTCTGCAGCTAGAACCCCACAACAGAATGGTGTCGCTGAAAGGAGGAATCGGACACTGAAGGAAGCTGCAAGGACCATGCTGGCTGAGTCAGGATTGCCCAAGAAGTTTTGGGCTGAGGCAATCAACACTGCATGCTACACTCAGAACAGATCCATGCTGAACAAGCAACATGCTCAGACCCCATATGAGACATGGAACAAAAGAAAACCTCGTATTTCTTACTTTCATGTGTTTGGTTGTAAGTGCTTCATCCTCAACAATGGGAAGACCCAGTTGAAAGCCTTTGATAGCAAATCTGATGAAGGAATATTCTTGGGATATTCTGAAATTAGCAAAGCTTTCAGGGTTTACAATTGTAGGACCCTTGTTGTGGAAGAATCACCTCATGTTGTCTTTGATGAATCTGCTAATGAGTCTAGGGTAAAGGTGCTGAATCCTGACACTGAGGAGGTCACGAGGAGAGTGACAAAGCTGAGCTTGAAGAATCAACCTGATCCCAAGATCAAGACTGTGCCAATCCCCAGATGGGATGATGATGACGATCAGGATGATGAACCAAGTGCCACTCCTAAACCCAGCACATCAGGGATTGTTGAGCCTCAGACAGAGAAACAGGCTCAACCAGAGGTAAGTACCGTCTATGAAGATGCTGTTGCAGCTGAGACGGCTCCTGAGTCACCTCATCAAGGGGGAATCAATGTCCCTGACATTGAGCTTGTCAATCCCTTTGGTATAGACTCAGGATCATACCCTTCTGTTCAATTTCCTGAATTTTATGAGCCTGTAGACACTAACATTGCAGGTACTTCAGGAACAACTCCTGGCAAAAGAACATGGTTAGAAGATCATCCCATTGATCAAATTATTGGTGATCCAACTGAGGGAGTCAGGACCAGACGGTTTCATGGTGAGAGTGCATTGTTCTGTTGCTTTCTCTCTGAGCAAGAGCCTCAGAACATTGAAGAAGCTCTCACTGACTCGAACTGGATCATTGCCATGCAAGAGGAGTTGAATCAGTTCACAAGGAATCAGGTTTGGGAACTGGTAGATAGACCTAGGCATCAAGGAGTGATTGGTACCAAGTGGGTCTTTAAGAACAAGAAGGATGAGAATGGTGTTGTGGTAAGGAACAAGGCTAGACTGGTTGCAAAAGGGTATTGTCAGTCTGAAGGAATAGACTATGATGAGACTTTTGCTCCAGTGGCTAGATTGGAAGCTATCAGGTTGTTCCTTGCCTATGCGACATATAAGAAGTTCAAGGTGTATCAAATGGATGTCAAGAGTGCATTCTTGAATGGTGTACTCAATGAAGAGGTATATGTTGAACAACCTCCCGGGTTTGAGGTTGGAGATAGAGTATACCATTTGAAGAAAGCACTCTATGGACTTAAACAAGCACCAAGAGCTTGGTATGATACCCTCTCTCAATTCCTGACTGATCATGGGTTCAAGAAGGGAACAGTGGATAGGACATTGTTCAGGATCACTGAAGGTGATGACATTCTCTTGGTCCAAATTTATGTGGATGACATAATATTTGGATCACCAAATCATCAGTTATGTGAGAAATTCTCTAAACTGATGACTGGTAAATTTGAGATGTCAATGATGGGAGAGATGAACTTCTTCTTAGGATTGCAGGTCAAGCAGACTGATCAAGGTATATTTATTAATCAGGCCAAGTATACAAGAGACTTGATTCATAAGTTTGGTGTTCAGAACAGCAATCCAGCCAGGATCCCAATGAACACAAATTGGAAGATGGATCCTGACACTGAAGGGACTTCAGTGAATCAGACTGAGTATCATGGGCTGATAGGTTCTTTACTGTACCTGACTGCAAGTAGGCCTGACATTACGTTTGCAGTTGGTGTGTGTGCTAGGTATCAGTCTGATCCCAAGAGAAGTCATTTGGAGGCTGCTAAGAGGATACTTAAGTATTTGAAAAGGACAGTTAATATGGGACTATGGTATCCTTCAGATGACAACCTTGAACTGACAGGGTATTCAGATGCAGACTATGGAGGTTGTAGGATTGATAGGAAATCAACCTCAGGGACATGTCAGTTTTTGGGAAGTAAGTTGATCTCGTGGTTTAGTAAGAAGCAGAATTCAGTGGCAACATCCACAACTGAGGCTGAGTATATGGCTGCAGGGAGTTGTTGTGCTCAGATCCTATGGTTGAGGCAACAGTTGAGGGACTACCAAGTATTTGCTCTTCAGGTTCCAATCTATTGTGATAACAATAGTGCAATAGCAATCACTCAGAACCCAGTGCTTCACACAAGGTGCAAGCATGTGGATATTAGACACCACTTCATTCGAGATCATGTGGAAAAGAAAGATATTAGGATGGAAAAGATTCACACTGATAGGCAAAGAGCTGACATCTTGACTAAGCCCTTGGCTGAAGCAAGGTTTATGGAACTGTCAGTGGAATTGGGACTCTTAGATTCGGGAGAACAGTCAGTGTAGGGTTCTAGGGGGAACTCAGGCCAGACTCGAACTCAGCGAGGTATCAGGGTGCTACAATGTCTCCCTGACAGGTATGGGTTCTAACCTGACTCTTGTGAATCTCAAGCGTCTCCCTGAGTCATTCGTCCTGAAAATCTTTATTAAATGCATTCCGTTTTCATTAAAAGCGCGCCTTTTCATATTTAAAACCCAAGCGCACGGAGCATTTAATGCCAGTTACTTTTTCATATACGTGTCCATTTTATACGGAATGTGACTGACTTGGGGTTTTAATTAAAACTGAGATTAATCCTGGCCTCTCATTTCAAAACCTTTCGAATTCAGGAATCAATCTCAACCCCACGTTTGAGTAACTGACTTAGTCTTATCAATCAAGGGTGCCATTTGAGGTCTTTACGCAAACACAACGCACAATTTGCACACTGAGTTTTCTCTTGCTCAAACACAGAATTTCTAAAACCTCTTTTCAAAAAACAATGGCATTCCTTGATTCCGACTGGACAACCGACAAGATCGTCGATGTTGTTGAAAAGAAGCTGGTACACATGGAGCAAGTCATCTCCATGGAAGGTATCTGTCTAACGGTTGAGGAAATCAAACCCGTTTTTAAATGGATTTCCGACGCCGGGTTGGAAACATACTTCACCACCCGCCCCTCTTCTGTGCTCCCAAGAACAGTGGTGGAAGCTTATTTGAACATGTTCTTGCGGAAGGGGGAAGTCTTCACAAAGGTGACTGCACTAAAGCCGACGGGGGAAAAGAACAGCGACGGAGAGTCTCTCTACGACTCGGAGGTGGTCACCATCGATCTCAGGCAGGCGGTGAGGGAAGTTTTCAAGCTGCCATCCTCAGGCATCAACCCCAGGACTTACAAGGAAAACTCGGAGGGAGAATTCCTTGGGAAATGGACCAAGTCAGGGTCTTCGGAGTTCAGGGCCCGTCAGAACAAGAGCACTCTAAAGCCGGAATACAGGGCTCTGGTGGACTTGGTGTCCAAGATGGTGATGGGAGCAACTGGCTCTCACGAGCAGTTGAGTCTGCCCAAGCTGAGGCTCATGGGAGCAATCGCTGATGGAGTGGAAGCGAACTGGGAGCAGTTCTTCCTTGATCAACTCCATTAGGCGGGATTGGACAAGATCACGCGTGACAAGGAGAAGAAGCACATATCCGTCAGTGCCATCTTGCCATTTGGCACAAGATTGTCCATGCTGATTGCTCATGCGTGCCATGAGTACACTTTTGACTTTGAGGACAACCTTTCCTCAAAGAAGGTAATGTTTTCCTCACTGAGTGACACCTATTCAGTGCTAGGGCTGACTGATCCCAATGCGAAAGCAAAGGGTCAGGCCAGAAAGCCAGTTGGGAAGGCCAAGAAAGTGGCAACCAGCCTCATTGAAAAGGTGGATGAGCTCCTTGAGAGGAGTAAGGAGGCTGAGAAGGCTGTTGCTGAAGAGGTGGAGCAACCTGAGGTGAGCGTGGCTGAGAAGAAGGAGAGGAGGGTGAAAATCGTGCTGTCAGGGAAGAGCACGAAGTCAGGGACTGAGTCAGATCCCAAGAAGGCCGGGACTGAGGCTGAGGGAACTGATAATGACGTCAGTAAGGAGGGCGCTCAGGGAGAGAGGCCCCTGAAGAGACTTAGGAGGGGAGTAAAGAAGTCTCCTGCTAAGAAACTTCCTGAGCTGAGTGAGAGGGAGAAGTCAAGCTCTCCTGGAGCCTCTGACTTAGAGGAGGTAAGAAAGACTGTTGAGACGGCTGAGTCATTGCAGCCTGAGACAGCACCCACTCAAACACCCCCACATCCTGAAACCCAAACACCTTCCATCCCTGACCCCGCACCTCAAACTCCCCAACTCCCCCAACCTTCAGAGCCCAATCACCCTACTGAGTCAGTGCCCTCAACCTCACCTACAATTGAGCCTGACCAGTTAGCCGAGCCAAACCTTCCCAACCCCTCAGATTTTCCCTCATACCCCAACCCCAAAGACTGTCCCAAATCTATTTCAGCTGAAGAGGATGAGTTCCTTGAAATAGAGGAGGAGGAGCTGGATGAGCACATGGCGGGAGGTATACTGGAGAATACGCTCAGGGGGAATGCCACGGAGTGGGCAGGAAACTGCTGGCCTGGACTGTACAAATATACTGAATTGCTGGCATATGTGGTGGAGCTCAAAGTTTGGTTGGACTTCAAACAATCAAACATGCAGGAGCAACATATGCTGGTGGACGCTCGCGGCTGGGAGCACTGGGAGACGGAGGAGGCCAAGATATGCTCATTCTTTGGCCTGACAAGCTGGCTTCAACTATTGAACTTCGATAACCTGAAGAAGCTTGTGGCTGAAATGATGGCCAAAAGCAAGGCTGATCTTCTCTCCGTTGAAGAGAAGGAGGATGATGAGGAGGATGATGACGCTCAAGGTGGAGCTGTGGAAAAGGCAGTGGAGGAGACTGCTAGAGAAGTTGATGAGATGGACTCTGAGCCTCAGGCTCAGGGGGAAGGTGATAAGAACACTGGTGCCAAGGGTGGACCAGTGGCTGAGGATGTTGTGAACATCTCAGCTGCCAATGAGACATCTGTCGATGAAGGGATTCCCTGCCCTGAGACACGAGAGGATGATGTTGAGGCATTCGAGGAGACTCTCAGTTCCGAAGGACAAGTTCCTAAGGTTCAAGTTAGCTTAGCCGAGCCTGAGGAGGCGGCTATGACTACTTCACAACTGCCTTCAGTGCACCTTGAAGAAGGGACTGATGCTGCAGGGGCTGACAAGGGAAAGCAGCCAATCACTGATGAGGCCGCTGATGATGAAGATGTGATCATAACCGGGGTCGGCCGTGCTGAATTTACAAGCATAGTGGAGGTCAAACAGGAGAAAACCTCGGAAAATCTAGCTGAGCTTCAGGAGGAAGTAATGAGGCTACGTGCTGAAAAAGATGAAGACTCCAAGGCCCTGGCGAAGCACATCAGGTGGACAAAGTCAGCTTACAACACCCTTGCTAACAGGGAGCTGATCTTGTTAAAGCGCACAATGACTGACACGGCCAAGTCAGTGAAGAATGAGAGGAAGCGCACAAAGAAGATGCTCAGAAACACTCTCAAGAAGCTTGAAGAGAGGGATGCGATCAGGGACGAACAGATGAATCAGGCAGTGGACAGGCTTGCAGTTCAGACTGGAGCTATTGTCACTCAGGCCTTGAAGGACTCAGCGTCCAAATTAGAGCTGGAGTCAGGGAAGCTGGATCGCACCTCTCAATCAGTGGCGGACGTTTTGGCTAAGGCCACTGAGGAGTCTGCGAAGATACTGACTGAGGTGGGCAGAGTCAGCGGTGAGTCCTTGAAGGTGGAAGAAAGGATCACCAAGGCTGAACAAAGTCTCCAACTCTCTATGGAGGTCTTTGAGAAGAAAGTCAATGCTGCCATCAGTTCCGTATCTTTTGCAGGGACTGGGATTTCAATGGGAGTTGAATTATTGAAGGAGGGAATCAACGATGTCCATTCCCTAGCCTCCTTCGTAATCAACAGCGGATCTGACGCATTCCCATCTGAGGCCAATGATGATGCCAAAAAGGGGGAAAAGAAGAAGAAAAGATCCCGCCCTGAGGCATCTGAGGCAGTTAGTCAAGGAGAGACCGTCCTAGCTGATCCTGAAGCCAATCCTGATGGAAATATTCTAAGGGTAAGGAAGTCAGCTAGGTTAGCGGCCGTGGAGAAGGAAGGAGAACAATTAGTTGCCAAGCTGAGGGAGGAGGCAACAAAGACAAAGGCCAATGAACCTTCAAAGCAACAACCTGAGCCAGTCCAAAGATCGTCACCCATGAGCTCAAGGAAGAATCCCATCACTTACTCAGGTGATTTAGTTGCGGAGCTATGTGCTGAAGCATGGGGAGATCAACCTGAAAAGACTGAGGCTATGCGCAGAGCTGAAATTGCTCAGAAGGAGAAGATGCGCATTTTGGAGAAGAAGGTTGAAAAGCTGACTGACATCAATGAGTTTCAACAACGCGAACTAGATGATGCAGTGATCAGCTTGCTAAGGAGGAAGAAGGCGAAGCCTGAGCCAAGGAAGTACAGGAAGAAGCCAACAGTTAGGAAATCAACAATTCTTCAAGTCAGAAGGCCAGAATCAGGAGCAAGGGAAGCTTTTGTTGATGAGTTCGTCTTAGAGACTTTGAAGGAGTTTTGGACTGATGCAAGGGATGAATTTGTCAGGCTATGGTTTGTTGTGAAGAAGTGGGGCGACACTGACGATATTGATGCCCACTTCACTGACTATATGATGGACAATCATCCTGAGCTATTCCAGAAGATCTTGGAGGAGGCTGAGGCAGCTCAAGTCCAAGTGAAGGCTCCTGAGTTCACCATTCGAACTCCTCCCTTGATTCCTGGAACTCAAAAGCATGACACTAAGGCCATAATGATGGAAGTCTTGAAGATAGCCAGAGCTGAAGGATATGTGAACCAACCTGGAAGACTTGACGAGCTAAAGGCAAGAGTTTATGCAGGATATGGACTCAAGCCTGAAATGAGATTAGTCTAGGTGTTCATAGGCTTCTTGTAATAGATTAGATTCATTGTAATCATCTCCACATCTATCAATGAAATCTATTACTTTTGCCCACAGACAAAAACTCATTGTCTTTTTGGCTGTTGTTTAAAATTCTGTACTTTATCAAGAATTGCTCTAACACTGTCTTATCTTATAGATAGGTTTGTCTTGTTTCCTCTAAGTGTTTTGAGGATCTTTTCAGTGTTTTGACATCATCAAAAAGGGGGAAATTGTTGGGACATTGTCAGTTTTGATTAAGATCCCAAAGCCCCTGAAAAGATGTTCGCCTTAATATGTCTGTGTCAGGCTAGTCTTGGTTAGGATTAGTGCTTAGTCATTTTACACTTCACAGGTACTCAGTGAGAGGAGAACTCACTGGAGACAATCAAGACTCAGAGCCTGAAGACGAAGAGCACCATCCTGAACTTATGGCAGTCTTCTAAGCTGGCTGAGTAAGTGTCAGTGATGAAGAGTATGACCCTGAGGTCATTACTAACTCAGTCCTGAAGGGAACAGGTTGTCACTGAGTTAATGGGAAGACTTGGAGTAGAGCCAAGCAATGCAAAAGGAATTTCAGCATCAGGACAAGACCGGTGAGCTCAAGACAAAATGAACTTAATAAGACAAGCTTGAAGCTCAGGAATAAGTTCTGACATTCTCACCAACCTGATGACGTGGACCAATCCGAGGAGGACACGCACGTACGGAACCTGACATAAAGACTGAATTCAGACTGCATATTCAACGGGCAAGCATTTAATGTGCATTTAATGCAAATACCAAATCCATGCAAGGGCGGCTGCTGCATAGAGATATGTCCATTTGAAGCCCCTCTACATAGATGGCTAGAAGGCTATCTCTCCAACGGATAGTTATTCAAACCACCTATAAATACAGAAGACCTTGAACCCATTCAATGTAACGGGAAATTTCCAAGCCAGAAATTACTCAAACTCTCAAGCAATCAAAGCATTCAGCCTTTAAGAGAAACACTCGAAACCTTCTAAATTTCCCAAGTGTTTCTCAGCAACTGAGAGTTATTCTGTATTCCAAGAGCTGATTAGAATTATCTTAAGCTTAGAGAGATTATCCAATCCTTAGCATAGCTTTGCCTTGTAAGGATAATCTCAACTTAGTTGGAATCCAAACTGAAACCAAAACCCTAAGTTAGGCTTGTTGGGAGTAAGTCAGTTAGTGTGATAGTAAGAGTAGTTTGTATAGATCAGTGAGGTAACTGATCTTGGTGCACCTTGGCACGTTAAAAACAAGAATCCCTTGAGTGGATTTCCTGTTAAGTCAGGCCGTGGACGTAGGAGCTTGAGACTCTGAACCACGTTAAACTCCTTGTGTTCTTACTGCTTTGACATTGTGCATACTTGCCATATTATCTGTTCATTCATTGCATTCAAGTTTATCAGGTCTGAATCAATCAACCTGATCCTCAAAAGAACACTGCCCTACTAAACACTTCTCAGATTTGAGTAAAACAAGTTTTCAGAAAGCAAACTAAACAAGACTTTAAACTATCAGGGCTCAAACATTTCCGCACTGAACTTGAACTGATAGTTAGCCAACTGACCCGCACCAAGTGTAGTCAGTGGGTGTATTATCAGCTCCTAGTTCTTTACCACTCTGAGTAAAGGGGACTCAGTCAGTCTTAAGTTTGAAAATTGGTATACGTGTATTCCCCCCCCCATACACGTATTCCTCAGTCTTGTACCGGGACCAACACTCCTTCTCACCTTTATCTGGAGGAGTCTTACTAAACAATTTCTTGAGTTTGGACTTTTTCTTCTTAACTCCTCTTTTTCCCTCCAACTGGACCACATCCACTCTTTTCACTTCTTCATCCTTCAACTTCTTCACTTTATCTCTATCAAAATAATCAAGAACATAATGCTCATGGGTTAAATAATCAAGTGAAAGACTAACAAAATCATAAATATAAGAAGGATTAGGGATAAGAGGTGTGTCTTCAACACGAGGATCAATTGCATCCATGCAATACAAGCTCTCATCCTCCCTCGGGTGCTTCATGGCTTCATATAGGGAGATCTTCACTTCTTGATCATCAAACTTCAATGTAATCTTCCCATTTGCCACGTCTAGCACCATCCCCGCCGTAGCTAAGAACGGTCTTCCCAAGATCAGGGGCACGTGCTCATCTTCCTCCATCTCTAGCACTACAAAGTCGGCTGGAAAAATGTGATCTCCAACTCTCACTAGGACGTCTTCAACCACTCCTTGAGGTCTAGTAATAGACCGATCGGCAAGTTGAAGCGTCATCATTGTGGGTTGAAGTTCACCACCTTCCAACTTCTTGAAAAGCGACAAGGGCATGAGATTGATGCTCGCCCCGAGGTCGCACAACGCTCCCTTCTTGATCCCGTTCCCAATGTCACATAGGATCGTGAAGCTCCCGGGATCCTTCAGCTTCGGTGGAAGCGCCTTGTGCACTAATGCACTCACCTCGTGGTTCAACTGCACCAACTTCGGCTCATCCACTCGCCGTCTTTTCGCGATCAAGTCCTTCAGAAACTTTGCATAATGCGGCATCTGTTCCAAAGCATCATAAAAAGGAATGTTAATGTGAAGTTGTTTAAAAACATCAAGAAATTTTGCAAATTTTTCATCAAGCTTCTTTTTCATGAAGCGCTGTGGATACGGGACGGGTATCACAGATTTGGGTACCCCCCATTCATCTCTTTCAGTTTCTTTCACTTTATCCCTTGCTTCCTTTGCCTTTTTCCACTTAGGAACTCTCTCAATCTCCTCACTTTCCTTGCCCTTCTGGGACTCATCCATATCTTTATGCTTCTCAATCCCTTCACTTTCAATTCCCTTCTCAACAGTAACACCTTCATCTTTCTTGTGTTCTCTTTCCCCCATCTCAGCTTGAGGCGTCTCAGAATCAGCAGGCATATGAGGACCTTCATAGTTGGTTCCACTTCTAAGCTGGATCGCCTTGCAATGCTCTTTCGGGTTCCCCTCCGGCATGGAAGGATATTTTCCCGGCTCTCTATTCACCATCTTTGCAATCTGGCTCATCTGGAACTCTATAGAAGTGAACCGCCTATTGTTCTCTTGTTGAGTTCTAGTCCACTCAACGTTCATCTTTTGGAGCTCTTGATCACGTTGATCACCCTTTTTATGCAACTCTTTCACATCGTACTCCAAGGATGACAACCTCTTACTTCCTTCCTCCACCTTTTGCAGAATAGCTCTCAACATCTCCTCGGTTGATGCACCGCCTTCTCCACCAGGAGGTTTAGACCCTGGATCAACACCTGCAGGAACAATAATACCAGCTTTTGGGTTAGCATATGAGAAATTCTCATTCTTCCTCCATGTGTTTTGAGGAGGCTGCTGGCCTCCTTGAAATCCTTGTGTGTTCCTCCTTTGATTTTGAGGCGGCTGTGGGCCTGGAGGTACAAATGGTTGGCCATAAGAAGGCCTTCCATACTGATTTCCACCTTGGTAGCCATTCTGATTGTAATACGGACCTCCCATGTAATTGGCTACCTCTTGCTGCCCACTTGGTTGGTCTACTCTCTCATTCTCTACTGCATGCTCTCCAACCAAATTCTTCCCCAACTCGAGGTTGTTGATCTTCTCCATCATGGCCATCAACAGCCTTCTCGTTCCTCCACCTTCTTCAACCTGATGCACTCTATAGAAGTCTGCATCTTCATTCCAAGCCCCGGCATTCGTGACAATGTTGTCCACGATCTCTCTACACCTCTCTATGCCTTGATTCAGGAATGCTCCGCCCGCACAGGCGTCTAAATGGTCTTGCCCCGCCTTGTTGGCATGACTTGAAGCGATTTTACTAACTTCTACTAGTCGCTCACCCGCAAGCGAACGGGTTCACTGTAGTATCAGCAAGTATAACGACCAAGTATTTCGTACCCAAGAGACAGTGTATATGCGAATAGATCCCTGAAGAACTACGCGTCGTAATTAATATGAGTGTATTGTTTTTGGATTTTTTTTGAAAGAGTAATTAAACTAAACTGAAATTATCCTACGAATGCAAAAGGAAAATTAAACGAAATATTAAAAGGTGTGTTTTCAAATATGAGATGGTGATGCTTAAGATAGGAATCCCTACGTATACTAACGGAGCGGGTACATAATCAAAATAACTGTGACACACAAGAATTAACCTAAGTCTAAGAATGCAAGGTGAAAGCTCAAGATTCTAAACCCTAATACTTTACCCTAACACTCGACTTCACGAATCTACTAACAAGTTACTAGATTGTGCTTAATTAATGAGACCCTAATTTAACTAAGGTGATGCGGTCGTCCTCCTTCGCTAAACCAATAGATGAATTAACCTTTCCTAAACTTTCTCGTTAAGTCTACTCGTTGTTAAAGAGTGATACGGTCGTCCTCTCTCTAACACCTTTCGAACGAAATTCAAGAGCGAAGTCTAGATTAATTTTAAGAATTCATTAACCAAGAGAATTAAAACCTAACGTCACAAGTTACTCTAATTACATACCCACAACCTACTTCTACGAGTTCATCCTACCCTAAGCATGCAAGGGTTTTAGCTAGACATAGATTTAACGTAAACAATAACAATTAGACAAGTTACGAACATGAACATGGTAATTAAAATGAAGAAAAGATCGAACATAAACTGGGGTTTTAAGATATAAAAGAATACTGAAATTAATTGACAAAACGAGGTCTCAACGTATTAAAGAACAAAAGATATTAAGAAACGAAACTAAAACGTGAAATCGTAATGTGAATTCGTAAGCAAAAACCTCAAAACCGTAAAATTAAACTTGTTCGTCTCTTCTCTTCCTTCTCTCTCTAAAAATTCTATGTAAAAGTGATGTAGTGCGTTCGGGGATCCTTCAAAACGTGTTTGGAAGAGATATATATATGAAACGGGCCGATTCGTGAACTCGTGGGCCGAAAAACATAAGTTGAAGAAATTGCCTTGGAAGCGCTCGAGCAGACCCGCTCGAGCGGGTCGCTCGAGCTAAAGTGGTCGAGCGGATCAGGTGCTCGAGCGAGGTGCTCGAGCTACCTCCCTCGAGCGCCCGAAATGTTCTGTATGTTTATATGCGCTCGAGCCCTTAGCTCGAGCGGGGCGCTCGAGCTATCTACCTCGAGCGGGTCTTCCTTCCTTTGCAACTAACACTTTTCTTCACACGTACTAATACCACTCGTATTTCTTCGATATCTTCTCATCCGGGCATCCGTTTGAGTCGATTCAAAGTCCTACGAACTCCGTTTTACATCCTCGATTCACCTATGAGTATCAAAGAGACAAATTCATCAACGTATAGAAATAGTACTCATTTGGCTCTAAAAACTCAATAAATTCGACCAAACACTAGGGCGTTTCTAGCTACGAATCATGATAATTTCACGCCTAATCAACCCCCCCAAACTTACCATATTGCTTGTCCCCAAGCAATGAAATAATAAGTTAAGTGAAATTGTTAGGGATGAGTAAAAAAAATCAATCATGCGAGCTAATGAACTCAAGCTTCAAAAGTCAATCACCCGTATACTCACTCACTTTCTTTTATCATACTCATGCAACAATTACAAGAAACACCAAGATCAAGCATGGATGTGCACTCAACGATGTGTTTCACTCCCTCACAAGTGTATAACAATGATCAAGGGACTCACTCAAACAATCAATCACACAAATTGGCAGCCATAGGCTTGTAAGTTCTCTTAACTTCGACCGTACTCTAGAAATCAATGCCGAATCAAAAAGGACTTTCCTCAAGGTTGTAATGTAGGCTCTTTGGACAGGTGGGATAACAATATAAGGTAAAGTGACTAAAGTGAATGGAGAATAGAAAATCAAACTTTGACACTTCGAGATTAGGAACAGACTACTTCAAACATTTTCAATCAACACTCTTTCAATTCCACTTTTCTCAACACTTCAATTTTTTCTTTCTTTCTCACTCTTTTTACTTTTTTTTTCAATCACTTCATTTTTTTTTTCGCACAAATACATGAGTTCTTTTTTTTCTTTTGCTCATTCTCAACTTTTTTTTTGTTCTTTCCCACAACTCAAATCCTCATCACACCTTTTCATATTCACTCAACAAACAACCTTTTCCTTTTTCAACTCAATTCACTCCCTTCACATTCACACTTTCCTATTCTCCACTCAAATTTGGACAAAAAGGCTTAGGAATTGGAATAGTGTTCATATGTGCTAGCAAATAAAATAGGCTTTCGGCTCAAAGGGGCTAACAAAGGATCAATGTCATTGGTAAGGAAAATTTTGGCTAAGTGACTCATTAAAATCAAAGATGGCCTAAGATCCTATTCGGCATATCAAACTAGACACAATAAAGAAGCAAGAGCACACACAAGTTCTAGCATCCTCTAAGGTGACGATTCACTCACAAACGAAGAGATTAAATCATACATTTAAATCTCGTAAGGCTCAACTCTCACGGCTTTCACATCCATGCTAGTCCTAGTGAATTCTCACTCTCATCACACAAGCACTCAAAAGAAAACTCATAAGCATACAAGTTCTCTCCCTAATCAGCTCAAACTCACATACTCACACAAAGGAATTTTCAACTCACTCTCACAACTCAACTCTCCTCACTGAGTCATACTCAAGAATCAATAATAAGCAGTCTAGAAGAGTTGGTAAGCATGAAATCATCAAGCAACAATCATAGCAAATCGAAACGCATCCCTTATAAGTTAAAAGACTTCCAATACAATCCCATAGAACATGCACTCCACGCAAACACTACAATTCACACTAAAAAACAGAAACAAATAAGAAAAGAAATGAAAAAGAAAAGATAAAGGAAAAGGAAAAGAAAATTGGGGGCATCCCAGGACTCTCAAGCATCTGGAGGTGGTGGTGGCCGGTAGTTTTGATGATCAGCCCCCAAGTGCGATACGAACAGCGACTCCATCCATCGATGCATGTCTGAAAAATGATCCTCCATTCTTGTTGTCCTCGTATCTAGCCTATCTTGCGTCTCACGCAAGTAGGCCACGTCACTTTGGAGCGTCTGCATCATGTTTCCCATCCGTGTCCATTCCTCGCGTGAGGGAGACCCCTGCCTAGGCGACTGCACCCCCAGTGACTCTACTTCCATCTCTTGCGGCTCCTCACCTGCAGCTTCGCCCGCATCTTCGCCTGCCTCATATTCTTGATCTTCTTCTTCTTGGAGGTCTGCTACTCCACTTGATCCGGCACCGCTTGTCCCTTCACCTCGGCTTCTCTTCGTAGGCTTCCCATCTCGGAGCCATCGGCTGTCCACATCATGAGTGAATTTGGCGCTCAAAGCCAAGTGCCTCTGTCCGTTCATCCCCAGATTTGCAATCTTCTTCCTCTTCAACGTCACAAGCTTGTCATGTGGGAGAGGGAAAAGAGTATCTTCCGCGAATCGAATACAAAACTGCCCATCCAGTGCTCAAACATCAGCGTGTGGCGCAGCTGGTCAAAATCTAAATCCTTCCCGGGGACAGGAGCTACACAGGACACATATCCCAAGTGCTTCATGAACACTGAGATTAGACCTCCTCCTCGCACCTTTGAGGTCTTGGCCCCGAGCTTGAATGCCGCCTCGTAGTTGTGCTCTACGAAGTCCCGTCCGAAGTCGTGATCCTTCTGATAAAGGAGATACCACATACCGTAGAGCTACTTGCTCGTCACGGTCCCGTCTCAGAACGGGCGTAGATGGTATTTCCCAAAATTCGCTCCAAATACCTAATCACTGGGTTCCGGATCGCAGAGGCTCGAGCAATCTGTCCCTTGTACTCACCGGCCATCCTTCCCGTGATGTCTTTCCAAAATCCATTTGCGTTGTACGACTTCGATATCCGGTTGGGCCTAGGTAGAGCCGGGAGCCCAAGTGCTAAGTTCACATCTCTGATCTCACAGTGCTGCCACTCGTTTCTGTATTTGAACTTGAAAGCGTTCTCATTCTTCTTCTCTATGGTGGCCAGGAACTCCTCGGTCAAATCAGCGTGGGTGTCCATCGTGAGCAATATCTCGAAGAACTCATCCATGCTGTTCCTCGTAAATATCCTCCCGATTTCCTCTTCGATCCCTACGTCTTGCATAAATTGCACCACTGGCCTACGGGTTTTCACCACCCTTCCGGTGACCAAACTCCATCTATAAGCAACATATCTCCAGCTATCCTCGAAGTCCAAATTGTTCCATCTTGAAGGGAGCAATCCCTTTGTCCTAAGCTCATTCGTTAACTCTTCCAACTCAGCATTGCTCATGATTCGGTCCTCATTCCTTTTGGGAGCCATAGTACCTGAGACACAATAGAGCATTTTCAATTCATTCATAACATAGGATTCCATATATATCAAGTAGCACTCTCAATTTCCCTTATCTAACAATCTCAACTTGAGTCCACTCACTCAATTCAAGTCATATTCATTCATCTCAAGAACTCAAGTAAATTCCAAACAATTCATCATTCACACTTAATCAATGCCAACAATCGAGTCTATCATGAAGTAACAATACCCAAAAAGTGTGTAATTTACATGCTCAAGACTCAACTCCTACCTATTCATGCTCAATCAATCTCTATTCACAACAATTTCATCTCAATTTGCAAAACCCATCTCATTTTCTTCAAATTCCTATTTTCTCACTCTAAGGTTTCACTAATCCTACACATTCAATCACGAAATTGAAGGCAAATTTAGCAAACCCATAACATATTATCTACATTCATCAACAAGGAACAAAGAATCAATGGAACATGCAAAAATCCCAAATTTCGAATTCATGAACCCTAGTTCTTCAATTCATACCTAAATCCTGCATAAAACTATGAATTGAAAGACAAAAGAGAGAATTTACGTACCTTTCTTGAGGGAGTATGCGAAATATGCAAAGAAATCGAAGGAATACGGGAGTAATTCGTGAGAATGGATCGAAATCGCCCGAAATCGCCCAAAATCGCCCCTTCTAGTGTGTGAAAGTGTGTGAATTCGTGTGGAAATGGGTATTTATAGAGTGGGCGACGCAGGGCAAAACCCGCTACCCGCTCGAGCAGACCCGCTCGAGCGGGTCGCTCGAGCAAAGTGGTCGAGCGGTTCCTGAGGTCGAGCGAGGCGCTCGAGCAATTCCCCTCAAGCACCCGAAATGTTCTGTATGTTTTGATGCGCTCGAGCCCTTAGCTCGAGCGGGGCGCTCGAGCAAAGTGGCTCGAGCGGTTCCTCCTTCCACTTTCAAATTTCGAGCTCAACACTTATTTTTTGCATACCAAACGCGCTCGACACATTCATCACACATATTTGAGCATAAACTAACCTGAGAACTCCTCGATTTAAGCCAGGTCGCTCATTCGACGAGGAGTTGGGGTCTCTTCCTAACGTGCAATTCACCAATCCACTTCAAGTCGAACTTATGCTCTCACACTTAATTCGATCCAACGACCCTCATGCATCGATATTTTCGAAAAATTTGACCAATTTTTCATAGAATTTCGTGTACGAACCCGAAGTACGAATACACACCCTCCAAACTTTGTTCTTGCTATGCGATAACAAAGTTTGAAACGAATGAGTACGTACGAGTAAGTACACAAAATTCGTATGAACTCGACTCACTACCAATGCAACATAATGAACGAAACGAAACATCACCCCCCAAACTTCGACTTCGCAAAGAGGTCGACGTTTGGGGTTCGGTTACCTCTAACTCCAAGAATTGAATGCTTTCCTACTTGAAATGTGCTCAACTTCGGGACTTTCCTCCTTAAGCTCTCTTTCTCAGAACTACACTCCACGAAACAAGCCTACATCAAAATTCTCAACAAACAAAGTTAACACTTACGATTCCCAAAAACTACGAAAAATAAACAAAACACATAAAAGCAAGTAAAAATGGGTTGCCTCCCATTAAGCGCTAGTTTTAAGGTCCTAATGCCGGACCGAGCTCAAAGGAGCTCACGGGACTTGAGACTCTAAAATAACTCCCTTATTCTCATAAGAGAAGTTAAAGAATTTCTTCACTCGATGCCCGTTCACCATGAATTTCTGTCCATCGTCCTTCTCGACTTCAAGGAATCCACTCTTGTGCACTCCCTTCACAATATACGGCCCGTTCCACTTAGACTTAAGCTTTCCACCAAACAGCTTCATCCTCGAATTGAATACGAGGACTTGATCACCCACCTTGAATTCCTTCTTCTTCAATCGTGCATCATGCCACTTCTTCGTCTTCTCTTTGAAAATTCGGGCATTCTCGTAGGCAACATCTCGAAACTCCTCCAACTCGTGCAATTGGAGTAATCTCCTCTCACCAACCACGGCACTATCAAAATTCAGCTTCTTGATCGCCCAATATGCCTTGTGCTCCAACTCCACGGGCAAGTGACATGCCTTTCCAAAAACCAATTGATATGGAGACATACCAAGAGGAGTTTTGAAAGCTGTCCTATATGCCCAAAGTGCATCATCCAACTTCATCGCCCAATCTTTCCTACTTATGCTCACCGTCTTCTCAAGGATCTCCTTGATTTGACGGTTGGAAACCTCTGCAAGACCGTTAGATTGAGGATGATAAGCAGTAGAGATTCGATGACTTACCTCGTATTTGGACAGCAGCTTTTCCATCCATTTGTTCACGAAATGACTTCCCCCATCACTTACCAAAGCTCGTGGAACTCCATATCTTGCAAAGATGTTCTTCCTCAAGAACTCGATGACCACTCGGGAATCATTCACTCGGGTTGGGACAGCTTCAATCCACTTCGAGACATAATCAACGCATACGAGAATGTACAAGAATCCATTGCTAGGAGGAAATGGACCCATGAAATCAATCCCCCATACGTCGAATATCTCGACTTCCATGAACACGTGCATAGGCATCTCGTCCCTCTTAGTAATGGAGCCGAATCGTTGGCACTTCTCACACCTCTGAACCCATTCCATGCAATCTCTCAACAGAGTTGGCCAATAAAAACCAGATTGAAGGACTTTCCTTCCGGTCTTCTCTCCACCCAAATGTCCTCCACATGGCAAGGCGTGACAATGCCTTATGATATCACTCCACTTCTCCTCTGGCACACACTTTCTCAACACGTGATCGATCCCTCTTTTGAACAAGTAGGGGTCATCCCAAATGAACTCCCGAACCTTCTTCAAAAATGCCTTCCGATGCACCGAGTCTATCTCAACGGGCAACTCACCACTTGCTAAATAGTTAGCATAATCTGCAAACCAAGGTGCCTTCCCCTCAACTCGATACACAGGGGTGTCTCCTAAGCCAAAGAGCTTCTCATCCGGAAATTCATCATTCACCTCTCGATCCTCCACGGTGTTCTCCTTGGTGAGCTCCAATCTCGAAAGGTGATCGGCTATCACGTTCTCGCATCCCTTCTTGTCTCGAATCTCTACATCAAACTCCTGGAGCAACAAGATCCAACGAATGAGACGGGGCTTTGCATCCTTCTTACTCATAAGGTACCGAATCGCTGCGTGGTCCGTATATACAATTATTTTCGTCCCTACTAGGTAGGGACAAAATTTATCAAAAGCATACACGACCGCTAACAGCTCCTTTTCGGTCGTAGTGTAATTCACTTGAGCAGAATTCAGCATCTTCGAGGTATAATAAATAGCGTGAAAACGCTTCTCACGAATTTGCCCCAAAGCAACCCCCATCGCGTAATCGCTAGCATCACACATTAGCACGAACGGGCTAGACCAATCCGGTGTGACAAGTATCGGGGCATTCACCAACGCTTCTTTCAACCTGTTAAAAACCACTAAACACTCATTAGTAAACTCAAAGGCGACTTCTTTTTCAAGAAACCGCGAAAGGGGTTTAGCTATTTGTGAAAAGTCTTTTATGAAACGTTTATAAAAACCCGCGTGTCCTAAGAATGACCGAATCCCCTTCTCGGTCGAAGGTGGTGGAAGCTTCTCGATAGCAATCACTTTCGCCTTGTCCACTTGGATACCTTTCGAGGACACATGATGTCCAAGAACAATACCCTCTCTTACCATGAAGTGACACTTCTCCCAATTAAGCACTAAGTCCGTCTCTTCACACCTGCTCAACACAACTTCAAGATTGATTAGACATTTATCAAACGACTCCCCGTAAATGGAGAAGTCGTCCATGAAAACCTCCATAATCTTTTCAATCAAGCCATGAAAAATCACCATCATACACCTTTGAAAGGTGGCGGGTGCGTTACACAACCCAAACGGCATCCTCCTAAAAGCAAAAGTCCCATAATAGCAGGTGAAGGTGGTTTTCTCTTGATCCTCGGGGGCTATCATGATCTGATTATACCCCGAGTACCCATCTAAGAAACAGTAATACTCAAAACCACCTAATCGATCTATCATTTGATCAAGGAACGGTAAAGGAAAGTGATCCTTACACGTTGCCTTGTTCAACTCTCTATAATCAACACATACACGCCAACCCGTCACTAATCTAGTGGCTACCAATTCATTAGACTCCGTCTTAATCACCGTGGTACCCCCCTTCTTAGCAACTACGTGTAACGGACTCACCCATGGACTATCAGAAATAGTAAAAATCATGTTGCTATCTAACAACTTCAACACTTCCTTATGTATCACCTCTTGAATGACCGGATTAACTCTACGTTGATTTTGCACTATCGGTTTTCTACCCTCTTCTAATCTAATCCTATGCATGCAAATCGAGGGGCTAATCCCCTTAATATCCGCGATCGACCATCCTATAGCAGATTTGTGCTTACGAAGCACCACTAAAAGTCTCTCAAGCTGATCATCGGATAAAAGGGCATATACAATTACCGGATATTTGTCGGTCTCATCCAAGTAAGCGTACTTGAGGTAGTCGGGAAGCTGCTTCAACTCCTTCTTCGCCTCCAATGGTGGCGCCTTATCGAACATCTTCTCGAAAGTTGACTCCTTGGCTTCCAAGTCATCCTCATCCTCCACTTTCTTCAACTCCAAGAACTTGACGTCTTCATTGTCTTTCAAGCTATCAAAATAATCAAGATTATAAGAATCATAAGACAGATCGTCAAGAATAGAATAATCAAACTGATGAACATAGAAAGAGCAAGGGTCTAGAAGTGTGTCTTCAACACAAGCATCCGTGATGTCAATGAAGTGGCAACTCTCATCTCCCATGGGGTATTTCATAGCTTTGTAGATAGCTATCTTCACTTCCTTATCATCAACTTTGACCGTGATCTTCCCATTCGCTACATCAAGCACCATCCCGGCAGTAGCTAGAAACGGTCTTCCCAAAATCAGCGGGACATGCTCATCCTCTTCCATCTCGAGTACTACGAAGTCGGCGGGGAAAACGTGATTCTCCACCGTCACTAGAACATCCTCCACTACTCCTTGAGGTCTCGTAATGGACCTATCAGCAAGCTGGGGTGTCATCATCGTGGGTTGAAGCTCAACTCCCTCCAACTTCTTGAACAACGAAAGAGGCATCAGATTAATGCTCGCCCCGAGATCACACAAAGCTCCTTTCTTGATCCCGTTCCCGATATCGCAAAGAATGATGAAGCTCCCGGGATCCTTCAGCTTAGGCGGAAGCGCCTTGTGCACCATAACACTCACCTCGTGGTTCAAGTGCACTAGCTCGGGTCCATCTATCCTCCGTCTCTTTGCAATCAAGTCCTTCAGGAACTTGGCGTAGTTCGGCATCTGTTCCAAAGCATCATAAAAAGGAATGTTAATATGTAACTTTTTAAAAACATCAAGGAATTTAGCAAACTTCTCATCAAGCTTCTTTTTCATGAAGCGCTGTGGATATGGGACATGTATCACGGATTTGGGTACCCATTCATCTTTCTCAGTTTCTTTCACTTTCTCCCTTGCTTCCTTTGCCTTTTTCCACTTTGGAATTCTCTCAATCTCCTCAATCTCCTCATCAGGCACTTGGCTCTTTTGGGTCTTATCCATATCTTGACTCTTATCATCAATTTTCATCTTAACTCCTTCCTTCTCAACCTCAACTCCATCACTTTGAGACTCTATCCCTTCTGTCTCAACTTCATCTTTGAGCGTCTCAGAATCAGCAGGCATCTCGGGACCATCATATTTGGTCCCACTTCTCAACTCAATAGCCTTGCAATGTTCCTTTGGGTTATCATCGGGCATTGATGGATACTTGCCAGGCTCTCTCGGCTGAGACTTTGCGATCTAACTAATTTGGTACTCGATAGAATTGAATCTTCTGTTGTTTTCTTGCTGAACTCGATTCCACTCGATGTCTCTCTTCTGGAGTTCTTGATCTCGATGATCGCCTTTCTTATGCAACTCCTTCACATCGTACTCCAAAGAGGATAATCGCTTGCTACCTTCCTCCACCTTCTGAAGGATCGCTCTCAACATCTCCTCGGTTGATGCACCGCCCTCTCCACCAGGAGGTTTAGACCCCGGATCAACACCTGCAGGAACAGTAATACCAGCTTTTGGGTTAGCATAAGAAAAATTCTCATTTTTCCTCCATGTGTTTTGAGGAGGCTGCTGGCCTCCTTGATACCCTTGTGTGTTCCTCCATTGATTTTGAGGCGGCTGTGGGCCTGGAGGTACAAATGGTTGACCATAAGAAGGTCTTCCATACTGATTTCCACCTTGCGGATACCCCCCTTGTGGGTAGTTAGGCCTTCCCATATAGTTGGCCTCTTCTTGCTAGCTCGTGGGTGGTTCCACTTTCTCGCTTGCTGCTACATTCCCTCCAACCAAGTTCTACCCCATCTCAAGGTTGCTGATCTTCTCCATCATAGCCATCAACAGCTTCCTTGTACCCTCATTCTCTTCCAACTTGCATACCCTCTGAAATTCTGGATCCTCGTTCCATGCACCAGCATTCGTGACAATATTGTCCACGATCTCTCTACACCTCGCTACCCCTTGGTTCAGAAAAGCTCCACTTGCACATGCATCTAGGTGGGCTTGGCCAGCCTTGCTGGCTCCACTGTAGAAGAACGCCATAATATCTCCCTCGTTGTACCCGTGCTGCGGGCACTCGATCAACATATTCGAGTATCTCTCCCACGCTTGGCGTAAATCCTCTCCAGACTTCTGGCGAAAGGAAGAGATCTCAATTCTCGCTTTAATCATTCTCGATGGAGGGTAGAATCGCTCGAGGAACAGACGCTCGAGCTCGGCCCATGTGTTAACACCTCCCCGTGGGAGCGTGTTATCATACCATTCCTTGGCTATTCCCGTAAGAGAGAATGGGAACAACCTGAGCCTCTTGGCATCTTCAGACATGCCATTGTAATTGAAAGTAGATGCTATCATGAGGAAACTCCTCAAGTGAGTGTGAGGGTTCTCCTTCCCAACCTCCCCCTTGAATTGGTTCTCGGTAAGCAACTTAAGAATTCCCAGGGAAATTGAGAAGTTGTTTGCCTCAACTGGAGGCAATGCCACTCCATCGTAGTACCTCTGCGGTTGTGCCGCGAACCTTCCCCGAATTGCCATATTCTGATCTGCATTCTGGGGCACAGGCTGAGGAGCAACAGGTGGTGCTGGTATGTGTTGAACTAGAGGTTGTTGGTACACAGGTGGTTGGTTATAGACAGGAGGTGGAGGGTACGGGTATGGTGGATAAGGGTATGGTGGGTATGGGTAATGTTGGTATGCTGGGTTGTGGAAAGGGTTATTTGGGTTTTGTGGGTAAGCAGGGTTGTTCAGAGGATTTTGGACAAGATTCTTAGCTGGATTGTTTACATTTTGTGCACCCGGGTTCTGGCTCTGACTATCCACGAACTGGTCTTGATTCTGACCACCACTCCCTCCAGAGCCATCAACCCGGTCTACTGCCGGATTAAAATCATTTGCAGCATCGTCCAACTCATTATTGATATCCATTGGTTCCTTCCCTAAGTCGGCAGCATTCATCCTTCTCAAGAAAGCTCGGTTCCTTCTAGCTATTGTCTCAGGATCCAACGGTATTCTCTCTTCGCTCGTATTGCCTTGTAAGCGTGTTTTCATAAACCTGACACACTAGCAGAAGGATAAAAAATGCAACTGCCGAATAAATAAAAATAACAATAAGAAATAAAAACAGAAAATAAGCACCCACTACTAACTACTAAGCTATCGACAAGTCCTATTCAAAAAGCATAAAACGCCATCCCCGGCAACGGTGCCATTGACTTGAAGCAATTTTACTAACTTCTACTAGTCGCTCACCCGCAAGCGAACGGGTTCACTGTAGTATCAGCAAGTATAACAACCAAGTATTTCGTACCCAAGAGACAGTGTATATGCGAATAGATCCCTGAAGATCTACGCGTCGTAATTAATATGAGTGTATTGTTTTTGGATTTTTTTTGAAAGAGTAATTAAACTAAACTGAAATTATCCTACGAATGCAAAAGGAAAATTAAACGAAATATTAAAAGGTGTGTTTTCAAATATGAGATGGTGATGCTTAAGATAGGAATCCCTACGTATACTAACGGAGCGGGTACATAATCAAAATAACTGTGACACACAAGAATTAACCTAAGTCTAAGAATGCAAGGTGAAAGCTCAAGATTCTAAACCCTAATACTTTACCCTAACACTCGACTTCACGAATCTACTAACAAGTTACTAGATTGTGCTTAATTAATGAGACCCTAATTTAACTAAGGTGATGCGGTCGTCCTCCTTCGCTAAACTGTAGATGAATTAACCTTTCCTAAACTCTCTCGTTAAGTCTACTCGTTGTTAAAGAGTGATACGGTCGTCCTCTCTCTAATACCTTTCGAACGAAATTCAAGAGCGAAGTCTAGATTAATTTTAAGAATTCATTAACCAAGAGAATTAAAACCTAATGTCACAAGTTACTCTAATTACATACCCACAACCTACTTCGACGAGTTCATCCTACCCTAAGCATGCAAGGGTTTTAGCTAGACATAGATTTAACGTAAACAATAACAATTAGACAAGTTACGAACATGAACATGGTAATTAAAACGAAGAAAAGATCGAACATAAACTGGGGTTTTAAGATATAAAAGAATACTGAAATTAATTGACAAAACGAGGTCTCAACGTATTAAAGAACAAAAGATATTAAGAAACGAAACTAAAACGTGAAATCGTAATGTGAATTCGTAAGCAAAAACCTCAAAACCGTAAAATTAAACTTTTTCGTCTCTTCTCTTCCTTCTCTCTCTAAAAATTCTATGTAAAAATGATGTAGTGTGTTCGGGGATCCTTCAAAATGTGTTTGGAAGAGATATATATATATGAAACGGGCCGATTCGTGAACTCGTGGGCCGAAAAACGTAAGTTGGAGAAATTGCCTTGGAAGCGCTCGAGCAGACCCGCTCGAGCGGGTCGCTCGAGCTAAAGTGGTCGAGTGGATCAGGTGCTCGAGCGAGGCGCTCGAGATACCTCCCTCGAGCGCCCGAAATGTTCTGTATGTTTATATGCGCTCGAGCCCTTAGCTCGAGCGGGGCGCTCTAGCTATCTCCCTCGAGCGGGTCTTCCTTCCTTTGCAACTAACACTTTTCTTCACACGTACTAATACCACTCGTATTTCTTCGATATCTTCTCATCCGGGCATCCGTTTGAGTCGATTCAAAGTCCTACGAACTCCGTTTTTCGTCCTCGATTCACCTATGAGTATCAAAGAGACAAATTCATCAATGTATAGAAATAGTACTCATTTTGCTCTAAAAACTCAATAAATTCGACCAAAAACCAGGGCGTTTCTAGTTACGAATCATGACAATTTCATGCCTAATCATGGCACCGCTGTAGAAGAATGCCATAATATCTCCCTCATTGTACCCGTGCTGCGGGCACTCTATCAGCATATTTGAGTATCTCTCCCACGCTTGACGTAGGTCCTCTCCTTGCTTTTGGCGGAAGGAAGAGATCTCAATCCTAGCCTTGATCGTCCTAGATGGAGGGTAGAATTGCTCAAGGAACAGACGCTCGAGCTTGGCCCAAGTAGTTACACCTCCCTGTGGGAGCGTGTTGTCGTACCACTCCTTGGCTATTCCCGTCAATGAGAATGGGAACAGCCTAAGCCTCTTGGCATCTTCAGACATGCCATTATAGTTGAAAGTAGATGCTATCATCAGAAAGCTCCTCAGATGTGTATGAGGATTTTCCTTCCCGATCACCCCCTTGAACTGATTCTCGGTCAGCAGCTTTAGAATTCCTGGGGAAATCGAGAAGTTGTTCGCCTCAACAGGAGGCAATGCCACTCCATCATAGTACAGCTGTGGCTGCGCTGCAAACCTCCCTCGAATAGAATAGGTCTTTGGTTAAGGGGGAAGAAATCTGTGCAGACCAGAGAAGGTACCAGGTGAGGTGACCAGATGAGAGGTGACCAGATGAGGTGTCCAGAGCAGAAGAGTCACCAAAGCAGAAGAGTCACCAGAGGAGTCTGACCAGATGAGGTCCAGAGGAGCCTGACCAGAGAAGTCCGGCCAGAGGAGTCTGACCAGAGGAGTCTGACCAGAGGAGTCGGACAGAGGAGTCACCAGAAGACCTCTCCCAGATGAGGACCAGAGCAAAAGTGTTACCTGACCAGATGAGACCAGACCAGAAGACCCCAGACCAGACCAGATGAGAGACAGATTAGTTCACCATACCAGAAGCATCATAGTAATCTGGAGACAAGGAGATTTTGGAGATCATTGATGGAGAAGAAGGCAATCTGGAAGTCAACTGATGGAGGATCTGATTGATTGATTGCTTGATTAAAGTCAACTAATCAATCAATATAATCAATCTTTGATTGATTATATTCCTCCAATTATGGTTGTTCAAATTTCTAGCTTCCAACGGCTAGTTTATTCCACAACTATAAATAGGAGTGCTTGGATTAGTTCATTAGAAAAGGGTCGCGCGAGAGCACACAACAAGAACACACGAACTCCTCCAATCACTCACCTTTGTCCTTTTGAGTTTATATACACTCTATTAAGAGTTTAGTTGGATTATTACTCAACCTGTTCATCTTGTTAGATAAGGTTGTTGTAAGTTGTAAGAAGGAGCTGGTACTTCCGAAATTCCAGTAGTAAGTAAGTTGGTTGGAGAGTGAGAAAGACCCCTTTGGAGAAAGGGAGAGTGGACGTAGGACAAGTTGGTCCGAACCACTATAAATCCCGGTGTCATTTACTTCTCTGCAATTTAGTTTTCTGCATTTCAACTTTTAGTACTTAATTTATAAATTGGGTTTTCATTAAAAATAAACTCAAAACGCTTTCCGCTGGATAACCATTTTGGGACCAACAGGTGGTATCAAAGCAGTGTGTCCTACAGACCACTGTTTTGAAATTATCTCGGTGGTCACCAGGGCAGATCCATATATTTTTTAAAAATCCAAATATTTGTTGTGCTAACAAATTTTGCAGAAATGGGCTCAAAGAGATGCAGTAGAAGAGACACCAGGGGGTACTCCAAAAGAAGTTATGCAGATGAGGAAGAAGAGGTTTCCACTTCTGGTTCATCATCCAATTTTGGACCAGACGAAGAGGTTTGTCTTATGACAGACGAGGTATGCAATCGAACTCCCTCTTCTTCTTCTTATTCTTCGTTTTCTGAACAACCAGAGGAGTCTGATATGCAGAAGATGCTATTAGATCTCCAAACTTCTATACAACTTTGTCAAAAGTTGGAAGAAGAGAACACAAAGTTGAAAGCAGAAAATCAGAAGCTTTCACAATGTGTTAGCAACCCAACTGATCTACCAGCTGAACAAGTTCAAACTCTGGTAGAAGAGTCCACTGACTTGAAAACCAGATGTGATGAACAAACTAAGCTAATAGAAAAGTTGCTTGCTGAAAACATTGAGAAAGATAATGAATATACTCTGCTGGAAGCTAAGTTCGATGAACTCTTCCATCAAAACAAAATTGTAAAAGATAGTGAGGACAAGCTCAAGCTGAGACTGGAGCAGCTGACTATAGCAAACAATGCTGTGTCACATATAGCTGCCTCATCTCAAAGAGAGCATGATAAAACAGGCCTTGGTTATACCAAACCTGAATCCTCACATGTTCAGAAAGAAGAACAGACTAGTAATTTTATTGATAAGGGTAAAAGGCCAGCTGACCAGGCAACTCAGCCTAATGGGCAGATGAGTCCTAAAACTCAAAAACCCAAAAGGCAGAGGAGGAATTTTAAGAAGGGCTATACCCAGAATAAAGGACCTCAGCCAGGCCAGCAGAGTAGAAGAAGACAATCTGGATCTTCTCAAAAGAGGCAGAACCAGATGACTCCTACTCAGCTGCAGAAGACTTTTAAGTCTTCTGCCAGACCAGCTGGAACCTTTGATGGTTCTAGTAAAACTTATCCTTATCAAAAGAATTTCAAGTCTGTTGCTTTAAGACAAGTTACTTCTTCTACTGGACAAGCTAATAAGAGAAGAAGAGCCTCTAGAAGAAATAACCATGTCGAAGCTTCTTATGTTCAGTGTGTTTTTGTGGATATGTATGGAAGAAAGATAAGATCACCTGATTCAAAAAGGGATGATCTATTCTTATGGCTTCCTAAAAATTGTGCTAACCCCCCTGGACCCAGTAGGGTACCAAAAAGTTGATTGCCTGCAGATACACAAGAAGACCAGCTGATGTTTCGCCCCAATATCAGCTGAGCATACTTTGAGGGGGAAGATCAGTTGACCCAGCCTGCCAGAATCTCTATTTAGATATTTCAGATTTTTCTTGTCTTGTTTTATTTAAGTTCTTCCAGTTTTAACATCATCAAAAAGGGGGAAATTGTTAGGATATAGATTAGATGTTTTGAAGATGTTAAAACAAGAACTTCTAATAGGACTAGCTGAACCTGTTAGTCAGCTACAGATTAGTCTAGGTCTAGAATAGGTCTTTGGTTAAGGGGGAAGAAATCTGTGCAGACCAGAGAAGGTACCAGGTGAGGTGACCAGATGAGAGGTGACCAGATGAGGTGTCCAGAGCAGAAGAGTCACCAAAGCAGAAGAGTCACCAGAGGAGTCTGACCAGATGAGGTCCAGAGGAGCCTGACCAGAGGAGTCTGGCCAGAGGAGTCTGACCAGAGGAGTCTGACCAGAGGAGTCGGACAGAGGAGTCACCAGAAGACCTCTCCCAGATGAGGACCAGAGCAGAAGTGTTACCTGACCAGATGAGACCAGACCAGAAGACCCCAGACCAGACCAGATGAGAGACGGATTAGTTCACCATACCAGAAGCATCATAGTAATCTGGAGACAAGGAGATTTTGGAGATCATTGATGGAGAAGAAGGCAATCTGGAAGTCAACTGATGGAGGATCTGATTGATTGATTGCTTGATTAAAGTCAACTAATCAATCAATATAATCAATCTTTGATTGATTATATTCCTCCAATTATGGTTGTTCGAATTTCTAGCTTCCAACGGCTAGTTTATTCCACAACTATAAATAGGAGTGCTTGGATTAGTTCATTAGAAAAGGGTCGCGCGAGAGCACACAACAAGAACACACGAACTCCTCCAATCACTCACCTTTGTCCTTTCTAGTTTATATACACTCTATTAGGAGTTTAGTTGGATTATTACTCAACCTGTTCATCTTGTTAGATAAGGTTGTTGTAAGTTGTAAGAAGGAGCTGGTACTTCCGAAATTCCAGTAGTAAGTAAGTTGGTTGGAGAGTGAGAAAGACCCCTTTGGAGAAAGGGAGAGTGGACGTAGGACAAGTTGGTCCGAACCACTATAAATCCCGGTGTCATTTACTTCTCTGCAATTTAGTTTTCTGCATTTCAACTTTTAGTACTTAATTTATAAATTGGGTTTTCATTAAAAATAAACTCAAAACGCTTTCCGCTGGATAACCATTTTGGGACCAACAAGTGGTATCAAAGCAGTGTGTCCTACATACCACTGTTTTGAAATTATCTCGGTGGTCACCAGGGCAGATCCATATATTTTTTAAAAACTCAAATATCTGTTGTGCTAACAAATTTTGCAGAAATGGGCTCAAAGAGATGCAGTAGAAGAGACACCAGTAGGTACTCCAAAAGAAGTTATGCAGATGAGGAAGAAGAGGTTTCCACTTCTGGTTCATCATCCAATTTTGGACCAGACGAAGAGGTTTGTCTTATGACAGACGAGGTATGCAATCGAACTCCCCCTTCTTCTTCTTATTCTTTGTTTTCTGAACAACCAGAGGAGTCTGATATGCAGAAGATGCTATTAGATCTCCAAACTTCTATACAACTTTGTCAAAAGTTGGAAGAAGAGAACACAAAGTTGAAAGCAGAAAATCAGAAGCTTTCACAATGTGTTAGCAACCTAACTGATCTACCAGCTGAACAAGTTCAAACTCTGGTAGAAGAGTCCACTGACTTGAAAACCAGATGTGATGAACAAACTAAGCTAATAGAAAAGTTGCTTGCTGAAAACATTGAGAAAGATAATGAATATACTCTGCTGGAAGCTAAGTTCGATGAACTCTTCCATCAAAACAAAATTGTAAAAGATAGTGAGGACAAGCTCAAGCTGAGACTGGAGCAGCTGACTATAGCAAACAATGCTGTGTCACATATAGCTGCCTCATCTCAAAGAGAGCATGATAAAACAGGCCTTGGTTATACCAAACCTGAATCCTCACATGTTCAGAAAGAAGAACAGACTAGTAATTTTATTGATAAGGGTAAAAGGCCAGCTGACCAGGCAACTCAGCCTAATGGGCAGATGAGTCCTAAAACTCAAAAACCCAAAAGGCAGAGGAGGAATTTTAAGAAGGGCTATACCCAGAATAAAGGACCTCAGCCAGGCCAGGAGAGTAGAAGAAGACAATCAGGATCTTCTCAAAAGAGGCAGAACCAGATGACTCCTACTCAGCTGCAGAAGACTTTTAAGTCATTAACAAACAACCTTTTCCTTTTTTAACTTAATTCGATCCTTTCACATTCACACCTTCATATTCTCCACTCAAATTGGGACAAAAAGGCTTAGGAATTGGAATAGTGTTCATATGTGCTAGCAAATAAAATAGACTTTAGGCTCAAAGGGGCTAACAAAGGATTCAATGTCATTGGTAAGGAAAATTTTGGCTAAGTGATTCATTAAAATCAAAGATGGCCTAAGATCCTATTCGGCATATCAAACTAGACACAATCAAGGAACAAGAGCACATGCAAGTTCTAGCATCCTCTAAGGTGATGATTCACTCACAAACGAAGAGATTAATTAATGCATCAAAATCTCATAAGGCTCAAATCTCACGGATTTCACATCCATGCTAGTCTAGTGCATTCTCACTCTCATCACACAAGTACTCATAAGGAAAATTTTTAAGCATACGGGTTCTCTCTCAAATCAACTCTAACTCAAACACTCACACCATAAAACTCCTAACTCAACCTCACAACTCAACTCTACTCATCAAATCATACTCAGAGATAGCAATCAACAAGCATAAGATAGCTGATAGGCATGAAATATGCAACAGCGAGTCAAATCAAAATCACCCCAAGGAGTATCTCAACAAACCAATAATCAATCAAACTCAACTCAAAGATAAGGGCGTGCATGCATGTGCAATGTAATCATAAAACAAATAAAAAACTCCACCCCCCCAAACTTTGACCTTGCTAGAGGTCTAAGTTTGGGGTTGTGGGTTACCTCAACCAACTAATTCAATTTCTCTCAATAGCTTTGCACACTCCCTTGTCTCAAGTTGGTTCCTTCAATCTGAATAACTCCATGATACCTTTACTCCTTTAGAGACAAGCCTACAAGATAAAACTCTCAAATACGAGGTTAAACATACGACTCAAAATAACTCCCTAATAACTAAAAAAAACTCAAAGCAAATAAAAAATAATGGGTTGCCTCCCATTCAGCGCTATTTTTAAGGTCCTCATGCCGGACCAAGCTCAAAGGAGCTTATGGGACATCATACTCAAATTTACCTCCCTCACTCTCATAAGAGTTGTGTTTGAATTTCTTTCCTTGTTGTCCCTCCATCATGAGTTCCTTTGCTTCCTTCTCCATCTCAAGTGGTATAGGTCTCAACTCCTTCTAACCTTTATTTGGAGGAGTCTTACTAAACAATTTCTTGAGTTTGGACTTTTTCTTCTTAACTCCTCCTTTTCCCTCCAACTGAACCACATCCACTCTTTTCACTTCTTCATCCTTCAACTTCTTCACTTTATCCCTATCAAAATAATCAAGAACATAATGCTCATGGGTTAAATAATCAAGTGAAGGACTAACAAAATCATAAATATGAGAAGGATTAGGGATAAGAGGTGTGTCTTCAACACGAGGATCAATTGCATCCATGCAATACAAGCTCTCATCCTCCCTCGGGTGCTTCATGGCTTCATATAGGGAGATCTTCACTTCTTGATCATCAACCTTCAATGTAATCTTCCCATTTGCCACGTCTAGCACCATCCCCGCCGTAGCTAAGAACGGTCTTCCCAAGATCAGGGGCACGTGCTCATCTTCCTCCATCTCTAGCATTACAAAGTCGGCTGGAAAAATGTGATCTCCAACTCTCACTAGGACGCCTTCAACCACTCCTTGAGGTCTAGTAATAGACCGATCGGCAAGTTGAAGCGTCATCATTGTGGGTTGAAGTTCACCACCTTCCAACTTCTTGAAAAGCGACAAGGGCATGAGATTGATGCTCGCCCCGAGGTCGCACAACGCTCCCTTCTTGATCCCGTTCCCAATGTCACATAGGATCGTGAAGCTCCCGGGATCCTTCAGCTTCGGTGGAAGCGCCTTGTGCACTAATGCACTCACCTCGTGGTTCAACTGCACCAACTTCGGCTCATCCACTCGTCGTCTTTTCGCGATCAAGTCCTTCAGAAACTTTGCATAATGCGACATCTGTTCCAAAGCATCATAAAAAGGAATGTTAATGTGAAGTTGTTTAAAAACATCAAGAAATTTTGCAAATTTTTCATAAAGCTTCTTTTTCATGAAGCGCTGTGGATATGGGACGAGTATCACAGATTTGGGTACCCCCAATTCATCTATTTCTGTTTCTTTCACTTTATCCCTTGCTTCCTTTGCCTTTTTCCACTTAGGAACTCTCTCAATCTCCTCACTTTCCTTGCCCTTCTGGGACTCATCCATATCTTTATGCTTCTCAATCCCTTCACTTTCAATTCCCTTCTAAACAGTAACACATCCATCTTTCTTGTGTTCTTTTTCCCCCATCTCAGCTTGAGGCGTCTCAGAATCAGCGGGCATCTGAGGACCTTCATAGTTTGTTCCACTTATAAGCTGGATCGCCTTGCAATGCTCTTTCGGGTTCCCCTCCGGCATGGAAGGATATTTTCCCAGCTCTCTATTCACCATCTTTGCAATCTGGCTCATCTGGAACTCTATAGAAGTGAACCGCCTATTGTTCTCTTGTTGAGTTCTAGTCCACTCAACGTTCATCTTTTGGAGCTCTTGATCACGTTGATCACCCTTTTTATGCAACTCTTTCACATCGTACTCCAAGGATGACAACCTCTTACTTCCTTCCTCCACCTTTTGCAGAATAGCTCTCAACATCTCCTCGGTTGATGCACCGCCTTCTCCACCAGGAGGTTTAGACCCTGGATCAACACCTGCAGGAACAATAATACCAGCTTTTGGGTTAGCATATGAGAAATTCTCATTCTTCCTCCATGTGTTTTGAGGAGGCTGCTGGCCTCCTTGAAATCCTTGTGTGTTCCTCCATTGATTTTGAGGCGGCTGTGGGCCTGGAGGTACAAATGGTTGGCCATAAGAAGGCCTTCCATACTGATTTCCACCTTGGTAGCCATTCTGATTGTAATACGGACCTCCCATGTAATTGGCTACCTCTTGCTGCCCACTTGGTTGGTCTACTCTCTCATTCTCTACTGCATGCTCTCCAACCAAATTCTTCCCCAACTCGAGGTTGTTGATCTTCTCCATCATGGCCATCAACAGCCTTCTCGTTCCTTCACCTTCTTCAACCTGATGCACTCTATGGAAGTCTGCATCTCCATTCAAAGCCCCGACATTCATGACAATGTTGTCCACGATCTCTCTACACCTCTCTATGCCTTGATTCAGGAATGCTCTGCCCGCACAGGCGTCTAAATGGTCTTGCCCCACCTTGTTGGCACCACTGTAGAAGAATGCCATAATATCTCCCTCATTGTACCCGTGCTGCGGGCACTCTATCAGCATATTTGAGTATCTCTCCCACGCTTGACGTAGGTCCTCTCGTTATTTCTGGCGGAAGGAAGAGATCTCAATCCTAGCCTTGATCGTCCTAGATGGAGGGTAGAATTGCTCGAGGAACAGACGCTCGAGCTCGGCCCAAGTGGTTACACCTCCCCGTGGGAGCATGTTGTCGTACCATTCCTTGGCTATTCCCGTCAATGAGAATGGAAACAGCCTAAGCCTCTTGGCATCTTCAGACATGCCATTATAGTTGAAAGTAGATGCTATCATCAGAAAGCTCCTCAGATGTGTATGAGGATTCTCATTCCCGATCACCCCCTTGAATTGATTCTCGGTCAGCAGCTTTAGAATTCCTGGGGAAATCGAGAAGTTGTTCGCCTCAACAGGAGGCAATGCCACTCCATCATAGTACCGTTGTGGCTGCGCTACAAACCTCCCTCGAATAGCCATATTGTGATCTGCGTTCTGGGGCACAGGCTTAGGAGCAACAGGTGGTCCTGGTACTTGTTGAACTGGAGGTGGTTGGTACACAGGTGGTGGATGATATGGGTATGGTGGGTAAGGATAAGGTGGGTATGGGTAAGGTGGATAGGGTAAGTTATTTTGTGGTAAGTTGTAATGTGGGTAAGCAGGGTTATTCTGAGGGCCATGGACAATGTTATGAGCTGTATTCCCTACGTTTTGTGTATACGGGTTTAGGCTCTGGCTATCCCCTAACGGAACTTGATTCTGGTTACCACTAACTCCAGTGCCTTCAACTCGGCCCAATTCCTGATTGAACTCGTTCGCAGCAGCATCCAACTCATTTGAGATGTCCATCGGTTCTTTCCCTCAGGCAGCGTTCATTCTTCTCAAGAAAGCTCGGTTCCTTCTAGCTATCGTCTCAGGGTCCAACGGGATTCTCTCTTCGCTCGTATTCCCTTGTGAGCGTGTTTTCATATACCTGACACACTAACAGAAGGATCAAAATGCAACTGCCGAATGAATTAAAATAAAAATAAACAGAAAAGAAAATCACTCACTACTAACTACTAAGCTATCAACAAGTCCTATTCAAAAAACATACAACGCCATCCCCGGCAACGGCGCCATTGACTTGAAGCGAATATACTAACTCTACTAGTCGCTTACCCGCAAGCGGACGGGTTCACTGTAGTATAAGTACGTATAATGACCAAGTAGTATCGAACCCAAGGGATGGAGTGTATGTGAATAGATCCCTGAAGATCTACGTGTCGTAGTTAATATGAGTGTGATGTTTTTGGATTTTTTTTTGAAAGATTAATTAAAACTGAAATAAACTACGTAAACTAAAATACTAAGGAAAACGAATTAACTATGGGTTGTTTTCAAGTAAGAGGTGGTGATGCTTAAGATAGGAATCCCTACGTATACTAACGGAGCAGGTACATAATCAGAATAACTGTGACACACAAGAAATAACCTAAGTCTAAGAATGCAAGGTGAAAGCTCAAGATTCTAAACCCTAATACTTTACCCTAACACTCGACTTCACTAATCTACTAATAATTTAATAGATTGTGCTTAATTAATGAGACCCTAATTTAACTAAGGTAATGAGGTCGTCCTCCTTCGCTAAACCGGTAAATGAATTAACCCTTTCTAAACCTTCTCGTTAAGACTACTAGTTGTTAAAGAGTGATACGATCGTCCTCTCTCTAACACTTTTCGAACGAAATTCAAAGGCAAAGTCTAGATTGATTTTAAGTATTCATTAATCAAGAGAATTAAAACCTAACGTCACACATTACCCTAATTACGTACCCACATCCTACTTCTACGAGTTCATCCTACCCTAAGCATACAAGGGTTTTAGCCGGACATGGCTTTAACAAACATAAAAGCAATAGAAGAAACAACGAACATAAACATAATGAATTGAACGAAGAAAATAAGAAACATGAACTAGGGTTTTAAAGGAAAATAAATTCTAAGAACTGAAATTTAATTAACTAAAATGAAGTTTCAAAGCGTTTAAAGTAACCAAGCTAATGAAAAGAACTAAGAAACAAAAAGAAACTAAGAATTCGTACGAAAAACCTCAACAAAACGTAAGTAAAGCTTGCTCGTTCTTCTCCTCTTCCTCTCTCTAAAAACTCAGTCTAAAAGTGATCTCTAAAGTTCGGGGACCCTTCAAAACGTGTTTGGAAGAGGTATATATAGGTATCGGGTCGAAACGGGATCTCATGGGCCGAAAAATGAAATTTGGAAAATAAGCCTCGGAAGCGCTCGAGCTGTCCCGGTCGAGCGGGGCGCTCGAGCCTTTGTGGTCGAATGAATCAGTAGGTCGAGCGGGGTGCTCGAGCCTTGTTTGGTCGAATGGTTCCAGAGCTCGAGCTGGGCGCTCGAGCTGTGTCCCTCGAGCGGCAAAAACACTCGGTAAGTCCGGAGCGCTCGACCTACGTTGCTCGAGCGAGGTGCTCGAGTGATGGTGCTCGAATGGCCTTCCTTCCTTGCAACTAACACTTTTCTTCTCACGTACTAATACCAATCGTACTTCTTCGATATCTTCTCATCCGGGCATCCGTTTGAGTCGATTCAAAGTCCTACGAACTCCATTTTTCGTCCTCGATTCACCTATGAGTATCAAAGAGACCAATTCATCAATGTATAGAAATTGTACTCATTTGGCTCTAAAAACTCAATAAAATCGACCAAAACTAGGGCGTTTCTAGCTACGAATCATGACAATTTCACGCCTAATCAACCCCCCCCAAACTTACCATATTGTTTGTCCTCAAGCAATGAAATAATAAGTCAAGTGAAATTGTTAGGGATGAGTCAAAGAATCAATCATGCAAGCTAATGAACTCGAGCTTCAAAAATCAATCACCCGTATACTCACTCACTTTCCTTTATCATACTCATGCAACAATAGCAAGAAACACCAAGATCAAGTATGGATGTGCACTCAACGATGTGTTTCGCTCCCTCACAAGTGTATATCAATGATCAAGGGACTCACTCAAACAATCAATCACTCAAATTGGCAGTCATAGGCTTGTAAGCGCTCTTAACTCCGACCATACTCTAGAAATCAATGCCGAATCAAAAAGGACTTTTCTCAAGGTTGTAATGTAGGCTCTTTGGACAGGTGGGATAACAATATAGGGTAAAGTTACTAACGTGAATGAAGAATAGAAACTCAAACTTTAGTACTTCGAGTTTAGGAACAGAATACTTCAAACATTTTCAATCAACACTCTTTCAATTCCACTACTCTCAACACTTCAATTTCTTTCTAACTCTTTTCATTTTTTTTTTCAATCACTTCATTTTTTTTCTTTTTTTTTTCGCACAAACACATGAGCTCATTTTTTTTCTTTTTCCCACATCTCATAACTTCATCACTCCTTCTTCTCATATTCACTCAACAAACAACCTTTTCCTTTTTCAACTCAATTCGATCCTTTCACATTCACACCTTCCTATTCTCCACTCAAATTGGGACAAAAAGGCTTAGGAATTGGAATAGTGTTCATATGTGCTAGCAAATAAAATAGGTTTTAGGCTCAAAGGGGCTAACAAAGGATTCAATGTCATTGGTAAGGAAAATTTTGGCTAAGTGACTCATTAAAATCAAAGATGGCCTAAGATCCTATTCGGCATATCAAACTAGACACAATTAAGGAACAAGAGCACATGCAAGTTCTAGCATCCTCTAAGGTGATGATTCACTCACAAACGAAGAGATTAATTAATGCATCAAAATCTCATAAGGCTCAAATCTCATGGCTTTCACATCCATGCTAGTCTAGTGCATTCTCACTCTCATCACACAAGTACTCATAAGGAAAAATTTTAAGCATTCGGGTTCTCTCTCAAATCAACTCTAACTCAAACACTCACACCATAAAACTCCTAACTCAACCTCACAACTCAACTCTACTCATCAAATCATACTCAGAGATAGCAATCAACAAGCATAAGATAGCTGATAGGCATGAAATATGCAACAGCGAGTCAAATCAAAATCACCCCAAGGAGTATCTCAACAAACCAATAATCAATCAAACTCAACTCAAAGATAAGGGCGTGCATGCATGTGCAATGTAATCATAAAACAAATAAAAAACTCCACCCCCCAAACTTCGACCTTGCTAGAGGTCTAAGTTTGGGGTTGTGGGTTACCTCAACCAACTAATTCAATTTCTCTCAATAGCTTTGCACACTCCCTTGTCTCAAGTTGGTTCCTTCAATCTGAATAACTCCATGATACCTTTACTCCTTTAGAGACAAGCCTACAAGATAAAACTCTCAATTACGAGGTTAAACATACGACTCAAAATAACTCCCTAATAACTAAAAAAAACTCAAAGCAAATAAAAAATAATGGGTTGCCTCCCATTCAGCGCTATTTTTAAGGTCCTCATGCCGGACCAAGCTCAAAGGAGCTTATGGGACATCATACTCAAATTTACCTCCCTCACTGTAATAAGAGTGGTGTTTGAATTTCTTTCCTTGTTGTCCCTCCATCATGAGTTCCTTTGCTTCCTTCTCCATCTCAAGTGGTATAGGTCTCAACTCCTTCTCACCTTTATCTGGAGGAGTCTTACTAAACAATTTCTTGAGTTTGGACTTTTTCTTCTTAACTCCTCCTTTTCCCTCCAACTGGACCACATCCACTCTTTTCACTTCTTCATCCTTCAACTTCTTCACTTTATCCCTATCAAAATAATCAAGAACATAATGCTCATGGGTTAAATAATAAAGTGAAGGACTAACAAAATCATAAATATGAGAAGGATTAGGGATAAGAGGTGTGTCTTCAACACGAGGATCAATTGCATCCATGCAATACAAGGTCTCATCCTCTCTCGGGTGCTTCATGGCTTCATATAGGGAGATCTTCACTTCTTGATCATCAACCTTCAATGTAATCTTCTCATTTGCCACGTCTAGCACCATCCCCGCCGTAGCTAAGAACGGTCTTCCCAAGATCAGGGGCACGTGCTCATCTTCCTCCATCTCTAGCATTACAAAGTCGGCTGGAAAAATGTGATCTCCAACTCTCACTAGGACGTCTTCAACCACTCCTTGAGGTCTAGTAATAGACCGATCGGCAAGTTGAAGCGTCATCATTGTGGGTTGAAGTTCACCACCTTCCAATTCTTGAAAAACGACAAGGGCATGAGATTGATGCTCACCCCGAGGTCGCACAACGCTCCCTTCTTAATCCCATTCCCAATGTCACATAGGATCGTGAAGCTCCCGGGATCCTTCAGCTTCGGTGGAAGCGCCTTGTGCACTAATGCACTCACCTCGTGGTTCAACTGCACCAACTTCGGCTCATCCACTCGCCGTCTTTTCGCGATCAAGTCCTTCAGAAACTTTGCATAATGCGGCATCTGTTCCAAAGCATCATAAAAAGGAATGTTAATGTGAAGTTGTTTAAGAACATCAAGAAATTTTGCAAATTTTTCATCAAGCTTTTTTTTCATGAAGTGCTGTGGATACGGGACGGGTATCACAGATTTGGGTACCCCCCATTCATCTCTTTCTGTTTCTTTCACTTTATCCCTTGCTTCCTTTGCATTTTTCCACTTAGGAACTCTCTCAATCTCCTCACTTTCCTTGCCCTTCTGGGACTCATCCATATCTTTATGCTTCTCAATCCCTTCACTTTCAATTCCCTTCTCAACAGTAACACCTCCATCTTTCTTGTGTTCTCTTTCCCCCATCTCAGCTTAAGGCGTCTCAGAATCAGCAGGCATCTGAGGACCTTCATAGTTGGTTCCACTTCTAAGCTGGATCGCCTTTCAATGCTCTTTCGGGTTCTCCTCCGGCATGGAAGGATATTTTCCCGGCTCTCTATTCACCATCTTTGCAATCTGGCTCATCTGGAACTCTATAGAAGTGAACCGTCTATTGTTCTCTTGTTGAGTTCTAGTCCACTCAATGTTCATCTTTTGGAGCTCTTGATCACGTTGATCACCCTTTTTATGCAACTCTTTCACATCGTACTCCAAGGATGACAACCTCTTACTTCCTTCCTCCACCTTTTGCAGAATAGCTCTCAACATCTCCTCGGTTGATGCACCGCCTTCTCCACCAGGAGGTTTAGACCCTGGATCAACACCTGCAGGAACAGTAATACCAGCTTTTGGGTTAGCATATGAGAAATTCTCATTCTTCCTCCATGTGTTTTGAGGAGGCTGCTGGCCTCCTTGAAATCCTTGTGTGTTCCTCCATTGATTTTGAGGCGGCTGTGGGCCTGGAGGTACAAATGGTTGGCCATAAGAAGGCCTTCCATACTGATTTCCACCTTGGTAGCCATTCTGATTGTAATACGGACCTCCCATGTAATTGGCTACCTCTTGCTGCCCACTTGGTTGGTCTACTCTCTCATTCTCTACTGCATGCTCTCCAACCAAATTCTTCCCCAACTCGAGGTTGTTGATCTTCTCCATCATGGCCATCAACAGCCTTCTCGTTCCTTCACCTTCTTCAACCTGATGCACTCTATGGAAGTCTGCATCTCCATTCCAAGCCCCGACATTCGTGACAATGTTGTCCACGATCTCTCTACACCTCTCTATGCCTTGATTCATGAATGCTCCGCCCGCACAGGCGTCTAAATGGTCTTGCCCCGCCTTGTTGGCACCGCTGTAGAAGAATGCCATAATATCTCCCTCATTGTACCCGTGCTGCGGGCACTCTATCAGCATATTTGAGTATCTCTCCCACGCTTGACGTAGGTCCTCTCCTTGCTTCTGGCGGAAGGAAGAGATCTCAATCCTAGCCTTGATCGTCCTAGATGGAGGGTAGAATTGCTCGAGGAACAAACGCTCGAGCTCGGCCCAAGTGGTTACACCTCCCCGTGGGAGCGTGTTGTCGTACCACTCCTTGGCTATTCCCGTCAATGAGAATGGGAACAGCCTAAGCCTCTTGGCATCTTCAGACATGCCATTATAGTTGAAAGTAGATGCTATCATCAGAAAGCTCCTCAGATGTGTATGATGATTCTCCTTCCCGATCACCCCCTTGAACTGATTCTCGGTCAGCAGCTTTAGAATTTCTGGGGAAATCGAGAAGTTGTTCGCCTCAACAGGAGGCAATGCCACTCCATCATAGTACCGCTGTGGCTGCGCTGCAAACCTCCCTCGAATAGCCATATTGTGATTTGCGTTCTGGGGCACAGGCTGAAGAGCAACAGGTGGTGCTGGTACTTGTTGAACTGGAGGTGGTTGGTACACAGGTGGTGGATGATATGGGTATGGTGGGTAAGGATAAGGTGGGTATGGGTAAGGTGGATATGGTAAGATGTTTTGTGGTAAGTTGTGATGTGGGTAAGCAGGGTTATTCTGAGGGTTATGGATAATGTTATGAGCTGGATTCCCTACGTTTTGTGTATCCGGGTTTAGGCTTTGGATATCCCCTAACGGAACTTGATTCTGGTTACCACTAACTCCAGTGCCTTCAACTTGGCCCAATTCCTGATAGAACTCGTTCGCAACATCATCCAACTCATTAGAGATGTCCATCGGTTCTTTCCCACCGGCAGCGTTCATTCTTCTCAAGAAAGCTCGGTTCCTTCTAGCTATCGGCTCAGGGTCCAATGGGATTCTCTCTTCGCTCGTATTCCCTTGTGAGCGTGTTTTCATATACCTGACACACTAACAGAAGGATCAAAATGCAACTGCCGAATGAATTAAAATAAAAATAAACAGAAAAGAAAATCACTCACTACTAACTACTAAGCTATCAACAAGTCCTATTAAAAAAAATACAACGCCATCCCCGGCAACGGCGCCATTGACTTGAAGCGAATATACTAACTCTACTAGTCGCTTACCCGCAAGCGGACGGGTTCACTGTAGTATAAGTACGTATAATGACCAAGTAGTATCGAACCCAAGGGATGGAGTGTATGCGAATAGATCTCTGAAGATCTACGCGTCGTAGTTAATATGAGTGTGATGTTTTTGGATTTTTTTTGAAAGATTAATTAAAACTGAAATAAACTACTTAAACTAAAATACTAAGGAAAATGAATTAACTACGGGTTTTTTTCAAGTAAGAGGTGGTGATGCTTAAGATAGGAATCCCTACGTATACTAACGGAGCAGGTACATAATCAGAATAACTGTGACACACAAGAAATAACCTAAGTCTAAGAATGCAAGGTGAAAGCTCAAGATTCTAAACCCTAATACTTTACCCTAACACTCGACTTCACTAATCTACTAACAATTTAATAGATTGTACTTAATTAATGAGACCCTAATTTAACTAAGGTGATGATGTAGTCCTCCTTCGCTAAACCGATAAATGAATTAACCCTTTCTAAACCTTCTCGTTAAGACTACTAGTTATTAAAGAGTGATACGGTCGTCCTCTCTCTAACACTTTTCGAACGAAATTCAAAGGCAAAGTCTAGATTGATTTTAAGTATTCATTAATCAAGAGAATTAAAACCTAACGTCACACATTACCCTAATTACGTACCCACATCCTACTTCTACGAGTTCATCCTACCCTAAGCATACAAGGGTTTTAGCCGGACATGGCTTTAACAAACATAAAAACAATAGAAGAAACAACGAACATAAACATAATGAATTGAACGAAGAAAATAAGAAACATGAACTAGGGTTTTAAAGGAAAATAAATTCTAAGAACTGAAATTTAATTAACTAAAACGAAGTTTCAAAGCGTTTAAAGTAACCAAGCTAATGAAAAGAACTAAGAAACAAAAAGAAACTAAGAATTCGTACGAAAAACCTCAACAAAACGTAAGTAAAACTTGCTCGTTCTTCTCCTCTTCCTCTCTCTAAAAACTAAGTCTAAAAGTGATCTCTAAAGTTCGGGGACCCTTCAAAACGTGTTTGGAAGAGGTATATATAGGTATCGGGTCGAAACGGGATCTCATGGGCCGAAAAATGAAATTTGGAAAATAAGCCTCGGAAGCGCTCGAGCTGTCCCGGTCGAGCGGGGCGCTCGAGCCTTTGTGGTCGAATGAATCAGTAGGTCGAGCGGGGCGCTCGAGCCTTGTTTGGTCGAATGGTTCCAGAGCTCGAGCTGGGCGCTCGAGCTGTGTCCCTCGAGCGGCAAAAACACTCTGTAAGTCCGGAGCGCTCGACCTACGTTGCTCGAGCGAGGTGCTCGAGTGATGGTGCTCGAATGACCTTCCTTCCTTGCAACTAACACTTTTCTTCTCACGTACTAATATCAATCGTACTTCTTCGATATATTCTCATCCGGGCATCCCTTTGAGTCGATTCAAAGTCCTACGAACTCCATTTTTCGTCCTCGATTCACCTATGAGTATCAAAGAGACCAATTCATCAATGTATAGAAATAGTACTCATTCGGCTCTAAAAACTCAATAAAATCGACCAAAACTAGGGCGTTTCTAGCTACGAATCATGACAATTTCACGCCTAATCAAGGTTCCCAATCTTAATTTTTTCCAACTTTTGATATCCTCAGATTGTGGTCGAGGAGCGAACCGTACGACGAACAGCGGCTTGATTTGGGTTATCTCAGTGTTCTCCAAATCCCAGGTTTAATTTTGGGTTATCTCGATTTAATTTGGGTTATTTATCGGAACTGTTATTTGAAGAAATTCTGCTACTTCTAGACGTTTGAATCATAGATTGTATTGGATTATTTAGACACATTGATTATTTGAAGAAGTCCCCTGTTTTTGCTGCAATTTTATTGAACACTTGAATGTATAGATGTCCTTTGTGGTGTTTAATTCTTGACTGATGACATGGGTTGATCTAAGCTTGAATGTATAGATGTCCTTTGTGGTGTTTAATTCTTGACTAATGACATGGGTTGATCTAAAAAATGAATTTATTCAATGAAACTGGAGTAGTAAAATCAACTCTAAAATTTGCAAAAAATGAAAGTATCTTATCAATGTAATTAGCATTCTTAGATTGAGTTTTCAGCTATCTTCCGGGACTGTTTTGGGCAGCAATTGGACAGCACATTAAAAAGGAATATGTTCTTGAAAATATTGTGTGTACAGTAGATCTCTGTCAATTTTGCTTGGGTTTAATGAACTTTGATCCATGTATATTCATTTACATGTAATATGAACATACAGTAAACATTATTATGAACTTTGATCCATGTATTATTAATGGAACAGTGAATGTTTCCTGGTAATTCATGCTAGTGAAAAGATAAACAAGAATCTTTATGAAGAATTTGATGAACTCGAAATTTTTTTTAGGTATTGCATCTGACCAGCCCATCATTTGATCATATACATCCACTTTAGGTAATTAAAATCTACTTATTTAAATTATATTTGCATCAAAACTCAGATACGTTCTTTGTAATCGGTAAATTTAATTGTTTGAATCAATTCAGAGCCCAATTTGGACTTTATTCAGATTCTCTTTATGTTCAATTATAGGTTAATCTGTTAGATTTGTTCATCAATGGGAATTTTTGTTAATTGTAATTGAGTTTTCTTAAATGAATTTGATTTTGTTAAAACTATGGGTAATATTTATTCACTGTTTGTTTAATCCATTTGCATATATGGTTCTTCGGTACTTGTTTCCATATTATAATAAATACTGACCACCGAACTGTAATATAGACCATTCAATATTTGTGTTGTACATGCGTATGTACTACCGAAGGGGTTTGGACATGATAATAGGCAAATATAACTTGTAATTAACTAGATCAAGTGTTACTTCCTGTAAACTCAACTAATATATAGGCCGAATCCGAAACTCTTCCGAATAAAACCCAACTAACCCATTTTATGGATCCGAATTAGAGCCGTATATGAATCCAGCGAATGCATTGATGTTCAAGCTTGTTTGAAATGTTATCAATTTAAAATATTTATATTTGCATTTGTTTGATAATTAAGAAAGTCAAGCTTGAACGAGATTCAATTGAGCCGAACATGAACCGAGCTTGAGTAGTTTGCCATTTTTAGGGTTAATATCACTTTTGGTCACTAAACTTTACCTTAATTTCAGTTTTGCTCATTGATTTTCACTTGTCATCAAAATTGATCACTAAACTATATTTTTTTAATCATTTTTTGTTAGGGCATCAGTTGACCGTTAGTCAACTAACAAAATAAGTTAGAGTTAATACCAGTTTTAGTCACCTGTGTTTCACTAGTCATCAAAATTGGTTACTAAACTATATTTTTAAAATCATTTTTCATCAAGATGTCTGCAAAATCTATTTTTTTTAATTTATAGAAAAAAAGAGGCATTTGGCAACTTTTTACATGCTAAATAAAACGTCTTTTAGTTTGTAAATAATGAGAATTAAATGTGGAAATTCTGTTTGCATTAGAGCACTAGATATTACTATGGAGATACACGTGAATAATGAATACTTTAACAAACCAGATTATTCCATGCATCAATATGATTTCATAAAAAATGGATTCATCATCATGTGTTAACTTCAGCTACACATCCATCATTACAGTTCTTAGTAAGCAGAACCAAGCAAGTGGAAACATGCATACATTTTCTCTCAGATTGTTAATTAAAGGAAAATTTAGGAAAAAACAAAGCTATATCAAAATGTCAAGCACATTTATCTTTATATTATTGAAGCTGTAAATCAGGCTTGTAGTTAGTGTGGTCTTGTATTTTATCCTCAAGAGCCAATGCCTCTTTTTTTCTAAATTAAAACTATTTTAAGCAATCATGGTACGTGTTATAGTGAGTTGTGACTGGTGGTGTATAATTATTTGCTAGATTCATGTGAGAAATAACTCGTCTCCAATTTGACCTTTATATTTTGTTCCACAGCGTGTTCTTAAATATGAGGGGAATCAATTGAAATTTGGCGAGATGCGGTGCGATTATTTCACTGTTTATCCAAATTCGGTTTTTTGTGACACTAATAACGATTGGTTATCTGAGGTCCCGTCGTCGTAGAAATATTAGGAATAAACATTGTTATAGTGTTAAGGAAAAAGTCACCCGTCAACTAGAGAAGCTGCACCACTTGGTTAATGTAAGCGATGTAACATAGGGATGAACTTCGGATGACTAAAGATTGTTTCAATAAATTGTGTTACCTTCTACAAAACTTAGGTGGTCTTTCCCCTACCCGTCATGTTACAGTTGGTGAACAAGTAGCAATTCTACTAACAGTTCTGTCTCACCATACTAAGAACCGCATCGTTAAAGGGGATTTTTAGCGTTCTGGGTACACAATCAGTAAATACTTTAATAGAGCACTGAACACTTTACTTAAGCTCCATAATGTTCTCTTCATCACACCTCAACCTGTGCCTGACAATAGCAATGACAATCGATGGAAGTACTTTAAGGTATATCAGTTACGAATGTATTAATTAAAGATGAGAGTGATGTAATATAAACTTTAGTTGATTTAATGTTGTTTGTTTTAGGATTGTCTGGGTGCGTTAGATGGAACATACATCTCTGTTCAAGTGGCAACTGAGGACATCCCGCGTTATAGGAATAGAAAAGGAAACATTTATGTTAACGTTTTAGCTGTTTGTGACCAAAACATGAACTATATATATGTACTATCTGGATGGGAGGGGTCTGCAGCAGATAGTAGAGTTTTGCGTGATGCAATAGGCCGCACGAATGGACTGAAAATCCCCAATGGTAATTTTAAATATTTGAACTTAAATTCTATCTAAATAAGCATGTACTTTAGAAGATATTAATTGATAATATTTGCAAATATCAATTGTAGGTAACTATTATCTGGTTGATGGTGGGTACATGAACGGAAATGGTTTTCTATCTCCTTATAGAGGAGTTAGATACCATTTGAAAGAATAGGATGCCACACACAATGGACCTCAAAATTACCAAGAATATTTTAATTTAAAGCATGCCAAGGCCCGTAATGTAATCGAGCGTTCATTTGGTATACTGAAAGCACGTTGGGCAATTCTTAGGAGTAATTCATACTACCCTATCAAGACCCAAAATCGTATTATTTTAGGGTGTTGTTTGCTTCACAATTTCATTCGTACCAATATGACCATTGATCCTTTTGAAGGATGTGGCGTTGAATTTGAGAATGATGACGAGACCAATGATGACAATGGTGTCGAAGACTTTATAGACGTCCTCGAACCCTCCCAAGCATGGACAGATTTATGGGATAATTTGGCCATGCAAATGTATGCAGATTATGTTTGAGAGTGTCTGATTTGCTGTAACTTGACAATACTTTTATTTTTAAGACTTGTGTAAACGGCGTTACATTTGAGTTGTGGTAGACTTTATCCATTTTATTTACGATATGTTTGGATTATTTAAATACAGATTGTTATTATTTTTTTTGGCTTTCCTATGGTTGTGGGTGATTTTGTTGCTTGTTATACATGTGGTGACTTTAAATGTATGGATGGTTGTGCTAAAATTCTTAATCATGTGAACATTCTCTATATTTGGATTATTTTTTGGTAACATTGATTATCAGGGGAACATGGAAGGAACATACACTTTGCCCAAGACCAAGAAAGGTGTTGATGCTGCTAGTAGGCGTACTTGGACATTTGCAGAGGAACAAGTTTTGATGGATGCTTTAAAGAATCTTGTGGTAAAGGGTATGAAGGTTGATAATGGGTTTAAGTCTGGATACATAACGATGTTGGAGACTACGATGATGAAGAAATTACCCGGAACCGATCTCAGGGGGATCCCTCACATAAACTCAAAAATTCATGTGTGGAAGAAGTTGTATGCTGCTTTGAGGGAGATGCTAGTGGATAATGGTTCTGGAAGTGGGATTCTGAATGGTGTCAATATGGTTGAGGCTACTGAGGACAAGTGGGCTCAAGCGGAAAAGGTAAATTGTTCCAATACTTCACAATTACATTCTATATTTTTTCGTATTGAAGATAGTTATATAGTTATTTGGTGTTTGTAGAAAGATCGAAATGTGAAAAAGATAAGAAACAAGTCATTCCCATTCTACCATGACTGGTTAGAGATATTTGGAAAGGACCGGGCCAATGGAGAAAATGCCCAAACTGCAGCTGATATTTCCCAGCCCACTCCTTCTACTGGATTCAACGCTGCTTCTGAATCAAACGTTTACCCCGATTACTCCCAAACAGACTTCCAAACTGCACCCCGAGGGGACTCCAGCTCTGCAACTAAGAGTAAGGGTAAGGGTAAGAAACGCAGGGTTGATGATGAGAGGGATGACCGCTTCCTTGAAGCAGTGAATCTCTTCTATGAAAAAACTGATGAAAAGCTTGGTGCATTGACATCCGCCATGATTCATGATGCGAAGAAAAGGGAAGCATTGTATGATACATTGTGTGGGTTAGTTCCCCTATCTTGAACTTTGATTATGTGGTTGTTAATTGGTGCTTATATGTAGTGTTTTATGTGAGGCTAATTATTATACTGAATGTTTTATGTAGATTTGACTTTCTCAACATGGATGCGAAAGTACGGGTTTCACAATACTTTGCTGCAAACCCAAATGTGTTGGACATGTTCTACACTTTTCCTCAAGAAGGAAAAATCAAGATGTTGCACAACATTCTGGAGAATTTCTAGAGTTGCACAGCATTCTAGAGTTACCTAAGCAACATGGATTGCTTTCTATTCCACTATGAACTAGACTCTTTATCTATTCCACTACGATCTAGGTTGTTTATCTATTCCACTGTTAACTAGACCGTTTTATTTATTCCACCATGAACTAGATTGTTTAACAATCCCACTATGAACTAGACTTCTTTTCTATTTCACTGTTGACTATGAATGTTTTAGACTTCGATGCAATTTAAATTAACACAAACATAATTTTCATTCATACGGCTAATTTGAATTAGTAGACAAGATAAGTCCTAGTACATCACTCATTACGTGCTAGAAGTAGCAACAACATCATCCTAGTACAACATAAGATACACGATAGAAGAAGCAACAAGATCACACATGTACTTGCCCTACTTATTGTAAACATAAATATCCCATACATAAACTCCACGATATGACACCAATCATTTCTTAAATCGAGACCAAAATGCAGTGCCAAAAGCATTATTTCCTTTCTTCTTGTCACGAGATGCACTTGTGTTGGATGAGCTCGGGTCTGTGTTCACCGAACCAGAGTCGGTTGAATCAGAATCATCGTGATAGGCTGCAACCTTGTTCCAGTATGAGGTGTCATTACTAGAAATCAAATTATTTTCAAGGTCAATGACCTCAGTCACAGTAGGTTGAACAGTAGCTGATTTGTCCTCTTCATCAGACGTGCTATCAATGATTTCGACCATTTCTGTGGTTTGAGGTGGCCCAACAGATGGCTTGCCAAATAGAACTTTTAGTTCTGCCCAACACGGATCACCATACACCGCATAAGCATGAGCAAAAGCATCCACCTGTTAGGTTCAAAAAAACTGAGTAACAAAGATTTAGGTTTTTAACACTAAAAAATAAACAAATCAGAGATCTTACACCAACTAAGGTACTCCAGAGGTTTGCTTCACAATGGATTCGGTTTGTGGACTGATCATAAGTCACACCAGGTACTGAAATCAACCACGAGAAAATACGGTATCTCTTTCGCAGCTTATGAGCTTGACGCTTGCACTCCTTGAAGCTGAACTTCTTCTGAAAACACATGTTAACAGCAAGTTGTGCAGTTTCAATCGCATAAGTGTTATCTCCTCCTGAAGCATGAAAGTTCCCCATCAGTGCTTGATCAGAAAGAGCTTCGGCAAACGTGGTGTCAACAACAGCGTCCCACTCCAGCCCGTACAAGAAATCCTCTTGCCTCAATCTCGCCATTTTGTTATTTTGGAATCACTAGAAAAATATTAGCTTGGGTATCTATCGTTGTTGTTGGACCTTATTAAATAGAAAATTATGGTCACATGTGTACAGTGTATTGATTACTCAAGTACCTGAAAAGCATTTTTTACTTTTCTGTCACCTTGGTCTGCAAACAAAACAGTACTCACACAGGAGTTTTCTCATCAATGCACAAGAAAGAAGACTGCGCATAGATTTTAATTGAACACATATCTTTCTTAGCCATTACCTCGAAAAATGATAGTCACATGCGTACAGTAGTATTGACAAGATAAGTCTATGGAAAATATTTTTTACTTTTCAGACTGCACAAAGATTTTAATTGAACACATATCTTTCTTAGCTATTACCTCGAAAAACTGATAGTCACATGCGTACAGTAGTATTGACAAGATAAGTCTATGGAAAATATTTTTTACTTTTCAGACTGCACAAAGATTTTAATTGAACACATATCTTTCTTAGTCATTACCTCGAAAAATGATAGTCACATGCGTACAGTAGTATTGACAAGATAAGTTTATGGAAAATATTTTTTACTTTTCAGATTGCACAAAGATTTTAATTGAACACATATCTTTCTTAGCTATTACCTCGAAAAACTGATAGTCACATGCGTACAGTAGTATTGACAAGATAAGTCTATGGAAAATATTTTTTACTTTTCAGACTGCACAAAGATTTTAATTGAACACATATCTTTCTTAACCATTACCTCGAAAAATGATAGTCACATGCGTACAGTAGTATTGACAAGATAAGTCCATGGAAAGTATTTTTTACTTTTCAGACTGCACATAGATTTCAATTGAACACATAGCGAAACATGTGGCACATTGGAAAGTCACAATCACATTACATAGCCAAATCTAGGTGCATATGTCTTAGAAATTTGGTACATTGGAAAGTCACAATTAAGTTAAGATAGCCAAAAACCAATTCTTCTTTCCTATGCAGGGTAAACTAGATATGCCACAACAACACATATCATAAAAAAAATGCCAAGTAAAAACAATTGATCCTTCTTCATTTTGTCCAGATGCTCTTTGTGCTTGTTCTTCAATTCAATCAATTCTAAACTCAATGATCTCTCCACGACCTTAGCTTTCCTTAACTCTGCTTCAAGCTGCTTTTCTCTTATCATAAGGTTATTGATTTCATTTTCAAGTCTATCAAACTTTTTTAGGAACCTAGGGATTAAAACCTTAGACCTTGGACACATTTTTGCATCACACCACTTAAAAAACTTGCAATCTCCTGGTGTCTGTGAACCAAAAAACATAAGTCAAGACAAGAGTGAAATTTACAAAAATTAACGTATCACAATAGGAAAAAGACAAACATTACATTGTATTTTGGGCATGACCAAAACCTTCTTCCGGGATTCTCATCGGTCCAAGAATTCTTTAGTTCCAACTCAAGTCCACAATTGCAAAAGACACATTTATTCTCAGGATTTAACTCTATGGAATTTACCGATTGGCTAGATGTCGAATGCATAGCTCTAAAAAATGAAATTAAAAGATAGTTCAGTTAAAAGATGTCGAATATATACATTGTAGAGGGAGCTGGGAGTGTGAGATAATACATTATGCGGGAAGAATGGAGAACCAATTATGAGTAGAGCCATATTATGACTCTTAATCCATAATAACAAACTCGTGCTCAACCTAGATAAAATAAAAATGGTAAATCTAGAGCTTCCAGACAAATATTACAACCAAGAGTGGTCATTGGAAAAGTTCAACATCAAATTGGACATCATTCAAATTTTAAAATGTGAAAGCCATTAATCAGGGGAAGAAAGTAGACTTGAAAAAAAAATAGCAGAATCACAGAAGTTATACCATTTTCACAGCAGCCAATTCAAAAATCAACCTTAAATATAGTGTATTAATTACAAAAACGCATGAAGAAAAAAGATTGAACACATCCACTACTCCCATTCTTGCACTCAGATTTATTTAAGTCACAGAGACGAAAAAGCCTGTATTTTGGTTCGCAAGCAATCATTTTCCCTTTTAACTAACACCTTATTTTGCTCCTCTGCTAGAGGAGTTTTTTTCTTTTTTTCAGGCGATAAAAATTAACGGAAGTCGTACCGGAGAGGAGGGCTTTTTTTTTGAAGAGGAAACGTACCGGAGAGGGACGGCAGCGGTGCGAGCTTGATGTAGGGACGACATCGGCACATTGAAGTAGGGTGGCGGCGCCGCGCTGGCTCGCTCGTTGAAGGACGGTAGCGGCGCGAGCTTGTCGAAGGAGGGCGGGCGGCGACGCTGTGTCGCTCGTTGAAGAAAGGCGCGAGTTCGTTGAAGGAGGGCGGGCAGCGGCGCTGGGTCTATAAAGGACGGCGGCGGGCGACCTCGTTGAAATCGTCGAATTCAATCGCTGGTGATTTGGGGGAATCCGATTTGGGGGGATTTTGGGCGTGAATCCAATTTTGGGGTGAATCTGACGAAATGAAAGTGTTATTCAGGGGTAATTTGGGTAATTAATATTGATTTTAATTTTAAAATAAAAATATAAAGATTTTACAATCATGCAATCCAAACACAAGTTAGAAAACATGAATCCCACCAAATCCAATCCCAACTAGTCTAATCCCAACTAATCCAGTCCAATTCAATCTTGCGAACCAAACGACCCCTAAGGGGATGGCGAGCTTGGCCTCGGCAGTTGATGTTGCGCCTCGGCAATATGGCCGAGTTGGTGTCATGATTTTTATTTGGGGACAAGATGGACGATGCGGCCAAGACGGTGTATTGAGGCTGAGATCGGAGGGGGAATCAACCTCGGCTGAGGGGGCGTCAACCTCAGGGAAAGGACACCGGCCTCGACAGAGGGTATGCTCGTCCTTGGATTGTGCCTCGCCAGTGATTTTGGTATGGCCTTCGGGGGAATTCAGCCTCGACAAGCTCGGTGGGGGTTAAAAATTGTTGGTGGAGGAAGCTAGTGAGGGGAGTCCATCCTAGCCTCGGACTCGACTTCGATCTCCACAAGAGGGAGTCGGCCTCGGCCTTCACGTTGAGTTCCACAAATGGACCCCATCGGCCCACGAATCGAGGTAAGAATAGGTAATCTTTAACTTTTTTCAGATAAAATCTCCTTTACTTACTAAGTAGTGGGGAGTGGTTGTACCCACTTCTGAAGACCCGTGAGTGTACTGGCAACTGCCCCATTTTATTTCCTTTTTCTTTTATTCTGAAAATTCTTTTTCTTGTTCTTCACATATTGGTGGCCACTCTGATGCGATGGCGGTAGAGCTTTGGTGGCCGAGAGTGACCTTTAATGGATCGCTTGTAGCTGCTGGAAATGAGCTCGTGGTTGTATGGATGAGAATTGGTTGTGGCTTGGTCGTTGAGAAGTGGCGCTGAGCATCGGACGGGGAGCACCCACCGGTGCCAGTCCATTAGCTAGCGCCAGGCGTCGAACGAGAGGCACCCACCGGTGCCGGTCCATTGGCTCACCGTTACAGGTAGGAAGTTTGATTTGGAAAGGGCTATGAATGGAATCTTAGGAGTTGTTTGTCCGTATGTATAGATTAAGAGAGAGAGAACGCAGACAAATGTAGTATAGCTTTTCTGGTATGATGAACCGATTTGTACATTTCTTGAATTGTATCATGGAAACTTTGATGGCCATGTATGTATTTTTGGACTCTTCTGGGTTGAATTCGGCTTGAAGCCGTGGGGCATTTGTATGGTTTCTGGATGTTTTTTGTTGGCTTGATGATAGCTTTGAAAATAAGGTATAAGCTATAAATATTAGGCCGATCTGTGACCTGGGTTTTGGTATACTAGCTGGGATTTGTGAGAGAAACTTCATCGTTTGAATGATAACGAAATTGTGAAATTGTGAAGTTTGTAACAAATTTTCTAGTGGAAGATAATGAAAATAAACTAAAACAGTTTTTTAGTCCTACCATTTTTTATTTCTTGATGATATTTGAGTTTAATTTTCGTGTACCCTTCTTCTAGAGCCAACTTTTACCATATTTATTCGTATATAGGGGTAAGACATTTTGGACGGTATAACATATAAATGGGTTCGAACACGAAGAACACAAGCACTGCAGAAAGAACCGAGAGGTTCCTCCCTTAAAGATGGCGTCGGGCCGTTCATGAAGATGAACACCCTAGCCTATAGTGTATAATATATGTGGGGATAATTTGTGGGGAGGAGAAAGCTAATGAGATCCCTTTTTACAATGGGTTGGGGCATCTATTTATAGAGCCCCAAACTCCTCACTAAGAAAGCAATTTTGACCCTTTATTTTAGGGTATTAATTACAATCGCAGATCTAATAAATAGTAATAAATATACTATTACAATATATTGTCAGTACTTCGATATCTTCACTAATGTTGACCCTCGATTCTGTCGGGCTATGACGAGGTGCCGAGGTCGAGAGGTCCGATGAGGTCGGGGTGCCTGACGAGGTTGAGAGATCTGACGAGGTAGAGGTTCGTTCACCTTGAACAGTTGTGGTAGCTCGTCTGTCGAGTTATTTAATGCCAAGATCCTATTATCTAGGCCTAAACCCCGATTCTGGTATACCCTAATTCTGAGATAGTATTTAGGCCAAATACATGATTATTTGTGCAACAACAATTCTCACTTGAGCTGGGATGCTCGATTCCAAACCTGACTCCACTCTTTTAGTAGCATGCGACTCTTTGGTCTCCACTGGAGAACAACATAAGGATCCAACATTGTACAGTTCTCTTGTGGGCACTCTGCAATATCTGACTATAACCTTACAGACCTTTCTTATACAGTGAATCATGTCTGCCAGTTTCTCCAAGCTCCTACTACAGATCACTTCCTGGCTGTCAGATCCTTTGTTATGTTAAGGGGACCTTACACCTCAGCCTCAGTCTTTCACCCTCTCGTAATTACTCCATCATAGACTATTCTAATGTTGATTGGGCTCGTTGGGAAGAAACTCGTCGTTCCACATATGGATACTCTATTTTTTATGTAAATCTTATTTCTTGGAGTGCAAAGAAACAACCAACTGTTTGTGAATCCGAGTACCGTGCACTTGCAGTTACGGCTCAAGAAATTATCTGGTTGACACATTTATTAAAAGAGCATCATGCACTTCAATCAACTCGTTAGCTACTACTTTATGACAACAAAAATACTTTTTTTATGAGCCAAAATCCCATTGCTCACACGCGTACCTAACACATTGATATAGACTATTATTTTGTATGTGAACTTGTGGCAAATGGTTATTTGGAGGCTCGTCTGTGCCCTCTGATCTCCAAATAGCTGACATCTTTAAAAAGAGTTTACCTGACCCCATGTTTGAATTGTTGAGATCCAAGTTGCGCATTGATCAAATCCCATGCTATGCTTTGGGGGGGGGGGGGTTAATATAGATAATATAATTGATTCAGTCAATTATATATATAATATTTGATTCACATATCTTTGTATATATTGTACGAGATTAGTTTTGATTCTTTTCCTAGTATATAGGTCCCCTTTGATCCTTTCTATTGATGATCGAATTTAATCGGAATGATTAATGGCTGTTAGGCTTAATTTACGCGATCATCAAGCAATTACGTGTGAGTGATTACCACCGTAAGTGGTAAATACGGATCTTTGAGATTAAACGGGGTAAATGCGTGTATTGATTACATATTTATTTCGTATGTGTGTGTGAAAGTGGTGTATAAGTGTGTGTAGGAATAAATTATATGTATTTGTGAATTTTTACTTAGTTTTATTTATTAAAAGTTAGGGTTTTTATACATGCCTCCAAGTAGGAGGTGTCTTGACCTTTGCTCTCCCATGTGTGCATGCATGACACATGGGAGTGTTGATTATTTGATCTTATCTAGGCTAAATTTTATCCTCTGAGTTGGTTTAGCTCGTATTTATGAGTTGTTCGTCACTTTTAGACTCTTTCTTGAGGAGTTTTAGTTTGATTCTTTATGGGCTAGTCATCAGTCTTGGCTCTTTTGCTAATGTAGCTCGCTTGGGTCTTTTTTGTCTTCGGGTGTTGTCCTTTTTGAAGTTGTTCGTCAGGTGGAGTAGGTCGCCAGGTAACGGTTGGTCGTCATGACATAGTTGTTCATCATCTCTAGATTAAGCTTTGTTTGTCTCTTTATCTTTGGACTAATCATCATAATGTTGCTCGACTAAAATGGTATACAGCTAGCCCATCAACACTTTCCACGTTTATAGGATCTTTCTTGTACATCAAGTTGTAAACATCTTTATATATTTAGTAAAGATACCAATCATCAATTATCGCGGTGATCAATTATAATTAGTGCATTGAGTATATATGAAATAGAAAATTAGGATTTTTCTTTAATTAATGCTTAACATTTTTCCAGGTATTATCATAAACAACGATTTATGTTATTGTGATTGTATCTTATCTTCAAATATATTCTCAGAATCAACATTATATACTAACTTATCGACACGTATTCTCATAAAAATTTGAAAAATTGGTAATTCATCAAAACCACCATATTCATCAGAGTATTCATTAAAAATTTATTGTCCATCATATGTTGGCAAATATCATCTTTTCTATAGAGTGTTCATTATAAATTATTCACAAATAGAGTAATTGTAACCATCATCTAATTACTAGTTTTGTAACTAATCTCTGATGTGTATATATATATATATATATATATATATATATATATATATATATATCCCAAGATAAAATACACACACAAATATCTAGTCCTATCTTTATTAGAACACCTTAAAATTAGGATTGAAGAAAAAGAAATATTATTTTCTATATCTATTAATACAATCCATAAACTCAAACAATGATAAAATACCTATCTAATACGAAATTGGAATTCAAATTGCAATTTAATTATTTCCTAAGAGAAATATAAATAAATAAAAATTAACCTAAAGATATTTTACTAACAAAAATTATATATCAAAATATAAGTTTGATGTGGCTGGGGGCTATCTTTAGGGTCATTGGTAGAGCTGGAAAAATGAGTACGACTCGATTGGTCAGCCCTAAAAGCCCATAGAAAAGATTGAGTTGGGTTAAAAAAATATCATCTCAAAAGAAACAAGCTTATTTGGCTTGGTTCAAGTGGCCTGAAGACACAAAGGGCTCGGGACCATTTGGTCTATTGGGCTGAGGCCTACCCACTAGTCAGTAAATTTTTTAAAGTATGTGTTACGTGAGACCGTCTCACGATGAGATGGATTATAAATTGGCATGATGCTTTAACACTTTGGAAGTGATGAATGTTAATTTGTACTAGTTTGTGAACCGTCTCACCGTGAGACTATCTCACACAAGTTTTTTTTTTTATGTTTATGTATGTGTGGGGTTTTAGAGTGGATACATGATTATTTAGGAATGAAAATACATGAAATATAAAAAATGTAAATAGTAAAATAATTTTTTTTACAGTTTTACAAATAATAAATAGCAGTAGATAAATTTGAAAAAATAGTAAGGGTTTTTTTTTCTTCTTCTAATAGTCCTATAATTTTATATATAGTAATTTATTGTTTAATATTTTTTTGAAGTTTCATGTTTCAATTAAGTTAATTATAGGTAATTTATATAATAATAAAAATATTTAGAATATTTGAAGGTTAGAACTCAAAAACTAAAGTTAAATCATTTTATTCCATAAGTTATATAAGTTAAAATTGATTTTTTTTTTTTTTTTTTTTTTTTTGCTATTTTATTAAATTTAGAGATCAAAATTATAAATCTTCAAAATTTGGTACAATATTAAAGTTTTTTGCTCTACACACATGTTACTATGCACAATCATCTCATTATTTTGATGTCTCTCTATACATCCCATGAATTGTCAATTATACCGCTTACTAAAATTATGCCCCATTTGTTCCACAAAAATAATCATGCTTTTTTTTTACCCAAATTACAGTTCACTTTTATATTAAAAGAAATTGTTTAAAATACCCCTATTTAATGTATATTAGGAATAAAAAAAATTCTTATATTCACTAAATAAGTACATATCAAAAACCTTATGGGTAAAATTCAGAATTTCAAACACAATAAATAATATTTTATTAGTTTGCGTGAAACGTGAAAAGTATACTATTTTTATGGGATAGAGAGAATATTACTCATACACAAGTACCCCAACACCAAAAACACACCCAACCTTAAACCCTAACCAATACACACCCAAATGAATGCACACACACGATAGAAAAGGGAAAACACTCCACAAATGATCGATGAAAATTAATTTTTCAATGTTACACTTCATGGAAAAACTCTTAAATCATGTATTGCATTACTCAATTACGTAATTTAATTTCATAATTGAATGTTTGAATAAGTATTTGGAAAATTGATATGACTATTTTAACATTTTCATTTTTTTAATGTAGTTTAGGCATTAAAAAAAGTATGAATTGCATTGTTTTCTAGTTATACACTAACAATAAATGGATGGTGATTTGATTTTGAAGTGTTTCTGGTTTAATTTAATTTTTGGACGAATAAAAATTGTTCTTGCATCGTTGTTGTTAGACCCTAGTTAGTCGAAGATTTTGCATAGTGTTCAATCAGTGTTGCTTGAACAATGGTATTTTTAGGCCAATGGTGGTCAAAATTCAAGCCAAATTTTGGCCATTCTTAATTAAACATAATGCCCAGTTTTGGATCAATTGTGGCCGAACAAAATGTGAACTGTTTTTAAAAAAAATTATAATTTATTCTAGTGTATAGAAGTCGTCCCAAGACATCTAATAGAAGAAGATGAGTACATGGAGATGACCATATTGTGCCCCGAATTGAAAAGTCACCGGCTCCACCACAATTTGAAGAAGAACAATTGGTTAAGTCATACATGAGATAGTCGAGTATGGAAAGAATACCAAAAATGACTCTAGTGCTGGAGATGACGATGATCAAGGAAGAGTACGTAGAACGAGAAGAGAATCTTATGGAAGAGTAAGAAGATGATATGATCATTTTGCAGACATGTGTTTTTTACAGCGTTGACGGCCTGACACTTGGTTGATCAATCTATTGTTGTTTGGATGATAAAGGTTACAAATTATCTGAGTTTACATTAGGTGTTTGTTGGTTGATCAATTTATTGTTGCTTGTAAAAAATATCAGGTTCTGCAAAGATATTATATCCTGAAAATACAAAAATAATAAAAAAATTATTGCAGCCATCCAACAGTAATAATGGTAATGGTTACAAGTTTATGTCTATTACGCTCGGTCAGGATTTCACCATTGTACAACTGAGTTTGTCCATGCATTCGGTCACCCCAATTGCATCAACGAACCCTTTTGCATGCAACTCAACATAAGCCACAAAATTTGTCTATGACATGACATAACATAAGATACAAAATCCATCTCCAAACCCATATTACGAAATATGGCTCCCAGTTATAATTTTCCATGTTTAAGATAATAATATCCATTAATTAATTAAAGCCCCTGAACGCTTTAATTAATTAATATCTTTTATTCCTTGAGAAACGACAACTTAACATTATTATCATACCGAAAATTAATTCACTTGTCATATTTGATATGATAAACTATCGAAGTACACCAAGGGGACATAATCAACTTGTCATTCCAAGACACGGTTTTCTGAATTAATTTAGCAATTGTCAAATAATTAATAACATTGCTCAAAATACAAAGTATTAATTCACATTGACTCTTTATCGATAATAAACCAAAGCAACATTAATTATTTATATACAATCCTTATTAATTGACATAAATTAAGAAATAATTAACCACTGGGATCTAATTTTTCTTTCCAAGATAACTAAAAAAAGGTATCTCGTTGTAGATTCAATTTAGTGAATCAAATGCACTAGTGTAATCTCTTGGTCAAGACAAAACAATTTGAGTCTTACACCTCAACTTTTACCAATAGATTGTTCAAGTTCATCTAAGTTGTGAATCACTATACTTATTACAATAAAACTGTCAATGTGATTTTCTGTGATCTCTACTACACACCACATTGTCTACAACGTAAAGTATTTGAACATTTTTTCAACAAATAAATAACATTCGTAATTTTAAAGCAAACAGTGATAAATAATTTATTCTCATTAATAAAAGTGCATGAACCAGTTTATATACAAAATATCACTAAAAACATACTTTTCAGCATATCCCTAACAATATTCTCATGTCAGCTATATACTCCCTAAGTCCCAATTTTATTTTTTCATTTGGCTTTACACGAAGTTTAATGGGAGAGTTGAATTGTAGTATTTAAATGAATAAATTAATTTTTTGTGAGGTAAATGCACTTTATTTCTATTTTGCGAAATGGAAAAATAAAACTGGAACAGAGGGAGTATGTTTGAACCCTATTAAGAAAATCTTCTTTATGTTGTAGGATACAGAGAATTAGATAGAATAAAAGAACGCTGATTTGTTGACTCAGTTCGTCAAGAATGACAATGTCTACAAGTAATACCAAGATAAGAGATTTTTCACTATTTTTTTTCTATATGAAATTCCTTAATATGAGTTACAATCCAAAGTTTTATGAATATATTGAATATAGTAAAATAATGCCTAAATTACTCTCCATCAACTACTTTTGACACGTGAATGTGTTTCCCATTGTAAAGCTTTAGCTATCACTAATTACCTAAGGTAATTTTATCGGAAAGGAGTCTATATTGGCACAAGGCTACTACCTTCAGAAAAACAATAATTAAATAAAAGGTAGGGAAGTGATTATGAATGACAGATTCATACATATTAAATAACAAGAAACCCTATTATAAGTAGTCAGGATGGCCGAGTGGTCTAAGGCGCCAGACTCAAGTTCTGGTCTTCGAAAGAGGGCGTGGGTTCAAATCCCACTTCTGACAATTTTTTTTGAAGAATTTAAATGAAATGTATTATTTAGTCATTTATGTGTTTATCCATTGACCCTTATATTTAAACTTCTGACAGCTTGGGGTTTTTTTTTTTTTTTTTTTTTTTTTTTTTTTAATTCTTTGTTTAATAATGTGAGAAGAATTTAAATGAAATGTATTATTTACTCATTTATGTGTTTATCCATTGGCCCTTATATTTAATTTTTTTTAATAATAATTAATTAATTAATTTTGATGATATAACATGCGAGTATAGAGTATGAGCAGTTTTAGGGTGCCACTTGAATGCATTGTATGCACTTAGATTTTGAAAAAAATTACTCCAAGCAAAAATCAGCAATATCACAAAAGTTAATCAATGATACTCCAAGAAACAATCAGCAATACCCCAGCTGTAAAAGAATACACAGTTCGTGTGTATTTTAAAAAAAAAATCAAAATTAAACTTAAAATTCAAATATATGCTAAAATTTGTGTTAGAGTATGCCTCGTACTTGAAAAAATTCCCATCCATAAAAAGATATTTTAGCTTAATTCATCGATGCATGCATTGCACGACTTGCTATAGTGGTTAATTAATTAGCTCACCTTGTGTTATTAAATATTGTTCTTGCAATGTTTCAAAAAAAAAAAGTTCTTTCTGCATTATATTTAGCACTCTATTTTTTTCTCACTTATTTTTTCTATTATTTTATTTTATATATATTAAATGTGTGTTCAAATATTGTTAACTCTAATTAAGAAGCTTATTGGAGAAAAACACTATAAAACCATATAAAGTACGATGGTTGACTCTCAGGTTAGGCCATCTCGCGAGAGACGGATCAAAATTCATCCATTCATAAAAAAGAAGTAGGAAAAATTAAGTAAAATAAAAACATTTGTTTTGGATTTATTTTAATATTCCATATAAAATTAAGTTTTAAGTTAAAATATATGTTTGATTTAAGTATTATTATGTAATTATTCTAAAACTTAAATAATATTAATGTACAATTGACTATCACCTATAATTATGCACTAAATTTTAATATATATATATATATATATATATATATATATATATATATATATATATTGCTAAAATGATAATTATTTTATTAAAAAAATTGAAAACAAAAGGTTAAAAATATATGAATTTTATTTCTTTGAGATTCACTATTACAATTACAAGATAAATATAGGTGTAAGATAATTTATGCATAATTGTAAATCTCTAGAAAAAGAAAAATAGGGAAGAATATGTAGATATGTTTGGGAAAAAAAAACTAATATAAGAAAATTAATTGTGTTTTTTTTAACCATTTTAACAAAAAAAATATGTAAATTTAATGTTGCATAGATTTGAAAATCTAATGTTGGATAAAAAAAAAATGTTTTAGACTAATTCTTGTATAAAACAGTTGCATGTCGTTCAATTAGTGCAATTATGTGTAATTTTTAATATTATTAGTTGATTTTGTTGATGGGCGAACAACAATTGGCTTCAGGCGAACAGGTTTTAGAGCATAAGCAAGTGATTATGGCACTAACTAATCAAGTCATGGATGACGAACAAGAATGACGAAAGGGTGGTGCATCTATAAATCGGAAGAGTGTATGTAGTATACACCAACATACTCGGCGAACAGCTCCTATGCAAACAGCTCCCACTAAAGATAAAGAGCTAGATTGTCTAATTCATGATGAAATGATAGGCGACAACTTCACACCCATCTTATTCAAGAGGCGAACAACTTACAATGCAAAGCACTTAATGGAGATCAACAAACAAAGCGCGACCGAACAGCTCTGAGGACGTGATAAGACCCAAATAAAGACTTTGTAACTAAGTTTAAGCTTAGATAAGGTCAAACTAGGTCAAAGGGACACATGTAAAGCATGCAGGCTTGGGAGTCCAAAGGATTAATCCACCACCTACTTGGTAGCTTGTATAAATAAGCTACTCTCCATTAATGAAAATTAAGTTCAAATACCCAAAAATTCTCCCTACACACACTCATACACCACAAAACAAACACATACGAAATAAATACGTAATCAATACACGTATTTATCATTTTTCCAATTCGATTCATCGTATTTACTATAAACGGTAGTAATCAATCACACGATATTGTTTGATGATCTTAATTTCGGTTAAAAACAGCCACTAATCCTCAAGATTAGAACCGATCATCAACAAATTGGCGCTAGAAGAAGGGTTCAAACCTCCGCTTCGTGTTAGATTGCAAAGGATTCAAGTCAAGAACTTGAATATTCAAAGGATTTCTTGAGTTTTATTCATAAATTCAAGAAATTGTTCAAGGTGTTCTTGGTGTTCTAGGTGTTCTTCAATCAAGAATTTGAAGATTGAAAGAATCAAGTAAAACTATAATCAAGATGTCTCAGTCTAAGGATACTCGACTCTCCCACCCTTCGGCTAGGACTCCACAGACCAGAGCCTCTTCAGCTGGCCGGCGTGCACAAGATCCACGACCAACGAATAAAGCTAAACCATCAGTCGTGACACACGTTATGCCTCTAGAATTGGAAGCAGTGGCTAGCAACCCTGGCGAGCTAGCCTGAACCATAGCTGCTTTATAAGCCTTACAGAAACAGCAACAGCAACAACAACCTGGCCCCTCACAAGTAAGAGCCAGATCAAGGCTTGTTGTGACACCTAGGCTCTGGCCAGTCTGCGAGGAACAAGAAAACGAGGCAGACAATGCCCAAGTCCAAAGGGTCAAAGGCAAAGCAAAGATGATTGAACGGGTGTTAGACCAAGCGGAGTCTGTTCCCAACCGAGCAGCAGAGTCAAGTCATGGGACATCATGACCCAGTATACTGTATAGGCTGGGCCAACCCCAGCCAAAATAAGAAGTTGCTCGCCCAAGAGTAGGAGATGGGCGAACAGCTCCAGTACCAACTCGTCATTCCGTACATGAAAGACTATCTAGATCAACCTTTGGGCGTCTGGGACCGAATGCAGCGAGCAATCCAAGGAGGTCAACTCATGAGATGCCCCTGCCATGCGAGGGACTACGACGAGCAAAAAGTCACATACCTCTGCTCGCCGAATAACCTCCAAGTCGGGGGGCATCGTTAGATGAGTTGACATCCTTGAGAAAGGTTGTAGAAAGCATGCAATGTCAAATGGACTTGTAAAGAGGAATGGGGGCAACAAGCATGCCTACTTCACCAATATCATATGTAATTCTGAAGTCCCCGATCCAAAAAAAATCCAATTCCCGGCAAGCATTCAGTATGAGGGCACAGCCGACCCCCGGGTTCATTTAACCAAATGTTCTGATTATGTGACCTCCATGGGGGAAAGTGATGCCACCCAATGCCGAAATTTTCCCCTAACATTAAGGGATTGGGTGCACAAATGGTTCTCCGCAATGCCACCGACATCCATTCATTCTTTTGCCCAACTATGGGCCGAGAATTTCTCTCCCAATTCTCTATAGCCGGATCATACCTTTCCCAATAACACCGGTTATCCGACCTTAAGCAATCTTGTTGGTCCCGGGTAAGTCTAAGTGGACGTGTATGGGGGGGGGGGGAATACACGTATACAAATCTTTTCTCTTTTTCAAACTGAGTCCCTCAACTCAGAGTTTTAGTTATAGACACTGAATATATAATACACCTACTAACAGCTCTAAAGCACATCAGTTGGCTAACTATATATTTATGCCTGAGTGCGAAAATGTGTGAGCCCTGAAAGATTTTAGACTTGTTAAGTTATTTATGAAAACTGAGTTTTTCCTTCTTATGAAGTCGTGGTTAAAAGAACAGTGTAATGAGTTCAAAGGTCAGGCTGATTGATTCAACACTGACAAAGATATGCTATGAATGAAATGATAAGTAATAAGCACAATATCAAAGCAATAGAAACTCAGAGCGATTTAACGTGGTTCAAAGACTCAAGCTCCTACGTCCACGATCCTGATTGAACAGGAGAATCCCTTAATGGATTAACTTGTTTTTAACGTGCCAAGGTGCACAATGATCAACCACAATGATCCCTAGAATTAGAGTTCTAGTCCTCCTTTTCTTAACCACTTTCTAACTTCAACCAACAAACCTATCACTGACTAGCTTTAGAGTTTTGGTTTAAGTTTGGATTCCAACTAGAGCGTGATAATCCTTACAAGGAAAAGCTATGCTAAGGATTGAATTATCACTCTAAGCTTAAGATATGAAAGTTTAGCTCAATGGAATACATATGACTCTAGATTTTTAGAAACACTTGGAAAATTTAGAGGGTTTCGAGTGCTTCTATGAATGCTTGTGAGTCTTGAGTAATTTATTGGCTTCGAAATTTCCCGTAACCTTGTTTGCGTCAAGGTCTTCTGTATTTATAGACTATTTCGAAAACTATCCGTTGGAGAGATAGCCCTCTAATCACCTTTCTTGTAGGATAATTCAAACGGTCATCGTCCTTCATGCAGCCACCTAGTTGCATGGATTTGGTAAGTGCATTAAATGCATGCCCGTTGAAAACTATCGGAATGGTCAGGCTAGATGTCAGGTCCTTACGTGCACTGTCTTCCCCTGATTGGTCCATGTCATCAGGTAGGTGAGAATGTCAGAACTCATTTTTAAGTTCAGTCTTGTCTTCTCTGAGTTCAGGTTTGTCCTCACCTACGTATATGGCTCATCGCTGACATTCCTTTTGCTTGCTTGGATCCTACTCCAAGTCTTTCCCAAATACTCAGTGTAGTCTGACTCCTTCAGGACTGATGAGTTAGCAATGATCTCAGGATCATGCTCTTCATCCTGACACTCAGTTAGTCAGCTTAGAAAGACCAACTTAAGTTCAGTGATGGTGCTCTTGTGTTCTTCAGGCTTCAGTCTTGAGTGCCATCAGTTAGTTCTCCTCTCACTGAGTACATGTGAATGTAAAATATTCTAACCTATTCTAATCCTATCAAGACTAGTCTGACTATTACACACTAAGGCAAATAATCTTTTCAGGGTCTTTAGAATCAACTCAAAACCGACATTATCCCAACAAATCTGATGAAGAGTCGGACCGGTCTTTTTTAGAAAGGTTCGATAAAGTGCTACTAGAAGGGGAGCCTGTTAGCGAGGATACTAAGATTGTGGTTGTTATGGCCGGGTTAAAGAAGGACACATATCTATGGAAGATGGTACATTTAAAGTGCCCAAAAAACTATGCAGAATTCTGGAATCAAGACGACGTCTTTGTCTCCATGCACAAAGCATTACAGACAAATCTGGGAAATAATAAGGCAGACCAGAAGGAAAATTTAAAGAAGCCCAGCAGAACCGGCTACCGAGTCCCGAAGAATATGAAAGAATTCAACGAAGTGACATAGTTGAAAGAAAAGTTAAACTAGGTGCTCACCGTATCCATTAATACGGTGTGCAACAGTGTAAATGAGAAGGAGTTGCTCTCCCCACCGAGGAAAATCCACCAGGAAGCTAGCAAGTTAAACTCGAACAAGTATTGTGCCTACCACCAGAATGTGGGGCACTTTACGAGTGAGTGCCGATACTTGCTCAAGAAACTTTGGTGATTCTATGAGGAGGGCAAGTTGTCCGACTTTGTTAAGAGACAACCTGTCAAGAGACCCCGGGCTAATAACAATCAAAGCTCCAGTGATGAAGATGACGAAAACCCATCAGGAGCAATAAGCCTGGGAGACCAGCCCCAGCCCCAGCCGCAGCAGCATGTCCGACTAGGAAAATCTTGATGTTGGAGTCGTCCGGCCCCGTTGGAGGATGCTCAGATGGATGAGCCCCGATATCTAAAAGGAAGAGGAAAGCTGAGTTACGTGTTGTAGCTCATGTTCAGGAAACAGGAGTTAACCCCGCGGTCAAGCAACTTCCGGAGTTGACCTTCAACGAGAAAGATCTAGATGGAATTCTTACCCCCCATAATGATTCTCTTGTGATATGTGCAAACATAATGAGGACTCAGGTACATCGCCTGCTGATCAACACCGGAGCCTACACCAACGTTATCTTCAAAAGTACGCTCGATCAACTCGGAGATTATACGAGCTACATTGAAGATTGTAATCATAGAATATTAGGTTTCAGTGATGTTGTAACTGTCCTGCTAGGGATAATAAAGTTGTCTGTCGAACTTGTATCGACCGAGGACCCGGAGAGGAGATTAACTAGGATGGTAGATTTTTTTATCGTAGATCAGCAATCTACCTACAACGAGTTCCTTGGTCGCCCTATTTTGAATGAATTCATAGCGGCAGTTTCAAGTTACTATTACTGTATTAAGTTCCCAACTTTGAATGGCGCATGATCTTTAAAGAGAGATCAAAAGAAAGCAAGATAATGTCCCCTTCAACTCCAATCTAACGAAAAAAGAGTTTCAATGATGGAAGCCTCCACCAGTTATCCGACGGATAAGCCATCAGTGTTGGATGACATAATGGAATCCCGAGAGGACCATATGGAGTTGGACGAGCAGCTCCCTGCCCTAGGCGAACAAACCTCAATCCCTAGGCGAACAACCTATGCACGGGGAAGAAGTCCCTGTACCAAACGAGCAACATATGAACATTTGATGAGCAACCTGCTGTCAATGACCTGGAGGGCCAGAACTCGGCGAACAACATTGAACCGAGACAAGCAGATGACCTTGGCCCCGTCTTGAAGCTGACCCAATGGACATTGAAAATGATTTTAACCTTGAGGGATCGATAATAGAACCTCGTTGGAAGGGACAAAAATGACGAGCAACTCCAGCCCTCAAAGTTAATCCCGAAAATGAGGATCTAGAACTCTACATCGGGTCTGAGCTCCCAGAGCCTTACAGAACCCGGATGGCAGAATCCCTCAAGGCTAATCTAGATGTTTTTGCATGGTCACATACAGACATGGTGGGGATCGATTCAAAATATGCCTACCATCGGCTCAGCATCAATCCAGCAAAGAAGTCAGTCCATCAAAAAAGAAGAAAATATGGACCAGATAAGTACCAGGCCCTCAACGAAGAAGTAAAAAAGTTGCTCGACAACGATCTAATCAGGCAAGCTCTTTGCCCACAATGGGTAGCAAACCCAGTCCTGGTACGGAAGCCAAATGGAACTTGGAGGTTATGCATAGACTTCACCGATCTGAATGCAGCCTGCCCGAAGGATAATTTTCCCCTTCCGCAAATCGATCAATTAGTGGACATCACTGTAGGACACAAAATGCTAACATTCATGGATGTATTTGCTGGCTACCATCAAATTCCAATGCATCCCGACGATTAAGAAAATACGGCGTTCTACACAAACAAATATCTATTATGCTGGAAAAGAATGTCGTTCGGATTAATTAATGCTGGAGCAACATAACAAAGGCTGGTGAATAAGATGTTCGGTGAACATATCGTAGAGACGGTGGAGGTGTACGTTGATGACATAGTAGTAAAAATTCCCAAGAAGGAAGACCACCTTCAACATCTTGCCCAGGTGTTTAACATTCTTCGACAATACAACATGAAACTGAACCAAAGAAAAGCAGCTTTGGGGTTCATTCGGGGAAATTCCTGGGCCATCTTATTAGTCAACGAGGGATTGAGGTCAACCCTGTAAAAGTGAAAGCAATCATGGATATGCAACCTCCTCGATCGGGAGATAAATGCCGTCCATTCTTTGAAGCTATCAAGAAAGAAAAGTTCTTATGGACGGGCAGCTGCCAAAGAGCATTTGAACAATTAAAAGACTACCTAGGAGATGTAAAAATTCTATCAAAACCCGTCCCAGGAGAGAAGCTATATCTATACCTGGCAGCATCCTAAGTGGCGATCAGCTCTGTGCTAGTACGAGCAGATGGAAAATTTTATCAACCAATTTATTATGTCAGTCAAGTGTTGCATGAAGCGGAGATCAAGTATTCTCCAACAGAAAAGTTAGCATACGCACTTGTCATGAGTGTTAGAAAGTTAAGGCCATACTTCTTCGATCATCAAGTTGAAGTGCTAACAACTTTCCCACTGAAACAAATTTTACATCGTCCAGATACAGTTGGTCACCTACTCAAGTGGTCACTGGAGATTAGCCAATTCGGGGTAACTTATGCTCCTCGAACAGTGATCAAGGGTCCAGCATTAGCTGACTTTATAGTCGAACTAACTTTTCCCCAAGATTCGACGAGAGGACTTGATCACCCCTGGCATCTCTATGTTGACGGATCGTCCACAAACATGGTCTCAGGGGCCGATGTTGTTCTTATAAGCCCTGATAGACAGGTCTTCACCTCAGCCATCAGATTTGAGTTTATGGCCACAAATAACGAAGCCGAGTACAAAGCTTTAATTGCTGGTCTCCACCTATCACTTGTTGTGGGTGTTAGGCGGTTACAAGTGTTCGGTGATTCTCAATTGATCGTCAATCAAGTTTGAGGTGGATACGAGGCCAAAGATGAGCAAATGGTGGAGTACCAAAGAATAGTTGCTCACCTTATGTCACTGTTAGACCAAGTATTCGTTGAAAAAGCGCCTAGGGCAAGTAATACTCAAGTAGATGCATTGGCTCGGCTAGCAACAAGTGAAGGCCCAGCAAAGTTGTCTGATGTTGTAATCACTAAGATGTTCAACTCGTCGATGACCAACTATAAAGTCAATCAGCTAGACGAACAGTCAAAAGATGATGACTGGAGAACAAAGATAGTCAAATACTTGAGAAGCGGAGAACAACCAAGTAACCCTTTTGAAGCTGCCAAGTTAACCAGACGAGCAGCCAGGTATACCCTGGTGGGCGAACAACTTTACAAAAGGGGAATTTCTCTCCCACTTCTCAAATGTTTGCCTAGGGGGCAAGGACAAGCCATACTCGAAGAAATACATGCCAGAGTATGTGGAAACCACACTGGGGGGCAAGCTTTGGCATACAAGACTATTAGGTAAGGTTATTATTGGCCAACCTTAAGACAAGATGCAATCAAGGTAGCCAAGGCCTACCATCGATGCCAGATTTTTGCTCTGAACATTCATACTCCAGCACAAGAGCTCGTTTCAATTTATAGTCCTTGGCCATTTGCAAGATGGGGGATGGACATTATTGGACCTTTTTCTCCCGGGAAAGGAAGTGTTCAATTTGTCGTTGTGGCAGTCGACTATTATACAAAATGGGTAGAAGCAGAAGCCTTAGTCAAGATTACACAACAAAAGATGATCAACTTCATTTGGAAGAACATTGCCTGTCGATTCGAAGTTCCACAAACAATAGTGACAGACAATGGTCTGCAGTTTGATGGAAAGGAACTAAGAGACATCTGCAATAAGTGGGGAATCAAAAAGTATTATTTTACCCCGTATCACCCCCAGTCTAACGGTCAAGTTGAAGCCATCAATAAGATAATCAAGCATATGTTAAAGATACGATTGACAGAGAGCAAGGGTAAATGGTCTGAAGAGCTCCCGGAAGTTTTATGGGCATACAGAGTTTCTCCCAGGTCTAGCACTGGAGAAACACCATTTGCATTAGATTTCAGAACAAAAGCTGTTATTCCAATTAAGCTAAAGAGCAAGATAATCCGAACGATCAACTTTGATGAAGCAGCGAACAACTCTGCATTGGCCTCTGAATTAGATATGCTCGAGGAAAAAAGATTAAATGTCGAGCTAAATATGCTACTTACAAGCAGCGAGGGAATTCAAAGTTGGTGATTTAGTTCTGCGAAAGTTGTTCGCCCCACCTCCAGGTGTATTCGGATCGACTTGGGAGGGCCCATACAGGGTAACAGATAAGTTACCCAATGGTGTCTATGACATTGAAGACATGGAGGGCAATTCGGTCCAATACTCCTGGAACGCAGTTCATCTAAAGAAATACTACCAGTAAGGTGAACAATTTCCTTACCAGGGCGAGCAAGTCTTAACATGTGCAAGTAAGCCAAAAACTTGCCTAATTTCTTGAAATTTTTGCTAACAATTGTACAAAAAGTTATTCGGCACAATGTATAGGTCGAACAACATAAATTGTAGCCAGGTATAGGTTGATGAAAAAGTTGTTCGACAAAATTTATTATAAGAGAAAAACTATGTTACACTTGTAATTATTTTTAGGATGTTTAGAGTTGTTCGTCAAAGTCTATATATTAGTGATGAACAATTTTTTTACACTTGAATTTTTTTTTAGGATTAATGCAAGGATAGTTGTTCGTTCAAGAAAGGAATCTAAGCTCAAGGTACAAGTCCAAGTAAAAGGATATAAGCCATTGAAAGGTTGTTCGTTTTTTAAAGCGAGCACAACCTAAGGCCAAACCCTTATTCTATTTAATTAAGAGAAAGTTCAAGTTGAACAAAACCCAATTACATGTGTTAACATTGCAAAACATTGAAATAAATGTAAAGCAATTAACATATGAAGAAGTGGTGAGAAAAAAAAGATAAGTTAATTAATATAAAGGCTTAAAGCCCAAAAAGAGTACAAAAAACTCCAAAAGGAGCGAGCAACTATTACAACAAACAAGGAAGAAAAAATTCTAAGGCATATTCCTGCCTTTGGTCGTTAGAGGCTGGGTCTTGGGGTTGATTAACAGGATTGTCCACCAATATCTCGGCAACCAGGTCTTCAGCTGCCTTTTGCTCACCCTGAGCTGGTCGCCTTCGGCAGCCTACTCGCCTTCATCACCTCCTTCGTGGCTGGGGGACGAACCAGAGTAATATTGGGATCAAGGAAGTCTAACTTGATCCCATATTCAGCCATATCACCCAGCTGGAGGTTTGACCCAGGTGCAGGAGGATAAACCTCTAGGAATTCGACCAAGTCTTTCCCAATGTCTTCGATAATCTCGGGAACATTGTACGAATTGACTAAACGAATACAGTTAGCAAAAGAACAAATGTAACCCAAATTCGAGCAGGGTCCAAGTTGGGCATTCAACTCAGTCTCTAATTCGGCTTGGGTAAGCATCCCCACTGACCTATCCTTAAGGCGAGCAAGCTCAGCCTCCAGCTCGGCCATTTTCTGCTCGGCCTATTCCCTCATTTTCTTCTTTTCATCTAGGGCAGCTTGGGAAGTGGCGAGCTCAATTAGTTCGGCAGATAGCCCTTGATACGCCTCGACCTGTTTTTGCTCGGTCTCATTGGAAGTTTGAGATGATTGTTGAGGCGAGTAATTTTGACACTGTATTGATTGATTATGCCATCTTTCTCCTCGGTTAGCTGCCGAACAGAAGTTGGAGTCTTTGAAAAAGTGAACTGACGCACGACTTCAGCTCGCCCAGGATGATCAGCTCCCCGGTATCAGCGAGCAAAAAAATAAAAAAAGTTAGAAAAATATAGGAAAAATGTATAGATCAAACCTATTGAAAAGAAAATACTTACTCAGAATACTTAAGGCCATCCCAGCCCAAGTATGTGAGGTCTTTGTGGCCCCAATTTCGCACCTCAGTGCTTTTGGCCCCTTTCCCTCTGTGCCCGACCACCTCTGTGGATGGAGTGCGAGCAGCTTCCTCGCTTGATCGGCGAGCAGCAATGCCTCCCACTTTTTCTTTCCCTTTGTCAGAGGGATGTTGGATGGGAACAACAATAGATCCATCAGCTCGTTTGAGCCTTTTAGATCCGTGGGGAGATGGAGATCGAGGTGCTGTAGAGGGGGGGGGGGCAGTAGGGGCAGGAGCAGCTTGTGCTCCGGCAGTCCTGGTCACCAGGGAGATAACCTTTGAAGGGGGGTCACCTTTGACTTTCCTCCCCTTGGCCGATGGCATCTTGTGCACCCTTTGTTCAAGAAGTCCGAAGCACGGAGGAACAGTTGCACGGCTAAAAAAAGAAGAAAAAAGGAAAATGTGTTATTAAGACGACCAAGTTGTGAAGGAAGAAATTTGGAAATTCTCTAAGTGTCATACCTGGGGGCACATCGGCCTGAGCCTCAAGATGATGAAGGTACATGAAGAGGCGAGCAGCTTTCTTGCACTTCTCCTCGTTCAGATGATTGATCTTCCTATTTGATCGATTTCGAAGGGTAGCCAGGCAAGAAGTAAACAAAAACTCTGAGCCGGCTGGAGCCCTGCGAACAAACAAGAAAAGTTAAATTAACCCTATATACCTCAAGTATGGAGAGGAACTTGCTTATGTATAATTTTTCCGTAAGCAGCAGGGGAGTTAATCCGTAAACCACCACCACGTGGATCACCCGCAGCTCGCCAATCACCCCCAATGAAGAAGAAGTGCTTGTTGGGATATTGATTAGATGTTTTGAAGATATTAAAACAAGAACTTGTAATAGGACTAGCTAAGCCTGTTAGTCAGCTACAAATTTGTCTAGGTCTAGAATAGGTCTTTGGTTAAGGAGGAAGAAATCTGTGCAGACCAGATGAGGTGACCAGACTAGAGGTGACCAGATGAGATGTCCAGACCAGAGCAGATAAGTCATCAGAGCAGAGGAGTCTGACCAGAGGAGTCGACCAGATGTGCTCTGACCAGATAAAGTGGCCAGAAGACCTCTACAAGAAGACCCAGACCAGAGCAGATGAGTCCAGACCAGAGCAGAAGACCCTGACCAGACCAGACGATTCCTGACCAGATGAGGGAGAAGGATTAGTTCACCCACATGGAGGCTGCGTGTAATCTGGAGACAATGAGATCTTGGAATTCGATGATAGAGAAGAAGCAATCTAGAGAGTCAACTGATAGGAGGATGCAATTGATTGATTAATTGATATCAATCTTGATATAAATGAAGTCAACTAATCAACCAATATAATCAATCTGTGATAGATTATATTCCTCAAATTATGGTTGTTTGAATTTCTAGCATTCCAACGGCTAGTTAATTCCTACAACTATAAAAAGGAGTGCATAGTGATGAGTTCAACACATAAGAGTCGGGCAAGAGCACAAAGCACACGAACTCTCCACTCACTCACCTTTGTCCTTTCACGTATATATAATCTTTAGGAGTTGTTAGTTGGAACTTTACTCAACCTATTCATCATATAGAAAGGTTGGAGTAAGCAAGTTGTATAAAGGATCTGGTACTTCCCAATTTCAGAAGTTAGTTAGTTGGTTGGAGAGAGAGTCCACTTTTGAGAAAGGGAGAGTGGGCGTAGGACAAGTTGGTCCGAACCACTATAAATCCTGGTGTCATTTACTTTTCTGCACATTAGATTTCTGTATTTCAATTCTAGCACTTTATTTTAAAAGGGGTTTTCTCAAAATTAAGTATAAAACGCCTTCCGCTGGATAATCTTTTTGGGACCAACAAGTGGTATCAGAGCAGTGTGTCCTAGACCACTGCTTTGAAAAGCTTTTGGTGGTCACCAGGGCAGATCCATTTTTTTGAAAACCCAAATATTTGTTGTGCTAATAATTTTTGCAGAAATGGACTCAAAGAGAAGTTGTAAAAGAGACACTAGGAGTTACTCCAAAATAAGCTACGCAGATGAGGAAGAAGAGGTATCCACTTCTGGTTCATTATCAAATTTTGGACCAGACGAAGAGATATGTCTAGTGACAGACGAGGTATGTAATCGAACTTCCTCTTCTTTTTCATCTTCTTCTTTTTCTGAACAATCAGAGGAGTCTGATGTGCAAAAATTGCTATTAGATCTAAAAAAATCTATACAACTTTGTCAAAAGTTGGAAGATGAGAACACAAAGCTGAAAGCAGAAAATCAGAAGCTTTCACAATATCTAGGCAACTCAACTGATCTACTAGCTGAACAAAATCATACACTGGTCGAAGAGTCTTCTGACTTGACAACCAGGTGTACTGAACAAGTTAAGCTGATTGAAAGGTTGGTTGTTGAAAATGTTGAGAAAGACAATGAATATAACCTGCTTAAAGCTAAGTTTGATGAACTCTTCCATCAAAACAAAATTGTAAGAGAAAGTGAGGACAAACTCAAGATGAGACTAGATCAGCTGATTACAACAAGCAATGTTGTGTCACACATAGCTGTCTCATCTCAAAGAGAGCATGATAAGACAGGCCTTGGTTATACCAAACCTGAATCCTCACATGTTCAGAAAGAAGAACAACCTAGTAATTTCATTGATAAGGGTAAGAGGCCAACTGACCAGGCAACTTAGCCTAATGGGCAGATGAGTACCAAAACTCAAAAACCCAAAAGGCAAAAGATGAATTTTAAGAAGGGTTATACCCAGAATAAAAGACCTCAGCCAGGCCAGCAGAGTAGAAGACAGTCTGGATCTTCTCTAAAGAGACGGAACCAGCTGACTCCTACTCAGCTGCAGAAGATTTTCAAGTCATCTGCCAGACTAGCTGGAACCTTTGATGTTTCTAGTAAGACTTATCCTTATCAAAAGAATTTCAAGACTGTTGCTTTAAGACAAGTTACTTCTTCTACTGGACAAGCTCATAAGAGAAGAAGAGCCTCTAGAAGAAATAACCATGTCAAAGGTTCTTTTGTTGAGTGTGTGAAAGATAAGATCACTTGATCCAAAAAGGTATGATTTATTCTTGTGGCTTCCTAAAATATTGTGCTAACCCCCTGGACCCAGAAGGGTACCAAAAACTTGATTGCCGACAGATACACAAGAAGACCAGCTGATATTTTGCCCCAATATCAGCTGAGAATATTTTGAGGGGGAAGATCAGTTGACCCATCCTGCTAGATTCTTTATCTTGTTGTTTCAAAATTTTTTGTCTTGTTTTATTTCAGTTCTTTCAGTTTTAACATCATCAAAAGGGGGAAATTGTTGGGATATAGATTAGATGTTTTGAAGATGTTAAAATAAGAACTTGTAATAGTACTAGCTGAGCCTGTTAGTCAGCTACAGATTTGTCTAGGGCTAGAATAAGTCTTCAGTTAAGGGGGAAGAAATCTGTGCAGACCAGATGAGGTGACCAGACTAGAGATGTCCATACCAGAGCAGATAAGTCATCAGAACAGAGGAGTCTGACCAGAGGAGTCGACCAGATGAGCTCTGACCAGATGAGATGGCCAGAAAACCTCTACAAGAAGACCCAGACCAGAGCAGATGAGTCCAGACCAGAGCATAAGACCCTGGCCTGACCTGACCAGACCAGACCAGATGAGTCCTGACCAGATGAGGAAGACGGATTAGTTCACTCACATGGAGGCTGTGTGTAATCTGGAGTGTTGATAGACGACCAGGCGAGCAACAGTGTTCCAGAGGATTAAGAGGCTAATAATGTATTTAGGAAGAGGGCGACCAGCAGAGCTTAAGAAAGGTCAAAACACCAGGCGACCAGGAGTGATAGCAGACGGATGTCAGGCGACCAACACATCAAAAGAGCAAGATGAATAAATAGTTAAGCTAAAAATAAGGGCAAGAGTACCCACTACTTAGGCGACCAAGCGAGCAAGATGAGGCCACGAAAGACAGCTCAAAATTCCACTAATTAAGCAATGCATTAGAAACAAACAAGTGTACTAAACACTTGCCATTGTACAAAATATAATAGTTTAGGAATAAGACAAGTGGCTAAACACTTGTCAATGCCAAAATCAAAAGGCTAAGGGAGTGACACCTCCTACTTGCTTGTAAGCCTATAAATATCCCTTCTTGAAAGGGTAAAGATAAGTTCAAATATTCAAGAAAAATGCCAAACTCTTGCAATTTCATTTCTCAATCTCCACTAACACAAGGTCATCATTTATAATCATGTTTGGTGACCTTCTTTAGTGTTAAACAACCACTAATCATCCAATTTGAATCAAGGTCATCAACAATTGGCGCTAGAAGGAGGGTCCGAACCTCCGGTTGATTGAAGATTTGAAGAATTTGGTTGGAGAACCACCGGAATCTGCAAAATTGCCACCGAAATCCAGCCAAAAGTCATCGGAAACTGGTAAAAGTCACCGGAAACTGGGCATAAAAGGGGTAATTTAACATTTGTGAAGAATTTGTTCATATTTAAGGGTTTGAATGCATGCATGTGTGAATTAGGGTTTGTTAAATAACCAAGTCCACACATACAAGGCTAGTTACTCTTAAATTGGCAAAGACAAACACAAAGTCTTTATCACCAATATACCCAAACATTTTAAAAAATGGCGGGATCACAAGAACGACAGTCTTCAAGTGTGCATCCGTCACATAAGTCATGGACTCGGGTATTGTCCACAAGTGACCATGCACGTACTGTACGGGCCACGTCCAATAGAAACGTACAAGTTACCATCGACACTCTTCCCCCGGAGGTGGAAGCTCTGGCCAAAAACCCATAGGAACTTGCAAAAACAATTGTTGTTTTGCAATCAATACAAAGACATCAGGAAAGAGCAGAGCCGTCAAGAGCGCTGGAGACGACCATGCGATCAGTCGAGCAACGGAGTAAGAGACAGAAAGATGTGCGAAATGACGAGGTGGACAACGCTCAGGCTCGACGGAACAAGGGCAAAACCCCGATGAGCGAGAGGTTGGGAAGCAGAGGAGAGTCCACACCGGGAGGAGAGGTGAAGCCGAGCAAAGGCGCAACAAGGAGCACATGACATAATTACGAAGGAAGATCGGAACATAAGAGAGGGATCAAGAAAGCCACACCACCACGGAGCAAGCAGCGACCATGCACTGATGCTCGCCCATCCGTCCATGATCGCCTAAGGAGATCAGCATTTGGGCGGCTAGGCCCTAACAGAGCCAGCAATGTCGCCAGGCGACCAACTCAGGAGAAACGTCCCGTTGGTGAGGGACTGAATCAGGGTGAAGTCATAGAACTAAATCATGATAAACAACCTTCCAATGGTGGAGCGTCTCCGAGCGAGCTGCAAGCCCTCAAGAAGGCGATTGAGGAGATGCAAAGACAGTTAGATTCACAGAAAGACATTGGCTCGATAGTCTTACCATCATCGCCGCTATCACTAGCGATCCTGAATACGCCCGTGCAAAAGAAAATACAGTTCCCGGCCATCAATTTGTACGAAGGGAATTCGGATCCCAAGGTTCATCTGGCAAAATACTCCGACTTTATGATATCAATGAGGGCATCAGATGCTACACAATGTCATAACTTTCCACTCACACTTGGTGATGGCCCCCATCGTTGGTTTTCGGCACTGGCCCCCGGATCCATCAACTCTTTTGCAAAGCTAAGTAAAGAGTTTTTGTCACATTTCTCTACAGCCGGGTCGTACTTAACTCAGAGGCACCGACTGGCCGACATTAAGCAAGGGGATGATGAGTCGGATAGAAAGTTCTTGGAAAGATTCAACAAGATACTTCTAGAAGGCGAGATGGTCAGCGAGGATACCAAGATGGTGGCAGTGATGGCAGGCTTGAAAAAAAGAACTGATTTGTGGAAAGAAATACATCTTGCCTGCCCAAAGACATACGCAGAGTTCAGACATCGGGCAGGCATACATGTGTCTATGCAAGAAGCGCTGCAGAAGGAGTTGGGTGATAAAATTGATCCCAAGAAAACTGGAAAGAAATCTGCAGGAAACGACTACAAAACTCCTAAAAACATGAAAGCCTTCAATGAAGGAGCGGAACTGAAGGAAAGATTGAATCAAGTATTCACCACGTCAATAGAAGTTGTGTCCAAAAATGTCAAAGACAGGGACATGCTATCAGAACTAAGGAAAATCCGGCAAGAGCGCGGAAAGCTGAATCCAAACAAATACTGCGGCTACCATCAGAACATCGAACACTTCACTAGTGAATGTCGCGACCTATTGAAATAATTGTGGAGGTTCTATGAAGAGGGCAAGTTGTCCGAATTTGTGAAGAAGGAACCCAGAAAGAGGCCCAGGATGGTTAGTTCACCCAGCTCGGATGACGAAGACAGTGAAGATCAGCCGAATAAGATGACCAAGAAGGGAACAAAGATCCCAACGGCCCCAACAGAACCAATGCAGGAGATTTTTATGCTTGAGGTGAACGGGCCCATTGGAGGTTGTTCAGATGGGAGACCCCCAATCTCGAAAAGGAAAAGGAAGGCAGAACTGAGAGCGGTGGCTCAAGTTAAAAAAGTGGGAGTCAATCAGGCCACCAAGAAGACGGGAGACTTGGTGTTTTCGGAAAAAAAATTGGATGGAGTACTCACTCCACACAATGATTCATTGATCATATGTGCTAACATCATGGGAACCTGAGTCCACCGATTGCTCGTGGACACCGACTCATATACAAACATTCTATTCAAAAGCACGTTAGATCAGATAGGAGATTGTGCAGAATATGTAAAAGATTGTAATCATAAGATAGTGGGATTTGGAGATGCTGTAACCGTTTCCCTAGGTGTAGTTACGTTGCCAGTTGAACTTGTATCGACCGAGAATCCTGATAGGAGGTTAACTAGAATGGTAGAATTCTTAGTGGTAGATCAACAATCCTCCTATAACGGATTTCTCGGCCGACCTTTTATCAATGAATTCAAAGCAGCTGTTTCAACGTACTATTATTGTGTCAAATTCCCAACACCAAAAGGGTCAGGTACAGTAAAAGGCGACCAAAAAAGACCTCGTGAGTGCCTCCTGCAACTGCTACCCAAAGACAATCAGATATCGATGATAGACGAACAGTCGAGCAGCAGTGCTGAAGATGAACCATCCATACTTGATGAAATCATGGAATCCATTGATACGGAGATGATGGAGGTAGATGACCAGCAGGGGGACAAACAAGAAATCCAAAACGAGCAACAAAGACAAGAGACTGGACCTTGCCCAAATAAGGTGGAAGACCTTGAACCACGGCTAGGAGCAGAGCCAATGGTGATTGAAGATGAGCTCAACTTGGAAGGGCCCATCATTGATCCTCGATGGAAAAATAAAAAAAGGAGAGCAATGTCGGTCGAAGAGTTAGAAGCAATAAAAGTTGACCCGAACCGAGAAGACTTAGAACTCTCATTGGGTCTGAGCTCCCGGAGCCTTACAGATCCAGGATGGAAGAATTCTTAAAGTTCAATCTCGATGTATTCGCATGGTCGTATAGTGACATGGTAGGCATTAGCCCTGAGCATGCCTGCCATAAACTAAATATTGACCCAACAAGAAAACCGGTGAAACAAAAAAGGAGGAAGTTTGTGCCCGACAAGTACGAACCGTTGGATGTAGAGGTTAAGAAGCTATTGGACAATGACCTTATCAAAGAGGCTTTATGCCCCAGGTGGGTGGCAAATCCAGTATTAGTGTAGAAACCAAATGGCACGTGGAGGTTATGTATCGGCTTCACAGACTTGAATGTTGCATGCCCCAAAGACAACTTTCCATTGCCACACATTGACCAGTTGGTGGACAACACGTCTGGACATGAACTCCTTACATTCATGGACGCGTTCGCTGGCTATCATCAAATCCCGATGCATCCAAACGACCAGGAGCACACAACTTTTTACACCAACAAAAATTTGCTATGTTGGAAGAGGATGCCATTGGGTTGATTAATGCCGGAGCCATGTATCAAAGACTCGTCAACAAAATGTTTGATGAACACATTTGCAAAACAATAGAAGTGTACGTGGATGATATAGTCGTAAAAAGCCCGAGAAAGGAAGATCACTTGGAACACCTGACACAAGCCTTTGAAATACTTCGAGCATAAAGCATGAAACTAAACCCGAAGAAATGCAGCTTTGGAGTCCATTCAGGCAAGTTCCTTGGACACCTTGTTAGCCAGCGAGGCATTGAAGCAAATCCATCAAAGGTAAAGGCAATTCTAGATATACAGCCACCAAGGTCTGTCAAAGAAGTACAGCGACTCACCGGATGCTTGGCGGCCCTCAATAGATTCATTTCAAGATCCGGCGACAAATGCCGACCCTTCTTCGATGCTATAAAGAAAGGCGGATTCCAGTGGACGAATGATTGTCAACTGGCGTTCGAGCAGCTGAAAGAATATCTCAGCGATACTAAAGTTTTATCGAAGCCGGTGTTGGGAGAAAAACTATATCTATATCTGGCAGCTTCGGAAGTAGCAATCAGCTCAATTTTGGTTCGTGCAGAGGGAAAATTCCATTTACCCATCTACTATGTGAGTCAAGCGTTACACGAGACAGAAATCAAATACTCCCCGAGGGAAAAATTGGCGTACGCACTGGTGATGAGCGTCAGGAAACTTCGACCATACTTCTTCGATCATCAAGTAGAAGTACTGACGACTTTCCCGTTAAGGCAAATCTTACAGAGGCCAGACACTGTTGGTCGCCTCCTCAAATGGTCCCTCAAAATAAGCCAATTTGGAATATCATATGCACCTCGAACAACAATCAAATGACAAGCATTGGCCGACTTTATAGTTGAGCTGACCTTTTCTCAAGATCCGACGAGAGGTCATAATCATCCAAGGCATATGTATGTAGATGGATCATCTACCAACACAACATCGGAAGCCAGAATAGTACTGATTAGTCCAGACAGACAAATCTTCACTTCGGCAGTACGATTCAAATTCATGGCAATAAACAATGAAGCCGAGTATGGAGCATTTATAGTCGGGCTCCATCTAGCATTGGCAGTTGGAGTTAGAAGATTGCAGATATACGGGGACTCACAACTGATAGTCAACCAAGTCCGAGGAGAGTATGAAGCGAAAGACAAAAACATGGCGTTATATCAGAAAATTGTAGCTCACTTGGCTTCCATGTTTGAGCAAATTTACATCGAACAAGTACCCAGAGAAAATAACGCCCAAGCAGATGCACTTGCTCGCCTGGCTACCAGCATGGGCCCAGTAGAATTGTCAGAAATCACCATCACAAAAATATGTTAACCATCAACACATGATTACAAGATCAATCAAGTAGATGAAGAATCTGAGGAGGACGATTGGGGAATACCTATTATCAAATACCTTCGTGATGGCGAAATCCCAGAAGATCCACAAGAGGCGACCAAGATGACTAGGCGAGCAGCAAGGTTCACAATCATGAATGGAAAATTATACAAAAGAGGATTCTCACTCCCGTTACTGAAATGTTTGACAAAAAGGCAGGGCCAAGAGGTTTTACAAGAGATCCATCAAGGCGTCTATGGAAACCATGCTGGGAGGCGTGCATTGGCCTACAAAACGGTAAGGCAAGGATACTACTGGCCTACATTGTTGCAAGATGCCATCAAAGTTGCGAAAACGTGTCACATATGCCAGATATTCGCACCCAGCATTTAGAAGCCACCAACCGAGATGATTGTAGTTAACAGTCCATGACCATTCGCAAAATGGGGAATCAACATCATAGGACCCTTCCCAACTGGAAAGGGAAACGTAAAATTTACAGTGGTAGCCGTGGACTATTACACAAAATGGGCTGAGGCGGAAACACTAGCAACAATCACACAGGAAAAGATGATCAGTTTCATATGGAAGAATATTGTATGTCGATTCGGTGTCCCACAAGCAATTTTGGCTGACAACGGACGACAATTTGAAGGCAAAAAATAAGAAACTTTTTATGAAAAATGGGGAATAAAAAAAAATTTCAACTCCATATCATCCTCAGTCCAACGGCCAAGTAGAGGCAGTCAACAAAATAATCAAACACATACTGAAGATTCGGTTGGTGGACAAGAATGGAAAATGGTCAGAAGAGCTACCAGAAGTACTATGGGCATATCGGGTATCTTATAGAACAAGTACAGGTGAAACTCCATTTACCATGGCATTCGGTGTGGAAACAGTAATACCCGTAGAATTGAAAGTGCCACCTGAGCGAACAACAATGTTCGACGAGCAGGTGAACAACATGGCTCTAGATGCAGAGATGGATTTGGTTGATGAAAAGAGAATTTCGGCAGAGATGAAGAATGCAATATACAAGAAAAGGATCGCAAAGTATTACAATTCACAAGTAAAATTTAGGAAATTCAAGATCAGAGATCTCGTACTTAAAAAAGTTTTGAGACCACCACCAGGAGTATTTGGACCGACTTGAGAGGGCCCATACAGGATAACTCAAAAATGGCACAATGGCACATATGACTTAGAAGACATGGAAGGCAACTCGGCCCAAATACTCCTAGAATGCAGCTTTGTTGAAGAAATATTATCAATAAGCAAAAAAGTGTATAGCACATGTAAAATTTAGTTCAAGTTCCATATTATTTTATGAAATATCCGTTGTAAGTATGGTTGAAAATTTTCAAAAATTTTGTAAGTATATATGAAATTTGTGATGTAAAATTAGTTTAGTCTGTTGTTCGCCCAAAAAAATAAGCTGCTCGCCCAAGATGCACAGACAAAGGAGGCGAACAACAAAGGTAAAAATATACGAACCCAAGGCCAAGTCCATGTAAGGACAATAAGGCCCAAAAGTGGGGGCGACCACGAGGGAAAAATTCAGTGGGGGCGACCACGAGGGAAAAATTCAAGGACAAGCCCATGAAAGGGCCATAAGGCCCAATCATTTAAGGCTAAGTCTTTCTAAGACAACAAAAGTCAATCTAAATCGATCAGGCAATCATTGAACATAAAGATGTATATCTCAAAAAAGGAAAATATTAAGTTTGTGAAGCTTGTATAAGTTCAGACGAACATCAGTGCAAGGGGCGAACAAACAAGAAGCAAGAAAGCAACAAGGAAAAGCAATAAAGGCAACAGACATTCCCAAATTTCTTTTTATTAAAAGTGCAAAAGGTGTTACAAAAGAAAGCAAGGAAAGTACAAAGTCACCCTAGCAAAATCTAAGAAAAAAAAAATGCAAAAGTCTTCAGTCCTGATGGGCAGAAGGAGCATCAGTGGTTGTCGGAGCAGAGGGAGTCGCATAAGTAGTGGCAGCTTCAGTGGTGGCCACCGCGGTCGAGGTGCCCGCCCCATCGATGGGGGTAAGGGGAAGGGATTGAAGACCATCAAAAATTTCGGCCACTTTGCTCTGCTCCTCGATCGAGAACTGGGGAGCGATGACTTGAACATCCTCCCTAAAGATGTCCAAGAGGACTCCCATCTCCCCAAGATCGGCCACCGGGACGGCGAACCCAGCACTGACGGGGTTGTCTTTGACGTAATCAACAAAGTCTTTCTTGATTGTCGCCAGAACATCTTTGCCATGGTCCAAGGCAAACTTCACCGATCTAATACTCTCGGCATAGGCACACACATAACCGAAGTTAGTGTTGTCGGCCACATCCTGAGCATAGACATCAAAGGCGACCATGCCAGACTTCTCCTGCTGGAGGCGAGCAACTTTAGCTTGCAACTCCTCAACCTGGGCGACCACGGCTGCTTTCTCGCCCTCCAACACCCTTAGTCACTCATCAGCAACCCCCAGCTCGAGCATCAGCTTCTCAGATTGATTGAGGGCAAATTGTTCGCTGTTCAGAGAAGCGTTGTACTTTTGTTCCAGATCAGCCACCACTTTCGCATGCTCGGCCTTCTCCCAGGCGAGCTCATCATCCTTCTTCTTTAGGGCAACTGCCCTCTCCGCCTCAAACCCGTCAATCTTGCGACCAAGACCACGGTTGGTTCGCTCCAAGATCACGATCTGATCAAGGAGCTTTTGAGCCATCACAGCCTGGTGGCTGGCATTATAGGCAATCAGGCGGGCATTATTGCTAGCAGTCTGCCCTTGGACAATATCCTCGCAAGTCCTGGTCCAAGAGCGAGGAACCGTCTCAATTGCCCGGCGAACATGGGAGTCCGGGATGTCCAGGTAAGGAGGAGGAGACTTCACGCAACTGAGTTGATGGAGCACTTCTGTTCGCCCGGGATGCTCCTCAGGCTTATACCTAGAAAATAAAATAAACTTTAAGTCAATATACTACAAAGAGCGACCACCAAGGTGACGGTCCAAAAAAAAACTTAAAACTTACTCCATCAGCTTTACTGGGTCGTATCCTAGATACGAGCGATCATTGGGTGCTCGTTTCTTCTTGTTCAAAACAGCAGCTACCGTCTGCTGCTCGCTTACAACCTCAAGAGAGGTGGATTTAGAAACCGGAGAGTGTGGAGCCCGACTGCTCATTTCGGTAGCAGGTTTGGGGCGCTTTGATGCTCGCTCAATGCCCTCTCCCTCACCACGAGTGTCCTCTCGTGGGGCCTTCTTCTTCAGCCTTTCCTTCTCTTTCTCCTCACCTCGGGGAGAAGCGGTGACTTTGGAGGCTCCTCTGGAGCGGCCAGCGGGGGCTCGTTGGCGAGCATGGGTGGCTGGCTCCTCCCCAGCCCGTAGACGGATGAGTGACAGAGGTGGATCCTGCTTCCTCCTGGTCGGCTCCTCGGCGGCCATCTGCTTCACTCTAGCGGCTAAAAGGTGGTAGGATTTTGGGATAGTAGGAACAGCAACAGTCACACGTTGATCTGTCAAAAATAAAGAAGGAGCAAAGATTAGTAAAACCAGGCGATCAGGCGAACAGAAGAGTAAAGAGCCTTAAAATGATTACCCTCGGGGATTTCCGCTTGAGCTTCCAAGTGATGTGGACTTGTGAAAAGTTGGGCGATCTTTCGGTAATGGGCCTTTGAAAGATGAAAGATTTCGCGATCAGCAGGATTCCGGAGCACTATCACGGCCAATGTGAACAGGAATTCTTCGCTCAAGTCCGGATGTCCCCACTTCAAAATTTTTGGACCTGCAAAACAACAAGAAAAGAAAAATTAACAATTAGTTCCAACTTGGCCCCCGGAAGGAAATAGAGAAGCCTACGTTTTACTACACCAAAACGTTCAGGGGAGTTAATGCGCGCTTGGCCGCTCGAAAAGTCCGCCGATGCCCGCCAGTCTCCTCCGATAAAAAAGAATTGATTGTGCCAACTCTTTACTTTGTTGGCAACTCCCTCGATGAGTTTGACCCCTATCCTCGCCTTTACATAATACCAGCCCACACCCTCTTCCTTACAAGTGGATATAACCATAGCATAATAGATCTCAGCCGTGCTGATTTTGTTCTTATAGCCTTCGAGGCCAAATAGAGTCATCAGGGCGAGCAGCTTACTCCACCCATTGGGAGTGATTTGGGTGATGGCCAAGTTGACATCCTCCAGGAAGCAACCAATGTGGGGATGAAGCGGCAGCGGGAATCCCGTGTTCAGTATATCTAAGTTGATCGCCGTGCATCCAGGTGGTGGGCGATCAACAGTCTCTCCCTTCTTGGGGGCGTACAAAAAGATATCGTACGGAATCTTATAGTGGGACCTGATGCTATCCAAGTCATCCTCAACAATCAGACTTGGAATTCTGCTCGCTGTGAAGCTGTTCTCCTGGGCAGTCATGATTACGCGGGAGCAAACAGGGAAGACAGTGGAGTAGCGAGCAGTGTATTCGCCCCATTCGTTCTAGCGAACAACCCCCTCAGGAATCTGAGACTCGGGAGTCACTCTAGAGGTAGGGAAACTTATCTCCTCCAGAAACTCTCAAGTCACAGCTAATCTTAGTCGCTCCACCTCGGGTTGGTCGCCTTCAGCTTTGATCTCAGCGGCCACCTCTTTCGAGTCTTCTCCCAAGTCGGAAGAAGTAGTCTCTTCCGCATCCGGGCGACCAGCAGGGAGTTGCACCTCTTCATCGCCGGAGTTGTCCGTGGCATTAGCTTCCACGGAGCGAACAACGGAGGACGCCTCGGAACCCCTATCTTCGTCCAATAACAAGGTTCTCAAATTTCGGGCTAAGGCTTGACGAATCGAGCGACGAGGAGCGGGAGAAGCTTCTTCTTCCATGGGACGCTTCTCAGGATTACGCTAAAAAACTCGATCGAGGTGGTCTCACTCGAGGAAGGAGAAGCCATTTGGAAAGAGCGTTTTTCGAAAAAAGTTAACAAAAATTATATTTAGAGAAATGGAGGGAGGAGACGGCGGCGCTGGGAAAAAGGCGGCGGCGCTGGAAACAACGCGGCGGCGCTGGAGAAACTCGCGATGGTGGAGGAAATTTTTTAAAGAAAAAATGAGAACAAAATGCAAAAATGAAAGCAAAATCAAAATTAAAAACTATAATGGATGATTACCTGAAGATTGCACACGGATTCTATTGAGAATTTCGTAGGAGTAAGTGAGAAAAAGCTTGGAATGAAGCTTTAATGGCGAAAGTGAAATGAAAGCTCGAAAAAATGAAAGAAGAAGAGAAGACGAGTATTTATAAAGATAGAAAACGGGGGTTTAAATGAAATTTTTCGAAAATTTAGTAGGCCCCTATCTGCAAAGTAAAAATACGCGTGGGCGGTGATGACGTCACCGGCCGCCCACGACGTTATGGATTTCGAGAATCTCGGGAACCCAACCGTCACACACGCGTAGAACACTCCGTTGGTCGCCCTAGTATCCAGATGATCGCCTATCTTTCCGCCCAAAGGAATTTAAAAATTTGTTGTTCGCTCCACGCATACAATTAGTATTCTACCAAAATTATGCCTTGATCTTCATTAGTCAACAATTTTCCTAATAAAGAACAAGTCAGGGGGCAATGTTGATAGACGACCAGGCGAGCAACAGTGTTCCAGAGGATTAAGAGGCTAATAATTTATTTAGGAAGAGGGCGACCAGCAGAGCTTAAGAAGGGTCAAAACACCATGCGACCAGGAGTGATGTCAGACGGATGTCAGGCGACCAACACAGCAAAAGAGCAAGAAGAATAAATTGTTAAGCTAAAAACAAGGGCAAGAGTACCCACTACTTAGGCGACCAAACGAGCAAGATGAGGCCACGAAAGACAGCTCAAAATTCCACTAATTAAGCATTGCATTAGAAACAAACAAGTGTACTAAACACTTGTCACTGTACAAAATGTAATAGTTTATGAATAAGACAAGTGGCTAAACACTTGTCAATGCCAAAATCAAAAGGCTAAGGGAGTGACACCTCCTACTTGCTTGTAAGCCTATAAATATCCCTTCATGAAAGGGTAAAGATAAGTTCAAATATTCAAGAAAAATGTCAAACTCTTGCAATTTCTTTTCTCAATCTCCACTAACACAAAGTCATCATTTATAATCATGTTTGGTGACCTTCTTTAGTGTTAAACAACCACTAATCATCCAATTTGAATCAAGGTCATCAACATGGAGACAATGAGATCTTGGAGTTCGATGATAGAGAAGAAGCAATCTAGAGAGTCAACTGATAGGAGGATGCAATTGATTGATTGATTGATATCAATCTTGATATAAATGAAGTCAACTAATCAATCATTATAATCAATCTGTAATTGATTATATTCCTCCAATTATGGTTGTTTGAATTGCTAGCATTCCAAAGGCTAGTTAATTCCTAGAACTATAAAAAGGAGTGTATAGTGATGAGGTCAACACATAAGAGTCGGGCAAGAGCACAAAGCACACGAACTCTCCACTCACTCACCTTTGTCCTTTCACGTATATATATATATATATTTTAGGAGTTTTTAGTTGGAACTTTACTCAACCTATTCATCATATAGAAAGGTTGGAGTAAGCAAGTTGTACGAAGGATCTGGTACTTCCCAATTCCAGAAGTTAGTTAGTTGGTTGGAGAGAGAGTCCCCTTTTGAGAAAGGGAGAGTGGACGTAGGACAAGTTGGTCTGAACCACTATAAATCCTGGTGTCATTTACTTTTCTGCACTTTAGATTTCTGCATTTCAATTCTAGCACTTTATTTTAAAAGGGGTTTTCTCAAAATTAAGTATAAAATGCCTTCCGATGGATAACCTTTTTGGGACCAATAGTGCTCCTTCCAATCTCGAATCTTGTTCGGCGCTCCTTCAACTACTTTTAGCCCAGGACGAGCTTTTAAGTAATAATATAAGCGAGCATCTGGTGATTGCCATCATATAATTGACCTCATCCGGGGTGATGCGATCAACGTATCCTTCCAAAGCGAATAGGCCTATAATGCCGAGCAGGTTCATCCAGCCGATAGGAGTGATCTGGGTAATCGCTAAGTTGGTCGCCTCGAGGAATCGACCAACAATCGGGGGTAAAGGCAACATCAGCCCTACGATCAGGGTATCAATATTGATTGTCATGCATCTAGGAGGAGGGCAATCAACACTCTTAATCCTACTCGCCTGAAAATCGGTCCTTGGTGATTTCTATTTTTGCCTTTCTAGAGGTTGAAAGATGTTCGCATACTGCTCCGCATATGCTCGCCACTCGAATGGGCGAGCAACTCCAGAAGGGATCTCATTTTCCATCAAATTAGGCCTTGGGAATTTAATCCCTTCTAAGAATTCCCACGTCAACTCGTCGAATTCAGGATTGGGCTCTTCTTCAGATTCAGAACTTGATGATTCCTCCTCACCCGATTCCCTATGTACCACTTTGATTACTTCCTCGCCCGGATTGACGAGCACCAGTATCCTCCACCGATCTAACCACAGACTAACATTGTGGTCCATTTCTAAGGAAATTTTAAATGGAGGTTGCCCTTCGAAAGGAACAACTTCGAGAGTGCAATTTTCAGGGTTTGAGAGAAGATTTTCGTTGCTAGACTGGGAGGACATGGAATTCATTAAAAAATAGATGATTTCTGGAATAATTAAGGTGGGAAAGAAGCGGATTTCGGCAATAGAACAGTGATGGCGGCGACTGGTGAAGGTGGTGGTGATGGTTCGTGATTTTTACCTAGAGAAAATTGAAAACAAGGAAAAAAGAATATGAAAAATAAATGACGAAATAACTACCTTGTGAAGATTAAGTACTGAAGTGGAAAACAAGAATCATCGGAAAAGCTTAAAAGACGCTAGAGAATTTGAGCAATCGCCGGAAATTATGGAAGTCACCGGAATTTTCAAATGCAAATGTGTAGAGTGGGAATTTTTTTGTTTCTCTCCCATATTTATACTTTATAGAAAAAATGGGGTAAGCCCCTTAATTTTAAAAAAAATATGGGACCAAAATGAAAGAAAGCGGGGTAATTTTTTAGCCAGGTTAAAAAATGAAAGGCCTAATTGTAATTTCCAAAGCGCGTGGCCTCGACTGGACGTGCGCGTGGGCGGCGCATAATCATGCCGCCCACATCATCCCTCAAACAAGCCCCGGCCTCAAAATACGAAAGGTCGCACCAAAGTTGCTCAACACAAAAGTATGTTGTTCGTCCAGATACCTATACGTACAAGATAATATCCAGACCTCAGTTGGTCGACCAAACCAACATGAAGTCAGGCTAGTGGGCAATTTTTTATGGGCGAACAATAATTAGCTTCAGATGCACATGTTTTAGAGCATAAGCAAGTGATTATAGCACTAACTAATCAAGTCATGGATGACGAACAAGAATGATGAAAGAGTGGTGCATCTATCAATCGGAAGAGTGTATGTAGTATACACTAACATACTCGGCGAACAACTCCTATGCGAACAGCTCCCACTAAAGATAAAGAGCCAGATTGTCTAATCCTTGATGAAATGATAGGCGACAGCTTCACACCCATCTTATTCAAGAGGTGAACAACTTACAATGCAAAGCGCTTAATGGAGATAAACAAACAAAGCGCGAGCGAACAACTCTGAGGATGTGATAAGACCCAAATGAAGACTTTGTAACTAAGTTTAAGCTTAGATAAGGTCAAACTAGGTCAAAGGGACATATGTCAAGCATGCAGGCTTGGAAGTCCAAAGGATTAATCCACCACCTACTTGGTGGCTTGTATAAATAAGTTGATCTCCATTAATGAAAATTAAGTTCAAATACACAAAAATTCTCCCTACACACACTCATACACCACAAAATGCACACATATGAAATAAATATGTAATCAATACATGTATATATCATTTTTCTAATTCGATTCATCGTATTTACTATAAACGGTAGTAATCAATCACACTATATTATTTAATGATCTTAATTTCGGTTAAAAATAGCCACTAATCCTCAAGATTAGAACCGATCATCAACATATTTTACTAAATAATATTAGGTGTTTCTATTAAACAGTATTAGTTGAACCAGTTGCACAACATGCAATTAAATATTCAAACTTAACTAATTAATTATAGAATTTTTAATTTAATTAATTCATTGACATATATTTTTTATATTAAAATATACTTAACACCATTGTTAGATTATCCAATTTTTTTTGAATATGTGATTTTCTCAATTATGGTGAGATCTACCCACCGAATACATGATGATTTTTTTATAGGAATAAAATTAAATTTTGATTAATTGTTCATCAATAAATTAAGAGTATGTAAAGAGTGAAATTGATTCATACATAAATGACTGAAGGGTATTAGTTATTTTCACCAAAGAGTATTAAATTATTTTTACAAAAGAATATTAGTTATTTTCACTAAAATGTGTTAGTTTGTTTTCAGTAAACAACTAATACTCTTTGTTGGTGATCGGTTCTAATCACGTGGATTAGTGACTATTTTTAACCGATTTAAGATCACCAAACAAGAACGTGTGATTGATTACCACCGTAAATGGTAAATTCGATAGTTCGTGTTGTAGAATCGTAAATACGAGTGTTAAATTCGTGTTTATTTCGTATGTGTGCACGTTTAGGTGTATTAGTGTGTGTTTTTGGGAGTATTTGTGAATTTGAACTTGTATGTCTTAGCTGGAGAACAACTACTTATAGAGACCACCAAGTAGGTGGTGTACATGACTTTTGGACTTCCTAGCCTGCATGTTTGACATGTGTCCTTTGACCTTGTTTGACCTTATCTAAGCTGAAACTTAGTTACAAAGTCTTGTCTTTGGTCTTATCTCGGACTCTATGTTGTTTGTCCTCGAGGGCTTGGTTAGTCCAGCGGTCTTTCTTGAAGAAGTTGCTCGCCCCTTGTAATTATGGTTGATAAGATGTTCGCTTCTTTTGTTCGCCTGACATTTAGTGGATCTGCTAGGAGATTTGATGTTGTACGCCTCTTGAGCAGGTAAATACATCACTTCTTGACCATGTTGTTCGTCATTAGTGATATGGGGCAGGCTTCATACGTAATCCCGGGCCTTTGGACTTGTTCGCTAATAGTTGTTCGTCGAGAGAGTTGCTCGTCATTCTGTACACTTCCTGGATTAGTTTATGCACCCCATTTGTGATTGATTTGTACTTAGCTCTTAAACGTTATTCGCCAAGCTTGCATGATGTTCGCCTATCAACACTCTTCAGTGGAAATAACGAATGTTCTTCAGTGAAAATAACTAATATTCTTTAGTAAAAACAACTAAAAGACCTTAAAAATTTATATATGAGCTATTTTCGTTCTATACTTTGTCATAGATTAATATACTTAGTTCAAGAGTTTGAAAATACTCACAAATTAATATTTCATAAATAGAACTTTCTCAAATGTATAAGATAAAACATAATACTCAGTCTTGTATCCATGGACTTGAATTTTGAGTTCAATTTCAAATCACTTTTGTCTTTTCAAAGTTCATTATGTAAATTGGTCTTTGAAAAGTCAAAATTGATTTGAAATTAGATTCAATATCCAAGTGTATGTTATGCACTTAAATGCACATAATAATCACTCAAGATATAAAATGATATAATCATAGAGACACATCTAATCACTTTTATAGGTTGAAGTTAAAATAAAATTATTTTTTAAAATTAGAAAATATTTATGGATTGGTTTGATTGGTAAGGATTTTAATTGTTATTATATATTATATTAGAGGTACAAGGTTCAAATTCTTATTAATGCGTTTTTTTTTTTAAATTCAAAATAAGAAAAAAATCACATATTTATTGACTTCACAATAAGACGATACGTAACAATAGACACAAAAAAAATCGGCACATAAGCAAAATGTACTAAAATTCGACGCCTAAACAAACACAACTCCCTATTATTATATAGAGAATTTATAACTTGAGATTTTATGCCACATGCACCGGAAGTACGATTAATTAGTACTCAAAGTGTCAAATGGCCCGACACAAATCAATAGTACATTTTAGACAATGTATAGAATGAAAATGTTCATACATAAATTATTAAAGGGTATTAATTGTTTTTCATAAAAAGTATTAGTTGCTTTCATTGAAGAACATTAGTTATTTTTATTGAAGAGTATTAGTTGTTTAGTGAAAATAAACTAATACTCTTTAGTGAAAATTAGTGATACCTTTCCATGATTACCAACTTCATTCTGCATATACTCTACATTTTAATATTACATATTCTATAAATTGTGATAAAATATATATTCCGAGGGCAAAGTATTATATGAAAATAGTTCATTATAAGCTTATCATGAAACAATTTTAAAGTATTAATAATCCCATTAGGAGTTTCATTAGTGTGGGTCAGTGTATTATATTATAATTATTGTAAATTTTTTTGAACCCACATTAATGATACCCCTGATGAACTTTCTGATACTCTTAATCAAGTATTCGATATTTTAAAATAATTTCATGATAAGCTTACCATGAACCATTTTCATATAAAACTCACCCTACTCTTTTTTTATTAATATAGTGCCAATATTTAATTTCGCAACTAGAATGATAGTAAGAATTAATTCTCATATTATCTTGCATGTTTTTTCACCAATCATATCCTTAAATATTTCCTTTGATATAGGATATTAGAATATCCCTTATTAATTGATACTTTGATCGCTGGGTTGAAGTTGTCATTGCCCCCAGTTGTTGGTCGCTTTTTGGAGGCCACCAACCTTGCTATCGCCCAGATTACTCCAATCGGGTGGATGAATTTGCTCGGCACCATGAGTCTGTTCACCTTGGAGGGATATATTGATCGTCTGACTACCGAGGAGATAAATTACTTAATGGCAATCACCAAATGTCCAGTGGGTGAAGAGGGGTACTATTATCTGAAAGCCCGGACCGGACTCAAGATGGTGGAGGGGGTGCCGAACAAGATCAGAAATTGGAAAGAGCACTTCTTCTTTATAGGGGGTGATTGACGAGCATCTTCTGGTCCACACGATGGTGTTGGGCGCATAAACTCCCCCGCATCTTATGGAAGAATTAGACGTAAGCTTATTTCTGTTCGTCTTTGAATTGTGTTGTTCTAATTTAACTTTTTTTTTTGTTCGCAGGTCCTCGATTGCTTAAGTGGAACACAGAAGAAGAAGAGATTAACTCGGAGTTTCTCTTCACCTCCTGTTTGGTCGGCTTACGAAATAGAGCAAACAGGACCATTCAGTATCTAAGCGAAGAGAGGTGTCAAAGAGCTGCTCGCCTGCTCACATACCCTCACCATCTTGAGGCTAGAGTTGAGGTGCCCCCAGGTATGAATTTTTACTAACTCCTATGAACTTGTTTGTTCGTCTAGGAGAAGTTTAAACAATACTTGCTCGCCTAATTCACAAATTAATTCTCTTTTTTTTTTAGCCGAGCAAGTCATAGTAGCAGTCCCTTCTTGCTTCGGTCTTCTAGAACAAAGAGTGCACGAGATGCCTCCGCGAAAGGGAATGAAGATTAAGGGGGACCCGCCCTCTAAGGTGTTAACTATGACGAACAAGCCCGAGGGAGCAAAAGTTCCTCGGCAAGCTGCCCCTCCACCAAGCGTTCCATCCCCATCCCCCCCTGCTTCATCTTCTCATGGGGGAAAGAGATTGAAGAGGGGTGATGGGACCCCTGTCACTGTGGCTGCCCCTGCCCAAATAAGGGGAAAGATAAAGGGGGAAAAGGGCATGCTCGCCCCCACCACGAAGATGCTGCTCGCCATTTCTTAATTGAGTCAACTGAAAGGGCGAGCAAAGGTTGGAAGGACGTTACCCCCACTCGCGGCCCAGAAGACATCACCCACCTTGGTTAGGACGAGCGCAAGTTTGCTGAGTAAGTGTACCTTCATTTTTAGTTATCTTGACTCCAACTCTTCTTTCTTGAATTTTTCTAAGCGTAAGTCCATAATGTTGTTCGCAGATACAGGCCCGAAAACCATCCCGGACGAGAAAACCAGGTGCATCAATATCTTGCTCCAAGACCCCTGTCAATATAAGGGAGATTTCGGGCGAGCATGTTCGAAGGCCACGGAGTTGATCTCCAGAGCTTGGACCAGGCCTCTGGATAAGACCATCACCGCGCAAGGGGTGGCAGACAACTTCCACTACTCCATGCTCCAACACGCCAATGCCCTCGTAACTGCCCAGAAGGGGATGACCCAACTTGCCGAGCTGGAAGATGTTGTTCGCCGGTATGCCAATGTTGCTCGACAGCTTACTGAAGAAAAATATGGCCTGGTGAACAACTATGAGGCCAAAATTGCTCGTTTGAACAACCAGCTCACTCTCTCTCTTGATTCTGAGAGAAAACATCTCGAGGATTGTCAAGGCCTATTTGCCGAGCTAAAATGTAAAGAGGCTTTGCTCGAAGAGGGAGGGAAGAGGTTAGTTGCTGTCGAACAAAAGACCGCCGAACTCGAGACGGAAAATGCTCGCCTCAAGGAGGTTAATGCAAGTATGTACACCGGCGAGCAACTGGAGGCCAAGCTGCAAGTCCGATCTGCTCCCATCTCTAACTTAGGCTATATTTGTGTCTATGCCGACCCTGGCTAATGCGTATGAGCACAAAGATCTCGAGGAGGGTTGGGCAATGATTTGACTGATTTCGTAGAGAACTATCCCCCACCTAAAAAAATTGAAATCCAATTGGGGGATATGGCAGACTACGGGGTCAAGATGATAAACTTGACCCCAGTATTACTGTTACTCGGCCTCTGATTTCTCTTGATGAGGGCGAGCAGACAGCTATAGGTGAGCAAGAGGCTGCCGAGAAGGAAAAGAAAGATGCTGAAGATCTCGCGAGCACAATGATCATTGAGCCTCCTGCTGATCAAACACAAGATCTTCCTCAGGGTGAGCAGCATCAAGATTAGAACTTTGGATTTCCTTTACACGTATGTAATAGTTGCTCGGCAGGCTCTTGTTACTTATGCCTGTACCTTGTAATTTTTTTAGGCTTAATGTCTTTTATTAATGAATGTCTTTTTTGTCTGCTCATCTTCTTTTTATATGTTAATTACCTTTACATTTTTATTCAATGCTTTTGCAATTATAACATATAATCTTGGGCTTTGTTCAATTTGAACTTTGCCTTTTAATGGAATATGGGTTTAGCCTTAGGTTCTGCTCATCTTGAAAGACAAACAACCTTTAATTGGCCTTGGTCCTTAAAAATGGACTTGTACCTTGAGCTTTAGACTTATCTTCCAATGAACAACTATATTTACATCGTGAAAAATTACAAGTGTTGTAAGACTGTTCATCATTAACATATACAATCTGACGAACAACTTGGAACACTAATAAAAACATGCTCGCTTATAATATTTTCGCCGAGCAACTTTGTCTAAAATCAAAAGATATGAACTAGCACCAGACTATACAATGTGCCGAACAACCTTTCATTCTATAATTTGTAAAATTTCCAAAAAAAATAGGAAAGTTTTTGGTTTCTTTAGTTCACTTGCCCCCTAAGACATTTGTTCGCCCAAGAGTTGAACTTGTTCGACTTATTGATAGTATTTCTTTAGATGTGCAGCATTCCAGGAGTATTGGGCCGGCTTGTCTTCCATATCTTCGATATCGTATACACCATTAAGAAATTTGCCCGTTATACGATATGGGCCCTCCCAAGTTGGTCCCAATACACCTGGAGGTTGGGCGAGCAACTTTCTTAGAACCAAATCTCCAACTCTGAATTCCCTGACTCTAACATGGGAATTATAGTAGCGTTCTGCTCGCTGCTTATACGTAGCATTTTTTAGCTCGGCATTTAATCGTTTTTCTTCGAGCAAATCCATTTCAGTAGCTAGAGCAAAGTTGTTCGCTTGTTCATCAAAGTTGGTCGTCCTTATTATATTGGTCTTTAACTTAATTGGTATAACAGCTTATGTTCCGAAAGCCATTGCAAAAGGTATTTCTCCGGTGCTTGACCTGGGAGAAACTCTATATGCCCACAAGACTTTCGGGAGTTCTTCAGACCAACTACTTTTGCTTTCCGTCAATCGTACTTTTAATGTATGCTTGATAATCTTATTAACAGCTTCGACTTTTTCCCGTCGAACTGCGGACCATTGTCCATCACAATCGTTTGCGGGACTCCAAAATGACAGACGATGTTCTTCCATATGAAGTTGATCATCTTTTGTTGTGTAATTTTCACCATGGCTTCTGCTTCCGCCCATTTCGTATAATAATCGACTGTCATGACAGTAAATCGAATATTTCCAACTCCTGCTGAGAAGGGACCAATAATGTCCATCCCCCATCTTGCAAACGATCATGGGTTGTAAACTGATACGAGCTCCTGAGCCGGGGTGTGAATGTTCGGGGCAAAAATATGGCATTGATGATAAGTCTTTGCTTTCTTGATTGCGTCCTGACGTAAAGTCGGCCAATAATAACCTTGTCTGATAGTTTTATATGCCAAGGCTTGCCCCCAATGTGATTTCTGCATACTCCGGCATGTGTTTCTTCTAGTATTGCTCGTCCTTGCCCCCTAGGCAAATATTTGAGAAGTGGAATTGATATTCCCCTTTTGTAAAGTTGCTCGTCTACCAGAGTATATCTGGCGGCTTGTTTTATTAGCTTGGCAGCTTCAAAAGAGTTGTTTGGTTTTTCTCCATTTTTCAAATATTTGACTATGTTTGTTCTCCAGTCTTCCTCTTCATTGGTTTGTTCGTCTAGCTGGTTAACATTATAGCTTATTGTTGACGGATTGTTTATCTTTGTGATTATAATGTCTGCCAACTCTGCAGGCCCTTCGCTTGTTGCTAGTCGGGCCAATGCATCTGCCTGAGTATTGCCTGTCCTTGGAATTTTTTCAATGAAGACTTGATCCAGTAAGGACATTAGGTGAGCAACAATCTGTTGATATTCCATCATGTGATCGTCTTTTGCTTTGTATTCACCTCGGACTTGGTTTATGATCAGTTGTGAGTCTCCGAATATTTGTAAACGTCTGACACCTACCGCAAGGGATAAGTGGAGACCAGTAATATGAGCTTCATACTCAGCTTCGTTGTTGGTGGTCATGAAACCAAATCTGATTGCCGAGGTGAAAACTTGTCTGTCAGGGCTAATTAGGACCACTCCTGCCCCCGAGGCCACGTGACCCGTCGATATAGAGATGCCAGGGATGACCTAGTCCTCTCGTTGGATCTGGTGGGAAAGTTAGTTCTACAATAAAGTCGGCTAAAGCTTGCCCTTTGATCACTGTTCGAGGAGCATAGGTCACCCCAAACTGGCTAATCTCTAGTGACCATCTCAATGGACGACCAGCTGTGTCTGGACGATGGAGAATTTGTCTGAGTGGGAAAGTTGTTAGCACCTCAACTTGATGGTCGAAGAAGTATGGTCGTAACTTTTTCACACTCATAACAAGTGCATACGCCAGCTTTTCGGTTGGGGAATATTTGATCTCCACTTCGTGTAAAGCTTGGCTGACGTAGTAGATTGGTTGATAAAACTTGTCGTCCTCCCAAACTAGAACAGAGCTGATCGCCACTTCCGACGCTGCCAGATACAAATAGAGCTTTTCACCTGGGATGGGCTTTGATAGAATTTTAACATCTCCCAGATAGTCCTTAAGTTGTTCGAACATGTTCTGGCAGTTGTTAGTCCATGTAAATTTTCCTTTCTTGATGGCCTCGAAGAATGGATGGCACTTATTTCCCGATCGGGATATGAACCGGTTCAATGCTGCTAGGCATCTTGTGAGCCTTTGCACCTCTTTTACCGAACGTGGCGGTTGCATATCCACAATGGCTTTGACTTTTGTTGGGTTGGCCTCAATTCCTCGTTGGCTAACAAGATGGCCCAGGAACTTTCCCGAATGAACTCCAAAGCTGCTCTTCTTTGGATTCAACTTCATGTTGTAATGCCGAAGGATTTCAAACACCTGGGTTAAATGTTGGAGATGATCTTCTTTTCGGGGACTTTTGACCACGACATCGTCTATGTAGACTTCTACGGTATCTCCAATTTGTTCATCGAACATCTTGTTCACCAACCTCTGATATGTTGCTCCTGCGTTGATGAGGCCGAACGACATTCTTTTCCAGCACAACAAGTTTTTGTTCGTATAAAATGTTGTGTTTTCTTGATTGTCTGGATGCATTGGGATTTGATGGTATCCGGCAAAGGCATCCATGAATGTTAACATCTCGTGAGCCGCCGTGCTGTCCACCAATTGATCAATGTGTGGGAGAGGAAAGTTGTCCTTCGGGCATGCTACATTCAAATCTGTAAAATCTATGCATAGCCTCCAGGTTCCATTTGGCTTCCGCACAAGGACTGGGTTTGCTACCCATTGTGGGCAAAGTGCCTGTCGGATTAGATCGTTGTCTAACAACTTCTTCACCTCTTCATTCAAAGCTTGATACTTGTCTGGGCCATACTTTCTTCATTTTTTATGGACTGGCCTGTTTGCTTGATTGATATTAAGCTTGTGGCAAGCATGCTTTGGATCTATTCCCACCATGTCTGCATGAGACCAAGTAAAAACATCTAGATTATTGCTGAAGAACTCTTTCATTCGGGATCTGTAAGGCTCAGGAAGCTCAAATCCTATGTACAATTCAAGATCTTCGTTCCCAGGATTAACTCTGAATGCCTCCAATTCTTCGACTGGAGTTGCTCGTTGTTTTTGTTCTTTCCAACGAGGATCAAGTATTGGTCCCTCAGGGTGGAAATCATTTTCGATGTTCATGGGCTCTGCTCCCAGGCGGGGTTCTAAATCATTTGTTGGCCCTGACCCATTGTTGTTAGTCAACATCTGGCCCTCCAAGCCACTTTTTGTATGTTGTTTGTCACCACCCACATGCTGTTCGTCAATTGGGTAGCTGGTGGTGGCTTCCATCATGGAAACTTGTCCCTGTTGTGATTGCATTTGCAGGAGACACTCACGAGCTTTTCTTTGGTCTCCCCTTATTGAACCAGCTCCACTTGCTGTTGAGAATTTTATGCAATAGTGGTAGGTTGAACATGCAGCCTTAAATTCATTCAAAAAAGGCCGACCAAGAAACCCGTTATAGGTCGATTCTTGATCTACGACCAAGAAATTTACCATTCTTGGGTTCCTCGGCCGTTACAAGTTGCACAGACAAAGTAATTATTCCCAGAGGGATCATTACAGCATTTCCAAAATCTAAGATACGATGATTTGAATCTTGGATATAGCCTGCGTAATCCCCCAGTCGATCAAGTGTCTTCTTGAAAAGGATGTTGGTGTATGCCCCGGTGTCCACCAACAGTCTATGCACTTTGGTCTCCATAATCTTAGCACAAAATACGAGCGAATCATTGTGTGGAGTTAAAATTCCGTCCAAGTCCTTCTCTGTAAAGACTAATTCCGACGTTTGTAGGACGGATGAATTGATCCCCATTTCATGTACATGGTCGATCGCTCGTAACTCGGCTTTTCTTTTTCAGTTGGAAATTGGTGGTCGTCCATCAGAACACCCTCCTGCAGGTCCTGTTCCATCATGTATAAATCTTCTACCGGGCGAGCAACAACGGCTGGAACTTGTCGTCCGGGTCGGTTATTTCACGGAGGCTGATCATCAATCTCATCTCCGAACTGTTCTCTCGGCCTCTTTTCCCAGGCTGCCTTTTGACAAATTTGGAGAGTTTTCCCTCCTCGTAGAATCGCCAAAGTTGCTTGAGTAAAACTCTACACTCATTAGTAAAATGCCCCACGCTTTGATGGTAGACACAATACTTGTTCGGGTTGAGTTTACCAGTTTCTTGGCGAATCTTCCGGGGAGGGGAGAGCAACTCTTTCTCCTTTACATTATTGTACACAGTATCGATGGATACTGGTAGCACCTGATTTAGCTTTTCCTTCAGCTCCGTCCCTTCGGTAAATGCTTTCATGTTTTTAGGAACTCGATAGCCTGTTCCACCGGGCTTCTTGTTGTTCTTCTTTAGATCCGCCTTGTTGTCCCCAAGTTTGTTTGCAGGGCTTCGTGCATGGAAACAAATATGTCGGCTTGATTTCTGAATTCGGCATAACTTTTTGGGCACTTCAGGCGTACCTCCTTCCATAATTCAGATCCTATCTTTAACCCGGCCATGACAACTACGTTTTTCGTGTCCTCACTGACTGACTCCCCTTCCAACAACACTTTGTCGAATCTTTCCATAAATGCCCGATCTGACTCATCATCATTCTATTTTAAGTCTGACAACCAGTTTTTTTGGGATAAATATGATCCAGCAGTTGAGAAATGGGAGAGGAACTCTCGGCTTAGTGAGCAAACGAGTGGATAGATGCTGGTGGCATTGCAGAAAACCACTTGTGTACTCTGTCCCCCAAAGTCAAGGGGAAATTTTGGCATTTGGTGGCGTCGCTGGCTCCCACAGAAATCATATAGTCCGAATACTTCGTTAGATGGACTTGGGGATCAGCAATGCCTTCGTATTGTATGCTTGCCAGAAATTGTATCTTTTTCTGGATTGGAGCCTTCAGTATAATTGATGACAAAGGTGAAGATGGCATACTGGTCGTCCCCATTCCCCTTTGTTGGTCAAGCTGCCCCTGCATGCTCTCCACAACCTTTCTTAGGCTTGACAACTCATCAAGAGATGCCCCCTGACTTCGAGGCTGTTCGGCGAGCAAGGACCCTTGCCCCTCTGCTCGTCGCAGTCCCTCTCTTGGAGGAAGAATCTCTTGGGTTTGTCTTCTAGGGTTGCTCGCCGCATTTGGCCCTAGGCGCCCAAAAGCAGACCTAGTGAGTCTTTCATGCACCGATGGGCGAGATTGCTCAAAAGTTGCTCGTCTATCTCCTGCTCCCTGGCGAGCAACTTCTTGTTGGAGTTGAGATTGACTAAGTCTGTCCTGTGCACTGGAACGAGTCGTTCCATGACTAGACATTGTTGTTCACCCATGGGTAGACTCAGCTTGTCCTTCCGCTTGGTCGACTATTTTAGCTTTGCCCTTGTCCCTTCGATTTTGGGCACTATTAACCTCATGTTGTTCGTCGCGAACAGACCGTACCCTTACTACTTCCAGTTGGCGAGACCTAGACCTTGCTTGTGAAGGCATATGTTGTTGCTGTTGCTTCTGAATTTTCTAGAGAGCAGCTATGTTTTTGGCCAATTCCTGGGGGTCTTTAGCTAAGGCTTCCAAATCTGGTGGCATTACATGAGCTGCAACCGAAGTTTGGACTTTGTTCGTATGGCGTAGATTACGATCTTGATGATCAGTGGATGAAATCTCCATCGACGGATGTGAAATCCTAGTTTCCTTGGATTGAGGTATCCTGATTTGAAATATCTTTTCAATCTTTGAGTCTTCAAATTTAATATTGAAGAACACCAAGAACACTTTTATTTGAATCTTCAAGAACTTCTTGAGGATTTCTTCAAATCTTCAAGTTTTTAAACTTGAAGTTCTTGATTAATCACACTTAACCGGAGGTTCGAACCCTCCTTCTAACGCTAATTTGTTGGTGATCGGTTCTAATCACGTGGATTAGTGACTGTTTTTAACCGATTTAAGATCACCAAACAAGAACGTGTGATTGATTACCACCGTAAATGGTAAATTCGATAGTTCGTGTTGTAGAATCATAAATACGAGTGTTAAATTCGTATTTATTTCGTATGTGTGCACATTTAGGTGTATTAGTGTGTGTTTTTTGGAGTATTTGTAAATTTGATCTTGTATTTCTTAGCCGGAGAACAACTACTTATAGAGACCACCAAGTAGGTGGTGTACATGACTTTTGGACTTCCTAGCCTGCATGTTTGACATGTGTCCTTTGACCTTGTTTGACCTTATCTAAGCTGAAACTTAGTTACAAAGTCTTGTCTTTGGTCTTATCTCGGACTCTTTGTTGTTCGTCCTCGAGGGCTTGGTTAGTCCAGCGGTCTTTCTTGAAGAAGTTGCTCGCCCCTTGTAATAATGGTAGATAAGATGTTTGCTTCTTTTGTTTGCCTGACATTTAGTGGATCTGCTAGGAGATTTGATGTTGTACGCCTCTTGAGCTGGTAAATACATCACTTCTTGACCATGTTGTTCGTCATTAGTGACATGGGGCAGGCTTCGTACTTAATCCCGGGCCTTTGGACTTGTTCACTAATAGTTGTTCGTCGAGAGAGTTTCTCATCATTCTGTACATTTTCTGGATTAGTTTATGCACCCCCTTTGTGATTAATTTGTACTTAGCTCTTAAACGTTTTTCACCAAGCTTGCATGATGTTCGCCTATCAACACTCTTCAGTGAAAACAACTAATGTTCTTCAGTAAAAATAACTAATATTCTTTAGTAAAAACAACTAAAAGACCTTAAAAATTTATATATGAGCTATTTTCGTTCTATACTTTGTCATAGATTAATATACTTAGTTCAAGTGTTTGAAAATACTCACAAATTAATATTTCATAAATATGTAACTTTCTCAAATGTATAAGATAAAACATAATACTCAGTCTTGTATGCATGGACTTGAATTTTGAGTTCAATTTCAAATCACTTTTGTCTTTTCAAAGTTCATTATGTAAATTGGTCTTTGAAAAGTCAAAATTGATTTGAAATTAGATTCAATATCCAAGTGTATGGTATGCACTTAAATGCACATAAGAATCACTCAAGATATAAAATGATATAATCATAGAGACACATCTAATCGACTTTTATAGGTTTAAGTTAAAATAAAATTGTTTTTTAAAATTAGAAAATATTGATTGGTAAGGATTTTAATTGTTATTATATACTATATTAAAGGTACAAGGTTCAAATTCTTATTAATGCATTTTTTTTAAAATTCAAAATAAGAAAAAAATCACATATATATTGACTTCACAATAAGACGATACGTAACAATAGACACATAAAAAATCGGCACATAAGCAAAACGTACTAAAATTCGACGTCTAAACAAACATAACTCCCTATTATTACATAGAGAATTTATAACTTGAGATTTTATGCCACATGCACCGGAAGTACGATTAATTAGTACTCAAAGTGTCAAATGGCCCGGAACAAATCAATAGTACATTTTAGACAATGTATAGAATGAAAACTATTCATACATAAATTATTAAAGGGTATTAATTATTTTTCATAAAAAAATATTAGTTTCTTTCATTGAAGAACATTAGTTGTTTTTATTGAAGAGTATTAGTTGTTTAGTGAAAATAAACTAATACTCTTTAGTGAAAATAAGTGATACCTTTCCATGATTACCAACTTCATTCTACATATACTCTACATTTTAATATTACATATTCTATAAATTGTGATAAAATATATATTCCGAGGGCAAAGTGTTATATGAAAATAGTTCATTATAAGCTTATCATGAAACAATTTTAAAGTATTAATAATCCCATTAGGAGTTTCATTAGTGTGGGTCAGTGTATTATATTATAATTATTGTAAATTTTTTTAAACCCAAATTAATGGTAACCCTGATGAACTTTCTGATACTCTTAATCAAATATTCGATATTTTAAAATAATTTCATGATAAGCTTATCATGAACCATTTTCATATAAAACTCACCCTACTCTTTTTTTATTAATTTAGTGCCAATATTTAATTTCGCAACTAGAATGATAGTAAGAATTAATTCTCATATTATCTTGCATGTTTTTCACCAATCATATCCTTAAATATTTCCTTTGATATAGGATATTAGGATATCCCTTATTAATTGTACAACTGTATATATATACGGCATTGTAAATATCTTTCAAATCATAGTCTAAAAATAGAAACTAATTATAAAGTCATACCAAAAGTTTTTTCTAATTTTAATAAATATGATATTTAATATTTTGACATAATTAATGTGCAATTAATTAACAAAGTATTTTTTCATTGTATTTTTTTTAAAAGACTCTAACAAATTGTACTATTAGATTTTGTTTGATTATTTTTTTATATATCCTTTTTTTTACTCTAATTATTGTAACTTATTATATAATATTATAATTTTAGCAATAAAAAATTCCTAGCAAAATATTTTGTTTATGAGAGACTTTCGTGTGAGATGAGCTCATATATGAGATGGTGTTTCACTAAAAAAGTTGGGTCATTATCTTCTTTAAAGAATAATTGGTTTGAGCATCATAAACCTATGGGTCATATAGTATAGTAAATGACGTTTGTTTCATGAATAATACAATCTATCTGTCTCAATAAAAATCTTGAAATATTTATTTTGATAATAATTTATAATTGAACTTCTCTTTTATGAGGGACTCTTATGTAAGACGGTTTACCTCATACACATGAGATGATGCTCCACTTAAATATTCATGTCATGCTCTCCTTTAAATCAACTATTGAATCCCCATAAACTCATAAGCATATAGTTAATGAGATTTGTTTCATGTATAAAATGTATCATAACTATCATAATAATATATTAATTTGAGACACTATTTAAAAAAAAAAATTCATGCAAATATTGAAACATGAAGGATCCATTTGGTAGGTCTTCTTATTTGAGGTGGCATAATAGTAGAGGATACAAGTTTAGTAGTGATTAGATATATTACACTGCTCGATATATTATATTAGGAAGTTTTTTCCTTTTCAATCCATAATAAATATGTAGGGGTAGGAAGCCATGACAATTTATTATTGCTTTGAGCATATAAAAACTCATTTTGTGCCAATAAATGGGTAATAAATCCTAATCCATTTTAAATGGTATGCCATGTCAAGCAACTTATAAAGAGAATATAAGGGCATAATATATACACAAATTCTAGCATGCACTTGGATTTTAAACTCAATTTTGATTTCAGTTTTAATTTTTTCAAAAAAAATACTAACACACAGAACTGTGTATTTTTTTTTTTTTTTTTGCAATTTTGATATTACTGATTACTTCTTGGGGTATTACTGAATACTTCATAGTGGATTACTGATTATTTCTTGGGATATTACTGATTTTTATTTGGAGTATTTTTTTTTCAAAATTCAAGTCAAGTGCACAATAGAACTACTCTAATATATATGGACAACATATATGTTTATGAAATGCTTATTAAATTAATTTTTATAAGTGTAGTTCAAATATAGTATATTGATGTTTTAAACTATTCAATTTTATTTTTTTTACTATATATTTACAAAATACATTGAGACTTTTAATTTTATTGTATAAGTGTAGGGTCATTTTAGATATACAAAAAAAAAACATTCTAAGTGTCAATTTGCACAAACTGAAATCATCGTTAAACTATACATTCTTTGTTACATGTTATTTAAATTTGCATGAATAATGTCATCGTTAATAAAAATATTACAAAATTTCTATATTACATAAGTTTAAAAAAATTAAGAGGTACAAAAATATGTAAACAAAAACTTATATGAGACTATGTGCATAAGACAAATCTAATTTATCATATTTTAAAGGTGAGTATAACGTAAATACGAAAATGAAAGTTCATCTCATTTATGAAATTGTCTCACACTTCAAGAGTCAAGACTTCCTTAAATATATATCATCTATTTAAATTAATAATTCTACACTCATTAAACTATATATTTATTGGTTCTCCCCAATCCTCCACATAATAGCCTTGACAAACCCAAAAGATAACTAAATCCACAAATAAGAGGGAATATTAGAGAACTATACAAATGAATTAATTTCACAACTAAGCAAGAATTAAGACTCATATTATCTCGTGTGATTTTCTATATTCTTAAATATTTGTTTTAATACGATTTGATTTATGCTAATGTGTATATTCCTAATTGGGGAGTCCTCCACATAACTAAACCAAAGGGGGAATATTAGAGAACTATACAAATAAATTAATTTCACAACTAAATATAATAGCAAGAATTAGGTAAAGTATTATGTGAAAATAGTTAATGATAAGTTTATCATGAAACAATTTTAAAGTATCAGTAATCTCATCAGAAATATCATTAATTAGGGTCAATGGTATTATATTCTCATTGTTGCAAAATTTTTTAAACCCAAATTAATGATACTCCTGATAAAATTTTTAATACTCCTAATCAAATATTCAATATTTTAAAACAGTTTTATAATAAGTTTATCATGAACAATTTTCATATAAAACCTACTCCAAGAAGAGTATGTCTTGTATAAGATCGTCTCATACAATCATGGTATGAGACAGTAGGAATTAGTACAATTATGGCATTGACTCATTAACACTTTGATAAGGGTAGGTGTTAATTTGTGTTGTCTTATGTCATGAGACGGTCTCATACAAGTTTTTGCCCTCCAAGAATTAATACTCATATTATCTAGCGTGATTTTCAATATCCTTAAATATTTCTTTTGATACTATTTGATTCATGGTAATGTGTATATTCCTAATTAGGATATTACATATAGACAATGTAAATCATTTTATCTCCCCGTAAATTTTGCGGAATAAATTTTTTTTATTATTATTTTAAATTATAAATATTTTTTTTTTAATTTCTTATAATTTTGATATAATATTAAAATTCTAATTATAATTCAACTAACAATAAAAAATACTAAACATGAATAAATAGAAAATTCCAAAATATTAATTAATTCACACATTCAATCGCAAATTAGTATAACACAATATTACTTAATATTACATTTGTTGTATAGATGCATGCCCATATTTCCCCTAAATATACAATAACAATCGAATGCAAAAGTTTAACTTTAAAGATAGAATCACATATTTCAAATCTAAATATAACATTTGACAATATATATATATATATATATATATATATCATAATTAATGAATATTTTGTAGATGTTTGTGTGGGTACAATTGATTAATGTGTTGGTATTTATAATACACAATTCAACAATAAAAGTTGACGTTTAAGCGCCATTTTTATTTTTTTTTAAATTCAATTTTCCTCCTAGTCATTTCACATATACATATATTTTGCAAAAAAAAAAAAAATTAATAAAAATTGAAATTGTTAAAAAAAATCAAAATATTATTCTACAAAATAATATTTATATTTTACAGTTTCAAATTCTATTTTGCGGGTATAATTTTATCCAAAAAAAATTGTATTACAATCCATTGTTGATGGTAAGATATTATATCTGGTGGTAATTTTTTTTGGGAATCATATGCTATTTGAGTGACAATATATTTTCTGAAATATTCCAATTCCCTCCTACAAATTTCAAATCTATCAATATTTTACAAAAATAAATTTTAAAAATATCTAAGAAAAGAAATCGTTCAACCATGAAGAAGACCTGTTTGCATTAATTTAATATTTAAAAAAATATTTCATATTATACGTAAATATTTTATTTTCATTTATAAAAATATATTCAAATTAATTGTATTTTAAAGTAAGATATTTTTTAAAGTTATAATACTTAAAATTGTTAGTAAGGAAATTTAATGTCTTTTTTTTTTCTTTTTTCATTTTAGCCTAAACTATAATTTTTTAACCATGAAAATTTTATTCCACATATTAAAAAAAAAAAAATATATATATATATATACATTAATTATATAACTTATGATAGTCTTTTACTTATTTATCATTTACAATATTATTTTAATGTTTGTATGTTAAAACAAAATAAAAGAAAAATCAAAATCCTTGTCTAGAAGATAATATTGTACTTTATAGTATAATAGTCTATTTTGACGGCATAATTTTATTTAAAAATAAACTTTTGTATTACAATATATTATTGAAGGCAATATATTATATTTGGTGGCAATATTTTTTTGGTATCATACATTATTTCAGTGACAATATCTTTTCTGAAATATTTTAATTCTCTCTTACAAATTTCACATCTATTAAATATTACAAAAATAACTTCAAAAATTATCTAAGACGAGAAATCTTTTAACTATGAAAAAAGATATACTTACATTAATATAATATTAAAAATAATATTCCATATTTTATGTAAATATTTTGTTTATTGAATGCAAGATATTATATTTGGTGGCTATATATATATATATATATATATATATATATATATATAAATAAATATACTTTTTTGTATCATATACTATTTCGGAGACAATATCTTTTCCAAAATATTTCAATTTTCTCCTACAAAAAATTTCACTTTTATCAATATTTTGTAAAAATAACTTTCAAAATATCTAAGAAAAGAAATTGTTCAACCGTGAAATAAGACCTATTTGCATTAATATAATGTTTAAAATAATATTTCATATTATACGTAAATATTTTGTGTATATTGATTAAAATATATTCAGATTTATTGTATTTTAGCGTAAAATATTTTTTAAAGTTATAGTACCTAAATTGCTAGTAAAAAACTTTGTCCTTTTTTTTTTTTGCTAACACTATAATATCTAATTCATAAAAAAGTTATTCCACACATTTTAAGAAAAAATATATACATTAATTATATTAGATATAACAACCTTTAACTTATTTATCGATTACAATATTCTTATAATAATTGTAAATATAAAAGAAAAATCGAAATCCTAGTCTAAAAAAGAATATTTGTATTTTGTAGAAATTAATATAGAAATTATTATTTATAGAATTATAATTAATATACATTGAATTTTAAATAATACATTAACATAGAATTGTAATTAAGCATATAATTTTTTATTTATAGAATTGTAATTAATACATTGAATTGTAAGTAATACATTACAATATTGGAAAATAATATACATTGACAATTTTAGGAAAATACAATTTTTAACATATAATCAACGATTCTTCATCTTCACATTAAAAATGATCTTCCACTTCATTTTCATTATTGATCTTCAATCCTAAAAAATATAATCAAAATCATTCACACTATGACAATGATTTTCATATGTTCAAAATATAATTAAACTATAATTAATAAGAAAAATAAAGAAACAACATAATTAGAATTCACATTAAAAAATATTTGTTAAAAAAATTAGTAAATACATTTACATGTATAGATTTGTATTCTGCCAAATAAAAAATAATAATTTCAAGAAAATAATCATTAATAAAAGAAATTAAACAAAAGATGCGGATTAAATCCATACAATAAAAAGATAAAAAATATAAATACCTTGACAACTATTTATTCTTATCCTGCAAAAAAAGAAATATGAAGATTTACATGAAAAATTAGTTGAGGAAATTTACAATATCTTGAGATGTATAGGTTTATATCCTGAAAAAGAAAAATATAAACAATATCTTGAGATGTATAAGATTCACTGAAAAATAAAATGATTTAGATGAAAGGAGAATCAATGAAAAATTTCATAAGAAAATTGAAAGAATTCATAAGAAAAACAAACGAATTAATTTGCCAAGAATCGAACCTTTTTTCCTTGGAAGAATTTTGAATTCATTTGCCAAGAATCTAACAATTTTTTTTCTCGGAAGAATTTCGAAAGATGAAAAAGAGAGATTGAATTATTTTTTAGGAGAGAATATTGGAATTGATTTTTGGTTGTGTGAGATGATATATATAGAGGGTATTGTAATAGAATCAACAATCAAAATTAGATTAGGGATTAATTTTGAATGACTGAAAATAATTTTTAAAGTCAATGAATTAGGTGAATGAGAGAATGAGAATTTTCAAAATAAAGAGATGTATACTTGTCACATATGCTTAACAAACTTTGTTTATATAGAATAGTAAGATAAGATATTATGAGACGTATCATCCGATACCTAGTCAAATCCTTATTCATATAATTAACATATATGTTGACCAACCTTTTTAATCAGACAAATATTTATTGAAGTTAGTTATCAGATTCAGCAAAAGTCAAAGGATTGGCAACATTATATTTTGGATAAGATTTTAAATAAAGTGGTAGACAATTTATTTGGCATTTTAATTTATGATTGGTATGCATAAAGATTATGCAAATCTTATTTAAATCTTATGGTGTGACCATCAAAATGAAAAAGAGTGGTGATGCGAAAAGTTGCCCTTCTTACGCAGCAGCTAAGCAACGAATGCATGTTAATCCCTACTATAGATCGACTATCGAGTGAAAATGATTCATACATGAATCAATAAAGGGTATTAGACTATTAGTTGTTTTTATTGAAAAATATTACTCCCTCCGTCCCAGTATTTTTTGCATACAAAAATGGGCATACATATTAAGAAAAAATTATTTTTTGAGTAAAATAGTGACATATGGTTAAATATGTGTATATTATTGTGAGTGTGCATGCAAATCAATGTTTCTTTTTTTAGAGTGTGCAAATAATCTTGGGACGGACAAAAAAGGAAAGTGTGCAAATAATGGTGGGACGGAGGGAGTATTTGTTTCTATTTAAGGATATTAATTATTTTAACTAGAGAGTTTTAGTTTGTTTTATGTAAACATCCAAGACTCTTCTGCTAAAACAACTAATATCTTTCAATGAAAATAATTAATATCCTTCAATAATTTATGTATGAATCAATTTCACTCTATACATACTCAATATTATATACCTCCTCTCTCCAATAAAAATTATGTACACGAATTTTTTTTTTAACAAAGTATAAATTAAATACAGTAGCTAAAGTAAAAATATTGTGAATATATTTTAGAAATTAGAATAAAATAATAATTTGTGAGGATGAGAATAAAATGACGATTTACATAAAAATGAATGACAATATTTTCGGTGGACGAATTAATAAAACAAGCGATACTATTAATGTACGGGATGTGTAATACAGATGTACATACATTTATATTTTATATATACCTTTAACCCAAAAAAAAAAGTTTTTTTTTTTTTTTTTTTTTTGAGATAGTGGACTACATGTTTTAAGAAACTAGCTAGGGCTGCTTATCAATTGGGGTGGGTTGGGGGAAAATATTCTACAACGTATTTTACATCAGAAACGTCACAAATGATGCAGCTTATGGCTTTATTGACGATTCACGTCCCAACCAAAAGAAAGTTTTTCTTTTCTTCACTTTTTAAACTCCAACCGACGACGCAAGATTTGCAACCTATATTTTCTTCATTATTTATTATTATTATTATTATTTAATGCATTCAATCTCTCTCCAATTTTTTTAATACCTACTAATTAATACTCTCTCCTATCAATAAAAAATAGATTTGTTTATTTACACGTGGTTTAATACAAAATGTCGGGGGTATTACGAGATTTTCTAAGATTCATTTTTTAATAATATTATTGTTAATGAAAAGTTCGTTTCGCATACTTTCCATAAATGATAATTTTATTAAAAACGAACTTCGAAAAACCTCGTTGTTGACAGCGATTTATATCGGATCTCGCTGCCGGGTTCCTAGCGGGTAGGATTCGATACTAATGATAACAAGAAGTAATAAATGTGAGAGTAAATGAGCTCTCAAAAGTGTATTTGCAATAAATGTGATGTGTGTTCCATTTGGGCATTAAAAGCCCTATTTATAGTGTACAAGGTGGGTGTTCCCCATGCTTGGTTGGTGGACCCGTGGGTCCCCCCTACTCCTAGCTGGAAGGTAATAAGTGGCTACAACCTCCCCTACGAGCCAACGAGGAGACGCCACGTGGCGCTGTCACCCCTGAGGTGATTGGACTTAGCCCCAACTGCCCTCTTTGACCCTGTCACATCCTCTGGACTGATGGCACCCGACATCCTCTCACAGCTGGCGCAGCCTGGGGTCGGGCAGACGGATACTCAGGTACCGGGAGACGAGTCCGGACGAGAGTACCTAGGTGGTTCATTTACGGGTAGGCGGGTAGAGCGCCTGCCCCGGAGCTCGTCGCTGGCCGCCCGATACCCGGGCCTGTGGGTTATAAGTTCCCTGCCCGGCAGCTCCCAGAGGCTCGCATCGGGTAGCCTCTAGGTCCCCGCCCGTTTGTCTGACCAGACGGCGGACTACTCTTATCCGAGCCCGCTACAGTAGTTGGTCTATGTCCGATACCCGATGGGTCGGGTAGTAAATATCAGGTGTAACAATTGCCCCACCAGCCCGACATCGGGGGGCCGCTATCGTCGGGTGGCGGGCTGGTCGAACTGCATACTTTTGAATTTGAATTTTGAATTTTGGGGGTGACGTTTCGGTTTCCGAGATGACGCCTCGTATGCCGCGCCTGCTGACGTCACGGGATGGCGTTACTGATGCGCAGAAGTCCAGGGGTCACGTCCGCCGAACCTGCTCCCCAACCGTTGCGCGCGTGGCCCCCACGCGCCCCCCTGAGTTTTGTTTTATTCCATTTTTGACCCCGTTTTTTGCAATTTGGTCCCTCTCATTTCTCCTATAAATAGGGGCTCTTAGCCCATTATCCCATTTTCACTCCTTTGCAATCTCGCGCCCCCTTAAGCAAGCTTCAAGTTTTCCGGCGAGTTTCTCAGATTCTGGTGACCTTTTTCGAATTTCGAGGTAATTTTCTCGTTTTCTTCTTCAAAACTCTCCTTTCTACTCTTCCTTCGTCATGAGTGACTCCGCCGAAAGCATTGGGGCCGCCGATGCTTATCACTTTCGCCGCCGCACCCCGCCGAAGCCGAGAGGCCTCTCCATCCGGCCGGGGAAGGAACGTCCCGCGCCGCCACCGCCAGAGAGGGCGAGGGCAATTCCACGGATGTGGATGCCTTCGCGGAAGATTTGGAGGGGATGAGCCCCCAACGAGAGGGGGAAGCCCTAAGCGTTTCCCCGGTCTCAGCCTACCCGCCCAGGGCCGAAGACTTTCTATTCGAGCAGGAAGCTGTGCCCAACCAAATAGACTACGTGGACAGCCGGCTAATCGGGTTCGACTACTCGAAATACATGAGCCGGTTCATGCGTAGGCGCTCTGCCCGTGCATATCTCGAGGCCCGGGACACCGACTTTGGGGCTTCTCGCCGCCCCAGCTGTCTCCCCCCGGACGCCGACTTGAAGGAGCTGTATTGGACTTTCCAAGCGCCCTCCGACGTCTTCTTTTATGCTCCCCGGGAGGACGAACGGGCCGATCAGCCTCCGGAGGGCCTAATCGCCATTAACTCGGACACACTCCATGCCGGGCTCCGCTTCCCGCTTCACCCGGCCATTTCCAAGTTGCTCGCCGCATGGAACCTGTCGATCACCCAGATCACCCCGAACGGGTGGAGCTACATTCTAGGGGCAATGGTTGCTCTCGGTCGGCGCGGGCTGCACCGTATGCCTACTCCGTCCGAGATCAACTATCTGTATTACACCGTGGCCTCGGTCGGCCGAATGAACCACGAATATTACTCCGTGAAGCCCCGGGGTGGAGACGCCATCGTCTTCGGCATCTCGTCGAAAGTGACGCACTGGCAGGAAAAGTGGTGGTGGGTCGGCGACGCTTGGGAGAGCGTTGGTATTGACGGACACACCATCCCGGTTCCCCGGGAGTATCGGGATCGCAACCGCCGAGGTAGACACTAAATTCTTCCCTCATCCCTTAGTACTGATCTAATTCTCCTTTCATTGTGCAGGCTGCGCGGTCCTGAGCCAGGCCGACCTGACCGACGATTTCAGGCAGACACTTGCCCTGGTGAAGTCCGAGAGCTTGGATAATCGCAACGTCGATCTTCTCAACAGCAATGACTTCCGCAGGCTGTCCGGGCTCCAAACCTTCCCGCGCCATTTGGATTTCGGTGGTAAGGCTCTTCCCGCCTGATTCTTTTTCATGCTCGCTCTAGCTTTTTCGATTTTTAACACGCCATTCCTCCTGTAGCGCAGCGCTTCCCGGCCGAATCCTCCACACCGTCTGCTTCCCCGGCAGCCTCCCCGAGGGCAGCACCTAAGGCCGGTCAGGCATCCATCCCGTTCGTTAACGTAGAATCCTCCGAGGAGACCGTCGATATGGCTCCTAAAAAGAATGCCCTGGCGAAGTTGGCGAAGCGGGGAGCCATTCGCGCCACTGGTGTGACGATCCGCAGTCCACCTGCGACCTCGGTGCCCCCGACATCCTCCTCCCCGATGGACGGCCAGCGTCCATCGAAACAGGCACGGGTTGAAGGTCAGACGTCTGTCGACCCGGCCATGGTGACAGTCAACTTGGACCCGGCGACGGGTGGGCTTGTGGCCAGCACCGTCGAGGCGACTATAGGGAGCCCGGCCTCCCCTGCTCGTGATCGCAGCGACTTCTCCTTCCTGGGCTGGGGCAATCACCTCACGTAAGTATTTTGTTTCTTTTTCCAAGTTTCCTGGTCGATTTTGCAATGTAGGTCGTTTAACACAACTTTTCTTCCAGTCGTTTTGTAGGCCTGATCCTCTGCCCCCGCCCGAGGTCCTTCAATTCCTGCGCTCGCAGGATCCTCCGTACTCGGAGGCCGTGCCGGAGTCTTGGCCCGAGGACCTTCGCCGCGCCGTGCTGAATCTTCCTCGGTCCTGGACCCTTAACTGCCAGAAGGCCACAAGGACCGTCTCGCTCGCTGACCGGATGAGGGCGGCGGCCATCCGCACCTCCCGCAACGCTATTGCCATGGAGGGCATCATGCTCGAGTTCGGGCAGGAGATGCGGACTGCCTCCTCCTACAAGGCAGCCTTCCAGACAAAGAGGGACGAAGCCACCCGCCTGGAAGAGGAGAACAAAAAGCTCCGGGAGGAGCTGGAGGCCGCCCGAGTGAGTCGGGTAGAACTGGAGGGTGTCTGCGAGGAGGAGAGGAAGGCGCGCGCCGAAGCTGAGGCGAGGACGGCTGAAGAAGTCCGCCAAGCCAGGGAGGCTCTTGCGGCGGAGGCGGAAACGCGCCTGGAAGCCGAGCGTACCCGATTGGCCGCTGAGAACGAGTCGGCCGGATCCATGGTGTACATTAATGCCTACGCCGACTCGATCCGCTCTCTGCTCCGTCGGAATCCCGAGGCCGACTATTCCGGGCCTTTGGCTGATCTGAGGAGTTATGTCGAGTCCAATCCTCCCTCCCCAGACTATGACATCACTCTGAAGGACTTGGTCGACCGCGGGCTGGATCTGTCGTTTCTCGGCGACCCGGCGACCTTCATCTACCCTCTGGCCGACGAGGAGGCGACCGAGGATCCAGGCGTGGTGGACGCGGCGGCCCCGTGAACTTGTTTTTTCTTTTATTTCGTTAAGTTTGTTAGCCGCGGGCCTTTTGTACTTTCCCTCTTGCGAACCTTTTTTAATGAAATCTCATTTGCTCTTTATTTCGCTTTCGTTCTTGTCTCTTTGAACTTAGTTTGACGATCGGGTGAATAATGTAATTGGATAATAAAAGATGAAGTGCTCTAGCCGACAGACGGGCAGCAAATTCACGACGATAGGGTTGAACTAACAACTATAAAATTAACCGACAGATTAATTAGTGAAGTGCTTAAGCCGGTCGACGGGCAGCGACTTCATGAAGATGGGATTGAATTAACAACCGCTTATAAAATTAACCAACAGATTAATTAGTGAAGTGCTTTAGCCGATTGACGGGCAGCGACTTCACAAAGATGGGATTGAATTAACAACCGCTTATAAAATTAACCAACAGATTAATTAGTGAAGTGCTTTAGCCGATTGACGGGCAGCGACTTCACGAAGATGGGATTGAATTAACAACCGCTTATAAAATTAACCAACAGATTAATTAGTGAAGTGCTTTAGCCGATTGACGGGCAGCGACTTCACGAAGATGGGATTGAATTAACAACCACTTATATTGATTTTACAGATTTGTGCTTCGAGAAGCGATTACAATGAGGCCCTCGTCGGGCAAAGCTTGCTTGACTGTTCGTCCGCTACTGGTAGTATTTTTTTAGTAGGGAGGCATTCCAAGGGTATTGGGCCGGGTTGCCCTCAAGGCTTTCTAGCTCGTAGGCGCCTGGATATCTTTAGGGGTCCCTCCCAATTCGGACCAAATGCCCCCTTGGGCTGCCCGACCGTCCGCCGAAGCACCAGGTCCCCGGCTTCAAATTCTCTGATTTTGACTTTTGAGTTGAAGTACTTTTCAGCCCGGCGTTTGTAAGCTATATTTCTTTGTTCGGCGGATAGCCTCCTCTCCTCCAGCAGGTCCAACTCGTTTAGCATGGCTTGGTCGTTCTCGGTCCCCATGGGTTGCGAGGTACGGAGGCTTGGGATGATGACCTCGGCCGGGATGACTGCCTCCGTTCCGAAGGCTAGAGCGAAAGGAGTCTCCCCGGTTGCGGTGCGACAGGTTGTTCTGTATGACCATAACACTTCGGGTAGCTTGCTCGCCCATGTTCCCTTGCTCTCCTCCAACCTTACCTTCAGCGTGTGTTTGATTATCTTGTTTACCGCTTCGACCTGCCCGTTCGACTGGGGATGGTAGGGTGACGAGAATAGCCTCTTGATCTTGTGCTTCTGGCAGAATCTTTCCATCTCCAACCCGTTGAACTGTTTCCCGTTGTCCGAAATAATTATCTGTGGGAGGCCGAATCGACAGATTATGTTGCGCCAGATGAACCTGATAACATACTCCTGGTCGATCGTTTTCAGTGATTCCGCCTCTGCCCATTTGGTGAAGTAATCCACGGCGACAATTGCGTACTTGACGCTGCCCGGGGCCGTAGGCAAAGGACCAATGAGATCGATCCCCCAATTTGCGAACGGCCACGGGCTCAGGATCGAGGAGAGCTCGGTTGGAGACTGGTGGATTGCTAGTGAATAGACCTGACACTTGTGGCATGCTCGCGCGTAGTTGATCGCGTCCCTCTTTAGGGTGGGCCAGAAATACCCCTGCCGGATAACCTTCTGGGCGAGCACCTGGCCGCCGGCGTGGTTCCCGCAGCGTCCCTCGTGGACTTCTACCAAGATCTTCCTTCCCTGCCCGGGCGTTACGCATTTTAGGAGGGGTAGGGCGAAGCCTCTCTTGTACAACTGGTCCCCGATGATCGTGTATCGTGCAGCCCGAAGCTGTAATTGTCTTGCCGCTACTCGATCGCTTGGGAGTTGTCCATCGCGGATGTATTTCAGAATGGGAGTCATCCAGCTGTCCTCCTCCTGCCCCAGATTGGTCACCTGCTGGTTTGAGCTAGACGGGGCGGTCAGGTAGGTGACTGTGATTTGTGACATGTCGGCTGCCCCTTCGGATGTTGCAAGGCGGGCAAGAGCGTCCGCTTGGGTATTGTCGAGTCGGGGCACCACCTCAATTTGGACTTGGTCGAATTTTTCGAGGAGGTTCTTGGCCAATCCTTGGTAGGCCAACATCCTATCGCTGCGCGCCTCGTATTCTCCTGAGATTTGGCATGTAACTAGTTGCGAGTCGCTGTAGACTTGGAGCCTCTTCACTCCCATGGCCATAGCCATTTCCAAGCCGTTGATCAGTGCTTCGTATTCGGCCTCATTGTTGGTCGCGTGGAAACCGAACCTGATGGCTGTCGTGAACGACTGGCCGGATGGGCTGAGAAGGACAATTCCCGCACCCGCCCGTATAGTAGTGGAAGATCCGTCTACGTACATTTTCCACGGAGGCTGCTCGATTTTGGACATCGCCTCCGGATAAGTGAGCTCGACAATGAAGTCGGCCATGGCTTGGCCTTTGATGGATGTCCGGGGAGCGTACGTGACTCCGAACTGCCCGATTTCAACTGCCCACTTGAGGCACCTGCCCGCCGTGTCTGGTCGATGTAGCACTTGGCGAAGTGGTATCGTGGTCAGTACTTCTACTTGATGATCGAAAAAGTATGGGCGCAACTTGCGTACACTCATTACTAGAGCGTAGGCTAATTTTTCCAGGGGTGGGTACCGCAGCTCGGCGTCGTGGAGTGTCTGGCTGACATAGTAGATTGACAGATGTGCCTGCCCCTCAGCCCGTACTAGCACGGCGCTGAGAGCTGAGTCTGAGGTCGCCAAGTATAGGAAAAGCTTCTCGCCGGGGACGGGTTTGGCCAGCACCTGGGCGTTTGACAGGTATTCTTTCAAGTTATCGAAAGCGAGCTGACTCTGCGGAGTCCAGTTTAGTTTCCCCTTCCGCATGCTGTCGAATAAAGGCTTGCATCGGTCCCCCATGCGGGAGATGAAACGGTTGAGAGGGCTCATGTCTATAATTGCCTGCACTTTGGTCGGGTTCGCCTCGATTCCTCGCTGGCTGACCATGTGCCCCAAGAACTTGCCCGACTCGACGCCGAAACTGCACTTTTTCGGGTTGAGCCTCATCCGATATTTCCTCAAGATTTCGAACGTTTCGGCTAGGTGTGTGAGGTGGTCTTCTTTCCTCTCGCTCTTGACGACGATGTCGTAGATATATACCTCCATGGTCGTCCCGATTTGGTCGTGAAACATGTGGTTGACCAATCTTTGGTAGGTTGCCCCTGCGTTCATGAGCCCGAATGACATTCGCTTCCAGAAGTACATGTTTTTCTCGGTGAGGAAAGTGGTGTGCTTCTGGTCGTCTGCGGCCATCGGGATCTGGTGGTAGCCGGCAAATGCGTCCATGAAAGTGAGCATCTCGTGCCCGGCCGTGCTGTCCACCAGGTGGTCGATGTGTGGCATCGGGAAGTGATCTTTTGGGCAAGCTTTGTTTAGGTCCGTGAACTCGATGCACAGCCACCAGGTGTTGTTGCTCTTCTTGACGAGTACAGCGTTGGATACCCATTGAGGCTTGTCGTCGGGGTCGACCATCCCGATGAGCTTATTGTCGAGCAGCTTTTTGACTTCGGTGGCAATGACCGCGTATTTGTCTGGGCCGAATTTCCTTCTTTTCTGTGAGATTGGCTTGCGGGATGGATCGATGTGCAATTGGTGTGAACATACGGCTGGATCGATCCCGACCATGTCTTCGTGGGACCATGCGAATACGTCTAGATTTTCTTCTAAAAATATGGTCATCGATGCCCGCATCTCGTCGGACATCGACGAGCCGAGTTGAACACTTACTTCCGGCCGACTCTTCATCGTGACCGAGATCAATTTTTCGATCGGACTGGCTCCCCGCTCGCCATAGCGAGGATCGTCGATCTGCCCTGTCAGGGTGTTGTCGATCTCCATAGGTTCGTACCCGAGCCTGGGCTCGAGGTCGTCTTGAGAGTTTTTGGTATTTTGTGGATCTTCTTCCATTGGATGGTCGGCGGGTGGGATTTCTTCGTCTATCTCCATGTCTCCCTCCCCGACCGTGCAGATATAATCTAAATTTGTGGAATTTGAAATAGAATCGATATACGCTAAACATCCGCGTGCCATTTTCTGATTACCCTTAAGAGTTCCAACCTTTCTGGAGGGGGTTGGGAACTTGATACAATAATAGAATGCTGAGGCGGCGGCTTCGAACTCGTGCTCGAATGGCCTGCCGAGAAACCCGTTATAGGTTGACGGCTGGTCGACAATAATAAAGTCGAGCTGTTTCGAAGCCTTAACCTCAGCGTCTATACTAGAAACTAATTCTACGGCTAGCCTAACTATCCCGTAGGGTTTCACTGTGGCGTCGCCGAAGCCCTTGATGACCTGGTCACATGGCTCCACATACTTCTCAAAGGAGCTGTCCAGCTGGTCGAATGCGGCCTTGAAGAGGATGTTGCAGTAGGCCCCGTTGTCGACGAGCATGCGATGGACGATGACGCCCATGATGTTGACGGACACGACCAGGGCGTCGTGGTTCGGGTAGATGACCCCAGTGCGATCCTCCTCCTTGAAGGCGGGGAGGTCCGTCTCTCTTGCCGTCATGTTGACCGGCATGGCGATTTGGTGGACGTTGTCCATTGCTCGCAGCTCGCTCTTCTGCCTGCGGTTGGACAGCGAGGTGGTGGGTGCGAAGCCTCCCACCGGGAAGAGCATGTTGACGGCGCGGTGGGCTTGATTTTCTGGCATCTGTGGGCATATGAGGGCCGCCTCTGCGGGGCGGGCAGCAGCTTGAGCTTCCGACCTGGCCGCCGGTCTTTTTACGAACTCCTCCAGCTTTCCCTCCTCGAAGAGCCGCTATAGTTGTTTCAGGAGGTCGCGACACTCGCTTGTGTTGTGCCCGGCGGTCTGGTGGTAGTGGCAATATTTGTTGGGGTTGATCTGCACCCCTGGTTTGTGAACCCATGGCCGTGCCTTGGGCATCATGTTTTTGTCCCGGATCTGCACATAGACGTACTCCGGGGTGGCCGACAGTCTTTCGGCCAGTTTCACTTCGACGGAGTCGAAGGGTTTGAACGGTTGGGAGGCCCGATAGGAAAAGCTTCGTCGGGACGGCGTGCCGCGTGGCTTCTCCTTCACCGTCGGCGTGTTCTCGCCCAGCCGCTGCGCCAGAATGTCGGCGTTGTAGATGATCTTCCCCGCCCGCTGCCGGAACTCCGAGTAGGACTTGGGATAGTCCTTGTTCATGGACCTCCATAGTTTTGTTCTTAGGCGGAGCCCGCCTATGACACCGACGAGCTTGACCTCGTCCCCGACGGGCTCGCCTTCCATGATGATTTGGTCGACCCGGTCGATGTACGCCCGGTCCGTCTCGTCCTTCCCCTGGGCCAGGTTGGCCATGCGATTGGCGCCGGCCAGTCGTGGCGCCATCGAGGAGAAATGTTCCAGGAACAGCTCCCCCAACTGGTGGAACGAAACCACCTTCTCCGCGGGCAGCGAGGAGTACCAACGGTGTGCTCGGTCACCGAGGGTTAATGGAAACATCCGGCACTGGGTCGCGTCTGTGGCCCCCATGGATATCATGTAAGTAGAGTATTTGTTGAGATGGGTGACGGGGTCCATCTCCCCGTCATATTGGCCCACGGCGGCCACGTTGATTTTTGGTTGGGCAGGGGCCCATACCAAGATGTCTGCAAGGGGCGAGTTGGGCATGTAGGGGACATGATGTTGCCCGTCCCGCCTCTCGAGCTTGGCCTCGAGGTCCGTGACCTTCTTTAAGATAGCGGCCATAACGTTGTCGGCCGCGGGGGAGAACGGGGATGAGGGTTGTCTCCCAAGCGGTCACGGACCGACGGCCTCGGGGCCGCGTCGTTGTGACGCCTGGGAGAGCGCGCATTTTCTCGCTCCCGGGGCCTGGAGCTGGCGTTGGACTCACAGGGTCGGGCAGCTCCCCGAGCCTGGGAACCCAATATGGAGAAAACCGATCCCGCCGGTCGGCTAGAAACGCGCCGTGAGTCGGCCTCCTCGTCGAGGCGCCTCTTTAGGTTCTGAGGCCGTGGGTTACTGGCGGCCCTCCTGGCCGCCTCTTGCTCCTGCTGTGGCTGGCTGGTGGCCCTGGTCTGGGCTGGCTCATTTCCGGGTCGATGAGTGCGGATAGGAGCGGCGTCGATCTCGGCCTGACGGCGTTCGTTCATGGCCTTTGCGGCCTGGAGGTCCTCCGGAGTTCTTATGGCCGACAGAAACTCGAAGGGACCTTGGAGGGTTTCCGCCGTGGCCAGAGCCGGAGTGGCGGTTTCGCCGATGTCCTCGACTTGGTGCTGGGTTCGTGTGGCCTTCGAGGTGGTCATTTTTTGAATGAAAGTGAGTGGGGTTTTGTTCGAGGTGACTAGATGAACGAAACCGAGTGTACTTCGATATTAGTCACCCAACCCTCCTTCTAGCGCCAAAATGTTGACAACGATTTATATCGGATCTCGCTGCCGGGTTCCTAGCGGGTAGGATTCAATACTAATGATAACAAGAAGTAATAAATGTGAGAGTAAATGAGCTCTCAAGAGTGTATTTGCAATAAATGTGATGTGTGTTCCATTTGGGCATTAAAAGCCCTATTTATAGTGTACAAGGTGGGTGTTCCCCATGCTTGGTTGGTGGACCCGTGGGTCCCCCCTACTCCTAGCTGGAAGGTAATAAGTGGTTACAACCTCCCCTACGAGCCAACGAGGAGACGACACGTGGCGCTGTCACCCCTGAGGTGATTGGACTTAGCCCCAACTGCCCTCTTTGACCCTGTCACATCCTCTGGACTGATGACACCCGACGTCCTCTCACAGCTGGCGCAGCCTGGGGTCGGGCAGACGGGTACTCGGGTACCGAGAGACGAGTCCGGACGAGAGTACCTAGGTGGTTCATTTACGGGTAGGCGGGTAGAGCGCCTGCCCCGGAGCTCGTCGCTGGCCGCCCGATACCCGGGCCTATGGGTTATAAGTTCCCTGCCCGGCAGCTCCCAGAGGCTCGCGTCGGGTAGCCTCTAGGTCCCCGCCCGTCTGTCTGACCAGACGGCGGACTACTCTTATCCGAGCCCGCTACAGTAGTGGGTCTATGTCCGATACCCGATGGGTCGGGTAGTAAATATCAGGTGTAACACTCGTAATGACCTCCGACGTATTGCATTAAACCACATACAAAATAACAAGTCTATTTTTATGAACGGATGTAGTATTAATAGTAAAATAATACAATATCATTTTTTATTTGAAATAAAATTCCAGCCAATTATAATTCTCCATCCCTATTTATTATTTATTGTATTAGTATGTTACCTATGCGATGCACGATCAGCATATATATAATGTGTATTATAATTTTAAAATTTTAAATAGATGATATATATTTAAGGGAGACATGATGTGTGAGACAGTCAAAATCTCATATATGAGATGGGGCTTCACTTTGTGTTTACGTCATATTTACCTTTAAAACTTGACAAATGAGTTCGTCTCATGTATATGATGGTCTCATATAAGTTTTTGTCTATAAATTTTTGCACTCCTCGTTTTTTAATATGAATTTATAATCATTATAATAATTTATTTTTGTAATATATAATAATTGTAATGATGATAAATTCATAATAAAAAGAAAAAAAAAACCATAAAGTTAAACAAATTTCAGAATATGAATATAACATTTTGTATTATCTTTCTCGAATATATAATTTTATAAATCATACAACAAAATAAAAAAATTTGATGTATTTTATAAATATATGATACTAAAATAATTTTGAGATACTTTGAAATGTCTCTATATATATTTTAAAATATACTGATATATATTACTTTAATAAGTTCTCCATACACATATGTGATGTGTTTAGTATTTCAATATTTGCATGATATTTTTTTGGATTTTTTTTCGTGTCTTAAAATTAGGATTTTATTATGATCATTATGAGACATTCTAATATATGAAACGAATTACATTTACTATATGACCTATAAGTTTATTGGGCTCCAACTAAACTATGGTTTAAAGGAGAAAATGACTTAAATATTTAAGTGAAACATCATCTCATGTGTATGAGACAAACCGTCTTACGCAAGAGTCTCTCATTAAAAAAAAAAATCAATTGTAAATTTATATTCCAATCAAAATAGATGTTTCAAGGCTTTATAATGATACATATGAGATTTGCTAAAAAAAAAAAAGATACATATGAGATGATTTCGTACGTGAAATAAATTTCATTTACTATTACTCATAAGTTTAGAGAGCTCCTACCGACTATATTTTAAAGGAAACAATTACAAAGAGTCTTATCTAATGAATATGAATGAAAATCAGGAGAATTTAAATATAATGTAAAATTTTCAATTTCTATCATAACAAATACTTTAATTATGATTTGAATAATTTAATATTGAGTTACATTACTAAAAAGAAAAAACAAATTGGATAAATAAAAAATAAAATTAACTAAATAAAATATAATAGTGCATTTTTATATTCTTTAATATTTTAGTGGATTAAATCTTTAATACATATTAATATTTAGAGTCGTTAAAAAAATATACAATGAAAAGATCTTTTCTAATTACACATTTAATTTTAATTATATCAAAATATTAAATATTATGTTTATTAAAATTAGAAAGAATTTTTGGTATGACTTGATTTCTAAAATATTTTGTTAATTTTTTTTTTATTATTATCAAACTTGATACTTTATGATTTTAAATTAATTAATATTAGAATATAATAAATTAAAATAATTAATAAAAATTAACAAACTTAATAAGACTTAGCCAAAAAAAAATTAATGGTAATTTTTTATGCATTGATTCTATTTAATGGATTAAAATCTTTGATACATATTATTTGTTAGAATATAAAAAGATTTTTTTATTGCATATGTAACTTTAATTAGACGGTCAAGTGTTGGTAGCTCAAGTGGTTGAGGCCACCACCTAAGACCCAGAGGTCTTGGGTTCGAGACACGGAGAGGGAATTTATTTCCCTCTTGTGGTGGGGTGGTTGTTCCCCTATTGTGGTGGGGTGGTGTTCCCCTCTTGTGGTGGTTGCGGTTCCGGCTGCAGTGCGGTTGTGGTTCGGAGTTGCGGGTTCGGGTGGTCCCCCTCTTGTGGTGATTGCGGTTCCGGTCTACAGCGAGATGAAAAGATGTTGCCATGTACCCGGTGGTCGAAGGAACTATTGTAATTGATTATGTTAGGAAACTATTGTAATTGATTACCTTTCAAAAAAAAAAAAACTTTAATTAGACGTAAATATTAAATAGAATATTAACTAAAATTAGAAAGACCTTTAATATACTTAGTTACTATGTTTAGAACATTTTATTATTATATTAGTATTAGTATAGATTACCACCATCCAACTTTTTTATTAATATTCATCGTCGTCAGTCGTCACAGCCTAAATAACATACTGATGAATTTTACTTAGGCCAAATAATCAATTTTTGCACGTACCTTTTCTTTTAGTCATATATATATATATATATATATATATATATATATATATATATATATATATATATATATATATATATATATATATTATACATGCTTTTCAATTTAAATCAAATCTAAGTTCATACATTTTCCTAACCAAATTATATTTATACTTTTAACTTTTTTTTTTTTATTTATCAAATTTAGCCTATATCTCTTAACCACATCATATCCATATTTTTTATAAATATAATTAAAATAGTTAAAAAAAAACACCTTACTTTTTAAAATGATAAAATTCTATAACAATTTTTTTTTCTAAGCTTATACAATATTTAATTTTGAAAATTATAAAAAATTAAAATAATTTGAAGAGCAAAATATTATATAAAAAGAATACAAATAAATATTAATATTTTACCAATTTATTACATATTTTTTATCAACTTATTTAAAATACCAAAAAATTAAAATTAAGAAAATGAGAAAATATATAATAATTAAACAGAAAATTGATTCGGAAACTCTGTTGATCATTTTTTTTTTTTTTGGATTTTCTCTAAAAAAGAATGCTAATATGTTTAAATTAAAAAATAAATTTAAAATCTAGATCTGAATTTTATAAATTTTTTTTAAAATTGTTTAAAATTATTGAATTAAAAAGAGATTTATAAAATATATAATAATTTATATAATAATATTTTGAGTAATAATTAAAATAATTGCAAACTCTTATTACTTTTTTTCTATAATAATCTTAGATTCTGAATTTAAATAAGTTTTTATATTAGTAAGAACAAAAAATATCATATTATTTTATAATATTTTTTATTTTAGGATTTAACTGTTTTAATTTTTGTAACTAATTTAATCTTATTTATGAACAGTATAGTTATAATTTTGATCAAGAGAAAATTTTGATAATTTTTTTCTTTGAAAAATAGGTATAATTTGGCTAAGAAAATTTGATTAAAAGTGAAAAGTTTGTTTATAGTTTGAATAAGAAAATATATGTGCTATTGTAATACCCTAGGTTTTCATGACCTTATTTGCTTTACTAAATGCTTTATAATTTTTCATGAATCTATATAACGCATTTACATTCAAATTTATACAAAGGCACGTTTATGTGTGTTAATTACTCGATACTTACAATTAACGTATTATTTGCTCAATACATGCTTATTCTTGAGACTTTATAATTTTTATATGTTCTTTATTTTATGTCATAAAGTGTTTAATTTAGAAATTAATATAGTCCTTAAGTATAGCAATTTTATTTCATAAGTTATAAGTTGTAAAATGAACGTTTCTTTAAGAAACGAATTGCGTATCGATTACTCGATATATTTTTATGATTAGTATATAGACTTTGTAATTTATTTAGAGTCTTAGAAGAGCTTTAATTTTATTTCATAAGATAGTATAAGTAAATTTTATTAGAATATCCAATAGTCACAATTTCTACTTATTAAATTCATAGTATATAAGTGTTATTTCTACAAAATACAAGACTACTCTTGTACTCCTCTTAATTTTCAAAAATTTAGGAAGAATTAGGAGAATTAGAGAAGCTTCACGACTAAGATTAAGATAAGATAAGGTTAGTAAAAGAAAAGTCAAAATTTACTTCTAACCTTAAGATAACAAGTGTACTTACTTAACCTCCAAGATTATCTAAAATCCTCCACATTCTTCCTAAAGTGGAGGTTAAGAGGGGGTTTTGAGTAGCCTCCAAGCACATCTTCTTCTATAAATAGGTAACCTTGCATGCAAAAATAAACATAAGAAAAAGTTTAAAGAAAATTTCACAAATACTACTACTCTTATACTTAGAAGTTGAGAAAGGAGAAGAAGAGATTTCTTGTAGCTACCTATCTCTAAGTAAGTTTCTCTTCTTGATTAAGTAATTATTTAAGTGGTAGTGTGAAGTTTATGCATGATATGTGAATTAAATGATAGGAAAATGAGTTTTGATGAGTAATTTGCATGTTATACATGTTTTACTTCATGTTTAAATGTTTAATTCAATTTATTCATGATTTATGACAAAAATCATGTTTATTACTTGAATATCTATTCTTTAGAAGTATAAATCATGAAATTATATGGTTTAAAGTGAGTTTAAGATGATATGTTATTCATGTATGCATAAAACCGAATTTCTGGACCAACTTTGGGGTAAATTTCGTGTTGACCAATTCATTCGGTGGAAAATTCTGAAAATTTTATATGTGAAAATAGACTTGTGAAGGAACTTAGGTTACACATTTCATAGCTTTTGGAGTAGTATTCAATTCATGGTGATTTTTCAAAGTTGAACTAGGGTTTTGGACTCTATAGCAGGAACAGTAGAAGTTTGCTATGATCTGAGAATAATCGGTTAGGTTTTTATAGAAAACCAAAGTATTTTGATAAATTACATGAAGTTGGGAGTTCATGGTTAAAATTTCAGGAGTATTGGACTTATGGTTGATTTATGGTGAATTTTTAAAATTAAGTGACCAGAATCTGTAACAGTATGTTCATCATGAAATATCTAATGTTTGGTAAAGATTTCTAGAAATCTGAAAATATGGCGATAAACTTTATTGAGTTGGAAATCTACTGTTAAAATTTCATAATTTTTGAAAGTATAGATAATTTAATATGAATTTTCAAAGTTAGGTGTGTAATCTGCCAAAATTGAATTTTTGTATAAAAGGTTCGAAATGGTCCGGTTATATTTTTAACAGTCGATATTTATTTATAACTTGTTATTTGATGATTTTATACTTAATTGATATTTGTGTATTAGTATACAATATTTGAATATGTATGAAGATTTGAATTCAAGTCTTACAATTTACAAAAGTGAAGGGATAAGTAACAATATTTTTATTTTAAAAATTTTACTTGTAGGTACAAACCTGCAAGGTGGGAAATCACTTCGCTCTTCAACGAGTGTTCAATTATTATTTAATTGCACTTATTAAACGTTGAATGTTAAATTTTGAGTTTGGCCCGCTATCGACTGGCCCCACATATAAGTCCAACTTTATGTTGGCAAACATATAGTCCGATCGTTCCGGAACCACGGGTTGGTCACGCCACCCAAGCATATACCCGGTGAAATTCCGGGGGCTCACATATTATAAACAATTGATGTTTAGTTTGTGCAATTAACAAGAGGTTTCCCACTAAGTGTTTTCAAGCACTTATCCCTTCCACTTTTAAATTTACAGATGCTGTGGATCCGGACGTGGGCGAATGAACTCGGCGGGCTGTGGAGTTTTCTTAAAAATTTATGTTTCAAGAATTTTATTTTTAAAATTTGGTTTGTATCTTAAGCTACGATCATACTTATTTACTACTTCCGCTGTGTAAATGTGTGGCGTGTGTATATTTTAATACAAAGTATTATTTTAGTGATGTTCCTACTTGTGCCACATCATATTTTCCGTATTATTTAAGTGGGGACGTCACAGGTGGTATCAGAGCAGGTTCGCCTGCTAAAGTATTTTAAAAAAGAGTGTGTTTTAAAATTTTAAAAGGAAACAGCCGCACCAAGATCATTCTCCACGACGGGATCAGGTAAATGTTTTATATATGCTTAAATTATGTTATTTATTTGAAATTGTGATTGATTATTTGAAAGTTTGTATAGTTATTGCATTACATTGTTGTTTGAATAGAACTATGAGTCGTAAAGGAAACCAAAACAACTCAGACATGAGCGAGGATCTAGCTTCCGTTTTAAGGGGGTTAGCTCAGCAACTAGGTCAGCAAAGCCAATCATCCCAAACACCTGTATCTTCAGCCCAAAATCATGATATTGTTAGCTAATTTAAGAAATTTAGACCCTCAACCCTGACCAAAAAAGAAAACCCTATGGAAGTAGTAAACTGGATTCGGAGCTTGGAGAAGATATTCGCTTATCTTAAGTGCACCGATGAGCAGAAAGTTTCTTGCGCTATATTTCAGTTGACTGAAGATGCAGATTATTGGTGGGAAGCTCATTGTAGAACAATGACGGAAGAAGCACAAATGTCAGTTACTTGGGAGAAATTTGTAGAAGCAGTGGTTAAGAATTATATACCACAGTCATTCTTAGATCAGAAAGAGACTGAATTCCTATAGTTGGAACAAGGGAACCTGACAATACAGGACTATGAAAGGAAATTTAATCAATTTGGAAGATATGCTTCTCATTTGATTAACACTGATGAAATGAAAGCAAAAAGATTTATGCAGAATCTACGACCGGAAATCAGTACTATCTTAACGGCACAAGATATTAGGTCTTATGCCTCGGCATTCGAGAAAGCTCAGATGATAGCAGCATATATGAAATTAGAGGACGTAAGAACGCCAGAATCACAACAAAATAAAAGAAAATGGGTTGGTACGAACCAAGAAAGAAATTCTGAGCAAGTTAAAAGGACAGAAATAGTGCCACGACAACAACAGAGGCCACCTAAGTGCATAAATTGTGGAAAAGAACATTTTGGACAATGCCTGAAGGGAACATGAATCTGTTACAGATGTAAGGAACCGGGACATGTTATAACTAATTGTCCAAAGTGGAAAGAACAACAGAAGATGGCACCTGCTCGAGTGTTTGCCATGAATCAGCAGGAGGCGACAACAAATCCAAAAGTGATGGCAAGTATGTTCAAAATATTCCAAATACCTGTTTTCATGTTATTCGACACTGGTGCTACACATTCATTCATCTCTACAAAGATGTTTGAACAAATTGAGACTGCCCATATTATGGTAGAAGAAAATTTCCTAGAAGTAAATATTCCCTCTGGTAGTACGACACAATCCTTAGGACTGTGTAGGAATGTGAAGATTGATTTTGAGCATGCAATACTCCCGCCAAATCTACATATAATAGAAATGAAGGACTTTGATATTATCTTGGGAATGGACTGGCTTATAGCTAATCATGCTCTCATCAAGTGTCAAGAAAAAGAAATATCAGTACGGAGATCAAAGGATGAGAACTTTACACTATATGGTGCTAGAATTGGAACTATGCCTCAAGTAATTTCAGCAATGAAAGCCCAGAAATTATTGAGGAAAGGAAAGAATACGGCATTTCTAGTAAATATTGTAGCAACGGAATCCAATGGTCCAACACTGGATGATGTGCCGATAATATGTGAATACAAGGATGTATTTCCAGACGATTTGCCAGGATTACCCCCAGATCGTCAGTTGGAGTTCACTATTGATTTGATACCTGGAGCCGCGCCTGTTTCTAAAGCACCTTACAGAATGGCACCAAAGGAGTTACAGGAGTTGAAGGTGCAATTGCAAGAATTATTGGACAAGGGCTTTATTCGACCAAGTGTGTCACCATGGGGTGCACCAGTATTATTTGTGGAAAAAAAAGATGGATCGTTGAGGATGTGCATCGATTATCGAGAACTGAATAAGCTCACTATCAAGAATAAATATCCACTTCCCAGAATCGAAGATCTGTTTGATCAGTTAAGAGGAGCTTGTGTATTTTCAAAAATTGATTTGAGATCGGGATAACATCAGATAAAGATTGAAGAAAGCGATATTCCGAAGACAGCATTCAGAACCCGATATGGTCATTATGAGTTCGTAGTGTTACCTTTTGGACTCAGTAATGCGCCAACTATATTCATGGATTTGATGAATCGGGTATTTCATCAATATTTAAATCAATTTGTGATCGTCTTTATTGATGATATTCTAGTATATTCAAGAAATCAGGAGCAGCATGCAGAACATCTTCGAATTACATTGAAAACTCTGAGGAAAGAGAAATTGTATGCTAAATTCAAGAAGTGCGAATTTTGGTTGGATAAAGTTGTATTTCTTGGACATACGATTTCAGCTTTGGGAATAGTAGTTGACCCAACAAAGTTAGAAGCTGTAAACCAATGGAAGACACCAACTAATGTAAATGAATTCAGGAGTTTTCTTGGTTTAGCCGGGTATTATCGAAGATTCATTGAAGGGTTTGCTCGGATTGCAAAACCTTTGACTCAGTTGACTCGGAAAGAAACAAAGTTTGAATGGACAGAAGAGTGTGAAAGGAGATTTCAAGAACTCAAGCAAAGATTAACAACGGCCCCAGTTCTTACAATTCCTGAAGGTACAGAAGGATTTATTGTGTACAGTGATACTTCTAAACAAGGTTTGGGATGTGTACTTATGCAGAATGGGAAAGTAGTAGCATACGCATCAAGACAATTAAAACCACATGAGCAAAACTATCCTACGCATGATTTAGAGCTAGCAGCAGTTGTGCATGCACTCAAGATTTGGAGGCATTACTTGTATGGAAGTAAATGTCAGATCTATACAGATCATAAGAGTTTGAAGTATATATTCAAACAGAAGGAATTGAACATGAGGCAAATAAGATGGTTAGAGTTGGTAAAGGATTATGATTGTGAAATATTATACCATCCGTGAAAGGCAAATGTAGTGGCTAATGCCTTAAGTCGCAAAGCGAAGATAAATATCAATGCCATGGTTGTGAAACCAACATTGAAGGAAAAGATAGCAAAGGCTCAAATGGATGATACATTCTTAAAGAAGATGAAGCAAAAGATCGAGGAAGGAAAAGCAAAAGAATTTTCAGTATTTGAAGATGGTACATTAGTATGTCGAGAAAGAATATGTGTACCAGAATTAGAAGAACTCAAGAATGAAATAATGGAGGAAACACATTCTACACCATATACAGTTTATCCTGGAGGAACAAAAATGTATCAAGAATTAAAGAAATTGTTCTGGTGGAGAAATATGAAAAGAGATATTGGGAATTTCGTACAGAGATGTTTGACATGTCAGCAGGTGAAAGCTGAGCATCAAAGACCATTAGGATTATTAAAGCCACTTGAGATTCCTGAATGGAAATGGGAACATATTACAATGGATTTTGTGGTAGGATTGCCCAAGTCAATACAAGGAAATGAAGCTATTTGGGTAATTGTCGACAGATTGACCAAGACGGCACATTTCTTACCAATAAAGATGACGTTCACATTGGATAAATTGGCTCAGATTTATATTAAGAAAATTGTCCGATTACATGGAGTTCCAATTTCTATTGTGTCAGATAGAGATCCGCGATTTACATCAAGATTCTGGTATAGTCTTCAAGAAGCTATGGGCACCAAGTTGGAATTCAGTACAGCTTTTCATCCTCAAACAGATGGTCAATCGGAAAGAACAATTCAAACTTTGGAAGATATGTTGAGAGCTTGTACCATTGATTTTGGAGGAAGTTGGGAAAGTACCTACCTTTAGTGGAATTTGCCTACAACAATAGTTATCAGACTACAATTGAAATGGCACCGTACGAAGCATTGTACGGAAGGAAGTGCAGATCTCCACTATGTTGGGATGAAATTGGAGAAAGGAAATTGTTAGGACCGGAATTGGTGGAAGAGACTAATAAGATAGTAAAGAAAATTAAAGAAAAGATGCAAGCAACTCAAGATCGACAGAAAGCGTATGCAGATAAGCAAAGGAAAGAATTAAGTTTTGAGATTGGAGACAAGGTATTTTTGAAGGTGTCTCCAATGAAAGGAATTTTCCGTTTCGGGAAAAGAGGAAAGTTGAAGCCTAGATATATTGGACCTTATGAGATATTGGAAAAAGTTGGAGATTTGGCTTATAGGCTAGCGTTACCACCATCTTTGGCAGGAGTACACAATGTATTCCATATCTCGATACTCCGAAAGTATGTACCTGACCCTACCCACATAGTAAACTTACCTGAATTAGAACTGGATACCGACTTAACCTACGAGGAAATTCCCACAGCCATACTTGATAGAAAGCTTCATAGGTTAAGAAATAGAGATATTCCTATGGTTAAGGTCCAGCGGAATAGACATAGGGTAGAAGAAGCTACATGGGAACGAGAGGATGGAATCTTAGCAAAGTACCCCTACCTCAATATCCACGGTAACACTTGAAATTTCTAGGACGAAATTTATTTAAGGGGGTTAAACTGTAATACCCTAGGTTTTCATGACCTTATTTGCTTTACTAAATGCTTTATAATTCTTCATGAATATATGTGACGCATTTACATTCAAATTTATGCAAAGGCACGTTTATGTGTTTTAATTACTCGATACTTACAATTAACGTATTATTTGCTCAATACATGCTTATTCTTGAGACTTCATAATTTTTATATGTTCTTTATTTTATGTCATAAAGTGTTTTAATTTAGAAATTAATATAGTTCTTAAGTATAGTAATTTTATTTCATAAGTTATAAGTTGTAAAATGAACGTTTCTTTAAGAAACGAATTGCGTATCGATTACTCGATATATTTTTATGATTAATATATAGACTTTGTAATTTATTTAGAGTCTTAGAAGAGCTTTAATTTTATTTCATAAGATAGTATAAGTAAATTTTATTAGAATTATCCAATAGTCACAATTTCTACTTATTAAATTCATAGTATATATGTGTTATTTCTACAAAATACAAGACTACTCTTGTACTCCTCTTAATTTTCGAAAATTTAGGAAGAAATAGGAGAATTAGAGAAGCTTCAAGACTAAGATTAAGATAAGATAAGATAAGGTTAGTAAAAGAAAAGTCAAAATTTACTTCTAACCTTAAGATAACAAGTGTACTTACTTAACCTCCAAGATTATCCAAAATCCTCCACATTCTTCCTAAAGTGGAGGTTAAGAGGGAGTTTTGAGTAGCCTCCAAGCACATCTTCTTCTATAAATAGGTAACCTTGCATGCAAAAATAAACATAAGAAAAAGTTTAAAGAAACTTTCACAAATACTACTACTCTTATACTTAGAAGTTGAGAAAGGAGAAGAAGAGATTTCTTGTAGCTACCTATCTCTAAGTAAGTTTCTCTTCTTGATTGAGTAATTATTTAAGTGGTAGTATGAAGTTTATGCATGATATGTGAATTAAATGATAGAAAAATGAGTTTTGATGAGTAATTTGCATGTTATACATGTTTTACTTCATGTTTAAATGTTTAATTCAATTTCTTCATGAGTTATGACCAAAATCATGTTTATTACTTGAATATCTATGCTTTAGAAGTAGAAATCATGAAATTATATGGTTTAAAGTGAGTATAAGATGATATGTTCTTCATGTATGCATAAAACCGAATTTCTGGACCAACTTTGGGGTAAATTTCGTGTTGACCAATTCATTCGGTAGAAAATTCTGAAAATTTTATATGTGAAAATAGACTTGTGAAAGAAATTTTATAGCTTTTGGAGTAGTATTCGATGCATGGTGATTTTTCAAAGTTGAACTAGGGTTTTGGACTCTATAGCAGGAACAGTAGAATTTTGCTATGATCTGAGAATAATCGGTTAGGTTTTTATAGAAAACCAAAGTATATTGATAAATTAAATGAAGTTGGAAGTTCATGGTTAAAATATCAGGAGTATTGGACGTATGGTTGATTTATGGTGAATTTTTAAAGTTAAGTGACCAGAATCTGTAACAGTGTGTTCATCATGAAATATTTAATGTTTGGTAAAGAGTTTGAGAAATCTGAAAATATGGCGATAAACTTTATTGAGTTGTAAATCTACTGTTAATATTTCTTAATTTTTGGAATTATAGATAATTTAATATGAATTTTCAAAGTTAGGTGTGTAATCTGCCAAAATCGAATTTTTGTATGAAAGGTTCGAAATGGTCCGGTTACATTTTTTACAGTCGATATTTATTTATAACTTGTTATTTGATGATTTTATACTTAATTGATATTTGTGTATTAGTATACAATATTTGAATATGTATGGAGATTTGAATTCAAGTCTTACAATTTACAAAAGTGAAGGGATAAGTAACAATGTTTTTATTTTAAAAATTTTACTTGTAGGTACAAGCCTGCAAGGTGGGGAATCACTTCGCTCTTCAACGAGTGTTCAATTATTATTTAATTGCACTTATTAAACGTTGAATGTTAAATTTTGAGTTTGGTCCGCTATCGACTGGCCCCACATATAAGTCCAACTTTATGTTGGCAAGCATATAGTCCGGTCGTTCCGGCACCACGAGTTGGTCACGCCACCTAAGCATATACCCGGTGAAATTCCGGGGGCTCACATATTATAAACAATTGATGTTTAGTTTGTGCAATTAACAAGAGGTTTCCCACTAAGTGTTTTCAAGCACTTATCCCTTCCACTTTTAAATTTTTACAGATGCTGTGGATCCGGACGTGGGTGAATGTACTCGGCGGGCTGTGGAGTTTTCTTAAAAACTTTATGTTTCAAGAATTTTGTTTTTAAATTTTGGTTTGTATCTTAAGCTACGATCATATTTATTTACTACTTCCGCTGTGTAAATGTGTGGCGTGTATATTTTAATACAAAATACTATTTTAGTGATGTTCCTACTTGTGCCACATCATATTTTCCGTATTATTTAAGTGGGGACGTCACAACTACATTTAATGAAAAGTGAAAAGTATGAGCTAAAAAAAATGTGCTAGATTTAATTAAAAGTAACACAAAGTATAGAGTGAAATTGGTTTATGTATGAATCATTGAAAGATATTAGTTATTTTTACTAAAGAGTATTAGTTATTTTCACTGAAGAGTATTGTTTGTTTACACTGAAGAGTCTTATAAGTTGTTCAGTGAAAACAAACTAATACTTTTAAGTGAGAACAACTAATTACCTTCAGTAAAAACAACTAATACCCTTCAATGATTCATGTATGAACCAATTTCACTATATACTGTATATAATTTGATTAAAAAAATATGTTCTAAATTTGATAAAAAGTGAAAAGTACGTACTGATTATTTGGACTTTAACTTAGGGAAGCCTACTAATTAAAATGAGAATCCACAATACTTCCAAAATAAAAAAAGATTTAATTAGTACTTATAGTTTTATTAAAATCAAACTATTCAAAATAAATAATCTAATTATTATTTTTTACTTACATATTAAAAACATAAATTCAATTTTTTTTAATAATGTCCCATAAAAAAGTAAATTATGAATGTAAATATAAATGATTGAGTAGGTCTTGCATGAAACCATCTCATTTCATGAGACAGTGAAATAAGGTATAAATTGGACATGACTTATTAACACTTTAATATGAGCGGGTGTCAATTTGTATTGTCTCAAAAAATAAGATGATCTCATATAAATTTTTGCCAAAATGATTTGCCTTAGAAGTCTACAAAGTTAGGGCCCGATTGGTATGATGGAATAGGTAAGGAATGGAATCACCATTCATGGATACATTTCTAATACTATGATTGGCATGAAATTTTAATTGGAATCATGATTCCAAAATGAATGGTGATTCCCAAAAATAAAGAATGACCATTTCTTTCAAAACACATGTCTTCAGCTATTCCATTCTATTAGAACTCAATTTTTTTATTTAATAATAAAAATATTAATATCAATATAACAATCTCAACATTATAAATAATAATATAATAAATAATATAATAAAATTATAAATATTATTATTTCTCAAAAGTATTTAAAAAATATATTAATAATTATAAAAATAATAAATAATTATATGAGAAATAATATAATAATTTTCAAGAATAATATTATTATTAAAAAAAATGAATCCTAATATTATAATTTCCAATTATAATATCCTTTTTTACGGTATAAATAATATAATAATTCTCATTATTGTATTAATAAAAATATTTAAAATAATATTATTAATAAAATAACAATAAAAATAAAAATAATTGTATTATTCTTATTTTTAAAAAAATTATTCTTTTTTTTTACTATATTTATATTATAATGAATAAAAATAATATAATCAATAATAATACAAATATATGTTAATAATTACTCTTCTATTAATCATTATTATTAAACTATCAATAATAAAATAATATATTATTAAATATAAATAATAGCAATAATCAATAATATTATTATTATTAAGTAATAATTTCAACATCTCATAACATTAATAACTTAAAATCAATATATACATCATAACATCTCATTCCTAGTTAATACCAATCATAAGAATGATCATTCTTATGTCATTTCATTCAACCATAATTCCATTAAGTCATACCAATCATACCCTTAGAATTTTGTATTGAGAACTTATAATATGGAAATTGAGATAAGCGCTAAAATATAATTATGAAATGAGAAAATTACTCGTTACCTTTTAGAATTTGAGAGAAACCCAGTACCATTAGACAATTAAGTGTGCCCAACTTGAACGATATATAATACTATCTAAGTCCACGAAAAATGTGTCATTTTGTTTTTTACAGGCTCTAAAAAAAAATAGATAAAGTAAGTGTATTTTGGGGTATTGTGTAGTTCATTTATAAATTAAATGATTGTTTGTAAATGTAAAGTCAATAATATGTGAATTAATTAAGTGATGGTTGTGTGGTAAAGAAATAAATATTGTAAAAAATGAAAATAATACACTTTTAGTGGACGTAGAGAGTATATAAGTAATTTGGGTAGGTTTTACATGAAAACTATTTAATTTTTTAAACCACTATCCCGTTTTTATAATCTTGGCTAGATGCTTAATACTTTAGATCAAATATTTGGATAAATTAAATGTTCTTTTATAAGCGATACTTTAAAGTTAATATTATAATATTATATTTTTTATAGTAAATATAAATAGTTAAAAATAGAATTTTAGTTGATACTCTTAAACAATAATACTCCCCCTATCCACTAAAAGTATCCTCATTGATTTTTGACAAATTTTAAGAAAATGTAGATAAAGTATGTAAAGTTAAGAATATTTTAGTGTATTGTGCGATCCATTTATAAATTAAGTGGTTGTTTGTGAATGTAAAATTAACGACATGTGAAATAAATTAAGTGGTGATTGAATGGTAAATGATAAAAAAGATTGAGCATACTTTTAGTAGACAGAATAAATATGATATTATTCTGATTCTTAATTACTCCTAATAATTTTTTTAATAATTTTGATTAAAAATTAAGTTTTTAAAAGTGATTTTATGGTAAAACAAACCAGGAATCATTTCCATATAAACCTTTGTCAACTAATTTATATTGATGTTAAATTTCACAAAATATTCATATATATCAAGAATTCTTGGGTGCAATAGATCCCACTTGCACCCAAAATCCGCCAATGGTTCGAATGCACCAAAGTGAAAGAGAATTGATAAACGTCAAATCTTCTTTACGGTTGCACTGTTTCGGAGGATAATCTTTTTTTTTTTTTTTTTGAATGAATTGTCATCTTTTTAGTAAAGTCCTTGATTAAGATCATATCCAGATGGACCAAAAAATATCAATAAGATCACCAACTTTTCCCTTTTTGGCAATGGTGGCCTTATTTCAGAAATTAGGAACGTGCATCGACATGCATGTTTTCTGTCGTGTAAAGAGCCACACAGACAATTCTATTTCTATCTTTATTCATGGGTGTATATGCGCGCGCTTTATCTTCGTTTTGGCAATAATTAAAAGGCAAAAACTTGTATGAGATCGTCTCATGGTATGAGACCACACAAATTAACACCCACCCCTATTAAAGTGTTAATGAGTCAATGCCCTAGTTATACTCATTCCCATTGTCTCATGCTATAAGATGGTTTCATACAAAACTTACTCTCATTAAAAATGAAGTCATATATATTGGTTAATACATATTTCTAGTTCCTACAAATGGAGTTAGGGCGGAAGATTCAAACTCCATACTATTGGGATATATGTGATTAGATTAGATGTCTGCATAATTTAGATAAGATCGAAATACTTATAAACACAAAATAATTTGTAACTCAGAAAGAATTTCATTTTACCTATAAGTCTGAACTTGTGGGCTTAACTCAAAATGTCCCTCTTTTGGGGGTTCAAAATTATCCCCCGCCTCCACCCGATGGTTATCCCCCATCCCCACCCCCACCACCACCTCGAGGACCAGGTTCGAGCCGTGTCAAGGGACCGAGATCCTGATCATCTTGAAATTGGAACTTTTGAAGATTGATTAACTATTTTCATGAATGTTTGAGAGTATTGTGTTAACTATGAATTATTGTGCATCGTTTTTATTATGCTTGAGATGTTTATTAACTATCGTGTATGAATGTCTTAGGCTATGTTCTTTTTGGGTTTTAAGTGGTTTTTAAAAATCGATTTTTGAAAACCAATGATTTTTGTAATCCATGGGGTTTTTAAAATCCATATTCTTTTTTGGTTTTGAGTAGAGTGGATTTTAACTTTATTATATAAAAGTAAATGAGGATTGTATAGGTTATTTATAGGGTTATAGGCTTAGGATTCCAACAACCTATTTTTAAAACCCAAACTAAAATGAGTTTTAGATTTCAAAATCCAAATCCAGGATTTTAAAACCCAAAAAGAACATAGTCTTAATGTTTAGTAAGATTTTTAATGAATTATTTAGGTTAATTTGTGTATGTGTGCGCGCTTTAATTATAAATAATATTTGATTAATTTATCCATAATATATTAATTCAAAATCTTTTAATTAAAATAATAATATATGTATGCACAAGGGTGTTACTTTATTGATATTTAAAAATATTATACATAAGTGAAAATGTAATTTTGCAAGTGTTAATTTAATTTTATATGTGAGAGTAATAAATGTAATGATATATAATATAAATTTAATTTTGAATGTGTCAGCATAATTGTAATGATATATAATAATTAATGAAAAGTGTAATCATAATAGGAATTATTACAAATATTTAAAAGTCTTATCCATAATATATTTAAAATCTTTTAATTAAAAAAATACTATATGCATGCACAAGGGTGTTAATTTATTAATATTTAAGAAGATTATACTTAAGTGAAAATGTAAATTTTGCAAGTGTTAATTTAATTTTATATGTAAGAGTAATAAATGTAATGATATATAATATAACTTTAATTTTGCAGGTGTTAATATAATTGTAATGATATATAATAATTAATTAAAAGTTTAATCATAATAGGAATTATTACAATATTACAACAATTAAAAGTTTTAACAAAGAAACCAAAATATGAAATGATATATATATATATATATATATATATATTATTAGAGTGGAAAACATTTTGAATAACAAGCCTTGTCTAAACGGCAAAGCACATTGCATAACTCCTTCCACTCCTGGGTGGTCTAGGGTTCAAATTGCTTTGGCCGCGCCTTGTGGCTAATTTTGTGGGTCACTCGCGGGTCGGGTCGGTTGCCTACCTGGCTCACGAGTTCGAATTAATCCATCCTATTTTTTTTTGCACAATAACTTGCCGAGCGCCAGCCCCTCGTGAGTAGCCAAGGGCCGACACGAGGGCCATTCTGTCAGGGCCAGACGAGGGCCCCCCTCGTTAGTTTTCAGATGACAGAGGCGAGGGTTCATGAGCGTTGTCACCCTCGTTATTCTGCAGAGGGCATAGACGATGGCCCCCCTTTTGTCTGAGACGAGGGCCTCTCCCTCGGTAGTTCACGAGGGCTCCCACCCCTCGTTAATTGACGAGGAGCGAGCCGAGGGAAGACCTGACGAGGCATTTTTTGCTAAGGGTCACTCTCCCTCTTTAACCCTTTCCCCCTCTTTAAATTCCTTTTTAAATGAACATTATTTTGTGGTGTTGGCTCTGATAGGATGAAATAAATTCATTTCATCTAAAAGTCCGAACTTGTAGAAAAGAATGAAATTAATTAATTTAATTATTTTCCTTACAACATGACATGCACTTGAATTTTACACTCAATTTTTATTTTTATTTTAATTTTTTTCACTTAGAAATATATAATAAATAAAAAGTTGAAGTATTATTGTTATTGTTTAGGATATTACTAACTATTGTATGGGTATTATTGACTACCACTTGGAATATTGTTGATTATTGCTTGTGATTTTACCGATTATTATTTAAGTTATTGTTGTTTACTATTTGAGACATTACTGATTCAAAACACACATACACATCTGTTAGATATTTTTGTCTAAGGCAGCAAGAGAATCACAAGGACGAAAATTTCGCAAAATTTCGCCGATATTTCACAGAAATTTTGGTTTTTTGGAAGTCTCGATATGGATATCCACTGGAACGAGATTTTTTTCAAAATATCGGTAAAATATCGAGAAATATATCGATATCGATGAGCTGTAGTTCAAAATTTACCAAATATTCAAAAATTTCGAGGAAATGTCGGTGAAAAATCGGTAAAAATAAAAAAAAAATCGGTAAAAATCGAAAAAAATTTAATCACTTTTTCGTTTATTGTCCATGACTATTATTTTAGATTTTGAGAAGACTTAGTTACTAAACCACCATTTATTCAAAAATCTTGCAAGAAAAATATTTATTTATGCTTAGTTGTATTATTTGTATTGTATTAAATTATCATGAACAATTATTATATCATTTTAGAGTGCTTAAATATTTTGTTATTGATATATTTTCCATAAATAATTCATTTTTATTTGAATTTAAGTTAAATTTATATATATTAAAGTTAGTTACAATATACCCTAAACTTTCATGTTAAATTTCCATCATTTTAATAAAATTTCCGTCAATTTTCTATTTTTTTACCGATATCGATATTCCCATCGATATATCCGTAAATTTAAAGTACCGATATTTCCACCGATACCGATATTTTCATTCTTGGAGTGGACTACGACACAGTGAACGGAGGAGTAAATTTACAAGAACTCAATTTAAACTCAATGGAGTGGAAGGATAGATGACGTTATATAATGATTAATCCAACTTCAAACCCTATAAAAACTTATTTCACTTATCTTTCAGTTATTTAAATTCTTAAAATTATCAGTCATTTAACACACTCGTCATAATTAATTACAACGCACGCAATCTTTTATTTTTAAGAAAAATGTCAGGTACCACTTCACTAAATAAATATGTGATGTTTGCAATTCTAATATATCACTACAAAAAACTCGCGTTTTTGCGACCGGGATTAGCGACCGCTTAGAAATCAGTTGCTAATTTGATTGATTAGCGACCGAAGGACCGAAGTGGTCAAGTTGACTGAAATTAGCGACCGACTGATGCGTCGGTCACTAATCTAAGATAGATTTTAGCGACCGCTTTGACCGTTTGATCCGGCGACATCGTATTATGGAGATTAGCGATCGATATCGGTCGCTAATTTGGAGGTAAATTTAGCGACTGTCACTGGCGGTCACTAATTGCAAATCCCGAAGTTGGCAGGTGGGAAATACTGACCCGGTTTCGATCTGTTGTTTAGCGACCGCCCCGTAAAAGCGGTCGCTAAATATTTATTACAGAACAGATTCTGCTCATTTTCATTCATAATTTTTTACGTAAAAAAACTTTTTTAAACTCGTTTTTCATCCATTTAATCTACGATGAAGGTCTTTTTGAAGTGGTGGTAGGAATCGACTGGTTCTATATCACATTGTGCTCGTTGCTTCAACTTCATCGTACGTTTTTCACACTTTTACCGTTTAATTCTTTTGTTGTATATATTTTTATTTTTTGTAAGTTTTTAGTATGCATGCTTAAATGTATAGTTGTGATATAATATATATGATTATTATGTTGAATTTATGTGAAAAATAAATATGGATATGTCTATTTATAGTCAAAACTCTGACCAAATTAATTTTTGGAATTAATTAATATGTTGTGTTTGGTTAATTTATTATGTTAATTTGATGGATATATGTTTGTTTACAGTCGAAATTCTGCCGGTTTTTTTATTTTTTATAATTAACTTGTTATTTACTACTACCCCCGTCCCCCAAAAGTATGGTCGTTTGTTTTTGCCAGGTCTTAGGAAAACGTAGATAAAATAGATAAAGTAAGGATATTTTGGTGTATTTTGTGATCCATTTATGAGTTAAGTTGTTGTTTGTGAGAATAAAACTGACGACATGTGAAAATATTAAGTGACGATTAAATGGTGAAAAAAACAAAATTGTTGAAAAAAACAGAAAGCCATACTTTTGGGGGACGGAGGTAGTATTAATTTGAAACAGATGGAATTTCCAGATCGTGGTTGGATGTACTCAATGCCTCGTATGATAGGAGGGGGCATGAATCTTCAATTTTACTTTAAAATTGAAGAATTTATTGAGTTTTCATATAGTCATCCACACTGTCTTGAACGTTTCAATCGGCTTAGATGCCCGTGTAATGGAAAAAAATGCAGGAATATGCAATACTTGAGCATTGATGAAGTTAAAGCTCATATTTTTAGGGTTGGTTTTGTTTCTCGCTATTACAATTGGACCAGTCACGGTGAAGAGCGTTGGAATATTGATATCGACACACTTGAAAACTTTTACACTCAGTGGAATATTGGTGAACGATTTGAGATTGGTGGTTCAAGTCATGATCCGTATACTCAGGAGGAACCACCCATAGAGGAGGCCCATGTTCCATTTACTCATCAGTTCGGATTTTTGGAGGAGGTGGATGAAGCCTATAGGTACCACATGATGGTTAATGAATCTGTGTTGGGTGGTCACATATTTATGGAAGAGGAACCAAATTATCGGTCGAAGAAGTTTTTTTAGATGCTAACAACTGTTGATCAAAAGTTGTTTCCTAACTGTGATACCGAGATGCAGTTGTCATTCAATGCGCAGATGTTGTCCATCAAATCCGAAGGCAAAGTCAGTCAAAAAGTCTTCAATCAATTTGCAAAATTATTCAAAAAGACCCTACCTAAAGAGAACACTGCGCCTGAAAATTTCTATCAAAGCAAAAGGTTGTTGAAGGAGATGGGTCTACCATTTGAGAAGATTGATTGTTGTACAAACGACTGCATGCTGTTTTGGGAACAGGATGAGAGTATTGATCAGTGCAGGATGTGCGGTCATCCCAGGTACAAACCATCTGGTCGTAAGAAGGACAAGAAGAAAGAAATATTGAAGGCATTTAAGTCGATGTATTACCTTCCTACCACTCCTCGTTTGGAGAGATTGTACCAGTTTAGTGTCACTGCTAAAGACATGACATGGCACGCTGATGAGTGTTCTGATCCAGAATCTGGAGAGATGCGACATCCGACAGACTCGGAGGCATGGAGACACTTTGACAGAGAGTTTCCAGATTTTGCAAGAGAGAAGAGAAATGTAAGGCTGAGTTTGTGCACCGACGGTTTTGCTCCATTCAGAATGCACGGAAAGAAGTATTCGTTGTGGCCTGTGCTGTTGACTCCGTATAATCTACCGCCTTGGTTGTGCATGAAGCCACAACATATCTTTTTTACTATCTTGGTGTCTGGTCCACAGAACCCTAATCATAAGTTGGATGTCTATCTTCAACCACTGATTAAAGAGCTCTTATCTCTGTGGCATACGGGAGTGGAGACCTACGATGTGCATCGGAAGCAGAACTTCACGATGCATGCTGTTGTGTTTACCAGGATTTTTTATGTTGTCTGGTTGGTCAACTGCTAGAAAACAAGCATGCCCGTACTGTATGGATGGATCTGATGCGTTCTATATTCCGTTAAGTAAAAATGTGTCATAGTTCGACAACCATCGGAAATTTTTACCCGTTGATCATCCCTTCCGAAAGGACAAAGTAAACTTTCTTAAGGATAAACATGCAGTAAGTCGACCAAAACCACGGATTCGAAAAGGTATGCGACTGAAACAGTACTTAATCAGGGATCTATCTGTCTCATATAATTATGACTAACCATATATAAAATATTTTAGGTGAGTCGTTGTTGTATGAGCTTACAGTCACTGATTTGATAAAGATCACTGAGATGGGTGCAATGGAGCACAACAAACGTATCAAGGGTGGATGGAAAAAAAAGAGTATCTTTTGGGATTTGCCTTAATGGAGCAAATTGTTGATTCAACACAACTTGGACGTGATGCATATAGAGAAGAATGTGTTTGATAACTTGTTCCACACGATCTTGAATACAGAAGGCAAGACCAAAGACACTTCAAAATCTAGAGAAGAGTTGTGTCTGTTCTGTTCTCGTTCTGACCTGTCTAAAGATCCACAGGCAAGAGCGTATCCACAAGCCAGTTACACAATCACCAAAGCACAGAAAAAGACATTATTTAAGTGGGTGACAGAGTTGAGCTTTCCAGACAATTACGTTTCAAATTTGGGTCAGTTGTTTGAGTCAGATATAGGAAAGGTGAATCCGATGAAGAGTCATGACTGTCATCTGATCATGCAACGGTTGTTACCGATTGCCTTTCGATATTCACTTCTGGAGGCTGTATGGAGTGCCATCACAGAGTTAAGTCTTTTTTTAGAGATTTAACCGCTTCACAACCTACATCTGGATGCTCTCAGCAAAAAACCACTACGACAGTGGACATCATACAAAGGGTATTACGTAAATAGATACAAATGTTGGGTTTTAGAGGCACGAACACCATGTTCGCCGCAGCGGAAGAACACGATTCACCAACAACGAATCTGAAACATGGTTGTATAACATAAAATAGAAAGGATTAATAATAACAAATAAATCCTTACAACGATTTGTACGCGGAATCCTCCACTATGGTATCTACGTAACGGCTTTCTACCAACCCGCATCGATATGCCAGCGTTGAATCTCGAGACGAATTTGTTAGGAAAATTCCGACTGGAGATTTTATGGAGAAATTATATTTCTTGTGTATTTTCAGAATTCCCATAGGACACATATTTATAGGGATTAACTTGGCTTAATTCCTAAGCAAGATATCGGGCCTAGCCCGTAATATAATCTCTACGGATTATATTTCCGTAGATATGTTCCTACGAATAATATTTTTACCATATCTATTATTCTTGTATAATAATATTCCAAATATTATTATTGGGATTTCATATTTAATTAAATCTAATTTAATTAAATAATAATAATAATAATAATAATAATAATAATTAATTCCAAATAAAATTATTATTATATTCTCCATAAATTAAATATTATATCAAATACAATATTTAATCAACCAACTATACTTGGTAAATTGTCATTACTTGTTGTGTGACCCATAGGCCCTCGTATATCGAGCGATTAGTCAAACTAACGGTCTTAATTGAACCCTAGACAATAAATCAGACATTCTCAACATACGAGGTACGTTGCGAGGAAATCTGCAACTCTTGTAATATGTAGGTTATTGTGATATCTTCCTTTCATTCACGAATACCCGATCTGTTGATAGGCGAACATCATCCAGCATGGAGCGAACAAGAATTAAGGGCTTGAGCAATGAAAATCAGGATTGGGGTGCATCTACCAATCCGGGAAGTGTTTAAAATGACGAACAACTCCATCGACGAACAACTAATAGGCGAACAGGTATTAAGACCCGATACCAAGAATGAGCCAACTGTGGAGTCGCCAATGACGAACAACTTGGTCAAACTATGATACAACACAATTAAGATGTGTACCAGTGAACAAAGGACTAAAATTCCAAAGCCAAGCTAAATAAAGCCAAAAGGCGACAACTTCTAAAGTACAATCTCCAGAGGCGAACAACTTTCAGTTGGAGAATCATCAAGACCCGTCAAGCCGACCTAAGCGAATAACAATGAGTCCGAGATAAGACCAAAGAAGACCTTGTAACTAAGATTCAGCTTAGATAAGGTCAAAGGGACACATGTCATGCATGCAGGCTAGGGAGACCAAGAGTCAGGAACACCTCATGCTTGCTAGTCTCTATAAATAGTTGCTCTCCAGCTTAAGAAATACAAGTTCAAATTCATAAACATTCCCAAACACATACAAACGCACCTAAACATACACACATACGAAATTATCCCGATTTCGATTTTAATATTTACAAGTTCATAACTCGACTCTCGATTTATCATTTACGTTGGTAACCAATCACACGTAATTGATTGATGATCAATAAACCGAACTTAAACAGTCACTAATCCACCCGATAAAATTTGATCACCAACAATTTTGGCGCTAGAAGGAGGGGTCGAACCTCCGATTAGTGTGATTACTCAAGAACTTCAAGTTGAAAACTTGAAGATTCAAAGAAAATCTCAAGAAATATTTGAAGATTCAAGCAAAGGTGTTCTTGGTGTTCTTCAATATTAAAATTAAAAAAAACAATTTATATTGAAATGCCTCAATCAAAGGAAACCCAAGCTTCACGTTTGTCAAGGAGAGCATCTCCCACCCGAGCCTCGTCAGCCGATCACCAGGATCAAAATTCTAGACATGTGAACAGGTCGCAGCATACAACCATAACACATAATCTCCCCCCTGAAATGGAGGCCCTGGCGAACAACCCTAACGAATTGTCAAAGACCATAGCTGCTCTCCAAGCTCTCCAGAGACAGCAAGAACAAAATAAGCCTTCACAAGCAAGGCCTAAAGATAGACCCTTGGAGGTTGCTAGGGCCAGGTCAACAATGGGCGAACAACGTGAGGTGAGCAGCGCCCAGGTCAGGCGAGACAAGGGCAAGGCTAAGATGGTCGAGCCAAGGGAGGGCCAAGCGGAGTCTGCTCACGGGCGAACAACAATGTCGAGCCACGGAACAACACGCTCCAGCGCCCAGGACAGACTTGGCCAACCCCAGCAACAGGAGAAAGTTGCTCGCCAGGAAGAAGGACATGGGCGAGCAACATTTGAACAGCCTCGCCCTTCGGTCCATGAAAGACTTTCTCAATCCGCCTTCAGGCGTTTGGGAGCTAATGCGGCAAGCAACCCTAAAAAGAAGCTCCAGGATTTGCCTTCTCCAAGCGATGGACTGCGACGAACAGAAAGGTTTGTACCTTTGTTCGCCGAACAGCCTCCAAGTCAGGGGGCATCTCTGGATGAGCTATCAAGTTTGAGGAGGGCGATAGAAAGTATGCAGGGACAATTGGACCAGCAAAGAGGTGTAGGGACGACCAGCTTGCCATCTTCACCATTATCAACCTACATTCTGAAAGCCCTGATTCAGAAAAAAGTCCAATTCCCTGTGAGCATACAGTATGACGGCCTTGCTGATCCCCGAGTTCATCTAACAAAATACTCAGATTATATGGTCTCGGTGGGAGCTAGCGATGCCACTCAATGCCGAAATTTCCCATTAACCTTGGGAGATCGGGTGCACAAATGGTTCTCAGCATTGCCACCAGCATCCATCCATCCATTCATTCACTCAGCTGAGTCGGGAGTTCCTGTCTCATTTCTCAACGGAGGGATCGTACTTGTCCCAGAAACACCGGTTGTCAGACCTAAAATAAAATGATGACGAGTCAGATCGAGCATTCATGGAAAGGTTTGACAAAGTGCTATTGGAGGGTGAGCCCGTCGGCGAGGACACAAAAATTGTTGCTATAATGGCAGGACTGAAGAAAGGGTCAAAGTTATGGAAAGAGGTACATCTGAAGTGCCCAAGAAGCTACGCCGAGTTCAGAAATCAGGCCGACATATTCGTTTCTATGCATGAAGCCCTGCAATCAAACTTGGGGGAGAACAAAGCCGACCCCAAGGAGAACAACAAAAAACCTGGTGCAACAAGCTATCGAGTCCCTAAAAATATGAAAGCATTCACTGAAGGGACATAACTCAAAGAAAAGTTGAATCAGGTGTTAACAGTGTCAGTCGATACTGTTTATGAGAATGTGAAGGACAAGGAGTTGCTCTCCCCTCCCCAGAAAATTCGCCAAGACACTGGCAAACTCAATCCTAACAAGTATTGTGCCTACCATCAAAGCGTGGGGCACTTTACAAGTGAATGTAGAGATTTGCTCAGGCAGCTATGGCGTTTCTACGAGGACGGAAAGCTCTCCGATTTTATCAAAAGACAACCCGGAAAAAGAGTCCAGGAGAACAACTCTGAGGACGAAGATGATCAACCCCAGAAGAACAATAAGCCGGCGCGACCAGTTCCTGCCATCCCTACTCGTCCGTTGGAAGATTTATACATGATGGAACCTGCAGGTCCCGCAGGAGGATGTTCTGATGGACGACCGCCAATCTCCAACCGGAAAAGAAAGGCTGAGTTACGAGCGATCGATCAAGTCCAAGAAATGGGGGTCAAACCATCTATCATGCAGACGGCAGAACTGACCTTCACCGAAAAAGACTTAGAAGGAATTTTGACTCCACATAACGATTCGCTCGTAATCTGCGTAAAGATCATGGGAACTCGAGTCCATAGATTGTTGGTAGACACTGGAGCCTATACCAACATCTTGTTCAAAAGCACACTCGATAAACTTGGAGACTTTTCAGCCCACATCCGGGAATCAAACCATAGAATCCTAGGCTTCGGAAACGCAGTAACCATCCCGTTGGGAGAAATTTCTTTGCTTGTACAACTTGTAACGATCGAGGAACCCGAAAAGAATATTACAAGAATGGTAGATTTCTTGGTCGTAGACCAGGAATTGACCTATAATGGGTTCCTTGGTCGACCTTTTTTGAATGAATTTAAAGCTGTCTGTTCAACTTACCATTATTGCTTGAAGTTTCCAACAGCAAGTGGAGCAGGCACAGTTAGAGGAGATCAAAGAAAGGCTCGGGAATGCCTCTTACAAATGCAAGCAAAACATGCGCAAGTATCCATGATGGAGGCCACAACAAGCTATCCTGCTGAAGAACCATCAATACTGGAGAACATGATGGACATAGAGGAAGACCACATGGATACTGACGAACAACATCATGACGAACAAATGTTGGACGAACAACTCCTCACCACCCATGAGGAACTTCACCCTGACGAACAACTAAAGGGTGGTGACGAGCAACATTCATATGATGGCTTGGAGGGCCAGGTGTTGACTAACAACAATGAATCAAGGCCAACAGATGATCTAGATCCCCGCCTGGGGGCAGAACCAATGAACATCGAAAATGATTTCAACACTGAGGGACCAATACTTGATCCTCGGTGGAAAGGACAAAAACGACGAGCAACTCCAGTTGAAGAGCTGGAGGCGTTCAAAGTTAATCCTGAAAACTCGGATCTTGAATTATACATAGGATCTGAGCTCCCTGAGCCTTACAGATCCCGAATGAAAGAGTTCATCAGCAAAAATCTAGATGTTTTTGCTTGGTCTCATGCAGACATGGTGGGGATAGATCCAAAACATGCTTGTCACAAGCTCAATATCAATCAAGCAAAAAGGCCAATCCATCAAAAACGAAGAAAATATGGCCCAGACAAGTATCAAGCTTTGAACGAAGAAGTAAAAAAGTTGTTAGACAACGACCTAATCCGACAAGCACTCTGTCCACAATGGGTAGCAAACCCAGTCCTTGTGAGGAAACCAAACGGGACCTGGAGGCTATGCATAGACTTTACAGATCTGAATGCAGCATGCCCGAAGGACAACTTTCCACTTCCTCATATTGACCAATTGGTGGACAGCACTGCAGGTCATGAAATGCTAACATTCATGGATACCTTTGCCGGGTACCATTAAATCCCGATGCATCCAGATGACCAAGAGAACACAGCATTTTATACTAACAAAAACTTGCTGTGTTGGAAGAGAATGCCCTTTGGCCTCATCAACGCCGGAGCAACTTACCAGAGGCTGGTGAACAAAATGTTCGACCAGCAAATTGGAGATACAGTGGAAGTCTACGTCGATGACATCGTAGTCAAAAGTCCCCGTAAAGAAGACCATCTCCAACACTTGACCCAAGTGTTCGAAATTCTTCGACACTACAACATGAAGCTGAATCCAAAAAAGAGTAGCTTTGGAGTTCATTCAGGTAAATTCTTGGGTCATCTTGTTAGCCAACGGGGAATTGAGGCTAACCCAACAAAAGTTAAAGCCATTATGGATATGCAACCACCAAGTTCAGTAAAAGAAGTGCAAAGACTCACAGGATGTCTAGCGGCACTAAACCGGTTCATATCCAGATCGGGGGACAAATGCCGTCCATTCTTTGAAGCCATCAAAAAAGGACAGTTCACATGGACTAACAACTGTCAAAAGGCGTTCGACCAACTCAAAGACTACCTGGAAGATGTAAAAATCCTATCAAAACCCGTCCCAGGAGAAAAGCTATATTTATACTTGGCAGCGTCGGAGGTGGCCATCAGCTCCGTTCTGGTACGAGAAGACGGCAAATTTCATCAACCTATCTACTACCTCAGCCAAGCTTTGCATGAGGCGGAGATCAAATACTCTCCAACCGAGAAGCTGGCGTATGCACTAGTTATGAGTGTGAGGAAGTTACGGCCATATTTTTTTGATCATCAAGTTGAAGTACTAACAACTTTCCCACTCAGACAAATTCTCCATCGCCCCGACACAGCTGGTCGTCTATTAAAATGGTCACTAGAGATTAGCCAGTTCGGGGTGACTTATGCTCCTCGAACAGCGATCAAAGGGCAAGCGTTGGCCGACTTTATAGTCGAACTAACCTTCCCACCAGATCCGACGAGAGGACTTGATCACCCCTGACATCTTTATGTTGACGGATCTTCGACTAACGTAGCCTCGGGGGCAGGAGTGGTTCTAATCAGTCCAGGCAGACAAGTATTCACTTCGGCAATTAGATTTGGTTTTATGGCAACCAACAACGAGGCCGAGTATGAAGCTCTCATTGCTGGTCTCCATCTATCCCTTGCAGTAGGTGTCAGACGATTGTAAATATTCGGCGATTCACAATTGATTGTGAACCAAGTCCGAGGTGAATACGAGGTGAAGGATGGCCATATGATCGAATATCAACGAATTGTTGCTCACTTGATGTCCTTGTTAGATCAAGTATTCATTGAACAAATCCCAAGGACGAGCAACACTCAAGCAGATGCATTGGCCCGACTAGCAACAAGCAAATGACCTGCAGAGTTGACAGACATTATAATTACAAAGATGAATGACCCATCAACAACAAGTTATAATGTCAACCAACTAAGTAATCAAGCCAGTGAAGAAGAAGACTGGAGAACAAGTATAGTCAAATACTTGAAAAGTGGGGAAAAACCAAACAACTCTTTTGAAGCTGCCAAGCTAATAAAGCAAGCCGCCAGATATACTCTGGTAGGCGAGCAACTTTACAAAAGAGGAATATCACTCCCACTTCTCAAATGTTTGCCTAGGGGGCAAGGACGAGCAATACTCGAAGAAATACATGCCGGAGTATGTAGAAATCACACTGGGGGGCAAGCTTTGGCATACAAAACTATTAGACAAGGCTATTACTGGCCAACTTTACGCCAGGATGCAATAAAAAAAGCAAAGACTTGCCACCAATGCCAAATTTTTGCACCAAACATTCATACCCCGGCTCAACAACTCGTATCGGTTTATAGCCCTTGGCCTTTTGCTAGATGGGGAATGGACATTATTGGTCCTTTTCCACCAGGAGTTGGAGGAGTTCGATTTGCCGTTGTGGCAGTCGACTATTACACAAAATGGGCAGAAGCAGAGGCCATGTTGAAAATCACGCAACAGAAAATGATCAATTTCATTTGGAAGAACATTGTCTGTCATTTTGGAATTCCGCAAACCATCGTGACAGACAATGGTCCGCAGTTTGATGGAAAAGAGTTGAGAGATTTCTGTACAAAGTGGGGGATCAAGAAACATTACTCTACGCCCTATCATCCCCAGTCAAATGGACAAGTCGAAGCCGTAAACAAAATCATCAAGCATACGTTAAAAGTACGGCTAGCGGAAAGCAAAAGCAGTTGGTCAACAGAGCTTCCGGAAGTCTTATGGGCATACAGAGTTTCTCACAGGTCAAGCACCGGAGAAACACCCTTTGCAATGGCTTTCGGAACAGAAGCTATGATACCAATTGAATTAAAGACCAACACAATCAGGACGACCAACTTTGATGAGCAAGCGAACAACTATGCTCTGGCTGCTGAAATAGATTTGCTCGAGGAAAAAAGACTGAGTGCTGAGCTAAAAAATGCTACCTATAAGCAGCGAGCAGAACGCTACTATAATTCCCATGTTAAACTTAGGGAATTCAGAGTTGGAGATTTGGTTCTAAGAAAGTTGCTCGCCCAACTTCTAGGTGTATTGGGACCAACTTGGGAGGGCCCGTATCGTATAACGGAAAAATTCGTTAATGGCGTATACGATATTGAAGATATGGAAGGCAAGCCGGCCCAATACTCCTGGAACGCCGTACATCTGAAGAAATACTATCAATAAGACGAACAAATTCTCGATTGGGCGAACAAATGTCTTGGGGGGCCAGTGAACTAAGTAAGGCAAACTAAAAACTTGCCTAATTTTTTGAAAATTTTGCTAAGTATAGAATGTAAAGTTGTTCGGCACATTGTATAGTTTAGTGCTGTTTCATCTTTTGTTATTTAGATAAAGTTGCTTGGCAAAAGTATTATAAGCGAGCATGTTTTGATTAATGTTCAAAGTTGTTCGTCAGATTATATTTGTTAGTGACGAGCAGTCTTTTAGCACTTGTAAATTTTTCATTATGTAAATATAGTAGTTGTTCGTCAAGAGGAAAAGTCCAAAAGCTCGAGGTACAAGTCCATTTAAAGGTTGTTCGTTTTTAAAATGAACAGAATCTAAGGACCAAAGCCACTTAAAGGTTGTTCGTTTTTTAAAATGAACAGAACCTAAGGCTGAACCCTGATTCCACTAAAGGCAAAGTTCAATTCGAACAAAAGCCCAACACTATATGTTATAATTGCAAAGGCATTGATAAAAGTGTAAAGGCAATTAACATATAAAGAAAATGAGCGAACATGAGAAAGACATTCCATTAATCTAAAGGCATTGAGCCTAAAAAATAGTACAATGATTCAAGAAGTCAAGTACTACAAAAGGAACGAACAACTATTACAAAAAATAAAAAATAAAAAAGGCTAAGTCCTAAGAACTATTGTTGCTCGGCGGGGGGAGGATCTTGAGCCTGCTCGACAGGGGGTTCAACGATCATTTCACGGGCCAAATCTTCAGCAGCCTTATCCTCAGCCTCTTTTGTGTTCTGCTCGTCAGCCACGGCCACCCCTTCCTCTTGTTCGCCTTCATCAGTTGGGAGCGGAGGATGAGTAATGGAAATACTAGGGTCGAGTTTGTCAAGTTTAACCAGATCCGCCAGCTGAATCTCGATATTGTTCGATGGAGGATAGTGCTCCAGGAATTCATTCAGATCCTTGCTCATTTCTTCAACCAAATCCTTGAAGTCATAAGCATAGGCCGTGCGGATGCTGTCCGCGTAGGCGCAGATGTAGCCCAAGTTTGAGATAGGCCCACTCCGAGCTTGAAATTCTTGCTCGGCTTCTTCCTTAGAGAGCATCTCAGACATTTGCTTCTTCAGGCGAGCAATTTCTTCTTCTGCTTCTTCCCTCTTCTTCCTCTCTCCATCCAGCGCAGCTATAGAGGAAAGTAGCTCGGCCTTTGTATCCTTAAGCTCACCAGAGACAAGCTGATAGTCCTCGATGCGCTTCTTCTCCAGGTCATTGGCCAGCTTTAATTGATCCTTTAAGCGAGCAATTTGGCCATTGAAATTGTTCGCCACTTTCTCCTTCTCCTCAGTAAGCTGGCGAATGGAGGTGGCGTGATGACGAGCAGTCTCCTCTAGCTCGGCAACTTGAGCCATCCCCATTTGAGCGGAAACAATGGAGTTGGCGGCTTGGACCATTGATAGGTGAAAATTATCAATGGGACCCTGGGCAAGGACGACTTTGTTCAGCGGCCGCGACCAGGCGCGAACAATGACTTCAGCTGCTCGACGAACATGTTCATCCGGAATGTCGCGGAAGCTCGCCGGGGTTTTAGAACAGGCAAACTGGTGAACCAGGTCTGCTCGCCCTGGGTAATCGTTGGGCCGGTATCTGCGAACAAAAAGAAGGTCAACACTTGAAAATTTTGGCAAATGAGAAACTTGTTCGGCAAGAAGGTAAGAACTTACTCAGAGAATTTTCGCTCATCCCGGCCTAAGTATGTAATGTCCTCTGGGCCTCTGGGGGAGCCTATGTCCTTGCTCGCCTTGCCAGACCTCTCCGTGAGCTCTACGGATGAGCGGCGTACAACATCCCCTTCAGGGCGAGCATGGCTCGAGCCCACCTTCTCCTTCCCCTTGTCGGGAACATCATGGGACACTGGAGTCCCATCTGCCTTCTTTAAACATTTCCCCCCACGAGGAGGGGAAATAGGAGGAGAATGAACTTGACTAGGGAGGGCGGCCTGTCTTGGGACTCTGGCCCCCTCAGGTTTATTCGTCATGGCGAGCACCTTTTGAGGGGGGTCACCTCTCCTTTTCTTCCTTTTTGGCGGCGCCATTTCAAGGACCCTTTGCTCAAGGAGGGCGTAAGAGGGAGGAACAACAACTGTCACTTGCTCGGCTAAAAAAAAAAATGAGACGAGCAAGTTAGGAAAATCAATGACGAACAAGACTTGAACCCAAAATTTAAAAATTTATACCTGGGGGCACCTCGGCCTGGGCCTCCAAATGGTGTGGGTATGTCAAAAGGCGAGCAGCTTTTAGACACCTTGCTCGGCAAAGATAGTCAATAGTCCTATCTGCCCTATTGCGGAGGCCAACCAAGCACGAGGTAAATAGAAACTCGGAACTCAACTCTTCTTCTTCCGAATCCCACTTGGGTAGACGAGGACCTGCGAACAAACAAGAAAAGTTAAATTAGAAACGTTTCAGTTTCCCATAAACTGCTGGAGAATTTATTCGTCCAGGGCCGCCGTGTGGACCAGAAGATGCTCGCCAATCACCCCCAATGAAGAAGAAGTGTTGCTTCCAGTTGTAAACCTTGTTCGGCACATCTTCCACCATTTTTAGTCCGGTTCTGGCCTTGAGATAGTGGTAACCTTCTTCTCCTAAGGGGCACTTTGTAATTGTCATCAGGTAGTTGATCTCTTCCGCAGTAAGCCGATCAACATACCCCTCCAAGGCGAACAAGCACATGGAGCCTAGGAGATTCATCCACCCAATTGGAGTAATTTGGGTGATGGCCAAATTGGTCGCCTCCAGGAATCGACCAACAATGGGTGGAAGAGGCAGCTTTAATCCGGCGATCAAGGTGTGAATGTTGATCGCCATGCATCCTGGGGGTGGGCTCCTCAGCGTATGCATGCCATTCGAATGGCCGAGCAACTCCTTTTGGAATCTCATTTTCCAACATCTTTGGAGGTGGGAAGTTAATACCCTCCAAGAATTCGCGGGTGAGTTCGTCAAGACCTGGATCTTCAGATTCAACGGAAGACGAAGAGTCGTCGTTCAAATTGTTGTTCGCCACAACTGTCAGTTCTCTCTCAGATGGGCCCGCACCAGTATTTTCCACAGAGCGAACAACTGAATCCACATGAGCGTTTGACGCTGAAGAAACTTCAACTGGTTGTGGATCGTAAACAACAGTTGGAAAAATGGGATCTAGGGTCTCCTCGGTTTTGTTGCTCGAATGTGAAGACATAGGAGGGAGAGAAAAATCCAAGCGGCGGCAGAGAGTATTGCAGACGGCGGCGCTTTCCCGGAGAAGACGGTGGCGCTCGGATCCACACGACGGCAGAAGAATTTTCGAGAGAAAAAGACAGAGAGAAAAAAGAATAACTACCTGGGAATAGAAATTTGAAGCCAAATGCTGGAGGACGGACGTCGGAAAGCTTGGAATCGCCGGAGGGAGGAGGAAGTCGCCGGAGCACTGTAGTAAGAGAAGGAAAAGTGGGAAAAATTTCAGTTTTCCCACTACTTATACCCCAAGCAAAAACGGGGTCCAAGGCCTAATTTCCTAAAAATTCAGGGACTGAATTACGAGAAAAAGGGGTCAATTCCGAGCTAAACTAAAGTCGAAGGACCTATGGGCAATTATAAGGGCGCGTGGCCTCGGGACTGCTCGCGCGTGAACGGCGCGCAATCATTGCGCTGGCGTCATCTTCGTGATCTCCCTAGATCATGGGAAGACGAAACGGATGCCATGATGTTGCTCGTCACAAAGATGCTGTTCATCCAAGTCTTGACCAGAACAATATCCTAACTACAGTTGCTCGCCACAAAGTTGCTCGTCTGAAGCAACATAGTCAGGATAGGGGGCAATTGTTGATAGGCGAACATCATCCAGCATGGAGCGAACAAGAATTAAGGGCTTGAGCAATGAAAATCAGGATTGGGGTGCATCTACCAATCCGGGAAGTGTTTAAAATGACGAACAACTCCATCGACGAACAACTAATAGGCGAACATGTATTAAGACCCGAGACCAAGAATGAGCCAACTGTGAAGTCGCCAATGACGAACAACTTGGTCAAACTATGATACAACACAATTAAGATGTGTACCAGTGAACAAAGGACTAAAATCCCAAAGCCAAGCTAAATAAAGCCAAAAGGCGAACAACTTCTAAAGTACAATCTCCAGAGGCGAACAACTTTCAGTTGGAGAATCATCAAGACCCGTCAAGCCGACCTAAGCGAACAACAATGAGTCCGAGATAAGACCAAAGAAGACCTTGTAACTAAGATTCAGCTTAGATAAGGTCAAAGGGACACATGTCATGCATGCAGGCTTGGGAGACCAAGAGTCAGGAACACCTCATGCTTGCTAGTCTCTATAAATAGTTGCTCTCCAGCTTAAGAAATACAAGTTCAAATTCATAAACATTCCCAAACACATACAAATGCACCTAAACATACACACATACAAAATTATCCCGATTTCGATTTTCATATTTACAAGTTCATAACTCGACTCTCGATTTATCATTTACGGTGGTAACCAATCACACGTAATTGATTGATGATCAATAAACCGAACTTAAACAGTCACTAATCCACCCGATAAAATTTGATCACCAATACGATCAAGTCTTGAACATGATGCAGTGTCTATTCAAATAACTTAATCATATTATCTCAAATCACTAATTGATCAAGTATATCACTGTTGACAGCGATTTATAACGGATTTCGCTGCCGGGTTCCTAGCGGGTAGGATTCGATATTAATGTTGGCAAAGAGTAATAAATGTGAGAGTAAATAAGCTCTCAAGTATGTATTTGCAATAAATGTGATGTGTGTTACAAATGGGCATTGAAAGCCCTATTTATAGTGTACAAGGTGGGGGTTCCCCATGCTTGGTAGGTGGACCGGTGGGTCCCCCCTACTCCTAGCTGGAAGGTAATAAGTGGCTACAGCCTCCCCTACGGGCCAATGAGGAGACGCCACGTGGCGCTGTCACCCCTGAAGTGATTGGACTTGGCCCCAACTACCCTCTTTGACCCTGCCACATCCTCTGGATTGATGGCACTCGACGTCCCCTCACAGCTGGCGCGGTCTGGGGGTCGGGCAGACGGGTACTCGGGTACCGGGGAGCGAGCCGGATGAAAATGCCCCGGTTGACCATTCGCGGGTAGGCAGGTAGAGCTCCTGCACAGGGGCTCGTCGATGGTCGCCCGATATCCGGGCCTGTGGACTACAAGTACCCTTCCCGGCAGACCCCAGAGGCTCGCGTCGGGCAGCGTCTGGGTCCCCGCCCGTCTGTCTGACCGGTCGGAGGACTGCTCTCATCCGAGCCCGCTACAGTAGTGGGCCTGTATCCGATACCCGATGGATCGGGGTAGTGAAATATCGGGTGTAACAATTGCCCCACCAGCCCGACATCGGGGGGCCGCAGTCGTCGGGTGGCGGGCTAGTCGTTCTGCGGACCATTTTGATTTTGAATTTGAATTTTGGGGGTGACGTTTCGGTTTCCAAGATGACGCCTCGTCTGCCGCGCCTGCTGATGTCACGGGATGGCGTGACTGATGCGCAGAAGTCCAGGGGTCACGTCCGCCGAACCTGCTCCCCAACCGTTGCGCGCGTGATTCCCACGCGCCCCCCTTGAACTTTGCTTTATTCCATTTTTTGACCCCGTTTTTTGCAGTTTAGTCCCTCCTACTTCTTCTATAAATAGGGGCTTCCAGCCCATTTTCTCATTTTCACTCCCTTGCAAACTCGTGCCCCCCTTAAAAGGATTCAAATTTTCCGGCGAATTTCCCAGATTCCGGCGAGCCTTCTCGAACTCCGAGGTAATTTTCTTGCTTTCTTCTTCGAAATTCTCCTTTCTACATTTCCCTCATCATGAGCGACTCCGCCGAAAGTGTTGGGGCCGCCGACGTTTATCACTTCCGCCGCCGTGCCGCCGCCGATGCCGAGAGGCCTTTTCAACCGGCCGGGGAGGGAACGTCCCGCGCCGCCGTCGCCAGAGAGGGCGAGGGCAATTCCACGGATGTGGATGCCTTCGCGGAGGATTTGGAGGGGATGAGCCCCCAACGAGAGGGGGAAGCACTAAGCATTTCCCCGGTCTCCGCCTACCCGCCCAGGGCCGAAGATTTTTTGTTCGAGCGGGAAGCTGTGCCCGACCAAATAAACTACGCGGACAGCCGGCTAATCGGGTTCGACTATTCGAAATATATGAGCCGGTTCGTGCGAAGGCGCTCTCCCCGCACATATCTCGAGGCCCGGGACACTGACTTTGGGGCCTCTCGCCGCCCCAGCTGCCTTCCCCCGGACGTCGACATAAAGGAGTTGTACTGGACATTCCAGGCGCCCTCCGACGTCTTCTTTTATGCTCCCCGGGAGAATGAGCGGGCCGACCAACCTCCAGAGGGCCTAATCGCCATAAATTCTGACACCCTTCATGCCGGGCTCCGCTTCCCGCTTCACCCGGCCATCTCCAAGTTGCTCGTAGCCTGGAATCTGTCGATCACCCAGATCACCCCGAATGGGTGGAGCTACATTCTGGGGGCAATGGTTGCTCTCGGTCGGCGCGGGCTGCATCGTATGCCCACTCCGTCCGAGATCAACTATCTGTATTACACCGTGGCCTCGGTCGGGCGGATGAACCTTGGGTATTACTCCGTGAAGCCCCGGGGTGGAGATGCCATTGTCTTCGACCTCTCGTCGAAGGTGACGCTCTGGCAGGAAAAGTGGTGGTGGGTCGGCGGCGCCTGGGAGAGCATCGGTATAGACGGGCACATCATCCCGGTTCCCCGGGAATACCGGGAGCGCGACCGTCGAGGTAGACACTGAATTTTTTCTTCATCTCTTAGTACTGATCTAATTCTTCTTTCATTGTGCAGGTTGCGCGGTACCAAATCAGGCCGACCTGACCGACGACTTCAGGCAGGCGCTTGCCTTGGTGAGATCCGAGAGCGTGGACAATCACGACGTCGACCTTCTCAACAACGACGAGTACAGAAGGCTCTCCGGACTTCAGACCTTCCCGCGCCACTTGGATTTCGGTGGTAAGACTCTTTCCTGCCCGACTCTCCTTATCCTCGCTCTCGCTTCTCGATTTCTAATCTCGTCACTTTTCTTGCAGCGCAACGTTTCCCGGCTGAATCCTCCACGCCATCAACCTCCCCGACAGTCTCCCCGAGGGCCGCATCCGAGGCCGGCCAGGCAGCCATCCCGATCATAAACGTTGAATCGTCCGAGGAGACCGTCGACATGGCTCCTAAGAAGAACGCCTTGGCAAAGCTGGCGAAACGGGGAGCCGTCCGTGCCACAGGGGTGGCGATCCGCAGTCCTCCCGTGATCCCGGTGCCCCCGACATCCTCCTCCCCGGCGGACGGGCAGCGTCCATCGAAGCAGGCCCGGGTTGAAGGCCAGACATCCGTCGATCCGGCCATGGTGACGGTCAACCTGAACCCGGCGACGGGCGGGCTTGTGGCCGGCACCGTCGAGGCGACTATAGGGAGCCCGGCCTCCCCTGCTCGCGATCGCAGCGACTTCTCCTTCCTGGGGTGGGGCAATCACCTCACGTAAGCATTTCGTTTTCCTTTTCCAAGTTTCCTGGTCGATTTTGCAATGTAGATTTTTTTAACACAACTTTTCTTCCCGTGGTTTTGCAGGCCTGATCCTCTGCCCCCGCCCGAGGTCCTTCAATTCCTGCGCTCGTAGGATCCTCCGTATACGGAGGCCGTGCCCGAGTCCTGGCCCGAGGACCTCCGTCGCGCCATCCTGAACCTGCCCCAGTCCTGGACACTCAACTGCCAGAAGGCCACGCGGATCGTCTCGCTGACCGACCGGATGAGGGCGGCGGCCATCCGCTCCTCCCACAACACTATTGCCATGGAGGGCATCATGCTCGAGTTCGAGCGGGAGATGCGGACTGCCTCCTCCTACAAGGCAGCCTTCCAGACGAAGAGGGACGAAGCTACCCGCCTGGAAGGGGAGAACAAAAAGCTCCGGGAGGAGTTGGAGGCTGGACGAGCGAGTCGGGCTGAACTAGAGGGGGTGCTCGAGGAGGAGAGGAGGGCGCGCGCCGAGGCCGAGGCCGAGGCGAGGACGGCTGAAGAAGTCCGCCAAGCCAAGGAGGCTCTCGCGGCGGAGGCGGAAATGCGCCTGGAGTCCGAGCGTGCCCGATTGGCCGCTGAGAACGAGTCGGCTGGGTCCATGGTGTACATTAATGCTTACGCCGACTCGATTCGCTCCCTACTCCGTCAGAATCCCGAAGCCGACTACTCCGGGCCTCTGGCAGATCTGAGGAGTTATGTCGAGTCCAATCCTCCCTCTCCGGACTATGATATTACACTGAAGGACTTGGTCGATCGCGGGCTGGATCTATCGTTTCTTGGCGACCCGGCGACCTTCATTTACCCGCTAGCCGACGAGGAGGCGAATGAGGACCCGGGAGTGGTGGATGAGGCGCACCCGTGATTTTTCTTTTCCTTTGTTGTTTTGCTTAAGTTTGTTGGCCGCCGGCCGTTTGTACTTTCTCTTTCCCGGACATCCTTAATGAAATTACTTTTGCTCTTTATTTTGCTTTGTCTCCTTGAACTTTTAGTTTTATCGGTCGGGTTAATAACGTAATCGGATAATAAACAATAAACGATGAAGTGTTCTAGCCGAATGTCGGGTAGTGACTTAACAACCGCTTAAAGAATTGACCAACAGATTAATTAATGAAGTGCTATAGCCGAATGTCGGGCAGCGACTTCACGAAGATGGGATTGTTTTAACAACCGCTTAAAGAATTAACCAACAGATTAATTAATGAAGTGCTATAGCCGAATATCGTGCAGCGACTTCACGAAGATGGGATTGTTTTAACAACCGCTTAAAGAATTAACCAACAGATTAATTAATGAAGTGTTGTAGCCGAATGTCGGGCAGCGACTTCACGAAGATGGGATTGTTTTAACAACCGCTTAAAGAATTAACCAACAGATTAATTAATGAAGTGCTATAGCCGAATATCGGGCAGCGACTTCACGAAGATGGGATTGATTTAACAACCGCTTATTAATTTTTACAAATTTGCGCTTCGAGTAGCGATTACAATGAGCCCCTACTGGTAGTATTTTTTTAGTAGGGAGGCGTTCCAAGGGTATTGGGCCGGGTTGCCCTCAAGGCTTTCTAGCTCGTAGGCACCGTTGGCTAGGCGCTTAGATATCCTCAGGGGTCCCTCCCAACTTGGGCCAAATGCCCCTTTGGGTTGTCCGACCGTCCGTCGAAGCACTAGTTCCCCGGCTTCGAATTCCCTGACTTTGATTTTCGTATTGAAGTACTTTTCAGCCCGACGTTTGTAAGCAATGTTTCTTTGCTCGGCGGACAGCCTTCTCTCCTCCAGCAGTCCAGCTCGTTTAGCATGGCTTGGTCGTTCTCGGTCCCCACGGGCTGTGAGGTGCGGAGGCTTGGGATGATGACCTCGGCCGGGATGACTGCCTCTGTCCCGAAGGCTAGGGCAAAAGGAGTCTCCCCGGTTGCAGTGCGACAGGTTGTTCTGTAGGACCATAAAACTTCGGGTAGCTTACTTGCCCATGTTCCCTTGCTCTCCTCCAACCTTGTCTTCAACGTGTGTTTGATTATCTTGTTTACTGCCTCGACCTGCCCGTTTGACTGGGGGTGGTAGGGTGACGAGAATAGCCTCTTGATCTTGTGCTTCAGGCAGAATCTTTCCATCTCTAGTCCGTCGAATTGTTTCCCGTTGTCCGAAATGATTATCTGTGGGAGGCCGAATCGACAGATTATGTTGCGCCAGATGAACCTGATAACCTGTTCCTGATCGATCGTTTTCAGTGATTCCGCCTCCGCCCATTTGGTGAAGTAATCCACGGCGACAATTGCGTACTTGACGCTGCCCGGGGCTGTAGGTAAAGGGCCAATGAGATCGATCCCCCAATTTGCGAACGGCCATGGGCTCAGGATCGAGGTGAGCTCGGTTGGAGCTCGGTGGATTGCCGGTGAATAGACTTGACACTTGTGGCATGCCCGTGCGTAGTTGATTGCGTCCCTCTTCAGGGTGGGCCAGAAGTATCCCTGTCGGATAACCTTCTGGGCGAGCACCTGGCCGCCGGCGTGGTTCCCGCAGCGTCCTTCGTGGATCTCTACCAAGATCTTCCTTCCCTGCTCCTGCGTTACGCATTTTAGGAGGGGCAGGGCGAAGCCTCGTTTGTACAACTGGTCCCCGATGATCGTGTACCGGGCCGCCCGAAGCTGCAATTGTCTTGCCGCTACCCGGTCGACTGGGAGTTAGCCGTCACGGAGGTATTTCAGGATGGGGGTCATCCAGCTGTCCTCCGCCTGCCCCAGGCTACTCACCCGCTGGTTCGAACTCGTAGGGGCGGTCAGGTAAGTAACTGTGATCTGGGACATGTCGGCTGCCCCTTCGGATGTTGCGAGGCGGGCAAGTGCGTCTGCTTGAGTATTGTCAAGTCGGGGTACCACCTCTATGCATACTTGATCGAACTTTTCGAGCAGGTTCTTGGCTAATCCCTGGTAGGCCAACATCCTATCGTTGCGTGCCTCGTATTCTCCTGAGATTTGACATGTAACGAGCTGTGAGTCGCTGTAGACCTGGAGTCTCTTCACTCCCATGGCCATGGCCATTTCCAGGCCATTAATTAATGCTTCGTACTCGGCCTCATTGTTGGTCGCGTGGAAACCGAATCTTATGGCTGTCGTGAACGACTGTCCGGACGGGCTGAGAAGGACAATTCCCGCGCCTGCCCGCGTAGTTGTGGAGGATCCGTCAACGTATATTTTCCATGGTGGCTGCTCAATCTTGGACATTGCCTCCGGGTAAGTGAGCTCGACTATGAAGTCGGCCATAGCTTGGCCTTTGATGGATGTTCGGGGAGCGTATGTGACTCCGAATTGCCCGATCTCGACCGCCCATTTGAGGCATCTGCCCGCCGTGTCTGGCCGATGAAGTACTTGGCGAAGTGGCATTGTTGTTAGCACCTCTACTTGGTGATCGAAAAAGTATGGTCGTAACTTGCGTACGCTCATTACTAGAGCGTATGCTAATTTTTCCAATGGTGGGTATCGTAGCTCAGCGTCGTGAAGTGTCTGGCTGACATAGTAGATTGGCAGATGTGCCTGCCCCTCAGCCCGCACTAACACGGCGCTAAGAGCTGACTCTGAAGCCGCCAAGTATAAGAAAAGCTTCTCGCCGGGGACGGGTTTGGCCAGCACCTGGGCGCTTGACAGGTATGCTTTCAAGTTATCGAAAGCGAGCTGACTCTGGGGAGTCCAGTTTAGTTTCCCCTTCCGCATGCTGTCGAATAAAGGCTTGCATCGGTCCCCCATGCGGGAGATGAAACGACCGAGAGCGGCCAGGCTGCCCGTCACCTTCTGCACCTCCTTCACCGTGCGGGGAGGGCTCATGTCGAGGATCGCCTGTACCTTGGTCGGGTTTGCCTCGATTCCTCGCCGGCTAACCATGTGCCCCAAGAACTTGCCCGACTCGACGCCGAAACTGCATTTTTTCGGGTTGAGTCTCATCCGATACTTTCTTAAGATCTCGAACGTTTCAGCTAGGTGTGTGAGGTGATCTTCTTTCTTCTCGCTTTTAACGACGATGTCGTCGATATATACCTCCATGGTTGCCCCGATCTGATCGTGAAACATATGGTTGACCAGCCTTTGGTAGGTTGCCCCTGCGTTCATGAGCCCGAATGGCATCCGCTTCCAGAAGTACATATTTTTCTCGGTAAGGAAGGTGGTGTGCTTCTGGTCGTCTGCGGCCATCGGGATCTGGTGGTAGCCGGCAAATGCGTCCATGAAAGTAAGCATCTCGTGCCCGGCCGTGCTGTCCACCAGGTGGTCGATGTGTGGCATCGGGAAGTGATCTTTTGGGCAAGCCTTGTTCAGGTCTGTGAAGTCGATGCATAGCCGCCAGGTGTTGTTGTTCTTTTTTACGAGTACAGCGTTGGATACCCATTGAGGCTTGTCGTCGGGGTCGACCATTCCGATGAGTTTGTTGTCGAGCAGTTTTTTGACCTCGGTGGCAATGACCGCGTATTTGTCTGGGCCGAATATCCTTCTTTTCTGTGAGATCGGCTTGCGGGATGGATCAATGTGCAATTGGTGTTAACATACGGCTGGATCGATCCCGACCATGTCTTCGTGGGACCAGGCGAATACGTCTAAGTTCTCTTCTAAAAATGCGGTTATCTTTGCCCGCATCTCGCCGGACATTGACGAACTGAGTTGGACACTTACTTCCGGCCGATTCTTCATTGTGACCGAAATTAATTCTTCGATCGGACTGGTTCCCCGCTCGCCGTAGCGTGGATCGTCGATCTGCCCTGTTAGGGTTTTGTCAATCTCCATGGGTTCGTACCCGAGCTTTGGCTCCAGGTCGACTTGGATGTTCTCAAAAGTTTGCGAATCTTCTTCCATTGGGCGGGCAGCGGGTGGGATTTCTTCGTCTATTTCCATGTCTCCCTCCCCGATTGTGCAGACATAATCTAGATTTGCAAAATTTGAAATAACATCGATATACGCCAAACATCCACGTGCCATTTTCTGATTTCCCTTAAGAGTCCCAACCTTCCCGGAGGGGGTTGGGAACTTGATACAATAATAGAATGCTGAGGCGGCGGCTTCGAACTCGTGCTCGAATGGCCTGCCGAGAAACCCGTTATAGGTTGACGGCTGGTCGACAATGATAAAATCGAGCTGTTTCGAAGCCTTAACCTCAGCGTCTATACTAGAAACTAATTCTACGGCTAGCCTAACTATCCCGTAGAGTTTCACTGTGGCGTCGCCGAAACCTTTGATAACCTGGTCGCATGGCTCCACATACTTCTCAAAGGAGCTGTCCAGCTGGTCGAATGCGGCTTTGAAGAGGATGTTGCAGTAGGCCCCGTTGTCGACGAGCATGCGATGGACGGTGACGCCCATGATGTTGACGGACACGACTAGGGCGTCGTGGTTCGGGTAGATGACCCCGGTGCGATCCTCCTCCTTGAAGGCGAGGAGGTTTGATTCCTTTGCCGTCGTGTTGATCGGCAGGGCGATTTGATGGACATTGTCCATCGCTCGCAGCTCGCTCTTCTGTCTGCGGTTGGAGAGCGAGGTGGTAGGTGCGAAGCCTCCCACCGGGGAGAGCATGTTGACCGCCCGCCGGGCCTAATGTTCCGGCATTGGTGGGCATATGAGGGCCGCCTCCCGGTTTGGCTCCACGGGGTGGGCAGCGGCCTGAGCCTCCGGCCTAGCTGTCGGCCTCTTCACGAACTCCTCCAGCCTCCCCTCCTCGAAGAGTCGCCAGAGTTGCTTCAGGAGGTCGCGGCACTCACTCGTGTTGTGCCCGACGGTTTGATGGTAGTGGCAGTACTTGTTGGGGTTGAGCTGCATCCCCGGCTTGTGGACCCACGGCCGCGCCTTGGGCATCATATTTTTGTCCCGGATCTGCACATAGACGTACTCCGGGGTGGCCGACAATTTTTTGGCCAGCTTCACTTCGACGGAATCGAAGGGCTTGAAAGGCTGGGGAGCCCGGTACGAAAAGTTCCTCCGGCTTGATGTGGTGCCTGCCGAGGCGCGTGGTTTCTCCTTCTCGGCAGGGGTGCTCTCGCCCAGCCGCTGTGCCAGGATGTCCGCATTGTAGATGATTTTTCCGGCTCGCTGCCGGAACTCCGCGTAAGACTTGGGGTAGTCCTTGTTCATCGACTTCCATAGTTTGGTTCTTAGGCGGAGTCCGCCTATGATCCCGACGAGCTTGACCTCGTCCCCGACGGGCTTGCCCTCCATAATGATGCGATCTACCCGGTCGATGTACGCTCGGTCCGTCTCGTCTTTCCCTTGGGCCAAGTTGGCCATGCGGTTGGCGCCGGCCATTCGTGGCGCCATCGAGAAGAAGTGCTCCAAGAACAAGTTCCCCTAGCTGGTGGAATGAAACCACCTTCCCCGCGGGAAGCGAGGAGTACCATCGGTGAGCCCTGTCCCCCAAGGTTAACGGGAACATCCTGCACTGGGTGGCATCTGTTGCCCCCATGGAGATCATATAGGTGGAGTATTTGCTGAGATAGGTGACGGGGTCTGTCTCCCCGTCATATTGGCCCACGGCGGCCACGTTGATTTTTGGTTGGGCCGGGGCCCGCACCAAGATGTCTGCGAGGGGCGAGTTGGGCATGTAGGGGACATGATGTTGCCCGTCCCGCCTCTCGAGCTTGGCCTCAAGGTCCGAGACCTTCTTCAGGATGGCGGCCATGGCGTTGTCGGCCGCGGGAGGAGAACGGGGACGAGGGTTGTCCCCCAAGCGGTCACGAACCGACGGCCTCGGGGCCGCGTCGTTGTGACGCCTAGGAGATCGTGCCTGTTCTCGCTCCCGGGGCCTGGAGCTGGCGTTGGACTCACAAGGTCGGGCAGCTCCCCGAGCCTGGGTTCCCAACCGGGAGAAAACCGATCCCGCAGGTCGGCGAGAAACCCGCTGCGAGTCGGCCTCCTCGTCGAGGCGCCTCTTTAGATTCTGAGGCCGGGGGTTGCTGGCGGCCCTCCTGGCCGCCTCTTGCTCCTGCCGGGGCTGGCAGGTGGCCCTGCTCCGGGCTGGCTCCTTTCCAGGTCGGTGAGTGCGGATAGGAGCGGCGTCGATCTCGGCCTGACGGCGTTCGATCATGGCCCTTGCGGCCTGGAGGTCCTCCGGAGTTCTTATGGCCGACAAGAACTCGAAAGGACCCTGAAGGGTTTCCGCCGTGGCCGGAGCCGGAGTGGCGGTTTCGCCGATGTCCTCGACTTGCTGCTGGGTTCGTGTGGCCTTCGAAGTGGTCATTTTTTGAATGATAGTGGATGGGATTTCGTTCGGGGTGACTAGATAAATGAAACCGAGTGTACTTCGATATTAGTCACCCTCCTTCTAGCGCCAAAATGTTGACAGCGATTTATAACGGATTTCGCTGCCGGGTTCCTAGCGGGTAGGATTCGATATTAATGTTGGCAAAGAGTAATAAATGTGAGAGTAAATGAGCTCTCAAGTATGTATTTGCAATAAATGTGATGTGTGTTACAAATGGGCATTGAAAGCCCTATTTATAGTGTACAAGGTGGGGGTTCCCCATGCTTGGTAGGTGGACCGGTGGGTCCCCCCTACTCCTAGCTGGAAGGTAATAAGTGGCTACAGCCTCCCCTACGGGCCAACGAGGAGACGCCACGTGGCGCTGTCACCCCTGAGGTGATTGGACTTGGCCCCAACTACCCTCTTTGACACTGCCACATCCTCTGGATTGATGGCACTCGACGTCCCCTCACAGCTGACGCGGTCTGGGGGTCGGGCAGACGGGTACTCGGGTACCGGGGAGCGAGCCGAATGAAAATGCCCCGGTTGACCATTCGCGGGTAGGCGGGTAGAGCTCCTGCACAGGGGCTCGTCGATGGTCGCCCGATATCCGGGCCTGTGGACTACAAGTACCCTTCCCGGCAGACCCCAGAGGCTCGCGTCGGGCAGCGTCTGGGTCCCCGCCCGTCTGTCTGACCGGTCGGAGGACTGCTCTCATCCGAGCCCGCTACAGTAGTGGGCCTGTATCCGATACCCGATGGGTCGGGGTAGTGAAATATCGGGTGTAACAATCACACTTAGCCACAAAGTCTAAGTTGATGCGCGTCGGTCGACAACTTAGATCCAATTATGATGAGAAGATGAGTATTCTCTCTAAATCCACATTGAGGAATGAATCCTATTCTTGGCTCAACTACCACGCACATGCATTTCATGATGAACCCAATCCATGCCATATCTACCCGTGGAAGGGTGCAAGCATCAGTCATGGTCAAAGTTCACCACTCCACACATATCGTGCGTATTGACCTCAAGTTAGAGGAGTATAACATCGCTCCCACTAACCGAGACACCCGTAGACACATTATGTGGAATTACATCAAACAGTTTCTTGGATGGGTATACCAATACCCTCTAAGGTATCTGTGCATCCATCATGAGATACCCGGTATCTCGTAGTAAGTGAGATCTTACTACACTCTCTAAGAGTATGATGCTGATCGCACACCAATCTCAATTGCATCATCAATATCCCATTTTGATGATCCTTGATTGGGGCTATTTGAGAATCATGCTTAAGTCATCTGAGTTCTCACTCACTCAATGACAGAAGTGATTCATGGGAACACAAATAAGAATATATGCAAACAATCAAACATCATATTCAGATAAGTGTAACGCCATACATTTAATATTAAACAAATAATAATATTAAACCAAGGCTGAATACTATCTTAGTATTATGTCCTTTCGATGGATTGTCTCTAGGACACTAACACTAACAATCTCCCACTTGGACTAGAACCAATCACCTACATGTCTAACCCCTAGACCATCAAATGTCTAGTGTGTACATGAACAGTGAAAATGATTTGCAAGATTATCCTTTATGGAAAATATTTTAATTTTATTTCTCATATCGATATGATCTCTCGGATAAAATCATAATGCCTCGGTACATACTTATTTCTGTTATCAGATCTCGGTTTCTTTGCTCATGCAATCGCACCAATGTTGTCACAATACAACACTATTTGACAACTGGCACTCGAAACTACCCCTAGTTCTCTCAAGAACCTTAAAATCCAGACAGCCTCAAAGGCTTCTGATACAGCAATGTACTTAGCTTCGGTTGTTGAATTTGCGGTTAGATCTTGCTTGGAACTATTCCAACTTACCGCCTCATCATTGAGAATGAAAAAACATAACTTGACTATGATTTGTTATCTTCACAGTCTGACTGGAAACTCTCACCAGCATAGCCCGTAACAACTAGCTCTGACTGTCCACCGTAGACAAGAAAGTGCTCTTTAGTACGTCTGAGGTACTTCAGAATATTCTTGACAGCAATCCAGTGACATTCATCTAGATTCTGCTGGTATCTACCAGTGATGCTGACAGTGTAGGCCACATCTGGCATGATGCAAGTCATGACGTACACGATGGATATGGAATGTCCTTCATGTGCTCGATATCTGCTTCGCTAGATGGATAATCCTTCTTCGACAACTTTATCCCATGATTTGCCGGTAGAGAACCTCTCTTAGAGTTCTCTATCGCAAAACGCTTCAACACCTTATCTACGTAGGTGGATTGTGACAACTCTAACATCTTCTTGGATCTATCCCTATAGATCTTGATCCCTAAGATGTAGCGTGCTTCACCAAAATCCTTCATCATAAAGGTCTTTGATAACCAATCTTTCACGGACTGCATTAGCGGGATGCTATTTCTTATAATCAATATGTCATCGACATATACGACTATAAAGACAATACTCTTCCCGCTGCGTTTACAATGAACGCAAGGATCTTCCAAATTTCAGATGAAGTCAAAGGATTTGACAGCTTCATCAAATTGGATATTCCAACTCCTAGAAGCTTGCTTCAATCCATAGATGGATCGTTTAAGCTTGCACACAAGATTAGATTTTGCATTAGTTATAAAACCCTCCGGTTGAGTCACAAACACTTCCTCATCAATGTTACCATTGAGGAAAGCTGTTTTGACGTCCATCTACCAAAAGTCATAATTGTGGTGTGCTGCTATCGCAAGTAAAATTTGAATGGACTTGATCTCAGCAACTGGCAAGAAAGTCTCATCATAGTCAATACCTCGTGTCGACTATAACCTTTCGCCACCAACCTATCTTTATAGGCTTGTACTTTGCCATTTGCATCGGTCTTACGCCTGAAGACTCACTTGCAACCTATGGGTCTAACCCATTTTTGGCAACTCAATTAAGTCCTAGACTTAATTGGTGTACATCGAGTCCCTCTCGGATTTCATGGCTTCATACCACTTCTCTGAGTCAACATCTAATGTTGCTTCAGTATAAGTTCTAGGTTCGTCTTTATCCAGGATCTCCACGTCATCATGTTCTTCCACGAGGAACCTATAATACCTAGTGGGTGGATTATGAATCCTAGTCGACTTATGGAGTTATGGTTGTGCAGGCTGTACATTCTGATTGTGAAAATTTTGTGGTGCAGCGACTTCATCGTTGACCGGAGAGTCCTCAAGAGCGACACTTTCAAATGCCTCTTAGGCGAGAGTTTGAACTATGTTATTCTCATTCAGCCCACTTGGAGGTTGTTGCGAAAGTAATGCAACTCCAATTACGCTCCCACTGGCTGAAAGTGGATCACCTAGTGATTAACTTCCACCATGAGAGTCGCTGAATGCTCCCACTGATTCTTTGTCATGTTGCTTTGACAAATCATCAATCTCTATGTTAATTCGTGGTTCTTGAATCTCTTCAAGTTCTATCTTCTTACGACTTTGTTCCTTAAAGACGTACTCGTCTTCTAGGAACTTAGCTTGCCTAGAAGCAATCATTGTTTGTTTCTCCGGTAGATAGAAATGATATCCTCTTGTTTCCTTAGGATATCCCACAAAAGAACCATTTTCACATTTGGATTCCAACTGACCAGTTAGCATTTTCTTCACAACTGCAGGGCAACCCCACGTTCTAATGTGTAGAAAAGATGGCTTCTTGTCATGCCATAGCTCGTATGGAGCTTGCTCAACTGATTTGAACGGAGTCCTATTTAGAATGTAGATTGAGGTTTGTAATGCGTATCCCTATAAGAATGTTGGAAGAGAGAAAAAACTCATCATGGACCTTACCATGTCTAACAAGGTTCGGTTTCTCCTTTCGGACACACCGTTCATCTGAGGTGTTCAGGGAGGAGTCCATTGTGACTGGATCCCATGAAGCTTCAAGTAATCCATTAATTCATGGCTAAGGTACTCACCTCATCGATCCTATCGAAGAGTCTTGATACTCTTACCAAGTTGTTTCTCTACTTCTGCCTTGTACCCCTTGAATTTCTCAAATGATTCGCATTTGTGTTTCATAAGATACACGTATCCATACCTTGAGTAATCGTTGGTAAAGGTGATGAAGTAACCGAATTGACCTCTAACTAGAGTGGGCAATGGTCCACAAACATCGCTTCGAACCAACTCTAGAACTTCTTTGGCACGTACCCCTTTCCCAGAAAAAGGTTTGTTGATCATCTTGCCCATGAGACAAGATTCGCAATCGCCATAAGACTCTAAGTCTAATGGGGTTAAGTAGTCCAACTTCCTTAACCTTGCGATTCTTTTCTCGTTTGGATGACCAAATCTACAATGCCACAAGTAAGTCGAGTTTTCATGATTACTAAACTTGAGTCATCCTACTTTGTATGTTAAGAACATCATGTCCATAACTTAACAAATGCCTAGCAGTTTTAACTATTAGTGAACATGTTTATCTTAATAGCAACCATACTTGTTCTAGCAGTAACACCTCGTGTTTTCTTCTCGGTGCTAGAACCTTATAGTCTTTCTTCCAATGCCCCTTTCTATTGCAGTGGGGCACACATCCTTATCAACCCGCTCTTACTTTTGAACTCCACTTTTAGCCTTCAGGAAGTAGGGTTTGGAGCCCTCTTAGCCTTACTCCTTCGCTTCTTCTCGCCTTTCAGGTCAGAAGAAGTAGAAGCACTCACCATGAGCACAGTCTTTTCCTTAGCAGTGGAAGACTCAAAAGTCTTAAGCATGTTATGAAGCTCCGACATCGTCGCTTCCGTCTTCTTCATATTAAACTTACTACGAAACTAGAATATGAATCGGGGAGCGACTTGAGGATAGCACATGAGGTGAAATCTTCCCTCCTTTTGCTAATCGACATCTGAACAGATCTAGAATCAAAGAGATCCTTCAGACGCTTAAGCATCTCGAAGGAATCTATTTTCTCATGTTGCCTTTGTAATTCGGAAGTCATGCCGAGCAATCATAACATAGAGTCTGAGAAACATCATCTTGATGCTTCTTCTGAGCTGTAGCGTTCAAACACAACAACCTCAACTGAACTAGCCTCAGGGGTAAAAGGATTGTCGTGTCTAACACGTACTTAATCTCTTCTCGACTTAGCACCAAACACACGTTTTAGTGCCAGTCCAGAAATTTTGGCCCAACCAATTTGTTTGTTTCCATAACATTTCTCAATGATAAGTTATTCATTTCAACAATTCTAGAGAAATAAATAAAAAAAAAAAGGGAATTAAACACATAATTCCTATGATAAATATTCCGCAATCAAAATAAACATAGCCTTTTAATTTATTTTATCTCCATTATTTTTACATACTCAACGACCTCATCGGAAGTGTACGAATTTATATCTAATATAAACCGTAATGGACTAGGATCCACATTCCTACTATTACAATGACTGTTTGGGCTGAACATTGCAACAACAGAACTGGTAGGTCTCTAAACCAATTGCCTCACGCAATTCCTAGTTGATTGAACCTAGCTCAATCGGATGTCACCTAATTCTTGTTTCCCTGCTTGGGCTGGTGAAACAGAATTAAGTTGGTTTACAACCATTAAGTGGCGACAAACATGTCCCTATAAAAGTCCCGTTAGATGTAGATCCGAGCAAAAGACTTGAGCCTTAAATACTCATTGGAACGAAATCTCCGGTTTACTTTTAATTTTAATGGAAGACATCATTCAATTTAATGAAAAACCATATTTTAGTGAGGATTATTTCAAAGGCGGGGTATTAATTGCTTAATCGAGATCCAACATGAACTACGTCACATTTGAGCAATTATTGGGCCCCGCCTACCCAAAACACGACATTTGCGGACAAACATATATAGGGCGCCGTCTACCCAAACATATAATATGGTCCGACAAATATTGGGTGCCGCCTACCCAAACGATTTAAAGCGGGCTATATAACTAACAATGTAAATATCGATCCACATAAGCAGTTATACAAGTGGGGAGCAACTAATCAAGTTCTCATGCTTTATATCTAAATTTAAATTTGCATAAATAAAACATCTAATAAATATTTAGCACATAAATCAAATAAACATGTAAAATATCTAATAACACGTAAATCAAATAAACGTGTTTAACAATTAATTGTCCGTAAGTAAAATATTGCTAAAATTAGAAATACCAACAAGTTACAAGCATTGAGTCAATTTCTAAAGTCTTTTTCAAAATTATTTTGCCCAAGATTTCAAATTATCAAAATTTTGGTCCTACCAAATATGACTCATTTTCACGATTTTCAGGATTATGGTCCAACCAAACAAGTCTTATTTTTAATTTCCAGAAATTTTATTAATTTTGGTCTAACCAAACAAAACATTAATAAATTCCAGAATTTTAAATATGACCTAGGGACAGCTTTGCAATTTTCCCAGAATTTTAAAATTACATAAAAACCTCAAGGGTCAATCAGCAATTGCGTGAAAGTTAAGAAATTGCAGAAAGGACCAATGGTTAAATAGCAATTTCCAAAATTAATCTAAATTGCCCAATACTATCTAAAGAATTCCAAATTCTTTAACATATCTCTGGCATTCACGCCAGTTCCTGCACCAAAACAACCGTCTCCAGCAGTTCGGAATAAAGGGCGGCCGCGATTTTATTTTTTTAAGATTTTTAAAAACATAAATAAAATCCAATTGCTTCGTAACAAGTGGATTAACATTTGATTTCTAAAATCAAAGTTTTAGATTTTTATTTTAACGAAATCCAAATCAACAAATTTAAAAAAAAATTAAAATTGAAATATAAGTCAAATTTATTCCAAATAAATTTGAACTCGATTTTGGGCAAAAAAATTTAAAAATTATGCACATATTTTACTAACGAAAAATACATAAAATATGTATACAACCGAGCCTGGAGCTCTGATACCACTGTTGGGTTTTAGAGGCACGAACACCATGTTCGACGCAGCGGACACTACAAAATACTGTTGAAATAAAGAGGGATATAGGGAGGGATTTAAAGAGGGGGAGAGGGTTAAAGAGGGGTTTAAAGAGGGGGGGGAGACCCTCGACAAAATAGGCCTCGTTAGGGTCCCCCTCGGCTCGCCCCTCTTTAACTAACGAGGGGAGAGAGCCCTCGGCTACTAACAAGGGGGCTGCCCTCGTCTGGTTCAAAAACTGGGCCCTCGTGTAAGCCCTCGTTTGTTCACGAGGGGGAAGCCCTCGCCTCGGTTCCCGTGGGCCTTGCCCTCGCCTCGCGGTGCTGGAGTTTGGCGAGCACGGCCGCCCTCGCCTGGAAGCGCCCTCGTCTCGCCCCTCGTCCATGCACGAGGGGGCCTGCCCTCGTCTACCAGCGCCCTCGTCTCGCCCCTCGTTTGTTCACGAGGGGGAGACCCTCGTCCAACACAATTTTAAAAAAAAAATTGCGGGCCGCATCAGCGGGACGGGCACAACCCGACCCACGCGCGACCCGCGAGAGACAAGTTTCGAACCCGTGACCTCCCACGCATGGAAGATCTATTGCCCTTCTCCTTACCATTTGGGCAAAGCTTATCATTCGAAATGTTTTCTATTGTAATAATATATATATTATTTCTTATTTTGTTTTCTTTGTTACTTAACACTCCTATTTTATTTATACCTTTAATTAATTAATATTATTATAAATCATTTAATTTACTATAACACCTTAAAAAATTAATTAAATTAATATATCATTTTAAATTACATACATTTAATAATTTCTATTATGATTACACTTTTAATTAATTATTATATATCATTACAATTATGGTAAATAACTTAAAAATGAAATTTATATTATTCTCACATATAAAATGAAATTAACACTTGCAAAATTATATTTTCACTTATGTATATATCTTTTTAAATATAAAAAATTAACCCCTTTGTGCATATATATATATATATATATATATATATAATATATTATTTTAATTAAAATATTTTGAATATATTATGGTTAAATTAATCAAATATTACTTATAACTAAAGCACATACACAGATTAACCTAAATAATTAATTAAAAATCTTACTAAACACGATATATATCTCCGAATTTCACAAACATTAATGAAAATAAACATCACAAGCATAATAAAGACGATGCACAATAATTCATACTCTAAGAAACATTCATCAAACATTCATGAAAATAGTTAATTCATACTCCAAGCAATACTCTCAAACATCAGGATCTCGGTCCCTTGCCACGGCTCGAACCCGGTCCTCGGGGTGGGGTATACTCATCGGATGGAGGCGGGGGTGGTGGTCCTCCAGATCCCTGTTGTGATGCCCGCATCCACTCGGTAAACTGGTTTTGGAAGTTCTGGGTCATCTCATCACGCAGTTGCCGTTGTCTCTCTTCCACTTGCTCCAGCAATCGTCGATTCTCATCAGCCGCCTCTCTGCGCGTTCTCTCACGCTCCTCAGCGAGTAGTCGGTCCACATCAATTTGGCTATAGGCTCCAATATGAGTCCCAGCTGATGTCCCGCCTGGGCCGGAGACTATGCGTCTGGACTTTCCCAATTGTCCGAGCCCACGAACTTTACCGTGCTTTTTCCCCACAGTCTTGACGTACATCTGAGATAACTCTGGAAGCCTGGGCTCAGGAGGTTGCTCGTCAGAGTCAGAGGTAGCATGCAGTTGGGAGACTCTCGCTTGTACATCAGCCTGCACATTTTTTTAGAGAATTATTTTTCTAGATATATAAATATTCTTAAATATTCATATTATTTTAAAATGTAACAAGAATACTTACCAATGTATCAGATATAAGGCCGTATGTATACTGTCCTGGACCACGGTAGTGGAAGTGCTCCACAATTTCCCAATCTGTGGCGGGGCGTCCCTTCTTCCTCTCCTATAATTTAGAACTTGATGATTAAAACTTAAAATATGTATACATATTATAAAACTTTACCGAATTTGGTATCAACAAATGACTTACAATATCCAGAGCAACCTCGACGGCACCACGAGATCCACCTTTATGGGTGGAGATGCCAGTACCCGGGCCAGCAGGCTCAGATAGTCTGTTCCGTCTACATTGTGCGGATTTGGCTTTCACGTCATCTCTGTCCCAGTACGCGAGCAAGGCCTTCCACACTTTTGTATCCCAATGTGGCTTCTTACCCTTCAACTCCCATTTTCTTTTCACAGAGTTCAAAAGATCTACATATCTTTCAGCAGCCCTCTTCAGGAACAAGTGATGCACATACTGTGTTGAAGTGACAGTAGGATCCCATCTAGCCTCTTTCTGATAAACAAAGATGTTATTATGTCATATAATATCATTATAAATCAAATGAATATATACCTGAAATGTCTCCCAGTACTCCTGCAGCCTTTCTTCGGATATCATCCTGAAGGTGAAGGCGCCCAACTCCATATGTCCAGCCATGATACGTCTGATCAGCTTGGAGACCGGATTCGAAGGCATCAAGCTGCAAAACAAATTTGTAATACATAATTAATATTCACGGATATATATTCCTCAAAATACCTGAAAATAGTAAGTCTAACATACGTATCGTAGGCAATATACACATCTAGTCTCTGTCCGACCATTTGTGAATCCGACTGTTCTTCAGAATCCGAGTCGGTATACTGCTCAGCTTCCTCGTCATCAGTCGTGGGGATCAACGGAACTGGCACTGGTATGTGTGGTATAGGCACTGTGTTCCGCGCCCCACTAGATCGGCCTCGACCCCCGCGACCTGTACTCTATCGCCGTCCCCCGCTAGAGCTACGATCGGATCCGCTCATCTGTAAAATTTTAAACACCGAGATATAAATGAGCAAATAGTCAAAGTTTAGGTGTACACATTATAATTTATAACACCGAGATATAATTGAGCAAATAGTCAAAGTTTAGGTGTACACATTATAATTTATAACACCGAGATATAAATGATCAATCAATCAAAGTTTAGGTGTACACATTAAATAATTTCTAACATCGAGATAGCAATTACTAAACTACTTAATCATCATCATCATCATCATCATCATCATCATCATCATCATCTTCTTCTTCTTCTTCTTCTTCTTCTTCTTCTTCTTCTTCTTCTTCTTCTTCTTCTTCTTCTTCTTCTTCTTCTTCTTCTTCTTCTTCTTCTTCTTCTTCTTCTTCTTCTTCTTCTTCTTCTTCTTCTTCTTCTTCTTCTTCTTCTTCTTCTTCTTCTTCTTCTTCTTCTTCTTCTTCTTCTTCTTATTCATTCTCAATTTGAATTAGTGCACCACTGACATCTGCCAACACGATAGGATCACTGTCTATTTGCACATTATTCATTTGTGAATTAATCTCACCGTCTTGGAACGGGGGTAGTTCTTGTTCATTCCTTTTATCAATTTTCACTAAGGATCTCGGTTTAACTTTGCAAACCGCAAGCCATTCATGATTTCGCACCCCCGAGTATTCGCAATAGTAAACTTGAGTGGCTTGATTTGCTAATACAAAAGGATCATAACGGCCATATACTCTTCTCCGATTAACATCCACAAGTTTGTAGTTAGGATGTATTCTTGTTCCATTTGGCACGGTAGGATCATACCACTCGCACTTGAACAGAACCACTTTTTTCTCAAATCGTCCAAGGTATTCCAACTGTAATACTTCTTCAAGGATCCCATAGAAATCATTCTCATCTGAATCATAGTTTGTCCCCTTGATACAAACTCCACTGTTCACAGTCGATTTTGATTCACCATAAGTGCGTGTGTGAAATTTGTATCCATTTACGTAATACCCAGGATATGTGGTAACACAACTTACAGGACCGCTGGAGAGATCACGTATCCACCGGTTCTGAATATTGTTTACCTTGACCTATAGTTGACAAAATATTTAATCCTGAGTCTATGTATATATTTTATTATTTATATAATTTTATCAACTTGACTTACAACTTGTTCAAACCATAACGCAAACTGATGTTGAAGTTTATCGTCTTGTTCAGCCCTAGAAAGATTCGGTTGAACACTTTGAAGTTGATGCATGAACATACTACAAGAGGGAAGATGTACAATATTATCATTATAATGATGTTTTGTAATAATTATAGATGGACGATGTTGAATATTAACTTACTCAACATACGGTTGCACCTCGTTACAATTCAGTAACACGTAGGTGTGAGCTGTATTTTTCTCTTCGTCTACAATATATCTTGTATTCATCCGTCCAAGTGGTCGTCCAGGAGGTATAAAAATTGACGGAGTACCAGGTTGGGGTTCTTCGGCGCCACGACCATCGTAATTACGAGGTACATTATGACGCCTCGTCAGAACATGATCCTCAAAGTAGTGGGAACAGAAAATTGATGCTTCTTTTGTTAGATATGCATTTGCGATCGAAGATTCAACATGAGCTTTGTTACCCACACTGAGTTTTAAATTATGAAGATACCTAACCAGAAGCATCAATAGTGAGTATAATAACCGCTAATTGTTCAAATATTTGAAAGTTGTAGATTACCTCTCAAATGGATACATCCATCTGTATTGTACAGGACCAGCCACTCGTGCTTCGTATGCAAGGTGTACAGGTAGATGCTCCATCGAATTAAAGAAGCTGGGTGGAAATATACGTTCCAACTTGCACAAGATCAGCGGAATATCTACTTCCAACCGAGTCATGTTCTCAACTGTAATCGTCGTAGAAGTCAACTCCTTGAAGAATAAACAAACTTCAGTTATAGCTTTCCACACGTTCTGTGGAAGAATTTCACGGAAAGCAATCGGGAGTAGCCTCTGCATAAACACATGACAATCATGACTCTTCAACCCAAACATTTTCAATTTTGTCCAGTCAATAGTTCGAGACAGGTTGGACACATAGTTATCAGGAAACTTTAGCTCATCTACCCATCTGCACACAACATCCTTTTGTCTCTTATCAAGTGAATAACAAGCTTTGGGGTCCTTTCCTGTACGTGGACATTTCACAAGTGATGGACGATGACAATATTCATTAAGTTCATCTCTGGACTTATTCGTGTCCTTTGTTTTCCCTTCCACATTCATTACAGTGTAGAACAAATTATCAAAGAAGTTTTTTTCAATGTGCATCACGTCCAGATTATGACGGATCAACAAGGTACTCCAATACGGCAAATCCCAGAAAATACTTTTCTTCTTCCAACCAGTTTCCAATCTCTTGTTGTGGGCCTCAGCACCATCTTCTGTCACTTTTCGATATCCCACCCAATTGATTTCATTTATGAGTGATTCACCTGATCGAATGGGTGGAGGTGGGTCATCCACTATCACATTCTTTCTGAATGCAGTCTTGTTTCTCCGATACGGATGGTGTCTAGGTAAGAATTTACGATGGTTATCGAACCACGACTGTTTACGACTGAGCCTCAGAGTGAAAGCATCAGTGTATTCTCCACAGTAAGGACAAGCTGTCCGTCCAGCAGTGCTCCATCCAGACAACATTGAGTAAGCTAGAAAGTCACTGATGGTCCAAATTAGTGCAGCTCGCATCAGAAAATTTTGCTTTGTAGCAACATCGTACGTTTCCACCCCAATTTCCCACAAATACATCAAATCACGGATCAACGGCTGTAAAAAAATATCCAATTTATCCTTAGGATTTTTAGGACCAGGCACTAATACCGTAAGAAACATGAATTGATCTTTCATACACAACCACGGAGGTAGATTGTACGGTGTCACTATCACTGGCCATGAAGAATATTTTTTCCCAGACTGTCCGAATGGTTGAAAACCATCGGTGCTTAGGCCCAACCTTATGTTCCGAATCTCGGAAGCAAACTCAGGATACGAATTATCCAGGTGTTTCCAAGCCAATGAGTCTGCAGGGTGACGCATAACACCAGAATCATCGTTAGAGCAACTTGCATGCCATGTCATATCTTTTGCAGTAGCAACAGACTGATACAATCTTTGCAGTCGAGGAATGATAGGAAAGTAGAACATCTCCTTGTAAGGTTTTTTCTTTTTCCATTGACCATCAACACCACGCTTACAGGGTTTAAACCGTGGATGACCATAAACCTTACAATTTTCAAGTTCACTATCATTACCCCAATATATCATACAATTATGTGCACAACAATCAATCCTCTCTACTGGAAGGCCCATCCCACTCATTAGTTGTTTGCTATCAGAAAATTTCCTGGGCACTAGATTTTCAGGAGGAACAATTTCCTGAATCAAGTCAACAACTTGATTATAACCCCTCTCAGACAGTCTATTTTCAGTTTTAATGTTCAACAGTCGGGCGTTGAATGACAATTGTGAGTGTGTTTCGCAACCAGGATACAAATCCTGGTTTGCTGCACGAAGCATGTCATAAAATTGAGCAGCATGCTCATTTGGGGGCTCCTCATTAACGGGTTCTTCCACATTTCCAAAATGAAGGTTAGGACCAGTTAGATCTGTGATCATGTCATGGTACGAGGTAGACCCTGCAGTATCATCTACTCCGTACGAAGTCGACTGATCATAGTTTTGGTGTGGTAGATGACCCCAATTTTGTTCACCGTGTAAAATCCAATTGTGATAATTGGGCATAAACCCATTTATATACAAATGTGTTTTCACGTCAATTGGTGCTCTAAACCTTTGGTTCCTACATCTAGATTTCGAGCAGGGACACCTAATATCTCCTTCACTCATCCAATCAGGATTGCTAGTTGCGAATTGTATAAACGATTCAAGACCACTAAGAAAGTCGGGAGCTATCATTCCATTAATTGTTCTTGGACCATACATCCAATTACGACTTGAATAACTCATATTATAATCTGTTTCAAATTAAAGAATATTCAAAATTTAATAAAAAATTAATATATAAATCCATTATAATTATCCTATTGTTAATTTAATATAGTTATTCTAAAATTTTCGGCAGAGTTTCGTTTATTATTATCGCATTCTCCAGTTAACTAAGATCCTATAATGCATCCATTTCCGACTTAATTAAAATTAATCAAGTCGGAACGCACATTCTACAGCTAGCAAACAACCAACAATATTATTCATCAACCCCCTCCGGCCACTCCAACATAATTAATTAATTATACTTTAAATATATATATATATAACTATATATACATCATTCATCAAATAAATAATTAATGTAGATAATCGAACACATGAATATTCATCACATATAAAATTAATTAAATATATCATGCAATTAAAATTAAATTTAACACAACAAATATTTATATAATTATTTCTAATTCATATAAATATAATTATATTATCAAATTTATAATTAATTACATACTAATTAAATTAACAAGTTAAACACTACATAATTAGCAACTAATTAACAACTATACATACATATACATACATATAAATATATATATATATACATGAATTTGCATTAATTTTACAAATAATTTAATTAACAAATTAGCCGATTAAAATGAAAAATGTTACCGTAGAAATGTTCACGGGGACGAGTAGGCCAAAACCCGACCGGTGGAGTGGCGTTTCCGACGACGGCGGCACGGCAGGGAGGGGCGGCGGCGGCTGGAAATGGTGGAGGAAGAGGGTTTTTCGCTGAGGTTAATGGTGGGTGGAGTGTATTTATATTAAACTTTACCGAGGGGGTTAAAGAGGGTAAACCCCCTCGGTAACTACCTGGATTTTAACGGGGACGAGGGGCAGGCACTCGCCAACTCACGAGGGCACCGCCCTCGCCTACTCACGAGCGTAGAGCCCTCGGCTCACTGAAGCGCTGAACCGGTCGAGGGGCGCGCGTTCACCAACTCACGAGGGGCCCTGCCCTCGCCTACTCACGAGGGGCCCCGCCCTCGGCTTGCTTAGATTTGAATTGGGCGAGGGGCGTGCGCTCGCCAACTAAAGAGGGGGCCTGAACCCTTGTCTACGCCCTCACCTCACTCTAATTTTATTTGCCTTCGTCTCGGCCCTCTTTATGGACGAGGGCAATTTTTCCCCTCTTTAAGTGCCCTCTTTATTTAAGACTTTTTTTTTGTAGTGGGAAGAACACGATTTACCAACAACGAATCAAGGTCGTAGAAGTCGGAAATCGCTAGTCGGGCGGATTTGGAACGCCTAGCGCCTAGTCCGCCTAGACGGGGACTAGGCGGGGACTAGTCGTTGGGATTTTTTTTTGTTTTATTTAATTTTTGACCCTTTATATCTCAGTAATATAGTAAAAAAATCATTTGATAGCATTTTAATATGAATAATTTTTGGGTGCGGCTAAACAAACCCCCGAATCCACTATACATACCCTAATTTTTTTTAAAAACAAATATACACTTATGTAAAATGTTTATTTTTCCCTTGATCACTAAATTATTTATTACATAAATAAAATATCAACTAAATATATGTATGAACGTAATTAAGGTAAGAGTGGCCCTAGATTTCAATTTTCTAGATTGAACACCAATGTTGAAATCTTTCTCTGCATTTGTCCAGTAACCAAGATGAGGATTTATCATCACCAACTGCTATGCCTTTCCAATCTTTTCCCAGTTCATGAATTAATGAACACTCATCAAAGCCGCAGTTTCCAATTTTCTGGAATTTTTTGGCCAAATATTGGAGGATTGTAATCATGAAATCTTGATTTGCAAAAACTAGGAATCTACTTTGGCTAGACAATGCAAACCCTCACCTGAATAACACAAGAAATACAGGTCTTCCAATGGTACAAATTTCATTGTGTTTGTCTCCATCCAATTTTCTAAATTGGTCCAAGTATGGTTATATAATAAAGCCTCGTCATCATCGGTAATTAATTCAAGGTTACTGAAAGAGGAAGAAGAGAACACATAAAATTTACCAAAAAGCTAGCTCATCGTGGCTAAGGATATTGAAATTGGAAGAACAATTTTCTAATTTTAAGTTTTTTCCAAATTTAGCATTAAGAGTATACTTGTCTAAAAATGGGGTGTGTATAGTAAATCTAATAATTCTTGTATTTTGAATGGGGTATAGAAAGTAAATGGGGTATATATAGTGATTTCAGGGGTTTGTTTAGTCGTGGCCATAATTTTTTTGTAGTAACAAGTTAACGATAAAATATCAACTTCCGTATGCAAATAGTCCAACTAGACAATCACTCACATTTATCAAATTAATAGAAATTCTCCAAACGACGTCGTTTCAAGGCGGAAAAAATAAAATAATGAATATTTTGTCTGCCTAGGTGGATTACACTATAAATCGGGCGGCTGGTGACCGCCTAGCGCCTAGGCGCCGCCTAGGCGGGGGCCTAGAGGAATTTTTGCATCACTGCAACGAATATGAAACATGGTTGTATAACATAAAGCAGAAAGGATTAATAATAACAAATAAATCCTTACAGCGCTTTGTACGCGGAATCCTCCACTATGATATCCACGTAACGACTTTCTACCAACCCGCATCGATATGCCAGCGTTGAATCTCGAGACGAATTTGCTAGGAAAATTCCGACTGGAGATTTTATGGAGAAATTATATTTCTTGTGTATTTTCAGAATTCTCATAGGACACATATTTATAGTGATTAACTTGGCTTAATTCCTAAGCAAGATATCGGGCCTAGCCCGTAATATAATCTCTACGGATTATATTTCCCTAGATATGTTCCTACGAATAATATTTTTATCATATATATTATTCTTGTATAATAATATTCCAAATATTATTATTGGGATTTTATATTTAATTAAATAATAATAATAATAATAATTAATTATAAATATAATTATTATTATATTCTCCATAAATTAAATATTATATCAAATACAATATTTAATCAACCAACTATAATTGGTAAATTGTCATTACTTGTTGTGTGACCCATAGGCCCTCGTATATCGAGCGATTAGTCAAACTAACGGTCTTAATTGAACCCTAGACAATAAATCAGACATTCTCAATATACGAGGTTTGTTGCGAAGAAATCTGCAACTACTTGTAATATGTAGGCTATTGTGATATCTTCCTTTCATTCACGAATACGCAATGAAGTCTTGAACATGATGAAGTATCTATTCAAATAACTTAATCATATTATCTCAAATCACTAATTGATCAAGTATGTCACACTTAGCCACAAAGTCTAAGTTGATGCGCGTCGGCCGACGACTTAGATCCAATTATGATGAGAAGACGAGTATTCTCTCTAAATCCACATTGAGGAATGAATCCTATTCTTGGCTCAACTACCACGCACATGCATTTCGTGATGAACCCAATCCATGCCATATCTACCCGTGGAAGGGTGCAAGCATCGGTCATGGTCAAAGTTCACCACTCCACACATGTCATGCGTATTGACCTCAAGTCAGAGGAGTATCACATCGCTCTCACTAACCGAGACACCCGTAGATACATTATGTGGAATTACATCAAACGGTTTCTCGGATGGGTATACCAATACCCTCTAAGGTATCTGTGCATCCATCATGAGATACCCGGTATCTCGTAGTAAGTGAGATCTTACTACACTCTCTAAGAGTATGATGCAGATCGCACACCAATCTCAATTGCATCATCAATATCCCATTTTGATGATCCTTGATTAGGGCTATTTGAGAATCATGCTTAAGTCATCTGAGTTCTCACTCACTCAATGACAATAGTGATTCATAGGAACACAAATAAGAATATATGCAAACAATCAAACATCATATTCAGATAAGTGTAACGCCATACATTTAATATTAAACAAATAATAATATTAAACCAACGTTGAATATTATCTTAGTATTATGTCCTTTCGATGGATTGTCTCTAGGACACTAACACTAACAACAAATTCCATACAGATGTGTATGCTTCAACGAAAAGAACAACAAACAATGGTATTTGTGTTTCAAGTGGGAGTGGCAACGAAGCACCGATTGATTACTACGGAGTGTTGCAGGAAGTGATTGAAATAGAATATCCGGGATGGCCATCGAGGAAAATAGTTTTGTTCTTGTGTGAGTGGTTTAATCCAGGGCCTACAGGAAATAGTCGACCCAAACTACAAGATTGTTGATATTCATGTCAACAGGAAGTACGCTGCCGCATACGAACCCTACATCTTTGCAACTCAAGCGTCTCAGGTATATTATTGCAAAGACCCGGAGTCAGGTAGACCACACTTAAGGACAGTTTGTAAAGTCAAAACTCGGTCTTTAGTGGAACTTTCTAATTCATTCAAGAAAGACACTGCACAACCTGAAAATGCATTTCAGACTGAGGTCCAAGAAGCTCAAACAGTGGTCCTTGAAGAAGGTGTCAATCTCGTAGTTGACTTGGTAGCAGCATATCCAGATATGATTATGATTGGGAGCAACGATGGGGACGAACAAGAAGAAGATGAAGAGGAGGAGGAAGAAGAGGAGGAGGAAGAAGAGAAGAAGAAGAAGAAGAAGAAGAAGAAGAAGAAGAAGAAGAAGAAGAAGAAGAAGAAGAAGAAGAAGAAGAAGAAGAAGAAGAAGAAGAAGAAGAAGAAGAAGAAGAAGAAGAAGAAGAAGAAGAAGAAGAAGAAGAAGAAGAAGAAGAAGAAGAAGAAGAAGAAGAAGAAGAAGAAGAAGAAGAAGAAGAAGAAGAAGAAGAAGAAGAAGAAGAAGAAGAAGAAGAAGAAGAAGAAGAAGAAGAAGAAGAAGAAGAAGAAGAAGAAGAAGAAGAAGAAGAAGATGATGAAGAAGATGAAGATGATGATGATGATGATGATGATGATGATGATGATGATGATGATGAGAAGAAGAAGAAGAAGAAGAAGAAGAAGAAGAAGAAGAAGAAGAAGAAGAAGAAGAAGAAGAAGAAGAAGAAGAAGAAGAAGAAGAAGAAGAAGAAGAAGAAGAAGATGATGATGATGATGATGATGATGATGATGATGATGATGATGATGATGAAGACGAAGAGGATGATGATTAAAATTATTTAATTTTTTTGTAGTTCGTGACAATCATTAATTTGATGAATTTACAAAAAAAAAATGAGACTCACATTGAAATATGTAAACAAAAAAATAATTAACTTGATGGATTTAGAAAAAATGGGAGTCAATTTGAAATTATATACAATTAAATGAATAAAAAAGAATGAATTAATAATTTAGAATAGTCTAAAATATTAAATTTATAAAATTAATAAAAAAAGTTAGTAAATACATATATATATAAACGAATTAGAAACAAAAATGATTGAATTTGATGAATTTTAAAAGAAACGGGAGTCAATTTGGAATTATATACAATTAAATAAATAAAAACGAATAAATTAATAATTTAGAATAGTCTAAAATATTAAATTTATAAAATTAATAAAAAAAGTTAGTAAATAAACTAATTTGGAATTATAAGAATTAGAAACACAAATAAATTAATTTGATAAGAATTAAAAACAAAAATAAATTAATTTGATGATTTTTTTTTAAAAAATGGGAGTCAATTTGGAATTATATACAATTAAATGAATAAAAACGAATGAATTAATAATTTAGAATAGTCTAAAATATTAAATTTATAAAATTAATAAAAAAAAGTTAGTAAATGTATATATAAACAAGTTAGAAACAAAAAATATTGAATTTGATGAATGTTAAAAGAAACGGGAGTCAATTTGAGGTTATATACTGTTGATAGGCGAACAATTATTAATAAATGACGAACAAGGATTAAAGCAACATCAAGGATTTTGAAGAGCCAACCTCAAATCAAAGGTGATCAACAAAGAAAATCAAGTTGGGGTGCATCTACCAATCTGAGAGGTGTATAAAGTGACGAACAACTCCCCCGACGAACAACTAATGGGCGAACAGGTATTAAGACCCGAGACCAAGAATGAGTCAACTGTGAAGTCATCAATGACGAACAACTTGGTCAAATTATGATACAACAAACAGCCAAGGAGGTGTGTACAAGTGAACAAAGGACAAAGATCCCAAAGCCAAGCTGAACAAAGCCATAAGGCGAACAACTTCCAAAGTACAACCTCAAGAGGCGAACAACTTTCAGTTGGAGAATCAACAAGATCAATCAAGCCGACCTAGGCGAACAACAATGAGTCCGAGATAAGACCAAAGAAGACTTTGTAGCTAAGATTCAGCTTAGATAAGATCAAAGAGACACATGTCAAGCATGCAGGCTAGGGAGACCAAGAGTCTTGGACACCTCATGCTTGCTAGTCTCTATAAATAGTTGTTCTCCAGCTGTGAAATACAAGTTCAAAAAGGGTTAAAATGCATAAACAATTCCAAAACACACACAAATACACCTAAAACGCCCACACATACGAAATCAGTTCAATTTCGACTACCGAATTTACTAATTCGATAAATTCACACCTCGATTTACCAATTACGGTGGTAATCAATCACACGTATTGATTGGTGACGTAACACAGATTTAAACAGCCATTAATCCATCCGATTAAATACGTTCATCAACAATTTGGCGCTAGAAGGAGGGTTCGAACCTTCGATTCAGTGTGATTGCTCAAGAACTTCGAGTCTGAAACTTGAAGATTCAAAGAAATCCTCAAGAAATTCTTGAAGATACAAGCAAAAGTGTTCTTGGTGTTCTTGGTGTTCTTCAACAACAATTTGAAGATTCAAAGATTAAGAAATTAATCCAACGTTAGGATGCCTCAATCCAAGCAAACACAAGGATCACGCCTGTCAAGGAGAGCATCTCCTACTCGGGCCTCGACAGCAGACCATCAAGACCGTGATCCTAAGCATGCGAACAGATCACAGCATACAGCCATTACACATAATCTCCCGCCTGAAATGGAGGCTCTGGCGAACAACCCTAACGAGTTGGCTAAGACCATAGCAGCTCTCCAAGCCCTCCAGAAACAACAGGAACGAGCTAGACCTTCCCAAGCAAGGCCTAGGGATAAGTCTCTGGAAGTTGTGAGGGCTAAAACTGTTAGGGGCGAACAACATGAGGTGAACAGCGCTCAAGTTAGGCGGGACAAGGGCAAGGCCAAAATGGCTGACCTAAGAGAAGAGCAGGCTGAGTCTGCCCGTGGGCGAACAACTTTGTCAAGCCATGGGACTACTCGTTCCAGTGCCCAGGACAGACTTGGTCAACCACATGTCATGGAAGCTGCTCGCCAGAGAGCAGGTGATGGGCGAACAACTCTTGAACAGCCTCGCCCATCAGTACATGAAAGATTATCTCAGTCCGCCTTCAGACGCCTAGGGCCGAATGCGGCGAACAACCCTAGGAAGCAACTCCAGGAGGAGCCCACTCCGAGTGAGGGACTGCGACGAACAGAAAGGCATGCGCCTTTGTTCGCCGAACAACCTCCAAGTCAGGGGGCACCTTTGGATGAGTTGGCCAGTTTAAGAAAGGCAGTGGAAAGCATGCAGGGGCAATTGGACCAACAGAGAGGTATGGGGACGACTAGCATGCCATTATCCCCATTAGCCCCTCACATTTTAAAAGCCCAAATTCAAAAGAAGATTCAGTTTCCGGCAAGCATCCAGTATGAAGGCCTGGCAGACCCCCGAGTCCACCTTACCAAATATACGAACTACATGGTTTCCGTGGGGCCAGCGACGCCACCCAGTGCCGGAACTTTCCATTGACGTTGGACGACCGGGTTCACAAATGGTTTTCAGCAATGCCACCGGCATCAATCAACTCGTTTGCCCAACTGAGTCGGGAGTTTCTTTCACACTTTTCAACAGCTGGCTCGTATCTTTCCCAGAAACATCGACTGTCAGATTTAAGACAAAATGACAACGAATCTGACAGAGCATTCATGGAAAGATTCGATAAAGTGTTGTTGGAAGGAGAACCGGTCAGCGAGGACACTAAAATTGTCGCTGTTATGGCAGGACTGAAAAAAGGGTCAGAACTATGGAAAGAGGTACGTCTGAAGTGCCCAAAGAATTACGCTGAGTTCAGAAATCAGGCCAGCGTGTTCGTTTCCATGCATGAGGCCCTAGAAGCAAACTTGGGGGAGAACAAAGTAGACCCCAAGGAGAACAACAAAAAGCCTGGTGGAACAGGATACAGAGTCCCGAAGAACATGAAAGCATTCAACGAAGGGACAGAGTTGAAAGAAAAGCTCAACCAGGTGCTAACAGTGTCAGTTGACACTGTTTATGATAATGTAAAAGGCAAGGAGTTGCTCTCCTCTCCGCGAAGAATCCGTCAGGACACTGGCAAACTCAACCCCAACAAGTACTGTGCCTACCATCAAAGCGTGGGGCACTTTACAAGTGAGTGTAGAGATTTGCTCAAGCAACTCTGGCAATTTTATGAGGAGGGAAAGCTCTCCGAATTTGTTAATAGACAGCCCGGCAAAAGAGGCCGGGAGAGCAGCCCGGGGGAAGAAAGCGACGAACAGCCTCAACGGAATAATCGCCCCGGACGACCAGTTCCCGCTGCAGCTGCCCGCCCATTGGAGGATATTTTCATGATGGAGCCTTCCGGCTCTGCCGGAGGTTGTTCTGATGGACGTCCACCAATGTCGAACAGAAAGAAGAAGGCAGAGTTATGAGCTATGGGCCAAGTTCAGGAAATGGGGATCAAACCAACCATCATGCAAACGGCAAAGTTGACCTTTACCGAAGAAGATTTGGAAGGAATCTCGACCCCACATAACGATGCGCTCGTAGTCTGTGTCAAAATTATGGGAACAAGAGTCCACAGACTTTTGGTGGACACCGGAGCCTATACCAACATCATATTCAAGAAGACGCTCGACCAACTGGAAGATTGTTCGGGCTACATTCAAAGTACAACTCATAGAATTGTAGGCTTCGGAAATGCTGTAACCACTCCAGTAGGGGAAATTAGATTATCTGTACAACTTGTAACGGCCAATGAACCTGAAAAGAATATTACACGAATGGTTGATTTTTTGGTCGTAGACCAGGAATCAACTTACAACGGATTTCTTGGTCGCCCCTTTTTAAATGAATTCAAAGCTGCATGTTCCACTTACCACTATTGTATAAAATTTCCAACAGCAAGTGGGACAGGCACAGTAAAAGGAGACCAAAGAAGAGCTCGGGAGTGTCTCCTACAATTAAAAGCAAAGTTTACTCAAGTGTCCATGATGGAGGCTACCACAAACTACCCTGACGATGAGCCGTCAGTACTGGAGAACATGATGGACATGAACGACCACATGGACACTGACGAACAACACTTGGACGAGCAAGTGTTGGACGAGCAACTCACCACCACCATTGAGGAACTTCCAGCTGACGAACAAAGAAGTGGTGGTGACGAGCAACCTTCATCAAGCAACTTGGAGGGCCGGGTACTGGCTAACAACAACGGATCAGAGCCGACGAATGATCTAGATCCCCGCCTGGGGGCAGAGCCCATGGACATCGAAAATGATACAAATCTTGAGGGGCCAATACTTGATCCCCGTTGGAAAGGACAAAAACGACGAGCAACTCCAGTCGAAGAACTAGAGGCGTTCAGAGTTAACCCTGACAACGAGGATCTTGAGCTTTACATAGGATCTGAGCTCCCTGAGCCATACAGATCCCGGATGAAAGAATTCCTCCTCAAGAATCTAGATGTTTTTGCATGGTCTCATGCAGACATGGTGGGGATAGATCCAAAGCATGCTTGCCACAGGCTCAACATTAATCAAGCCAAGAGGCCAGTCCATCAAAAACGAAGGAAGTACGGCCCTGCCAAATATCAAGCGTTGAATGAAGAAGTTAAAAAGCTGTTAGATAACGATCTGATCCGTCAAGCACTTTGTCCACAATGGGTAGCAAACCCTGTGCTGGTGAGGAAGCCAAACGGAACCTGGAGGCTATGCATAGACTTTACAGATCTGAATGCAGCATGCCCGAAGGACAACTTTCCTCTCCCGCACATCGATCAATTGGTGGACAGCACTGCGGGTCACGAAATGCTAACATTCATGGATGCCTTTGCAGGGTATCATCAAATCCCAATGCATCCTGACGATCAAGAAAACACAGCTTTTTACACTAACAAAAACTTGCTATGCTGGAAGAGAATGCCCTTCGGCCTCATCAATGCCGGGGCAACTTATCAAAGGCTGGTGAACAAGATGTTTGACCAACAAATCGGAGACACGGTGGAAGTCTATGTAGACGACATCGTGGTCAAAAGCCCCAAGAGAGGAGATCATCTCCAGCATTTGACCCAAGTGTTCGAGATTCTTCGGCATTATAACATGAAGCTAAATCCGAAGAAGAACAGCTTTGGTGTCCATTCGGGGAAATTCTTGGGACATCTTGTTAGCCAGCGGGGAATTGAGGCCAACCCAGCAAAAGTTAAAGCTATTGTGGATATGCAACCTCCACGATCAGTAAAAGAGGTGCAAAGGCTCACAGGATGCCTAGCAGCTTTGAATCGGTTCATATCCAGATCGGGGGACAAATGCCGTCCATTCTTTGAGGCCATCAAAAAAGGAAGCTTCTCATGGACTAACAACTGTCAAAGGGCCTTTGATCAACTCAAAGACTACCTGGGAGATGTTAAAATCCTATCAAAACCAGTCCCAGGAGAGAAGTTATTCTTATACTTAGCCGCGTCAGAAGTTGCCATCAGCTCTATTTTGGTGCGCGAAGACGGCAAATTCCACCAACCTATATACTACGTCAGCCAAGCCTTGCATGAAGCAGAGATCAAATACTCCCCAACTGAGAAGCTGGCGTATGCCCTGGTCATGAGTGTGCGAAAGTTAAGACCATACTTTTTCGATCATCAAGTCGAAGTACTAACAACTTTCCCGCTCAGACAAATCCTCCATCGCCCTGACACTGCTGGACGTCTTCTGAAATGGTCACTAGAGATTAGCCAATTTGGGGTGACCTATGCTCCTCGAACAGCGATCAAAGGGCAAGCATTAGCCGACTTTATAGTCGAAATAACTTTCCCACCAGATCCGACGAGAGGACTAGATCACCCCTGACATCTCTATGTTGATGGATCCTCGACAAATGTGGCGTCAGGTGCTGGAGTGGTACTAATTAGCCCTGAAAGACAAGTATTCACCTCGGCAATCAAATTTGGTTTTATGGCAACCAACAACGAAGCAGAGTATGAAGCTCTCATTGCTGGTCTTCACCTATCCCTTGCCGTAGGTGTTAAACGATTACAAATCTTCGGAGACTCACAACTGATTGTGAACCAAGTCCGAGGTGAATATGAGGCGAAAGATGATCATATGATTGGCTATCAACGGATTGTTGCTCACCTTATGTCCATGTTAGATCAAGTCTTCATCGAACAAATCCCACGGACAAGCAACACTCAGGCAGATGCTCTGGCTCGACTAGCAACAAGTGAAGGGCCAGCAGAGTTGGCAGACATTATAATTACAAAGGTGAATGATCCATCAACAGTAAGCTATAATGTCAACCAATTTGACGATCAAACTGCCGATGAGGACGACTGGAGAACAAATATAGTCAAATACTTGAGAAATGGGGAAAAACCAAACCACCCTTTTGAAGCTGCCAAGCTAGTGAAGCGAGACGCCAGATATACTCTGGTGGGAGAATAACTTTACAAAAGGGGAATATCAGTCCCACTTCTCAAGTGTTTGCCTAGGGGGCAAGGACGAGCAGTCCTCGAAGAAATTCACGCCGGAGTATGTGGAAATCACACTGGGGGGCAAGCCTTGGCGTACAAAACCATCAGGCAAGGATATTATTGGCCGACATTACGTCAGGATGCGATCAAAAAAGCAAAAACTTGCCATCAGTGTCAGATTTTTTCCCCGAACATTCATACCCCGGCCCAAGAGCTCGTGTCAGTTTACAGCCCATGGCCTTTTGCAAGATGGAGGATGGACATCATTGGTCCTTTCCCGGCTGGAGTCAGAAATGTTCGATTTGTCGTTGTGGCAGTCGATTATTACACTAAATGGGCAGAAGCAGAGGCCATGGTGAACATCACGCAGCAGAAGATGATCAACTTTATTTGGAAGAACATTGTCTGTCGTTTTGGAGTTCCTCAGGCAATTGTGACAGACAATGGTCCACAGTTTGATGGACAAGAGTTGAGAGAATTCTGTGCGAAGTGGGGGATCAAAAAGCATTACTCCACACCTTATCATCCCCAGTCAAACGGACAAGTTGAAGCTGTGAACAAGATAATCAAGCATACATTAAAAGTAAGACTGGCAGAGAGCAAAAGTGGTTGGTCTATCGAACTCCCGGAAGTCTTGTGGGCATACAGAGTTTCTCCCAGGTCTAGCACCGGAGAAACACCCTTTGCTATGGCTTTCGGAACAGAAGCAGTAATACCTATTGAGTTAAGGACCAGCACGATTAGGACGACCAACTTTGATGAACAAGCAAACAATTCTGCTCTAAGTGCTGAAATGGATTTGCTCGAAGAAAAAAGACTCAATGCTGAGTTAAAAAATGCAACATACAAGCAAAGAGCAGAACGTTATTATAATTCCCGTGTAAAAGTCCGGGAATTCAGAGTTGGAGATTTGGTTCTAAGAAAACTGCTCGCCCAACCTTCAGGAGTACTGGGACCAACTTGGGAGGGCCCATATCGTATAACGGAAAAATTCGTAAATGGCGTATACGATCTCGAAGATATGGAAGGCAAGCCGGCCTCATACTCTTGGAATGCCGTACATCTCAAGAAGTACTATCAATGAATGGGCGAACAATTATCTTGGGGGCAAGTATGGCGAATGAAGTGAATCAAGCAAGTGGAATGGATAAAAAACTTGCATAATTTTTTGAAAATTTGGCTAAGTATAGATTAAAAAGTTGCTCGGCACATTGTATAGTCTGGTGCTGCGTCTTTTATTTTTGAATAAGAGTTGCTCGGCAAAAATCTATAAGCGAGCAAGTTTTTAGTTTGTGTTCAAAGTTGTTCGTCATATTGTATATGTTAGTGATGAACAGTCTTATAACACTTGTAATTTGTTCAAAATGTAAATACAGTAGTTGTTCGTCAACAAAAGAAAAGTCCAAAGCTCGAGGTACCAGTCCATTCAAGGACCAAAGCCATTCAAAGGTTGTTCGTCTTTTAAGATGAGCAGAACCTAAGGCTAAACCCTATTCCATCAAAGGCAAAGTTCAAAAAGCGAACAAAGCCCAATACAATATGTTATAATTGCAAAAGTATTTCATGAAAATGTAAAGGCAATTAACATATAAGAAGATGAGCGAACAAAAGAAAGACATTCATTGAATTAAAGGCTTTAAGCCCAAAAGATAGTACAAGCTGAAAGTAGCCATTACAAGTACTACAAAAAAGGAACGAACAACTATTACAAAAGAAGACGAAAAAGCTAAGACCTAAGAACTATTGTTGCTCGGCGGGGGGAGGATCTTGAGCCTGCTCGGCGGGAGGTTCAACGATCATATCTCGGGCTAGATCTTCGGCAGCCTTATCCTCCGCCTCTTTAGCATTTTGCTCGTCAGCTACGGCCACCTCTTCCTCTTGTTCGCCTTCATCAACTGGAGGAGGAGGATGAGTGATGGCAATACTGGGGTCAAGTTTGTCAAGTTTAACCCCTAGCACAGCCAAATCCGCTAACTGAATTTCAATACTGTTCGGCGGTGGATAGTTCTCCATGAATTCATTCAAGTCCTTGCTCATTTCCTCCACCAGATCCTTGAAGTCATAAGCATCGGCCGTGCGGATGCTGTCCGCATAGGCGCAAATATATCCAAGGTTGGAAATTGGAGCAGTTCGAGCCTGAACTTCCTCTTCAAGTTGCTCGCGCGTAAAGAGGTTGGCTTCCGTCTCCCGCAGACGAGCAATTTCTGCTTTCAGTTCGGCATTTTCTTGTTCAGCTGCGGACAGCTTCTTCTCCCCCTCGCCGAGCAAGGCCTCCTTATCCTTGAGCAGGGCTTCATTGTCCTTCAGCTCTTTGGACAGGCTTTGAATTTCTTGAAGACGCTTGTGCTCAGCATCAATGTAAACATTGATCTGGTTGTTGAGGCGAGCAATTTTAGCCTCGTATTGGCCGACCAGGCCATCTTTCTCTTCCGTAAGCTACCGAGCAGTACTCGCATAATGACGAGCAGACTCTTCTTGCTCGGCAACTTGGGCAATTGCCCTTTGGGCTGTGACGAGGCCGTTGGCGACGAGCATCATTGAGAGGTGGAGATTGTCCACTAGCCCCTGTTGAAGGATGGCTTTGTCCAAGGGACGCATCCAGGCTCGGGCGACCAACTCCGTCGCCTTGCGAACATGTTCGCCAGGAATCTCCCTTATGTTAACGGGAGTCTTCGAGCAAGCGTACTGATGTACAACACTTGCTCGACCGGGATAATCGTCAGCACGATATCTGCGAACAAGAAAGAAAAGGATACTTAGAAGAATAATAAAAGATGATGATGGAACTTGCTCGGCAGAAGCTAATATGGACTTACTCCTTGAATTTTCGGTCATCCCAACCCAGATGGGTGAGATCCTCGGGGCCGCGGCCAGAAGTAGAATCCTTGCTCGCTTTGCCTGTTCTTTCCACAGGCTCATTGGAGCGACGAACAGCATCCCCCTCTGGACGAGGATGACTGTGGCCTACTTTCTCCTTTCCCTTACCAGCAATGGGGACTTCGTGGGCCAACGGAGTCCCATCCGCCTTCTTTAAGCGTTTCCCCGCACGAGGGGGAGAAATTGGTGAAGATGGCTGGGCAGGAGCAGGAGGAGCGACAGGCCGCGGAACTTTGGCCCCCTCCACCTTGTTCGTCATCCCCAGAATCTTCGTGGGTGGGTCACCTCTCCTCTTCCGTCCCTTTGGAGGCGCCATCTCAAGGACCCTTTGCTCAAGAAGGGCGTAGCAAGGGGGAACGACAACTGTTACTTGCTCGGCTAAAAAAAAAAAGTTAGAATTAGACGAGCAAGTTAAACAAGTCAACGACGAACAAGACTTGAACCAGAAGTTAGAAATTTTCATACCTGGGGGCACCTCAGCTTGAGCCTCCAGGTGGTGAGGGTATGTCAAAAGGCGAGCAGCTCTTTGACACCTTGCTCGGCAAAGATAGTCAATAGTCCTATCTGCCCTATTGCGGAGGCCAACTAAGCACGAAGTAAATAGAAACTCGGAGTTCAACTCCTCCTCTTCCGAATCCCACTTGGGTAGACGAGGGCCTGCAAACAGACAAGAAAAGTTAAATTAGAACAACTTAGCCCAAAGGCGAGCAAGAATTGAACTTACGTTTCAGTTTTCCATAGGCTGCTGGAGAATTTATTCGTCCAGGACCGCCGTGTGGACCAGAAGATGCTCGCCAATCACCCACAATGAAGAAGAAGTGTTGCTTCCAATCACGGATCTTGTTCGGCACGTCTTCCACCATCTTCAGCCCGGTTCTGGCCTTGAGATAATGATAGCCTTCTTCTCCCAGGGGGCATTTTGTAATTGTCATCAGGTAGTTGATCTCTTCCGCAGTAAGCCGATCAACATACCCCTCCAAGGCGAACAAGCATATGGTGCCTAGGAGGTTCATCCACCCAATTGGAGTAATTTGGGTGATGGCCAAGTTGGTCGCCTCCATGAATCGACCAACAATGGGTGGAAGAGGCAGCCTTAATCCGGCGATCAAGGTATGGATGTTGATCGCCGTACATCATGGAGGGGGGCTATCTGCTCTCTCTTTCCTCCGGGGAGCCCACATGTGAATATCATATGGGATCTTGTAGTCCTTCCGGATAGAGTCCAGTTCATCTTCGCGAACAACACTTTTAATCTTGCTCGCCTGGTATCCGGTTTTCACCTTGTCCATTATTTGTCTCTGTGGGCGAGGAAAGCTGTTCGCGTATTCCTCAGCATATGCTCGCCATTCGAATGGCCGAGCAACTCCCGTTGGAATCTCATTTTCCAACATCTTTGGGGATGGGAAGTTAATACCCTCCAAGAACTCGCGGGTGAGTTCGTTAAGATCTGGATCTTCAGATTCAGCAGAAGACGAAGAGCTTACGTCCAAATTGTTGTTCGCCACAACTGTTAGTTCTCTCCCAGATGGGCCCGCACCGGTGTCCTCCACAGAGCGAACAACTGAATCCACGTGAGCATTCGATGCTGAAGAAACTCCAACGGGTTGTGGATCGTAAGCAACAGTTGGGAAAAGGGGATCTAAGGTCTCCTCAGTTTTATTGCTCGAATGCGAAGACATAGGGGGGAGAGGAAAAATCCGGGTGGTGGCGGATAGTGTTGCAGACGGCGGCGCTTTCCCGAAGAAGACGGTGGCGCTCGGATCCACACGGCGGCGATAGAATTTTCGAGAGAAAAAGTAGAGAAAAAGTAGGAAAAAAAAGAGTAACTACCTGGGAATTGAAATTTGAAGTCAAATGCTGAAGGACGGACGCCGGAAAGCTTGAAATCGCCGGAGCACTGTAGCAAGAGGGGGAAAAGTGGGAAAAATTTGAGTTTTCCCACTATTTATACCCCAAGCAAAAACGGGGTCCCAGACGTAATTTCCCAAAAGCTCAGGGACTAAATTGAAAGAAGACGGGGTTAATTCCGAGCTAAACCACAAGTTGAAGGGCCTATAAGCAATTATAGGGGCGCGTGGCCTCGGGGTTGCTCGCGCGTGAACGGCGTGCAATCATTGCGCTGGCGTCATCTTCGTGATCTCCCCAGATCATGGGAAGACGAAACGGTTATCCCAATGTTGCTCGTCACAAAGATGTTGTTCGTCCAAATCTTGGCCAAGACAATATCCTAACTACAGTTGCTCGCCACAAAGTTGCTCGTCTGATGCAACATATAGCTAGGATAGGGGGCAATTGTTGATAGGCGAACAATTATTAATAAATGACGAACAAGGATTAAAGCAACATCAAGGATTTTGAAGAGCCAACCTCAAATCAAGGGTGATCAACAAAGAAAATCAAGTTGGGGTGCATCTACCAATCTGAGAGGTGTATAAAGTGACGAACAACTCCCCCGACGAACAACTAATGGGCGAACAGGTATTAAGACCCGAGACCAAGAATGAGTCAACTGTGAAGTCATCAATGACGAACAACTTGGTCAAATTATGATACAACAAACAGCCAAGGAGGTGTGTACAAGTGAACAAAGGACAAAGATCCCAAAGCCAAGCTGAACAAAGCCATAAGGCGAACAACTTCCAAAGTACAACCTCAAGAGGCGAACAACTTTCAGTTGGAGAATCAACAAGATCAATCAAGCCGACCTAGGCGAACAACAATGAGTCCGAGATAAGACCAAAGAAGACTTTGTAGCTAAGATTCAGCTTAGATAAGATCAAAGAGACACATGTCAAGCATGCAGGCTAGGGAGACCAAGAGTCTTGGACACCTCATGCTTGCTAGTCTCTATAAATAGTTGTTCTCCAGCTGTGAAATACAAGTTCAAAAAGGGTTAAAATGCATAAACAATTCCAAAACTCACACAAATACACCTAAAACGCCCACACATACGAAATCAGTTCAATTTCGACTACCGAATTTACTAATTCGATAAATTCACACCTCAATTTACCAATTACGGTGGTAATCAATCACACGTATTGATTGGTGACGTAACACAGATTTAAACAGCCATTAATCCATCCGATTAAATACGTTCATCAACAATTTGGCGCTAGAAGGAGGGTTCGAACCTTCGATTCAGTGTGATTGCTCAAGAACTTCGAGTCTGAAACTTGAAGATTCAAAGAAATCCTCAAGAAATTCTTGAAGATACAAGCAAAAGTGTTTTTGGTGTTCTTGGTGTTCTTCAACAACAATTTGAAGATTCAAAGATTAAGAAATTAATCCAACATTAGGATGCCTCAATCCAAGCAAACACAAGGATCACGCCTGTCAAGGAGAGCATCTCCTACTCGGGCCTCGACAGCAGACCATCAAGACCGTGATCCTAAGCATGCGAACAGATCACAGCATACAGCCATTACACATAATCTCCCGCCTGAAATGGAGGCTCTGGCGAACAACCCTAACGAGTTGGCTAAGACCATAGCAGCTCTCCAAGCCCTCCAGAAACAACAGGAACGAGCTAGACCCTCCCAAGCAAGGCCTAGGGATAAGTCTCTGGAAGTTGTGAGGGCTAAAACTGTTAGGGGCGAACAACATGAGGTGAACAGCGCTCAAGTTAGGCGGGACAAGGGCAAGGCCAAAATGGCTAACCTAAGAGAAGAGCAGGTTGAGTCTGCCCGTGGGCGAACAACTTTGTCAAGCCATGGGACTACTCGTTCCAGTGCCCAGGACAGACTTGGTCAACCACATGTCATGGAAGCTGCTCGCCAGAGAGCAGGTGATGGGCGAACAACTCTTGAACAACCTCGCCCATCAGTACATGAAAGATTATCTCAGTCCGCCTTCAGACGCCTAGGGTCGTGGGTTCGATTCCCCATGGGCACATATTTGCCCGTTTATTTCTACAAGCCTCACAAGGGCTTATATATTACATGTGTCGCCTAATATGGGCTAGTGGGTAAGTGGCTCAGTGATTCACACTCCGCCCGGACCCTAAGGGGTGCGGGTTCGACCCCAATGGACCATTTTTTTTTTTTTACGCTGGATCGCTGATTAGCGACCGCCACAAGTCGTTCGCTAATCATAAAATAAAAACATTAATTTTATTTCGAAAAATAAAGTAGCAACCGCTAGTTGTCGGTCGTTAATTCATGACCTGGCCGGGTCGGACCCGATTGATTCAGCAACCGTAAAGCGACCGCCTTGACGGTCGCAGATTAGTGATCGATTTCAAAAAACGGTCGCTAATATTAGCTACCCGCTTTTTAACGACCGATTTTTTTCGGTCAGAAATCGGTCGCTAATCACGTTTTGCGACCGAAAATGGGTCGCCAAAACCCCTTTTTTTTAGTGTATATAGTCTGTACTATCACCATTAATGATAACATCTTTTTTATATATATATATATATAGTTAAATACTTTAGTTGATCAAAATGGGAAATTTCCAGTCATAAGTAAAGGATAACTTTTCTTTTTTAGGCTGTATATCACATAAGATCACATACTCCCACCTTCACACATACTCCTTAATGGAGTATATGCTTTAATTAGCTTTTTCTCATATTCATGATTCATCCTTAATTCATAGATGCACTGACACTAACTTTTATATAGGATTACAGGTGTATGTATATATGATTGGATTCAACCTTCTTTCTCTTTCATTGCATTCATAATATATATGGGCTTCACACATTTGCACAAACCTCCATTTTCTTCTTAATTAATTAATTTTCGTTACAAATCTCTCCTCCAAATGTCCTCAATCTTTTCCCTTTACATCACTCTTATTTTCCTTCTCATGCCTAAAGGTACACCAATTCTTGAAATTAACCCTACTTTTTTTTTTCCATTTCCTAATCAATAATAATTTAATTAATTTCTAGAATGTAACAATAATTTAAATTTTGATGTAATTATTTTTATTTTTTCCAGCTAGTTTAGGGACTACAATCACACTAATAAACCGGTGCGACTACACAATTTGGCCCGGAATACTCTCCAATGCTGGTAGCTCCGGTTTAGAAACCACCGGTTTCCAACTCCCAACCCGAGCCTCCCGGTCCTTCCAACTCGAACCGGGCTGGTCCGGCCGGTTCTGGGGCCGAAGCGGTTGCTCGTTCGACCCCACAACCGGCCAAGGCAGCTGCGCCACCGGCGATTGCGGCTCCAACCAAATAGAATGCAACGGCGGTGGCGCCGCCCCACCGGCCACCCTAGCGGAATTCACCATTGGGTCGGGTGCGCCAGATTTCTACGATGTCAGCCTCGTCGATGGCTACAATTTGCCAATGATCGTCGAGCCGGCTGCGGGCGGTTCGGGCGGCTGCGGCTCGACCGGCTGCGTGACCGACTTGAACCGGATGTGCCCGAGCGAGCTGCGGGCAGGGGACGGGCAGGCGTGTAAGAGCGCGTGCGAGGCGTTCGGGAGGCCGGACTATTGTTGCAGCGGCGCGTACGGGTCACCTTCCACGTGTCAGCCGTCGGTTTACTCGGAGATGTTTAAAAGCGCGTGCCCGAGATCATATAGTTATGCATACGATGATGCTACGAGTACTTTTACGTGTAGTGGAGCTGATTATACCATTACATTCTGCCCTTCACGGACAAGGTAAACATATTCTTATTAAGTTTTTAACACTCTCTACACACTAAAAATACGCTCTCAAACTGTTTTTTCTACAACAATTTTATTTTTTTCTACCAATCAATTATCACTTAATTATTTCACATGTCATTAATTTTACATTCACAAAAAACACTTAACTAATAAATGAATCACACAGTACATTAAAATACTCCTACTTTACATATTTTTTATCTACGTTTTCTTAAAACCTGTAAATATACTTTTAGTGGACATAAAAATCTTATATAGAAAAAACACACAAAACTGCCCTAACTTTTATGGGGTGAATCTTTTTTGCCTTCCTTTTGGTTAAACTTCTTTTTTTCCCCAAAATAGTTGGTAAACAGTGGGAAAAAAAAAAGGAAAAAAGAAAAGGTGCAAAAGAGCAAAAAAAGATATTTTTCCAGAAAAGGACAATATTACTCTATCAAATTTAGGACAAATAAATTTTCTCCCCATTATATATTGAATTATTAATGAGTATAGAGTGATAATTAGGTTATACCTAAATCATTGAAGGGTATTACTTATTTTCATTAAAGAGTATTAGTTATTTTAACTGAAGAATATTAATTATTATTACTGAAACATTCTAGTTTATTTTCAGTAAACAACTAATAATTTTCAATGAAAACAACTAATACCCTTCAATGAAGATAATTAATATTCTTTAGTAAAAACAATTAATACCCTTCAATGGTTCATGTATAAATCATTTTCTTTGTCATTATTAATTGAAAGTACGCGAACTAGATTCTGACCGAAAATTACGTGGATTGGCTCGTGTTCTTACATGCATGCACATTTATGTTACGTCTTCTTTAGTGCACATTAATAATATTAATTCTTAGGAAATTAATACGCTAATTTAGCTTACGTATGTTTTATTATGTTTTCAGACTTTACAGATGTAGGATAATAGAGCTGGAAAACGAGAAGAATCTTTTAGTGCATTTGCTTTCTGTTAGATGATATACAATCTCCCTCTTTTACTTTCTAAATTATATGTTATCTGGCTGTGTCTTACTTTTCTTCAGAATCCCTCTTTTGTTTTTACATATTCTTGTGTGGGATGATGTAAAATTAAACAGATTTTGAAACGGATTAAAAGTTTTTAATTTTTATTAATTTTATTTTATGTACTATTTGTGAGACAATTTCACAAATTATTATGCATCTTTTTTTGTTATTTTCTTTTTAATTTTCTATTTTGTAAGCATATGCAGCCTCTAAATTAACACAAATTAAAGGACACTGCAAACAAATTTAAGAGTATACTACTATTTTTCATTCATTTTAATTTACTATTTAGCGAAACAATTTCACAAAAGATCGATTATTCACTTTCTTTCTAATTTACTATTTTGTGAGCATTGCAACCTCTACATTTAAATGTAAATAAATAATTTTATCGTAAATTTATTTACATTTTTACGTATATTTTTTATTAATATTAATTATTATGTTTAATTAATATAGTTTTGAGATTGAATGCATTGCAAATTATTTTGTGCAGTCAAAAGTCAACATCAACAACAAACGGAACCCCGGCGGATGGTGCGAAAAGCGTGGCGGCGGAACCATCCGATTCGCCGTTGGAGAAGAGCCTTCCGTCGTGGTTGCCGACTTTTACGACCGGAGGATCACCAACTCTTGTTTTGACCTCTCATCATAATATCATTATTTCTGCAACAACAATCTTTCTATCACTACTATTTGTTCCATTATAGAGACTCACAATGGAGAGATAGGGCCCTTGATTTAAATTAGTTCGAGATTTTTGTAAAGATCAAATTTTCCAATTAATTTTGTATATTAATTTGTCAATTATATTTATATATTTTTTTTCATGGAGATGATAATAGTTACCTTTCTTATATAAAAAAATGTTAATGTGTTTTTGTTATTTCTTAGTAAACACGTGTGAACGATGTCTTCGGGTGACAGATGGTGGAATGATAGTGGCTAGACGGTTAAACAAACCCTAAATTTATAATAAATATCCCTATTAATATATATATCCCACTTAATTTTTTTTAAATACTATACAAACCCCAAGTTAAGACCATTAATTATAGTCTTACTAATTAAAGTAAAAATAAAATAGGAGAACAAAGAAGACATTCTTGATCGCTTGCATCCTGCAATATTCTTTTGGAATCGGACAAGTCAGGCGGATTATCCTGAATTTTGATTTTATTTCCTCTACTGGAAATTATAAAAACTGCTTGATGTTTTTGGGAGAATTTTTGGAAGGGCATTTCGAAATTAACCATTTTTTTTGTAACGGTAAAAACAAATTTTATTATAACAATTGGACAACAAGGGGTACTCCAATCCTTACAATAAAATCAATTTCAAATATACTCCTTGCAATCTAAAGATTTTGACAATACGATCTAGGGTCTCTATTCCAATCACGAAAAAAACAACTTCTAAAAATACTCACTTTTGTTCCTAGTCACGTCCACACTCTTGCTTTGATTTCCGAAAAAACTCTATCCTCATTCGGTGACGTCCTATTAAAGACTGCTCCATTCCTGACATTCCATATGACCCAAATGATCGCTATCCAAAGTGTCGGTGAAACTTTTGATTTTCTTGAGATGCCGAGAATATCCCCTTATTGCAGAAAATGTCTAACTGGATCAATTTGAGACGGCATTGTCATCGACGTCCAAGAGTGACAACGATCCCAAATCTTTCTTGAAAACTCACACATGAAGAACAAATGTGATATGCTCTCCTCTTCCTTGCCACAGATTCCGCACGCTTTGTCCCCATTTGTAGGAATAATGCCTCGTAGTATAAGGCATGGTTTCATAGGAAGCTTTTGTTTCAACACTTTCCAGACAATTGTTTGGGCTTTCCTTGTGGCTAAACTGCTCCATAATCTCCTGCATATGCTTTCTCTCCCAATGATACTGGGTCTACCCTTAAAGTCTTTCTCTTGTATGCCGCACTTGTGGAGTATATTCCGTTGTGAGAATAAGTCCACCTTCAGCAATCGTCTGCCTCTTTATCCAGCTTAATCCTATCAATACAAGTTAAAAGTGTGTTAAGCAATTCATTTTCTCTCTCTCTCTCTCTTAATTCTCGTCTCCACCTTATATCCCACGACCACTCATCACTTCCCCACACCCCCATATCGCTAATGAATGCCTCCTTTTGCTAACTCACTCTATACAACCAATGAAATTTTTTGCTCAACGTCTCTTCTCCAATCTATTGATCTTCCCAAAATCTAGTCCTATCACCTCTACCCATCACCTTCACTAGTTCACTTCTCATTCCATTTCCTTCTCATTTGAAATTAACCACTGTTAAGGAGATGAATTGATTATTCTTTCTTAAGGTTCACACCGATGGAGGTTCTTCAAAACTAGAGAATTTCCGAAATTCTTTGCAATGAAATATATAAAATCAAAATCCACATATTCAAAAAATAATGGTTAGGGGTTACTTGGTATCTTGTGAATGGAGGTGTTAAGATCTCGGTTTAAAATTTTCAAAGGAATGTTTTAATTTAATCATGAATTTCTGGGTTCTTCTTTTTTCCTGAAAAATTGCCTGTACAGAAATGAAATTTTTTTTATATATCGAATTGTATTGAAATGAGAATCATGTATACGCTGAATTAATTGTTGAAATTTATTTATGTATATGTCATGTTTTTCATTGGTAAGGAAATATAATTGACTGTGCTCACAGTGAACATGAATTAATTGATGGGATGAAGATGATAAGAAAAGTGTACAAAAGATAAAAAAAAAAAAAAAAATTAATTCATAATTTAAATCATAACTATATAATACACCATGTGATTACCATATTAGTTTTTGGGTATTTTAGAACATTTAATGGAAATGGATTCGATCTTGGCTATTAAGAGGGATTTTTTTTTTTTTTTTGTTGACAGGAAATATAAATTTGTATTAATGAATAGGCTCTCGCCTTACATCATTTAAAATTTCACGGTTACAACAAAAAGGAACTTCTTCAATCCATATTTCTTCAAAACCACCTTCTTTTCCCAAATGGGCCAATTTGTGTGCCATTGGATTCGCTTCCCTTTTAATGGCAGTAAATTCCTTGCAATCAATCTCCATAGCCATGGTTTTTATATCCTCCACAATCAAAGTAGCATAAGGCTCAATATTCAGCTCTTCTCGAAGGGATTTTGCAAGAACCTCCGAGCCAATTTCCACTATAACTCCACATAAACCACAGTCAATTTCTTGTCGGAACGCAAAACGTAATGCAAGAGCTTCCAACAGTGTGCCACGTAAACCACAATCAATCTCCTTGTTCCTGACATCACCACTTCACCCTTACAATTTCGTACCACAAATCCAAAACCTGTCTGGCCCTCTCCAAACAATGCGGCATCAGTATTCAATTTAAACACCTCATCAGGTGGCTGTTTCCATTTAATTTTACTGTTGGGGGGTGGTTTTGTAGCTAGAGGTTCATAGATCACATTTCTTACCTCCTGAAAAAGCCGTAGAGATCTTCAGACCACCTCTCTAGGATCGACAAAGAGATCTTAAAAAAGCAGTGAGTTTCGTGCTTTCCAAATGTTCCATGTGAGGATAGCGAACAACAAGCTCCCTTCCCGAGGAAGTTTTTCCAGAAAATGCGAGAAAACCTCTCGAAAAGAATGGTGTTGGTCGTGAGGGACATCTCAGATCGGGCTCTGTCCCTATGTATGAATAGCAGCCGGATAACAGAAAAAAATATGGGAACTCGACTCCCCTTCAATCCCGCAAATTGGGCATCTCGTACCGGTCCCCATATTTCTCCCCCTTAAATTTTCTTTTGTCGGAAGTGAGTTGACACATGCTCTCCAAATGAAGTGGCGAATAGACGCAGTAACCTGCAATTGCCAAAAAAAATTCCAGAGGTTATTTGGGTTACTCGATGATGGAAGATCATTACCGCATTTCAAGAACTTTGATGTTGCCAAATGGTATGCCGACTTGACTGAGAATCTCCCATCTTTTGTGATGTTCCAAATCAGTTGGTCGGGAGGTGATCGTCTATTGAGGGGCATTTGAGTGATTTGTTTGACTTCATCCTCGTGGAAACACAACTGTAGTTTTGCTTCATCCCACACATTTTAAATTTTGGTCTATAAAATCCACAACTCGGTGGAAGGCATTAGGTCGATTCTCGAACTGAGTTGGAATGGTAGCTCTTTGTGTTCTAATCCATCTATCTCTGTAGATGTTCACATTTTATCCGTCTCCCACTCTCCAGACCACTCCTTCCTGAATTAAGGGCCGTGCTTTAAGTAAGCTCGTCCATAAATAACTTGGCTGATATCCGAGCCGTGCCTCTCCAATGACGTCTCGGGGGTAGTATCATGCTTTAAGAACTTGAGAAATCAAGGAGCTCGGGTTCTTTAGTATCCTCTGATGGAATAATTTAGATGATAGTCTTGTATTTGAAAAGAAATTAGATATATAGTAGTGGAGTAGAAAACAGAGGTAGAAGCAGGGGACTTTTACTTTGCAATTTGGAAATGAATTCCTTTTTTCTTTTTTTAACTTAGATTACAACATTGTAATATATATAGGCATTATGTCGGCTACATCAAGCCACCACCGACCTATTTGTGTGGCTAACAATTGATGCTCTAGAATTCTCCATATCTACAACTTTCTATTCTAGATTATGCTATATGTATCTACATATTCTATTTCTTATATACTAGTTCTAGATTTTTCTATATTGTTACAATTCTTTTCAAACAACTAGATTCATCTAGAATTTTCTTATTTTACAAATGTCACTTTTTTTCTAGATTTTTCTAGAAATGTGCATCACTTTCTAATACTCCTCCTTGATGCATATTTCCGTGACCCCAATTTTTGATCGCAGTATCTCGAACTTTCCACGTGGTAGTGCCTTAGTAAAAATATCTGCAAGTTGGTCTTCAGTTTTGCAATGCTCCAACTTAATTTCTTTGTTTGTCTCTGCTTCTCGTATGAAGTGGTACTTGATCTTGATGTGTTTAGTCCTGCTGTGAAATACTGGATTTTTCGCCATAGCTATTGCGGACTTACTGTCGCAGTAGATTTTTGTAGCTTTGTCTTGTAGCTCTCCCATATCTTCAAGTATGTACTTTAGCCATATTGCTTGACTTGTAGACATTGCTGCTGCTATGTACTCTGCTTCGGCTGATGATTGTGCAACAGTCGCTTGCTTTTTAGATGCCCAGGAAAATATTCCTGAACCCATTGTGAATGCGTAGCCTGATGTGCTTCTCATGTCATCCACTGAGCCTGCCCAATCACTGTCAGTATAGCCAATTAACTCTGAGTTAGGAGTTGATTCATACCAGATGCCGAAGTTCTTGGTTCCTTGAAGATATCGGAGTACTCGTTTTGCTGCTCCATAGTGAGTCTGACTTGGATCTTGCATAAACCTTGATAAGAAGCTCGTCGCATACATTATGTCAGGCCGAGTTGCTGTTAGATAGAGTAGGCTTCCAATCAGGCTTCGAAATTTTGAGATGTCTGCCTTTGGTGACCCATCTTCCTTTTGTAGAGCTTTAGAGCTATCAAGTGGAGTAGCAACGGTCTTGCAACCTTCCATCTTGAACTTTTTGAGTAAGCTCTCGGTATACTTCTTTTGTGAGATAAATATACCATCTTCTCTTTTATTTATCTCAATACCGAGAAAATAATGCATCAAGCCCAAGTCCGTCATCTCGAATGTCTTCATCATGTCTTCTTTGAATTCCTTGATCATTGTCTCATTGTTTCCTGTGACTATAAGATCATCGACATATAAAGAGACAATGAGTTTATCGTTCGTACCTTGGGTCTTGATGTATAGTGTATGCTCGCTCAGGCTCCTCCTGAATCCAAGCTTTGTGAAGTAGTTGTCAATTCTGCTGTACCAGGCTCGTGGGGCTTGCTTTAAACCGTAGAGTGCTTTCTTTAGTTTGAGAACTTTATCTTCTTGACCTTGTATCACGAACCCTTGTGGTTGTTCCACGTAGATCTCTTCTTCAAGATATCCATTTAGAAATGCTGACTTCACATCGAGCTGGTAGATCTTCCATTTTTTTTGTGCAGCTAGCGCGACAAGTGCTCGAATGGTGTCGAGTCGGGCTACTGGAGCGAAAGTCTCGTCATAGTCAATTCCTTGTACTTGTGAGTAACCCTTAGCCACTAGTCTCGCCTTGTGTTTTTGGATTGAGCCATCTGGGTTAAGCTTCGTCTTGTACACCCACTTAACTCCAATGACTTCTTTGTTGCTCGGTATATCGGCCAACTCCCATGTTTCATTTTTCTCGATCATCTTGATCTCTTCTTCCATGGCTTTTATCCACTCTTTTTCTTTGACAGCAACTTCGAAGCTTCCAGGCTCGAGCGTCACAAAGTTGCATGCCTCGTAAATTTCTCTTAGTTGTCTGATTTTCCTTGGTGCAGAATCTGGAGAAGATTCTTCATCATTTGAGATGGATGGTGGTGTTGGAGTCCTTGGACTAGAAGACTCTGGAGCTCCTCTAGAAGATTCTGGAACTCCTCTAGATGATTCTGGAACTCCTCTAGATGATTCTGGAGCCCCTTGTGGTCCTTCAACTTCTTCTTCTCGTGGTTCGGAAGAATGTCGTAGTTGTGGCAGCATAATATTGTATTTTTCAATTTTTTCTTCCTCCCAGTTCCACGTAGCATTCTCATCAAATTCGACGTCTCGACTGATGATTAGTTTCTTGCTCTTAAGACTATAAATTCTATAGCCTTTAGACTGAGAGCTGTAGCCAAGAAAAATACCTTTTTCTGTCTTCTCCTCCAGTTTGTGTCTCTTCTCCTTTGGAATGTGCACGTAGCAGATACTTCCGAAGATCTTGAGATGTTGTGCTGACGGCTTCCGTCCACTCCATGCTTCAATTGGTGTTTTGTTTTGCACCGCCTTTGTTGGACATCTATTTAGTAGATAGACTGCAGTGTATACAGCTTCTGCCCAGAATTCCTTAGGCATGTTCTTCTCTGCAAGCATCGTTCTAGCCATCTCCATCACGGTCCTGTTCTTTCTTTCCGACACGTCATTTTGCTCTAGAGCGTAGCCAACTGTCAGTTGATGATTGACTCCTTCCTCCTCGCAGAACTTATTGAATGCATTAGAGGTGTATTTTGTTCCTCTATCACTCCGCAAGACTTTGATTCGGTGACCGCTTTGATTCTCGACCAGATTCTTGAATTTCTTGAATATATTAAAGACCTCTGATCTTTCTTTCATAAAGTATACCCACGTCATCCTCGTATAGTCGTCAATGAAAAGAATGAAGTACCTGTTTTTCTCGAATGTTGGTGTCCTCATTGGCCCGCACACATCCGTATGAACCAGCTCCAAGATTTGCTTAGCTCTCCATGTTTGTCCTGAAGGGAATGGCTTCCGGTGTTGTTTCCCTTCCATACATGTCCCGCAGACATCATCTTTCATTTGGATAGCTGGGAGATCCTTCATCATGTTCTTTTGATGGAGAATCTTGAGTCCGTGGAAGTTGAAGTGCCCGAACCTCCGATGCCATAGCCAGGATTGATCTTCTTGGGCTTTCAATGCTACCTCGACGTACTGCCAGTGGATAGGAAAATTCCTTTGTTGCTGCATTTTTACTACAGCAATTTCGGAATTTTTATTCTTGTCGTCATATATGGTGCACGAGTCTCCTTTGAATAGTAGAGAATATCCTCTCTCCATCATTTGACCCACGCTGAGAAGATTTGTGTCAAGCTTTGGAACCAGCAGTACATCGTGGATGAATCGCGTACCTTTCTTGGTGTTGACTGCGATCGTGCCTTTTCCTTCAACGCCCACTAGTTCTCCATTCCCGAGCTTTACTTGGGATTTGATTGATCTGTCGATGTTTTGAAAGATCTTCTCGTCTCCCGTCATATGGTTGCTGCAGCCGCTATCCAGGAACCAAGTGTCATTCTTCAATTCTGATGCAGCATGGCGAGCATAGAACAGGTTGTTCCTGCTTTCCTCCTCCTCGGTGTAATTTGCTTGGTGCTTGTGTTTGGTACGACAATCTTTCTCCATGTGACCAAATTTTCCACAACTTTTGCATTGTGGTTTATCTCGATTCCAACAATCTTTTTCAAGATGGTTGGTCTTCTTACAAATTCCACATGGTGGGTATTTATCTTTTCTTTTATAAATACCACCTTGATATTTAATTTTATTATTTTCTCCATTTTTCTTCCCACCATTTCTAGAATTCTGAGACCACATATTAAATTTAGATTGAAATGCGTTTTCTAAAGATTCACTTTCACGCATGCTCAATCTTTTTTCGTAAGCTTCAAGTGAGCCTATTAATTCTGTCACCGATAATTTTTCTATGTCTTTAGTTTCTTCAGTTGTGGTGACAATAGGATCATATTTAGCTGGGAGAGTAATTAGTATTTTTTCTACCACTCTCTTCTCAGTAATATTTTCCCCGTACTCTTTTAGTTTATTTACTACTTCTCTTAATCGAGTGTAGTAATCTTTTACGGTCTCAGATTCTTTCATCTTCAAATTTTCCAAATCTCTTCTAAGAGTTTGGAGTTTGAGATTGCGTACCTTATCACTCCCTTGATACTCCTCCTTTAGTGTATCCCAAGCTTCTTTTGAAGTTTTAGCACCGCTAATCCTTGGAAAGAGTGACTCCACCATAGCCATTTGTAGTATGTAGAGAGCCAAACTATCCTTCTCCACATTCTTGTCTAATTTTTCTTTGCCAGTGGCAGACAAAGAAGATGTGTCTTCGGGGATAGTATATCCCTTCTCAACGATCTCCCATAGCCCTTGGGACATAAAATACGTTTTCATTTTAATGCCCCAATAGTTATAATTTTCTCCCGAGAAAATTGGGATTGGAATTTGATGGTTATTTGGTAGGGCCATTTTTGTGTGTATGAAAATGGCAATAGAAAAATATTATGAAAGGTATTTTAGTGATATTGCGGAATTTAGTTTACGCCCAGTTAAAAATCTAACGGGGCTCTGATACCACTGATGGAATAATTTAGATGATAGTCTTGTATTTGAAAAGAAATTAGATATATAGTAGTGGAGTAGAAAACAGAGGTAGAAGCAGGGGACTTTTACTTTGCAATTTGGAAATGAATTCCTTTTTTCTTTTTTTAACTTAGATTACAACATTGTAATATATATAGGCATTATGTCGGCTACATCAAGCCACCACCGACCTATTTGTGTGGCTAACAATTGATGCTCTAGAATTCTCCATATCTACAACTTTCTATTCTAGATTATGCTATATGTATCTACATATTCTATTTCTTATATACTAGTTCTAGATTTTTCTATATTGTTACAATTCTTTTCAAACAACTAGATTCATCTAGAATTTTCTTATTTTACAAATGTCACTTTTTTTCTAGATTTTTCTAGAAATGTGCATCACTTTCTAATATCCTCCAATATTGTCGTGCTACCATTGCCATATTAAAGAAGTAAATTTCCCTAAAACCCAAGCCACCCATCTCTTTTTATAGGGTAATTTTTGCCCAGCTTACCCAGTGCGTTTTTCTATCCTCCACTTTCGCTCCCCAATAGAATCGAGCAATTTCCTTTTCAATATTTTCACAAAGATTTTTTTGGAAATATGAAGCAACTCATAGCATATGTTGGTATAGCTTGGATCACACTCTTGAGTAAAATTTCTCTCCTGCTTTCACAAGAGTCTTTTCTTTCCATCCTTTAAGTCTACTCACGACCCGATCAAAGATTACCTGGAATACTTGCTTTTTCGAATGCCCAATAGTGTTGGAAGCCCCAAGTACTTTGAGTAGGATCCCACCGTCTTCGCTCTCAGCTGCATTCCCATGTCTTCCTTCACCTCATCTGAAATATTTCCACTCACGAACAACTCAGATTTATCTAAATTTACTCGCTGCCCCGAGGCAGCCTCATATGAAGCAATTATATCTTTGATTTTGTTAAGGTCAGCTTGGTTGGATCGGAAAAAAGAACGCTGTCATCTGCAAAAAAATAGATGCGAGATCGGGGGGGCCTGTTTTGCCACTTGGATGCCCGTGATCTCTTCTCTATTTTCAGCCCTCTTTAGAAGGGATGAAAAGCCCTTTACGCATAAAAGGAACAAGTAAGGAGAGACAGGATCTCCTTGACGGAGACTCCGTTGGGGAGCAAACGGTTCTATTGGAATTCCATTAACAAGTATAGAATACGAGATTGTAGTCATGCATCTCATCACCAAATCAATCCACTTATCAAAGAAACCCAGTTTTTGACACATGTTTTTAAGGAAAGACCACTCAACCGTATCGTATACTTTGCTCATATCAAGTTTGAGGGCAGCAAACCCTTTTTTTCCTGCTTTCTTTTTCCGCATATAATGGAATGTCTCAAAAGCTATCATTGCATTGCCAGTGATCCAACGGTTAGGGATGAAAACACTTTGGGTAGGAGAGATAACAAGATCAAGTAACAGTTTCAACCGATTTGCTATCGTCTTTGTAATGACACGAAAAATGACATTACAAAGACTAATAGGTCTGAAATCCTTAGGTCCCACATGGCATTTAACTTTAGGAAATAGCACAATATGGGTGTGATTGAGGGGGGTTGGGTCGACATCATTTTTCAGAATATCAAGACACGTAAAGATAAAGAAAGAGTTGGCAATATTCCAAAATTTCTGGAAAAGAAGAGGGGGCATACCGTCTGGTCCTGGAGATTTTGTAGGATGCATCTGCTTCAAGGCTCTTTTTTATTTCCTCTGTGGTGTATGGGCGCATTGACTCTATGACTTGGTGTAAATTGCACAGGCCGTCTGAAGTAAACAGATCATTGAAAAAAAATCGCATTACCCTTCCAACCTCCTTGTTTCCTTTAACCCAGAGCCCATTTTGTTCCTTAATTCTCCTGATCGTATTTCTTTCCTTCCTTTGAGATGCTTTCCGATGAAAAAAAGTTTTGTTCCTCGTATCCAAAAGGACTTGGCTCTTTGAAACCAAAACATCTCTTCAAGTTTCTTCAGCTCCTCAAGACAAAGTTCCAGGCATTTAAATTTCTTTATAATATCCTCATTTTGGGGCTGTGATTGTAGCTCAACCATGAGGTTCTTTGTTTCCTTGATTTTCTTCCTAGTATTTTCAAAAGTTCGTTCTCCCCATCGATCAAGTTGACCGCCACAACTTCTTGTTCTATCGGAGAAGTTGCACCTTTGATGTTCACTTTCCCATCTGTCCTTGATGATCTCAGTGCATTGCTCATGTTCTGTCCAGATTTCCTCAAAGTGAAATTTTTTCTCATCTTTCCCATCTTACATCGAGACTTGGCAACATGTTTTGTGATACACCGTGTGCATCGGGAAGACGATTCTCCAACTGGGGTTAGCAAAGGCTCTATCGAGACAGCTTTGAACATTGTCTCCTCCACTCCTTCCATTCGTCTATGTGTAATTGTACCCCCTATAGCCCAAATCTTGAAGCTCAAGTCTTGTAGTGATTAATCGAAAAGTTTTCATTGATGTTGTTCTTCTTGTCTGTCCTCCCAACTTTTCAGTGGACCAAAGTATCTCATTAAAATCACCGAAGCAAAGCCACGGTATTTTCTCCACAGGGCCGATACTTTGGAGGAGTTGCCAAGTCTTTTGTCTATTTGGGTGTTCAGGCTACCCATATATGCCTGTGAGGTGCCACTTTGTGTTTTTCTCCTCCTCGACTTCCATTGAAATGTGGTTTCGTGAGAACGAATTTAAAGAGAGAGAGACATATTCTTTCCATAGCATACATAGTCCACCACTTTTGTTGTTTCCGTCTCCACTACAATCAACCGGAAAATACCCTTTAAAGTGTAGAGATCGCATATTCAATTTGGCCATTTGAGTACATAGTTGTTTTATTTCCATGAGGAAGACTATACTCGGACTTTCCTCATGTAGGAGCTTCTTCAGTGCTCTGACTGTCGCTTGGTTCCCAAGCCCGCGACAATTCCAACTTAAGGCTATCATTGCGGTCAATGGAACTGCATAACAGTCTCCGCCGTTTCTCCATCGTTGATCTCAAGTTTTTCTCTTTTAGCTACTGGGGAATCTAATTCCATTTCGTCCACCCCCCTTTTACGTGCAAGTTGTGGAATTCGAGTTCTCTGCTTTCTCACATCTCTATTCATCATAGAGGTTCCGATTTCCAATTTCCAAAGTGGTGCTTTGGTTATTAATGGATGTGTTTGGTTTTGGGCTGGTGATTATTTTTTATGTAGGTTTCGGGTGTTTCCTGGTTGAGATCAGGGGGTGTTTGTTTCAGGTTGAATATGTTTGGTGTAAATGTGGTTTTGGTAGGGTATTGTTTTAGTTGGAATTTTTTGGGGTGTATGTGGGTTGTTGTGGTGGCTGTATGAGGTTCCTGTTTTGGGATTTTTATGACTGACGTGGTTGGGTCATTTAGGTGGGCTTCTGGATGTTTAGGTAGGTTGTTATGGTTCTTTCTGATGGTTAAATGTTGGGTGGGTTGACACAGTTGGACCAGCTCATTGATGGGTGTTAGGGATGGGGAGTTATTTTCTATTTCGGAGTGAGTAGTTGGATTAAATAGAGTTGGTGATGGATCGATTGTGTGTGGTTGGGTGTTTTATAGTGATGTGTGGAAGGAGTTATAGGATATTCTCTGGATTGATCCACATGTTCCTCACTAACCTCCCCCTCCTTCAATTAAAGCTCTCCACTCTTTCTCACATCTCTCATTACTATCTCTTTTTCCCCTTCAATTTAGCGCTTCTTTTCACCCATTCTAAATCTCTCTAGTTCCTGCCTCAGATCACCCACTGCCTATTCTTCATCTATACTCTTCCCCTGCTCTTCATTTCCCCTCTCCACTTTGGTCTCAGGTTCCTCTTCTTCTTGGATGCTTCTCTTCAATTTTTTGAATAGGCGTCGTCTTAGCGACCAATTTTATATCTCCCTCTTTACTGTCTCAGTTCTGATAGAGGATTTTTTGAAGGGTGAAGCCAGCTTTATCCACTCACCATAGGAAAGTTTGGCTTCGTCGAAAGCCTGTATATCATCCAAACCTTCTGTGAGGTTGCATTCCCTTTTCATGTGGCCAAGTGTGCCGCAAATATAGCAGAAAGACGGAAGTCTTTAATACTTGAAGGGGACCCAAACTGGTAACTTATTTTTTAGCTCAATAGTTGTTCCTTTCCTAAGGGGTTTTGAGACATCTATGCTTACTTTAACTCTTGCGCTTCTTCTGAATCCCTTCAAAGATTTATGGTCTACCTCTATCACTTCCCCATACTGCCCTACTATTCTTCTCACACATTAATCAGATCTCACCGCCAACGAGAGGTCATACAATCTAATCCACAATCCCACAGAGTCAAAAGTAACCATAGATGGTTGTTCTCCCCTTCCTAGTTCCTTTAGAATCAGTAAAAAAAAAAAAAATCAAAATGCCATGGTTCTCTTGAGAGAACCTCTTGGAGGTCGTTTCTCGACTGAAATTGGAAAGAAAACAAGTTATTTCCTACCTCTATTGCAGTGAAGCCTTTTGGGGGTTTCATTGACTTCTTCATCGTTTCTAGGAGGCCGAAGGCATTGAAAGGTCTATTCGTCAGTACTTTCCCCATAAGGCATAAGGACGCCTCCGATTTTTCCCCAAATTCCTCCTCCTCAAAATAGATCACTTCGTCTTCAAAATTTTTTGGCCATTTTCCTTTACTGTCAAAGGCCATAGCGACATACACCTAGCAATAGAGAAAGCGAGAAAAGAAAAATAAGGGACACTAAACAAGACTCTACTACACTACCGCATACACACAGACGGAGATACCAACAGAGACACAAAGATCCAGATCCATAACTACAAAGCCCAAAAAAGACGCCGACGAGACACACACAAAGGGGGAAAAACAGGGGCAAGCAATACTAAATAAAAGGTGCACAACGAAGAATAAAAAAAACAGGGGGTAAAAGGCCAAGTGGCCGACAAGGAAAGGGAAGCCTCACAAAAGGGGAAAACAAACCCTACCGACACGGTGGATGCCGACAAGCTCGAATTCAGACGAGAGAGAAACCCTAAGCTAAGAGGGACAAGGAAAATTGTACTATCTCATATCACGAGACCGTCTTTTTCCAAAATTTTCCCAATGCTATTAAGAGGGATTGAATAATGCATTATATGTTATATTTCATATTTTATTGAGAATAATTGATGCATTAGTTACATGTTTTAATAGGGAGTAATTAATGCATTATAGGGATTAGTTTATACATTACTTATACAGTTGACTTTGAATTAGTTGGGAGAAATAAGAGTTGCCCAACTGTTCCGAACGTCGGTTTCGGTTCCAAACTGCCGGTTCTTGATTTCAATTTAGTGAAACCGAAACTGAACTGCTAAATATTGTTGGGCAGTTCCGGTTCTATCGGTTTCACTTTTGATTTTGTTTCGGTTCTGAACCAGCGGTTTACGGTTCCAAACCGTTCTTTTTTTTAAATAACTAATATGTAATTTTATTTTTCTTAATTCAAGCACAAAAAATAAATAAAAAGTGAATTAAACAAATGAAAATTTTATTGTATTCAACTTTCAACATACAAAATAAAATTAAAATACAAATAAGTAATAACCAAGATTTACAAATTAAAAAAAAAAAACATGAAATAAAAATTCTACAAATTACAATTAATTTTTTCACATGAAAATAATTTACAAAACAAGTTATAAACAACTTATAATTTAGTACTTACAATCTACCGTACAACTAAAAAAATTTATAAATAATGAAAAATGTCATAAAATATTAAAATTATCGTAGGAATTAAAAGTTTTATATATATATATATATATATATCGAACCGTGGAACTACCGGTTCCAAACCGATGGTTATAATTTTTGAATTAGTGGAACCAAATGGAACCTTGTAATATATGGTTTCGGTTTCGGTTTGCTGACGGTTCCAAAATCAGCGGTTCCAGCTCCGGTTAGAACCGACGAACCGCCGATTAGAACCAACGGTTCCGGTTCATTTAGGCAAGTCTAGGGAGAATGCTACATTTAGCCACCGGGTAATCCACCCGTTTAATAAAAATAATAAAAACATAATTTAGAATAAAAAAAATTAAATATCACATCATTATTTTCTCACCTTATTTATTGCCATGAATGAATTCTTCGTTCACAATCCCCCAATTAAAATGAAGTTAATATTTTGACCACCTTCATTTTTCACAAACTTCACATTATAGTGTAACTTTCTTTAGTTCAATATATATTTTTATTTATATAGTATTTAAATGAGACAATTTATCAAGGCCCAAATTTTAGGTTATGTCTCAATTTAAGTACTCATTTTAAAATTGTCTCAAATCAAGTCTCAATTTTTACTTTTTTCTCAATTTAAGGCTTGTTTTGAATTCTTGTGTCTCAATTCAAGACCCAACAAACAATTAAATTCATTCAATACAAAAAATATATTAGACACATTCAAAAAAGACAAAGTATAAAGTGAAATTGGTTTATACATGTATCACTGAAGGGTATTAGTTGTTTTCATTGAAGAGTATTAGTTGTATTTACTGAAGAGTATTACTGATTTACACTGAAGAGTCTTAGTTGTTCAGTGAAAATGAATTAAGACTTTTCAGTGTAAACCAGTAATAATTTTCAATAAAAACAACTAATACTCTTCAGTGAAAACAACTAATACCCTTTAGTGATTCATATATAATCAAATTTCACTCTATACATACTCTAAAAAAAAATATTAGAGACATTCGACTTAAATTATAAAAAACTTTAATTAATTATATAAAATTAACCTTTTTATTAATATAATATATATTTCTAATTTTTATTTATTATCACCATATATTAATTTAGTATTTTAAAAAATATGACAACTAGCATTTTCCCATATAATCTTTTCCCGTCATATATGAAAAATGTTAGTTTTATTTTTTAATTTCAAAATGCTAGTTATCAGTTTTTTTAAACAATAAATTAAAATTTTAAATTAAATTAACACGATGATATAAAAAAATTAGAAATATTCATTATATTAATAAAAGGTTAATATTTTTTGGAATTAATTAAGATTTTTTTTTTTTATAACGGATGTCTCTAATTTTTTATTTTTTTCATATTGAATGAATTTAATTTAAAAATAATTGTTTGTTGGGTCTTGAATTGAGACACAAAAATTCAAAACAAGTCTTAAATTGAGAAAAAAGTAAAAATTGAAACTTGATTTGAGACACTTTTAAAATGAGTACTTAAATTGAGACATAACCTAAAATTTGGGTCTTGATATGAAATTCTTCCATTTGAAATTTTATATAGGATATAATTTAATTTTTTGTAAAATGTATAGATGAGTATTTTATATTAAATGACAAAGTATTATATGAAAATAGTTCATGATAAGCTTATCATGAAACAACTTTAAAGTATCATTAATCTTATCGGGAGTATCATTAATCTCATCAGGTGTATCATTAGTCTGAGTTCAAGAAAATTATTCTTGAACTCAGACTAATGATACCCCTGACAGGTTTAATGATACTCCTGATGAGATTAATGATACTTTAAAACTATTTCATGTTAAGCTTATTATGAAGCTTTTTCATATAAAACCTACTCATATTAAATAATATTTTTATTATCAAATTACAAACCTAGGAAACCTGCTTTTGATTTTGCATCAATTATTTTCGCAGAATTTTACTTTTTTGAATTAAAGAAAGAAACTGTGAAGTTGGCGATCCAGCCTGGAAGTTTTTTACAAATTGGAAAATGTCACTTTTGTTATAAAAGAAATAAAACAAACGGGAAGAATGCAAATTTGTTTACCCAGTTCGTCAATAATGACTACGTCTGGGGGCGTACCAAGCCAGTATATTTTCACTATTTTCTTCACTCACTTATACAAATGAAGGTGACATATCACCTATTTATACATGTGCATAGAGGTTTCTAGGAACCTATGAAGCCCAAATGAATATAAGCATTTATGATATGAAAACAAAAGGACACTCCATTATTCATATAATTATTGGAGAACTAAAAGGACATCCACTATATTTATTATTTCATAACACTCCCCCTTGGATGTCCGTTGTTACACAAATAATATGCCTCGTTAAAAAAATTTACTAGGGAAAACAAATTCAGTGGGACTAAAGAACTCAAGTAAGGGGAAAAGCGGACATATGAATTAATTATCCCCCTAATTTAAACTTCATTTAAAATCTTTTAACTGACGTCTTCCAATATGTTTCACTAACTTTTCAAACATTGCAGTCGGTATTGACTAATATATTGTATAATTAGAAAAATACATTAGTGTATAAATGTACGAGATATGGTGCTTCAGGACCAAATATCTCTTCATATTATACATGCGGTCTAAAAATGGTCCTTAGTATGATCAAACGACCGAACGACCATTGGAGTACTTAATGGATGTAAAACTGTTTTAATACCTTTTGGGTATAAGCAGTATGGTGGACCAAAACTCCACCTTCTAGATACTTGATTTGTAAACAAAGACAAATTTTATGGGCATATTTGATCATTGGTATAACCTTCTTTAACTAGACTATTATGCCACATATGTCCATATTATTTGAGCCCATAAAAGAAATTCTGCATTTCAATATAATAATCTTCGTTTGGGTTGATTGACATGCTTCAGGCATGTTAAATTTTTCACGAATTTCATATAAATTTAATTTCAAGATAATCGTATAAATATGCAGTGGTTACGTCATTTGACGCATTCCCAAATTTTTTATATTTACTGCCAGAAATATTAAATAGCGGATCATTACTTTATACATAACAGGAGAATATATTTGATTAATATTGGGTCTCTGCGAAAACCCTTTAGCTACTAATCTCGCTTTGTATCTCACCACCTTTTTATTCTCATTTTTATGTACAAATACACACTTCGGGGTGTATAAAATCAACACTTTATTTTGTTTAGCGAGTCTATTATTGCCACAATTTGCTTCATACTATTTCACCTAGTCAAAGTGCTTCTGGCACCCAACTTAGGTACTGGATCCAAATTTTTTATTTATTGATAATAGTAAAAGCAATAGTGGACACGAATATGTTGTCGACAATGATAATATTGTATTGTAAGTTTCTCATGTATTTATAAAATTCATATAACCAGATCATCAACATTTCTCAATATATTTTGATCTGGTTGTTCCGCAATCCTAGTATTTTAATTTATTTTGTGCACGTGCTTCATTACTAGGATTTTTGTCTTCAGGACGTATCTCTTCAGGAGATTTCGGGAGTGACTTAATATTTAGCTAGCTTTAATTTACCGCGGAATTTATATATTATATGTGAGGTCTTTTACATTTTTTGCGTATACTATATACTTAATTTCATTTGAACCTCAATACTTTGTAGTACATATACTGCAGGTATATGTGAATATGTCACCCCTTTATGATTGTTATATGTATCTGGCAGATTATTTGTTGAATCTTGTAAGTTCATCTTTTGAACTTCTGATTCAGATAGACTAGTGTGTAGGTCTAATTATTGAAGATCTTTTTCCTTCAGGGAAATTTCTCGGCATTCATTTAATTTTGGATTTTTATCTCCCTCTAATGCCTGGAAATGATCTTTATCAAATGTGCAGTCAGCTTGCAGGCCTTTTCAGATATGATTTGGTGGTGATATAAGAATATATACTGCATAATCAAATATTGGCAGATGGAAAATGGTAGTTATTTCCCACACACTAGTTATAACAGGGAGTAGTCATTTTCTCTAGAAACTGGCTCTTCAGGAGCAACATTTTTTTTTTGTTCTAGAGACAACCTCTTCAGGAGGCTCAACATTATCACAACACATAATTTGAAGTCATTTACCTTTTGGTTTCGAGAATTTTTATCTTTCGACAAATAATTCTCCCACGCTTCATGCGTGTTTCAGGTTCATCATTTGTTATTTGTCTTTCAGATACATCAATCTTTATCAGAACATTTTTTGCAAGAATATGTGATTGAGTAACTCTTCTGGAGTCACTAAATGTATCCGATAATTGATATGCAATTTTTTTTGTGCGAATGTATAATCCTTTGAACTTATAGTTCACATTCATTTGTTTAAGGATTATGAAAATTCAATGTTATTTTCCAAACAATTTCCTTTTTTTTTTTTATCTTTTAAAACTCAACAAATTTCTTTTAAACATGGGAGATAATATTGCATTAAATATAACAAGTTTAGTTCCTTCAGGAGGAAAAAATATAGAGCTCTTCTGGAGCTTTCAATCAAGTTTGCACTACTACTAATATTATTAATATCTGTATCCCCCTCTTCTAAGTGAGAAACACATTTTCTATATTTAAGCATAATGTTTAGAAGCATAATCAATTAGATAAATATAAATAAAAAAAATGCAACATTCATACTTCGTAAATTCCATAATGAAAATATGAAATATGTTTAAGGGGTTCGTTGTATATTTATTTGATATCTTAAAAGATTAAAAATATATCAAGATGAAACATACATTCATCATCACCATCATAAACATTATATTATCAAACGTGATCCATCCTTTTTTTTCAAGGATGCTTAATAATGTTTAACAAGATAATTCGGTATCTGATATATACGAAATCAACGACCTTTTGTGCCACATCAGTAACATCGTTATTCATACCTTTTTTTTCCATAGCCTCTCTTCTGGGAGACAGTTTATTTTTTGTGACGATCATGGTATTTAATTATATATGCGATATATCTATCACGACCACCCATAATTATTATGGTCACGCCCATGGCTTTATATATGCCCACAACCATGTCCAAAATTTGGAAATTGAGTCACATTCGCTTCAGGGAATGGACTAAAACTAGTATATCGGGCCTTATTATTTTTCATTTTTTGTTCAGCTAAGAGAAGAAACATAATTTGTTCAAAATATTTCATAAACCCTTTTTCTCGATATTGCTACTGCAGGAGCATATTCGAGACATGAAAACAGTCTTCTCAATCATATCATCATTAATTATGGTTTCACTACATTACTTTAATTGAGAAGTAATTATGTACATGATAAATTATATTTATTAACAAGTGAAATCTTGAAGCCATATGTGGAGTCATTCATACCGGGCATTTGGAATGACGACCATCTTCAGGTAGTAGTTACTTTCCTTTAAATCCCTCCACGAAATATGTGGATAATTTACTATCAAATATTTAATTTCTAATCTTTCATCCAAGTGATGATAAAAAAAATTGTGTGAATTAACCATAGTGAAAAATAAACTTAGAAGATAAAAATATTACCTCAAAAAGTAGTCATACTTAAAAAATTGATCAAGTTTTCTTGTCTCATAGACTGAGACATTGTCTCAAGCATGCCTCCAAATAGGTATAGTAACCAATATTAATTCAAAACAAACTTAACACAAAAATAAATTAGCCAAGAAACAAATTGGCCTCAAAGTTACTAAAAGATTTCTAATTGGATATATATTCGAATTAATATTTAAATATAATTATAGAACCTCATTAAAGGAATAGTCTATCAATAAGGTCACTTTAGGAGATGAAAATAATATCGAATAACTACATAAGTCATAACTTATATATGATGCTTCCTTATCAAGTCTATTTAATAGAAAGAACACAATTTTCTAAAAATCCACACCATGTGGATATATGGTGCTGAGCACCTCTTGCAACAATTATCAAATTGAACAATTAATATCATGTAATGGAGAATAATTGGAACTTTGAGCTTGCACGTAAATAAATTTTAAATTCACATAAGTGCAATTTTCATCATAACTTTATCATAATTCCAAATAATTGAATAAGTGGCAAAGCTAACTAGCAGATGCAATTACTTGACATGTTCAAATAGAGAAGAGAAACCGCATAACAATTAAGTAAATCAAATTAAAAAGAAAATTCCTAAATCAACAAATTTATCTACAGATACCTCTCTCATAATTACCATGTGGCATTGTTGTCGACCCAATAGCCCAACTAGCTAACCCATTAAAATTATCACTATAACAATATTGAATTTAATTGCTCAAGGAAATTTTGACAAAATCATCTCAGATTTGTCCGGTTAAATATATGAATAATATGTCAACACAATTATCGATATTTTAAGCAAAATTTAATGGTGAAAATAAAGGGTTAGTGATACAAACAAAAGACCAAACTATGAACACTAAATATAATTAAGATCACAATATACGAGCTCCAATTTCACCAAATTATAAAGGTTTAAAACACGCATTAGTAAAAAGTACTATTTATCTAAACCAACCAAAAACTTCAAAAATAAAATACGTATAAACCCACATATATATATATGTAAGAGAAAATTGGAGAAACTTTAATTAACTTTCCAACCATCTAACTTGGATGTTGAAATCTCCCTTGAGAGTATGTCCTTAATGTTTAAATTGATCGATATATATTTGAGATGAAATGGTGTGTAGAATACTCGTGCTGATAATGTGTTATAAAAAAAATAAAACAAACGAGAAGAATGCAAATTTGTTTACCCAGTTCGTCAATAATGACTACGTCTAGGGGCGTACCAAGCCAGGATATTTTCACTATTTTTTTCACTCACTTATACAAATGAAGGTGACATATCACCTATTTATACATGTGCATAGAGGTTTCTAGGAACCTATGAAGCCCAAATGAATATATGCATTTATGATATGAAACAAAAGGACACTCCATTATTCATATAATTATTGGAGAACTAAAAGGACATCCACTATATTTATTATTTCATAACAACTTTATAATTCATTCATTATTCGTTTACCAAGAAAGAGTCCTTATAATCAATCATCTATCTTCATAAGTACTACACACACAAAATACATACACAAGAGTAAATTAAACACACCAGAAAGAAGGGAGGAATTAGAAAGAACTCTCTGCAAGAAAGAGATAGGAATTAAATTTTGATATGCATATTTAGATTGTATTTTATTATCGCCGAATGTATGAACCAAGAGATTAAAAAAAAACTATAGTCTTCGAAGGTTATTATTTATTATATGAATAATTAAATAATTACATCAATATATAAATATTTAGCGTTTTCATTATAGGAGTTGGTATTGTGTGGAAAAAACATCACAATGAAATTCTATTCACATGATCAATATCTTTCAGTAGTTTAAGTGACACTCCTTAGCATTACAACTAATACTTTTTAATAATTTAAGTAACACCCTTTTGTATTACGCACAATACACTTCACTCATTGAAGTGATACCCTTTAGCATTACCACTAATATCTTTTAATAATATAAGTGACACCTTTAACATTGCGAGTAATACATTTCAGCAATTTATTGACAACTTTAATATTACGACTAAACATTTAAGTAATTTAATTGATACCCTTTAACATTACAAATAAAACTTGTGAGTAGCAGAAACAGTTTCACCACGACCTGATACTGGTTCATACAATACATTATCGATAAATAGTTCTTCAGAGCAATTTTAAATGTGCAGGCTTAAGTATTACGAAATTTTGTAGCCTTGAGAAGCATCATTTTTTTATTGTGGACTGTTATGTGTTGCAATGTTCAGAGTAACCAAGCGAAAAAGTTCTAATTTTTGTATATGCTACGACTGGTGGAGATATAGATACAAAGAAATAACAAGTAACGCAGTTTATAAGATAAAATAATATTTTTCAAACTTACTTAACAATTTCACCTGTTGAGGGTAAAACAATTTATGCACCTGATTTAAAAGACGAAATTTAACACACATATATGTTACATAAAAATAAGTGTAGTATATATAACTAAAAAATCAACAAAAAATAGGTGGATATACTTAGTCATCATAGTTATAGTAACAAGTTAATGATTATGTGAAATCTTACATAGTATATCAAAAATCAATTAAATTAATGCTACCAAATGGCGTAAGAACACCACTATTTAGACCAATGTGGTCATAAATTTGAATCACCTTGAGATATAACAAAGAGTTCAATTTAAATTTTTACATTTTTAAGGAGTTGATATTGTGTGAACAAGTTTCACCATGAAACTAGACTAACGTGATTAATACCTTTCACTAGTTTAAGTGATATTATTTAACATTAATACCAATGCTTTTAATAAATTAAGTGATACAATTTAATATTATCACTAATACATTTAGGTAATATAAGTGATACCCTTTAGGAATGTCACTAATATCTTTCAGTAATTTAAGTGACATCATTTTGTGTAATAAACAACACATTTAAGTAATTTAAGTGAAAACTTTTAACATTATAATTAAAATCTTTCAGTGATATAAGTGATACTCTTTTGCATTACAAATAATACCTTTCAATAGTAAATTCAGATTCACGCACGTGAAATTGGTTCATATAATATTTTGCAGAGTGTGAGCAAATTTCACCGTGAAACTTGTGTTGATAATATTAGTTGTTTTATTAAAGGGTATTAATTATTTTTACTATAAGGTATTACCTTTTTTTAATGATATCAACTGTTCCATTAATATTAGTTGAGAGTATTAACTATTACTATAAAGTATTAGTCTAAATGAGTTATACAAGTGAAACTGATTCACATAAAACAAACTCTTTAGATTTAGGTATCTATATATGCGTGTAAGCTAATTAAGTTGACATCTACAGATTTTCATTGTATATTAATTTTAAAAATAATCATATCTCAAGTTTATACTCCCCCGTCCCCTAATAATCTTCACACTACTTTTTTTCTTGTGTTTTAATGATCGAGTTGTTTATTAGTATTTGAAATGATAAAATAATTTTTAAGAAGGAGTATGATAGATCTATCTCTCCTCTATTATAAACTTTAAAAATCATTTTATAATATTAAATACTAATAAAAAAATTATTCGCTAAAACACGAAAAAATAGTAAATGTGAAGATTACGAGGGGACGAAGGGAGTATTTATTAAGGTCCACAACCATAACTAAGGTGTGTATTTCGTGGATTTAAAAATTTAATTTAATAAATATGAAAGACCACATATTTAAAAAAATCAATATAATTTAAGATATAATTTTTAATTTATGTACGAATAAATAGTATTTCTCAGTAATTCATACGAACAATCAGTGAAGTATAATATGCTTCTAATTAAGAATGTCGCTATTGTGTTGTTGCCTATAATAAACTCCAACAATTTCACAAAATCAACTATCTTCATGAGTAAATGGAATATTTGTTAATTATTTATTCAAATGAATACAATATAATAAGCATATTGTATAATTAATTAAGTTTTGGAATTAGACATTATTGGAAGTAAGAAATGAGGCAAGCTTTTAAATTAAAATAATAAATAAATTTCTCTAAGTTATAATTAATTAATAATTTATAAGCTAAATTTTAAATTAAGATATAAATTGGAGGTAGTGTGTGGAAGTGTGTCGTGTGTGTTAAGTATAAATGTTGTAATGAATGTTAGAACAAACACTACGACAATCTGGGGAACAGAATATAAAGAGTATACAACGGAAGACTAAAACACAGTATTGCAAGATGGAATAACTTTTAACATAAACTATAAATAGTTTGTGCTAGCCTTATGTCGAAATCTTCACTATAACAAAGTAGTGAATATAAATATTGTGTGGAATGATTCCAAGATAGATCTTCCACAACGGAAACAAGACTCAATATCACATATCGAATCTAAATTGGTTAAGACTATGAAATACACCGTCAAAGTTTATCTCTCAATCTACCAATGATCTCTCTATCTATTGATACAATGATTGATCTATTGCTATGCGAGATGTACTAAACTTCTAGGCATAACATACAAGTTGAAATAATGACTCTATCACCTTTGAACTCAGGATCCACACTAGAGTAGGTGTACTCGATTATTCCACACTTTGGCATTGAAGATCTCATCCTCTATTTATAGATGGAAGGTCTCGATCTTCATTCCAAAATAACTTCACACATAACTTCCTCCATGATCTTTATTAACCGTCCACGTCCATGTGATCATAAAGTTTTAATTAGTATGAAGAAAGGACAAATTCATGTTGTTTAAAATAAATAGTGATTAATTCACTACCAACAACATTACCAATGTGCGTATATATTACATGTATATAATAAAGACGTGACATGTTAGATAAAAATAATTAAAGCATTTTAAATATTAATAAATTATTATATGTATATAAATAATTTTGGGGATTAGCCAGGGGAAGCAATGTTAATTTATTTTGGGGTGAATGATTAAGAATTAATTATATTGAGTTGGAAAGAGAGTCTGTAATTAAATACCAATAACAAAGTTAGTGTATGTTTAAATGTTTTTTTTTTTCCTTTTAATTCTTTATTTATTTGGTGGATGGATTACCCGGTGGGTAGATAAAAAATTTCATTTTGGTCATCTTAGCAATTAAACTCCAGCAGCCGATATCATTAATTACTAATTAGCAATATTTATTTTCTATGGTAAATGGATAAAGAGAATTGCTATGAAAAGTGAGGAAGTCACGTGATTATCTTGAAAAAACATATATTGTATTGTTGTTTGGGTTATACATGAAAGTATGTTTTTACTTTGTATAACTCATGTATTAAACACTTATTTATGAGAATAAATCTTTTATCACTATTGCTTTGAATATGAATGAATGTTAAATATTTATTGCAAACCGTTCAATATATAGTATGTGTTACATTGTAGTTAATGTGGTGATACCAGATCACGGAAGATCACATTAACGGTTCCTTGTAATTCAACGTACAAATTCACGACCCAGGTGGAATTGAACAATCCGCCGTGAAAGGTCGATGTGTAGTTCTCAGATTGGTTTGTCTTGACCAAGAGATTGCACTAGCACATTTAACATATATTGAAGAGGACCTACATCGAGGATAAATTCTTTTGTTCTGAAAAGTGAAGAATTAGACCTCAGTGGTTATTGATTTCTTAATCTCCGTCACTTAAATAGGATCGTGTGTGGTTAATAGTTATTGCTTTGATACATATGGGGTGAGAATCATCGTGACTTTGAACCTTGTGTTTTGGGCAGTAATATTAATCATATGACGGTTGCTAAGATTTAATACAGAGAAACGTGTGCGAGTACGGCTCGTATGATTTGTCCCCTTTGGTGGGCTCAGAAGTTTTATCGTATCAAATCTTGCAAGTGGAGAATTAGTTTCTCCGGTAAGGATAAGAATGTTGAGCTGTCTTTACTCCCAAGGTACAAGATTTTAAATAATTTAGTGTTATTCAGAAGCTCAATTAATTAATGGACTAGATAATCTTAAACACGAGAAATAATAACCGGGAGTCCATATTATCGTAATATGGATTAAGATGGATAATGTAATATTAATTTGATAGTGGTATTAATTAATATTAATGGGCTGAATAATATTGAGGCTCAATATTGAAATTTAGAAGCTCATTGGAGGTCCAATCTTAATTCTCCTAAGGGCCCTCAAGTAGCCCAATAAGTAACCCAATAATAATAAGGTGATTGCTGATTTTTACTCATTATTTTCGAAAATTATGTTTAAGAGAGAAAAGATTTTATTGATTTTCTTGGAAAGATATTATGTAAGATATGTATTCTTGGAATACAAGATTATCTCATAATTCAAGAAAATCCAAATCTTGTAATTCAATCTCCATAATTTCGAAAATTACAAGTATATTAAGAGGGTGAGATTTTTGTGGAATATTTATTATGGAGAAAAAAAATATGGGATATATTCAAGATTTCTTGGAGGCCAAGAAAAAGATTTTCTCTCCCCATACTTCCCTAAAAATTCGGCCACCCGTATCCCTATATATAGGAGATGATTATTTCATCTCCAGTTTATTGTTTACACAATTCCATGAGTTGGAAAAATCGAGAGCAATAAATATTTTCTTCCTCCCTTATATTATTAAGTTAGGGGAATACTTGAGAAGACTTTTACGGTTGATAAGATCATTACGCTTGTCCCGGTCTTCTCGGTTGGACGTCGCTTCAAGAGGTACGTGTTCATGTAAAATTCTTTATTTTTCCGCCGTTGAATTTTATGTGATAATATTCATATGCATGAACTTTTGTTGTTGGATTAATTATTATTTGAATTAATTTATGACTAATTCATGCTAGTAATAATTGAATTTAAATTTGTATTTAAATTTCATCCCGAATTGATCTGGGCACTCCGATTTCCCAAACAATTGTTGTACGGTGGGGCCCATGATTAATTTAGGTATTCAGCCGCTGAAAATGCAAAAAAAGAAAGAAAGCTTCGAGATGGCGGAAGGAAGAAGCCATGATGTCAGAAAATGCAGGTATTGGTTTCAACAATTAATTCGAAAAAAAATAGTATAGCGCATCGCCGAAAATAGAAAGAGAAAATAGAGCACGACGCCGGAAATCAAAGTGTAATTCACCTGGAAATTGAAGAAGCAGAGGCCGATCACACCGGAAAGCTTCATTAATGGAGGAAAGCAGAGCATGGAAAATGATTTGGTTTCGACAAATGACTCGACCAAAATAGAGCTTGATTCGACCGAGTTAATGCACACTCCCAAAAATTCTCTCCCATATTTCATCTTCCACATCTTCTTAAATCTTAATATAGGAATTCCAAAATCAGGAGAAGAGCATATTACAATGGACAGCGAATACACCGGAATTCAGAAACTTATTGAACACAAACGCAAAGCAACCACATCTATTACAAAATTAGAGCAATAAATCATAAATTATTACACACGACGAACAAAAATTCCGGCATTGATCACCAGAAAATGAAGAATCCACAAGCCATCGAAAAATACAAAAATGGTGAAGAACCTAAAAACACATGAACTTAAACCCAGATTAAGAAATGAGACGAAAATTGGAGAAGTAAGAGAACAAAACAAATCCTCCATAAACACTGAAACTAAAAACAATACCAACAGAAACTGCTCAGAAAAAGCATGAAGAGAGAAAGAGGAGTAGGACAAAGTCAAGTCAGTAGCAGGTAGAGAGAACCGGTTGAACAAGTAGTGGAGAATTTGTTTTTTTACTTGAAATATATAATGGCTCATATTTAAAGTGAATTTGATCCAAGGTCTAATCTTTTGCAAAATACATGTCATTTTAGCCTAGGAAACACTTTTCAACGCATATAAAGTAGCATATATGTTGTTTTGAACCAATGAAATCAATTTTTTTCAAAAAAAAAATTAATTTTTGTATAGCGGTAATTATGATAAATACTAGGTATCTTAATATGTGTGAAGAAACTTAAAAATACATTTATTTTTAAATGAAGGGTGTACATATTAAAATATCTTTCTGAACTTATTATAATAAGTATGTAATCATGTGTACGTACGAACCATGAAACATACATGTATATATTATGCATAAAACATGCATATATATGGATGTTGCACAAAATTTGCATGAAATGTGCATATAAGAATATGCACAAATTTTGCACGGAACGTGTATGTATGGATTTTGCACAAATATACACATTTAATTTGTATTTTTCCTTATTATAATATCTAACTAATAAAATAAAAGTAAAAGTGCCACAATATTACTTGAGTACCTTTATTTAACTACAATTCTAGCTTTCGATTTCATATAAAATTTTCAAACAAACTAAGCAATTCTTGTCATCTTGATTTCTATCGTTTGGAGCAATTATTTGAGTACTTCTGAAGGTGTGTAGTGTGTGTAATGTGCAAATGTTGTAAAGAATGTTAAAACAATTATTACAACAAACTTGAAAACAGAGTATAAAACGTGTAAACAACGGAAGACTAAAAACACACTATTGCAAGATGGAATACTTTTTAACACAAACTATATAAAATAGCTTGTGCTAGCCTTACGGTGAAATGTTCACTATAATAATATTAGTGATACAAAAGTTGTGTGAAGAGTTAAATCGTTCTCAACAGAAACAAGACTCGATATCACCTATCAAATCTATATTGGCTAAGTGTATAACACAATACACCATCAAAGTCGATCTCACTCTATATCGATGATCTCTCTATCTAAAGATATATGATTGATCACAAGTTATGCGAGATGTACTAAACTTCTAGGCATAACATAAAAGTTGGAATAATTATTCTATCACCTTTGAACTCAGGATCAACACTAGAGTAGGTGTACTCATTTATTCCACACTTGGTACTGAAAACTTCGGCTTTTATTTATAGATGGAAGTCTTCATCCGTAAATAACTTCTTCATGTAACTTCCTCCATGATCTTTTATTAACCGCTAATAATCTTATCTTTATTCTGATATCCTTGACTGCAACCGCCTGATCTAGATTGTTCTAAACGGATCTGGAATAGCCTGAAATATATAGATCTTTGTAGGTCTTTGTAGAACCTTCTGGAACCCGTAACCGCTCCATGTTGCAACCAATGCTTGCAACATTCACTGCAACATTGAGTATTCCAGAATCTTGTAGATCCTTCTAGATCTCCAACCTGCATGTCAAAACATCTAAAGCAACATTTGATCATAAGGTGTTAGTTAATGAGAAGAAAGGGCAAATTCATGTTGTTTCAAAGTAAATAGTGAATGCTTCACTACCAACAACATTAACAATCTCCCCCAATTTGATCTTTCTGCTACAACACACCCGATGTATATATTTTTAAATATATAAGTCAGTGATATATGTACAGTAGAGATCCACATCATATTGTACACATAGCTTTTCACACTTGTGTAGCAAAACACTCAAAAAACAAGATGAACAACTATAAGTTGAATCACCAAAATCAAGATGAATAACAATAAGTTAATTTACTAAAATCAAAATGAACAAACAAAATGAATATCATCATATATGCTCATTAAAACAAAATGAGTAACATAGTGTTTACTCATTCAAATTACAACTCAAAATATAAATAACTTAAATATAAACAACCTATCACTCTAATATAATAATGTCTTTCAGAAATTAAAACTAACTATCAGAGCTAGCTAATCAAAAGCATAAATAAAACAAGAGTACTTAGAGTTACACAATAAGGAACTTTGAGATCACTGTATAAACTATACAGCTGCAGCCATAAGTATCTTGCACTAAGCTCCCCCATAAATTGTGCTTCATCCAGTCTCTAAGTCAACTCAGACTTTGGCAGAGATCTCCATATAGCTCATCTTCCTCGGCTTCCTAGATATTGAATGTTGCAAGGTTTGCAACAGCATCTTCAGCAGCATCTGCACTTTTCCCAACACCATCAGGTCTAGTTGCAATAACTTCATCCACAACTGTCCCTCCTTCTTCAGCAGCAGGTTCAACAACTTCATCCATCTCTTGAATCACAACTCCTCGAGCAGTAACTGGTACTCCCCCTGTTGTGGTAGAAATTAGATTTTCCCAGTAGTTCTTTAGGAATTGGAGTTCATATATAGAGTCCTGCAAGTGTCTCAACTATGCTTGAATAAATTCAGGTGAGATATTCAAGGAGTATGCAGCAGGAGCCGAAATGTTGCTAGGTATGTCCCTAGCATTCTGAGCAGCATCTTCTTCAGGAACAGGGTCAGGAACGGGTTGGCCTTGTTCTGGAGCTTCTTCATCATTATTCACCTGTAAAGGTAAGTCTTGCACTCTATTTCCGGACAGCAGATAGTGAGATATACCCATCAGATTCACTCTTCCCCTTAACAACTCATTCTTCATATGGATAAAGTTATGACTTCTTAAGTAGCCATAGATCAACACAGGATAAGGCAGATTTCCTTTTTCAAAGATCTCCCTAGTGAACTTCATCATGTGATGAAAAATAGCCAATCCTAGATTGAAATTTTTCATCACACCTATTCTATACATCAGAACAGCTTGATCTCTGGTTACTTTGGTTGAGTTGGTGGATGATATCCAATTATACACAACAAGCTTATGTAAAACTGAATACATCGAAGTAAGAGAACCAGCAAGCATATTTCTTCCCCATTTGTTCACTCTACCCCCAGTAAGAACATGTATGATTTCATCCATGTGAGGAGCTTCTTCTTCAACATTTTCAACATGTAGAAACTCATTAATTAGATCAGGGGTGAATGGGACATTCCTATCTCTAAATCTCATTGTTCCATACCATTTAGAGTTTCTCCTAGAATGACCTTCTCTTAAACAAGCATAAAACTCATAAACCCAATTAGTAACAAAAGCATCAGTAAAGGTTACAACATGCATCAAGCTCCTTTCCTCTAGGTATCTTACCAGACCCTTAGATTCAAACTAATCAATGTTAATTTTTCTTTCAATTAACAAATTTCTTTTGCTTAACATAGTTATCCTTTGCTCAAGGGATTCATCATCAACATCAGTACTAGCTTGTTCAACAGAGTTTTCGAATTCATTACCTCTATCAGAATCAGTCTTGGTCTTCTCAGAACTGCTCTCAGGACTGCTATCACCATCCTCTGGTTCTGGTACTGCTGCACTTGTTCCAGCAATATCAGCAACATTTTCAAACCTCTTCTTTGTTCTCAGCTCAACTCTAGCTCTTCTTCTTAGTTCGGAGATGGGCACATCACTCTCATCAGAAGCTTCTTTGCCTTTGATTTGAGAACCTCCAGCTTCACCATCAGTTGAGTCCTTTGGGCTTGACTCATTTTTAGATTCAGAAAACACTTGAATAGGGTGTGTAGCAACATCTCCTTCATCATTCTTTTTCTTCCTTGAGGTCTCAGAATAATTCACCTTCTTCCAAGCTCTTTCAGAACGTCTCCTAGATAGAGCAGGGCTTCTTTTTCTCTTTCCACCCATTTTCTTCTTTACAGCCTTAGCAATTGGAATAGGCTCAAAGTCCTCAAACATTGAAGAATCAGTTTTGGGTGATTCTTCCTTGTCTTCCTCTGGCATTTCCACATCAGGCACTTCGACATTAGGGCTTTGTTCCCTAACTTCCTCAGCAACAGTTTCCTCAGCAATGGGAGCATCTTCCATAGCATGATCATTTGTTTCAACAACTTTTGAAACATTAGTAGCAGGGGTCTCGGCTTGGTGTGAGGATTGTGGTTTTTCAGGTTGGGCAATCGAAGATGTGCCTTCGATTTAAGAAATGGGTGAAGTGTTTTGGGTTTGGTTCATGTAGGAAGAAACATTGACTTCAATTGAGCCAATGGTCAGCTTAGAAACAATAAGAGTTCCTCGAAGGCTTTGGGTAATCCCATGAGCGATTGATTCAAGTTGATCGATCATTGCATCAGAAGGGATATGGATATTCATGGGAAAGGCTCGGATTGGAATCTGAGATGGAGGTGGTGTTGTGCTCGATGATGGAGCAACTGGTGCAACATCCTGGGTTGAGACCATTTTTGCGAGAAGGTTTAGAAGGTTTGAGGATTGAGAAGGTGGAGAGTTTGAGGGAATTTTTGAAATGTGAGAGGGATTTTTCCTGTTTCCACCCATTTTAAAGGGTTTCTAGAAAAATGCAAATGAAATATGGAATAAAAGAAATAACAATTTTAACCTAGAAAGTGAACACCTATAATCTCACCACTTATATGAAAAACTATTGAACTTCACTCATATGCTATCACACAGAATATTAAACACAAAGCATAAAGGGTATTTATAGGCGAAGAAATATGATTAGGCGTGAAATTGTCATGATTCGTCGCTCGAAATGCCCTTGTTTTGATTGATTTATATAAGTATTTAGAGTCAATTGAGAATCATTTCTATAAACTCATTAATTTGTTTCTTTGATGTTCATATTCAGATAGAGGGTGAAAATAGGAGTTCATAGGACTTTGAATCGGCCAAAATGGACTCCCGGTTGAGGAGATAGGAAGATTTTACGAACATGTGTACAGCTGCCGAAAAGTACTCGAGCAGAGTCACTCGAGTAGTCACTACTCGGGCACTCGAGTAGTGCACTCGAGCTGCAACAGGTCGAGTAGTCACTACTCGACCTATACTCGAGCAAATGTGTATTTTGGCCCAAAAAATCCCAAATTCGATCCCAAGTCAATTTATACCTTTCTCCAAGCATATCAACACATACAAACATATATTTTTACATATTTTGAGCGAGGAGAAGCTTGGGAGAGAGATTGGAAGAGTTTTATACGTTGTAATCGAGGTTTTAATTTATGAATTCTTAGCTTTAGTATTTCTTTTGAACGTATTAGATTAATTCTTTCTTTCTTTACTCTTTGAGACGATAAACCTTGGTTTTTCAGATTTATATAGATTTCTTTAGAGACTTTAATTTGTTCTTTCGTTTATGTTCTTGATTTCTTTCGTTAATTTAATTATGCATATGATTATTATTCTTGTGATTGCTTTTATTATTCAAACCACCATGTTAGGCTAAAACCCTTGTATGCTTGGGGTAGGATGAACTCGTAGAAGTAGGTTGTGGATACGTAATTAGGGTAATCCGTGACGTTAGGTTTTAATTCTCTTAATTAATGAATTCTTAAAATCAATCTTAACTTTAACTTTGAATTTCGTACGAAAGTGTTAGGGAGAGGACGACCGTATCACTCTTTAACAACTAGTAGTCTTAACGAGAAGGTTTAGAAGGGGTTAATTAATCTACCGGTTTAGCTATGCAGGACGGCCGCATCACCATTAGTTAAATTAGGGTCTCTTTAATTAAGCACAATCTATTAACTTGTTAGTGGATTAGTGAAGTCGATTGATAGGATAAAGTATTAGGGTTTAAATCTTGAGCTTTCATCTTACGATCTTTTACTTAGGTTATTTCTTGCACGTCACGGTTATCTTGAGTATGTACCTGCTACGTTAGTATACGTAGGAATTCCTATCTTAAGCATCACCATCACATACTTGCATACAAACCTTAGATACTTAGTTTAATTTTCCTTTTGCATTCGTAGAGCAATTTAATTTAGATTATTTTCTCTTTTCAAAAACCAAAAACATTTCATTCATATTAACTACGACGCGTAGATCTTTCATGAATCTATTCGCATACACACTTTCCCTTGGGTTCGATAATACTTGGTCCCTATACTTGCCAATACTACAGTGAACCCGTACGCTTGAGGGGAATCGACTAGTAAAAGTTGGTATATTCGCTTCAAGTCAAAATACAGAAGTTAAATTTTTAACCCACAAAAAGAAAATTTGGGATTTAAGACGTGAGGAATATCCACTTTTCCATGATGAAATCGTGGGTTTTCCATATTTTAAAATCCAAATTTCAATTAATTAAAGAACAAAAACTGTGCACGAAATTAATAAGAGGAAAACGTGGGTTTAAACATGTGATAATTAAAAAAATCCCTGAAAAATCGGTTATATAATTTGACTTGGAAAATAAATATGAATGACATATGATGTTTCATTCAAAATTGGAACACACACTTCAACATTGGTTAAAACATCCAATGTCGCATTTTTCATCAAACAACTTTAGCACTTTTATTCACATTGATCCATCTTTTCAAGAGAGTGCATCGTAGCAGCGAACTCCGTGCCCCATAATTACTCAATGGATTTGTGACATATTAATGTTTTACTAATCACCTTTTGAAAAGAAGGCATCGTAGTAGCGAACTCTGTGCTCCATAGTTACTCAGTGAATTAGTTACATCTTGATGTGCTTTTTCAAATTCAAAGCTTATTATGGGTTTGAGAAATGTGATTCCTCTTTATTTTTACACAACAATCATACTTGGTCCAGATTTATTTTACAAAGGAATTATGAAACAGAAAACAAGAACAAGCTTTAAGTAAAACATGCATATACCCTGATGTTGTTACAAATGTTTGAGCATACATAACATCCGTTTCACAATTACTCAGATAGTGCACATACCAAGAGATTTTCTAAAAAATGAGAATCTCTCATGGTCAAGAGCTTTAGTAAACACATCAGCAAATTGATTTTCAGTGGGTATATATTCTAACTTCACAATATTTTTCTCTACAAGATCCCTTATGAAATGATGTCTAATACTTATATGTTTAGTAAGTGAGTGTTGAACTGAATTTTTCGAAATGTTGATAGCACTAGTGTTATCACAATATACAGTTAAAATGTCACTCTCTAAACCATAATCACTAAACATTTTACTTAACCAAAGAAGTTGTGTACAACAACTACCTGCAACAATGTACTCAGACTCTGCAGTAGATTGTGATACACAATTCTGCTTTCTACTATGCCAGGAAATCAGGTTATTTCCCATGTAGAAGCAACCACCACTCGTGCTCTTCCTATCATCAATGTCTCCAGTAGACATGCTCATGGTTCCGGTTCCGAAAAGGTGGTTCCAAAAGTGTAAAATTCGGAACCGGAACTGAACCGTGGTAAAATCGATTTCGGTTCGGTTCCCGAACCGCCGGTTCCGGTTCCGAACCGTCAGTTCCGGCGGTTCTTTTATTAATTTTTTATTTTTAGTTTTTTAGGGTTTTTACTTGTGTTTTTTGGTTCTTTTTTATCTAAATGTAAATGACAAATTAAATGGAAAAAAATTTCATTAGTGATTGAACAATTACAAATTAGTAATTGAACTATTATAAATTAGTAATTCTAATTTAAAATAAGTATTTACTATCTATTATTACAAACTAATTGAAATATTACAAATTTACAAGTTTACAATTTAAGATCTTAATTTTTACAAAATAAATTTGGGGGGAGGAGTTAAAGAAATTCGACTTGAGCTTAATTTTAAAAAATGAACTTAGAAATTCTATGTTTGAAACTCAAAATTCTAAGTCATTTTTTTATGGTTTCTACTTGTATTTTTTGGTTTTTTAATCTAAATGTAGATGACATATTAAATGAAAAATAAATTCATTAGCAATTGAACTATTACAAATAAGTAATTTTGATTTAAAATAAGTATCTAATATATATTATTACAAACTAATTGAAATATTACAAATTTACAAATTGAATATTGAATTATTCCAAATTACTAATTACAAGTTTACAACTTAAAATCTTAAATTTTACAAAATAAATTTGGGGGAGGGGTTAAAGAAATTGGACTTGAGTTTAATTTTAAAAAATAAATTTAATAAATTATAAGTTTAAAACTCAAAATTCTAAGTGTAGAACCGCCGAAACCGCCTCGGAACCGCCGGTTCCGGTTCCACTAAAAGTTGGAACCAGAACTGAACCGTGTAATTTACGGTTTCGGTTCGGTTCCAGAACCGTGGAACCGTTCCAAAACCGGCGGTTCTGGTTCGAACCGACAGTTCCAGTTATTTTTTAGCATGTCTAGTCTACAGCCCAATCAGCATCACTGTATCCAACAAGTGCACTGCTTGTGTCTTTGCTATACCACATATACCAAGATCAGTTGTACCTGCCACATATCTAATGATTCTCTTGACAGCATTCAAATGTGACTCCTTAGGACAAGCTTGGTACCTAGCACAAACACAAACACTATACATGATATCAGGCCTACTTGAGGTTAAATACAGAAGACTACCTATCTTGAATCTATACAAAGTTGGATCAACATCTTATCCAGCATTGTCTTTACACAGTTTTTATGTAAATCCCATAAGAGTTTTCATGATTTTTGAGTTTTCTAATACAAACATTTTTACTAAATTCTTTGCATACTTACTCTGAGAGAAGAAAATACCTTTATCAGATTGTTTGATTTGAAGTCCTAAAAAGTAATTCAAATCACCTACCATGCTCATCTCAAATGTTGTTGTCATTACTTCAACAAACTTGTTTAACATGATGTTACAAGTTGAACAAAAAATAATGTCATCAACATATATTTGAGCTATTAGCAAGTCTTCTCCAGTATGTTTAATGAACAAGGTTCTATCAGCTTCTCCTCTTATAAAACCAAATTGCAAAAGAAAGCCAGTAAGTTTACCATACCAAGCTCTAGGAGCTTGTTTGAGACCATACAAGGCTTTCTTTAGCTTATACACATGATCATGATACTGTAGGTTTTCAAAGCCTTTAGGTTGTTCAACAAATGCATCTTCAATTAATATGTCATTCAGAAAAGCAGTTTTTACATCCATTTGATGAAGATTAATATTAATGTAACATGCAATTGCTAGTAACAATCTAATAAACTCTATTCTAGCAACAGGTGCAAATGTTTCATCAAAATCTATACCTTCAACTTAGGTGTAACCTTGTGCAACCAATCTAGCTTTGTTCCTAACTATGTTACCAGACTCATCAGTTTTATTCTTAAAAGTCCACTTAGTTCCAATGACATTGACATTGTCAGGCCTTGGAACTAATGACCAAACATCATTCCTTTCAAACTGATTAAATTCCTCATGCATGGCATTAATCCATTTCTCATCTTTTAATGCTTCTATAACATTCTTAGGTTCAGTTTCAGAATAATAACACTGAGCATTCACAACATTGCATATAGATGACATGCACACAGACCTTACCATATCAACACGGTTTGCACTTACTCTTCTTCTGGTTTGAACACCAACTGAAGCATCTCCAATGATCTGATTTGAAGGATGGCTTTTGGTAAGCTGGATTTTTCTTTGGAGTATACTGATTGTTCTGTGAAGAATCTGCTGAATCTGCAGGGGATGTTGTACCAGATGTTGGAACATTTGGTGAAACATTCTCTATTTTCAGTGATTCTATAGGAACCTCAGTAACTTCAGTTACATCTTCAGTGTCATTACCATCCATCAAATTCCTGTTATCATCAAACACAACATTCACAGACTCTTGAACAGTGTTAGTTCTAAAGTTATAAATCCTATAGGCTTTATTATTTCTAGAATAACCTAAGAAGAAACATTTGTCACTCCTAGAATCAAACTTATGCAATTGATCCCTATCATTCAGAATGTAACACACACAACCAAAAACATGAAAGTATTTCACACTTGGTTTCTTATTGTTCAAGATCTCATATGGGGTTTTCTTACTTCCAAATCTAAAATAGACTCTATTAGCAATATGACATGCTATATTTAATGCTTCAGCCCAAAATTTCTTAGCAAGATTTTTTGAATTGAGCATTACTCTCGCCATCTTTTGAAGAGTTCTATTTTTCCTTTCAGCAACCCCATTTTGTTGTGGAGTTTTAGGAGAAGAAAATTCTTGGACAATACATTTCTTATCACAAAATTCTGAAAACATGCTATTTTCAAATTCCCTACCATGATCAAACCTAATCCTGCTCACTTTCAAGTTGAAAACAGTTTTAAATCTCTGTAAAGAACTTTAAAAGCATCAAAAGTTTCATATTTTTCCCTTAAAAACTCAATCCAGGTAAATCTAGAGTAATCATCTACCACAACCAGTGGATATTTCGTACCACCAATGCTTTCAGTTTTCGTAGGACCCATAAGATCCATATGCAGTAATTCAAAATAGCGATGCGTTGTGCAATGTGCTAACATCTTATGCGACATCCTTACCTGCTTACCTCTTTGGCATGAACCACATACAGTAGGTGTAACTATCTTCAGTTTAGGTAATCCTCTCACAACTTCAGATTTGACCAGTTTTGCATGAATCTATAATTTGCATGTCCAAGTCTTTAATGCCACAGGACATTCTCATCACTATTTGACAAATGACACACGTCAGCTAACATATTACCAGTCATTAGACACTTATTATCCTTGTTTAGAACATAGCATGATTCCTTATCAAATTCAACATGCAAATTGTCATCACATAAGCAAATTAGCAAGTAAGTCATCAACATGCAAAATATTTTTAAGCTTAGGAAAACATTCAACATTCAAAGTTCCTTTTCCAATGATCTTTCCTTTTGATCCACCACCATATGTAACAGCTCCATCATTACAAGGTTCATAATCAGATAAGTAGTTAACATGACCAGTCATATGTCTTGAGCAACCACTATCAAAATACCATAGATCAGGCACACATGCTTTCAGAGAAGTTTGAACAACATTACAAGTAACATGTTCTTTTTTTTTCCTAGCACTTAGGATGTGAAGACATTTTAGAAAACTCTTTTTCAATTTTCAGATCTCTTTTCATCTTTTGACAATAAGGACGAATATGACAAATTTCAGAACAATAGTGACACACATACTTCTTAACAGACTTTTCAATCTTATGTACTTTTGTTTAAGCAAAAAGCTCATTTTTTCCTTTCACAAATTTCACAGGATTATTCACATATTTAGAAGTAGTTTCACCACAATAGCCTAAACCATATTTACTAGACTGTCCAATATTTAAGGAATCACTTACAATAGAAGAGATATTAGAATACTTCTTAAAACTTAAAGTAGAATTTTTTAATTCTTCCTTTAGTTTAGATATTTCTAAGTCCTTCCTTGTTAAATTAACTTCCAGCTTTGTCACAGTCTCTCTGAGATCATAATTCTCTTTGGTTTTACTTGAAACATTATCCTTTATGCCATTAGAACCTGTCTCATCAACACACCCATTAAAACAGTTCAAATCTGAATGATTTTTGACAAATATTGTTTATGATGTTTTAACATCTGAAACAACATCAGTGTCTGAATCATCCAGATCATCATCTAAAGAATCATCATAGTCAATTCTAGTAAAAAAAGCCAATTCATCATCTTTTGAACCTTCAGGTTCATCATCTGAGTCATCACTAAAGGTAATATTAAAATTCAGTTTTTGCCTTAATCTGGTATTAGCACACTCATTTTCATAGTGTCCAAATCCAGTACATGCATCGTATTTAACTGATTTTCTAAATTCAGGATCATACCTTGATCTGTTACCTTTGAATTGTCTGGATTGATTCTGATCCTTCCTTTTCGCTGGGTCAGATGGTGTGTTGTTGAAGGGAGTCCTTGGTTGGGCATTCCCTCTGGATCTGTTCATCTTTTTCTTCAAGTAGGAGTTGAACTTATTTGTGAGAAAATGCAATGTGCTCAGGAGTGTTGTAACATTAGTCTAAAACATCTTCATCAGACTCAACCTCGGTCACAAAGGACTAATTTTCAGTGTTAGAAGATGTTTCACCTTTGAAAACAACAACCTTCTTTCCTTCACTTGCATCTTCAGGTTGAGTTATGTCCATCTCATATGTTTTGAGAATACTTACAAGCTCATTTTGACTAAGAGTATCAGTGTCCTTGGCTTCTTCAATAGTACAAATTTTTGCATCGAACCGTTTAGGTACAAATCGCAAAATTTTGTGTACAACACGTACATTGGAAATTGGATCACCAAGTGCGTGTGATTCATTTAAAATCTCACTCAACCTTTCATTGTAAGCTATGATTGTCTCATCATCCTTCATCCTCCGATTCTCGAACTTGGTCCCAAGCATTCGAAGTTTGGTCCTTCGAACACTTCCACTTCCTTCACAGTGTTCTTGAAGCCTCTCCCATGCATCTTTAGCCGTGGTGCATGTTGATATGATCTTAAACATAGATACATCAACAGAGGTCAAGATTGCATTGAGAGCTTTGGAATTGTAGCTCGCCGTCGTGGTCTCCTCATTGGTCCATTCAATCTCCCGTTTGACTCTTGTCTCGCCATCATCATCTGCTTGATTTCTGGGCCATTCCCAGCCGGTCAGAACACTTCTCCAAGCATGTTCATCAATAGACTTGACGTACATGTGCATCTTAGGTTTCCAATAGGCATAGTTGTTCCCATCAAGAATAGGAGGCCTAAGTGGGGTGTTAGCAGGATATTCCATAGCAAAAAGACACACTAAAAATACAGGATCTAAACTTAGCACGTCAAGTTTATGGCTCTAGTGCCAATTGAAGGTGTGTGGTGTGTGTAATGTGCAAATGTTGTAAAGAATGTTAAAAAAATTATTACAACAAACTTGAAAACAGAGTATAAAACGTGTAAACAGCGGAAGACTAAAAACACACTATTGCAAGATGGAATACTTTTTAACACAAACTATATAAAATAGCTTGTGCTAGCCTTACGGTGAAACGTTCACTATAATAAGATTAGTGATACAAAAGTTGTGTGAAGAGTTAAATCGTTCACAATGGAAACAAGACTCGATATCACCAATCAAATCTGAATTGGCTAAGTGTATAATACAATACACCGTCAAAGTCGATCTCACTCTATATCGATGATCTCTCTATCTAAAGATATAGTATTGATCACAAGTTATGCGAGATGTACTAAACTTCTAGGCATAACATAAAAGTTGGAATAACTACCCTATCACCTTTGAACTCAGGATCAACACTAGAGTAGGTGTACTCGTTTATTCCACACTTGGTACTGAAAACTTCTGCTTCTATTTATTGATGGAAGTCTTCATCCGTAAATAACTACTTCATGTAACTTCCTCCATGATCTTTTATTAACCGCCAATAATCTTATCTTTATTCTGATATCCTTGACTGCAACCGCCTAATCTAGATTGTTCTAAACGGATCTGGAATAGCCTAAAACGTGTAGATCCTTGTAGGTCTTTGTAGAACTTTCTGGAACCCGTAACCGCTTCATGTTGCAACCAATGCTTGCAACATTCACTGTAACATTGAGTATTCCAAAATATTGTAGTTCCTTCTAGATCTTCAACCTGCATGTCAAAACATCTAAAACAACATTTGATCATAAGGTGTTAGTTAATGAGAAGAAAGGGAAAATTCATGTTGTTTCAAAGTAAATAGTGAATGCTTCACTGTCAACAACATTAACAACTTCTATAGTAATATGTTATATGATGAGAGGTAAATAGTTATATTAGTGGCAAGATTTTTATTCACTAAAGTCTTTTAATAAGGATAAATATTTATTAGTGATTGACATGATTTCTCATCACTAAATTTTATTTAGTGAGGCTATTTCAAATTTTAGCCACGACTTTCCCATCAGTGTAAACATCTTTTCTTGTAAGTATAAGCCAAAATTAATGAGTAAACAATTTGGCAATCCTCCTGACTCTTGAGGCGTTAATGGGGCTTATTCTTAGTAATTTTTGTTGATAATAATGACATTTGGGTCTAATTGTTTGGGCTGTAAAAGTTAATTTAGTACTCAATCACTCTCATATTATAGGATCAATTGTTGTCTACTTCTATTAAAAAATAAGGCTTAATACTAGCAATGTGCAACTATTATTGGGACAATCTTTCCTCCAACATATCATTTTTATGATGGTATATAAATGAAAAATAAATTTTATTACCAGTACCACTGAAAAATTTGAACCAAACACCCTCTCAATAAATTGATGATCCTGCCTCATTTACCTTAGGTATATCGGATCATCTCCCTTCACCTAGGTATATTAAATTAACATATCATTATCACATTAAAAGTTAACTCACCACATTTACGGGAGCAAATCCTCTCCCATAGAGATTCCCTCCATTAATGATGGTGAGATTCTAAAAGTGATGTTGGTAGGTATATGTGGGGGAGCGGATCCTCTCCCGCAGAGTAATCCCTCTATTTTCTAAATTTACTAACATCTCAACCCTTAGTTATAATCAATGGTTAAGAATGTGACACGTCATTTTAGTTATTAAAAAAGTCTGCAAAATTTATCAAACACACTTTATTTTATCCTTCCAGCCTCATCTGTGTATTACCACCACCACCCACCTCTGTTCTTCCTGTTCCTACATCAAACACCAGTCTCAAGTGTTTGGATATGATCCCACCAATTTCTTTGTCATCATTTCTTCTTTCCCAATTTTTTTTATTTTTCGTCCACTCTTTCGTCAGATATGATTTTTCATCATTTAATTATTTACAGCACATTAATTCAAGAAACTATTTACTGGAAATTTCGTGAGGGATGAGTTTCCTTGTAAATGGAGAAGAAAGCCCAGACTTAGTGAGGGATGAGTTTTCCTTGTAAATGGAGAAGAAAGCCAAGACTTACAGTGAGGGATGAGAAGCAGAATGAGTTTCCAATAATCAAGTGACATACTGAATGACAAGAAAACTTATACCAGGAAGAAAAAAATGAATTCAGAAAAAATTAAATTTGGGCAAAAATGAATTCAACAAAAATTGAATTTGCAGCTTTTTCCGTCAAAAGAAAAAATTGTAGCCTACCATGAATTTATAAGGGATGAGTTTCCTTGTTTATGGAGGAGGAACAATTGATTTAGAATCTTGATATGGCAGTATAGGGTGTGATGACCTTTTTTTAGGTAAATTTAGGAAATTGAGGGATTCTCTACGAGAGAGGATCTGCTCCGCCCTTTTTTCCATCTACTCTTCATTGGAAATTTAGGAAATATAGCACTATCTCCATTGGAGGTACTGATAAGTGAGAGGTGGAGACGCAATGGTTTTAAGTAGAATCTAAAGATAACAACAGTAGGATTAAGCACAATTTGTCACACTCTAATTGAATAGTTTTACAAGACATAATGGTCATTTGTGTGGGAGTAAAAAGATCACTTTAGTACTCTGCGTAAGGAAAAGGATACGAGGTAAAAATTCTTGGTAGTTGTCTACCCTGATGCAACTCACATTTCTAAATCCTAACGAGTGGCTCCTCCTATAAGCATCCAAGGATTTCCTTCTTCTTTCAAAAGGAACAAGGGCAAGATAAGGACTAATGATTGATATATGGCGACCTACAACTCATCTTTCAAGTCCTTTTCCACCACATTCTCCGTATTGGGAGATTCTGTTTCCTTTTCGACGACCTCCTCCGTTTCTTCCACTTCCTCTTCCTCCTCAACCGTTGCATCAGGGCTGATCTTGAGGCTGTTCTTCACTGACCCGTAGATTTTAGAAGCAAAGTCCTTAGGATCAGTGGGCGAAAACCCACTCTCCATAAGGGCCGTTTGGTATATAAGTTGAGCTGTTTGTTTCACACCTTCATCCTCGGAATCAGTAGCAACCCTCTCGCGAAGCTCCTTGATGATAGGGTGTCTCGGGTTAATTTCGAGCACCCTCTTACCACGCATGTAAGCTTGCTTGTTTGCGTCAGAGAGTGTTTGGGATTGCATAATCCTTTCCATGTTGGCAGTCCAACCATATTTAGATGTCACGACTACGCAGGGGGTGTCGGCCAAACGGTTGCTTATCTTCACATCATCTACATTTTCAGTGGATAGAGCTTTCTTCCACCATTTAGTCAGATCTTTGAATGACTCCTTGAGTTCTTTGTCCTTGGAGTCTTTCCCAATTTTCAGTCCTTCTTTGGAGACGTTCTGGAATTTCTGGTCTTCGTAATCCATCAGATATTGCATCAGATATTCGTCTACTGGGTCCGTGAAGAAAATGACCTGAAGGAAGCAGTAGAGTTAATTATGACATAGCAGGATAAAAGTGAGATGCTCAAAATTGGATGAGTAAATTGCATAATTAGTCTCATATCTATTAGGTATCTGAAATTTATAATCCCACACGAAAGTCCCATAATTTTTTTAAACAAAAAATTAATTTTGGTCCTATATTGATTTTTATTTTAGAATGAAGATTAATAACTAATTCGAGTTGTTTGATAAAGTTAACATTTTGGAATCTCAATATGCCACGTAGCGACGAATTGTCAGTTGCTGCACGGAATTTCAACAACTCGCGTGAGCGGCATGTGCAAAAACCCAGCAATCTTGTCAACACAGTACTAAAATTGTAACATTTTAAAAGGTTATGCGACTTAATCAAGGAAATTAATCCATATGGAATCAAAATCGCCAACACCCTATATAATAGATATAGGTCCAATTTTGCAATTAACTCTTAGAAATCCATTTACCTCATAATTCTTCTTTGTTAGTCTCTCAAGGAATGGAGATTTCTCCAGTTGTTCCTTGCTTGTTCCGGTGATGTAAAAGATATCTTTCTGTCCGGACTTCATGCGTGAGATGTACTGATCCAGTGAGGTTAGCTTACCATCTGATTTAGTGCTGCAACCAAATTTTTATTCGCTTAAATCAAATAATAGTTGTTGAATTGCAATAAATTATATGCTGTTTAAAATTAAAAGAAACTTACGTTTCAAACCGAAGGAGTTTTGCTAAGCGGTTCCTATTAGTTGCATCCTCGATTATACCAAGCTTAATTGACTTGCCATATTCATTCCAAAACTTTGTATATTGACCCTTCTTCTCATTGTCATCGCTAGATTCTTCAACATCTGCAGCAGCATAGTATTTTCAAAATATATCAGAACCTGTGTGGCAGTTACTGAATTGGAAGAATAGAGAAGATATTCTAGATGTACAACTATGCTGATCTAATTATTATTAAACCAGAGCAGTCAGAAGGATAATCTAAACAGAGAACCAGCTAAACTATCTTGGTTTCCTAATTTCAGGCATGTCATACCTTTCTTATCACTAGATTCATCAGGATCCTCTTCAGCAATCTTCCTGATCATATCAAGGGCCTTGCGGATAAGTTTTTTCTTTATTGTTTTCAAGCTGCTATGTTGTTGTAGCATTTCTCTCGACACATTCAGTGGCAAGGTGTCAGAATCAACGAGACCCTAATCACATACGCCAAACGATAAGAAACTGCACCAAAAGCTCAATATTGCAACAAGAACTCGATAAAAATGAAAATTACCATCAAGAAATTCAAATATTTGGGTAGAAGCTCATCAAATTCATCAGAGATAAAGACACGTCTGACATATAATTTCAAGTTGGACTTCTTTGAATTGTAATAGCTCTCATACAAATCACTAGGAGCCTTTGGAGGCACAAACAATACAGCCTTGAATTCAACATCACCTTCAGCTGTAAAGTGACTCCAAGCTAGAGGCTTCTCATCACCAAAGTCCTGAAAGAAGGTTTATGACAAAAATAAATAAATAAATAAATTAAAAGCTGCTCCAATAGAACAGGGAAACGGAAAGAACAGAAATGATACAAACCTTGGCCAGAGAGTGATAGAATTTTGTATATTCTTCATCTGTCACTTCCTTTGGATTACGTAGCCAAATAGCTTTCATATCATTCAAAAGTTCCCATTCATGTGTAGTTTTCTTAACTGTCTTTGTTTTGGGCTTTTCTTCTTTCTCAGCATCTTCTTCTTCTTCATCATCATCAGAAGATTTACTTTCAGCTGTTCATTACACAAGGGGTATTAGTGAATATGGAGAAAGAGCTAGAAGCCTGGAACACACGGTTACATAATCATATATGCATGGGACAGGGAAGATTTAGCAGATGTATCACATACAAGTTTCATCATCGTCACTGGAGTCATCTTCATCAGCAGGAACCTCCTCATCCACTTCTTTCGTAGCCCAAAGGGATATGGGGAAGTTGATAAATTCAGAATACTTTTTCACCAATTCCTGCAATAATTTTCAAAGAATAAATCATTATACTCAAGATCTCCAAATCCAAATGAAAATTAAGCACTACTTATTAGATTAGAACAACCAATAATATATATTAGCATCGTATGCAAAAGGTTTCAAGTGAGTAGATATCCATCAATAAATGATATAAAATTGATCATCACACTCTCCATCCATTATTTAACAAATTTGAAAGCGCCCAACTTAGTTTGCAATAAAGGGCAACTCTTCCACTAATATGCACACAATCTAACAGGAAGAACCTAAATGATGCGTCCACTTCTAGAGTCAATACTCTTACGAATTACGGCAAAAATATACAATCCAGCATCTAAGAACTTGAAGAATAAAAGGGTATTTACAGTTGACCAACCTTCAATTTGAACTCGTCCAAGTACTCCTGTGCTTCATCTCTTAGATGTAATCTGATTTCAGTCCCACGACCAAGTGGTTCGTTCCACTCATCCTCTGATATTGCAAAAGCTCCATCAGCCTTCGACTCCCATACATACCTGTATGTGGTCAAGTTTTACATACTTAGAGCGTATCATAAGGAGACATCTGCAGTAGATAACCCACTGTAAAACTAGGTCCGAGAAACATACTGTTTATCGTCATTATGCTTGCTAATTACTTCAACATAATCTGCCACAAGATATACCGAGTAGAATCCAACACCAAATTGCCCAATAAGGTTTAGATCGCCACTTGTTTGCATTTTTTCCACAAATGCTGCAGATAGCACATCATAAACAATTAGCTATGATTACACCTAACCAGCAACAGCAGCATCAAAATGTACAGGTTATACATTAAAGTCATTAAATTTTCAAAAATCATTTATAGTTACCTGATGTCCCAGATTTGGCAATGGTACCCAAGTTCTTGATCAAATCCTCCTTTGTCATTCCTATACCTCTATCACGGATGGAGAGTATTTTCTTCTCCTTGTCCAATTTTATCTACATTTACCAGAAAAGAAGCCTTAGTAACCACAAGTATCAGTAAACTTTCATAGGATATCAGTTCAAATCCTGGAAACCTTAAACTGACAGACGATCATGGGATATTCTAATGTGCGTAACAATATTAAATCAAGTAAACTAAATGAATTCTGACATTTTTATTCAGATTCTAATAAGACCAATCTCTATGTAATAACGTAAAAAGCTACTAATATTATCTTCGCTGACTGTAAAAGAAGAGTTTTGAACATATTATCACACCATAACAAACCTGAATCTCAAGCTTGGCATCGTCACCTTCACCCAAAATTTCTTTGTCAGTGAGTGAAAGGAACCTAATCTTGTCAAGAGCCTGAAAAAAAGTTTAAGCATCAAACCGGAGTGTTGCCTGAAGTGAACTCATGAATACAATAATAAAACTCACATCTGAAGCATTCGAGATCAACTCTCTCAAGAAAATATCTTTGTTGCTGTAAAGAGAGTTGATAATAATATCCATAAGGCGCGACACCTCGGCCTGGAACTCAAATTTCTCCGCATTTGTTCGGAGAGTTTTTCTGGACATCGACTCCGATTCTCTAAATCACAACAACAAAATCAACATAAACAAGCGCCCAAAAATGTATCCGAATTTCAACGAATTAAGATTCAAATCACCTCTTAACGACATCAGAATCAGTTGATAATCCATTCGGAACGGCGCCGATCCTCTCTTCCACCTTCGGCGGATCTACCGGCGCATCCGAATCGACTTCTGCATTTGCCTGAATTTTCCTACCTACAAAACTCAATTACATCAGAAGAAACTTCAATCATCCGAAATCCAATACATTCCACCAAAACGTTAGCTCCAAAACTAAATTAAGCACGGTAAACTCAAGTACTCCTCAAAACAATAAAACAGCAGCGAAATATAATTAAAAAAAATTATACTACCTTGATCCGGAAGAAGAAATAATAGGCATATCAAAAATAGAACGGAAGGGACCGTCCATTTCTTCCTCATTGTTCGATTTGCTGCGAATTTTGAGCTCAGAATGTTTAACGTCGAATTATTCTGCAGCCTAGTGAGAGTGTTTATATGCTGAGATCTTGGCACGAGTATGAGCTCTCTGATTGGTTAGGATTTGCCGTGGTGGAGAATCCAACGGTCGTGATGAGTTTATGGCCACGTGGGAGCATTCTATTGGGCAAGACTTGCTTATTAGACGTGGTAGATTTGTAGCTGTGGGGTTCTGGAAGACTCTATGGAGAAGACTTAGAAGACCGGCACTTTATAGAGTATGGAACGGAGCACGCGTCAAATGTCAAGCAAGCACCAATAGTTTTAGTGAAACCAGCACTACGTCCCCCAATCATTTTTTTGTAATTGTGTTTGAATTTTTGTCACTTAATTATACTCATTTGTTTTATGTAAAATTATTTTTTACATCGTACAAATATTTAAAACAAAACAATATTATTTTGGTCCCAATTATTATTTTTTTTTTTTGGAAAATTAGTCCTAGCAGCCTCATTGACATAAATATTTGTGTAAATAGTCAAATTTTTTGCTCAATTAAAAAAGACACCGTAAAGTACCTCAACCTGTCAACCAACATCGAAACCAAGAACCCAATTTATGAAAGCATCACAAAGAACGTTTAACAACAATTTCGTCCCCCTTGGAGATCTAACAAATCTTCTCTGAATTTCTTCGTCGTTGTTAAACAAATTGTCTTAAACGAAAAGGGGAGGTAAAGACTCTGAAAAGCTATTTTATCTCTCCCCTGCTTCCTCTATGTAATGTTGATTAGTTGTTCCCATTGTAACTACTTAGGGGCCGTTTGGTCTACGGGATATGATTGGATTAGAATGACTATCGAAAAACGGATAGACTAGAATCAGAAAATTTAGACTAGAACCAAATTTTTTGGATCGAATTATACAGAAGATAGTTGTTCTAGTCTATCTAGGGTCATGGTCCTGTGCAATCACTCAAACTAAACACAAGATTATCTGGAATTATAAAGACAGTCTCAGACAATCCCTCGAACCAAAAGGTCCTTAAAGAACTATTGCAATCTACCTTCCTAATTACCATTCACCACTGATCGAAAACATATAATATATCCAAGATATTTGATGAAAAGCCAAACATAAGGCATGAGGATAAAAGATGTTTTAGGCAGGAGTACATTTTGGTTAGGAACGCTGCCAATTGGGTCCTGTCAGCCGTAAGTGCAGGTGTCGCCGAGACAGATCTTCCACAGTTCGTGAAAATTATATTCAAGAATTGAAGGTTAGTTGTTTAATTTCATGCCCAAGAACTCTTATTTCTTGGGTGAATGTGGACAACACATAATGTTGAGAAAGTGTTTGATATAATGTCTAAAAGAAATTTGTTTCTTTTCTACTCCCTCCGTCCCAGAGGAATTTGCACGCTATCTTTATTTTCGTGTTTTAGCGAGCAAGTTGTTTATTAATATTTGAAATGATAAAGTGACTTTTAAGATAGTGTATGATAGATCTATATCTCTTCTATTATAAAGTGACTTAAAAATTATTTTATTATTTTAAATACTAATAAAAAACTCACTCGTTAAAACACGAGAAAACAGTAAATGTGCAAATTGATTTGGGACTGAGGGAGTACTAGAATATGAGTAAATGTAATGAGTTGTGTTCCTTAGGTATTGAGATATAATGAATCTTAAAGATGCACATTCCTCTCATAGTTGAGTTGTCTAGCAGACTCATTCAAGCAATGCCAACATTAGAAAACATAATCTGTTGTCTACTTCTTACCTCAACTCTATTGTAATAACTAGATACTCATTTTTCCTTAGAGAACTTGTTTGACTTATGCATATTGAATCTTCATTGGATTGATCTATGCAAAAGAAACTAATTATACAACATATTGCGCTCTCCCTCTCTCTCTCTACTTGTTTGTAATAGATGCCCACATTAGGTTTGATGCAAATTTAGAGACACTCATACACATTGGTCAACTTTACGGATTTAATTGATTTTAGTGGCAAGGAATTAGGCTTCTTTGAATACATCGTTGGAAAGCCACACGAGTCTAGTTTCTAAGAAATTTTGAATTTTGTAATTTGAAATTTTGAGTGAGAAGTTATGGTCAAATTACTAGAGTGTGACAAAGCTGCTCAGGAAACTGACAAGAGTTCGTCTTTTAGTCTTTTATGCGTGTTTATGCATTTTTTCAGTTAAGAATCAAGTTTATTTATTTAGTATCAGATTTAGGATGTTAATTTATAATTATTGAGTCAAAATTAGTCAATTTTTAATGCTAGGAAGGCGAATAGTTTGGTCTACATACATGTATTAAGTTTGTGGAGATTTTCCAACACACATGTATTTAAACTCTTTGAAGTGAAAATGAGAAGAATCACCTTATGAATAGAAATTCTACACTTTCATATAAACTTTGTGACTTTGGGGGTTTCAGCCATGCAAAAATTAAAGAAGGTGTTTGGGTTAGTTACCTAAACCCCATTTTAGAAGTCTTAATTGTCAATAGTCATCTCAATTTTTCTACATTTCAAGGAATCACATTTTGTGGAGTCCATAGTACAAAACTATCAGCCCACTTTCTGATTTTTGCAGGCTGTCAATTTTTTTTGCAGGCTGTCTTTTTGCTTTTTTTTTTTTAATATTACACAACTTTTTTTGTAGGCAATTTTTTTACTTTTTTTTTTTTTTGAATTTTACATCTCCCAAATTCTTTTTTTTTTTTGGCCGAATCTTCTATCCTTTTAATTAATGCAACCTCTTTTTTTTTTCTTTTTTAAATTCACTTTACCCTAAATCCTCTTCTTCTTTTTTCCCAGTTTTCATTCCCCTAAATTCAGGCCATTTTTTCTTCATTTTTTTTTTAGAATGAATCCATTTTTTCTTCATTTTTTTAAATGAATTTACACAATTAAAAAAATGCACAATCTCATTATCAATAAGTATTTTTGCATATATAAAGTTCTAAAAATACATTTAACATAAAATTACATCTAAATATTCTAAAATTACATTAAAAAAAAACAATGAACACCCTTACAATCCCCAAATAAAATTGCATATTCGGATAATTATTTTGCATTACACAACAATTTATTTGCATATTGTAATATATTTTTTTTTTGTATAATGCAACAAATTATTTGTATAAAAATGCAAAACAATTTCTCCCAGTATGCCCCTCTTCTCTTCGCTCCACCATTTTTGTCGAACTCCCCCATATGCAAAAAATAATTCAACATTAAAGAAAATTTATACAATGATACTTATAACCCAATGCACATAAGGGTAATCAACCTCATTGTCATTTCAAGAACATAAAATGTGAAACATTTATGGATATATTGAACTCATCATGAACATCATCTATTATGTTTTTCGGAGTGTATACACGGTTAGGATCATCATACTTTGACATAATGCGGCTTCCAATAATTGAGTATGTAGCATGTTTGTGGTCTTTACGTCGAACACTCAATGAGCAAGCGTGCAAACCGACATACTTCTGAATTTCAAACATGTTAGATCCTTTCATCTTTGTGGCTCGTAACCTCCAATTGCATTTCTCATCAATACATACAACACAATATAGACTTGTGTTTGATCTATCCACCTTAAACTCAAAGTGGCATCTCATGGCAAGTAATTGCAGCTTTGATATCAAAGACTTTTTGCATTTGAAATTTTGTTTAACTTGAACGTCTTCACTTTTTGGAATCCTAACTGAAGATCCAGCCTAGGTGGGAACTAAATGCACTGTTGTATTTTGATCATTAGGGATATGAGGTTCCTCAAAGGTGGTAGCATCTATAGGGACTTCATTGACTTGTGGATCGGAGCATGAACTTATTCTGCAACTTCTCCTCTCTCAGAACTTTTTGCAACTATAATAAAATCATTCCACCTCGTATTGTTTGTTTCTCTTTGCTAAAAAAAAAAAAACCACTTTCCCAATTGTGCACCATATCTCCATCTCTAATTTCATCCACATCATTTGAAGTCAAGGGAAATACTTGTTCATGTGGTGAATCAGTTCCATCTTGACATCTCTGATTATCAACATGATTGAAGATCTCTTTTGTGATAATAGATACACAAAGTGGTGGGCCCATTAGAAAAGGTAAAAAGTGTGTCTCATTGAAATAAAATGAGGTTTTTTTAAATGTAGGGAAATTGAGAAGGCTTAATGCAATTAGGCTCTAGAAAGTGTGGCTCTAGGCAATTATCCTTTTTTGTTTTGATAAGATGATCATTAAGTCAAAAAGGTAATAGGTGTCCTCTAAAAAATAGAGTAGGGTTGCGTGTGGCTATCCACTCATTTCTGATCTGAATACAAGTCAATCGCCCTTCTGCTTGTTAAATTCATTCATGAACAAAATTCATGGCCAGGTAACACAAAGGAGGATAATGAAGGAGGAAAGAACCAAATACATTTTTTTCTTTCTAGAAATGGTTAATGCATTTGAAATATTTAAGATCAACCATAGCTTTAATCCCAACACCAATATTCTCCCACACATAGATGTCATAACTCACCTTAATTCCTTAGACATTTACATAGTGGTTTAAAGTCTTCTCTAATGAAAAACCTAAAACTAATAGATTTATACTGTATTAAAGTTGAAAATGTATTCAATTCATAATGCTTGTTCAAGAATTTATGTTCAAGGTTGCAATGGTAACTTGAGTTTAATATTCTAAATGACCAACATAGGACTAATTTACACGACAATTTGAGAATTTTTTTTTATCTATTTATACTAAATTACCACTTTCATCTTGAATTCAATTTGTGAACATAATTGTGCTACACCACGAAAATATATACAATTGAAGATTTAGAACTAATCTCGATTTTATCTCTATTTATAGGATCAACTATGTGTTTAAACAACTCAATGATTACCATAAGCAAAAGTTTGAATGCTCGTGTTTTAAAAATCTTTTGAAGTTCAGGAAGGCAGATGTTGGATACCAGCTGTTTCACCAGCTCTTGATGAGAAAACATTATTGAACCCATGGTTGTTTTGTACGGTTAAGGATGTTGATAAATTTAATGATTATCGATGGGAAACGAAATCATTTTGTACACCATGAAGAACTTCACGGGAAAGGTGGAGAGTGCATTAGGTAACTCAGTGCAAAAGAAGGACATAAAATACAGTCTACATGGATTTTTGTTAGCAGACATGGTAGTATATTTACATTTGAAAAATAATTTTTTGCCAATATGTCACATATTTACCTTCTAAAGTTTTTTTTACAGATATGGGGCTTGGAAGCAATTCTTACTTTTGGAGAGAAGTTTGCCAATTTTAGTGGAGAAATAGTGTCTCGTATGCATATTGGAGAGAAATACATTTTAACAACAATTTATTCATTTGGATGACAAGGAAGATTAAAGGGTTGATAACACATATAATATCGAGGCTATATTGAGTCTGTATCTGAAGCTTGCTCGACAGTTAACGATGATGATGGTGATGAAGATGGTGATTTCGTACATGAACAAAATTCAAAATTATATCTCTCAAATAATTAGACAAAAAAAAATTGAATACATTCAAAGATTCAATTATGGTTGAGATTAATGCACCGAATAAGAAAATGGACAAGTTGACTGATTTGACAACCAACGGAGTTCAAGAAAACACCACACAAGCAACGAAGAGTGCTAGTGATGACCAAGATGGTTATAATCAAGAATGATGAAAACCAAAAGGATATCAGAGAGGATTCTTTAGAAGATCAAGCAGGTATTATATAAATTTTATCTTTTATTTTTTAATTTAATACTTCCTTTGTTCCGGTATCATTCGCATAGTTGAAACAACACACTTTTTAAGTAAAATAGTGACATATGAGTATTTATACGTATATTATTGTGAGTGTGCACGAAAATTTTTATTTCCTTTTCTTTTAGTGTGCAAATAATTTTAGAACGGATGAATAAGGAAAGCGTATTAATAATAATGGGACGAAGAGAGTATATGTTTAAATGATTATAATTTATTATAATAATGTAACTTTTAGGTGATGGCTATAAAAAAAAGTGTATGAGGACGTGAGACAACATTCTAAAGTTGATGGTAGATATTTTTCACAATATAATTAATTTTAATTTTTTTTATTACTTATCTGTAACATTTAATTTTTATACATAGATGTGCCAATGGAAAGATAAAATTGTAAAATATTTACTTAGATGCATCGATGGGAAGTCACCAGTGTTAGGAAAGTCTTGGAAGGGTTGTAGATTCCTGTATATTCTTTGTTATTTGTTCGATCATTGAATTGCACTCAAAGTTGGTATAAAGATGGGATTGGTTGAAATTTATGATAGTATGAATAGTCGTCGTAAATATCATAAGTTATCATCGTTTACACATTTTCGCGCAAAATTTATACGCTCTACCGTGGATAAGAATTGCGACATCAAGATTTTGATCTAAAGTATGTATTATGTCTTCAACAAGTTAACATGTAAGCATGTTAGATTTTTGTATGTGTTCTTATTATATATTTATTATACTAAAATTCCTTCTAATGCAGATTTAATTAAGGTATGGTCATTGTGAAGTACATAGAAATTTTTGTGGCTCAGAGAGATGTCAGTATTATTTGTCCTAATTATATGCTAGAATGGAGGAAGAAACTTGCAGCCGAGATTTTCAACCATTACTTTGACCTATATGTAATAGTTAGTGATTTTTTATGGGGATTTTTTTTCAAAAAAATATAATTTTTTAGGCTTATTCAATTAGTTATAGTTTTAAGAAAATAATAATTTTAAGAATGTGCTTTAAGTTCCAATCGTTCATGTATATTCTCATTATTGGGTTAATAAGTCTCCCACTCGGATGTTGCTTAAAGAGTGGATAATCGATTGAACTGAGAATTGCGCTTATACAAAGAAATGTGCCTATTCAAATTTGTTAGCATTTTCAGAGCTTTGAATTTTGATTGAATGAATGTTGAGATATATAATGTAAAGTTGTTGACTTTTTCTTGCATCCATTTGTCAGAAGCTTTTAGTGGAAGATAATTTGTGCTACTAATTTTGATTTATATATATATATATATATATATATATATATATATATATATATATATATTGGTTGGTTTTACCAAATTTTATGCTCTAACTATGAATCCAAATAAACTCATTTTCCTTGTCATTAGTAGGCGAAATGCTGATTGCACAAAAGTCAGCCTACATATATAGAGGGTGTTTGGCTGAACTTAGAAGTTGTTTAAGAGCTTATAAGCACTATCAACGTGTTTGACAAAATAAGATGTTTAACAGCTTATAAGATTAAAAAAAAAAAAAAAAAACTCTTAACATCTTATAAACTCTAAAAAAAATAAGTTGGGATTTCCCAACTTATTTTCCTAACCACCTCCACCCCAACCACTCACCCTACCCTGGAACCACCCCATCCCTCCCCACCCCCACTCACCTCTACCTCAACAAAAAAATATAAATAAAATTATTTATCTTAAAATTAAAATTTAAAAAATATTTATTATTAATTCGCAAAGATCTTATAAGTTGAATTAGTCAAACACTTTAGCAAACTTATAAGATCTTTGACAAAATAAGATGTTTAACAACTTATAAGATAAAAAAATTAAGCTCTTAACATCTTATAAACTGTAAAAAATAAGTTGGGATTTCCCAACTTATTTTCCTAACCATCTCCACCCCAACTACTCATCCCACCATGGAACCACCCCACCCCTCCCCCACCCCCACCCCCACCCCCACTCACCTCTACCTCAAAAACAAATTATTTTAAAATTAAAATTTAAAAAATATTTATTATAAATTCTCAAATATCTTATAAGTTGAATTAGCAAAAAAGTTTAGCAACTTATAAGCTACTTAAAAATTAGATCTTGTAAGCTCTTAAAACAACTTATAAGATGTTAGAGCTTATAAGGTGTTTCAAATAAACTTAGCCAAACGGGCTCATAATGCAATTGTTTGCTTATAAACACTCTCTTTTTTCACCCTTTTTTATACAAATAGTCTCGTGTTTTGCATTAAAAAAATCACACTTAGCCTATAAAAAAATAAGAAAATACTCCTTTATCCATATCAAGTAACTAGCTAATATCAAACAACAAAATATGAAATTAAATTAAAAATGGGCTTCAGATGTGCAATAAAATAATGCAGTTATCACCCGAATTACACCCACTTTTACATGCTCATTACTACGATTAAGATATAAAATACGGATAAAAAATAAAACATAACTATTAAATATTAGATTATAAAAGGTTTAATTCTATATTAATTCACGAACTTTTAGCCTCAATCTCTATTTAATCCCGGTTTTTAATATATTTATGAAAATTCATCAACTCTTTTAGTTATTTCAAATTAATACTTTCAACAATAGTTTTTTTTTTTTTTAACTCGTGAGAGTGCAATAATACTTGGATTGAAAACTTATCTACATAGATGAAATTGTTTCAGAGAGGATAAAAGAAGTATTCGGCGCGTGCCTATTACTATGCTTGAAAACACACAAAACCATTAATATTGTTAAGACATAAAATAAATGTTTGAAAACATTAGACAATAGAATAACTACTTGTATGTCGTTTGGGCACTTGAGTACACACTTTACACATATTGGTTCACATATATTATTTAAACTCAATTTAAATTAGGGTGACAAACAGTAAAGTAGGAATTAACTTTGGGATAGGGGGATTATAAAATTGCAAATTGGAGACCTCGAGAAAAGTAGGTTTTCAATTTTACTCAAAATTTAAATAACGACATGTGTGACTTTATAATGACACGAATCTCGTTATAACAACACATGACTATAAATTCATTATTTTTCATTCTTATCATAGTGTCTACTATATTGAACACACAAAATGTATATGACACTATGAATAAGGGTTTCAAATCATTATAAATTTTAATAACGACATATATATTGTTATAACATAACGAATGCCGTTACATATGCTTACGACTTTGAATTCACGGTTATCTTTATTTTACGTGTTTCTACTAATTTGAACATAATAAATTTATTTTACAATATAAATAAGAGTCTGAAATCACTTAAATTTATAATAATGATATAAGTGTCGTTTTAACGGAACATATGTATTTGTAGACACTTACGACTAAATATTGACTCTTGATCATTCTAAATGCATGAATAAAAATAACATTTGATATTCATTTGAATTTTAAAAAATAATCCAAAGGGAAGGACTCAAAAGACAAAAATTCTTGAACTTGGACATATTTTCATAATAGTCTACAACCTTCTAGTAAAATTGACATAACTTCTTCTAGAAAATTCCAAACGACTCTTTGTTTGAAGCATTGGAGATTAGACTGATAGGGCTTTCAAATCATATATTCATCAACAGTTGAATATTCCCCAATTAAAACAGAATTTCATCAAAACTAACTCCAAATGCTGGAACTACTTGGGCAGATTTTCGTAGTAGTCTGCCATCTCCTAGTAAGATTGAAGCATTAAAACCTAGACTTTTAAAGCTTACAAGAATGTATGAATCATGAGCTGAATATTAACCAATTAACACATAATTTTGTCCAAATATGACTCCATATATTGGAACCATTTAAGCATCATTACAGGAATATAATAGTTAATGTACGAGACAAATATAACATCAACCATGATGCAATTAAAAGAAAATAGAAACTAAAATTCTCATTCTAAAATGACAAGGTAAATATCTGTAAAGAAACAGTGATCTCAGTCTAAATAACACAATAAAAAAAATGTGCAAAGTATAATATAACATTCACACATTAAGTGCCAAAATTATAAAAAGTAAAGTGTCACATGGACATAAAAAATTTAGATCCTTCTAAATATTTCTTATTTGAAGATTAAAATAATGAATTTGTACACATAGCACGGTAATGTTCTGTTTGTGAGCATTTGTTGCATGTGCGTGGCTTGAGTTGTTCTCTACGAGATTTTTTTCGCTGCTTTGGAGGTCTTCCACTTGGTCGTTTGGTTTGTGGGCACAACACAACTTCTGATCTGACATGAGATGCATTGTACATCATGCACATTTTCTTCTCCATTGCTGGCGTCAGATGACAACTACATTTTTCTGCCTCAGTGTGCCTTTCGTGAAACCATCTTTGCAACATCGCTCTAATATGCTCCAATAAACCAAAAATTGGAAAATCGCGGGCATTTTTAACGTTGAATTCAAGGATTCTGCATTATTGGTAGTCATGATGTTGTATTGGATGCTATTGCAATGTGTTTTGCTCCAAACATGAAGACCTCCAACATCATGTTCTAGGTATTTTCTAATCCCTTTATGCAGCCCACAAAGTGCAGTCATTTTTTTTTCTCAAAATCTAGCATATTATAGCCTCGGCAGTTGTTTAGAATAATCTAGCAAAATCTATTATTGGAAATCTTTTCTTCATGTTATTTTGCAGATGTCATATACAATGTACATGATGTGAAAACTGGAAAACTTTTTGAAAAGCACCTGGAATACTTTTGCCACGATCTGAGGTAATTACTAACTCTTGAGCATCACCAATTATGTCCTTCAACTTACCAAAGAACCAGGACAATGAATCTTCATTTCCAGAGTCAACTATTGCCCATGCAAGAGGATAAATTTGCATATTTGCATCTTGACATGTGGCTACAAGCAAAGTGCCTTTATATCTATTTGTAAAAAATATGCCATCAATAGAAATAGCACGCCTAATTGTGGTTTGAATTCCTCTTATACTCTGTCCCAAGGCCATAAAGAAATAAGTAAAGCGTTGATTTACATTTGTTTCAATGGTTGTCAATGAACTTGGGTTTCATTGCTTCAAGACATCACAATAAAACGGCAATGTAGCATAACTTGCATCTGGAGTTCCATGTTGGGTTTTATAGGCACCTAAAACACGTAAATATGCGCAGCGGAAATATCGTTCACCAACAACAAATACTTAATTGGATAATTAAATACGAGATATCTTAAACAAGAAATCTTACAGCGCTTCTTGTTTACAATGCTTCGTATGCGGAATCTTCAACTATGGTATCCACACAACAGCTATTCACCGATTCGCACCGAGGTGCCAGCGTTGAATCTTAAGACGAACTTGCTAGGAAAACTCGAACTAGAGATTTTATGGAGAAAATATATTTCTTGTGTCTTTTCTGAATTCCCATAGGACACATATTTATAGGGATTATCTTAGCTTAATTTTTAAGCAAGATAATTTTCTTGGCCCGCAAAATATAATCTATATGGATTATATTTCCCTAGATATGTTCCTACGAATAATATATTTACCATATCTATTATTCTTATATAATAATATTCTAAATATTATTATTGAGATTTCATATTTAATTAAATCTAATTTATTAAATAATAATAATTAATTCCAAATATAATTATTATTATATTCTCCATAAATTAAATATTATATCTAATATAATACTTAATAAATCAACTATAATCGGTGAACTGTCATTGCTTGTTGTGTGACCCATAGGCCCTCGTATATCGAGCAATTAGTCAAACTAACGGTCTTATTTGAACTCTAGACAATAAATCAGATATTCTCAATATAGAGGTACGTTGCGAGGAAATCTGCAACTACCTGCAATATTGTAGGCTATTGTGATATCTTCCTTTCATTCGCAAATACTCGATTAAGCCTTGAACATGATGAAGTGTCTATTTAAATAACTTAATCATATTATCTCGACCACTAATTGATCGCTCACGTCGCACTTGGCCACAAAGTCCAAGTCGACTTGCATCGGCCGATGTCTTAGATCCAATTATGATGAGAAGACGAGTATTCTCTCTTAAATCCAAATTGAGGAATGAATCATATTCTTGGCTCAACTACCACGCACATGTACTTCGTGATAAAACCAATCCATGCCATATCTACCCTTGGAGGGTGCAAGCATCGGTCATGGTCAAAGTCCATCACTCCGAACATGTCGTGCGTATTGACCTTAAGTTAGAGGAGTATCACATTGCTCCCACTAACCGAGACACCCGTAGACACATTATGTGGAATTACATCAAACGGTTTCTCGGATGAGTATACCAAAACCCTCTAAGGTATTTGTGCATCCATTATAAGATACCTAATATCTCATAGTAAGTGAGATCTTACTAGACTCTCCCAAAGAGTATAATACAGATCGCACACCAATCTCCATTGCATCATCAATATCCCTATCTTAATGATCCTTGATCGGGGCTATTAGAGAATCGTACTTCGGTCATCTGAATTCTCACTCACTCAATGACAGTATCAATTCAAGGGAACACAAATATGAATAATGAAAATAATCAAACATAATATTCAGATAAGTGTAAAGCCATATATTTAATATTAAATCAATTAATAATATTAAACCATAAACTGAATATCATCTTAGTATTATGTCCTTACAAAGGATTGTCTCTAGGACACTAACACCAACAATCTCCCACTTGGACTAGAGCCAATCACCTACATTTTAACCCCTAGACCATCAAAATGTCTAGTGTGTACATAAACACTCAAAGCCTTGGTGAATGGGTCAGCCAAATTATCATCTGTGGGAATGCATTCTAACTATATTTCCTTGTTAGCGATCATCTCTCTTATCAAGTGATAACGTCTCAGTACATGCTTGTTTCTTTTGTTAGATCTCGGTTCCTTTGCTTGTGCAACCACAACAGTGTTGTCACAATACAACTTTATTGGACTACTGGCACTGGGAACTACCCCTAGTTAAGTTAAGAACTGTTTTATCCAGACAGCTTATTTGGCAGCTTCTGCCGCAGCTATGTACTCAGCCTCAGTTGTTAAATCCACGATTGTCTCTTGCTTGGAACTATTCTAACACACCGCACCTCCATTGAGAGTGAAGACGTATTCTGACTGCGATTTGTAATCATCACAGTCGGACTGAAAACTTGCACAGCGTATCCCGTGACGACTAACTTTGATTGCCCACCGTAGATAAGAAAATATTCTTTAGTACGCCTAAGGTACTTTAGAATATTATTGACAGTAATCCAGTGAGGCTCACCTGGATTATGTTGGTATCTACCAGTAATGCTGACAGTGTAGGCCATATCTGACCGAGTGCAGGTCATGGCATACATGATGGACCCAATTGCAGATGCATATAGAACGTCCTTCATGTGCTTGATATCAGCTTCGCTAGAAGGACAATCCTTCTTCGACAACTTTATCCCATGATTTGCTGAAAGAGATCCTCTCTTAGAGTTCTCCATCATAAAACGCTTCAACACTTCATCTATGTAAGTGGATTGTGACAGCCCTAGCATCTTCTTGGATCTATCCCTATGTATCTTGATCCCTAAGATGTAACATGCTTCAACAAGATCCTTCATCATGAAGGTCTTTGATAATCAATCTTTCACGGACTGCATGAGTGGGATGCTATCTCCTATAATCAGTATTTCATCGACATATACGACTATAAAGATAATACTTTTCCCACTGCGTTTACAATAAACGCACAGATCTTCCAAATTTCTAATGAAGCCAAAAGACTTAACAACTTCATCAAATCGGATATTCCAACTCCTAGAAGCTTGCTTCAATCTATAGATGGATCGTTTAAGTTTGCACACGAGATTAGACTTTGGCTTAGATACAAAACCCTCCGGTTAAGTCATAAACACATCCTTATCAATGTTTCCATTGAGGAAGACTGTTTTGACGTCCATATGCCAAATTTCATAATCATAGTATGCAGCTATCGCAAGTAAAATACGAATGGACTTATTCTTCGCAACCGACGAGAAGGTCTCGTCATAGTCAATGCCTTCACGTTGACTATACCCTTTCACCACCAACCTAGCCTTGTAGGTTTGTACTTTTCCATTTGCATCGGTCTTCCCCTTGAAGACCCATTTGCAACCTATGGGTTTTACCCCCTTTGGCAATTCAACCAAGTCCCAAACTTGATTGATGTACATTGAGTCCATCTCGGATTTTATGGCTTCATGCCACTTCTCTGAGTCAACATCTAATGTCGCCTCAGTGTAAGTCTTGGGTTCGTTCTTATCTGGTATTTCCACGTCATCGTGTTCCTCCACGAGGAAACCGTAATACCTACCGATTGGATTACGAATCCTAGTTACGGAGTTGTGGTTGTGCAGGATGTACATTCTGATCGTGAAAATTTTGTGGTGCAGCGACTTCATCGTTGACCTGAGAGTCCTCAAGAGTGACACTTTCAGATGCCTCTTGGGCGGGAGTTTGAACTACGCTATTCTCATTAAGCCTACTTGGAGGTTGTTGCGAGGGCAATTCAACTCCAATTATGCTCCCACTGGCTGAAAGAGGACCACCTAGCGATAAAATTCCACTATGAGAGACACTGAATGCTCCCACTGATTCTTTGTCATGTTGCTTTGACAAGTCATCAATCTCTATGTTAATTAGTGGTTCTTGAATCTCTTCAAGTTCTATCTTCTTACGACTTTGTTCCTTAAAGACGTACTCGTCTTCTTGGAACCTATCCTGCCTAGAAACAATTACCATTTGTTTCTCCGGTAGATAGAAATAATATCCTCTAGTTTCCTTAGGATATCCCACAAAATAACCCTTTTCATCTTTAGATTCCAACTTATCAGTTTGCATTTTCTTCGCAATTGCGGGGCAACCCCACGTTTTAATGTGTAGAAAAGTTGGCTTCTTGCCACACCATAGTTCGTATGGAGTCTGCTCAACTGATTTCGACAGAATTATATTTAGAATGTAGATCGAGGTTTGAAGTGCATATCCCCATAAGAATGTTGGAAGGGAGAAAAAGCTCATCATGGACCGCACCATGTCCAACAGGGTTCGGTTTCTCCTTTCAGACACACCGTTCATTTGAGGTGTTCCTGGAGGAGTCCATTGTGACTGGATCCCATGAAGCTTCAAGTAATCCATGAATTCATGGCTAAGGTACTCACCTCCTCGATCCTATCGAAGAGTCTTGATACTCTTACCAAGATGTTTCTCTACTTCAGCCTTATACTCCTTGAATTTCTCAAACGATTCAGATTTGTACCTCATAAGATACACGTAAATAGTCCAATTTTCTTAACTTTGTGATTCTTTTCTCGTTTGCATGACCAAGTCTACAATGCCACAAGTAAGTCGGGTTTTCATGATTACTAAGCTTGAGTCTTTTATTTCGTATATTAAGAACACTATATCCACAATGTAACAAGTATAAACTATTCACAAGAGGAGCATTTCCATAAACATCACCATTAAGCGAAAAATAATAAGTATTATTTGCAAAACCGAAGAAAAATCCCCCATTGTCTAACATAGGAACGAAAATAATGTTACGAGTAATATATGGAACGAAATAACAATTATTCAATTCGAGTCTAAAACCAGAAGGAAAGACTACCCAACTGCTCACTCCTTGACTTCTTGCCTTAATCAACTTTTCTTTATTTTAATCCTTGCTCAGTTGTTCGCCTATCAACTATTAATGTTAGTGTCCTAGAGACAATTCTTTATAAGCACATGATACTAAGATGATATTCAGTTTATGGTTTAATATTATTGATTGATTTATATTAAATGTATGGCTTACACTTATCTGAATGTTATGTTTGATTGTTTGCATTATTTATATATGTGTTCCCTTGAATCGATACTGTCATTGAGTGAGTGAGAACTCAGATGACTTAAGTACGGTTCTCAAATAACCCCGATCAAAGATCATCAAGAATGGAATATTGATGATGCAATTGAGATTGGTGTGCGATCTGCATTAAACTCTATGGGAGAGTGTAGTAAGATCTCACTTACTATGAGATACATAGTATCTCATAATGGATGCACAAATACCTTAGAGGGTATTGATATACCCATTCGAGAAACTGATTGATGTAATTCCACATAATGTATCTACGGGTGTCTCGGTTAGTGGGAGCGATGTGATACTCCTCTAACTTGAGGTCAATACGCACGACATGTGCGGAGTGATTAACTTTGACCATGACTGACGCTTGCACCCACCAAGGGTAGATATGGCATGGATTGGGTTTATCACGAAATACATGTGTGTGGTAGTTGAGCCAAGAATAGGATTCATTCCTCAATGTGGATTTAAGAGAGAATACTTGTCATCTCATCATAATTGGATCTATTGGGACATTGTTAGTTTTGATTAAGATCCCAAAGTCCCTGAAAAGGTGATTTACCTTAGAATGTCTTAGTCAGGCTAGTCTTGATTAGGTTTTATACTTAGTCTTTTTACACTTCACAGGTACTCAGTAAGAGGAGCACTCACTGATGTCAATCAAGACTAAGAGCCTGAAGACGCAGAGCACCATCCTAAACTTATGGCAGTCCTTCTAAGCTGACTGAGTAAGTGTCAGTGATGAAGAGTATGACCCTGAGGTCATTACTAACTCAGTCCTGAAGGGAACAGGATGATACTGAGTAATGGGAAAGACTTGGAGTAGGGCCAAGCAATGCAAAAGGAATGTCAGTGTCAGGATAAGACCGTTATGTCTGAGACAAAAAGAACTTAATAAGACATGCATGAAGCCCAGGAATGAGTTCTGACATTCTCACCTACCTGATGATGTGGACCAATCCAGGAAGGACACGCACGTACGGACCTGACATGAAGACTGACTTCAGACTGCACTTTCAACGGGCAACCATTAAATGGAGCATTAAATGCAATTACCTAATCCATACAAGGACGACTGCTGCATGGGAAATATGTTCGTTGAACAACCTTACGTAGATGAATAGAAGGCTATCTCCTCCAATGGATAGTTTTCAAATCCATCTATAAATACAGAAGGCCTTGAACCCATTCAAGGTTACGGGAAATTTCCAAGCCATAAATTACTCAAACTCTCAAGCATTCAAGCATTCAGCATTCTAAAAGAAGCTCTCGAAACCAGATAAATTTCCCAAGTGTTTCTTATATTAGTGAGAGTTATTCTGTATTCCACTGAACTTTCAAGCCATATCTTAAGCTTAGAGTGATTATCCATCCTTAGCATAGCTTAGCCTTGTAAGGATAATCACACCTTAGTTGGAATTCAAATTAAAACCAAAACCCTCTAGTTAGGTTGTTGTTGGTTGAAGTTATTTAGTGAAGTTAGGGAGGAGTTTGTATAGGTCAGTGAGGTTAGCTGATCTTGGTGCACCTTGGCACGTTAAAAATAAGTTAATCCCATGTAGTGGATTATCCTGTTCAATCAGGATCGTAGACGTAGGAGCTTGAGTCTCTGAACCACGTTAAACTCCTTGTGTTCTTACTGCTTTGATATTGTTCTTAACTACCTATTCATTAAGTCATTCATAGAATTCATTTTATCAGGCCTGAATCAATCAGCCTGATTATTAACTTGAACACTGCCCTACTAATCACTACTTCAGAAAAAGAGTAATCAAGTTTTCAGAAAGCAAACATAATAAGACTATAAACTTTCAGGGCTCACACATTTCCGCACTGAACTCAAGTTGATAGTTTGCCAACTGACCAGCATTCAGTGCAGTCAGTAGGTCTGTTATCAGCCCTGAGTTCTTTATCTCTCTAAGCAAGGGGACTCAGTCAGTTTGAAAGTGAGAAAAATTTGTATACGTGTATTCCCCCCATATACGTATCCCTCAGTCTTGTACCGGGACCAATAAGTGGTATCAGAGCAGTGGTTCAAAAGACCACTGACTTTGAATACTAATAGTTTCAAAGGAGAAACTGTTGGTCGTCACTGAACAGATCTGAGTTTGCTTTTCACAAAACTTGCATCATCATGACTTTGAGGAGACTTGAAGCTTTATTACCTGAATTCTCTGTTTCTAACTTTGTCTACTGGAAGTTCAGACTCGAGGCACATCTAGATGCCATCCATGACCAAATGCCTCGTGTTATCAAGGAAGGACCTATCAAGATCACTATCCCTAATGTCAGAGGACTGGGGTATGAGCATCTTGACATTGGCGTGCAGGTTCCTAAGGAGAGGAAGGATATGACCAATGACGAGATCAAAATGGTGGGACTGGACAATATGGCCAGAAACATTATCTTGCATACGGTGCCTTTCGAGGAGTCAGCAAGGCTGATGAACTTAAAGACGGCTAAGGAGGTCTGGGATGAGCTGACCAGGATGTGCGAAGGGTCAAAAAAGATAAAAGAGAACAAGAGGAATATTGCCATTCAGAAGTTCGAAGCATTCGAGATGCTACCTGATGAGACGATAGATCAGATGGAGTCAAGATTCATCAAGTTGATGAATTAGTTGGTGATGTTGGATAAGGATGTTCCAAAGAGAGATGTTGTTTCTAAGATCCTGAATGCCCTTCCTGAGAGATGGGACAACAGTGTAATTATGCTAAAGAACACTCAGGATATGAGTAACATAACTTCTGCTTTACTTTTTTCAGAGCTCAAAGCACTGGCATATTATCTAAACAAAAGAAAGAAGAAAGTTCAGCAAGAAGAAGAGGAAAAAGAGAAAGCTCCTGAGAAAAGCGTGGCGTTCAAAGCCAAGTCAGAACCTGTCGAGTCTTCATCAAAGTTGTTGATGGTGATGAGCAAGGAAGAGCTCGCCGAGGAGTATAACCTGATGGCCAGACGCTTTGAGAAGCTCAATTCCAGGTTTGGTCGTTATAAGAAATATTATCAGGATACTCGTGATAGAAAACCTGAAAGAACCCACCAAAGCTTAAGGAGATATGAGGAAAGAAGGAACACTGACCAGAGGAGAGATCGTGGCGATGAAAGAAGATACTCAGACCCAAAGCCCGATCGAAGAGATGAACAGAGATGTACTCGTGATGATAGGCACTCAGGGAAGCCTGAAAGCTCATCAAGACCTAGGGAACCTGACTCAAGAAGGAACCCTGAGCTAAGAAAAGAAAGGGGAGATGAGCAAGCTGTGTGTTACAACTGTAACAAGAGTGGGCACTATCAGTACGATTGCCCAGAGCTAAGTACACGAGAGAGAGAAGACAGGAGGGCCAAGAGAGACCAGAGGTACGCTGACCGGAGAGCCATGCTTGCTGGGAAAGCTACAGACTCAGATGGTCCTAAGGAGAGGTCACCTGAACTTTTCTCTAATGATGAGTACGATGATGGCTGCCTTATGGCAAGGGAGGAACCTGAGGTAACATCTAACTTTGTTTGTGAATCATACACTGGTCAAAATCCTGAGCCTAGCTCAGAGTCAGCCAGAGAAATGAACCTTCAGATCTGTTTGGATCAATTGATGGTTGATTTCTCCAGATTGCAGGAAACTAATGTCTTCTTGGTAGAGGAGAACCAGAAATTGAGTACTGAGGTTCAAAACCTAAATGATAAACTCACTCAGTCAGATCTGAAAGAGCCAGCTCAAATTGTGAGACTAACTCAGGAAATTGACATGATCAATACTGAGCGTCTCCCAAGAGAGAAGATTCTGAAAGAACTGGCTGATGAAGAGCTGGTCAGGAAGGAGGAGCTGATGGTACTCAAGAGTAAGTTTGATGACCTCTTTGCCAGACATGAAATCCTGAAAAAAGAGTGAGGACTCTCTCAAGAAGAAGGTTGTAGCAATGAATAAATCCTCAGTGGCTAGAGAGGAAATAAATAGCAGCCAGATGCTTGGGAATGAGAAAAAGGGACTTGGTTATGTTCTTAAGAAATCCTCACAGGGTCAATCTCATGTTGCTTCAGGGAGCAACACTAAGAGAGTTTTCGTTCAGGCAGGCCAGAATACAAAGAAAGTTGTACTTCAGGCCCGCCAGACTGATAAGAGCAAAGAAACTGTTGACACAGTCAGGGTTGCCCCCAAGGTTGCTAAGCCAAAACCCAAGGAAAAGGCCAAGCAACCAAAGGAGGTCCCTAAGAGCTCAGGCCAGATGAAACCTCAGCGAAAGCAAAGGAAGACTCAGGCCAAGAGTGATTAGACTGGTCAACGAGGGTATCATCATGCTTGGCAATACCAACAGGGAAGGCCTAACATGATGACTCCCCCATGGTTTTGGCATCCTGGGGCCTTTAACTATTTTCCTTTCCCTCACTTGCCTAGGGGGAACAGAAAATAGGGCCCTTATCAAGAACAAGCCCAGAGACCTGCTGCACCCATGCCTAGGAAGAACAGGAGGCCAGCTCAAAAGGCACCCACTCAGGCTCCTGTAAAGCCTAAGCCTAGCACCCATACACCATTTCCTTCTCAGGCTAAGAAGAAGAAAGTAGTGTATGTAGATGTTTCAGGGAGACAGATTTACCACTCTGAGGCAATTAGGGTTGTGAAGCAAGTCTGGATCCCGAAGGGTACAACTGACACCATAGGACCCAACACCCAATGGGTACCTAAAGCCTGAATTGTTTGCAGGCAGCTGTGGATCACAATAAGAAGAGAAGAGACTCAATCAAAGTTGTTTGGTACCTATACAGTGGTTGCTCAAGGCACATGACTGGAATGAAGAGTCTTCTCCAAGAATTTCAAGCTAAAGATGGTCCACATGTAACCTTTGGTGATAACTCAAAAGGTTTTACTAAAGGTTTTGGTGTTTTGATAATAGGTACAGTGAGAGTGGAAAATGTGTCCTTTGTGGAAGGACTGAAGCATAACCAATTGTCAGTAAGCCAGTTCTGTGACAAAGGTTTCAGTGTTGAGTTCTCATCAAATATATGTTCAGTCAAGGCCAAATCAACACAAGTGCTTCTATCAGGTATTAGGAAAGATAATGTTTATCTCGCTGACTAGAGCAGCACTATTCCTAATACTTGTTTTGTTGCTAAAAGCACTCAAGAGCTCAGTTGGTTATGGCATAAACGATTAAGCCATCTGAACTTCAAGATTCTTAACAAAATCTCTAGACAATCACTTGTTGATGGTTTACCTAATGAAGTTTATAGCAAGGATCATGTGTGCAAAGCTTGTCAGGAAGGGAAGTAGGTCAGAGCATCATTCAAGGAGAAAGCTACCTTCTCCACTGACAGGATTCTTTAGCTTTTGCACATGGATCTATTTGGTCCTATAACACCTGTAAGTATGAATGGTAGGAAATATACCATTGTGGTTATTGATGATTATTCTAGATATACTTGGGTAATTTTCTTGTTGAATATGAAGGAAATACAGGTGAAGCTTCCAGAGTTGCTCAGAAGACTTAGCAATGAGAAGAATCAGTCCATTACTAAAATCAGATCTGACAAGGGCACTGGATTTATAAATTTATATATTTCTGATTTCTGTAATGAACTTGGTATTGCTCATGAGACTTCTGCAGCTAGAACCCCACAACAAAATGGTGTAGCTGAAAGAAGGAACTAGACACTGAAGGAAGCTGCAAGGACCATGCTGGCTGAGTTAGGATTGCCCAAGAAGTTTTGGGCTGAGGTAATCAACACTGCTTGCTACACTCAGAACAGATCCATGCTAAACAAACAACATGCACAGACCCCATATGAGACTTGGAATAAGAGGAAGCCTTGTATCTCTTACTTTCATATATTTAGTTGTAAGTGCTTCATCCTCAACAATGGGAAGACCCAATTGAAAGCCTTTGATAGCAAATCTGATGAAGGAATATTCTTAGGATATTCTGAAATCAGTAAAGCATTCAGGGTTTACAATTGTACGACCTTTGTTGTGGAAGAATCACCACATTTGTGTTTGATGAATCTGCTAATGAGTCTAGGCTGAAAGTGTTAAATCCTGACACTGAGGAGGTCACAAGGAGAGTGACAAGGCTGAGCTTGAAGAATCAACCTGATCCCAAGGTCAAAACTGTGCCAATTCCAAGATGGGATGATGACGACGACCAGGAAGATGATCCAAGAGCCACTCCTAAGCCCAGCACATCAGGGATTGTTGAGCCTCAGACTGAGGAACAGGCTCAACCCGAGGTAAGCACCGTCTATGAAGATGCGGTTGCAGCTGAGACGGTTCCTGAGTCACCTCATCAAGGGGGAACCAATGTCCCGGACATTGAACTTATAAATCCCTTTGGTATAGACTCAGGATCATCCCCTTCTGTTCAATATCTTGAATTTTATGAGCATGTAGACACTAACATTGCAGGTACTTCAGGAACAACTCATGGCAAGAGAACATGACTAGAGGATCATCCCATTGACCAAGTCATTGGTGATCCAACTGAGGGAGTTAGGACCAGACGATTCCATGGTGAGAGCGTACTGTTCTGCTGCTTTCTCTCTGAGCAAGAGCCTCAGAACATTGAAGAAGCTCTCACTGACTCGAACTGGATCATAGCCATGTAAGAGGAATTGAATCAGTTCACAAGAAATCAAGTTTGGGAATTGGTAGATAGACCCTAGGCATCAAGGTGTTATTGGTACCAAGTGGGTCTTCAAGAACAAGAAGGATGAGAATGGTGTTGTAGTAAGGAACAAAATAAGATTGGTTGCAAAGGGGTATTGTCAGTCTGAAGGGATAGCCTATGATGAGACCTTTGCTCCAGTGGCTAGGTTAGAAGCTATCAGATTGTTCCTTGCTTATGCAACATACAAGAAGTTTAAAATGTATCAAATGGACGTCAAGAGTGCCTTCCTGAATGGTGTACTCAATGAAGAGGTATATGTTGAACAACCTCCCGGGTTTGAGGTTGGAGATAGAGTATACCATTTGAAGAAATCACTCTATGGACTTAAGCAAGCTCCTAGAGCTTGGTATGATACTCTCTCTCAATTCCTGACTGACCATGAGTTCAAAAAGGGAACCGTAGATAGGACCTTGTTCAGGATCACTGAAGGTGGTAACATTCTCTTGGTCCAGATTTATGTGGATGACATAATATTTGGATCACCAAATCATCAGCTCTGTGAGAAATTCTCTAAGTTGATAACTGGTAAATTTGAGATGTCAATGATGGGAGAGATGACCTTCTTTTTAGGATTGCAGGTCAAGCAAACTGATCAGGGGATTTTCATTAATTAGGCCAAGTATACAAGAGACTTGATTCAGAAGTTTGGAGTTCAGAATAGTAATCCGACTAGGATCCCAATGAACATCAATTGGAAGATGGATCCTGACACTGAAGGGACTTCAATGAATCAGACTGAGTACCGAGGGCCGATAGGATCATTGTTGTACCTGACTGCAAGTAAGCCATATATTACTTTTGCAGTTGGTGTGTGTGCTAGGTATCAGTCTGACCCCAAGAGAAGTCATTTGGAGGCTGCTAAGAGGATACTTAAATATTTGAAAAGGACAGTCAATATGGGACTATGGTATCCTTCATATGACAACTTAGAACTGACAGGTTATTCAGATGCAGATTATGGAGGTTGTAGGATTGATAGGAAATCAACCTCAGGGACATGTCAGTTTTTGGGGAGTAAGTTGATCTCGTGGTTTAGTAAGAAGCAGAATTCAGTGGCGACATCCACAACTAAGGGCTGAGTATATGGCTGCAGGTAGTTGTTGTGCTTAGATTTTATGGTTGAGGCAGCAATTGAGAGACTACCAAGTATTTGCTAATGAGGTTCCAATCTATTGTGACAATAATAGTGCTATAGCAATCACTCAGAACCCAGTGCTTCACACAAGGTGCAATCATGTGGATATTAGGCATCACTTCATTCGAGATCATGTGGAGAAGAAGGATATTAGGATGGTGAAAATTCACACTGACAGGCAGAGAGCTGACATCTTGACTAAGCCTTTGGCTGAAGCAAGATTTATGGAACTGTCAGTGGAGTTAGGACTCTTAAATCCAGGAGAGCATTCAGGATAGGATCTAGGGGGAACTCAGGCCAGACTCGACTCAGCGAGGTATCAAGGTGCTACAATGTCTCTCTAATAGGTATGAGTTCTATCCTGACTCTTGTGAATCTCAAGCGTCTCACTGAGTCCTTCGTCCTGAAAATCTTTATTAAATGTATTTCATTTTCATTTAATGCGAGGTATTAAGGTGCTACAATGCCTTTTGATATTTAAACCCACGCGCAGCGGAGCATTTAATGCGTTCAGTTACTTTATCATATACGTGTCTGTTTTATACAGAATATGACTAACGTGGGAAAATGATTGATATGGAGATTAATCCTGGCCCTTCATTTCAAAACTTTTCAAATTTAGGATTAATCCAACCTCACGTCTGAGTAACTGACTAATTCATATCAATCTAGAATGTCATTTGAGAAATTTACGCAAACACAAACGCACATTGCACACTGAACATTCTCTTATTCAAACCTTCAAATCACAAATTTCTCAAAACCTCTCAAATTCTTTAATGGAATTCATGGACACCACCTGGTCTACTGACAACCTTGAAGATGTTTTCGATAGCAAGCTGGTTAACATGGAACACATCATTTCCATGGAGGGGGCATGTCAATCAGTAAAGGAGATTCTTCCTGTTTTTGAATGGATCTCCAAGGCGCACATGGAGAAGTACTTCACCCAGAAACCCATATCTGTGCTTCCAAAGGCAGATGTGGAGGCATATCTGAACATGTTCATTCGCAAAGGTGAGTTGTTCACCAGGGTGATCGTACTTGTTCCGACGAGGCAGCACAAGGAGATCCTGAAATCAAAATACCGTGCGATGGTTGATATTATCTCCAAGATAATCATGGGTACTACTGGCTCTCACGAGCAGCTCAGTTTGCCCAAGTTAAGGATTATGAGAGCCCTAGTTGATGGTGTTGAAGCCAACTGGGAGCAATTCTTCCTAGACCAGATCAGACAAGTTGAGGAAGGATAAGGAGAAGAAGCATATCTCAGTGGGAGCTATCCTTCCATTTGGGACAAGGTTGTCAATCCTGATCGCCCATGCCTGTCAGGGTTGTACCTTTGACTTGGAGGATGACTTGTCTTCCAAGAAGGTTATGTTCACCACTGCTGGTGATACATATGCTGTTTTGGGCCTGACTGACCCCAATGCCCCTCCTAAGGGTCAGAGGAAGAAGCCTGCGGGGAAAGGCAAGAAGGTGGTAACCAGCCTGCTCGAGAAGGTGGACGAGTTGTTTGAGAAGAACAAGGAGATAGAGGCTGAGGTTGTTGCAGAGAGGGAGGCTGAGAAAGAGGAGATAGAGAAGGCCGTGGAGGAGAAGACGGCCAAGCTAAAGGTGGTACTGAAAAGCAAAACCACAGCCAAAGGTGTTGGAAAAGGGACTGAGAAGGTCTCCAAGAGGGCCGGTTCTGAGGCTGAGGAGACTGACGATGAAGTCAGATCAGGGGGAGAGGAGAGAGGAGATTGGCCCTTGAAGAGATTGAGGAAGGGTCCTAAGAGATCTCCAGCTAAGAAGCTGGGGGAGATCAGCACGATCAGGGAGGAGTCAAGCTCTCCAAGAGCCTCTGACTTGGAACAGGTTAGACAAACAATCAACTCTGCAGAGCTGCTGCAACCTGAGTCCAATCCCACTGATCCTCCACCCTCAACCTCACCCACAACTCACCCTGAACCCCAAACCACATCCAACCCTGACCCCACCCCAACCCTCATTGAACCCATCATTCATCCCACTAAAACCATCCTACCTACATCTGAACCTAACCCTCCACATACTGTGTCAGTGCCCAGCACTTCAAACATCACTGAGCCTGACTAGAACCCAGAGCCAATTTCTTCCACGGCTAACCCTGAAGATTTCCCAACCTACCCCAATCCTAAAGACTGCCCCAAAACCACTACAGAAGGAGACTTAGATGATGAGTTTCTAGACTTGACGGAGGAAGAAGAGTTGGATGCCGGGCTGATGGGAGGGATGTTTGAGAACACCCTCATGGGGGATGTGTGTGAATGGGCTACAAAGTGTTGGCCCAGCCTGCACAGATACAGGGAGCTATGCTCCAATGTGATTGAGCTGAAGGTCTGGCTCGACTTCAAACAGTCAAATATGCAAGAGCAACACATGCTAATCGATGCCAGAGGCTAGGAACACTGGGAGAGAGATGAGGCCAGACTTTGTTCATACTTCCATATCACCAGTTGGCTGCAGCTGCTGAACTTCGAAAATTTAAAGCAGCTGGTGGATAGAATGAGGGTTGGGATGCAAGAGGACTTTGAAGATGAGCTTAAGGAGGATGAGGATGATGATGATGAGGCTCAGAGCGGAGCGAATGAGAAGGTGGTTGAGGAGACTGCCAAGGAAGTGGATGAGATGAACTCTGAGCCTCAAGCTCAGGGGAAATGTGAAAAGAAAGTTGGTGCCAAGGGTGGACCAACTGCTGAGGATGTTGTGAACATCTCAACTGCCAATGATACATCAGTCGATGATGGGATTCCCTGCCCTGAGACAAAGGAGGATGATGTAGAGGCGTCCAAGGAGACTCCTAGTTCTGAGGGACTTGTTCCCAAAGTTCGAGTTGGCTTAGCTGAGCCTGAGCAGGCGGCTATGACCACTCCACAACTGCCTTCAGCGCACCCTGACGAGGGGACTGATGCAGCAGGGGCTGACAAGGAAAAGCAGCCACTCACTGACTAGGCCGAAGAGGATGATGATGTGATCCTCACTGGGGTACGAAGGGCTGAGTTTACAAGCATCGTCGAAGTGAAGAAGGAGAAGACGATTGAGAACTTGGCTGAGCTTCAAGAAGAGGTGATGAGGCTCAGGGCTGAAAAAGATGAAGATGTTAAAGCTCTTGCAAAGCACATCAAATGGACCAAGTCAGTCTACAACACTCTTGCCAACAGGGAGCTCATCTTGCTTAAACATACAATGGTTGACACGACGAAGTCAGTGAAGCAGGAGAGGCAGAGGATGAAGAAGGTGCTAAGGCGAACTCTGAATCGACTTGATAAGAAGGAGGAACAGCATGAACAGAAGTTAGAACAGGCAGTGGAGCATCTAGCAACTCAGGCTGGAGCTCTTTTCACTCAGGCCCTGAATGACTCAGCGACCAAACTGGCGCTGGAGTCAGGGAGAATTGCTCAGTACTCTGAGTCAGTTGCACAAGAGTTGGCCAAGGCTATTCAGGATTCTGCCAAGGTGATGTCAGAGGCCAACAGGATCAGTGATGAAACATCAAGAGTTGAGGCCAGAATCACCAAAGCTGAACAAAGTCTCCACACAAACATGGAGATCTTTGAGAAGAAGTTGAATGCTGCCATCACCAGTATTTCCTACGCTGGAACAAGAATCGCTTCAGGAGTTGACATGTTGAAAGAAGGAGTGCAACAAGTCCAATCTTTAGCCACCTTCGTTGTCAACAGTGATCAAGAGGTGTTCAGGGAAGTGTTACCATCTCCTCCTGCCAAGGATGATGCCAAAAAGGGGGAAAAGAAGACAATATCCCGCCCTGAGGTATCGGAGGCAAATCCTGAAGAAAATATTGTACTTATGCGATCTCCCAGAAAGTCGGCAAGATTGGCGGCAGTAGCGGGTTAGGTTAGTGAACCTTCTGGAGAAGTTCCTCAAATCCCTTCAAATCAAGAGTCTTCAGCTGTCCAGAAATCTCCTCCAGTTAACACATGGAAGAACCCAATCACCTATTCTGCGAAAATGGTGGCTGAGTTATGTGCAGAGGCATGGGGAGCTAACCCTGAGAAGACTGAAGTTGAGCGCAGAGCTGAAATCGCTCAGAAGGAGAAGATGCGCATTCTTGAAAAGAAGGTTGAAAAGCTCACTGATCTCACTGACTTGCAACAAAGAGAACTTGACGATGTAGTGGTCAGTTTGCTGAGGAGGAAGAAGGCGAAGCCTGAGCCGAGAAAGTACAGGAAGAGGCCTACAACAAGGAAGTCAACAATTCTACAAGCCAGAAAGCCTGAGGTAATTCAGAGGGAAGCTCTTGTCGATGAGTTCATCTCAGAGACATTGAAAGAGTTTTGGGTTGACGCAAGGGATGAGTTCGTTAGACTCTGGTATGTAGTGAAGAAATGGGGCGACACTGAAGACATCAATGCCCACTTCACTGGCTACATGATGGGCAATCATCCTGAACTCATTCAGAAGATCTTGGAGGAAGCTGACGCAACCAATGTCCAAGTGAAGGCTCCTGAGTTCATTGCTCGACCACCACCTCTGGTCCCTGGAACAAGCAAACATGATACAAAGGCTATTATGACTGAATTTTTGAAGATAGCCAAAGTTGAGGGTTATGTGAATCAACCTAGAAGAGTAGATGAGCTAAAGGTCAGAGTCTATGCTGGTTATGGACTCGAGCCTGAAATGAGATTGGTTTAGGTGTTCACTCTTTTTGATGTAATAGATCAGGTTCATTGTACTCATTCTACATTATCAATGAAATCTATTGCATTTGCCCACAGACAAAAACTCATTGTCTTTTTGGCTGTTGTTTAAATTATGTACTTTATCAAGAATTTCTCTAACACTGACTTATCTTATATATAGGATTTTATTTCCTCTAAGTGTTTTGAGGATCTTTTCAGTGTTTTGGCATCATCAAAAAGGGGGAAATTGTTGGGACATTGTCAGTTTTGATTAAGATCCCAAAGCCCCTGAAAAGATGATTTGTCTTAGAATGTCTTAGTTAGGCTAGTCTTGATTAGGTTTTTATAATTGGTCTTTTTACACTTCACAGGTACTCAGTGAGAGGAGCACTCGCTGATGTCAATCAAGACTAAGAGCCTGAAAACGCAGAGCACCATCCTGAACTTACGACAGTCCTTCTAAGCTGGCTGATAATTAAGTGTAAGTGATGAAGAGTATGACCCTGAGGTCATTACTAACTCAGTCCTGAAGGGAACAGGATGATACTGAGTAATGGGAAAGACTTGGAGTAGGGCCAAGCAATGCAAAAGGAATGTCAGCGTCAGGACAAGACCGTTATGTCTGAGATAAAAAAAACTTAATAAGACAAGCATGAAGCCCAGGAATGAGTTCTGACATTCTCACCTACCTGATGACGTGGACCAATCCAGGAAGGACACGCACGTACGGACCTGACATGAAGACTGACTTCAGACTGCACTTTCAATGGGCAAGCATTAAATGCAATTACCTAATCCATGCAAGGACGACTGCTGCATGGGAAATATGTTCGTTGAACAACCCTACGTAGATGAATAGAAGGTTATCTCCTCCAACAGTTAGTTTTCAAATCCATCTATAAATACAGAAGGCCTTGAACCCATTCAAGGTTACGAGAAATTTCCAAGCCAGAAATTACTCAAACTCTCAAGCATTCAAGCATTCATCATTAAAAAAGAAGCATTCGAAACCAGATAAATTTCCCAAGTGTTTCTTAGATTAGTGAGAGTTATTATGTATTCCACTGAACTTTCAAGCCATATCTTAATCTTAGAGTTATTATCCATCCTTAGCATAGCTTAGTCTTGTAAGGATAATCACACCTTAGTTGGAATCCAAACTAAAACCAAAACCCTCTAATCAGGTTGTTGGTTGAAGTTGTTTAGTGAAGTTAGAAAGGAGTCTGTATAGGTCAGTGAGGTTAGGTGATCTTGGTGCACCTTGGCACGTTAAAAACAAGTTAATCCCAAGTAGTGGATTATCCTGTTCAATCAGGATCGTGGACGTAGGAGCTTGAGTCTCTGAACCACGTTAAACTCCTTGTGTTCTTACTGCTTTGATATTGTTCTTAACCGTCTATTCATTAAATCATTCATAGCATTCATTTTATCAGGCTTGAATGAATCCGCCTGATCATTATCTTGAACACTGCCCTACTAATCACTATTTCAGAAAAAGAGTAATCAAGTTTTTAGAAAGGAAACATAACAAGACTATAAACTTTCAGGGCTCACGCATTTCAGCAATGAACTCAAGTTGATAGTTTGCCAACTGACCAGCATTCAGTGCAGTCAATAGGTCTGTTATCAACCCTGAGTTCTTTATCTCTCTGAGCAAGGGGACTCAGTCAGTTTGAAAGTGAGAAAAAATTGTATACGTGTATTCCCCCCATACACGTATCCCTCAGTCTTGTACCGGGACCAACAGGATCTAAGACATCGGCCGATGCAAGTCGACTTGGACTTTGTGGCCGAGTGCGATGCGAGTGATCAATTAGTGATTCGAGATAATATGATTAATTTATTTGAATAGACACTTCATCATGTTCAAGGCTTAATCGAGTATTCGCGAATGAAAGGAAGATATCACAATAGCCTATAGTATTACAGGTAGTTGCAGATTTCCTCGCAACGTACCTCGTATATTGAGAATGTTTGATTTATTATCTAGGGTTCAATTAAGACCGTTAGTTTGAGTAATCGCTCTATATACGAGGGCCTATGGGTCACACAACAAGCAGTGGCAGTTTGCCGATTATAGTTGGTTGATTAAGTATTATATTAGATATAATATTTAATTTATGGAGAATATAATAATAATTATATTTGGAATTAATTATTATTATTATTTAATTAAATTGGATTTTATTAAATATGAAATCCCAATAATAATATTTGGAATATATTATACAAGAATAATAGATATGTGTTGGTGTCGGACAAGTCTGAGTGATACGTGTATGGGGGGGAATACACGTATACAAAATTTGCTTAATTTTTCAAACTGAGTCCCCGTAACTCAGAGTCTTAGTGTTAGACACTGAATATATAATACACCTACTAATCGCTCTGAAGCAAGTCAGTTGGCTAACTATCTATTTATGCCTTAGTGCGGAAATATGTGAGCCCCGAAAGTCTATAGACTTGTTATGTTGCTTTCTGAAAATTGAGTTTTTCTTACTTAAGAAGCCGTGATTAGAATGGCAGTGCAAGTGTTCAAAGGTCAGGCTGATTGATTTAACACTGATAAAGTATGCAATGAATGACAATGATAAACAATTAAGCACAATATCAAAGCAGTAAAGAACTCAGAGCGTTTAACGTGGTTCAGAGACTTAAGCTCCTACGTCCACGGTCCTGATTTAACATGAGAATCTCTTAGGGTAGTTTGTTTTGGGATTCACCCGGATAGAATTTGGACTTTGCGATCCATGCACCACACGAGTTTGGGATTTAAAATTAGATTTTTGAATCTCAAACTCAATCCCTACCTATAAACCTATTACTACTTTTAATATAATTAAATACAATCACATCATCAATTTTTTATCATCCACTCAATCTCTCTCCTACTTTTCTCTTACACAATATAATAAAATAATACAACATCTATCACTAAAAAATATTGATTTGACATAAAGCAAAATCCCACCCTACTATAATCCCAAAACAAACACATACTTATATTATTCATCAAGATTTTCACATCTTAAGATTTTAAAGTCATGACTTTCCCCCAACACCTAAATCCCAAAACAAACATACCCTTAATGGATTAACTTGTTTTTAACGTGCCAAGGTGCACAATGACCAGTCTCGCTGATCCCTAGAATTAGAGTTATAGTCCTCTTTCTCCTAACCAATTTCTAACCTTCACCAACAAACCTAGCACTAATTCAGCTTAGGGTTTTGGTTTTAGTTTGTATTCCAACTAAGTTGTGATAATCCTTACAAGGAAAACCTATACTAAGGATTGAATTATCACTCTAAGCTTAAGATATGAATGTGTAAGCTCAATGGAATACATAATGACTCAGACTAGTAGAAACACTTGGGGAATTAAAAGGGTTTCGAGTGCTTCTATAAATGCTTTGATTGCTTGAGAGTCTTGGCTTCAAAATTTCCCGTAACCTTGTTTGGGTCAAGGTCTTATATATTTATAGATGATTTTGAAAACTATTCGTTGGAGAGATAGCCTCATAGTCATCTTTCTTATAGGATACTTCAAATGTCATCGTCCTTCATGCAGCCGCCTACTTGCATGGATTTGGTAAATACATTAAATGCATGCCCATTGAAAACTCTAGGAATGGTCAGGCTCGATGTTAGGTCTGTACGTGCGTTGTCTTCTCCTGATTGGTCCACATCATCAGGTAGGTGAGAATGTCAGAACTCATTCTTCAGTTTAGTCTTGTCTTTTCTGAGTTCATCTTTGTTCTCATCTTCGTACATGGCTTATCCTGACATTCTTTTTGCTTGCTTGGATCCTACTCCAACTCTTTCCCAAAAACTCAGGTAGTCTGACTCCTTCAGGTCCGTGAGTTAGCAATGATCTCAGGATCATGCTCTTCATCCTGACACTTATTCAGCCAGCTTAAAGAGACTGACATAAGTTCAGTAATGGTGCTCTTGTGTTCTTCAGGCTTCAGTCTTGATTGTCACCAGTGAGTTCTCCTCTCACTGAGTACATGTGAGTGTAAAACATTCTAACTTATACTAAACCTATCAAGACTAGCCTGACTATTACACATTTAGGCAAATCATCTTTTCAGGGTCTTTGGATCAACTCAAAACTGACACTGTCCCAACAGTTTCCACCTTTTTTATGATGCCAAAACACTGAAAAGATCCACAAAACACTTATGGAAATAATCCTATCTATAAGATAAAGATCAGTGTTAGAGCAGTTCTTGATAAAGTACAGAATTAAATAACAGCCAAAATAGACAATGAGTTGTTGTCTCAGGGCAAAAGCAATAGATTTCATTGATGAATACAACAAGTTTACAATGAACTTATCTATTACAATTCTCAAACAGGATATACTCAGATTCTACGCATCTCAGGCTTGATGCCATAGCCAGTGTAGACTATTTCCTTAAGATCTTCAACACGCTTCAACTGGTTCTGATATCCTTCAGCTTTGGCTATCCTTAACACCTCTTTCATTATAGCCCTTGAGGCATACATAGTTGAACTTGGAACGTAAGGAGGGGTGCAAATGATCAGTTCAGGGGCCTTCACTTGAACTTTGGCTTGATCAGCCTCATCCAGAATCAGCTTGAACAGATCAGGATGGTTGTCCACCATGAAGTTAGTGAAGTGTGCGTCGATATCTTCAGTGTCACCCCACTTCTTGACCACATATCAAAGCCTGATGAATTCATTCCTTGCATCCTCCCAGACCTCCTTCAGCTTCTCAGAGATAAAGGTATCAATGAGTACTGGTTTATCACTTGACTCTTTAGGGACTTGGACTTTCTTTGCTCTAGGTGCAGCTTGCTTTCTGTACTTCCTTGATTCAGGCTTCTCCTTATTCCTCCTCAATAGACTGAACACAACATCATCTAATTCTCTTTGTTGCAGTGCAGTGATCTCAGTCAGTTTCTCAACCTTCTTCACCAATATGCACTGCTTTTCCTTTGCGCAATATCAGCTCGACGCTGAGCTTCAGATTTCTCAGGTGCAACTCCCCATGCCTCTGAACAAATATCAACAACCTGATCACCATCAAGAGTGATGGGATTCCTTCTTGAATCAATAGGGGCAGTGCTCTGAAGCCTCAGGGATTGGAGGTAATTGAGGAACATTCGAAGGTTTATTAGCCTGAGCCGCCAACCTGGCTGACTTCCTTGGAGTGGACTGGATAAGTGCAGTTTGAGTTGCCTCAGATGTCTCAGGGATGGATCTTTTCCTCTTCACACCCTTTTCCCCCTTTTTGGCATCATCGTTGGCCATAGGCAGGGTCCTCGACACTGCATCCTTCAAATTCTCATCCTAATTGTTGACGACGAAGGCAGTTATGGACTGAACCTCATTCAGGCAACTCTACTCCAGTCAGGATTCCAGCTCCGTAAGTCTTCAATTGAGACAGCCCTGATCCAAGCTTCTTTTGGAATTCCTCCATCGATCCATTCAGGCACTTCTCAGTCTCAGCCAGCCTTGCTACCATCTTCTATGACTCAGATGTTATTCTCTCAGCCTAATCTGAAATGGCCTTAGTGAAGAGCTTAGATGACTTTTCAGTCAGCGTCTCAACCGCCTTCATCATCATTTGTTCATTGCTCTCCTTCATCTGGTTAGAGCCCCTTCTAGAAACTTCTTGGACTTATTTCTCTCTGCCTTGATCGATTTGATGGTGGCCTTTATTGAATCCTCAAGACGTCTCAACTTATTATTGGTTATGCATGAAAGCTTCGCCTGATATTTGTTCCATGAGAGGTCTATCCCAAGGGCTGACTTCATACACTGCATCTTCTTCTAAATCGCCTTGACTTTGCTATTTTTCTCAGAGTCAAGCACACTCAGCTTGTGTTGGTTCCGGTACAAGACTGATGAATACATGTATGGGGGGGGATACACGTATACTAAATTTTCAACTTAAAACATTGTTGAGTCCCCTTTACTCAGAGTGATAAAGAACTGAGAGTTGATAATCTCCCCACTAACTACACTTAGTGCGGGTCAGTTGGCTGACTATCAATTCGAGTTCAGTGCGGAAATGCGTGAGCCCTGATAGTTTAAAGTCTTGTTTAGTTTGCTTTCTGAAAACTTGATTACTCAATTTTGAAATAGTGATTAGTAGGGCAGTGCTCTAGTTTGAGGATCAGGCTGAATGATTCAGCTTGATAAAACCAAATACTATGAATGAACAAGTAAAATGACAAGTAAGCACAATATCAAAGCAGTAAGAACAAAGGGAGTTTAACGTGGTTCAGAGACTCAAGCTCCTACGTCCACGACCTGATTTAACAGGAAATCCATTCAAGGGATTCTTATTTTTAACGTGCCAATGTGCACCAAGATCAGCTACTCCTCACTGACCTATACAAACTCCTTACTAACCCACTAACAACTTACTACCAACAAACCTAACTTAGGGTTTTGGTTTCAGTTTGGATTCCAACTAGGTTGTGATTATCCTTACAAGACAAAGCTATGCTAAGGATTGGATAATCACTCTAAGCTTAAGATATTGCTAATACGCTCTTGGAATACAGAATAACTCTCAGTAACTAAGAAACACTTGGGAAATTTAACTGGTTTCGAGTGCTTCTTCTAAAGACTGAATGCTTTAAATGCTTGAGAGTTTGAGTAATTTCTGGCTTGGAAATTTCCCGTAACCTTGAATGGGTTCAAAGCCTTTTGTATTTATAGGTGATTTGAAAACTATCCGTTGGAAGAGATAGCCTTCTGGTCATCTATGTAGCGTGGCTCAAATGGACATATCTCCCATGCATCAGTCGTCCTTACATGGATTAGGTAACTTGCATTTAATGCACCATTTAATGCTTGCCCGTTGAATATGCAGTCTGAAGTTAGTCTCCATGTCAGGTTCCGTACGTGCGTGTCCTTCCCGGTTGGTCCACGTCATCAGGTTGGTGAGAATGTCAGAACTTATTCCTAGGCTTCAGGCTTGTCTTATTAAGTTCTTTTTGTCTCGAGCACAACGGTCTTGTCCTGACGCTGACATTCCTTTTGCATTGCTTGGCTCTACTCCAAGTCTTTCCTATAAACTCAGTATCAACCTGTTCCCTTCAGGACTGAGTTAGTAATAACCTCAGGGTCATACTCTTCATCACTGAAGCTTACTTAGCCAGCTTAGAAGACTGCCATAAGTTTAGGATGGTGCTCTTCATCTTCAGGCTCTTGTCTTGATTGTCATCAGTGAGTTCTCCTCTCACTGGGTACCTGTGAAGTGTAAAATGACTAAGTGCAAAACTAACTAAGACTAGCCCGACAAAGACAAACAAAGGCAACTCATCTTTTAGGGGCTTTTGGGATCTTAATCAAAACTGACCATGTCCCAACAACTTGTTTTCCAAATTTGCAAGGTTCTCAGAAGTCTTCTTTTGCTTCACTGTAATGATATCAGTGAAGTTGCCCAAACGGATGTCAGCCACCACTACTTATTCCTCACCATCATCTTCGATCAGTGGCTATTTTCCCTTGTCAGCCCCTACCGGCTCAATCTCACCTTCAGGATGAACTGAGGGCAATTGAGGAGTGATCACAAACGCCTGCCTTTCAGGCTCGACTGAGTCAGCTTGAACTTCAGGGCAAATCTCCTCAGAGACGAGCCCGTCAGAACTGGATGTCTCCTTAGGTGCCTTTGCAACTTCCATCCTTGCCTCAGGGCAGGGAATCCCTTCATTGGCAGTTGCCTCATCGGCGGATGAACCAACCTTGTTGGTCTCGTCAATTAATCCACCATTTGATCCAGTTCCTTTATCACCTTCCCCCTGAGCAGCATGCTCAGAGTCCATCTCATCAACTTCCTTGGCACATTCCTCCACTATATCCTCATTGGCCTTTCCTCCAGTACCATCAGTGCCATCATCATCCTCATCATCATCTCCCCTTTTCTCAGGGGTGTCCCCAAACTTTCCCTTCTCTTTCCTCATTGCCCTCATCTTCTCCACCAGCTCCTTCATAGCACCCATCTCCAAGATTTCCAAATAGGTAGTGATATTGAAGTAAGAACATAATCTCGCCTCCTCTTGGCACCAGAAATGCCAACCTCGTGATTCCACCATCATCCGTTGCTCTGGCATATTAGCCTACTTGTACTCCAGCCAGACCTTCAGATCTGCAACGTGACTCCTCAGGACCGGATAATTGTTTAGTCTTGGGAAGTTCATAGATACCCACTCCTCAGCCCTGTGCCAGATCAGGTTCTCGAAGAGATCCATAGAACTGTCATCATCTTCCTCCTCCTCTGGGTTCTGAGTGTAAAACTCAGGGGTGGGGTCTTTGGGATTTATGGGTTGGGATGAAGATGGTTCTTTGGGGTTAGAGGTTGTGATTGGGAAGTCAGTGGGTGTGGGTGAGGATGTTTGAGGCTTAGTGGGGATTGAGGGTTCAGTTGGGTTGGGGTTATTTGGCTCTGAGGGAGTAGGGTTGGGTCAGTGGCAGGTGTTTCAGTGGGGTTAGGGGTTGGCTCAGGTTGAAGCAGAGAGGCAGTGTTAATTACCTCTCTAATTTGGGCTAGGTCAGACTCCTCCTCAACCGTCTGCTCTGACACTTTCTTTACTCCCTTTCTCAGTCTCTTGAAGGACTTGGGCTTCAGCACTAACTGCCCATCCTCGAATACTTCATCGTCGGATTCCTCAGGCTCTAAAGTAGCCTTCTTGGAATCTTTCTCAGTATTCCTTTTCTTCCCCATCGTTGCCTTCTCTTTCAGCACAACCTTCAGCTTGAAGATAGTCTTCTCCGTCCTTTCCTTCTCCCCCTCCTTCTCCTGAGCACGCTCAGCCAGCGTCGCCTCAGTCTCCTCCTGCCCCTTCACAAGAAGCTCATCCACCTCACTGAGGAGGTTCCTCTTCACTGGCTTCTTGCCCTTAGGCTCAGCCTTCTTCTTCAGACCCTTTTGAGGCGCGTTAGGGTCAGTCAATCCCAAGATGGGATAGGTCTCCTTCTCAGTGGAGAACATTACCTTCTTCGCAGGGAGCTCTATCTCCCAAATCGAATAAGCAATCAGGGAAGGCATGCATAATGAGCATTGAGAGCCTTGTCCCAAAATGAAGGACTCCCTTGATGAAGATGTACTTTTTCTCAGCATCTCATTCCACCTTCGACGACCCTTCATAGGCAAGCGCATCAAGAAAATATTTCTCCCAATTGACCTCAGCCTGGTCAATGATTGCAGGCATCAATTTGATCTTGTCCTTACTGACCTGCTAATGGGACCCAATATTTCCCATATTTATCTTGCTCACGATATCAACCAGAGCCCTGTACTCTGGCTTGAAGTTGTCTTTGTGCATTTATGCCTGAAAGTCAGAGGATCCTGACTTTGTGAACTTCTCAAGATAAGCTCCTTCGTTGTTCTCTTGGTACGCCGTGAGGCTAATAACAGTGTTGGGAAGAGCGAAGACTTCCTTCACCATCGCTCTGAGGTCCACCTCCCTGACCTCCTTCTCGATCAACTGTTCACCCTTCTCATTCTCTCCCTTAGGCACCTCCACCGTTACCTTGGTGAATAAGTCTCCTTCCCTTTTGAAAATTTTGATGTACGCCTCAACCACCATTTTTGGGATCACCATCGTAGGCTTCTTGGCATAGTACATCTTCAATCCAGCCCTGGATATCCAATCGAGCATCGACTTGATCTCATTCACCTTCAAGCAGGGCCCGTCTATGGCGATTATCAGTTCAATTTTAACTTACTTGTTCCGGACTATAGACTCGTTGTCGATGATGGTCCAAGTGGTGTTCGAAAAAGCCATTAGAGTGATTTGAGAATATGCAGAAAAGATTTGAGTGTTGAGAGAAAACTCAGCGCGCAAGAAAGTGTATAAATGTGTAAGAAATTCTCAAATGGCTTCTAATTTGATATTTTATTAAACAGTTACTCTGACGTGTAGCTGAGATTAACCCTGAATTTGAAGGGTTTTGAATTGAAGGGCCAGGATTAATTCAAAGAGATAACCTTTGATCACGTCAGTCATATTCCATAAATTACGGACACGTACATGAAAAAGTAACTGTACACATTAAATGCTCTGACGTGCAAGGATTTAAATATCAAAAGTTACGCTTTTAATGATAATAAAATACGTTTAATGCGATTCTCAGGATTGAAGAAAATCAGTGCGACGGTTCAAATTCAAAGAGTCAGGATTAGAATAACATACCAGTCAGGGAAACATTGTAGTACCCAGATACCTCATCAGTGTCGAGTCTGAAACTGAGTTCCCCCTTCGACTCTAAACTGAATTCCCTCTTGATCCTATACTGACTATTCTCCCGAATCTAAGAGTCCTAACTCCACTGATAGTTCCAAAAACCTTGCTTCAGCCAAAGGCTTAGTCAAGATGTTAGCTCTCTGTCTATCAGTTTGAATCTTCTCCATCCTGATGTCCTTCTTCTCCACATGATCTCTTATGAAGTGATGCCTAACATTTACATGCTTACACCTTATGTGAAGTACTGGATTCTGAGTGATAGCTATAGCACTATTATTGACACAATAAATCAGGACTTCATTTGCAAACACTTGGTAGTCTCTCAATTGTTGCCTCAACCATAAAATCTGAGCACAACAACTACCTATAGCCATATACTCAGCCTCAGTTGTGGATGTTGCTACTGAATTCTTCTTCTTTGAAAACCATGAGATCAACTTGCTTCCTAAAAACTGGCATGTCCCTGAGGCCTACAACCTTCATAATCTACATCTGAATACCCTGTCAGTTCTAGGTTATCATCTGAAGGATACCAAAGTCTTAAATTGACTGTCCTTTTCAAGTATTTCTATTGGGACAATGTTAGTTTTGATTAGATCCCAAAGCCCCTGAAAAGATATTTTGCCTTAGTAGTCAGGCTAGTCTTGGTTAGATTAGTACTTAGTTATTTTACAATTCACAGGAACTCAATGAGAGGAGTACTCATTGATGACAATCAAGACTGAAGCCTGAAGACTCAGAGCACCATCCTGAACTTACGACAGTCTCTCTAAGCTAGCTGAGTAAGTGTCAGTGATGAAGAATATGACCCTGAGGTCATTACTAACTCAGTCCTGAAGGGAAAATGATGATACCGAGTAATGGGAAAAGACTTGGAGTAGGGCCAAGCAATGAAAAAGGAATGTCAGAGTCAGGACAAGACCGTTGTGCTCGAGACAAAAAGAACTTAATAAGACAAGCCTGAAGCCCAGGAATGAGTTCTGACATTCTCCCCAACCTGATGACGTGGACCAATCCAAGAAGGACACGCACGTACAGACCTGGCATGAAGGATGAGTTCAGACTGTACTTTTCAACGGGCAAGCATTAAATGGAGCATTAAATGCATTACCAAATTCATGCAAGGTCGATTGCTGCATGGGAGATGTATCCGTTGAACAACCCTACGTAGATGACTAGAAGGTTATCTCTTCCAACGGATAGTTTTCAAATCCATCTATAAATACAGAAGGCCTTGAACCCATTCAAGGTTACGGGAAATTTCCAAGCCAAAAATTACTCAAACTCTCAAGCATTCAAGCATTCAGCGTTAGAAAGAAGCACTCGAAAAACCTTAAATTTCCCAAGTGTTTCTTAGTAAAGAGAGTTATTATGTATTCCACTGAGCGAACCTAGTTATATCATAAGCTTAGAGTGATTATCCATCCTTAGCATAGCTTTGTCTTGTAAGGATAATCACAATCTTAGATGGAAACAAAACTGAAACCAAAACCCACTTGTTAGGTTTGTTGGTTGAAGTCACTTAGTGAGTTAGGAAGGAGTTGGGAAGGGTCAGTGAGTTAGCTGATCTGGGTGCACCTTGGCACGTTAAAAACAAGCTAATCGTTAGTGGATTATCCTGTTCTATCAGGACCGTGGACGTAGGAGCTTGAGTCTCTAAACCACGTTAAACTCCTTGTGTTTTTTATTGCTTTGATATTGTTCTTATTGCTTATTCATTAAGTCATTCATTGCATCAGTTTTATTAGGCTTGAATCAATCAGCCTGATCAGTAACTTGAACACTGCCCTACTAATCACTACTTCAGAATTGAGTAATCAAGTTTTTCAGAAAGCAAACATTAACAAGACTATAAACTTTCAGGGCTCACGCATTTCCACATTGAACTCAAGTTGATAGTTTGCCAACTGACCAGCACTCAGTGCAGTCAGTAGGTGTGTTATCAACCCTGAGTTCTTTACCACTCTGAGCTAAGGGGACTCAGTCAGTTTGAAAGTCAGAAAAATTTGTATACGTGTATTCTCCCCCCATACACGTATCCCTCAGTCTTGTACCGGGACCAACAATTTCAGTATCCTTTTTGCAGCCTCAGGATAACTTTCTTAGGGTCAGACTGATACCTGGCACATACACCAACTGCAAAAGTTATGTCAGGCCTACTTGCATTCAGGTACAATAATGATCCTATCAGTACTCTGTACTCAGTCTGATTCACTGATACCCCATCAGTGTCAGGATCCATCTTCCAATTTGTGTTTATTGGGATCCTAGCTGGATTGCTATTTTGAACACCAAACTTCTGAATCAAGTCTCTTGTATACTTGGCCTGATTAATGAAAATCCCTTGATCAGTTTGCTTGACTTGCAGTCCCAAAGAGAAGTTCATCTCTCCCATCCTAGACATCTCAAATTTACCAGTCATCAACTTAGAGAATTTCTCACAGAGTTGATGATTTGGTGGTCCAAATATGATGTCATCAATATATATTTGGACCAAGAGAATGTTATAACCTTTAGTGATCCTAAACAATGTCCTATCCACGGTTCCCTTCTTGAACCCATGGTCAGTCAGTCAGGAATTGAGAAAGAGTATCATACCAAGCTCTAGTAGATTTCTTAAGTCCATACAGTGCTTTCTTCAAGTGGTATACTTTGTCTTCAACCTCAAACCCTGGGGGTTGTTCCACATATACCTCTTCATTTAGGATACCATTAAGAAAAGCACTCTTCACATCCATTTGATACACTTTGAACTTCTTGTATATTGCATATGCAAGGAACAACCTGATTGCTTCTAGCCTAGCCACTGGGGCAAAGGTCTCATCATAGTCTATTTCCCCAGACTAACAATATCCTTTAGCCACCAGCCTTATCTTGTTCCTCACTACAACTCCATTCTCATCCTTCTTGTTTTTAAAGACCCACTTGGTACCAATCACTCCTTGATGCTGATGCCTAGGTCTATCTACCAGTTCCCAAACCTGATTCCATGTGAACTGATTCAACTCCTCTTGCATTGCTATGATCCAGTTCGAGTCAGTGAGAGCTTCTTCTATATTCTGAGGCTCTTGTTCAGAGAGGAAGCAACAGAATAGAGCGCTCTCACCATGGAACCTATAGGTCCTGACTCCCTCAGTTGGATCACCAATGACTTGGTCAATGGGATGATCTTCTAGCCAAGTTCTCTTGCCTGGAGTTGTCCCTGAAGTACCTGCAATATTAGTTTCCACAGGTTCTATAAATTCAGGAAAATGAACAGAAAGGAATGGAACTGAGTCTACACCAAAGGGATTAACAAGTTCAATGTTAGGGACATCGATTCCCCCTTGATATGGTGACTTAGTAGTCATCTCAGCTGTGACCGCATCTTTATTGACGGTACTTACCGCAGGTTGAGCCTATTCCTCAGTCTGAGGCTCAATAATCCCTGAAATGCTGGCTTTAGGAGTGGCACTTGAGTTGTCATCCTGATCCTCGTCATCATCCCAACATGGAATTGGCACAACTTTGACCTTTGGATTAGTTTAATTCTTCAAACTCAGCTTTGTCATTCTCCTTGTGACCTCCTTAGAGTCAGGATCTACAACCTTTGTCCTATGCTCAGTAAATGATTCATCAAACACAACATGTGGTGATTCTTCCACAACAAGGGTCCTGCAATTATAGACTCTGAAAAATATTCCTTCATCAGACTTGCTATCAAAAGCCTTTAATTGGGTCTTCCCATTGTTGAGGATGAAGCACTTGCACCCAAATATATGGAAATAAGAGATACGAGTCTTCCTCTTGTTCCATGTCTCATATGGGGTCTAAGTACGTTGTTTGTTCAGCATGGATCGATTCTAAGTATAGCAAGCAGTATTGATTGCTTCAGCCCAGAATTTCTTGGGCAACCCTGACTCAGCCAACATTATCCTGGAAGCTTCCTTCAGTGTCATGTTCCTCCTTTCAGCGACATTGTTTTGTTGAGGGGTTCTAGCTGCAGAAGTCTCATGAGCAATACAAAGTTCATTACAAAAATCAGAAATATATGAATTTATAAATTTAGTGCCCTTGTTAGATCTGATTCTGACTATGGACAGATTCTGCTCATTGCAGAGTCTTCTGAGCAACTCTAGAAGCTTCACCTGTGTTTCCCTCCCATTTAACAAGAAAATAACCCAAGTATACCTAGAATAATCATCAATGATCACAAGGGTATATTTCCTACCATTCATACTCACAGGTGTTACAGTACCAAACAAAACCATGTGCAAGAGTTGAAGAACTCTGGCAGTGAAGAAGGTAGCTTTCTCTTTGAATGTAACTCTGACCTGCTTCCCTTCCTGACAAGCTTTGCACACATGATCCTTGCTAAAAACTTCATTAGGTAAACCTTCAACAAGTGAAAGTCTAGAAATTTTGTTAAGAATCTTGAAGTTCAGATGGTTTAATCTTTTATGTCATAACCAACAGAGCTTTGAAGAGCTTTTAGCAACAAGACAAGTATCAGGAATAGTGTTACTCCAATCAGCTAAATAAATATTACCTTTCCTAATACCTGTAAGAAGCACTTGAAGTGTTGATTTGTTCTTGACCAAACAAATATTCGATGAAAACTCAACACTGAAACCTTTGTCACAAAACTGTCTCACTGACAACAAGTTATGCTTCAGTCTTTCAACATAGAACACATTCTCCACCCTAGCCGTACCTATAACAAGAGTACTAAAACCTTTGGTTAAACCTTTAGAGTTATCACCTAAAGTTACCTATGGGCCATCTTTGGCAGTGTAATCCTGAAGGAGACTCTTCATTCCAGTCATGTACCTTGAGCATCCACTGTCTAAGTACTAAACAACTTTGATTGAGTCATCCTTCCTCCTCTTGTAGCCTATAGCTGCCTGCAATGAAATCAGGCTTTAGGTACCCATTAGGTGTTGGGTCCTATTGTGTTAGATGTACCTTCTGGGATCCAAACTTGCTTAACCACCTTGATTTCCTCAGAGGAGTAGATTTATCTCCCATTCACATCAACATACACAACTTTCTTCTTCTTAGCCCTAGAGAAAAATGGTGTATGAGTGTCAGGCTTAGGAGTCACAGAGGCCTTAGTGGTTGCCTTTGGGGCTGGCTTCCTGTTCTTCCTAGGCCTAGGTGCAGAAGGCCTTGGGGTTTGCTCCTGACTGGGGCCTTGTTTTCTATTCCCCCTAGGCAAGTGAGGGAACTGAAAACAGTTATAGGCTTCAGGTTGCCAAAACCATGGAGGTGCTATCATGTTTGGCCTTCCCTGAGGGTATTGACATGCATGATAATACCCCTATTGAGCAGTCTGAGACCTCTTGGCATGAGTTCTCCTCGGCTTGCGCTGAGAAGTTCCCTGACCTGAGCTCTCAAGGGCCTGTTTAGGTTGCTTAGCCTTTCCCTTGGGTTTTGGCTTCACAACCTTAGGGGCAACCCTGGCTGTCTCAATAGTTTCTTTGCCCTTGTCAGTTTGGCGGGCCTTATACACAACCTTCTTTTTGCTTGGGCCTGCCTGAACAAACACCCTCTCAGTGTTGCTACCTGAAGCGATATGAGACTGACCTTGTGAGGATTTCCTGGAATCAAAGCCAATCCTAGATCATTTATTCCCAAGCTTCTGGTAGCTATTTATTTCCTCTACAACCACTGAGGATTTATTCATTGCTGCTACCTTCTTCTTGAGAGCATCCTCACTCTTTTTCAGGATTTCATGTCTGACAAAAAGGTCATCAAACTTACTCTTGAGCTCCTTTAGCTCATTCTTCTTGGCCAATTGATCTTCAGCCAGTTTATTGAGAATTTTCTCTCTTGGAAGACGCTCAGTATTGATCATGTCAATCTCCTGAGTTAGCCTTACAATTTGAGAAGACTCCTTCAGATCTGACTAAGTCAACTGGTCAGTTAGTGTTTGAACTTCAGTACTTAATTTCTTGTTCTCCTTAGCCAAGAAGACATTAGTTTCCTGCAGTCTGGGAAATCAACCATCAATTGCTCAAAACAGAACTGAAGGTTCATTTCTCTAGTTGACTCTGAGCAAGTCTCAGGATTTTGACCAGTGAATGAAGCACATTCAGGAGCTTTCTCCTCCTCTTCAACCACTACTTTCTTCTTCCTCTTGTTCAGGTCGAATTCTAAAGCTTTTAGCTCAGAGAAAAGTAGGGCTGAAGTAATATTGCTCATATCCTGAGTGTTTTTTTAGCATGATAACAATGTTATCCCATCTCTCAGGGAGAGCATTTAGCATTTTAGAAGCAACTTCTCTCTTAGGGACTTTCTTCCCTAATAACACCAACTCATTCATCATCTTGATGAATCTTGACTCCATTTGATCAATGGTCTCCTCAGGCAGCATCTCAAAGCTTTCAAACTTCTGAATGGCAATGATTCTCTTGTTCTCCTTGATCTTCTCAGATCTCTCGCACATTTGGTTCAACTCATTCCATACCTCTTTTGCAGTCCTTAAGTGCATCAGCCTCTCTGACTCCTCGAAAGGCACCGTATGAAAAATGATATTCTTAGCCACGTTGTCCAATCCTATCATCTTGATCTCATCATTGGTGAGTTGGCTCCTATCCTTCGGAACTGGTGCTCCAATGGACTGATCATCATATCCAAGTCCTCTGACGTTGGGAATGGTGATCTTGATGGGGCCGTCCTTGATGACTCGTGGCATCTGGTCATGAATGACATCCAAATGTGTAAGTAACCTAAATCTCCAATAGACAAAGTTAGAGACAGAGAATTCAGGCAGATAAGCTACGAGCCTCCTTGAAGTCATGATGCAAGTTTTCAGGAAATATGCAAACTGAGATCTGTTCAGTGACCACCAACAGTTTCTCCTCTAAAACTATTAGTATTCAAATTCAGTGGTATTTTGAACCACTGCTCTGATACCACTTGTTGGTCCTGGACAAGTCTGAGTGATACGTGTATGGGGGGGATGCATGTATACAAATTTTGCTTCATTTTTCAAACTGAGTCCCCTTAACCTAGAGTCTTAGTGTTAGGCACTGAATAGATAATACACCTATTAACCGCTCTGAAGCAAGTCAGATGGCTAACTATTTATCCCTTAGTACGGAAATGTGTGAGCCCGGAAAGTTTATAGACTTGTTATGTTGCTTTCTGAAAACTGAGTTTTTCTTACTTAAGAAGCCGTGATTAGAAGGGCAGTACAAGAGTTCAAAGGTCAGGCTGATTGATTCAACACTGATAAAATATGCAATGAATGACAATGATAAACAATTAAGCACAATATCAAAGCAGTAAAGAACTCAGAGCATTTAATGTGGTTCAGAGACTCAAACTCCTACGTCCACGATCCTGATTTAACAGGAGAATCCCTTAATGGATTAACTTGTTTTTAACGTGCCAAGTTGCACAATGACCAGTCTCACTGATCCCTAGAATTAGAGTTCTAGTCCTCCTTCTCCTAACCACTTTCTAACCTTCACCAACAAACCTAATACTGACTTAGCTTAGGGTTTTGGTTTCAATTTAGATTCCAACTAAGTTGTGATAATCCTTACGAGGAAAACCTATTCTAAGGTTTGAATTATCACTCTAAGCTTAAGATATGAATGTGTAAGCTCAATGGAATACAGAATGACTCAGACTAGTAGAAACACTTGGGAAATTAAAGGGGTTTCGAGTGCTTCTATGAATGTTTTGATTGCTTGAGAGTCTTGAGTAATTTCTTGGCTTAGAAATTCCCCCTGACCTTGTTTGAGTCAAGGTCTTCTGTATTTATAGATGATTTTGAAAACTATTCATTGGAGAGATAACATACTAGTCATCTTTCTTGTAGGATACTTCAACGGTCATCGTCCTTCATGCAGCCGCCTACTTGCATGGATTTAGTAAATGCATTAAATGCATGCCCTGACTTGCACAAGGCCAGATATGGCCTATGCTGTCAGCATCACCGGTAGATACCAACAGAATCCAGGTGAGCCTCACTGGATTGCTGTCAAGAATATTCTGAAGTACCTCAGGCATACTAAAGAATATTTTCTTGTCTACGGTAGGCAGCCAGAGCTAATCGTTACTGGCTATGCTGATGCAAAATTCCAATCCGACTGTTATGATTATTAATCGTAGTCAGGGTATATCTTCACTCTCAATGGTGGGGGAGGTTAGTTGGAATAGTTTCAAGTAAGAGATAACCGCGGATTCAACAACTGAGGCTGAGTACATTGCTGCGGCAGAGGCTGCTAAAGAAGCTATCTGGATAAAACAGTTCTTAACCGAACTAGGGGTAGTTCCGAGTGCCAGTAGTCCAATAAATTTGTATTGTGACAACACTGGTGTGGTGGCGCAAGCAAAGAAACCGATATCCAACAACAGAAACAAGCATGTACTGGGGGGTTATCACTTGATAAGAGAGATAATCGCTAACAAGGAAATAAAGTTAGAACGCATTCCCACATAAGATAATTTGGCTAACCCATTCACCAAAGCTTTGAGTGTTCAAATAGCCCCGATCAAGGATCATCAAGAATGGGATATTGATGATGCAATGAAGATTGGTGTGCGATCTGCATTATACTCTATGGGAGAGTGTACTTACTATGAGATACTAGGTATCTCATAATGGATACACAAATACCTTAGAGGGTATTAGTATACCCATCCGAGAAACTGTTTGATGTAATTCCACATAATGTATCTACGGGTGTCTCGGTTAGTGGGAGCGATGTGATACTCCTCTGACTTGAGGTTAATACGCACGACATGTGCGGAGTAATGAACTTTGACCATGACCAACACTTGCACCCTCCAAGGGTAGATATGGAATGGATTGGGTTCATCACGAAGTACATATACGTGGTAGTTGAGCCAAGAATAAGATTCATTCCTCAATGTGGAATTAAGAGAGAATACTCGTCTTCTCATCATAATTGGATCTAAGACATCGGCCAATGCAAGTCGACTTGGACTTTGTGGCCAAGTGCGGCGCGATTGATCAATTAGTGATTCTAGATAATATGACTAAGTTATTTGAATAGACACTTCATCATGTTCAATACTTAATCGAGTATTCGCAAATGAAAGGAAGATATCACAATAGCCTACAGTATTACAGGTAGTTGCAGATTTCCTCGCAACGTACCTCTTATATTGAGAATGTCTTATTTATAGTCTAGGGTTCAATTAAGATTGTTAGTTTGACTAATCGCTCGATATACGAAGGCCTATGGGTCACAAAACAAGCAATGACAGTTCACCGATTATAGTTGGTTGATTAAGTATTATATTAGATATAATATTTAATTTGTGTAGAATATAATAATAATAATTATATTTAGAATTAATTATTATTATTTAATTAAATTGGATTTAATTAAATATGAAATTCCAATAATAATATTTGGAATATTATTTTACAAGAATAATAGATATGGTAAATATATTAATCGTAGGAACATATCTAGGGAAATATAATCCGTAGAGATTATATTTACGGGCTAGACCCGATATCTTGCTTAGGAATTAAACCAAGTTAATCCCTATAAATATGAGTCCTATGGAAATTCCGAAAAACACAAGAAATATAATTTCTCCATAAGATCTCTAGCTCGAATTTTCCTAGCAAGTTCGTCTCGAGATTCAACGTTGGCACCTCGGTGCTATTCAGTGAATAGTTATTGCGTGAATACCATAGTGGAGGATTCCGCGTACGAAGCATTGTAAGAATTATTGTTTAAGATTTCTTGTATTTAATTATGTAATTATTTGTTCGTTGTTGGTGAACGATTATTCCGTTGCGCATGTATATGTGATTACGTGCCTCTAAAATCCAACATCAACAATTGCCCCCTAGCTTGATTTCATGTTGAGATTTGAATCGACTAACTGAGATCAGGCTAATTTTGCCACGTACTTCTTCTTGTCATTGGCGGTCAACTAAGGCTTTATTTTTAGGGCGGAGAATGTGGCGAACAGTTGGAGTCTCTTTTAAACTGCGACGTTTGATTTCCTGAGAATACGGGATACGAGGCATCATAGGCGGTGGTGACATCAGCCGCCGCCAACGTCTTTTAAATCTTTTGCACATAGGAGTTTATATCTTTTTCCAAAAATTACACTTTGTACCCCATTTTTCACTTATAAAAACCCTTTTCTTATTCATTTCCTTTTTTTCTTCCTTCAGTTCTTCTGCCATTGTTAATTTTCGAAGCTTTCTCCTGCAAATTTCTTGCCTTCATTCGTGCACTAATCAACACGCACATTCAAGGTAACACATTGGTCTGCATTTAGGTTTCCTTGTTGTTCTTCAATTTCTCTTTATTATTATTTTAATTATCAAGCAAGATTCATTTTTAAATTTTGAACCCAACCTCTGAACTTCCGTCTCCTACATTTTCGACCTTAAACCTCTTCCTCCTTAAGAAAAATGGAATCCCCTTCATCAAGTACTACTATCCCCGAGAGAAATCCCAAAAAAAGACCCATGGTAGATTCCCCTCGCCGATTTGTTTACTAGGCTCTCCAACAGAACCCCAAAACTCTCTTAGTGGATGAGGACATAGACTCCCTTGCAAGCTATGTTATTCACTTAGTAGAAAGATACGAGGCTGAGTGATCCGGTGAGCAAGTGGTCGAGCAACTAGTTGTTCAACCACATGGAGAAGGAGATACTTCTCCAACCTAGGGGAAGATTCGGAAGAAGTGGCCACCAAAATAGATGCGCTAGACGCATCGACACCTAAAACTGCTCCTCAAGGGTTGACTTGGGTTTTTTTTTTAAAGAAATAAACTTCCCCATTCCTGAAGTTACCCCATAATTGAGGATTCCAGAAGTCGTTGCCCGAGAAAATGAATGGGAGGAATACGCTGCTCGCTACTCCAAAACCTTCTTCCATCCTTCACGAGTGATTATGGGAGCACAAACCAATGCCTTTGCAGCGAGCAAGATCGGGAGCTTGGTGGAGGAAGAAGATTTGGAATACATCTGTTCCAAATACAGAATCCCCTACAATATTCATCTGTACACCCCCAAGAAATAAGAGACTGTTGATCGCCCACCTCCCGGTTGCACAGTGATGAATCTGGATGTACTCGAGGCGGGTCTATCTTTGCCCCTTCATCCCATCATTGGTCGCTTCTTGGAAGATGTCAACTTGGCGATCACACAAATTACCCCAAATGGCTAGAGCAACGCCTTCATGACCTTGTTTGGTCTTGAAGGCTATAAGAATAAAATCAATGTCGTGGAGGTTCACTACACCATGATAATTTATGCTCACCCCGAAGGTGGAGAAGGATGATACTACTTGAAGGCGGGAAACGGGGTGAAACTCATCGAAGAAGTCCCCAACAAGATGAATAGCTGGAAAAGGCAGTACTTCTTCATAGGAGGAGATTGGCGAGCAGCCATGGATTTTACTGGCAGGAAAGGGTGCATCTACTCGCCTGAATCATATAGAAGTATTAAGTGTAGGTTCCATTTATCTTTTCATAAGACAAGTGGAACTAATCTTAATTTTTCTTTCTTTTTATTTGCAGGTCCTATAATCTTGAAGTGGGGGAATCCGGACCTAAGCTAGGAGTTTCTATATACCCTTTCAGTCATTTCTCTCTGCAACGCTAAGGACCGGGACCTTCACTTTCTATCGAAGGAGCACTGCTGCAAACTTGTGTTGGGGAAATTCGTTTGCCCGGATCTATTCGGGATGAAATTTAAATACGAATTTAAATATAATAATTACTAGCATGAATTAATCCTAATTAATTCAAATAATAATTTCCAACAGTATATTATATCACGCATATGAATTAATTCACGTAAAAGTCCTATAGCGGAATATATAGGAGTTCCTATCAACCGAAAGACCTTCTCAAGTATTCCCCTTTAGCCTTGCTCATTCACAGGTGGGAAGTGCTTAACGAATACTTTAATAAAACAAGGAATAGAGAAAAATTTATTGTTGCTGATTTTTCCAATTCATGGAACCGTACACGGGGATGAAAAAAAAATGTATCCCCTATTTATAATAAAGGGGAATTTCGAAATTTGTGCTTGAAATAGGGTGGGGAAAATCTCTTTCTTGATCTCCAAGAAATTTTGAATATATCCCATATATTCTTTTCTCCATAATTAAATATTCCACAAAAATCTCACCTCCTTATTTTATGGATTTGAATCTTCTTGAATTTATGAGATAATCTTGTATTCCAAGAATACATATCTTCCATAATATTTTTTCAAGAAAATCAACAAAATCTCTCTTCTCTCCTATTCATCAAAAAATTCGAAAAACACATAATTAATAATCAAGTAGGAGATTTCTTGAATTTAATGAGATAATCTTGTATTCCAAGAATACTTTATCTTCATTCCATAATAAAATTCAAAGAAAATCTTTCTCCCCTAAATTTATTATTTTCTAATTATTAGGGAAAATTAGACAACAATATTTTTCTTTTATTTTAATCGTCTTATTAATATTGGGCTCATTATTGGACTACTTGAGTGGTCTTTAGGAGTATTAAGATTGGATCTCCAATGGGCTTCTGAATTTTCAATATTGAGCTAGAATATAAGTAATACCCTAGACTTTCATGACCTTATTTGCTTTACTAAATGCTTCATAATTCTATATGCATCTATGTGACGCATTTACAATCAAATTTATGCAAAGGCATGTTTATGTGTTTTAATTACTCGATAGTTACAATTACTACATTATTTGCTCAATACATGCTTATTCTTGAGACTTTATAATTTTTATATGTTCTTTATTTTATGTCTTAAAGTATTTGATATAGAAATTAATATAGTCGTTAAGTCTAGTATTTTATTTCACACGTTATAAGTTGAAAAATGAACGTTTCTTCAAGAAACGAATTACGTATCGATTGCTCGATATTTTTTATGATTAGTATATAGACTTTATAATTTATTTAGAGTCCTAGAAAAGTTTTAATTTTATTTCATAAGATAGTATAAGTAAATTATTTAGAATTATCCTATAATTACAATTTCTACTTATTAAATTCATAGTATATATGTGTTATTTCTACAAAATACAAGACTACTCTTATACTTCTTGTAAATTTCGAAATTTTAGGATAAAATTAGGAGAATTAGAGAAGCTTCAAGACTAAGATTAAGATAAGTTAAGATAAGATAAAATAATTAGAAAGAAAAGTCAAAATTAGCAACTAACCTAAAAGTGCCATGTGTTCATTCTTTTAACTTGCAAGAATACTCCATAATCCTCCACTTTCTTCATCAAAGTCGGTCCTAGGGATTTTGGAGTAGCCTCCAAGCTTGGTTCCTCCTATAAATACATAAGCTTCATGCAAAAATATTCATAAGAAAAAGTTTAAAGAAAAATACTACTACTCTTATACTTAGAAGTTGAGAAAGGAGAAGAAGAGATTTCTTGTAGCTACCTATCTTTAAGTAAGCTTCTCTTCTTGATTGAGTAATTATTTAAATGGTAGTATGAAGTTTATGCATGATATGTGAATTAATTGATAGGAAAACGGGTTTTGATGAGTAAATTGCATGTTATCCATGTTTTACTTCATGTTTGAATGTTTAATTCAATTTATTCATGAGTTATAACCAAAATCATGTTTATTACTTGATTATCTATGCTTTAGAAGTAGAAATCATGAAATTATATGGTTTAAAGTGAGTTTAAGATGTTATGTTCTTCATATATGCATGAAAACCGAAAATCTTGACAACTTGTGAAGGAATTTCGTTTTTGATCCAATTTGTTGATGGAAAATTCTGAAATTTTTATATATGAAAATATACTTGTGAAGGAACTTAGGTTTCAAATAAGCTTTTGGACTAGTATTCAATTCGTGGTGATTTTTCTAATTAGAGCTAGGGTTTTGGATGAATTTCTAGAAACAGTAGAAGTTTGCTATGATCTGAGAATAATCGGTTAGGTTTTTATAGAAAACCAAAGTATGTTGATAAATTACATGAAGTTGGGAGTTCATGGTTAAAATTTCATGAGTATTGGACATGTGGTTGATTTATGGTGAATTTTTAAAATTAAGTGACCAGAATCTGTTACTGTGTGTTTATTATGAAATATTTGATGTTTGGTAAAGAGTTTGAGAAATCTGAAAATATGGTGATAAACTTTATTGAGTTGGTAATATACTGTTAAAATTTCGTAATTTTTGGACTTATGGATAATTTAATATGAATTTTCAAAGTTAGGTGTGTAATCTGCCAAATTCGAAATTTTGTATGAAAGGTTCGAAATGGCCCGGTTACATTTTTACAGTCGATATTTATTTATAACTTGCTATTTGATGATTTTATACACTTAATTGATATTTGGGTGTTAGTATATAATATTTGGATATGTGTGGATATTTGAATTCAAGTCTTACAATTTACAAAAGTGAAGGGATAAGTAACAATGTTTCTATTTTAAAAAAAATTACTTGTAGGTACAAACCTGCAAGGTGGAAAATCACTTCGCTCTTCACCGAGTGTTCTATTATTATTTAATTGCACTTATTAAACGTTGAATGTTAAATATTTTGAGCCTGGCCCGCTATCGACTGGCCCCTGAGATAGTCCAACACTATGTTGGCAAATGAGATAGTCCGGTCGTTCCGGCACCACGGGTTGGTCACGCCACCCAAGCATATACCCGGTGAAATTCCGGGGGCTCACATGTTATAAACAATTGATGTTTAGTTTGTGCAATTATAAAGAGGTTTCCCACTAAGTGTTTACAAACACTTATCCCTTTCACTTTTAATTTTTTTTTACAGATGCTATGGATCCGGACGTGGGCGAATGAACTCGGCGGGCTGTGAAGTTTTCCTAAAGACTTTATATTTTCAAGAATAATATTATTAAATTTTGGGTTTGTAACTTAAGCTACAATCATACTTATTTACTACTTCCGCTGTGTAAATGTGTGGCGTGTGTATATTTTAATACAAAATGCTATTTTAGTGATGTTCCTACTTGTGCCACATCATATTTTTCATACTATTTTAAGTGGGGACGTCACAGGTGGTATCAGAGCAGGTTCGCCTGCTAAAGTATTTTCAAAAGGAGTGTGTTTTAAAATTTTAAAAAGAAAACAGCCGCACCGAGATCATTCTCCACGACGAGATCAGGTAAATGTTTTATATGTGCTTAAATTATATTATTTATTTGAAAGTTTGTATAGTTATTGCATTACATTGTTGTTTGAATTAACCAATAAAATATGTTGAATAGAACTATGAATCGTAGAGGAAACCAAAACAACTCAGGTATGAGCGAGGATCTAACTTCCGTCTTAAGGGGGTTAGCTCAGCAGCTAAATCACCAAAGCCAATCGTCCCAAACACCTTTATCCTCAACCCAAAACCATGACATTGTTAGCCAATTTAAGAAGTTTAGACCTTCAACACTTACCGGAAGGGAAAACCCTATGGAAGTAGAAAGCTAGATTCGGAGCTTGGAGAAGATATTCGCTTATCTTAAGTGCACCGATGAGCAGAAAGTTTCCTGCGCTATATTTCAGCTGACCGAGGATGCAGATTATTGGTGGGAAGCTCACTGTAGGACAATGACTGAAGAAGAACGAACTACAGTTACTTGGGAGAAATTCGTAGAAGCAGTGGTTAAGAATTATATACCACAGTCGTTTTTAGATCAGAAGGAGACCGAATTTCTACAGTTGAAACAAGGAAACCTGACAGTACAGGAATATGAAAGGAAATTTAATCAATTGGGAAGATATGCTTCTCATTTGATTAATACTGATGAAAGGAAAGCAAAAAGATTTATGCAGAATTTACGATCGGAAATCAGTACTATCTTAGCGGCACAAGATATTAAGTCTTATGCCTCGGCATTCGAGAAAGCTCAGATGATAGCAGCATATATGAAATCAGAGGACGTAAGAACGCCAGAATCACAACAAAAAAAAAGGAAGTGGATTGGTACGAACCAAGGAAGAAATTCTAAGCAAGTTAAAAGGACAGAAATAGTGCCACAACAGAGGCCACCTAAGTGCAGAAATTGTGGGAAGGAACACCTTGGACAATGCCTGAAAGGAACAGGGGTATGTTATAAGTGCAAAGAACCTGGACATCTTATAACTAATTGTCCAAAGCTGAGGGGACAACAGAAGATGGCACCTGCTCGAGTGTTTGCCATGAGTCAGCAAGAGGCGACAGCAAATCCAGAAGTGATGGCAGGTATGTTCAAAATATTCCAAATACCTGTTTTCACATTATTCGATACTGGTGCTACGCATTCATTCATCTCTAGAAAGATGTTTGAACAAATTGAGACTGCCCATATTATGGTAGAAGAAAATTTCCTAGAAGTAAACATTCCCTCTGGAAGTACGACACAATCCTTAGGACTATGTAGGAATGTGAAGATTGATTTTGAGCATGCAATACTCCCGGCAAATCTACATATAATAGAAATGAAGGACTTTGATATTATCTTGGGAATGGACTGGCTTATAGCAAATCATGCTCTCATCAAGTGTCAAGAAAAAGAAATATCAGTACGGAGATCAAAGGATAAGAACTTTACATTATATGGTGCTAGAATTGGAACTATACCTCGGGTAATTTCAGCAGTAAAGGCTCGGAAAATTTTAAGGAAAGGAGAATGTACAGCATTTCTAGTAAATGTTGTAGCAACAAAGTCTGATGGTCCAACATTGGACGATATGCCGGTAGTATGTGAATACAAGGATGTATTCCCAGATGATTTGCCAGGACTACCCCCAGATCGTCAGTAAGAATTTACTATTGATTTAATTCCCGGAGCAGCGCCTGTTTCAAAAGCACCTTATAGAATGACACCAAAAGAATTGCAAGAATTGAAGGTGTAACTGCAAGAATTACTGGATAAGGGTTTTATTCGACCAAGTGTGTCACCCTGGGGAGCACCGGTATTATTTGTGAAAAAGAAAGATGGTTCATTAAGAATGTGCATCGACTACCGAGAATTGAATAAGCTTACCATCAAGAACAAATACCCTCTTCCCAGAATTGAAGATCTGTTCGATCAATTAAAAGGAGCTAGTGTATTTTCAAAGATCAATTTGAGATCGGGGTATCATCAAGTGAAAATAAAGGAAAGCGATATTCCAAAGACAGCTTTCAGGACTCGATATGGTCATTATGAGTTCGTGGTGCTACCATTTGGACTCAGTAATGCACCAGCTATTTTTATGGATTTGATGAATCGAGTATTTCATCAATATCTGGATCAATTTGTGATCGTTTTCGTTGATGATATTCTGGTGTATTCGAGGAATTAGGAGCAGCATGCGGAACATCTTCGGATTACACTAGAAATCCTGAGAAAGGAAAAATTGTATGCTAAATTCAAGAAATGTGAATTTTGGCTGGATAAAGTGGTATGTTGGGATATGTTTTAGTTTTGATTATTTTCCAAAACAACATGTAATAGGTTTGAAATCAGTCAGGATAGTATCTTTTAGTTCAGGTCAGGCTAAATTAGCTTTCAGTAGAACAGGCTGTTCAGTTGAGGGGGAACTCAGCAACACAGCCTGAAGAGTTCAAGATGACACCCAGAAGAACTGACTGAAGTCTTGCTTGCAACCTGAACCAGAAGAGAAGCCTGAAGGATGTCCCACTGAGTGTAAACAGGGCTGATCTAAGCTAGGTCAGGTGGACCACTCAGTGAAGAGCATGATCAGGAGGATCAGTGCTGCACCAAGTAGGTCCTGAAGGAGTCAGGCTACTGTGGTCGGGGAAGTTTGTCATTCAGCCTTATGACAAACTTCTTGGAGGAGATCTTCAAAGAGTCCCTGAAGGACAACATCACTGAAGACAAGTATGTCTACTGAAGATCGTCAGAGTCAGTGGAGGATATGCTAACTGAAGTCAGTGCGCCCTGATCAAGCACACTGAGTCAAAGATCCGTTGGATTCAGTCCACGTGGACCAATCAAGTCAAGTCAAACATATCTGACACTGACAAGGCCGCATTCCGAGAAAAGTGGTTGAAACCATTAAATGTTGGATTCAAATGTATCTTCCCTCCAACGGATACATTTGAATCCTCATTAAAAATACAAGCTCATAGCTGCATGTTGTGGTGTGTGAGAGGAGAGAATCAACACCTACGAGCTGTGAAGGTGTGAGTGTTTAGTGCATTGTAAGGGAGTTATAAGGAGGCACGTTCCACACCTTGTACACTGAACTTTAGAGTTCATAGATATACACAAATGAGTGTTCAGCTTGTAACTCATAGCTTAGAGAGGTTTTCCTAATCTTAGCTTAAGGCTAACACATTGTAAAGGAAAACCTCACCTAGTTGGAGAAAACCCAACCGAAACCAAAACCCTCTAGTTAGGCTTGTTGGGAGTAAGTTGTCAGTGAGGTAGGAAGGAGGGGCAGCCCAGGGAGTGGCGTGAGTCCAGTTGTAAGTGCACCTTGGCACGTTAAAAACAAGAATCCAAGTGAGTGGATTTCCTGTTAAATCAGGCCGTGGATGTAAGAGCTTGAGTCTCTGAACCACGTTAAACTGAGCGTTTTTAAGTTTCATGTATTTACCAAAGTGTTGTGAAAATAAGCTCACTGAGAGCTTTGTTAAGAAAACTTTGGATAAGCATTTCAGTCAGGGAGATCCATCTCACTGACTGAATCAGGCATAGTACTCGAGAGTTCAGTCTCTCGAGTCACTGCCTTGTTAAGAGCATGAGCTCACAAGTCAGTTTGGACTGACTTGAGTGCTCTGACTCTTAGCAACGCAGTGACTTGAGTATTCCGTCACTGAACTCAGTCAGGGTGCGGCGCGAAGGTTTTAAAAAAATTTGCTCCTGAATTCCCATTTTGCCCTTCGAAAACAGGACCATCAATTGGTATCAGAGCGGGTTGTTCACATGACCACTGATCCAGTTTTGTTAAGAAAAATGGTCAACCGAACAGATCTTAAATGTTTTAAACTATGGGAATTCCTGCATATTTTAAACTATTACTTGTGTTCTAACATTATTCTTGTAATAGAAAATCATTTGGTTAGAAGTTTTGGAATCATCAAAAAGGGGGAAATTGTTGGGATATGTTTTAGTTTTGATGATTTTCCAAAACAACATGTAATAGGTTTGAAAGCAGTCAGGATAGTATCTTTTAGTTCAGGTCAGGCTAGATTAGCTTTCAGTAGAACAGGTTGTTCAGTTGAGGGGGAACTCAGTGAGGGGGAACTCAGCAACACAGCCTGAAGAGTTCAAGATGACACCCAGAAGAACTGACTGAAGTCTTGCTTGCAACCTGAACCAGAAGAGAAGCCTGAAGGATGTCCCACTGAGTGTAAACCGGGCTGATCTAAGCTAGGTCAGGTGGACCACTCAGTGAAGAGCATGATCAGGAGGATCAGTGCTGCACCAAGTAGGTCCTGAAGGAGTCAGGCTACTGTGGTCAGGGAAGTTTGTCATTCAGCCTTATGACAAACTTCTTGGAGGAGATCTTCAAAGAGTCCCTGAAGGACAACATCACTGAAGACAAGTATGTCTACTGAAGATCGTCAGAGTCAGTGGAGGATATGCTAACTGAAGTCAGTGCGCCCTGATCAAGCACACTGAGTCAAAGATCCGTTGGATTCAGTCCACGTGGACCAATCAAGTCAAGTCAAACATATCTGATACTGACAAGGCAGCATTCCGAGAAAAGTGGTTGAAACCATTAAATGTTGGATTCAAATGTATCTTCCCTCCAATGGATACATTTGAATCCTCATTATAAATACAAGCTCATAGCTGCGTGTTGTGGTGTGTGAGAGGAGAGAATCAACACCTACGAGTTGTGAAGGTGTGAGTGGGAGTTATAAGGAGGCACATTCCACACCTTGTACACTGAACTTTAGAGTTCATAGATATACACAAATGAGTGTTCAGCTTGTAACTCATAGCTTAGAGAGGTTTTCCTAATCTTAGCTTAAGGCTAACACATTGTAAAGGAAAACCTCACCTAGTTGGAGAAAACCCAACCGAAACCAAAACCCTCTAGTTAGGCTTGTTGGGAGTAAGTTGTCAGTGAGGTAGGAAGGAGGGGCAGCCCAGGGAGTGGCGTGAGTCCAGTTGTAAGTGCACCTTGGCACGTTAAAAACAAGAATCCAAGTGAGTGGATTTCCTGTTAAATCAGGCCGTGGATGTAAGAGCTTGAGTCTCTGAACCACGTTAAACTGAGCGTTTTTAAGTTTCATGTATTTACCAAAGTGTTGTGAAAATAAGCTCACTGAGAGCTTTGTTAAGAAAACTTTGGATAAGCATTTCAGTCAGGGAGATCCATCTCACTGACTGAATCAGGCATAGCACTCGAGAGTTCAGTCTCTCGAGTCACTGCCTTGTTAAGAGCATGAGCTCACAAGTCAGTTTGGACTGACTTGAGTGCTCTGACTCTTAGCAACGCAGTGACTTGAGTATTCCGTCACTGAACTCAGTCAGGGTGCGGCGCGAAGGTTTTAAAAAAAAAATTTGCTCTTGAATTCCCATTTTGCCCTTCGAAAACGGGACCATCATGGTATTTCTTGGACATACGGTTTCAGCCCTGGGAATAGAAGTTGACCCAACAAAGGTAGAAGCTGTAAACCAATGGAAGACACCAACTACGGTGAATGAAGTCAGGAGTTTTCTTGGGTTAGCTGGATATTATCTAAGATTCATTGAAGGGTTTGCTCGGATTGCAAAACCTTTGACTCAGTTGACTCGGAAAAAAACAAAGTTTGAATGGACAGAAGAATGTGAAAGGAGTTTTCAAGAACTAAAGCAAAGATTAACAACGGCCCCAGTTCTTACAATTCCTGAAGGTACAGAAGGATTTATTGTGTACAGTGATGCTTCTAAACAAGGCTTGGGATGTGTACTTATGCAAAATGGGAAAGTAGTAGCATACGCATCAAGACAATTAAAACCACATGAGCAGAACTATCCTACGCATGATTTAGAGCTAGCAGCAGTTGTGCATGCACTCAAGATTTGGAGACATTACTTGTATGGAAGTAAATGCCAGATCTACACAGATCATAAGAGTTTGAAGTATATCTTCGAACAGAAGGAATTGAACATGAGACAAAGGAGATTGTTGGAATTGGTGAAAGATTATGATTGCGAAATATTGTATCATCCGGGAAGGGCAAATGTAGTAGCAGATGCCTTAAGTCGCAAGGGAAAGATCAATGCTTTGGTTGTGAAACCAACACTGAAGGAAAGAATAGCAAATGCTCAATATGAAGATGCATTCTTAGAGAAGATAAAGTAAAAGATCAAGGAAGGTAAAGCAAAGGAGTTTTCAGTACGTGAAGATGGTACATTGGTATGTCGAGGAAGAATATGTGTCCCAGAAAAAGAAGAACTCAAGAAGAAAATATTAGAAGAAGCACATTCTACACCATATACAGTTCATCCTGGAGGAACAAAGATGTATCAAGAATTAAAAAAGTTGTTATGGTGGAGAAATATGAAGAGGGATATTGGAAATTTCGTACAGAAATGTTTGACATGTCAGCAGGTAAAAGCTGAACATCAAAAACCATCGGGATTGCTGAAACCACTTGAGATTCCTGAATGGAAATGGGAACACATTACGATGGATTTTGTGGTAGGATTGCCCAAGTCAATACAAGGAAATGAAGCTATTTGGTAATTGTTGACAGATTGACCAAGACGGCACATTTTCTACCAATAAAGATGACGTTCACATTGGATAAATTGGCTCAAATTTATATTAAGGAAATTGTCCGATTACATGGAGTTCCAATTTCTATTGTGTCAGATAGAGATCCGCGATTTACATCAAGATTCTGGTACATTCTTCAAGAAGCTTTGGGTACTAAGTTGGAATTCAGTACAGCTTTTCATCCTCAAACAGATGGTCAATCGGAAAGAACAATTCAAATTTTGGAAGATATGTTGAGAGCTTGTATCATCGATTTTGGAGGAAGTTGGGAAATATACATACCTTTAGTAGAATTTGCCTACAACAATAGTTATCAAGCTACAATTGAAATGGCGCCGTACGAAGCATTGTACGGAAGGAAGTGTTGATCTCCACTATGCTGGGATGAAATTGGAGAAAAGAAATTGTTAGGACCAGAATTGGTGGAAGAAACTAACAAAGTAGTAAAGAAGATTAAAGAAAAGATGCAAGCAGCTCAAGATCGACAGAAAGCGTATGCGGATAAGCGAAGGAAAGAATTAAGTTTTGAGATTGGAGACAAGGTATTTTTGAAGGTATCTCCAATGAAAGGAATTTTCCGCTTCGGAAAAAGAGGAAAGTTGAAGCCCAGATATATTGGACCTTATGAGATATTGGAAAGAGTTGGAGATTTGGCTTATAGGCTAGCACTACCACCATCCTTGGCAGGAATACACAATGTATTCCATATCTCGATGCTCCGAAAGTACATACCTGACCCTACCCACATAGTAAACCAACATGAATTAGAAATTGATGCCAACTTAACCTATGAGGAAGTCCCTATATCCATACTTGATAGAAAGCTTCATAGGTTAAGAAATAGAGATATTCATATGGTTAAGATCCAGTGGAATAGACACGGAATGGAAGAAGCTACGTGGGAGCGAGAGGACGAAATCTTAGCCAAATACCCTTACCTCCATAATCCTGGTAACACTTGAAATTTCGAGGATGAAATTTATTTAAGGGGGTTAGACTGTAATACCCTAGACTTTCATGACCTTATTTTCTTTACTAAATGCTTCATAATTCTATATGCATCTATGTGACGCATTTACATTCAAATTTATGCAAAGGCATGTTTATGTGTTTTAATTACTCGATAGTTACAATTACTGCATTATTTGCTCAATACATGCTTATTCTTGAGACTTTATAATTTTTATATGTTCTTTATTTTATGTCTTAAAGTATTTGATATAGAAATTAATATAGTCCTTAAGTCTAGTATTTTATTTCACACGTTATAAGTTGAAAAATGAACGTTTCTTCAAGAAACGAATTACGTATCGATTGCTCGATATTTTTTTATGATTAGTATATAGACTTTATAATTTATTTAGAGTCCTAGAAAAGTTTTAATTTTATTTCATAAGATAGTATAAGTAAATTTTATTAGAATTATCCTATAATTACAATTTCTACTTGTTAAATTCATAGTATATATGTGTTATTTCTACAAAATACAAGACTACTCTTATACTTCTTGTAAATTTCGAAATTTTAGGATAAAATTAGGAGAATTAGAGAAGCTTCAAGACTAAGATTAAGATAAGTTAAGATAAGATAAAATAATTAGAAAGAAAAGTCAAAATTAGCAACTAACCTAAAAGTGTCATGTGTTCATTCTTTTAACTTGCAAGAATACTCCATAATCCTCCACTTTCTTCATCAAAGTCGGTCCTAGGGATTTTGGAGTAGCCTCCAAGCTTGGTTCCTCCTATAAATACATAAGCTTCATGCAAAAATATTCATAAGAAAAAGTTTAAAGAAAAATACTACTACTCTTATACTTAGAAGTTGAGAAAGGAGAAGAAGAGATTTCTTGTAGCTACCTATCTCTAAGTAAGCTTCTCTTCTTGATTGAGTAATTATTTAAGTAGTAGTATGAAGTTTATGCATGATATGTGAATTAATTGATAGGAAAATGGGTTTTGATGAGTAAATTGCATGTTATCCATGTTTTACTTCATGTTTGAATGTTTAATTCAATTTATTCATGAGTTATAACCAAAATCATGTTTATTACTTGATTATCTATGCTTTAGAAGTAGAAATCATGAAATTATATGGTTTAAAGTGAGTTTAAGATGTTATGTTCTTCATATATGCATGAAAACCGAAAATCTTGACAACTTGTGAAGGAATTTCGTTTTTGATCCAATTTGTTGATGTAAAATTCTGAAATTTTTATATATGAAAATATACTTGTGAAGAAACTTAGGTTTCAAATTTCATAGCTTTTGGACTAGTATTCAATTCGTGGTGATTTTTCTAAATAGAGCTAGGGTTTTGGACGAATTTCCAGGAACAGTAGAAGTTTGCTATGATCTGAGAATAATTGGTTAGGTTTTTATAGAAAATAAAAGTATGTTGATAAATTAAATGAAGTTGGGAGTTCATGTTTAAAATTTCATGAGTATTGGACATGTGGTTGATTTATGGTGAATTTTTAAAATTAAGTGACCAGAATCTGTTACTGTATGTTCATTATGAATTATTTGATGTTTGGTAAAGAGTTTGAGAAATATGAAAATATGGTGATAAACTTTATTGAGTTGGTAATATACTGTTAAAATTTCGTAATTTTTGGACTTATGGATAATTTAATATGAATTTTCAAAATTAGGTGTGTAATCTGCCAAATTTGAAATTTTGTATGAAAGGTTCGAAATGGCCCGGTTACATTTTTACAGTCGATATTTATTTATAACTTGCTATTTGATGATTTTATACACTTAATTGATATTTGGGTGTTAGTATATAATATTTGGATATGTGTGGATATTTGAATTCAAGTCTTACAATTTACAAAAGTGAAGGGATAAGTAACAATGTTTCTATTTTAAAAAAATTATTTGTAGGTACAAACCTGCAAGGTGGGGAATCACTTCGCTCTTCACCGAGTGTTCTATTATTATTTAATTGCACTTATTAAACATTGAATGTTAAATATTTTGAGTCTGCCCGCTATCGACTGGCCCCTGAGATAGTCCAACACTATGTTGGCAAATGAGATAGTCCGGTCGTTCCGGCACCACGGGTTGGTCACGCCACCCAAGCATATACCCGGTGAAATTCCGGAGGCTCACATGTTATAAACAATTGATGTTTAGTTTGTGCAATTATAAAGAGGTTTCCCACTAAGTGTTTACAAACACTTATCCCTTCCACTTTTAATTTTTTTTTTTACAGATGCTATGGCTCCGGACGTGGGCGAATGAACTCGGCGGACTGTGAAGTTTCCCTAAAGACTTTATATTTTCAAGAATAATATTATTAAATTTTGGGTTTTTAACTTAAGCTACAATCATACTTATTTACTACTTCCGCTGTGTAAATGTGTGGCGTGTGTATATTTTAATACAAAATAATATTTTAGTGATGTTCCTACTTGTGCCACATCATATTTTTCATACTATTTTAAGTGGGGACGTCACAATATAATTCAGTCCACTAATATTAATTAATACCACTATTAAATTAATATTGCACTATCCATCTTAATCCATATTACGAAAATATGGGCTCCTGGTTATTATTTCTCGTTTTTAAGATTATTTAGTCCATTAATTAACTGAGCTTCTGAATAGCTCTAAATTAATTAATATCTTGTGTCGTGGAGTAAAGACATCTCAACATTATTATTCGTACCGGAAAACTAATTTTCCACTTGCAAGATTTGGTATGATAAAACTTCTGAGCCCACCAAGGGGACAAATCACACAAGACATACTTGCACACGTTTCTCCGTATTAAATCTTAGCAACTGTCGTATAATTAATATTTTTGCCCAAAATACAAGGTATCGAAGTCACAATGATTCTCACCCAACATGAATCAAAGCAATAAGTATCAATCACACACAGTCTTATTTAAGTGACAGAGATTAAGAAATCAACAACTACTGAGGTCTAATTTTTCCTCGTTCAGCACAGAAGAATTTATCCTCTTTGTAGATCCTCTTCAGCACATACAAAATGTGCTAGTGCAATCTCTTGGTCAGGACAGGCAAATCAGAGAACTACACCTCAACCTTTCACAATGGATTGTTCAATTCCACCTAGGTCGTGAAGTTGTACATTTATATACAAGGAACTGTTAATGTGATCTTCTGTGATCTGGTATCACCACAACTACAATGTAATACGAACTATATATATTGAACGGTTTGCAATAAATATATATAACATTCATTCATATTTAAAGCAACAGTGATAAAATATTTATTCTCATAAATAAGCGTTTAATACATAGGTTATACAAAGTAAAAGCATACTTTCACGTATAACCCCAACAGCTTGCTCACTCCACCACCTGTCCACACCATCTCGAGGGGCGAGCAGTTGTGCCCGAAGGTATATACTCCCTCCATTCCAAACCAATTTGCACATTTATTGTTTTCTCGTATTTCAATGAGCGATTTTTTTATTAGTATTTAAAATGATAAAGTAATTTTTAAGTCATTTTATAATAGAGGAGATATAGATCTATCATACCCTACATTAAAGTTCACTTTATCATTTCAAATATTAATAAACAACTTGTTCGCTAAAACACGAAAATAAAGGTAGTGTGCAAATTCCTTTGGGACGGAGGGAGTAAATTTTTTCTCTTTTGACATTTTGATTAGCCCTTCACTTTTTATATTTTTATTTCTCTAACACCTCTTTTCTTTCTTTTCTGATCAACAAGTGGTGGTTGTCGTTCCTCCCGCCTTCACACTTCTTTAAAAAAAGGTTAAGGAATTGGCATTCCGAGGTGGCACCAGGAAGAGAATGGACCCCCCTATCGCCTTGATAAAACTCCAAAAAGGAAAGAGCGAGCAACCACCTCCTCTCTCTAGAGGCCAAACTGCTTCCTCCCAAGGGCAGCCATCCTCCTCTCCTCAACCCAAAAATCATGGGCGCGGAAAGAGAAAGTTGACCAAATGGGATGGGCCCCCCATAGGGCAGAGCGGGGAATGCACAACAAAGCATTCTAAAGAGGCGGAAGGCACTAGTGCCAAGGACACCAGGTCCACCCACTCCAAGTCCACCTCCGTTGAAGTGGTGGACAAACAATAGGTGCTCGCCAGTGTGGTAGCGAGCAAATAGAAATACACGTCTCAGGACATCTTTTATTTGGGATGGGATCTAGCTCGTGTCAAGGAGTAAGATATTTGCCCTTTTACTTACTTTTTCTTTTTTTATTATTACTTTATTTTTAACTTTTATTTATTTCTTATCTCAGATACCAGCCGGACAAGTATCCAAGCCGCACCGAGGCCGTTCACGACGTGTGCTATGTCAGAGGGATCCCTCCTCTTCAGGATATCCCTGACCCACATGTACGGCAAGCAGCTGAGCAGGTCCCACGGGCCTGGACAGTGCAAGCCGAATCGATTATCCAGGCTCAAAGCTTGAGTGATAATGTTCGTTTGATGAGCATGAACGTCATCAACGGGGCTGTGATGGCCCAAAAATCATTGATCAAGTTGTGGAGGTTAAGAGGATCAATCTCCAGCAGGGGCGGAAGACTGAAAAATTTGACAGCGAGTTAGCCACCACTCTCAAGAAGAAAGAGGATGAATTTGCCAAGGAGAAGGCAACTTGGGAGCAGAAGATGAATGCCACCTTGAAGAGTGAGAAGGTGGCTTTGACTAACTCTGAGAATCTCATTTGTAGAGTTGAAAATTGCCGACTTTAGGATGAAGAAATTGGAGGCTGAGCGAGCAAGTCTAGCTGCTCGCCTACAGACTGCTGAAGAAAAAGCTCGTCATGTAGACGAGTTGACCACCCAAGTTGCTTGCCTAGAGCTGGAGAAGAAGGATATCGTCGCCTACAACGTGTACGCACAGGATGTTGGTGACAATGCCAACTTCGAGTACATCTTTTCATTTACTGAGTGTATGAGGTCCATAAATTTTACCTTGGATGGGGAAGCGGATGTTCTGAAATTGGTGAAGAAAGACTTCATCGACTATGTGAAGGATAATCCCCCGGCTGCCGGCTCCACCCTATACATAGCTGACTTAGCGGAGATAGGTGTTCCACTAGACATCTTTGACAAGGATGTTCAAATTGTGCCTCCTAAGTATTCCAATGAGGGTGAAGAGACGAACAAAGAGAATGAAGTCTTTAATGACTTGATTTCTCTTCCCCTCACTCCTATTGATCCGCCGATAGGGGAAGCGAGCACCATTCCCACAGGCGAGCAACCAGTTGATGAGGCCCAAAATCTTGAAAATCCAATTGAAGCTTCACCAATTCCTCCATCTTGCAGGCCTTTTCCTCTCTCTCCTCGGCGACCAACTCCAACTCATATTTATAATAGCTTAGAACTCCTTAGTTTATGGTAGGGTTGCTCTGATCTTGTATCATCTATCTTCCTAAACTTAGTTTTTTTAATGAAATGAACTTTCTTCTTTTTAGAACTTGTGTGTTTTCTTTTACATCCACCTTTTGTCTTTGTTGCTCGCTCATTACTTACTTGTTTGTTTTACTTGACTTGTCTAAATGTTACCCGTACTTTTCTAGGGCAAACACTTAGTAATTTTTAAGATGGGTTTTCAGTTCTTAAAGGACTTAACATTTGTTACTATAGGTCTTTAGTTCTTATTGAACTTAGCTTTTATTAATTATTAGTTGGGCACAGTTGTTCGCCACATAGTGGACTTGTGCCTTAAATAAGTTTTTAGGCGAGCAACTGAGTTACATAAAATTTATACACAAACTTAATATATACATCTTAATAAACATTGTACACAAAAACTACTTTCTTATTTCATGATTATTTTACACAAAAAATTTTAAATTTACAAGAAATTTATAAAACGTACAACATTCTATTGATAATATTTCTTGAGCAATGCTGCATTCTAGGAGTATTGGACTGAGTTGTCTTTCATGTCTTCAAGGTTATAGGTTCCATTTGACCATCATTTTGTCACCTTGTATGGGCCCTCCCAAGTCTGCCCAAATACTCCTGGAGGTGGGGCTAAGACTTTTCTAAGCACAAGATCTCCAACATTAAAATCCCTTATTTTGACTTTAGAGTCGTAATATTTCGCTATTTTTTACTTGTATACTGCATCTTTCACTTCGGTTGTAATTCTTTTCTCCTCAAGCAAATCTAGCTCTGTCGTTAGTGCTAAGTTGTTCGCCTCTTCATCAAATTTAGTTGTCCACCTAGTTTGGACTTCTAGTTCCATCGGGATTACAGCTTCATTTCCGAATGCCAATCAATATGGAGTTTCTCATGTGCTTGCTCTGTAAAACGCTCTATAAGCCCATAACACTTCAGGTAGCTCCTTAGAGTATTTTCCCTGTTATTCTGTCAAGTGGAGTTTTAATGTGTGTTTCATTATCTTGTTGACTGCCTCCACTTGTCCATTGGACTGGGAGTGATATGGAGTTGAGTAGTGTTTTCTGATTCCCCATTTCTCACATAAATCCCTTATCTTTTTACCTCAAACTGTTTGCCGTTGTCTGTCACTAATGCTTGAGGAACTTCAAACCGGCAGACAATACTCTTCCAGATGAAGCTTCATCTTTTCTTGAGTGATAGTTACCAGTGCTTCTGTTTCAGCCTATTTTGTGTAATAATCCACTGCCACCACAGCCACCACTACAAATCAGACACTTCCTTTTCCTGGTGGGAATGGACCTATGATGTCGATTTCCCATTTTACGAATGGCTATGGACTGTAGATAGAGATTAGCTCATGTGGGGGATTGTGGATGTTTGGAGCGAACAACTGCTATGACATGTTCGAGCAACTTTGATGGCATCTTGCCTAATAGTACCCTTGTCTGATGGTTGTATACGCTAAAGGTTGCCCCCCATCATGATTTCCACACACTCCTTCTTAGATTTCCTTCAGCACTGCTTGTCCTTGCCCCTTGGCTAAGCACTTCAAAAGTGAGAGCGAGAATCCCCTTTTGTACAACTGTTTGTTAACAATTGTATACATTGTTGCTTGTTTCAGTAACTTTTTCACTTCTAAGGGGTTTTCTGGTTGCTCGCCACCTTGGAGGTACTTGATGATGGGTGTACGCCAGTCATCTTCCTCCATTTCCTCATCAACCTGAATAATTTTATAATTGTTGGTTGATTGATTAAGTATTCTTGTCAGTGTGACTACATATAACTCTGCTGGCCTTGTGTTTGTCACCAGGCGAGCAAGTGCATCTGTTTGTGTATTGCTATCTCTTGGCACTTGTTCAATGTATATTTGTTCAAACATTGAAGCTAAGTGAGCAACTATTTTTTCTATATAAGGCCATTTCTCATCCTTCACTTCGTATTCTCCTCAAATTTGATTAACGATCAATTGTGAGTCTCCAAAAATTTACAACTGTCTTACTCCCGCAGCCAATGCTAATCAGAGCCCGGCTATTAATGCTTCATACTCAACTTTGTTTTTAGTTGCCATGAATTCAATATGAATAATTGAGCTAAACACTTATATGTCTGGGCTTATCAGAACTATTCCTGCTCCAGACGCTGTGTTGGTTGATGAGCCATCAATATATAGATGTCAAGGATAATAATTTCCTCTTGTCGGATCCTGGGGGAAGGTTAGTTCGACTATAAAGTCAGCTAGCGCTTGCCCTTTGATCGTTGTTCGAGGAGCATATGAAATCTCAAACTGGCTGATCTCCAAGGACCATTTGAGGAGGCGACCAGCTGTGTCTGGTTTATGTAATATTTATCTGAGTGGAAATGTTGTTAACACCTCCACCTGATGATCAAAGAAATATGGGCGCAACTTTCTTATGCTCATCACCAGTGCGTATGCCAGTTTTTCTGTTGGTGGATATTTGATCTCCGCCTCATGTAAAGCTTAGCTTACATAGTAGATGGGAAAATGAAACTTTCCTTCTGCTCGAACCAGTATCGAGCTAATCGCCACATTCGAAGTTGCTAGGTACAGATATAACTTCTCTCCCAGAATTGGTTATTTTGGTGTCGCTCAAATATTCTTTCAGTTGCTCAAATGCCCGTTGGTAGCTGTATGTCCACTGAAAATTTCCTTTCTTGATGGCTTTGAAGAACAACCTGCATTTGTCGCCCGATCTTGAAATGAACCTATTCGAAGCTTCCAGACACCCGGTCAGCCTTTGAACTTCTTTCACCGATTTGGGAGGTTGCATTTCAATGATCACCTTCACCTTTGTTGGATTAGCCTCAATTCCTCGTTAACTGACCAAATGACCGAGGAATTTTCTTGAATGTACTCTGAAGCTGCTCTTCTAAGGATTCAACTTCATGTTATTAGCCCGAAGTATCTCGAATATTTGAGAAAAGTGTTGCAAATGGTCTTCCTTCTTTGGACTTTTGACAATGATGTCATCCACATATACTTCCATTGTTTTGTCAATGTGTTCATCGAATATTTTGTTGACAAGTCTTTGATATGTAGTTCCAGCATTGATCAACCCAAACGACATCATCTTTCAGCACAACAAGTTCTTGTTGGTATAGAATGTCGTGTTTTCCTGGTCATCCGAATGCATCGCACTCTGATGGTAGCCAGCAAACGCATTCATAAAAGCTAATAGCTCGTGTCCAGTTGTGTTGTCCACCAACTGATCAATGTGTGGCAATGGGAAGTTATCTTTTGGACAAGCAGCGTTCAAATCTATGAAGTCTATACACAATCTCCATGTCATGTTTGGTTTTCTCACTAACACTAGGTTGGCTACCCATTTAGGATATAAAGCTTGTCGAATGAGATCGTGTCCAACAGCTTCGTAACCTACCCATTGAGGGCTTCGTACTTGTCGGGTCCAAACTTTCTCCTCTTCTGCTAGACTGACATTTTCATTGGATCATTGTTGAGTCCGTGACAGGCATGTTCTGGACTAATACCTGATTAGGCGTGAAATTGTTATGTTTTGGTGCCCGATTTACCCATGTTTTGAGTGATTTTTATGAGTGTTTGGAGTCAATTGAGTATCATTTTTATAAACTAATTAATTTGTCTCTTTGGTTTTCATATATGGATAGAGGGCAAAAATAGGAGTTCATAGGACTTTGAATCGACCAAAACGGACTCCCGGTTGAGAAGATATGAAGATTTTACGAACAAGTGTACAGCAGCCGAAAACCACTCGAGCAGCTCGAGCGCTAGTGCTCGACCCCTTGCACCATTCGACCTATTGAGCTCGAACGACCCTGCTCGAGCTGGAGAAAGCTAACCTATTTTTGCCTCCGGATGCATTTTTTCGGCCCATGAGTTCCCGATTTTCCCCGACGCTTATATATACTCATTTCAAACTCGTTTTGGAGGATAACCACATACCAACACATATTTTTACATACTTTGAGCAAGGAGAAAGCTTGGGAAGGAGTTTTGAAGAATTTTATACGTTGTAATCGAGGTTTTAATTTATGAATTCTTAGTTTTAGTATTTCTTTTGAACGTATTAGATTAATTCTTTCTTTCTTTACTCTTTGAGACGATTAAACCTAGTTTTTCAGATTTATATAGATTTCTTTGGAGACTTTAATTTGTTCTTTCGTTTATGTTCTTGATTTTATTAGTTAATTCAATTATGCATATGTTTATTGTTCTTGTGATTGCTTTGATTATTCAAAACACCATGTTAGGCTAGAACCCTTGTATGCTTGGGGTAGGATGAACTCGTAGAAGTAGGACGTTGGTACATAATTAGGATAACATGTGATGTTTAGTTTTAATTCTCTTAATTAATGAACGCTTAAAATAAATTCCTGATTTACCTTTGAATTTCGTACGAAAATTGTTAGAGAGAGGATGGTCTTATCACTCTTTAATAACTATTAGGCTTAACTAGAGGGTTTAGAAGGGGTTAATTCATCTACCGGTTTATCTAGGAAGGACGACCGCATCACCTTAGTTAAATTAGGGTCTCTTTAATTAAGCACAACCTATTAACTTGTTTAGTGGATTAGTGAAGTCGATTGATAGGATAAAATATTAGGATTAATTCTTGAGCTTTTCATCTTACAATCTTATACCTAGGTTATTTCTTGCACATCACGGTTATTTTGATTATGTACCGGCTCTGTTAGTATACGTAGGGATTCCTATCCTGAGCATCACCCTTTTATATTTGAGACAAAACCCTTAGATAATTAACTCATTTCTTTCTTTTGCATTAGTAGAGTAGAATAGTTTAGATTTAATAATTTTCAATCCCCAAACATACACTCATATTAACTACGACGCGTAGATCTTCAAGGATCTATTCGCATACATACCTTCCCTTGGGTTCGATAATACTTGGTCCCTATACTTGCCAATACTACTGTGATCCCATACTCTTGTGGGTAACTTCTAGTAAAAGCTAGTAAAGTTAGGTTCAAGTCAATACCAAACATATCTCCATGCAACCATATGAAAATATCGAGATTAGCTTTAAGAAACTCAGTCATTTTGGATCTGTATGGCTCGGGGAGCTCAGATCCTATGAAGAGTTCTAAGTCATCTCTGTTCGGGTCAATTCTAATCGCCTCTATTTCTTCAACCGGAGTTACCCTCCATTTTTATCCTTTCCAGCGGGAATCTATAATGGGCCCTTCTAGATTCAGCTCGTCCTTAATTTCCATTGGCTCAACACCTAGGCATAGATCAATATCTTATGCTCTGTTGTTAGCTGGCATTGTGTTTCCATTCCTTTCTTCACTTAATTGCTCGTTTCCCTCCATGGGATGCACCTATTCGTCTATCTCCATCAGCTCTGTATTGACCAACTCTAGAATTTCATCAAGGACAGAGGGTTCACCTTCAACCCAATTCTCGCCTCCTCGTTTATCATGGAAACTCTTTGTTATTTGGCTTGCATCTGGAGGATAAATTCACGAGCCTTCTTCTGATCTCCATTTACAGTTTTTGCACCTTTGGAAGTGGGGAACTTTACACAATAGTAATACTTGGAAACAACTGCTTTGAATTCATTAAGAAAAGGATGACTGAGGAACCCATTGTAGGTAAACTATTGATCTACAACTAAGAATTCTATCATTTTAGTCAGTCTCCTTTCGGGATCCTCGGTCGATACAAGCTTGACTGACTATCTAATTATCCCAAGTGGGATTATTACAACATCTCTTAATCCTAAGATTCTATGACTACAGTATTCTATATAGCTAGCACCTGATTCAACCTCTCTTTCATCCCAGCTCCTTCATTAAAAGCCTTCAAATTCTTAGGAGCTTTGTATTTACTTCCACCAGTTTTTTTCCCAGACTTCTTCTGCTCTATTTTATCTCCTAGCTCCTTTTGTAGAGCTTCTTGCATTGACACATGAATTCCTGTCTTGTGTCTGAATTTTGCATATATTTTTGGACAGGTTAAAGGCATTTCCTTCCAAAAGTTAGTTCCTTTCTTTATTCTAGCCATCACCGCCACGATTTTAATATCTTCACTCACAATCTCGTCCTCCAGTAGAACATTATCGAATATCTCTAGAAATTATATGTCCGACTCCTCGTCTCCTTACTTTATGTCAGCCAATCAGTGCCTTTGTGTGAGATACGACCCAGCAGTCAAGAAATGAGACAAGAATTCTTTGCTCAGCTGAGCAAAAGAGCTTATGGAACCGGGTGATAATGCCGAGAACCATCTGTGTGGGCCATCTCTAAGGGTGAGTAGAAAGTTTATGCATTGAGTGGCGCCGGTGGCCCCCACTAAGATCATGAAATCTGAATAATTCATCAAATGAACTTTGGGGTCTAAAGTTCCCTCATACAAGTTGATGGCCGGGAACTGTATTTTCTTTTGCACAGGTGCATTAAGGATCGATGAGGCCAAGGGTGAGGATGGAAGAATGGTTGATCATATACCTTTTGTGGACTCCAACTGTCTTTGTAACTCCTCGATTGCTCTTTTCATAGCCTGAAGCTCGTCAGGAGAAGTTTTTTCGTTAGAAGGTTGTTCATCGAGGTCGAGTTTCTTGCCTCTCACCTGATGCAGTCCCTCACTAACAGGAAGCTTCTCTTGTGTTGGCTTCCTGGCATTACTAGTCTCATTCGGTCCCAAATGGCCAAAAGCTAACCTTCGAATCCAGTCATGAACTGAGGAGCGAGCAGTTGCTCGTGCTCACTCCTTATTTACTGGTGAATGCTCCCTTCTTTTGTCCCTGGGCTTTGTGCCCAATCTTTCCAACACACTCATACGAGATGTGATTTTGCTTAACTCATCGACACGGCTCGGTGTCGACTCTCCATGGCTTCCCAACCTTTCGCTTATGGGAGCCTTGTCTTTGCTCTTGCGCACATGAGCGTTGTCCGCTTCATCTAGTTGCTTGTCCTCTCTACTTTTGCTCTGCTGCTCACCACCCCAAGTTTGAGCTTATTTGGCCTTTGATGGTCCAGCTTGTTCTTGTTGTTTTTACAAGGAACGAAGCATGGCTATTATTTTTGCGAGCTCCTCGGGGTTTTGAGCAATCACTTATAACTCTGGGGAAAGATTGTTAATAGTTACTTGGACATTTCTACGGGAAGTTGCCCGTACGATTCTTGTATGTCCACTCATAGATGAAACTCGGGTTGGGGGATTACGACTGGGAGCATTTGATGATCGTGCTTCTTGTGACATCTTGAGTGTATAAATATATGCTAAGGATTATAATGATTCTATTTTTTACACTTTGCCTAAGAGTAACTAGCCTTGCATGTACAAATGTGGTTGTTTACAAACCCTAATATATACATACATGCATTCAAATACTCTTAAGGGAATATATAACTGTCACACAAGCTGGAATTTCCAAATTTCCGGCGGTTTCCCATATTCCGGCCAATTTTACCAGATTCCGACCAAAATAAATTCCTACGTCACTTGAACTTCTTTAGCACACGAAGGTTCGGACCCCCCTCTCTCTATCGCTAATTGTTAATGACCTTCTTCAATTAGATGATTTAGTGGCTGGTTACACTTATTAAGATCATCAAACAAACTAAAGATAATATAATCAAGGATATATATATATGTAAAGACCTAGAGAGAATTTGGCATTGGGTGTAATTTATAATATTGGACTTGTATTTTTGTTCATGAATTGGGGTTTTTATACATACTTAAGCAAGCATGAGGTGTCATTACCTTAATCACACTATTTTACATAGTGACAAGTGTTAAGACACTTATTTATTCCTAAGCTATTGTATATGTACAAATGACAAGTGTTAAGATACTTGTTTGTTTCTAAACACTGCTTAATGATGAATTTTTCTTGGGTATTCTTCGTAGTGACGAGTTGTTCACCTGTAGCTTTCTTGTTGGGGGTTTGAACCCTTTATTTCCTTGTTGCTCGCTCGATGTACTTGTCAGCTCGATGTACTTGTCCCTTGTCCAACTGTTCGCCTGAATAATAAATTGACTTGACTTTGTCAGTTGACTACCCAACTGCTCGCTCCTTGATTTCTTATCTTAATCAACTTTTTTTTTATTTTAATCCTTGCTCAGTTGTTCGCCTATCAACAAATACTAATTATGAATATAAATTAATTGAGTTGAATGTGTTAATGTGGTCCATAAATTGTGTATTAAAATTAGGAATGTATAAAATACAATGATTAATTTGATTGTGAGTGTGCACGTAAATTAATATCTTTTTTTAGTGTGATTTTTTTTTTTTTTGGATGGACCGAAAATGCAAGTGTTGTGAAAATATAATTGTTACAACTAATATTGTTTGTTATTTAGTTATTTTGTGAAGAAAATTATAATAATTTATGACATTATTGTGCTTTATTTGTTATGTTATATATTCATATTTTTTTACTAAGGTTGTATTTCGAGATTATATTATATTAAATTTTTATGAGTTAATCATGATTAAACATGTTCATCATTCTCCCATTATTCTTGAAAAATATTTGGAAATATATTTGTTATGTAATGTATACGTGTGTATAAGTATAGTTGTATTTCGAGGTTATCGCAGTATCAGTTTCTAATAATTTATACTCCCTCCGTTCCAGCATTATTTGCACACTAACTTTATTTTCGTGTTTTAGCGAGCGAGTTGTTTATTAATATTTGAAATGATAAAGTAACTTTTAAGGTAGGGTTTGATAGATCTATCTCTCCTCTATTATAAAATGACTTAAAAATTACTTTATCATTTTAAATACTAATAAAAAACTCGCTCGCTAAAACACGAGAAAACAGTAAAAGTGCGAATAATGCTGGGACGGAGGGAGTAACATTTATGGTTTGATTTTTTATTGAAAATTATGACTCTAATGTTTGACCTAAAACAAAATTAGGCTTCAGGTACCAATTGACTTGAAAATTATGACTCTAATGTTTGACCTGAAATAAACTATGCACAATGTTCAAAAAAATGTTTTTTATGTTCAAAACTAATAGACCCAAAAATAAACAAAAAATTATGTTTAAAATTTTACCTGAGTAAAAAAATAGTTTGAGTCAGACATGGGTCAGATTCTAAAGTTAAATATGGGCCCTCAAACTGTAACATTTTATGTTTTTATTTAAAAAATGGGGACCAGAAAATGTGGTAAAAAGCTCCATGAAATTTTTTGCCCCCTATTTTGCATTTAAGGCTTCAAGACTGTAAGTATATATTAACTTACCCCCACATCTATACATTTCTACCCCAATAATTTACCTATACCAATATCACCTTTTAGAATCTCACCATCATTTTCTCAATTTTCCCAGGTAAGGAATTTTGTACATTGGAAAGCTCACCCTTTTTTCCATTACATCAAATGGAAATTTCCTTCATTACTCAGCAATTTTTTCTCGCCATTGGACGCAAATATAGCAATATCTCCCGCACTAATAAGTGAGAGGGCGGAGACGCAATGGTTTTTAGTAGAATCTAAAGATAACTATATAGCAGCATTAAGCACAAATTGTCACTCTCTAATTGAACAGTTTTACAAGATTAAATGGTCATTTGTTTAGGAGTAAAAAGATCACTATAGTACACTGCGTAAGGAAAAGGATACGAGGCAAAAATTCTTGGTAGTTGTCTACACTGATGCAACTCACATTTCTAAATCCTAACGAATGGCTCCGATAAGCATCCAAGGATTTCCTTCTTTCAAAAGGAACAAGGGCAAGATAAGGACTAATGATTAATATATGGCGACCTACAACTCATCTTTCAAGTCCTCTTCCGCCACATTCTCCGTCTTGGAAGATTCTGTTTCCTTTTCGACGACCTCCTCCGTTTCTTCCACTTCCTCTTCCTCCTCAACCGTTGCATCAGGGCTGATCTTGAAGCTGTTCTTCACTGACCCATAGATTTTAGAAGCAAAGTCCTTAGGATCAGTGGGCGAAAACCCACTCTCCATAAGGGCCGTTTGGTATATAAGTTGAGCTGTTTGTTTCACACCTTCATCCTCGGAATCAGTAGCAACCCTCTCGCGAAGCTCCTTGATGATAGGGTGTCTCGGGTTAATTTCGAGCACCCTCTTACCACGCATGTAAGCTTGCTTGTTTGCGTCAGAGAGTGTTTGGGATTGCATAATCCTTTCCATGTTGGCAGTCCAACCGTATTTAGATGTCACGACTACGCAAGGGGTGTCGGCCAAACGGTTGCTTATCTTCACATCATCTACATTTTCAGTGGATAGAGCTTTCTTCCACCATTTGGTCAGATCTTTGTATGACTCCTTGAGTTCTTTGTCCTTGGAGTCTTTCCCGATTTTCAATCCCTCTTTGGAGACGTTCTGGAATTTCTGGTCCTCGTAATCCATCAGGTATTGCATCAGATATTCGTCTACTGGGTCCGTGAAGAAAATGACCTGAAGGAAGCAGTAGAGTTAATTATGACATAGCAGGATCAAAGTGAGATGCTCAAAATTGGAAGAGTAAATTGCATAATTAGTCTCATATCTATTAGGTATCTGAAATTTTAATCCCACACGAAAGTCCCATAATTTTTTTATACAAAAAATCAATTTTGGTCCTATATTGATTTTTATTTTAGAATGAAGATTAATAACTAATTCGAGTTGTTTAATAAAGTTAATATGTTGGGATCTCAATATGCCACGTAGCAACGACTTGTCAGTTGCCACATGGAATTTCGACAACTCGCGTGAGCAGCACGTGCAAAAACCCAGCAACCTTATCAATACAGTACTAAAATTGTAACATTTTAAGAAGTTATGTGACTTAATCGAGTAAATTAATCCATGTGGAATCAAAATCGCCAACACCCAATAATAGATATAGGGCTAATTTTGCAATTAACTCTGGGAAGAATGCTCTTGTCCATTTACCTCATAATTCTTCTTTGTTAGTCTCTCAAGGAATGGAGATTTCTCCAGTTGTTCCTTGCTTGTTCCGGTGATGTAAAAGATATCTTTCTGTCCAGACTTCATGCGTGAGATGTACTGATCCAGCGAGGTTAGCTTACCATCTGATTTAGTGCTGCAACACCGAAATTTTGTTCTCTTAAATCAAATAATAGTTGCTGAATTGCAACAAATTATATGTTGCTCAAAATTAAACTCAACTTACGTTTCAAACCGAAGGAGTTTTGCTAAGCGGTTCCTATTAGTTGCATCCTCGATAATACCAAGCTTAATTGACTTGCCATATTCATTCCAAAACTTTGTATATTGACCCTTCTTCTCATTGTCATCGCTAGATTCTTCAACATCTGCAGCAGTATTGTATTTTCAAAATATATCAAGACCTGTGTGGCAGTTACTGAATTGGAAGAATAGAGAAGATATTCAAGATGTACAGCTATGCTAATCTAATTGTTATTAAACCAGAGCAGTCAGAAGGATAATCTAAACAGAGAACCAACTAAACTATCTTAATTTCCTAATTTCAGGCATGTCATACCTTTCTTATCACTAGATTCATCAGGATCCTCTTCAGCAATCTTCCTGATCATATCAAGGGCCTTGCGAATAAGTTTTTTCTTTATTGTTTTCAAGCTGCTATGTTGTTGTAGCATTTCTCTCGACACATTCAGTGGCAAGGTGTCAGAATCAACGAGACCCTAATCACATACGCCAAAAGATTAGAAACGGCACCAAAAGCTCAATATTGTAACAAGAATTTGATAAAATGAAAATTACCATCAAGAAATTCAAATATTTGGGTAGAAGTTCATCAAATTCATCAGAGATAAAGACACGCCTGACATATAATTTCAAGTTGGACTTATTTGAATTGTAATAGCTCTCATACAAATCACTAGGAGCCTTTGGAGGCACAAACAATACAGCCTTGAATTCAACATCACCTTCAGCTGTAAAGTGACTCCAAGCTAGAGGCTTCTCATCACCAAAGTCCTGAAAGAAAGTTTATGACAAAAATAAATAAATTAAAAGCTGCTCCAATAGAACTAGGAAACGGAAAGAACAGAAATGATACAAACCTTGGCCAGAGAGTGATAGAATTTTGTATATTCTTCATCTGTCACTTCCTTTGGATTACGTAGCCAAATAGCTTTCATGTCATTCAAAAGTTCCCATTCATGTGTAGTTTTCTTAACTGTCTTTGTTTTGGGCTTTTCTTCTTTCTCAGCATCTTCTTCTTCTTCATCATCAGAAGATTTACTTTCAGCTGTTCATTACACAAGGGGTATTAGTGAATATGGAGAAAGAGCTAGAAGCCTGGAACACACGGTTACATAATCATATATGCATGGGACAGGGAAGATTTAGCAGATGTATCACATACAAGTTTCATCATCGTCACTGGAGTCATCTTCATCAGCAGGAACCTCCTCATCCACTTCTTTCGTAGCCCAAAGGGATATGGGGAAGTTAATAAATTCAGAATATTTTTTCACCAATTCCTGCAATAATTTTCAAAGAATAAATCATTATACTAAAGATCTCCAAATCCAAATGAAATTTAAGCACTACTTATTAGATTAGATACAACCATAATGTATATTAGCTTCGTATGCAAAAGGCTTTCAATTGAGTAGATATACATGAATAAATGATATAAAAAATCACACTCTCCATCCATTATTTAACAAATTTGAATGCGCCCAACTTAGTTTGCATAAAGGCAACTCTTCCACTAATTTGCATGATAAGCTCAAAAGTACTGTTGAAACTTCTTATAGACCAACTCTACCATGTCTTAAGGATTCATGTGACTTAGGTTAATGGTTAAACTTTAAAAAACTAAAGAGAACTAACCACTATAATATAATTTAATCTCGAGGTCACTGAACTTATAAAAGTTTGGCATGGTATCACGCTTTGAAATTCTATTCAAAATCTCTAAAATTTGCTAAGGATCTGCACCATTGCTCTTTATGGTGATACTACGTCAGTATGTGTAGGATATGTCTGGAAAAAGGGAAATTTAGGCATAAAATTATAAACAATAAAAGTGAAGGCGCTACCGTACAGTTGGTTGGCGGAGGAAATAAACAGACAGAAGCCATTTAGCTCTATGTTAAAAAGTTCATAACATTGTTCATTCAGGACGTATTAGATTGTACAGGATTCTTAACATGCCCTAACTTATTTTTGCCAGGATTGCTCAGAACTCGAATCACAAAGAAATAGATATGATGGTTAATATGCTAAAAAGGATGTCAAACAAGCACAATCTAACAGGAAGAACCTAAATGATGCGTCCACTTCTAGAGTCATACTCTTACGAATTACGGCAAAAATATACAATCCAGCATCTAAGAACTTGAAGAATAAAAGGGTATTTACAGTTGACCAACCTTCAATTTGAACTCGTCCAAGTACTCCTGTGCTTCATCTCTTAGATGTAATCTGATTTCAGTCCCACGACCAAGTGGTTCGTTCCACTCATCCTCTGATATTGCAAAAGCTCCATCAGCCTTCGACTCCCATACATACCTGTATGTGGTCAAGTTTTACATACTTAGAGCGTATCATAAGGAGACATCTGCAGTAGATAACCCACTGTAAAACTAGGTCCGAGAAACATACTGTTTATCGTCATTATGCTTGCTAATTACTTCAACATAATCTGCCACAAGATATACCGAGTAGAATCCAACACCAAATTGCCCAATAAGGTTTAGATCGCCACTTGTTTGCATTTTTTCCACAAATGCTGCAGATAGCACATCATAAACAATTAGCTATGATTACACCTAACCAGCAACAGCAGCATCAAAATGTACAGGTTATACATTAAAGTCATTAAATTTTCAAAAATCATTTATAGTTACCTGATGTCCCAGATTTGGCAATGGTACCCAAGTTCTTGATCAAATCCTCCTTTGTCATTCCTATACCTCTATCACGGATGGAGAGTATTTTCTTCTCCTTGTCCAATTTTATCTACATTTACCAGAAAAGAAGCCTTAGTAACCACAAGTATCAGTAAACTTTCATAGGATATCAGTTCAAATCCTGGAAACCTTAAACTGACAGACGATCATGGGATATTCTAATGTGCGTAACAATATTAAATCAAGTAAACTAAATGAATTCTGACATTTTTATTCAGATTCTAATAAGACCAATCTCTATGTAATAACGTAAAAAGCTACTAATATTATCTTCGCTGACTGTAAAAGAAGAGTTTTGAACATATTATCACACCATAACAAACCTGAATCTCAAGCTTGGCATCGTCACCTTCACCCAAAATTTCTTTGTCAGTGAGTGAAAGGAACCTAATCTTGTCAAGAGCCTGAAAAAAAGTTTAAGCATCAAACCGGAGTGTTGCCTGAAGTGAACTCATGAATAACAATAATAAAACTCACATCTGAAGCATTCGAGATCAACTCTCTCAAGAAAATATCTTTGTTGCTGTAAAGAGAGTTGATAATAATATCCATAAGGCGCGACACCTCGGCCTGGAACTCAAATTTCTCCGCATTTGTTCGGAGAGTTTTTCTGGACATCGACTCCGATTCTCTAAATCACAACAACAAAATCAACATAAACAAGCGCCCAAAAATGTATCCGAATTTCAACGAATTAAGATTCAAATCACCTCTTAACGACATCAGAATCAGTTGATAATCCATTCGGAACGGCGCCGATCCTCTCTTCCACCTTCGGCGGATCTACCGGCGCATCCGAATCGACTTCTGCATTTGCCTGAATTTTCCTACCTACAAAACTCAATTACATCAGAAGAAACTTCAATCATCCGAAATCCAATACATTCCACCAAAACGTTAGCTCCAAAACTAAATTAAGCACGGTAAACTCAAGTACTCCTCAAAACAATAAAACAGCAGCGAAATATAATTAAAAAAAAATTATACTACCTTGATCCGGAAGAAGAAATAATAGGCATATCAAAAATAGAACGGAAGGGACCGTCCACTTCTTCCTCATTGTTCGATTTGCTGCAAATTTTGAGCTCAGAATGTTTAACGAACGTCGAACTATTCTGCAGCCTAGTGCGAGTGAGTGAGAGTGTTTATATGGTGAAATCTTGCCACGAGTATGAGCGCTGATTGGTTAGGATTTGCCGTGATGTCTGAATCGACGGTCGTGATGAGTTTATTGCCACGTGGGAGCATTCTATTGGGCAAGCCTTGCTTATTAGACGTGGTAGATCGGTAGCTGTGGGGTTCTGGAAGACTCCACGGAGAGGACTTGGAAGACCGGCACTTTATAGAGTGTGGAACAGACGGAGCACGCGTCAAATGTAGGGATGTTAAACGGGCCGAGGGTTGGCGGACTAGCCCATTTAGCTCTGAACCGCTCAAATGTAGGAATGTTAAATGTGGAATGTAGCACGCGTCAAATGTAGGCACTTTATAGAATGTGGAACGAAGCACGCGTCAAATGTAGGGATGTTAAACGGGCCGCGGGCTGGCGGACCAGACCCTTTAGCCCAAAATCGCTCAGGGTTAGATTCGAGAATGTAGTGAATCGTTTAAAAGTTGAGTTTTTTTTTTTTTTTTTTGCCCGGGCTGATTAGTCCGCAGGCTAAACGGGTTGGCACGCTTAGTCTGTTATTATTATTTTTTATTAATTGATAAAGAAAGCTGAGAAAGAAGGAGAGAAGGAGGAGACTGAGAAGGAGGTGGAGAAGGAAGTTGAAACCGGTGAAGGCATCTCACCTGTGCAAGGTGAAGGTGAGATGGCCAAGGATGTATCCGCCTAGGACGGGTCAACTGACCCTAAGGCACAGGCAAGGGATACTGAGGCACAAAACTTGCCTAAAAGCAGTGCAGTAGAGGTGCTGGAGACCCCTACTGAGACTGCTCCTCAATAGCCCTCAGTGGTGACTTCTGAGTCAACTAAGGTGTCTGGTAAAGATGGAGTTGAAAATTTGAGCGAGAAAGAAAAGGAGGTGGATATAGTGAAAGTGGTAAGTGGTGAGATTACAGAAATCATACCTGTAAAGGGTGAATTGGCTGAAAAGAATTTAGTTGAAAATGAGAGTGAGAAAGAGGAGGAGAGAGTAGAAAATGAGGGAGTCAATATGGAGATAGAAGAGGTGCAAGCAGGGTTAGGAGGTGAGTTTGAGGGGGAATTTGCTAACCCTTCTCTAAGTGCAGGAAATCCAACCCAGGAAGAGACCAAGACTGTAACCAGTCTAAGTCCACTGAAGCTTGCCCTAAGGAATGTAGAAGAGTTAAGGTTGCCTTCAATAGAAGCTCAACTAAAAGATATGAAGGATCAGATGGAGGAGAACGAAGATGAAACCATATTTCTCTCTGATCATATAGATGAGATGATGGAAGTCACCACTGACTCCCTTCAAAAGTTATCTCTCAGAGTTGAGGACTCACAGAAGATGGTAGTTGATGCTGTTGAAGGACAAGGAAAGTTGATTGTGCAAGCTATCACAAAAATGGAGAAGAAGGCGGAGGAAGCAAGGGCAAGATTCTTGGAGTCTTCAGTGGAGTCTGTCTCCACCAGCCTGAAGGCTTCAGTAGAGGCTTTCTCAACTACACTGATGGAGAAAGTTGAAGACTTCTGGAACAAGAAAGCAGCTGAGGCAGAGGCCAAGGAAGAACTGCTGAAGGAGAGCCTCAAGAAGGTCTTGAAGGAAGCAGTAGGAGACTTTCCTACCCAGGAGAAGACTGATGTTATCATCAGTGAGAAACTTGCCCAATTTGTAAGATTTGGTCAAACAGCTGGAGCAACTCTGAACAGATTGGAAGATGAAATAGACCATTGCTCAACTCAGCTGAGGGTGGTGGAACACGAGCAAAAGCAGCTCAACATGACCTTCACCAAAGTGTTGATTGATGCCGAAAAGGGGGAAGAATTGATATCAGAGAAGAAGATGCAAGAAGACCCCAACAACACTATGGAGATCATCCTGGATACAGAAGACTTTGCTGAGTCCAAGCGAGTAAAGAAAACTATGATCAATGCTAAGAAGGAAGCTCAACTGAGAGCAGACAAGGAACCTCTACTATCAAAAGGAAAGGAAGCTGAGCCTGAGGTGGATCTCTCAAAGTTCAAAAAGGAAGCTGATGCAGCAAAAGGAGAAAGGATGGCGCTAAGGGGAGAATCCGCTAAGAGGAAGATGGCTGATGAGCTTTCAGCTGGGGTGGTGAAGAAGACTAGATCTTAATTAAGGTTGGCTCCCAAACCAACTGATGCAGAGTCAGCTGAAATTCTCCCAGTCTTGAATCCAAAGCCCATCTCTTCCAAGAGGCCTGATGAAGAGAACCCTACTGAAACCCCCAAGTCTGCTCCAACCCGAGTTACTGAACTAACTCAATTGATCAAGGAAGCTGGAGGAATGAACGAAAGAGCAAAGAAGATAGCAGCTCAACAGAAGGAAAGTTTGGACAAAACATTACAAAAGATAGAGTCTGTTGTTGAGCTTGCTGAGAGAAAGAGGAAAGAGAGGCTGGCCACTTTTGACAAAACTACAACAAAGAAGTTCAAGAATGGATACCAAAAGTGGGCTGCCAGGCTGAAGAAGGACAAGGAAGCTCAACCGAAGGCCAAGTATCCTCATCATGATACTTAGGTGCCCAAGAAGCTCAACGACAAATGGAAATCAGTGAAGAGGGAGTTCGTTTATGCTTACTATGTCACTGGAGAATTGGGAAAGGAGAATCCACAAGACTTGTTCAATTTATGGCTCTTTGACTCCTGCCCAAACCTCTACCCCAATATCATTGAGGCCTGGAACGATGCTTTTCCAGGTAATGCCCTAAAAGCCCCTGCACCCATTGTCTTCTGGCCACCAGTTGATGCTACTGGAGCTGCCGACAGAGAGAAGATCACCCTTGAATGGGTTGCTTTATGTGAACATTTGGAGCTTCGAGGTCACTCCAAGGAAGTGAAGGAGAGAAAGAATGAACTAAAGGTTGGAGTGTTTAAACAGTGTGGCTTGGAGCCTGTGTTTGACTCTATTTGAAAAGGTTGTAAGTGTTTTGCTGGGCATTTGTTTATAAGCCCCAGTTTCTTTTGTTTTTGACTAAGTCAGTAGACTTCTTGTACTTGTACCTTTTTGAAGTGAAAATGAAAAACTCTACTGTCCTTTATGGCCAAATGTTGGTCCCGGTACAAGACTGAGGAATACGTGTATGGGTGGGGGGAATACACGTATACCAATTTTCAAACTTAAAACTGACTGAGTCCCCTTCACTCAGAGTGGTAAAGAACTAGGAGCTGATAATACACCCACTGACTACACTTGGTGCGGGTCAGTTGGCTAACTATCAGTTCAAGTTCAGTGCGGAAATGTTTGAGCCCTGATAGTTTAAAGTCTTGTTTAGTTTGCTTTCTGAAAACTTGTTTTACTCAAATCTGAGAAGTGTTTAGTAGAGCAGTGTTCTTTTGAGAATCAGGTTGATTGATTCAGACCTGATAAACTTGAATGTAATGAATGAACAGGTAATATGGCAAGTATGCACAATGTCAAAGCAGTAAGAACACAAGGAGTTTAACGTGGTTCAGAGTCTCAAGCTCCTACGTCCACGGCCTGACTTAACAGGAAATCCACTCAAGGGATTCTTGTTTTTAACGTGCCAAGGTGCACCAAGATCAGTTACCTCACTGATCTATACAAACTCCTCTTACTGTCACACTAACTGACTTACTCCCAACAAGTCTATCTTAGGGTTTTGGTTTCAGTTTGGATTCCAACTAGGTTGAGATTATCCTTACAAGACAAAGCTAAGCTAAGGATTGGATAATCTCTCTAAGCTTAAGATAATTCTATTTAGCTCTTGGAATACAGAATAACTCTCGGTTGCTAAGAAACACTTGGGAAATTTGAATGTTTTCGAGTGCTTCTTTTTAAAGGCTGAATGCTTTGAAAGCTTGAGAGTTTGAGTAATTTCTGGCTTGGAAATTTCCCGTAACCTTGAATGGGTTCAAGGCCTTCTGTATTTATAGGTGGTTTGAATAACTATCCGTTGGAGAGATAGCCTTCTAGTCATCTATGTAGAGGGGCTTCAAACGGACATATCTCCATGCAGCAGCCGCCCTTGCATGGATTTGGTATTTGCATTAAATGCACATTAAATGCTTTCCCGTTGAATATGCAGTCTGAATTCAGTCTTTATGTCAGGTTCCGTACGTGTGTGTCCTCCTCGGATTGGTCCACGTCATCAGGTTGGTGAGAATGTCAGAACTTATTCTTGAGCTTCAGGCTTGTCTTATTAAGTTCATTTTGTCTTGAGCTCACCGGTCTTGTCCTGACGCTGAAATTCTTTTTGCATTGCTTGGCTCTACTACAAGTCTTCCCATTAACTCAGTGACAACCTGTTCCCTTCAGGACTGAGTTAGTAATGACCTCAGGGTCATACTCTTCATCACTGACACTTACTCAGCCAGCTTAGAAGACTGCCATAAGTTCAGGATGGTGCTCTTCGTCTTCAGGCTCTGAGTCTTGATTGTATCCAGTGAGTTCTCCTCTCACTGAGTACCTGTGAAGTGTAAAAAGACTAAGCACTAATCCTAACCAAGACTAGCCTGACACAGACATATTAAGGCGAACATCTTTTCAGGGGCTTTGGGATCTTAATCAAAACTGACAATGTCCCAACAATTTCCCCCTTTTTGATGATGCCAAAACACTGAAAAGATCCTCAAAACACTTAGAGGAAACAAGACAAACCTATCTATAAGATAAGACAGTGTTAGAGCGATTCTTGATAAAGTACAAAATTTAAACAAGCCAAAAAGACAATGAGTTTTTGTCTGTGGGCAAAAGTAATAGATTTCATTGATAGATGTGGAAATGATTACAATGAATCTAATCTATTACAAAGAAGCCTATGAACACCTAGACTAATCTCATTTCAGGCTTGAGTCCATATCCTGCATAAACTCTTGCCTTTAGCTCGTCAAGTCTTCCAGGTTGGTTCACATATCCTTCAGCTCTGGCTATCTTCAAGACTTCCATCATTATGGCCTTAGTGTCATGCTTTTGAGTTCCAGGAATCAAGGGAGGAGCTCGAATGGTGAACTCAGGAGCCTTCACTTGGACTTGAGCTGCCTCAGCCTCCTCCAAGATCTTCTGGAATAGCTCAGGATGATTGTCCATCATATAGTCAGTGAAGTGGGCATCAATATCGTCAGTGGCGCCCCACTTCTTCACAACAAACCATAGCCTGACAAATTCATCCCTTGCATCAGTCCAAAACTCCTTCAAAGTCTCTGAGACGAACTCATCAACAAAAGCTTCCCTTGCTCCTGATTCTGGCCTACTGATTTGAAGAATTGTTGCTTTCCTAACTGTTGGCTTCTTCCTGTACTTCCTTGGCTCAGGCTTCGCCTTCTTCCTCCTTAGCAAGCTGATCACTGCATCATCTAGTTCGCGTTGTTGAAGCTCATTGATGTCAGTCAGTTTTTCAACCTTCTTCTCCAAAATGCGCATCTTCTCCTTCTGAGCAATTTCAGCTCTGCGCATAGCCTCAGTCTTTTCAGGTTGATCTCCCCATGCTTCAGCACATAGCTCCGCAACTAACTCACCTGAGTAAGTGATGGGATTCTTCCTTGAGCTCATGGGTGACGATCTTTGGACTGGCTCAGGTTGTTGCTTTGAAGGTTCATTAGCCTTTGCCTTTGTTGCCTCCTCCCTCAGCTTGGCAACTAATTGTTCTCCTTCCTTCTCCACGGCCGCTAACCTAGCTGACTTCCTTACCCTTAGAATATTTCCATCAGGATTGGCTTCAGGATCAGCTAGGACGGTCTCTCCTTGACTAACTACCTCAGATGCCTCAGGGCGGGATCTTTTCTTCTTTTCCCCCTTTTTGGCATCATCATTGGCCTCAGATGGGAATGCGTCAGATCCGCTGTTGATTACGAAGGAGGCTAGGGAATGGACATCGTTGATTCCCTCCTTCAATAATTCAACTCCCATTGAAATCCCAGTCCCTGCAAAAGATACGGAACCGATGGCAGCATTGACTTTCTTCTCAAAGACCTCCATAGAGAGTTGGAGACTTTGTTCAGCCTTGGTGATCCTTTCTTCCACCTTCAAGGACTCACCGCTGACTCTGCTAACCTCAGTCAGTATCTTCGCAGAATCCTCAGTGGCCTTAGCCAAAACGTCCGCCACTGATTGAGAGGTGCGATCCAGCTTCCCTGACTCCAGCTCCAATTTGGACGCTGAGTCCTTCAAGGCCTGAGTGACAATAGCTCCAGCCTGAACTGCAAGCCTGTCCACTGCCTGATTCATCTTTTCGTCCCTGATCGCATCCCTCTCTTCAAGCTTCTTGAGAGTGTTTCTGAGCATCTTCTTTGTGCGCTTCCTCTCATTCTTCACTGACTTGGCCGTGTCAGTCATTGTGCGCTTTAACAAGATCAGCTCCCTGTTAGCAAGGGTGTTGTAAGCTGACTTTGTCCACCTGATGTGCTTCGCCAGGGCCTTGGAGTCTTCATCTTTTTCAGCACGTAGCCTCATTACTTCCTCCTGAAGTTCAGCTAGATTTTCCGAGGTTTTCTCCTGTTTGACCTCCACTATGCTTGTAAATTCAGCACGGCCGACCCCGGTTATGATCACATCTTCATCATCAGCGGCCTCATCAGTGATTGGCTGCTTTCCCTTGTCAGCCCCTGCAGCATCAGTCCCTTCTTCAAGGTGCACTGAAGGCAGTTGTGAAGTAGTCATAGCCGCCTCCTCAGGCTCGGCTAAGCTAACTTGAACCTTAGGAACTTGTCCTTCGGAACTGAGAGTCTCCTTGAATGCCTCAACATCATCCTCTCGTGTCTCAGGGCAGGGAATCCCTTCATCGACAGATGTCTCATTGGCAGCTGAGATGTTCACAACATCCTCAGCCACTGGTCCACCCTTGGCACCAGTGTTCTTATCACCTTCCCCCTGAGCCTGAGGCTCAGAGTCCATCTCATCAACTTCTCTAGCAGTCTCCTCCACTGCCTTTTCCACAGCTCCACCTTGAGCGTCATCATCCTCCTCATCATCCTCCTCTTCAACGGAGAGAAGATCAGCCTTGCTTTTGGCCATCATTTCAGCCACAAGCTGCTTCAGGTTATCGAAGTTCAAGAGTTGAAGCCAGCTTGTCAGGCCAAAGAATGAGCAAATCTTGGCCTCCTCCGTCTCCCAATGCTCCCAGCCGCGAGCGTCCACCAACATATGTTGCTCCTGCATGTTTGATTGTTTGAAGTCCAACCAAACTTTGAGCTCCACCACATATGCCAGCAATTCAGTATATTTGTACAGCCCAGGCCAGCACTTCCCTGCCCACTCCGTGGCATTCCCCCTGAGTGTATTCTCCAGTATACCTCCCGCCATGTGCTCATCCAGCTCCTCCTCCTCTATTTCAAGGAACTCATCCTCTTCAGCTGAAATAGATTTGGGACAGTCTTTGGGGTTGGGGTATGAGGGAAAATCTGAGGGGTTGGGAAGGTTTGGCTCGGCTAACTGGTCAGGCTCATTTGTAGGTGAGGTTGAGGGCACTGACTCAGTAGGGTAATTTGGCTCTGAAGGTTGGGGGAGTTGGGGAGTTTGAGGTGTGGGGTCAGGGATGGAAGGTGTTTGGGTTTCAGGATGTGGGGGTGTTTGAGTGGGTGCTGTCTCAGGCTGCAATGACTCAGCCGTCTCAACAGTCTTTCTTACCTCCTCTAAGTCAGAGGCTCCAGGAGAGCTTGACTTCTCCCTCTCACTCAACTCAGGAAGTTTCTTAGCAGGAGACTTCTTTACTCCCTTCCTAAGTCTCTTCAGGGGCCTCTCTCCCTGAGCACCCTCCTTACTGACGTCATCATCAGTTCCCTCAGCCTCAGTCCCGGCCTTCTTGGGATCTGACTCAGTCCCTGACTTCGTGCTCTTCCCTGACAGCACGATTTTCACCCTCCTCTCCTTCTTCTCAGCCACGCCCACCTCAGGTTGCTCCACCTCTTCAGCAGCAGCCTTCTCAGCCTCCTTACTCCTCTCAAGGAGCTCATCCACCTTTTCAATGAGGCTGGTTGCCACTCTCTTGGCCTTCCCAGCTGGCTTTCTGGCCTGACCCTTTGCTTTCGCATTGGGATCAGTCAGCCCTAGCACTGAATAGGTGTCACTCAGTGAGGAAAACATTACCTTCTTTGAGGAAAGGTTGTCCTCAAAGTCAAAAGTGTACTCATGGCACGCATGAGCAATCAGGATGGACAATCTTGTGCCAAATGGCAAGATGGCACTGACGGATATGTGCTTCTTCTCCTCGTCACGCGTGATCTTGTCCAATCCCGCCTGATGGAGTTGATCGAGGAAGAACTGCTCCCAGTTCGCTTCCACTCCATCAGCGATTGCTCCCATGAGCCTCAGCTTGGGCAGACTCAACTGCTCGTGAGAGCCAGTTGCTCCCATCACAATCTTGGACACCAAGTCCACCAGAGCCCTGTACTCCGGCTTCAGAGTGCTCTTGTTCTGACGGGCCCTGAACTCCGAAGACCCTGACTTGGTCCATTTCCCAAGGAATTCTCCCTCCGAGTTTTCCTTGTAAGTCTTGGGGTTGATGCCTGAGAATGGCAGCTTGAAGACTTCCCTCACCGCCTGCCTGAGATTGATGGTGACCACCTCCGAGTCGTAGAGAGGCTCTCCGTCACTGTTCTTTTCTCCCGTCGGCTTTAGCGCAGTCACCTTTGTGAAGACTTCCCCCTTCCGCAAGAACATGTTCAAATAAGCTTCCACCACTGTTCTTGGGAGCACGGAAAAGGGGCGGGTGGTGAAGTATGTTTCCAACCCGGCGTCGGAAATCCATTTAAAAACGGGTTTGATTTCCTCAACCGTTAGACAGATACCTTCCATGGAGATGACTTGCTCCATGTGTACCAGCTTCTTCTCAACAACATCGACGATCTTGTCGGTTGTCCAGTCGGAATTAAGGAATGCCATTGTTTTTGAAAAGAGGTTTTAGAAATTCTGTGTTTGAGCAAGAGAAAACTCAGTGTGCAAATTGTGTGTTGTGTTTGCGTAAAGACCTCAAATGGCACCCTTGATTGATAAGACTAAGTCAGTTACTCAAACGTGGGGTTGAGATTGATTCCTGAATTCGAAAGGTTTTGAAATGAGAGGCCAGGATTAATCTCAGTTTTAATTAAAACCCCAAGTCAGTCATATTCCGTATAAAACGGACACGTATATGAAAAAGTAACTGTAGCATTAAATGCTCCGTGCGCATGGGTTTAAATATAAAAAGGCGCGCTTTTAATGAAAACGGAATGCATTTAATAAAGATTTTCAGGACGAATGACTCAGGGAGACGCTTGAGATTCACAAGAGTCAGGTTAGAACCCATACCTGTCAGGGAGACATTGTAGCACCCTGATACCTCGCTGAGTCGAGTCTGGCCTGAGTTCCCCCTAGAACCCTACACTGACTGCTCTCCCGGATCTAAGAGTCCCAATTCCACTGACAGTTCCATAAACCTTGCTTCAGCCAAGGGCTTAGTCAAGATGTCAGCTCTTTGCCTATCAGTGTGAATCTTTTCCATCCTAATATCTTTCTTTTCCACATGATCTCGAATGAAGTGGTGTCTAATATCCACATGCTTGCACCTTGTGTGAAGCACTGGGTTCTGAGTGATTGCTATTGCACTATTATTATCACAATAGATTGGAACCTGATTAGCAAATACTTGGTAGTCCCTCAACTGTTGCCTCAACCATAGGATCTGAGCACAACAACTCCCTGCAGCCATATACTCAGCCTCAGTTGTGGATGTGGCCACTGAATTCTGCTTCTTACTAAACCACGAGATCAACTTACTTCCCAAAAACTGGCATGTCCCTGAGGTTGATTTCCTATCAATCCTACAACCTCCATAATCTGCATCTGAATACCCTGTCAGTTCAAGGTTGTCATCTGAAGGATACCATAGTCCCATATTAATTGTCCTTTTCAAATACTTAAGTATCCTCTTAGCAGCCTCCAAATGACTTCTCTTGGGATCAGACTGATACCTAGCACACACACCAACTGCAAGCGTAATGTCAGGCCTACTTGCAGTCAGGTACAGTAAAGAACCTATCAGCCCACGATACTCAGTCTGATTCACTGAAGTCCCTTCAGTGTCAGGATCCATCTTCCAATTTGTGTTCATTGGGATCCTGGCTGGATTGCTGTTCTGAACACCAAACTTATGAATCAAGTCTCTTGTATACTTGGCCTGATTAATAAATATACCTTGATCAGTCTGCTTGACCTGCAATCCTAAGAAGAAGTTCATCTCTCCCATCATTGACATCTCAAATTTACCAGTCATCAGTTTAGAGAATTTCTCACATAACTGATGATTTGGTGATCCAAATATTATGTCATCCACATAAATTTGGACCAAGAGAATGTCATCACCTTCAGTGATCCTGAACAATGTCCTATCCACTGTTCCCTTCTTGAACCCATGATCAGTCAGGAATTGAGAGAGGGTATCATACCAAGCTCTTGGTGCTTGCTTAAGTCCATAGAGTGCTTTCTTCAAATGGTATACTCTATCTCCAACCTCAAACCCGGGAGGTTGTTCAACATATACCTCTTCATTGAGTACACCATTCAAGAATGCACTCTTGACATCCATTTGATACACCTTGAACTTCTTATATGTCGCATAGGCAAGGAACAACCTGATAGCTTCCAACCTAGCCACTGGAGCAAAAGTCTCATCATAGTCTATTCCTTCAGACTGACAATACCCTTTTGCAACCAGTCTAGCCTTGTTCATTACCACAACACCATTCTCATCCTTCTTGTTCTTAAAGACCCACTTGGTACCAATCACACCTTGATGCCTAGGTCTATCTACCAGTTCCCAAACCTGATTCCTTGTGAACTGATTCAACTCCTCTTGCATGGCAATGATCCAGTTCGAGTCAGTGAGAGCTTCTTCAATGTTCTGAGGCTCTTGCTCAGAGAGAAAGCAACAGAACAGTGCACTCTCACCATGAAACCGTCTGGTCCTGACTCCCTCAGTTGGATCACCAATAATTTGATCAAAGGGATGATCTTCTAACCATGTTCTTTTGCCAGGAGTTGTTCCTGAAGTACCTGCAATGTTAGTGTCTACAGGCTCATAAAATTCAGGAAATTGAACAGAAGGGTATGATCCTGAGTCTATACCAAAGGGATTAACAACCTCAATGTCAGGGACATTGATTCCCCCTTGATGAGGTGACTCAGGAGCCGTCTCAGCTGCAACAGCATCTTCATAGACGGTACTTACCTCAGGTTGAGCCTGTTCCTCTGTCTGAGGCTCAATAATCCCTGATGTGCTGGGTTTAGGAGTGGCACTTGGTTCATCATCCTGATCGTCATCATCATCCCATCTGGGAATTGGCACAGTCTTGATCTTGGGATCAGGTTGATTCTTCAAGCTCAGCCTTGTCACTCTCCTCGTGACCTCCTCAGTGTCAGGATTCAGCACCTTTGCCCTAGACTCATTAGCAGATTCATCAAAGACAACATAAGGTGATTCTTCCACAACAAGGGTCCTACAATTGTAAACCCTGAAGGCTTTGCTAATTTCAGAATATCCCAAGAATATTCCTTCATCAGATTTGCTATCAAAGGCTTTCAACTGGGTCTTCCCATTGTTGAGGATGAAGCACTTACAACCAAACACATGAAAGTAAGAAATACGAGGTTTTCTTTTGTTCCATGTCTCATATGGGGTCTGAGCATGTTGCTTGTTCAGCATGGATCTGTTCTGAGTGTAGCATGCAGTGTTGATTGCCTCAGCCCAAAACTTCTTGGGCAATCCTGACTCAGCCAGCATGGTCCTTGCAGCTTCCTTCAGTGTCCGATTCCTCCTTTCAGCGACACCATTCTGTTGTGGGGTTCTAGCTGCAGAAGTCTCATGAGCTATACCAAGTTCATTACAAAAGTCAGAAATATATGAATTTATAAATTCAGTGCCCTTGTCAGATCTGATCTTAGTAATGGACTGATTTTTCTCATTGCTGAGTCTTCTGAGCAACTCTGGAAGCTTCACCTGTGTTTCCTTCTTATTCAACAAGAAAATAACCCAAGTATATCTAGAATAATCATCAATAACCACAAGGGTATATTTTCTACCATTCATACTCACAGGTGTTATGGGACCAAATAGATCCATGTGCAAGAGCTGAAGTATCCCGTCAGTGGAGTAGGAAGCCTTTTCTTTGAATGACGCTCTTACCTGCTTCCCTTCCTGACAAGCTTTGCACACGTGATCTTTGCTAAAAACTTCATTAGGTAGACCATCAACAAGTGATTGTCTAGAAATTTTGTTAAGAATCTTGAAGTTCAGGTGGCTTAATCTTTTATGCCATAACCAACTGAGCTCTAGAGAGCTTTTAGCAACCAGACAAGTATTAGGAATAGTGCTGCTCCAATCAGCGAGATAAACGTTACCTTTCCTTATACCTGATAGAAGCACTTGTGTTGATTTGTCCTTGACTGAACATTTATTCGATTTGTCCTTTGTCACAGAATTGACTTACTGACAGCAGGTTATGCTTCAGTCCTTCCACAAAGGACACATTTTCCACTCTGACTATACCTATAATTAGAACACCAAAGCCCTTAGTAACACCTTTTGAGTTATCACCAAAGGTTACCTGTGGACCATCTTTAGCCTGATATTCTTGGAGAAGACTCTTCATTCCAGTCATGTGCCTTGAGCAACCACTGTCTAGGTACCAAACAGCTTTGATTGAGTCTTCTCTCCTCTTGTTGTGATCCACAGCTGCCTGTAAGCAAATCAGGCTTTAGGTACCCATTGGGTGTTGGGTCCTATTGTGTCAGCTGTACCTTTCGGGATCCAGACTTACTTCACAACCCTGATTGCCTCAGAGTGGTGAATCTGTCTCCCTGAAACATCGACATACACAACTTTCTTCTTCTTAGCCTGAGAGGAAGATGGTGTATGGGTGCTAGACTTAGGCTTCGCAGGAGCCTGAGTGGGTGCCTTTTGGGCTGGCTTCCTGTTCTTCCTAGGTCTGGGTGCAGCAGGTCTTGGGCCTTGTTCTTGATAAGGACCCTGATTTTTATTCCCCCTAGGCAAGTGAAGGAATGGAAAACAGTTAAAGGCCTCAGGATGCCAAAACCACGGGGGTGTCATCATGTTTGGCCTTCCCTGTTGGTATTGCCAAGCATGATGGTACCCTCGCTGACCAGTCTGAGGGCTCTTGGCCTGAATCTTCCTCTGCTTTCGCTGAGGTTTTCCCTGGCCTGAGCTCTCAGGGGCTTCCGTAGGTTGCTTCACTTTTCCCTTGGGTTTTGGCTTAGCTACCTTAGGAGCAACCCTGACTGTGTCAACGGTTTCTTTGCCCTTATCAGTTTGACGGGCCTGGAGCACAACCTTAGGTGCACTCTGGCCTGTCTGAACAAATACCCTCTCAGTGTTGCTCCCTGAAGCAACATGAGACTGACCTTGTGAGGATTTCTCAGGAACATATCCAAGTCCCTTTTTCTTGTTCCCAAGTATCTGGTTGCTATTTATTTCCTCTCTAGCAACTGAGGATTTATTCATTGCTGCAACCTTTTTCTTGAGAGAGTCCTCACTCTTTTTCAGGATTTCATGTCTGGTAAAGAGGTCATCAAACTTACTCTTAAGTGCTTTCAGCTCTTCCTTCCTGACCAGCTCTTCCTCAGCCAGTTCCTTCAGAATTTTCTCTCTTGGGAGACGCTCAGAATTGATCATATCAATTTCCTGAGTTAGTCTCACAATCTGAGCTGATTCTTTGAGATCAGACTGAGTGAGTTGTTCATTCAGGTTTTGAACTTCAGTACTCAATTTCTTGTTCTCCTCTACCAAGAAGACATTAGTTTCCTGCAGTCTGGAGAAATCAACCATCAATTGATCAAGACAGATCTGAAGGTTCATTTCTCTAACTGACTCTGAGCTGAGCTCAGGATTTTGACCAGTGTAAGAAGCACAAACAGAATTTGATGTTACCTCAGGCTCATCCCTAGCCATTAGGCAGACATCATCGTACTCATCATCCGAGAAGAGTTCAGGTGACCTTTCAGTGGGACCATCAGAGTCTGTTGCATCCTCAGCCACCATAGCCCTCCGATCAGCAGATCTTAGATCCCTCGTGGCTCTCCTTTCCTCTCTCTCCCTAGCACTCAGCTCCGGGCAATCGTACTGATAGTGACCAATCTTGTTACAGTTGTAACATGCTACCTGCTCACTTATTCTTTCTTTTCTTGGTTCAGGGTTCCTCCTTGAGTCAGGTTCCCTGGTTCTCGGTGAGCTTTCAGCCTTGGTTGGATATCTATCATCGCGAGTACGTCTCTGTTCGTCTCTTCTTTTAGGCTTTGGTTCAGAATATCTCCTTTCATCACCACGTTCTCTCCTCTGGTCAGTGTTCCTTCGCTCTTCATATCTCCTCGAGCTTTGGTGGGTTCCTTCAGGTTTCCTGTCACGTGAGTCCTGATAAAACTTTTTATAACGACCAAACCTGGAATTGAGCTTGTCAAATCGTCTGGCCATCAGGCTGTACTCCTCAGCGAGTTCTTCCCTGCTCATCTCCATCAGTGACTTTGATGAAGAATTTGATGAGGGCTCAACAGGTTCAGACCTGGCCTTGAACGCCACACTTTTCTCAGGAGTTTTCTCCTTCCCTTCCTCTTCTGACTGAACTTTCTTCTTTCTTTTGTTAAGATCAAATTCAAGCGCTTTTAGCTCTGAAAAAAGTAAAGCAGAAGTTATGTTACTCATATCCTGAGTGTTCTTAAGCATAATTACACTGTTGTCCCATCTCTCAGGAAGGGCATTCAGGATCTTTGAAGCAACATCTCTCCTTGGGACATCCTTGTCCAACATCACCAACTCATTCATCAACTTGATGAATCTAGACTCCATCTGATCTATGCTCTCATCAGGCAGCATCTCGAACGCTTCGAATTTCTGAATGGCAATATTCCTCTTGTTCTCCTTTATCTTTTCTGACCCTTCGCACATCCTGGTCAGCTCATCCCAAACCTCCTTTGCCGTCTTTAGGTTCATCAGCCTGGCTGACTCCTCGAAAGGCACCGTATGCAAGATGATGTTTCTGGCGACGTTGTCAAGCCCCACCATCTTGATTTCATCGTTGGTCATGTCTTTCCTCTCCTTAGGAACCTGCACGCCAATCGCAAGATCATCGTATCCCAGTCCTCTGACGTTAGGAATAGTGATCTTGATCGGTCCTTCCCTGAGTACACGCGACATCTGGTCATGGATGGCATCTAGATGTGCCTCTAATCTGAACTTCCAATAGACAAAGTTAGATACAGAGAATTCAGGTAACGAAGCTTCAAGTCTCCTCGAAGTCATGATGATGATGCAAGTTTTATGAAAGGCAAACTCAGATCTGTTCAGTGACCACCAACAGTTTCTCCTCTGAAACTATTAGTATTCAAAGTCAGTGGTCTTTCGAACCACTGCTCTGATACCACTTGTTGGTCCCGGTACAAGACTGAGGAATACGTGTATGGGGGGGTAATACACGTATACCAATTTTCAAACTTAAAACTGACTGAGTCCCCTTCACTCAGAGTGGTAAAGAACTAGGAGCTGATAATACACCCACTGACTACACTTGGTGCGGGTCAGTTGGCTAACTATCAGTTCAAGTTCAGTGCGGAAATGTTTGAGCCCTGATAGTTTAAAGTCTTGTTTAGTTTGCTTTCTGAAAACTTGTTTTACTCAAATCTGAGAAGTGTTTAGTAGAGCAGTGTTCTTTTGAGAATCAGGTTGATTGATTCAGACCTGATAAACTTGAATGCAATGAATGAACAGGTAATATGGCAAGTATGCACAATGTCAAAGCAGTAAGAACACAAGGAGTTTAACGTGGTTCAAAGTCTCAAGCTCCTACGTCCACGGCCTGACTTAACAGGAAATCCACTCAAGGGATTCTTGTTTTTAACGTGCCAAGGTGCACCAAGATCAGTTACCTCACTGATCTATACAAACTCCTCTTACTGTCACACTAACTGACTTACTCCCAACAAGTCTATCTTAGGGTTTTGGTTTCAGTTTGGATTCCAACTAGGTTGAGATTATCCTTACAAGATAAAGCTAAGCTAAGGATTGGATAATCTCTCTAAGCTTAAGATAATTCTATTTAGCTCTTGGAATACAGAATAACTCTCGGTTGCTAAGAAACACTTGGGAAATTTGAATGTTTTCGAGTGCTTCTTTTTAAAGGCTGAATGCTTTGAAAGCTTGAGAGTTTGAGTAATTTCTGGCTTGGAAATTTCCCGTAACCTTGAATGGGTTCAAGGCCTTCTGTATTTATAGGTGGTTTGAATAACTATCCATTGGAGAGATAGCCTTCTAGTCATCTATGTAGAGGGGCTTCAAACGGACATATCTACATGCAGCAGCCGCCCTTGCATGGATTTGGTATTTGCATTAAATGCACATTAAATGTTTTCCCGTTGAATATGCAGTCTGAATTCAGTCTTTATGTCAGGGTCCGTACGTGCGTGTCCTCCTCGGATTGGTCCACGTCATCAGGTTGGTGAGAATGTCAGAACTTATTCCTGAGCTTCAGGCTTGTCTTATTAAGTTCATTTTGTCTTGAGCTCACCGGTCTTGTCCTGACGCTGAAATTCTTTTTGCATTGCTTGGCTCTACTCCAAGTCTTCCCATTAACTCAGTGACAACCTGTTCCCTTCAGGACTGAGTTAGTAATGACCTCAGGGTCATACTCTTCATCACTGACACTTACTCAGCCAGCTTAGAAGACTGCCATAAGTTCAGGATGGTGCTCTTCGTCTTCAGGCTCTGAGTCTTGATTGTATCCAGTGAGTTCTCCTCTCACTGAGTACCTGTGAAGTGTAAAAAGACTAAGCACTAATCCTAACCAAGACTAGCCTGACACAGACATATTAAGGCGAACATCTTTTCAGGGGCTTTGGGATCTTAATCAAAACTGACAATGTCCCAACACCAAAGATAATATCTCATTATCATTTAGGCTCTGCACTGATGATTAAATTTACTTACTAGAATTTACTCAGTATGCCAAACTGAGATCTCAACTGAAGAAAAGAACTTTGTAATAGATAGGTTTCGGCATCATCAAAAAGGGGGAAATTGTTGGGAAATTGTCTTGATATAAGTTTTGATTAAGATGTCAAAATGTTCTCCCTAAGTTAATGTAAGTAATTTATATTCAGTAGAGTTATACTAGAGTTAGTTAGTTCACTTGTTAGTGAACTGGGTACATTTACTAGTTTCAGGAGTGTATGTCGTTCACTAAAGAGAAGTCCGTTGAAGAGGAGAAGTCTACTGAAGTGAAGTAAACTGAAGAAGTCACCTGAAGCACAAATATTTTCCAAGTACATTTATGCTAAGGGAAGTACCATCAGTAGAGGTACTGGAAGTCTACTGATGAAGACTAATAAAGCATTTAAGGCAAAATGTATTTAAGGTTGTTAGTTATTCTGGTTGGAACACAAGGCAAAAGGAATGTCAGTAAGGTTACAATAAAAGAAGGAATAAGAAGGTTCCTTCAGTCGAGTTCAACCTTAAACCAAGACAAGCTCTGCACAAGTTGACTGTTCAGTCCAATGAGAAGATGACACGTAGGTGTACTTTACTGACAACCGACCTGCGCAGACTGACAAACACCAAAAGTTAAGGCCTTACCTTTTGCAGAGAGCTGGTTGCAGGCAAAGACTTCCAAGCCAATTATTGATGCGACATAAAGCTAAAAAGAGTTGTTTGAGCCAATTAGATACAAGAGACTTACTTGGGAAGATTCAAACTCCAACGGGAAGATTTTCAAGAAGTCTATAAATACAGAAGGATGTGCTCATTGTCATGCACGGGAAACTTCAAAGATATATGCATTCTCTACACTCACAAACACATAATTGAAGCACTCGAAATCACTCAAGTTTCCCAAGCGTTTCACTTTTGTAGAGAATTATACAAAACCATCTGTAAACGTACTTAAAGCCATATCCAAAAGCTTAGATCAAGATGTTGGGATATGTTTTAGTTTTGATGATTTTCCAAAACAACATGTAATAGGTTTGAAAGCAGTCAGGATAGTATCTTTTAGTTCAGGTCAGGCTAGATTAGCTTTCAGTAGAACAGACTGTTCAGTTGAGGGGGAACTCAGTGAGGGGGAACTCTGCAACACAGCCTGAAGATATCAAGATGACACCCAGAAGAACTGACTGGAGTCTTGCTTGCAACCTGAACCAGAAGAGAAGCCTGAAGGATGTCCCACTGAGTGTAAACAGGGCTGATCTAAGCTAGGTCAGGTGGACCACTCAGTGAAGAGCATGATCAGAAGGATCAGTGCTGCACCAAGTAGGTCCTGAAGGAGTCAGGCTACTGTGGTCAGGGAAGTTTGTCATTCAGCCTTATGACAAACTTCTTGGAAATGATCTTCAAACAGTCTCTGAAGGACAACTACACTGAAGGCGTTCAGTCCACTGAAGATCATCAGTCAGTGAAGGAGGAAGCTACCTAAAGTCAGGGGGTCTTGGTCCACCCACTGAGTCAAAGATCCGTGAATCCAGGCCACGTGGACCAATCAGTACGAGGCAGCAACTCTGACACTGACAAATGCCGCATTCCAAGAAAAGTGGTTGAAACCATTTAATGTTGGATTCAAATGTATCTTCCCTCCAACGGATACATTTGAATCCCCATTATAAATACAAGCTCATAGCTTCATTGTAAGGTGTGTTGTATTGTGTGAAAGAAGAAAATAAACACCTACAAGCTGTGAGGGTGTGTTAGTTGTTAGAGAGTCATAAGGAAGTACTACACACCCACGACACTGACCTTTAGGGTTATCACTTATATTCATTGAGTGTCAAGCTTGTAACTCTTAGCTTAGAGAGGTTTTCCTAATCTTAGCTTTAAGGTTAACACATTGTAAAGGAAAACCTCACCTAGTTGGAGAAAGCCAAACCAAACTAAACCCTTTCAGAAGATTGTTAGGTTTGTAGTGAGGTGGGGAGAGGCAGCCCAGGGAGTGGTGTGAGTCCAGTTGTAAGTGCACCTTGGCACGTTAAAAACAAGAATCCCAAGTAGTGGATTTCCTGTTAAATCAGGCTGTGGATGTAAGAGCTTGAGTCTATGAACCACGTTAAACTGAGCGTTTTTAAGTTTCATGTATTTACCAAAGTGTTGTGAAAATCAGCTCACTGAGAGCTTTGTTAAGAAAACTTTGGATAAGCATTTCAGTCAGGGAGATCCATCTCACTGACTGAATCAGGCATAGCACTCGAGAGTTCAGTCTCTCGAGTCACTGCCTTGTTAAGAGCCTGAGCTCACAAGTCAGTTTGGACTGACTTGAGTGCTCTGACTCTTAGCAACGCAGTGACTTGAGTATTCCGTCACTGAACTCAGTCAGGGTGCGGCGCGAAGGTTTAAAAAAAAATTTTGTGCTCCTGAAATCCCATTTTGCCCTTCGAAAACGGGACCAACACAAGATAATCCATCCTTAAGCTCTTGAGCTCACTTTGTAAGGATTATCTCAAAATAGTTGGAACCAAACCCTACTCAAAACCTACCCACAGTTAGGTTTCGAGTTAGAGTTAAGAGGTGTGAGTAAGCTAATAGGGTGATACCAGTCTGAAAGTTGGTTATTGGGAACTAGGACCTGGATTTATCCTAGGGATCAAATATCCTAAGAGATGAATATTTGATCAGTGCACCTTGGCACTATAACACAAAGAATTCCAAGTGAAAGGAATTCTCCTGTTTAATCAGGACACTGAACGTAGGAGATTCATCTCTGAACCACTTTATATCTTGTGTATTTACTATCCAGTCATTTCTTAAGTGTGTGTTGGATAAACTAGTTTTCTTATAACTAAAACGAGTATTTCTTAAAGGGCTCACTATTCCACAACTGAAAGCTAATTAGATAGCAACTCAACTGAAAGCCAAGAGCTCTCAGTGGAGCTGATATCTCAGTAAGCTTTCACGAGTAAATTATCAGCAGACTTCAAAGTCCACTGAAGGTTTACTGTCTTGAGTAAACTGTTAAGCTTTAAAAGGAAAAGTTTTAATTTGTAACAACAGGTGTATTCCCCCCCATACACCTATAGCACTCGTTTCGGGACCAACAGAGTGTATGCCACCCACCCGCTCACAGCTGACGAATAGGTACTATGCGAACAACTCCAAATATGGAGATCCAGAGGCAAATTGGTGAAGAACTGATGGGCGAGCAACTCTTGGACCATCAGTCCATCAAGCGAACAGCTAATGAGCAAGGATCAATATGAAGAACCGTCTTATGATCAAAGGCAAACAACTTTAAAGACGCGATAAGACAAAAAACAAGACTTTGTAACTAAGTTTCAGTTTAGATAAGGTCAAATGTAGTCAAAGGACACATGTCAAGCATGCAAGCTTGTAAGTCCAAATGTCATGTACACCACCTACATGGTGGTTAGTATAAATAAGCTGCTCTCCATTAATAAAAAATAAGTTCAAATACACAAATTTCTCCCCTACACACACTCAAATACCTTCAACCGCACACATACGAAATAAATACGAATTCAATACATGTATTTACAATTTTATAACCAGATCTTCCGTATTTAATATAAACGGTAGTAATCAATCACACGATCTTGTTTGGTGGTCCCAAAACCGGATAAAAACAACCACTAATCCACGCAATTAGATCCGATCACCAACAATTTGGCGCTAGAAGGAGGGTTCAAACCTTCAATTCATGTTAGATTGCAAGAGATTCAAGTCAAGAATTTGAAGATTGAATACGTTCTTGAGTTTTTCTTTATAAATTCAAGAAGTGTGTTCTTGGTGTTCTTGGTGTTCTTCAATTACAAACTTGAAGATTTAAAGATTCAAAGTAAATTTTGATTAACATGCCTCAATCCAAGGGAGCACAAACCTCTCATCCATCTGTGAGAGCTTCCCCAACCAGAGCCTCGTCTACTGGACACCATGATCGAGAGCCACGACATGCAAACGTAGCATGACCTTCAGTCGTGACTCATGTAATGCCTCTAGAATTGGAGGCATTAGCTAACAACCCTAGCGAGCTAGCCAGGACCATTACTACCCTACAAGCTCTCTAAAAACAACAGGAACAACCTGAGCCATCACGAGTGAGGGCTAGATCCAGGCCTACCGAGATATTAAGGCCTAAATCAACTCGCGATGAACAATGTAAGGTGGACAGTGCCCAGGTTCAGAGAACTAAAGGCAAGACTAAGGTAACTGATCGGCTGGAGGGCAGAGCAGAATCTGCCTCCGGGCGAACAGATGCTTCAAGTCATGGGACTTCTCATCCCAGCACATAAGACAGGCTGGGCCGTCCCCAGCATCAACAAGAAGTTGCTCGCTCGAGAGCAGATGAGTGGAGAGCAGATCGCGAACAAGTTTGCCCATCTGTACACGAAAGACTAACCAGGTCTGCCTTTGGGTGCCTGGGACCCAACGCGGCGAACAACCCGAGAAGGCAGGCTCATGAGATCCCCCTTCCAAGTGAGGGACTGCAACAGACAGAGGGTCATGCCGCTTTGCTCGCCGAACAGCCTCTGAGCCAAGGGGCGTCATTAGATGAGTTATCAACCTTAAGGAAAGCGATAGAAAGCATGCAAGGGCTGTTGGACATGCAGAAAGGTATTGGGGCAACCAGCATACCAACATCTCCACTGTCTTCAATCATTCTGAAGGCCCCAATCTAGAAGAAGATCCAATTCCCGGCAAGCATCCAGTATGAAGGCACCGCCGACCCCCGTGTTCATCTGACAAAATACTTGGACTACATGATTTCTATGGGGGCCAGTGATGCCACTCAATGCCAGAATTTTCCCCTAACATTAGGAGATAGGGTGCATAAGTGGTTCTCAGTCATGCGACTAGCATCCGTTCATTCTTTTGCCCAACTGGACAGTGAGTTCCTCTCTCATTTTTCAATAGCTGAATTGTAACTTTCCCAGAAGCACCGGTTGTTAGATCTAAAGTAAAATGACGACGAATCAGACCGGGCGTTCATGGAAAGGTTCGATAAAGTATTGCTCGAAGGGGAACCTGTGAGTGAGGACAGAAAGATTGTGGCCATGATGGCCGGGTTGAAAAAGATTTCGGATCTGTGGAAGGAGGTACTTCTGAAGTGCCTAAAAAGTTATACCGAATTCCGGAACCACGCCGATATTTTTGTCTCCATGCAAGAGGCTTTGCAGACAAACTTGGGGGACAACAAGGCCAACCAGAAAGAGAACGCAAAGAAACCCGGCGGAACCGGCTACTGAGTCCCAAAAATATGAAGGCATTTAATGAAGGGATGGATTTGAAAGAAAGACTGAACCAGGTGTTGACCGTGTCGATTGACACGGTGTACAAAAATGTAAAGGAAAAGGAGTTGCACTCCCCACCTCGGAAAATCCGCCAGAAAACAGGCAAACTCAATCCTAACAAGTATTGTGTCTACCATCAGAGTGTGGGGTATTTTACGAGTGAGGGTCGGGATTTACTAAAATAATTCTGGCGATTCTACGAGGAGGGCAAGCTCTCTGATTTCGTCAAAAGGCAAACTGGGAAGCGGGCCCGGGAGGACAACTCTGAGGAGGAAGAAAACGAACAACCCCTCTGAAGCAACAAACCCGGGCGAGCAGCTCCTGCTGCAGTAGCAAGACCAGCAGGAGATATCTACATGATGGAGCCGCCAAGTCCTGTAGGAGGATGCTCAGATGGACGAGCTCCAGCTTCAAATCAGAAAAGGAAGGCAGAGCTACGTGCTATAGCTCATGTCTAAGAAATGGAGGTCAACCCCGCCGTCAAATAGCTTCCAGAGTTGACCTTCATTGAAAGAGATTTGGATGGAATCCTGACTCCCTACAATGACTCCTTAGTGATATGTGCAAGTATCATGGGAACCAGGGTCCATCGCTTGTTGATAGACACTAGAGCCTATACCAACATCATCTTCAAAAGTACGCTCGACCAGCTTGGAGATTATACGAGCTATATTGAAGATTGCAACCATAGGATTTTAGGTTTCAGTGATGTTGTAACAGTCCCGTTGGGGATTATAAAGTTATCGGTCGAACTTCTATCAATCGAGAACCCAGAAAGGAGGCTGACAAGAATGATAGAATTCCTAATTGTAGATCAGTCATCCACTTATAATGGGTTTCTCGATCGATCTTTCTTGAATAAATTTAAAGTGGTCGTTTCGACTTACTACTACTGTATAAAGTTCCCAACATCACAAGGTGTAGGGTCAGTAAAGGGAGACCAAAGGGAAGCAAGAGAATATCTCCTCCAATTTCAAGCCAACCAAACAAGAGTCTCCATGATGGAAGCTTCTACCAGCTATCCAGCAGGTGAACCATCGGTGCTGGACGATATAATGGAGACCGGAGAGGACCATATGGAGTTGGACGAGCAACTCCCCACAAAGGACGAGCAACCAGTGGGCGAACAGCTTCTGCCCAACAATGGAGAGCCTATACCTGACGAACAACAGATGAACATTGACGAGCAACCTGCTGTCAATGACTTGGAGGGCCAGAATCCAATAGTTAACAATGGGCCAGGACAAGCAGACGATCTCGATCCCCGCCTGGGGGTAAACCCCAAAAACATCGAAAATGATTTAGACCTTAAGGGACCAATAATTGATCCTCGCTGGAAAGGATAAAAACGACGAGCAACTCTAGTCGAAGAGCTGGAAGCCCTCAAAGTTAGTCCTGAAAATAAGGATCTGGAACTTTACATCGGGTCCGAGCTTTCTGAGCCTTACAGGACCCGCATGGCAGATTTTCTCAAGGTCAATCTAGATGTTTTTGCATGGGCTCATGCGGATATGGTGGGAATAGATCCAAAATATGCTTGTCATTGGCTCAACATTGATCTAGCAAAAAAGTCGGTCCATAAAAAAAGAAGGAAGTATGGGCCAGACAAATATCAAGCCCTCAATGAAGAAATGAAAAAGTTGTTAGACAACGATTTGATTCGACAAGCTCTTTGCCCTCAATGGGTAGCGAACCCAATTCTTGTGCAGAAGCCAAATAGAACCTGGAGGCTATGCATAGACTTTACAGATCTGAATGCAGCCTGCCCGAAGGATAATTTTCCCCTTCCGCATATCGATCAGTTGGTGGACAGCACTGCGGGACACGAAATGTTGACATTCATGGATGCATTTGCTGGCTACCATTAAATTCCAATGCATCCCGACGACCAGGAAGATACGGTGTTCTATACAAATAAAAATATATTGAGTTGGAAAAGGATGCCGTTCGGACTCATCAATGTTGGAGCAACATATCAAAGGCTAGTTAACAAGATGTTCGATGCGCAGATTGGAGATGCCGTGGAGGTCTATGTTGATGACATAGTGATCAAAAACCCCAGGAAGAAAGACCACCTCCAGCATCTGGCCCGGGTGTTCGACATTCTCCGACAGTATAACATGAAGCTGAATCCCAGAAAGAGCAGTTTTGGAGTTCACTCGGGGAAGTTCCTGGGCCATCTTGTTAGCCAACAGGGAATTGAAGTTAACCCTGCAAAGGTGAAAGCTAGCGTGGATATGTAACCTCCTTGATCAGTGAAGGAAGTGCAAAGACTAACGGGTTGCCCAGCAGCTCTGAACAGGTTCATATCCAGATCAGGTGACAAATGTCGTCCATTTTTCGAAGCCATTAAGAAGGGAAAGTTCTCATGGACGAGCAGCTGTCAAATGGCTTTCGAGCAATTAAAAGATTACGTGAGAGATATGAAAATCTTATCAAAGTCCGTCTCAAGCGAAAAGCTCTATTTATACCTAGCAGCATCGGAAGTGGCGATCAGCTTTGTGCTAGTACGGGCTGATGGGAAATTCCATCAACCGATATACTATGTCAGCCAGGCCCTACATAAGGCAGAGATCAAATACTCCCCAACTGAATAGCTGGCGTACGCACTTGTCATGAGTGTGAGAAAGTTAAGGTCATATTTATTCGACCATCAAGTCGAAGTGCTAACAACTTCCCACTTAGACAGATTCTACACCGCCCAGATATAGCTAGTCGCCTACTGAGATGGTCATTGGAGATTAGCCAGTTCGGGGTAACATATGCTCCTCGAACTGCGATCAAGAGACAAGCATTAGCTGACTTCATTGTCGAACTAACTTTCCCCCAAGATCCGACGAGAGGATTTGATCACCTCTGGCATCTCTATATTGATGGATCGTCCACATATGGCCTCAGGGGCAGGAGTCGTACTGATAAGCCCCGACAGATAGTTTTTTACCTCGGCAATCAGATTTGGATTCATGGCAACCAATAATGAAGCCGAATACGAAGCTCTCATTGCTGGTCTCCACTTGTCTCTAGCAGTGGGTGTCAGATGTCTACAAATATTTGGTGACTCACAACTAATTGTGAACCAGGTCCGAGGCGAATATGAGGCCAAGGATGATCATGTGATTGAATATCAAATAATAGTTTCTCAACTTATGTCCTTACTAGACCAAGTCTTCATCGAACAAGTACCAAGGGCGAGCAACACTCAAGGAGATGCACTAACTCGACTAGCAACAAATGAAGGCCCCACGGAGTTGTCAGACATTGTTATAACCAAGACGAATAATCCATCAACAATCAACTATAATGTCAATCAGCTAGACGAGTAAACTGGAGATGAAGACTGAAGAACATAAATAGTCAAATACTTGAAAAGTGGAGAATAACCAAACAACTCTTTTGAAGCCGTCAAGCTAATCAAGCGAGTCGCCAGGTATACCCTGGTCGACGAGCAGCTTTACAAAAGAGGAATATCACTTCCACTTCTCAAGTGTTTGATTAGGGGGCAAGGATGAGCTATACTCGAAGAGATACATGCTGGAGTATGTGGAAATCATACTAGGGGGCAGGCTTTGGCATACAGAACCATCTGACAAGGTTATTATTGACCAACTTTACGCCAAGATGCAATCAGGATGGCAAAAACTTGTCATCGGTGCCAGATTTTTGCTCTTAATATTCATACTCCGGCTCAAGAGCTCGTTTCAGTTTACAGTCCCTAGCCGTTTGCAAGATGAGGAATGGACATAATTGGTCCTTTTCCAGCTGGGGTAGGGAATGTTCGATTTGCCGTTGTGGCAATCGATTATTACACAAAATGGGCAGAAGCGGAAGCTATGATGAAGATTACACAACAAAAAATGATTAACTTCATCTGGAAGAACATTGTCTGTCGATTTGGAGTTCCACAAACAATTATGACAAACAATGGTCCGCAGTTCGATGGGAAAGAGTTAAGAGATTTCTGCACCAAGTGGGGGATCAGAAAGCACTATTCTACCCCGTATCATCCCCAGTCTAACGGCCAGGTTGAAGCCGTCAACAAGATTATCAAGCACGTATTGAAAATACAATTGACGGAGAGCAAAGGTAATTGATCTGAAGAGCTTCTGGAAATCTTATGGGCGTACAGAGTTTCTCCCAGGTCTAGCACCGGAGAAACACCATTTGCAATGGCTTTCAGAACAGAAGTTGTTATCTCAATTGAGCTAAAGACCAACACAATAAGGACGACCAACTTTGATAAACAAGCGAACAACTCTACTCTGGCTGCTGAAGTAGATAGGCTCGAGGAAAAAAGATTGAATGTTGAGCTAAAAAATGCTACTTATAAGCAACGAGCAGAACGTTATTACAATTCCCAGGTCAATGTTAGGGAATTCAAAGTTGGCGATTTGGTCCTACGGAAGTTGCTCGCCCCACCTCCAGGCGTATTTGGACCGACTTGGGAGGGCCCATTCCGGGTAACGGACAAGTTACCCAATGGGGTATACGATATTGAAGACATGAAGGGCAACCCGGCCCAATACTCCTGGAACGCAATACATTTAAAGAAGTACTACCAGTAAGGCGAACAAGTTCCTTATCTGGGCGAGCAAGTATTGATATATACAAGAAGGCTAAAAACTTGCCTAATTTTTTGAAATTTTTGCTAAGGTAGTATAGCAAAAGTTGCTCGACACAGTGTATAGTTAGTGCCATGTTAAGATTGATGTAAAAGTTATTTGGCAAAATTACTATAAGCAAACAACTATTTCATACTTGTAATTATTTTTAATTGTATGGAGTTGTTCGTCAATCTATGTGTGTTATTTTTCTTAGTATAAATATAGTTGTCGTTCAAGAAGAAAGTTTAAGCTTGAGGTGTCAATCCGTTTTGAAAGGATCCAAGCCCATAAAGGTTGTTCGTTTGCTAAGATGAGCAAAGACTAAGGCTGAACCTTATTCTGTTTATTAAAGGCAAAGTTCAAATCGAACAAAGCCCAAATATGTGTGTTAGAATTGCAAAGCATTAAAAAATATGTAAAAGCAATTAGCACATGTGAGAAGATGAGCAAACAAAAGACGATTGCATTCAATATTAAGGCTTTAAACCCAAAAAAGAGTACAAGAGTTCAAAAGAAAAAAGAAAAGACGAACAACTATTACAAAAGAAGATAGAAGAAATCCTAAGGCCTAACTTTGTTGTTGCTCGGCAGAGGTGGGATTTTAGGGTTGGTCTGCGCGGTTATCCACGAGCAGCCCGGCAACCAAGTCTTCAGCTGCTTGTTGCTCGCCTTCGGCAGTAGCTTGCTCGCCCTCATCATTCCTTTCTGTAGCTGGGGGGCGGGTGAGAGTGACACTGGGGTCAAGGAAGTCTAGCTTGACCTCATAATCGGCCATATCACCAAGTTGAAGAGTGGAACCTGGTGCAGGAGGATAAGCTTCCAAGAACTCAGTCAAGTCCTGGCTAATGTCCTCCACTATGTGGGGAACATTGTGCGTACTGACTGAACGGATACAGTCAGCATAGGCACAGATGTAGCCAAGGTTTGAGCAGGGTCCAAGGTGGGCCTGCAACTGGGTGTCGAACTCTTCCTGGGTAAACATCCCAGCCATTTGTTCTTTGAGACGAGCAACCTCCGCCTCTAGCTCGGCAGTCTTCTGCTCACTCTCTTCCCTTCTCTTCATCTCCACCTCAAGAGCCGTTTGGGAGTTGGCAAGCTCACTTGATTTGGCCTTAAGCTCGGCGGAGACTTCTTGATAAGACTCCAGCTGTTTCTTCTCCTTGTCGTCGGTGAGCTTAAGTTGGTTATTGAGGCGGGTGATCTTAGCATTATATTGGTTGATCAGACCATCTTTCTCCTCAGTAAGCTACCGAGCAGTGGCAGCATGGCGATGAGTAGCTTTCTCTAACTCGGCTATTTGGGATAAACTTTTTTTAGCAGCCGTGAGAGAGTTAGCAGCATTGATCATGGAGAGATGGAGGTTGTCAACAGCCCCTTGTGTTTGTACGGCTCGGTTCAAGGGCTTTGTCCTAGCGCGAGCAACTAATTCAGTTGCTCGGCGGACGTGGTCATCGGTGATATCCCGGAAGGATGATGGGGTCTTAGAACACGCGACTGGTGCACCATCTCAGCTCGCCCGGGATGATCATTTGGCCGATATATGCGAACAAGATAAAAAGAAAAAGTTAGAAAAAACTTGAAAAAAAATTCATAAACAAAGAACGTAAGGCAAAAACCTTACTCAGAGAACTTGAGGCCATCCCAGCCTAAGTATGTGAGGTCCTCAGGACCTTTAGTTTGCATAGCCTCGTGGCTCTTTCCTGCTTTTCCTCCATGGGTGACCACATCAGTGGATGGAGAGCGAGCAACTTCTTCATTTGAGTGGCGAGCAATATGTGCTCCCACTTTCTCCTTCCCTTTCTCCCTTGATGTTGGGGGGAAGCAACAGTTATGCCATCTGCTCGTTTGAACCTTTTTGTCCCATGAGGAGGAGGTGGAGATCGGGGCATCAGTGATGGGGAAGAAGCCGTCGGAGTAGGGGCATTCTGTCGAGCAACCTGTGCTCCGGCAGTCTTGGTCACCAGGGAGACAATCTTGGTGGGAGGTCACCTTTCACCTCCCTATCGCGAGCAGGAGGCATCTCGAAGACCCTCTGTTCCAAGAGAAAGTAGTTAGGGAGAACGACAACGGTTACTTGCTCGGCTAAAAAAAAATTCATTAGGACGAGCAAGTAAAAATAAAAGACATGGACGTGCAAGTATTATCACGGATATGAAATTTTCTAAGTGTTGTACCTGGGGGCACCTCGGCTTGTGCTTCAAGGTGGTGAGGTAAGTGTATAGGCGAACAACTTTCTTGCACTTATCCTCGTTGAGATGGTCAATCGTCCTATCGGTTTGGTTTCGCAGGGCGACCAGGCAGGAAGTGAATAGAAACTCAGAGTTGATCTCCTCTTCTCTGCTCGCCCACTTAAGCAAATGAGGACTTGCATAAAAACAAACAAAAGTTAAATTAGTCTCACTTGAAAAAGTCTCAAGTGTGAATGGGCTCACGATGGATTTTTCCATAAGCCTCTGGGGTTTGAACCCTAGCACCACCACCATGTCCACCAGAAGATGCTCGTCAATCCCTTCCAATAAAAAAGAAATGCTCTTTCCAGTTCCGAATCTTGTTCGGCACCCCTCCACTACTTTGAGGCCTAGTCGCACCTTCAGATAGTAGTATCATTTCTCTGTGGCCGAGTACTGTGTGATCGTCATCATATAATTGACTTCGTCGGGAGTGATGCGATCTACATAGCCCTCCAGGGCGAACAAACTTATGATGCCAATCAGGTTCATCCACCCTATTGGAGTTATTTGAGTTATGGCCAAATCGGTCACCTCGAGGAAGCGACCAATGATTGGTGGAAGGGGCAGTCTGAGCCCGACGATCAGGGTGTCCACGTTGATCATCGTACAACCAGGGGGAGGGCGATCAACTCATTCTTTCTTCTTGGGTGCCTACATATAAATGGCATATGGGATCTGGTACGTCTCCCGGATCAGGTCGAGCTCGTCACGGCGAACAATACTCTTGATCCTGCTCGCCTAGAAGTCTGTCCTTGGGGATTAATATTTTAACCTTCCGGGAGGGGGAAAGTTATTCGCGTGTTGTTCGGCATATGCTCGCCATTCAAATGGACGAGCAACTCCAACAGGGATCTCATTCTCCATCAAATTAGGGTTTGGAAACCCAATCCCTTCTAATAATTCCCAGGTTAGCTCGTCAAATTCGGGATCTGACTCTTCTTTAGACACCAAGCTCGAAGACTCCCCCTCGTCCGTCTCCCTGTTCGCAGCCTCCACAATCTCCTCACTGGAAGGGCGAGCTCCAGTACCCTCCACAGATCTTACCACGGAGTTAGCGTTCGGATCAGAATCAGAAGAAACTTCGAAAGGAGGCTACCCTTCGAAAGGAGTGATCTCTAGGAGTGATTTCTCAACAATTTATGGGGGGTTTCGTTGCTAGATTGAGATGACATTGAACGGATCAAGAAAAATGGATAATTTTTGGGAGGTTTTAAGATAAAGCGAAGGTAAAATAAGCTGTGAAGGAAGGCAACGACGACGACACTTCCACGGGATGGTGGTGGTGGTGGTTCTCAATTCACAGAGTGAGAGAAAAAGAAAAATATAAGGAACGCAAAGAAAAATTAGATGAATTCTCTACCTCTTGAAGTTTAAACGGCCGGAATATGATGAGACACAAGAAATTAAATGAAGTCGCCGTAGGAATCGATGAATCGTCGGAAACAATGGTGAATTCACTGGAGTTTTTTGAAGAAGAATGTGAAGAGTTGAAAAAATTTTCATTTCCTACTTGAATTCATACTGAGTAGGAAAACGGGGTAAAACCCGTAATTTCTCAAGAATTCTGGGGCTAAAATATGAAAAAACGGGGTTATTTTCAAGCAAGATTAAAAATTGAAGAGCCTATTGGCAAATATCGGGGCGCGTGGCCTCGATATTGACCGCACGTGGGCGGCGCGTAATCATGCCGCCCACGTCATCCTTGAACAAGCCCCCCAGATCTTGGGAGATGAAACGTCGCCACCAAGTTGCTCTCAACAGGAGGAGCAATTCGACCTAACCCTTCACTAAGGCAATATCCTGACCACAGTTGCTCGGCATAGAGTTGCTTGTTCAATACAACATATGGTCAGGATAGGGGGCAATTGTTGATAGGCGAACAACAAGCACGGTTGTGCGAACAAGTATTAATATCCCTAAATGGAGGTTAAGAAGCAAAGAAAACCACCTACAAGTAGTTAGTAAAAGTAATCAAAAAGTGGTGTATGAACCAAAAAATGTGGTGTATCCGATGACTGACAACAAACTTGACGACCAGTATTTTAGCGAACAAGTGTTGAACTCCAGGCATACCTATATTATTACTAAGACATGGATGACGAATAGGTGTAATTAAGGGAGATGTATAAACTACTCAGAGGACTGTATGCTACCCACCCGCTCACAACTGACGAACAGGTACTATGCGAACAACTCCAAATACAAAGATCCAGAGGCAAATTGATGAAGAACTGATGGGCAAGAAACTCTTGGACCATCAGTCAAACAGCTAATGAACAAGGATCGGTATGAAGAACCGTCTTATGATCAAAGGCAACAACTTTAAAGAAGTGATAAGACCAAAAACAAGACTTTGTAACTAAATTTCAGTTTAGATAAGGTCAAATGTAGTCAAAGGACACATGTCAAGCATGCAAGCTTGTAAGTCCAAAGGTCATGTACACCACCTACTTGGTGGTTAGTATAAATAAGTTGCTCTCCATAAATAAAAAATAAGTTCAAATACACAAATTTCTCCCCTACACACACTCAAACACCTTCAACCGCACACATACGAAATAAATACGAATTCAATACATGTATTTACAATTTTATAACCCGATCTTCCGTATTTACTATAAAGGGTAGTAATCAATCACACGATCTTATTTGGTGGTCCCAAAACCGGATAAAAACAGCCAATAATCCACACGATTAGATCCGATCACAAACAAAATCTAGAATCTGATTTTTGGATTCAAGTTCCTTACTCAGCTTTTGTCTTTCAGATTCACATTCCTTGTGAATTTCATCTGTATTACCTGTCTCATCAAGTAAACCATTAAAACAATTCACATCTGGACCATTTTCACCCAATGTTGTCTGAAATGACATGTCATTTTCGTTAACATTAGAGTAATAATAATCCAGATGATCATTAAAAGTGTCATCATACTCTATCCTAGCAGAAAAAGCACATTCTTCTTCTTTACCAGATTCATTTTCATCACCAGAACTATCACTTAAAGTAGCAGTCAAACTATACTTCTTTTTCAATAAAGTATTAGCACATTCATTAGCATAATGACCAAAACCAAAACATGCATCACATTTCACATTATTTCTGTATTCAGGATCATATCTAAATTTGCTAATTCTGAGGTTTAGTTTGATTGAAACTTGTTCTTCTTTCAGAAACTTAAGGTGAATTATTGATCTGGACTTTAGGTTGAGCAATACCTTTAGCATTGTTCATTTTCTTCTTAAGAAACTTATTGAATTGCTTAGATAAGAGAACAATGTTAACTGGAATGTCAAGACACAAACTGACAACATCATCATCATTATCAGATTCAATTTCAGTAATATAAGAAGTCTTTTCAGAATTAGAAAAAGTACTACCTTTGAACATAACAACCTTTTTATCATCTTTTGAATCTTCAACTAGTGTTATATTCATTTCATAGGTTTTTAGGATACTTACAAGTTCATTTTGAGACATGGTATCAGTATCTTTAGCCTCCTCAATAGCACATATCTTAAAATTAAATCTTTTAGGAACAGTTCTAAGAATTTTGTGCACTAACCTGGTATTGGAGATAGGATCTCCAAGAGCATGAGCTTCATTTGCAATCTCACTGATTCTTTCATTGTAGGGCGAGATTGTTTCATCTTTTTTCATCCTCACGTTCTCAAACTTTGTCCCAAGCATTTGAAGTTTGGTCCTTCGAACACTATCTGATCCTTCACAATGTTCTTGTAATCTTTCCCAAGCATCCTTTGCAGAAATGCAAGTTGAGATTCAAGGCCTTCGAGTTGTAACTAGCCAATTGAATTTATTTATTTGTCCAGTCGAGTTCTCTCTTGATCTGGGCCTCATTGTCCTCATCAGCTGGTGTCCTCGGTTGAGTCCAACCAGACAAAACACTCCTCCATGCGTGTCCATCAATGGACTTGATGTACATACGCATTTTAGGCATCCAATACGCATAATTTGTTCCATCTAACACATGAGGCTTAAGTGTATGAGTAAGGGAATATTCCATTGCAATAAAAATATACACCCTAGACACAGGATCTAAACTTAAAAAACTAAGTTTTTTGCTATGGTGCCAATTGTTATATGAGATCCGAACTTCTCAAAACTCAAAGATTAATATAATTCATATATTTTCGTACTATTTATGTCCAATTGAGGACTCCACTTTATTTTATCTTGTATTAATTTGTAACAGAAAACTATTTATTCTTTTACATAATTATTGGTTAAGAAACACTACTATTATTATCAATATTTAAGTAATAATGCAAATTCTTTTATAGTTCGTAGTACTATTTAAATGAACATAAAATAAATTTGCTACTCATTGATCAATATTATTTGTGATCTTAATAATTATTTGTCTTTTAAATATTGAATTTTGCATGCTCTTATATATTTAGTGGTGAGAAAACATTGTTAGAATCATCATAATATTTTAGAAGAGATTAAATAAAATTGATAATTTATAGTATTAATTTGAGAACATAATTAAGTAAATAAAGTTCCTATTGTATAGGTATATACGTGCATAGTGTGTGCTATGGAATATATGTGGCAAGGGTAATACCCTGTAGCCATAATCAGGTTAAGTAATAATAAATAAATAATAGAAAGGAAAAAAAAAAGAGAAAAAAAAAAAAACCTTCATAGGTAAGCAACTAAATGAGGCGGTGGCTTTTATCACATAGAAGTATTAGATAAGGCAGGAGACCTTGTTTCCATAAAAGAAAAAAGAAAAGGATTAAAGAAAAATGGGACACATTATGCGATTGAGGAGAGAAATAAGAACTCCGCTTCTAGTTTGGCTATCAAATTAATTCAAAGGTAAGCCTTGAGTTTATATTTTCTTGAATTATAATGTGAAATTTTCTTTGATTAGTATAATGAAATAAAATAAGAGCAAATATTCTTGATTGGTTGAATTTGATGCAGTGAAGTTAAGTGTTTGCGTTTAATATATATATATATATATGTATATATATATATATATATATTGCTTATATGAATTAAATTTAAATTTAAAGAAATATTAAGTTCTTTTGGAATATATGTACATAAAATGTGGAATTTTCGTATAATGGTGTTGTCTAGTTTTTTTTTATTGTTATTGATAATATTTGGAACTCTTAACAGTACATGAATATAGATTAATAGATAAGTTGTTGTTGTATAATAATTAAGAATATTAGTTTATAGAAGAATAAATGTTTGGTTTTGTTATTTATACCACTCACATATATAAATATATGCGCATATCTACCACATGTATATGGTTCACATTAAACCATCAAGTGTTTTTACATTTTATACTATATAATTATGTTAATTGTTAATTTTTATAAATTGTTTAAAGATGAGAATTAATTGTTCAACGTATATAGCACTGAGCTTTAATTGGACGATCTTGATTGTATTGTGTTATTTTAAATTTGTAATTCAGTTTTGTAAATAACTCGAGATCATTATGCATTTGCCGTTAACCTAAATATTTATAGGGAAATAATAGAACGCCAATAATAATAGTACTTCAGTTATAGCAGGAATAATTAAATAAAGAATTGAAAGAGATTAAATCATAGGAATAAGTTTTACACTTCCTTTTAATCTCCTATTTAGTAGAAATGAATTAGCTCAGGTGCATTACAATGGTGTGATTGTTGGAATAAAATATAATTACATATTTTGTTCGGCTTAAATTCGAAAAATAGTCCTTTTCAATATAATATAGTTGCTACTTTAAATTTAAACGGAAAAGCTACTTAGTGATTAATGAATATGTTAATGATGAGTGGATTTAATTGTTGGTGTGGTTTTGTGCGACTTTATTAATGTGAATAGAATGAGAATGTAGTTTCTAATAGATTGAACTAATTGAAATGATGTCAATGTAAAAATAAGAAATTAAAGATATTTAGCCAAAAAGCTAAAATTAATAAAATGAAACAGTAAAGATGTAAATAGTTGATACGCTTAGCTTTTATATTTGCGTAATTTATGTTCAATTATTAGATTAACAAGTAAATATATTTTTAAGATAATTGATTTTTTATAGGATTTTAGTGTTGTTATTGAAGCTGAATATAAAAATTAAGACAAGATAAATTTATTTAACGCTATGTAGTGATATTTATAGTTGATTTTTATTAGACTCGATAGTAGAGCCGATAAGGTGATTGAAGAGTTCGAGAATCGTCATTTGTCGGGTTCGAGGTAAGTAGAAATTCATTTGCAACTACAATGCTTAAACATAGTATTTTGTGAATTATTTATTTTTAAATGTTAATACGTGAATCGTACGTGATATTGACTGGTATTCAGTGATTGTTGTGGTTCGAGCCTGTGAGCTCAGTATTTGATGTGGAATGAGCCCGTGAGCTCAATGTTTGATGTGGATCGAACATGTGAGTTCAACAGTCTGTGAATTTTGTAACATATCATTGGTTGCACTGCATCATGCATATCTTGCATTGAAATGAAAGTATATTCTTATAAATTGGTGTGGTTGACCACGAATTATGCACCGAGGGCGGAAGGGGCGACCTGGGAGTTAAGGCGACAAGGGAGAGCCTTGGCGTATGCTACCCAGAGTGGGCCACTGTCTTATACGTTATGTTGTGTGCATGTTTATAGAGGGGACTTCTGAATGGACAGGGGATCATGTTTGGTGATGGACCTCTCTAGGCCATTAGAGGGATGGATCCTCACCGTGTGAGTCGATGTGTAGGGGATTACTTCTTGGTGGACATGAGGGGCGCGATGGGGGAGACCCTCGATGGCCACAAGAAGATGGAACCCCGTCGGATCATACTTATTGTGGCCACTTGATTATTATTTTATTGATGTTGATGATTGTGCCGGTGCATAATAGTGAGTCAGGGGCCCTTAACGAGTATTTTAGAAATAAATTGGTGATTTTGAATGAGAGTGCATTGTGCATAGTGGGGATTTTGAGATAAACATCACATCATGCATAATTTCTGCTTACTGAGATTTATAAATCTTACGTATATAGTTTATGCATTGTAGGAAATTCTGACGGCCTGTGATGTGATTCTACTGGACAAACTGTGGAGTTCCTGCATGGTTTTGAGTGGTCGTGTACATAGATGACGACCTGTTGGGCCTCACCGTAGGCTTGTATTTTGAGTTATGTTGTATAAAATTCATGTACTATATTGTGAGTCCTAGTTTTCATTTCTAAGATGTTTAATGAGTTCATCTTTATATTTAAAAAAAGGGTCGCACGTGCGCACGAGGCAGAGAAGGTGGTTGAAGAAGAAGGTGAAAAGGAGAAGGCGAAGGAAGTGCCCGAATTGGAGAAAGGTACTTCACCACAGTCAGGTGGTGGTGAAGTAGCTAATGATGTATCCACGGCAAGGGATACTGAGGCTCAAAACTTGCCAAAGGGTAGCTCAGTAGAGGAGTCTACTGAAGCTCCCCCACAATAGCCCTCAGTGGTGACTGTAGAGTCAGCTGAGGTAACTGGTTCTGGTGTAGTCGAAAAAGAGAGTGAGCAAGAGAAGGAGGTGGAAATCACCAAAGTTGTGAGTGGAGAGATACGAGCAATCGTTCCTGTAAAGGGCGAGTTGGCTGAAAAAATATTAGTTGAAAAAGAGAAGGAAAACGAGAGTGAGAAGAGGGAAGATGAGGGAGAACATATGGAGATAGATGAACATGCTGGGTTAGGTTGTGAGAATGAGGGGGAAAGTGCTAACATTTTGTCTGATGCAGGAAATTCATCTCTGGAAGGACCCCAAGTCAATCTCCATCTAAGTCCACTGAGGAATGTTGTTCACAATATTGAAGATATAAAGCTTCCATCCCTTCAAGCTCAACTGAGAGAAGTTCAAGAGATTGTCCAAGAGGAAGTTGATGAAATGGTCATTCTCTCAGACCACATCGATGAGCTTATGGAATCAACCACCTCATCTCTCCAGAATCTAACTCTCAAGGTAGAAGACTCTCAGCAGATGGTGATAGATGTGGTGGAAGGTCAAAGTGTGCTGGTGATAGAAGCTCTAAATAAAATGGAGAAGAAAGAAGAAGAGGCCAGAGCAAAATTTCTTGAAGACTCAGTGGAGAATGTTTCCACCAACCTAAAGTCCTCAGTAGAGGCTTTCTCAATGGACCTGCTAGGGAAGGTTGGAGGGTTGTGGAATAAAAAGATGTCTGAGTTCGAGGCAAAGCACGAGAAGCTGGAAGCAAGCCTGAAGGACGTACTGAAGAAGGCCGCAGAAGACTTTCCAACCCAGGAGAAGACAGATGTGCTCATCAATGCAAAGCTTGAACAATTTGTCAAGTTTGGTCAAAATGCTGGAGCACCCTGGAGAGGATAGAAGAGGAAGTGGACCACTGCTCAACCCAACTAAGGGCGCTTGAACATGATCAGATGAGGCTAAACATCACTATTGCAGAGTGTATGATTAATGCCGAAAAGGGGAAAGAGTTAGTGTCAGGGAAGCAGATGAAGCTGGACCCATATAATCAGATGGAGTTAATTCTTGAGACTAATGACTTTGCAAAGAGTCAGCATATCAAGAATACCATAAAAAAGGTGAACAGGGAAGCTCAGAAGTCAGCTGATGAGAGGAGCAAATGAGTGAAAGGCAAGGATGTTCAAGAAGAAAGGGACTTATCAAAATTCAAAGAAGCTGCTGAGAAAGAGAAGAGAGAAAGAGCTGCCCTGAAGGGGGAATCAACCAAGAGGAAGGCTGCTGATGTACTTTCAGCTGAAGTGGCAAAGAAGACAAGGTCTTATCTAAGGTTGGCTGCAAAGTCAACTGAAGACTCAGTTGAGATTGTCTCAGTGCTGAACCCAGAGCCTATCTCCTCTGAGAACCCCAAGTCAGCTCCAATCAGGGTCACTGGGCTTACAGAACTCATCAAAGAAGCTGGAGGCATGAATGAAAGAGCTCAGAGGCTTTCAGCTCAACAGCAGGAGAGAAGGGATAAGGCAGTTGGGAAGATAGAGTCCATAGCTGAACTGGCTGAAAGGAAGAAGAAGGATAGACTGACTACTTTTGACAAGACCACCTTAAAGAATTTCAGGAATGACTATCAGAAGTGGACGACTAAACTGAAGAAGGATAAGATGGCACTTTCAAAGGCCCAGTTCCCTCACCATGATACTTGGGTTCCCAAGAAGCTTAATGATACTTGGGAAAATGCCAAGAGGGAATTTGTGTATTCATACTATGTCAGTGGAGAGTTGGGTAAAGAGAATGCACAAGACTTATTCAATGACTGGCTCTTTGAGTCTTACCCAAAGCTCTACCCTGAGATCAACGAGGCCTGGAATGACAAGTTTCCAGACCACGCCTTGAAAGCTCCTGAACCTATTATCTACTGGCCTCCAACAGATGCAACTGGCAAAGTTGACAGAGAGCGGATCACTGATGAATGGGTGTCCCTTTGTGAGCATTTGGGACTAAGGGGACATTCAAAGGAATTAATGGAAAGTAAGAATGAACTAAAGATCAGAGTCTTCAAGCAGTATGGACTGGAGCCTATATTTGAATCGATTTGAGGTGATGAAGTTTTTACTTGGCATTTGTTTATAAGTCCCAGCTGATTTTGTGTTTTGAACTTTTAACAGTTGACTTCTTATACTTGTACCTATTCTATTCTAAAGAAATGAAACTCTACTGTTTTTCAGCCCAAGATAATATCTCATTATCATTTAGGATTTTTGTACTTGAATGCTTTTACTTACAAAATTCCTTGAAATTATATGCCAACTGAATGAACTCATCTGAAGAGAAGATGTAATAAGATAGGTTTCGGCATAATCAAAAATGGGGAAATTGTATAGACTTATGTTTTGATTAAGATGTCAAAAGGTTCCTCCTAAGTCATTTGTAAGTAAAGTATTCAGTGGAGTTAGATTAGAGTTAACCAGTTCAAATGTTAAGGAACTGAAGTACATTTACTAATTCAAGGAGTGTATCTAATAGTTGAAGAAGTCCGCTGATGAAGAAAGTCCGCTGAAGATGAAGTGATCTGAAGAAGTATAAGTCTTGAATATTTTCTAAGTGCATTCACAATAAGACTAATACCATCAGGAGATGACCAAGGTCCACAGATGTGAACTAACAAAGCACATTCAATACTAAACATATTAAAAACTGTTAGTTAATCTAGTTGGAACAAGGCAAAATGAATTTCAGTAAAGCTTGCAATTAATAAAGGAATAAGAAGGTTCTCTCAGAGGAGTTCCACCTTAAAGCAAGACAGGATTCTGAGCAAGTAGACTGAATGGACCAATGAGAAGATGACATGTAGGTGTACTCTACTGACAGCCGACCTGTCACAGAATGACAAGTACCAAAAGTCTTTCTCTAGCTTTCTCCAGAAAGTTGGTGAACATGCATGGTCTTTCAGCCGTTTCTTGACAAGACATAAAGCTTTAAATAGAGCCGTTTGAACCAATCAGATACAAGAGACTTACTTAAGAAGATTCAACTCCAACGGGAAGTTTTTCAAGAAGGTCTATAAATACAGAAGGACGTGCCCATTACTATGCACGGGAAACTTAACAAGATCAACGCAATCTCTACATACATAACTTACTACGAAGCACTCGAAATTACCTTTGTTTTCCAAGTGTTTCACATTTGTAGAGAGTATACTAAGCCTTCTGTAACTGAGCTTAAAGCTATATTCAAACCTTAGAAAGAGATAATCCATCCTTAAAGCCTTGAGCTAAACTTGTAAGGATTATCTCACAAACAGTTGGAACCAAACCCTACTCAAAACCCTACCCCAGAGTTAGGTTGGGAGTTAGAGTTAAGAGGTGTTAGTAAGCTGATTATTGTTATCAGTCTGAAAGCTGGTTTGTTTTGGGAACTAGGACCTGGAATTATCCTAGTGGTCAAATATCCTTAGAGAGGATTAATTTGATCAGTGCACCTTGGCACTATAACACAAGGAATTCCAAGTGAAAGGAATTCTCCTGTTTAATCAGGACAGTGGACGTAGGAGATTCTTCTCTGAACCACTTTATATATTGTGCACTTACATTCTGCTATTTCCATAAGTGTGAGTTGCTCAAACAAGTTTTATCAAAGCAAAATGAGGTTTTCATAAGGGCTCACTAATCCGCAACTGAAAGCTAATTAGATAGTAGTTCAACTGAAAGTCTTGAGCTTTCAGTTGAGCTGATATCTCAGTAAGCTTTCATAAGTAAATCTCAGCAGACTTCAAAGTCCACTGAAGATCTATTGTCTTAAGTAATCTGATAAGTTTTAAAGAAAAGTTTGAATTTGTAACCTCAGGTGTATTCCCCCCCCCCCCCATACACCTGTTTGACTCATTTCGGGACCAACACATGACAATGGGAAGTCCAAGTTAAAGACCTTTGATGCTAAAGTGGCAGATGGAATATTCTTAGGATATTCCAGCACCTATAAGGCATACAGAGTCTTTAATAAGAATTCTCTTTATGTGGAAGAAACACCTCATGTTGTTTTTTATGAATCTACTCTTGAGTACAAGGTGGACTTAAGAAATCAGTCTCCAGAAGAGACACATAATTAGACTACTACCAGAGTCATCAAAGTCAATCCACCTATTCTTGATTCAGAGTCAGATTCAGATTCAGATGGTGACCCATCTTCAGGTTCTCTGGAGCAGAAGCCTCCACAAGGTGCAGAACCAGAAGAGGTTGGAACTCCTGTAGAGGGAAGCTCTCCTACAGTTGGTGATAATCACCAAGGTACTGCAGTAGATGGTCAATCAGGCAAGGCCAAGGGAAGGAAAACCCTGGTTGATCACCCCAATGAGTTAATTATAGGAGATCCAGCTAAGGGTGTCCAGACTAGGAGAACTCTTAACTTAGCTGCCTTGTTCAGTTGCTATGTGTCCTTGATTGAGCCCAAGAACATCAAGGAAGCACTGAAGGATTCAAATTGGATTGTTGCAATGCAGGAGGAGTTGAATCAATTCACCAGACAGGATGTTTGGGAGCTGGTAGACAGACTAAGACATCCAAAAGTGATAGGCACTAAGTGGGTTTTCAAGAACAAGAAAGATGAGAATGATGTCATTACTAGAAACAAGGCAAGGCTAGTAGCACAGGGCTATTCTCAGTCTGAAGGAATAGACTATGATGAGACATTTGCTCCTGTTGCCAGACTAGAAGCCATTAAATTATTTCTAGCATATGCTGCTCACATGAAGTTCAAAGTATACCAGATGGATGTGAAATATGCCTTTCTTAATGAGATTCTCATTGAGGAAGTGTATGTGGAGCAACCTCCTGATTTTGAACAAGGTGACAAGGTATATAAGCTTAAGAAGGCTCTTTATGGGCTTAAGCAGACACCTAGAGCATGGTATAAAACTCTATCTCAATTTCTTCTGGACAATGGTTTTACTAAAGGTAAGATTAATAGGACCTTGTTTAGGAAAGAAGAAGGAAAGGACATCCTTTTGGTTCAAATATATATTGATGACATTATATTTGGATCCCCTAACAAGAAGCTGTGTGAGAAATTTGGAGATCTCATGCAAAGCCAGTTTGAAATGTCCATGATGGGTGAGATGAATTATTTCTTAGGTTTGCAGGTAAAGCAATCAGAGAAGGGAATTTCCATCAATCAAGCTAAGTACATCATAAACATGTTAGAGAAATTTGGAGTAGGATCTAGCAAAGCTGCCAAGATTCCTATGATGACAAATTTCAACAGGATCTAGGTGAGTCTGGAGAGAGTGTGGACCAGACTCAGTATAGGGCACTTATTGGTTCTCTTCTGTACCTGACTGCAAGCAGACCATATATCACTTTTGTTGTAGGTGTTTGTGCCAGATTTCAAGCTAATCCTAAGAGGAGTCACCTGGAAGCAGCTAGGAAGATATTGGAATATCTTAAAGGAACAGTTAATTTAGGTTTATGGTATCCTGCAGATGACAACTTAGAGTTAAGTGGATATTCAGATTCAGATTATGGTAGGTGCAGAATAGATAGGAAGTCTACAAGTGGAACATGCCAATTTTTAGGGAATAAGCTGGTATCTTGGTTCTCTAAAAAATAGACTCCAGTTGCAACATCAACTATAGAAGCAGAATACATAGCTGCAGGTAGCTGTTGTTCACAACTACTATGGATTAGTCAGCAGCTTAGGGACTACCAGATTAGGGCTAAGGATATTCCAATATTTTGTGATAGCAACAGTGCTATTGCCATCACCCAGAATCCGGTTCTTCACACCAGATGCAAGCATGTTGATATAAGGCACCATTTCATCAGAGACCATGTAGAGAAGGGAGATATAAGGATGGAAAAGATTGCTACAGAGAAGCAGAGAGCAGATATTCTAACAAAGCCTTTGGCTGAAACTAGATTCAGAGAGTTAGCCCTTGAGTTAGGATTGTTGGATCCAGAGACAGAATTGGTTTAGGGGGAATACCAGAGAAGTATCATTTATTTCATTTATTTTATTTAATGTCACTTGATATACTAACCTGTCTACAGATTAGATATACCAGAGAAGTTACATCTCCAGATGAGTTATGTACCAGGTGAGGTACATTGTCAGACTCTAGATAAAGTTCCACCAGATGAGATGTAACATCAGACTACTTGAGGTATCATCTGGTTACGATACCAGATGACAGGTATGTATTTACTTCTCTGCCTCTGATCATTGGGACACACCTTTCAAATTACTAAATACACCCAAAACGTTTCATAATCAGAGTGTATTTAGAACTAGGGTCGTGGGCCTAGGCAATCATTTCGCTTTTTCTCTTGACTGCAATAAAACCCCCCTCGAACCCAGTCCCAATGACCATGCCACACACACAATTAAATCTGTAACTTGCCAAATACAATCCTGGCCGTCAGATTTAATTAAAGTGCAAAATGTCAATCAATTTACAAATTGATCTTGTCCCCTCAATTAAATGCTAAATCCACGCGTACACTTCAATTTAATTTCAAATACACGCGTACATCTCTTTTATAAACTAAAATTGTTCATATCTGTCTCTTCACTTTTTCAAAACTTTCAAACCCTAACTTCTCTCTGCAATTATCAGTTCTCTCTCTATTCTTCTCTATTCTACAGAAATGGCACCAAAATACAACTTTGACCCAGACTATGTCTGCAAAAAGTTGAAGACAGAGATGGTTGTTGATTTCTACTCCACTCACAACCCTGCTGCGTTGGCGATTTTGGAGCTATTACAGAAATCTGGAGTTGAAGAGTTAATTTCCACAACTCCCAAAGGTCTTCGCACGTTGGATGGGTACGTTGCCCAATTTCTGGTGAGGATGAAAATCCACGATGAACACATCTCTTCAAAGATTGATGGAGAAGATGTGGTTTTCTCAAAGCACGACTTTTGCAAGCTGTTTGGTAACATTTCTTCAGAAGGCGTTGATCCCTTGAAGTACAAAGAAGATGAAGTCGTGGAATCTTTCAAGATTTTTGCCAGAATATGACGAAGGGCTTTTTGGATAAGCACCTGAGGCAAAAATACAAGGTTTTATTTGACATTGTGATGAAGGTTTTGACGTGTGAAAACCACAGCACGGATGCTATTTTCACAGGGAGGTTATGTGTGATGAGAGCCATCTATGATGGAGTTCAATGCAATCGGGTTGAGTTCTTCTAGGATGTGTTGAGGAAGAACAAGGCTAAGGTTCAAAGGGAGGAATGCCCCAGCAAGTCAGGAGAGTTGCAGTTCGTATTCAATGCGAATGTATCTGTTGGAACAAAGTTGACACTTATTCTGGATTCTATATTTCCAGACAAGGTGTGGAAGGCTTCCTGGTGTAAGGGCTTCCACAAATCCAAGATCCTATTTCACAAAGATGGGCCTCTTCATGGTCACCCTGACTCTGATGGTGAAGGAGCCATCCCTGCCCTACCCATTCAAGTTGTGCCTTCCCCTGCTAAAGGGCAGAAGAAGAGATCTTTGAAGAAGAAGGATGCAGCTCCTGCTTCTTCCAACCTTGTGATCTCTGGTTCATCAGAGGATGACCAGATTCCCCTTAAAGCTGCTTTGAAGAAGCAGACGGGAGGAGGTGAAGAAGTTGTTGCTTTAACTAGGAAGCAGAAGGGAGGTCCTGCTAAGAAGAGGGCCAGGCAAGAAGAAGGTGGTGCAAGCAAACCTTCTGCCAAGAAGCCCAAAACATCCAAGAGGGCACAGAAAGGGAAGAAAACCCTCCTGGTGGATGAGCCATCAGAGGAGGAGGAGTCAGATAAGGAGGTACCTCTGAAGAGGAAGCCAAGAGCCAAGAGTGCTATCTTGCAAGAGGATCCAGATTTCGGTTCTGATCTGGGAGATGCTCTGGAGCAAGCAATTGAGGAGGCATCTCAGCTGATGGAGGAAGCTGCAGCACCAGAGACTGTTATACCAGCTAATGTTGACTCAGCTGAGGTAAACCCCTCATCTCCCACTTATGTAAATCTTGTTTCCCCATCCCTCTCTCCACCAGAAACCCAGACACAACCCCTACCCCCTGCCTCTGGTTCTCCTTCAACCCTACCAGAGCAGTCTATCCCAGACACTCCCCCATATACATCCTCTACCCTTCCCACTCAAACACCCTCTCCCCCTCCTTCTCAAACACCTCTACCCACAGACCCTTCACCCCCACATATAGCCTCTGTACCAGAGGTGCCAATGACCTTTTCTGGTACAGAACAGCCTTCCACCTCCCAACCTCAAATATCTACCCCTCCATCCACTAAATCTGACCAAAATCCCTCAACACCAATGACCTTGGGATTCCCTGGTCCTCCTTCCTCTCCCACATATTTAACCAGCGATGATAGTGAAGAAGAAGATGCTTCACTGGAGCCGAAATACTTAGCCTCATCCTCCTCTACCCCTGGGCCCAAACCCTTCACGTTCAACGATTCTGATATGGGTCCCATAAGGCAGAGTATGAGTGTAAGTGCTGAACTCTGGCTAAGAGAGCATTTTCCTATCCTCTTGGAGCACTTACCCCTCCTGGCTGACCTGACGGATGGAAAGGTCGAAGCAAAGCCAGATTGGAAGATGTAGAGGACTTGGTCATGCTGCTGGAGGAGATGACCACAGCTGGTTTCACTGTATGGGGGATTGGAATCAAGAAGAAGCTCAACTTGCAAAACCCAGCAGAGCTTGAATCTCCAGAAGCTGCAAAGGTAGTGGTGAGGACTCTTCTAATCCAGAGAGGAGTCATGATCTCTCCAGAGGGCCCTTCCTACTCTTTTGGCCCTCACTTCTCATTCCCTTCAGAGTTGTACTCTGATGAAGAGGACTTTGATGTCTCTCCTGCTGTCCTCCAGAAGATGTTCTTCAATGAGCAGATCCAACAGATAGGCATATTCTCCAAGGCAATGCAGCATCTGGCGCCTGCTATGATTGAGCACCAGATAAAAGAAGAGAGGAAGAAATTCTTGAAGCAGATCAAGGCCACCTTTGCTTCTGCTAAAGCCTCATTCAAGGCAAATGGCCTCTTCTTAAAGTTGGATGTGATTGAGAGCCAGAAGCAGCTGCAGGAGCATGTTCTGGACCAGTTGCGTCCAGTCTCTGTGCTGAAGGTGGAAATGGCCTCTCAAATGCTTGAGACTGCCAGGTTGAAGGACTCCCTCCAGGAGATGTTGGCAAATCAGGAGCGTCTGGTAGCTGAGGCTCAAGCTTATCTGAATGATGCCAAGAAGCTGAAGGATCTTCACTCTTCCTCCTCCACTGAATTACCTGATCTGATAAGGCAAGTGGTGCAGCCCTTAATTGATGAAGTCAAAAATGGGGAAGAGAAGGCCAGAACTGATCTGGCGAAGAGCACAAACGAGACCCTCTTCAATCACTCTGGTCGTCTGGACCTGCTGGAGAACACTCTTACACAAGCTGAGTTGTAGAAGAAAAAGAAAGAAGAATTGAAATCTTTGGCTATGGCCAAGCAGCTCACAACAGAAGAGGAATCATTGGACTCTGAACAGGACCCTATGTCTATCCCTGGTCCTGCTAAGAGGAAAATCAGGAGAGTGAAGAAGAGCTTCCTAGAGGAAGTTGTTGAGGAGGCTGAGAAGAGATTCAAAGAAGAAACTCCAGAGGAGAGACTTGCCAGAGTTAGGAAGAACATAGATGAAGAGCAGAGGCTCAGATATGTTAGGAGGCAGAATAAGAAAGCAAGAGAAGCAGGTCTCACCCCTGCTGCAAGTGGTTCAAGCCAGAGGTAGAAGGTTCCTGTTGAAGTGGTGGATATCCTGCCTCTAAGGACAGAAGGGTCCTTTGACTCTACTGTGTCTGTGCCCCTCATTGAAAGGTGGAAAGAAGTCAAAACTCTCTGGTTTATCCAACATTACATTCATAGGCTACCTCCAGAGGATGAAGCATTGATCAACAGAACCTTTCATTCTTGGATGAAATCTTATGATGCAAACCTGTACAAGAAGTTGATGGACTCTACCATCGAGTTCAATCTGGAAGTCACTGCCCCAGAGTTCCATTATCTCAACACTCCCATGAATGGGGACCAGATTGATTGGGCAGAGTTGAAGAAGCTATACAAGACCAAGGTGTTGGTGAATTTCACTCCAGCAAACTCAGCAGAGCTCAAGGCTGTTCAAGACAGATTCCTGGATTGGTTCCTGGTGCCAAAGGAAAACAGGAGATATGCCTAGATAGGACTTGCATTGTAATTGTAAACTCTTCTGTCCTGATTTATTAATGAAATATCATATCCTTCTATCTCAAGACAACTTCTTGTTGTCTCATTGTTTGCCTGATAAGATCTATTCTAAGGTCTTATCTCTAATTGTTTTTCTTGCTTGTCTTTTTTATCAGTTTTGGTTAGTGTTTTAACTTCATCAAAAAAGGGGAAATTGTTAGGATAATTATTGTTAGTTTTGATGAGATAAACAAACCAGAATTTATAATAGGACCATCTGGACCTGTTAGCCAGATGAGGAACTAGATTAGGACTTAGTCTAGGGGGAACTGCCAGACCAGAAGACTTCACCAGAAGAGTCACCATAAGACTTCACCAGAGGACTTCACCAGAGGACTCCACCAGAAGACTTCTGACTTGAATAGAAAAATACCAGTTTTCTACTAGTAGTTTCCCCGCAAGAGTACGGGTTCACTGTAGTATAAGTAAGTATAGCGACCAAGTATTATCGAACCCAAGGGAAGGTATGTATGTGAATAGATCCCTGAAGATCTACGCGTCGTAGCTAATATGAATGTATGTTTTTGGATTTTTGAAGAATTAATTCTAAACTAAAGTAAACTAATTAAACTAAAGAATGAATTAAACGAATTAACAAAGGTTTGTATTCAAATAAGTGATGGTGACGCTCAGGATAGGAATTCCTACGTATACTAACGGAGCAGGTAAATAATCAGAATAATTGTGACGCGCAAGAAATAATCTAAGTTAAAGATTGTAAGATGAAAGCTCAAGAATTAACACCCTAATACTTTATCCTAGCAATCGACTTCACTAATCCACTAACAAGTTAATAGATAGTGCTTAATTAACGAGACCCTAATTTAAACTAAGGTGATGCGGTCGTCCTCCTTAGATAAACCAACAGATTAATTAACCCTTTCTAAACCCTCTCATTAAGCCTACTAGTTGTTAAAGAGTGATAAGGTCGTCCTCTCTCGAACACTTTTCGAACGAAATTCAAGAGTAAAGTTAAGATTGATTTTAAGAATTCATTAATTAAGAGAATTAAAACTAAACATCACGAATTACTCTAATTACGTACCCACAACCTACTTCTACGAGTTCATCCTACCCCAAGCATGCAAGGGTTTTAGCTAGACATGGTTTTTACGAAAACGAAAACAATTGAAAAAGTAGCGAACATGAACATAAGGATTTTAACGAATAAATTATCAAACATAAACTAGGGTTCGAAAAATAAATGCTAAGAACTGAATTTAAATTAAGAAAATGAAGTCTCAAAGTATTAACGAACAAAGGTCTAAAGAAACGAAATTAAAAGCAAAATCGTACTATGAATTCGTAAAGAAAACCTCGAAAACGTAAAATTAAAGCTTGCTCGTCTCTTCTTCTCCAAAAACTAACTCTAAAAGATGATATCGTATCAAGTGGTGTGTGGTAATCCCCAAAAATGAGTTTGGAATGAATATATATAAGCATCGGGCCGAATCGTGAACTCATGGGCCGAAAAATGCATCTGGAAGCAAAAATCGTGGAAGTGCTTGAGCAAGCACGCTCGAGCGGTGGCGCTCGAGCTCAATAGGTCGAATGGTGTAAGTGCTCGAGCGGTCCCGCTCGAGCTGGTCGAATGCTGGAATTTTGGGGCGCTCGAGCAACACGCTCGAGCGGTGGCGCTCGAGCTGCTCGAGCGCAAGAAATCTTCTGTATGTTTTAGGCGTTCGAGTAACATGCTCGAGCGCTAGTGCTCGAGCTGATCCACTCGAGTGACTCCAAATTTACCCCAACTAATATTTTTCTTCTTCCGCACTAATACCAATCGTATTTCTTCGATATCTTCTCATCCGGGCACCCGTTTGAGTCGATTCAAAGTCCTACGAACTCCATTTTTTGCCCTCGATTCACCTATGAGCATAAAAGAGGCAAATTCATCAATGTATAGAAATAACGCTCAATTGACTCTAAATACTCGACAAAACCGACCAAAACTAGGGTATTTCTAACAACGAATCATGATAATTTCATGCATAATCAACTTCATCAGAGATGTTCTCATCAGAGGCAGAAGACCTTTCCCCAGACCAGACGAGTCTGGTGAACCAAAAGAAGCTCAGAATCATCTCTAGATTCTACTGAGTATTCTGGTTCTTAACCGACTCTAGACCAGAGGACCTCTGGGTCATCTGGTGTCTGGTTCAGCCTACTCTGGAAGAATCAGAGTTGTGCAAAGGAAGCATTTGACCGTTGGTAATTCAAATGAAGTCAAACATGATCGGATTGGAAAGTCAGAATGAAGATATCAATCCAAGGATCTCACCAACCCAATCAATCAATTCAATCACTCAATTAGGGAATTGATTGATTGAAGCTTCCATAAATAGAGATCTGATTAGATTAGCTCTCCAACGGCTAAACCCTAATCACCTCTATAAATACAAGAGTGCATCATTGAAGAAAAGCTCTAGTTATGCGCACGAAGATCATACATTAGCTTTATTACTCTCAAGCATATTATCACTCTTATAGTTCTTGTTTCATATCTATTGTTAAGGAGTTTGTTGTTGGAATACTCAACCTGTTCATCTTGATGGAGAAGGTTGGAGTAAGTTAAGATTTAGATCGAAGTAAGATCCAAAGAGTGTAAGAAGGATCTGGTACTTCTCAATTCCAGAAAGTAGTAAGTTGGTTGGTTGGTTAGTTAGGCCCCTTGATAAAAGGGAGAGTGGACGTAGAATTTTAACATCTGAACCACTATACATCTTGTGTTATTTATCGCTTTCATTATTTATATTTTGTTTATACTTGTGCTCTAGTAAAAAGATCTTGCAAAAGAGTTTTACTTAAGCTTCCACATTATTTCTATAAAACTGACTAGTGGGACCAACAATTATTTTATTGATGTTGATGATTGTGCCGGTGCATAATAGTGAGTCAGGGGCCCTTACGAGTATTTTGGAAATAAATTGGTGATTTTGAATGAGAGTGCATTGTGCATAGTGAGTGATGAGTGCAAACTCAAGATCAACACAAAATCAAGCAAGTATTTGAAGAAATACTAAGAGTGGTACCTGAGAGCCTCTCTGTAAAAGCCCAAGAACACAAGAGAGAAGGCTAAGAAATGGTCTCTGGAGTTCAAGATAGCAACCTCCAGTGACAACTTGGACCTCCAGTGAGTTTCCTGCACAAAGTCGGGCCGGAGAGGGCTCTGGCGTCGACCCTCCGACGCTCAAGTCAGAAAACTTGCTATGGAAGAAAAGCTATAGCTGAAAACTAGAAAATATGAGTGAGTAATAGTGATAATACCCTGTTGTGAAGAAGAAAAATGAGTATTTATACCTTTAAACTGTGGGGGCAGAACAGTAAAATCGTCTCGGTTGCCCTAATTATTCTTGGGACCACTTGGGGACCCGGGTGCCTTAGGAGCCGACGTGTGTCCCTTGGCTGGCCTGTTCCGTGTCGTTTAGCACAGATGTTGGTCCCAAAAATATTATCCAGCGGAAAGCATTTTATACTTAATTTTAAGAAAACCCTTTTAAATTAAGTGCTAAAAGAAAAGTGCAGAAAACTTAAAAGCATAAAGTAGAGAACACCAGATTTATAGTGGTTCGGACCAACTTGTCCTACGTCCACTCTCCCTTTCTCCAAAGGGGACTCTCTCTCCAACCAACTTACTAACTTTCTGGAATTTGGAAGTACCAGATCCTTCATACACCAACTTGCTTACAACCTTTCAGGGTGAATAGGTTGAGTAAAGATTCCAACTAAAAACTCCTAATGAGTATATAAACTTGAATGAACAAGGTGAGTAAGTGGAAGAGTTCGTGTGTCTTGTGTGCTCTCGCCCGACTCTTGTGTAGAACTCATCCAAGCACTCCTATTTATAGTTGTGCGAATTAACTATCCGTTGGAAAGCTAGCAATTCAAACAACCATAATTGGAGGGATATAATCAATCAAAGATTGATTATATGATTGATTAGTTGACTTCAATCAATCAATCAATCAGATCCTCCATCAATTGACTCTCCAGATTGCCTTCTTCTCCATCATTGATCTTAAAAAATCTCCTTGTCTCCAGATTACACGCAGCCTCTAAGTGGGTGAACTAATCTTGTCTCTCTCATCTGGTCAGCACTCGTCTGGTCTGGTCTGGTCTGGTCTGGTCTGGTCTGGACTCATCTGGTCAGGTGACATTTAAGCTCTGAACCTCATCTGGGAGAGGTCTTCTGGCCAGACTCCTCTGGTCAGACTCCTCTGGCAGACTCCTCTGGTTAGACTCCTCTAGCAGACTCCTCTGGTTAGACTCCTCTGGCAGACTCCTCTGGTCAGAGCTCATCTGGTCAGACTCCTCTGGTGACTCATCTGCTCTGGTCTGGACACCTCATCTGGTCACCTCTCATCTGGTCTGCACAGATTTCTTCCCCCTTAACCAAAGACCTATTCTAGACCTAGACTAATATGTAGCTGACTAACAGGTTCAGCTAGTCCTATTACAAGTTCTTGTTTTAACAACTTCAAAAATCTAATCTATATCCTAACAATTTCCCCTTTTTTGATGATGTTAAAACTGAAAGAATTTAAATAAAACAAGACAAGAAAATTTTGAAATATCTAAAAGGAGATTCTAGCAGGCTGGGTCAACTAATCTTCCCCCTCAAACTATGCTCAGCTGATAATGGGGCAAAACATCAGCTGATCTTCTTGTGTATCTGCAGGCAATAAACTTTTTGGTACCCTTCTGGGTCCAGGGGGGTTAGCACAATATTTAGGAAGCCACAAGAATAGATCATCTCTTTTTGAATCAGGTGATCTTATCTTTCTTCCATACATATCCACAAAAACACACTGAACATAAGAAGCTTTGACATAGTTATTTCTTCTAGAGGCTCTTCTTCTCTTATGAGCTTGTCCAGTAGAAGGAATAACTTGTCTTAATGCAACAGTCTTGAAATTTTGTTGATAAGGATAAGTCTTACTAGAACCATCAAAGGTTCCAGCTGGTCTGGCAGATGACTTGAAAGTCCTCTGCAGGTGAGTAGGAGTCATCTGGTTCTGCCTCTTTTGAGAAGATCCAGTCTGTCTTCTACTCTGCTGGCCTGGCTGAGGTCTTTTAAGATTCCTCCTCTGCCTTTTGGGTTTTTGAGTTTCAGTACTCATCTGCCCATTAGGCTGAGTTGCCTGGTCAGCTGACCTCTTGCCCTTATCAATAAAATTTCTAGGTTGTTCTTCTTTCTGAACATGTGAGGATTCAGGTTTGGAATAACCGAGGCCTGTTTTATCATGCTCTCTTTGAGATGAGGCAGCTATGTTTGACACAACATTATTTGCTGTAGTCAGCTGCTCCAATCTCATCTTGAGCTTGCCCTCACTTTCTCTTACAATTTTGTTTTGGTGGAAGAGTTCATCAAACTTAGCTTTGACCAGGTTATATTCATTGTCTTTCTCAATGTTTTCAACAACCAACCTTTCTATCAGCTTAACTTGTTCAGTACACCTGGTTGTCAAGTCAGAAGACTCTTCGACCAGTGTATGATTTTGTTCAGCTGGTAGATCAGCTGAGTTGCCTAGACATTGTGAAAGCTTCTGATTTTCTGCTTTCAGCTTTGAGTTCTCATTTTCCAACTTTTGACAAAGTTGTATAGAAGTTTGGAGATCTAATAGCATCTTCTGCATATCAGACTCCTCTGATTGTCCAGAAAAAGAAGAAGATGAAAAAGAAGAGGAAGTTTGATTACATACCTCATCTGTCATTAGACATATCTCTTCGTCTGGTTCAAAATTAGATGATGAACCAGAAGTGGACACCTCTTCTTCCTCATCTGCTAAGCTTCTTTTGGAGTAACTCCTAGTGTATCTTCTACTACTTTTCTTCGAACCCATTTCTACAAGAAATTGTTAGCACAATAAATATTTGGGTTTTCAAAAAAATGGATCTGCCCTGGTGACCACCAAAATAATTTCAAAACAGTGGTCTGTAGGACACACTGCTCTGATACCACTTGTTGGTCCCAAAAATATTATCCAGCGGAAAGCGTTTTATACTTAATTTTAAGAAAACCCTTTTAAATTAAGTGCTAAAAGAAAAGTGCAGAAAACTTAAAAGCATAAAGTAGAGAACACCAGATTTATAGTGGTTCGGACCAACTTGTCCTACGTCCACTCTCCCTTTCTCCAAAGGGGACTCTCTCTCCAACCAACTTACTAACTTTCTGGAATTTGGAAGTACCAGATCCTTCATACACCAACTTGCTTACAACCTTTCAGGGTGAATAGGTTGAGTAAAGATTCCAACTAAAAACTCCTAATGAGTATATAAACTTGAATGAACAAGGTGAGTAAGTGGAAGAGTTCGTGTGTCTTGTGTGCTCTCGCCCGACTCTTGTGTAGAACTCATCCAAGCACTCCTATTTATAGTTGTGCGAATTAACTATCCGTTGGAAAGCTAGCAATTCAAACAACCATAATTGGAGGGATATAATCAATCAAAGATTGATTATATGATTGATTAGTTGACTTCAATCAATCAATCAATCAGATCCTCCATCAATTGACTCTCCAGATTGCCTTCTTCTCCATCATTGATCTTCAAAAATCTCCTTGTCTCCAGATTACACGCAGCCTCTAAGTGGGTGAACTAATCTTGTCTCTCTCATCTGGTCAGCACTCGTCTGGTCTGGTCTGGACTCATCTGGTCAGGTGACATTTAAGCTCTGAACCTCATCTGGGAGAGGTCTTCTGGCCAGACTCCTCTGGTCAGACTCCTCTGGCAGACTCCTCTGGTTAGACTCCTCTAGCAGACTCCTCTGGTTAGACTCCTCTGGCAGACTCCTCTGGTCAGAGCTCATCTGGTCAGACTCCTCTGGTGACTCATCTGCTCTGATGACTCATCTTCTCTGGTCTGGACACCTCATCTGGTCTGCACAGATTTCTTCCCCCTTAACCAAAGACCTATTCTAGACCTAGACTAATCTGTAGCTGACTAACAGGTTCAGCTAGTCCTATTACAAGTTCTTGTTTTAACATCTTCAAAACATCTAATCTATATCCTAACAACAGACAAATCCTGACAGAATCGTCCTTTTTTTAGCTTCAGTCCCAGAGCTCGCGAAAAGGACATATCTAATATTCTCTTCTCCATTATTCGTGATTTTGGGGAATGAGAGGAGATTCCCAGCTTCTGGGGATCTTGGGATTCAATAACACTTTATCCCCTAGCTTATTTATTCACATATTGCGATCGGTATCCAGAGCTTTTGAGAAGCTCTGGATAGATATATTTCAAACGAGCCGGATATTATTTCACAAACTTTTATACGAGTAGGAGGCTTCCAAATCCCCCATCAGGTAATAACTTCTCGGAGTTCTTCGCGTGTGAATTTCATAAGCTCTGGCAGAGCTGTCGAAATATTATCTCTCTCTTTAAGAGGCAAAATAAGTAAAGCCTAACGAGGTTGTATAGGAGAATTCTCATTCACTTTCCGAGCCTATTTGGTCATTTTAGGACCCTTTTATAGTGATAAGCTTAGATCTTGACTTTCATTATCTCTGAACAGAGCTTTCCACTTTGGTACGACCTCTTTAGGATTGATGTAATTTGTCCATTCTAGCAGAGCCTACATCAACTACTCCCCCATATTCCAAGCGACGCTTCAAAAAGTCTCTTGGAATAGATACCTTTAGCTCTGAGGTGACTCAGAGCTCTCAAAACATCATCTACACTTTTTCCGATTTTTGGGCTTATGGGATCAATAATTCATCTCCCGCCTATTTTTATTTTAAAAACTATGTATTACTAGAGCCCTTGGATTGGGGTGTCCTTTCAACTGCCTCCATCTGGGCGGTACACGTGGAAGCCCAAAAGAGAGGCGGTTTTTGGCTTAAACCCCATGCGTCCGTACTGGGGAAAAGGCTTTTACATTTCATTTTGTCTTTACTCCTCTCATCGGCACACTCTCTTCAATCATTGTTTCCGACAACGTAGCTTCTCACAGGCTTTGAAGCACATTTTCCGGTGGATTTTCGTTCTTCCTGTCTTTCTGTGGCCGTTCCAGCCTCGGTGAGGTATTCCCTCTTTTCCCTACTACTTATTTCCACTATCTTTATTTTATTTCCCAAAATTTAGTATGTCGGAATTACCTCCCTTTTCCGGTGAGAGTCCTTCGGCGTCGATGCCAATTAGGGCTTCGAAGCACCTAGCCATTCTAGGGTTACCCGCGTCTGGTTCTCCCTCTAGATCTACTAAGTCTGCTAGTTCTGGCCGTCATCTTTTTCCTGAATCTCTCCGTGAGGCGGATAAGATAAACATGATTTCTCGTCAGTCCAATCTAACTTCCGAAGAGTTAAAAGTGATAACGGGGGCCTTGGAACCACACCCGGATTTTATCATCGAACTCCCACATCCTGGTGAGAGGCCTAATTATGTCGTATACCCCTCTCTTGCCTTCTAGGGTTCTCAAATTTTGGCTGGGTTACATTTTCCCGTTTGCCCTTATCTAGCCAAAATATGTAATTTGTATCAAGTTCCCTTGAATCAGCTAAACCCATCTGCTATAAGGCTAGCTCTATCTTTCTACATTGTGTTTGAAGTTAATGGGGGGTTCCCCACTGCCGAGTTGTTTCATTTCCACCATGATCTTAAGCGGAGAGAAAATTTTTACTATTTCAGTTCTCGTCCTAGTGGCCTAGCTAAGTTCATAGGCAAACCACCCGGAATGGATTCTCATTGGAAAGAAAACTTCTTTATAGTCACTCCTCATTCCGGTCAATGGCCTTTCTAGTGTAATCCGGAAGGATGGCAATATGAAGTTCCAGACCCTATCAAATCATCGCTTTCCCCTGAGGAAATTACTCCCCCAGCTGCTCGCGAGTTGATGATGTATCTGAATCGTATTGCTGATAAGAAGGGGAAGCCTAGGGTTTTCCACTTATTGAAAGACACGGTTGTTCTCTTTAACTTCGGGTTTTTGGGTTCTGCAGCTCCTCCTCCTCCTGGAGCTGGTACTCACCTCATCCCCGCACCCTTTGTTATCTAAATATAATCTGAGATTTACACTTGTTCACGTGACGTGTGTTTTGTTGGGCAGACATGAGCTGGGAGAATGTGCTTCTTCTATCGGATGACGACGATACACTCCCCAAGCCTACTGCTCCTTTTCAACCAAGACAAGTGAAGGAAGAAGGTTCCTCTGCTACTGCCCACGCATCCGAGATCTCTGCTTCTTCCATATATCCTATTGATGCGGATCCTGTTCAGGCTGGGTTGGCATCGGAGGAAACTAAGGGCCTGTTGGGATATATTTTAGTTTTGATGATTTTCCAAAACAACATGTAATAGGTTTGAAAACAGTCAGGATAGTATCTTTTATTTTAGGTTAGGCTAGGTTAGCTTCTAGAGAATAGACTGTCAGTTGAGAAGAACTCAGTTGAGGTAACACTCAGTTGAGGGGGAACTCAGCGAGGGGGAACTCAGCCACGCAGCCTGAGGATATCAAGATGACACCAAGGAGAACTGACTGAAGCCATGCTTGTAACCTGAACCAGAAGAGAAGCCTGAAGGATGTCCCACTGAGTGTAAACCGGGTTGATCTAAGCTAAGTCAGGTGGACCACTCAGTGAAGAGCATGATCAAGAGGATTAGTGCTGCACCAAGTAGGCCCTGAAGGTGTCAGGCTACTGTGGTCAGGGAAGTTTGTCATTCAGCCTTATGACAAACTTCTTGGAATGATCTTCAAACAGTCTCTGAAGGACAACTACACTGAAGACGTTCAGTCCACTGAAGATCATCAGTCAGTGAAGGAGGAAGCTACCTAAAGTTAGTGGGTCTTAGTCAAACCCACTGAGTCAAAGATCCGTGAATCCAGGCCACGTGGACCAATCAGCACGAGGCAGCAACTCTGACACTGACAAAGGCCGAATTCCAAGAAAAGTGGTTGAAACCATTAATTGTATGGATTCAAATGTAATTTCCTCCAACGGTTACATTTGAATCCACACTATAAATACAAGCTCATAGCTTCGTTGTAAGGGTGTGTGAAAGAAGAAAATAAACACCTACAAGCTGTGAGGGTGTGTTAGGGAGTCATAAGGAAGTGTTACACACCCACGACACTGAGCTTTAGGGTTATCACTTATATTCATTGAGTGTCAAGCTTGTAACTCTTAGCTTAGAGAGGTTTTCCTAATCTTAGCTTTAAGGCTAACACATTGTAAAGGAAAACCTCACCTAGTTGGAGAAAACCAAACCAAACTAAACCCTTTCAGAAGATTGTTAGGTTTGTAGTGAGGTGAGGAGAGGCAGCCCAGGGAGTGGCGTGAGTCCAGGTGTAAGTGCACCTTGGCACGTTAAAAACAAGAATCCAAGTTAGTGGATTTCCTGTTAAATCAGGCCGTGGATGTAAGAGCTTGAGTCTCTGAACCACGTTAAACCTTGCGTTGTTTATTGTTCAAGTATTTACCAAAGTGTTGTGAAAATCAGCTCACTGAGAGTTTTGTTAAGAAAACTTTGGTTAAGCATTTCAGTCAGGGAGATTCATCTCACTGACTGAATCAGGCATAGCACTCGAGAGTTCAGTCTCTCGAGTCACTGCCTTGTTAAGAGCCTGAGCTCGCAAGTCAGCTGCACTGACTTGAGTGCTCTGACTCTTAGCAATGCAGTGACTTGAGTATCCTTCACTGAACTCAGTCAGGGTGCGACGCAAAGAAGTTTAAAAAAAAATTGTGCTCCTGAATTCCCATTTTGGTATTCGAAAAACGGGACCATCAGGGCCCCAAAAGCAAACTTCTTACCAAACTCGGGGAAAGAGAGCTGCAAACCCTGCTTCCACTGCCAAGCCTCCTTCCAAGCGCAAGAAAGCAACCATGAATGATTTTTTTGATTCGGCTAAGCTCGAGGATCTGACTTCTAATGATCTCCTACACGATCCTTCTGTTCCCGTAGAGGACAAATGTATTTTGTTTCTCAAGTCTCTTCAAGTGTTGGATCACGACTTTTCTCCCGTTCTGTCGTCTCCTGACCAGCTTCGAGGCTCTATGTTTCGCAAATTGGTTGAGGTAAGGGTCTCAATTCTTTTTTCTCATTTACCTTCTCCTGTTAGGTCTTTTTCTGACCTCTGAGGTTTCATTTTTTCTTCTCAGTTTCTAGATCTGCAGGCCCGATTCCTTTCTTCGGGCTCTTCCCTTTCCATTGCTGAACTTCAGCAAGAGTTAACTAGGAAGGAGCAAGAATTATCTTCCAGGGACATCGATCTTGCTCAAGCCAAAAAGGCAATAAGCAAAGCTGCTGCTCTCACCACTGAACAGGCTTCTCAAATTTCCGACTTGGAGAAAAAACTTTCTGAGGCGGAGCAGAGGGAGATAACCTCGAGGGCGGAGGGTTTCTCACAAGGTCTATCTGAGGGTATTGATAGATGTCGCACAAAGCTTTTAAGGACTACTTTGGGCCAAGAGTTTCTCAAAGAGCTAATTGAGGAGTCTCTCAAGGCTTATCACCAAAGTCCCTTGTTTTTATGCCACATGGGTCCCCACCTGGGTCATTTCATCAAGCAGGGCTTCAACTCTGCTGTCTCCCAGGCTGAAGAGAAAGGTTTCACCTAGAAGCTTAGTCTTTCTCGTGCTAAGCAAGGTCTCACGCCTTCTCCTTATTTCAAAGGCGATCCCAAAGGGAAGGCAGATTACTCCTGGTTCCCTCCTGTGGCGCAGAAGGTAGCTTTAAAGTTGGCGCAAGAAGTGGAGATATCTCCAGAGCTGCCCCAGATGGAGCCTCATTTGCGCGATCTCTTATTCTCGGATCCTTCTCCTGCTGCAGCTGCTCCATCTCTGCCAGAGACTATTGCTGTTTCCGGCCCTGCTCCCGAGCCATCTACCTCTCCAGTTCTTGAAAAGGAGTCCTCTGAACCCGAGCTGGGTGATAATCCGAATCAATAGAGGATTGGACCTTGAGGGTCATCTCTATTGTTTTTGCTGCTTGCTTTTTATTCAATGTTTTGCTTAGAGCCTGCGTGCTCCTTTATGACTATTCTCGATTTCTTTTTCTCATCGTACTCTTTGCATTTTCCATGCCTTTGAGATTGCTACTGTTTACTATTATCGTATTGTATTGTATGCTTTTGGGCGTTTTATTCCCATGTCTTCTTTGAAGTTATTTTCTTAGATGTTTACTTTCTTTATTTGTTGCTGTGTATTTCTGAAAAAAATTCTCAATCTTCATTTAATCAGCTCTGGAGAGATGATGCTAAAGCATACTCCCTCCATCAATTTTTTTTTCTAACATCTGTGAAATAAAAGCTCTCAATTTTCATTTAATCAGCTCTGGAGAGATGATGCTAAAGCATACTCCCTCCTTCAGTTTTTATTTCTAACCTCTGTGAAATAAAAATTCTCAATTTTCATTTAATCAGCTCTGGAGAGATAATACTAAAGCATACTCCCTCCTTCAGTTTTTATTTCTAACCTCTGTGAAATAAAAATTCTCAATTTTCATTTAATCAGCTCTGGAGAGATGATGCTAAAGCATACTCCCTCCTTCAGTTTTTATTTCTAACTTCTGTGAAATAAAAGCTCTCAATTTTCATTTAATCAGCTCTGGAGAGATGATGCTAAAGCATACTCCCTCCTTCAGTCTTTATTTCTAACTTCTGTGAAATAAAAGCTCTCAATTTTCATTTAATCAGCTCTGGAGAGATGATGCTAAAGCATACTCCCTCCTTCAGTTTTTATTTCTAACTTCTGTGAAATAAAAATTCTCAATTTTCATTTAATCAGCTCTAGAGAGATGATGCTAAAGCATACTCCCTCCTTCAGTTTTTTTTTCTAACATCTGTGAAATAAAAATTCTCAATTTTCATTTAATCAGCTCTGGAGAGATGATGCTAAAGCATACTCTCTCCTTCCATTTTTATTTTTAACATCTGTGAAATAAAAGCTCTCAATTTTCATTTAATCAGCTCTGGAGAGATGATGCTAAAGCATACTCCCTCCTTCAGTTTTTATTTCTAACTTCTGTGAAATAAAAGTTCTCAATTTTCGTTTTATCAGCTCTGCAGAGCTTAAAATTTATTCTTTGTGTTCGTCTATCGATTTCACTTCGATTTTTCATTTGTTATCCGTGCTTAATTCGTATTAAGACTTATAGGACGTAAATTCATGGCATTCATAACTCAATCAGAGTTTATCTAAGGTTCTGCCAGAGCCGCGGGGTATAGCTCTGGCAGTTTTTCATTGAATTTCAAATATGCGACGATGTAAACAAGCTGTGCTTACATACTTTGATTGAAAAGACTAGCAAAGGATCTGAATAGTCTCAGACATAATACTTCTTCAAATTACTCACGTTCCAGGGACGCGGCACTTTTCTTCCGTTCCGATCTGTCAGCTCATATGCACCCCCAGCAAGCACCTGAGTCACTACATATGGGCCCTCCCAATTCGGCTCTAACTTTCCTGTTGGTTTAAGCGCATCAGCTCTGCGTAGTACTAGATCTCCCACCGTGAACTTTTTGATCTTCACGCGTTTGTTTTAAACAGCTCTCATTTTACTCTTGTATCGTTCGGCTATGATACGAGCCGTCTCTCGCTGCTCTTCTATCATATCCAAATTTTCTTTCAACATCTTTGAGTTCTGATCCTCATTATAATTCAAGATCCTGTGGGTTTCTACTCCTATCTCTGCAGGGATCACAGCTGTAGATCCATACACGAGGTTGAAGGGAGATTCTCCAGTAGCAGTTTTTGGGCTTGTTCTATAAGCCCAAAGGACAGAGTCCAGTTCCTCCACCCAGTTTCCACCGGCCCCTGAGAGCCTAGTTCTGATTCCATCTACAATAGTTATGTGTGTGACTTCTACTTGTCCGTTGGCTTGCGGGTGAGCCACTGATACAAATCTCTGTTCAATCCTCATTTCCAAACACCAAGCTCGCATTTGAGAGCCTATGAACTGCGTTCCATTATCTGAGACTAGGACCCTGGGGACCCCAAATCTACTGCATATATTTTTCCATAGAAACTTGATGATAGCTGCCTCATTGATTTTCTTCACAGCCTCGGCTTCTGCCCATTTACTAAAATAGTCAACTGCCACAATCAGAAAGGCTCTGCCTCCGGAAGCTGTTGGGAATTTTCCCACGATATCGATGCCCCATTTGTCAAATGGGCAAGGGGAGTGCATAACTCCCAATTCCTCCGCTGGAATGTGAATTAGGGGGCCATTTCTCTGGCATCTATCGCACTTCTTTACCAATTCCTTTGCATCTCTGTTGAGAGTTGGCCAGTTATAACCAGCTCGTAGTACCTTTCTAACCACATCCTGGAAGCCAGTGTGACTCCCTCCACAGCCTTCGTGCACTTCTCTCAACACGTAGTTCCCTTCGAGGTTAGAGAGGCATCTCAGGTATGGTTGAGAGAATGATCTCCTGTATAAATGTTCGTCCATCATACAATATTTGGCATATATTGCTTTCTTGGGGACGTCTGGCTTGTCCAACCTCTATCCCGTTTTCAAGAAATGGATAATGGGAGCTCTCCAATCGTCTACTTCATCGATTGATCCCACATCCAGAGTTGACACCTGACTTTCAGCTGTCAATAATGTGATCTTACCCTTGGCTCCCTCTTCTACAGAGCTTGCCAATTTTGCTAAGTAATCAGCTTTCTGATTATCGGCCCTGGGTATCTGCTCAATCTTTATTTCTTCAAATTTGGTTTCGATCTGCTCAGCTAGGCCAGCATACTTTGCCATTTTTTTATCTTTTTTCTCATATGTGCCCAATAGCTGTTGAGTAACCAATTGGGAGTCAGAATACACGATCGCTCTTTGTGCTCTCAACTCCCATAACATCTGCATTCCTCTAATCAGAGCTTCATATTCAGCCTCATTATTCGAAGTTCGAAATTCGAACTTTATAGCAAACTGCAGTTCTTCTTCCGCTGGGGGTATGATCACAATCCCTGCTCCACATCCATGCATGGATAAAGATCCATCAACATATGCTTTCCAGAATTCTGCTTCATGAGCTCTAGTCGTTTCTTGGATAAAGTCGGCCAGAGCTTGAGTTTTGATAGAAGTTCTGGGTTCAAATTCGACATCGTATTCACCTAGTTCTACCGCCCATTTCACCATTCTTCCAGACAGATCTGGTCTTCCCATCGTTTGCCTCAGAGGTAGGTTGGTCCTCACAATTACTTTACGAGAGAGAAAATATGGCCTCAGCCTTCTCACTGTCACCATTACAGCCAGAATTGATTTTTCTATTTCGGAATATCTCATTTCTGGCCCTTGGATAGCCTTACTCACATAATATATGGGTATATGTTTCACCCCCTCTTCTCTGAGGAGAACAGAGCTCAGAGCATGTTCTCCTACAGAGAAATATAAATATAAAGTTTTCCCTGGCACTGGCTTTGTAAGGAGGGGCAAACTTGTCAAGTGCTCTTTCAGCTCCTCAAAAGCTCTCTGACATTCATTATCCCATTCAAATTTAGATTCTTTTCGAAGGATCTTAAAAAAACGGCAGGCTTCTTTCTGCCGCCCTGGAGATGAAACGGCTCAAAGCTGTTATTCGCCCATTCAATCTCTGGGTTTCTTTCAGGTTTCGAGGTGGCTGCATTTCAAGGATCACTTTCACCTTAGCCTGATTTACCTCGATTCCTTTAGGGGTTACCATATACCCCAGAAATTTTCCTGTAGGGTTAAGTCTGATCTGGTAAGCTCTGATCACGCCAAAGACCTCCTCCAGATCTGTATCATGATCCTTGGCTTTAAAACTTTTCACCAACATGTCATCCACATAAACCTCCATATTCCGCCCAATCTGCTCTCTGAAAACTAGATCCATCATCCTCTGGTAAGTAGCCCCGGCATTCTTTAGTCCAAAGGGCATTTTCACATAACCGTAGGTACCGCAAGAGACTACGAAACAAGCTCTGGATACATCTTCAGGGTTCATCCATATCTGATGATACCCTTGATATGCATCCATCATGGACAACAATTCACAGCCGGATGTCGAATCCACTAGTTGGTCAATCCTCGGCAGAGGATAATGATCTTTCGGGCAAGCTCTGTTCAGATCCCAAAAATCGATGCACATACGCCACGCTCCACTCCCTTTGGCTACCATGACTGCGTTGGATAGCCACTCTGGATAATGCACTTCCTCAATGTACTTTGCTTTCAACAGCCTTCCGACCTCTTCTTTAATTATCTTATCTTTTTATGGCCCAAATTGCCTCAATCTCTGCTTTACGGGCCTGATCTCTGGATCAACATTCAAGTGGTGTAGTGCCACCTTAGGGTCAATCCCCAATAAATCATCTGGTTGGAATGCGAAGAGATCTGCATTTCTTCGCAAATATCTACCGACATCTTCAGCCACATCATGTGGCATCTGTGTCCCTATACGGGTGTTGAAGCCTTGCTTGTTAGGAAACAACTCCACAGGTATGAGTTCTTCCTCTGGTTTAATCTGCAGCTCTGGTTACTCCTCCATGAGCTCTGCATGTTTCAACTTTTTCCCCGTAGGATCATCTCCTCGACTCTGATTTCCTGGAAATGTATGTGTTGTTTTCTTAATGGTTTCGACATAGCACTTTCGTGAGCATATCTGGTCACCTAAAAGCTCTCCCACCTCGTCACCTACTGGGAACTTCAGTTTCATATGATATGTGGAAACCACCACTTTGAAAAGGTTCAGAGATGGCCTTCCCAAAATCACATTGTACGCGGATGGTGCGTCCACGGTCAGAAAATTCACCATCTTTACATTGGTAACAGGAGGTTCTCCAAAACGGACCTGTAGAGATACTTGCCCTTTAGGGTGGATAGCACCTCCTGTGAAACCGAAAATGGCTGTTTCTACCGGCTTCATCTCTGCGTTCAGATTCATCTTAATAAAGCAGTCATGGAACATTATATCTGCAGAGCTGCCAGTATCTACGAAGATCCTGGCCACATCATATCCACCAATCTCCGTGGTGATTACCAAAGCGTCATTATGGGGCCTGAGTATTGACAACTCATCCTCTGGCCCAAATTGGACATTTGGTGAGCTCTCCATTCTTTTTACTTCGTGGACGTCCTCCTTTTGCCAGAGATGAGCGGCTCTCACAGAGGCTCTTCTAGCTCTATGAGAGTCGTCATCCGCTGGTCCTCCGACTATCATATGGATAAATCCTCTCTTGTGGCCGGGACCATCTTTCTTAGGTGGCTCTGCCACTTCCTTGCCTCTATCTCCATCATCTTTCCTCTTGTTACTTCTATCTCTTTTTTTTTTCACAAATTCCACCAAATGTCCATCTCTAATCAGTCTTTCAATGGCATCTTTCAGTTGTCTACACGAGTTAGTATCATGCCCATAATCGTTGTGGAAACGGCAGTACAACTCCGACCTGGGGTGACGAGGTCCTGTCTTTGCGGAGGATGGGAATTTGAATTTCGGGTGATCCGCCACTACTTCCAACATCTCTGCTGGTTGGAGAGTTAGCGGAGTATAAGACTCAAATCTTTCTTGGAGAGGCTTCGGCCTCCTTTCTCTGCCCCTCTCCCTTTCTTCCACACCTTTCTTCTTGTCTGGTGTTTTCTTACTTGGAGTATTCTTTCCAATAGTCTCTTCTTTCCGTAAGTACGTAGCCTCTTCCAGGTTGATGTACTTATCAGCTCTCTGTTGGAGCTCATCAAAAGTATCAGGGGGCTTCTTAGCCAGAGATTTGAAGAAATCTCCTCCCCTTAGCCCCTTTGCCAGGGCATTGATCTTAACTTCATCAGTGGCTGCCGGCACCTCCAGGGCAGCTTCGTTAAAATGAGAGATGTAATCTCTCAAGCTCTCTTGAGTATCTTGTCTAAAGTTCATCAAGGACAGAGACGTCTTGTGTATCTTTCTTGCACTGGCAAACTGATGCAAGAAAAGCGTATTGAGCCCTCTGAAGGAGTGTATAGACTCATTGGGCAGTTGGATGAACCACGTCTGAGCAGATCCTGTCAGGGTGGTTATAAATACTAGGCATTTCACGTCGTCAGAGTATTGGTGGAGTAGGGCCCCATTTTCGAATCTCAACAAGTGATCCTGCGGATCAGTGGTGCCGTTGTATTCATAGGCCAAAGTTTTAAAATTCTTAGGAAGAGGGTCCAAGAGGATTTCCTCTGAAAAGAGGGATCCATCTTGCCTCATTCCCTGTTTTCCACTTCTTTCACGTTGCTTTTTCATTACTTCAATGTCTTTTCTTAAAGACGCTAGCTCTCGTTGAGTACCGCTTCTACAAGAGGTAGTATTTTGGGTTGTAGAATCAGCATCATCCTCTTCTGACCCACGTTCATCGTATTCAACTAAACGGGGTCTCTGTTCCTCAACCCTAGCAGCTCTGACTGCAGCCCTAACATCTCTTGGAGTCACACCACCCAGATCTATTATTTCCTCTCTGGTGGCTGTCCCACCGGCAGCTGCTCTGCCAAAACTGATTCTCACGTTGGTCTCCCCTAGGACGTCTCCAGGGGGAGAAGACAACGGAATGTTTCGGGGCATCCATGCCCTAGTGTCCTGAGCCACATTGAAGACTCTAGGACGAGGCGCGCTCGGGGCCTAAGGTCCGGGCACATCATGTGCCCGGAGTTCATTCGCATTCAAACACTGAGGAGCTCCCCGGGTGGGAGTCCTTTCTGCCACAGCCTGATCAACTGCGGTCTTAATCAGAGTTCTCAACTGCTAAACTGTCAATGGAATCAGAGTCGTGCTATCCTGGACCGGTGTAGTCTCTGGATGTTCCACATCCACAACTGTGACCGCATGAGTGCTTGCATTTTCAGAGGCTTTCGAACCTCCTACCACATTCGCGCTCGCTGGAGTGTCCGTCAGAGCAGTGGTAGCATCGTCAAAATCCTTACCCAGATCTCGGGGAGTAGGATTTGTCATCTCTGAGAACCAAGAAGAAATAGCAACTTAGTTTGTGGCCTTCTCAAAATGCATATTAACCGATCAAATATATGTACCTCTTTCATTGAGATCTCAACGATATACACTTAAGAACACATAGTAGTCAACAGGTAGTAGTTATCTCTACAGAGCTAACAGTTTCAGAGATAATGAAAATTTTCATAAGCTTTGAACAAATATCATAATATCACTCGTTACTTGAAAATCGTAATAACATCTTTTAATAACCTCATAAATTTTCAGGCAGATCGACTCACGTGTTGAGAGATAATTTTTTGAAAAAATAAAGCTGTCAAATAGCGTTATATGCCCAGATTCGTACATTCATAATAGCGTTCGTGCCAAATCATCTTCATAAAGGCATTACTTCGTATTTTGGCAAAGAAACTACACTTTTCATTATGGAAATGATAAAGACAACTCATATTCATGCTATAACAACTAATTTTAGTACAGATCTAGCACTTTCATGACCAAAATGGCTAAAAAGAAAAGTTGTGACACATGAAGGTACTCATATTCATGAGATTTTTTCCAGAAAAACAGAGGATAGAAATAACCATGCATCACTTCACTATTTTCACTCACGATTCATGAAGGGAAATAAGAAATAACTCACGACAAAACTCACTATTCCCACAGACGGCGCCAGTTGATGAGTGCAAACTCAAGATCAACACAAAATCAAGCAAGTATTTGAAAAAATACTAAGAGTGGTACCTGAGAGCCTCTCTGTAAAAGCCCAAGAACACAAGAGAGAAGGCTAAGAAATGGTCTCTGGAGTTCAAGATAGCAACCTCCAGTGACAGCTTGGACCTCCAGTGAGTTTCCTGCACAAAGTCGTGCCGGAGAGGGCTCTGGCGTCGACCCTCCGACGCTCAAGTCAGAAAACTTGCTATGGAAGAAAAACTATAGCTGAAAACTAGAAAATATGAGTGAGTAATAGTGATAATACCCTGTTGTGAAGAAGAAAAATGAGTATTTATATCTTTAAACTGTGGGGGCAGAACAGTAAAATCGTCTCTGTTGCCCTAATTATTCTTGGGACCACTTGGGGACCCGGGTGCCTTAGGAGCCGACGCGTGTCCCTTGGCTGGCCTGTTCCGTGTCGTTTAGCACAGACAAATCCTGACAGAATCGTCCTTTTTTGAGCCTCAGTCCCAGAGCTCGTGAAAAGGACATATCTAATATTCTCTTCTCCATTATTCGTGATTTTGGGGAATGAGAGGAGATTCCCAGCTTCTGGGGATCTTGGGATTCAATAACACTTTATCCCCTAGCTTATTTATTCACATATTGCGATCGGTATCCAGAGCTTTTGAGAAGCTCTGGAGAGATATATTTCAAACGAGCCGGATATTATTTCACAAACTTTTATACGAGTAGGAGGCTTCCAAATCCCCCATCAGGTAATAACTTCTCGGAGTTCTTCGCGTGTGAATTTCATAAGCTCTGGCAGAGCTATCGAAATATTATCTCTCTTTAAGAGGCAAAATAAGTAAAGCCTAACGAGGTTGTATAGGAGAATTCTCATTCACTTCCCGAGCCTATTTGGTCATTTTAGGACCCTTTTATAGTGATAAGCTTAGATCTTGACTTTCATTATCTCTGAACAGAGCTTTCCACTTTGGTACAACCTCTTTAGGATTGATGTAATCTTTCCATTCTAGCAGAGCCTACATCAGTAAGGATTTTGAGATAAACATCACATCATGCATAATTTCTGCTTACTAAGATTTATAAATCTCACGTATATAGTTTATGCATTGTAGGAAATTCTGACGGTCTGTGATGTGATTCTACTGGACAAACTATGGAGTTCCTGCGTGGTTTTGAGTGGCCGTGTACATAGATGACGGCCTGTTGGGCCTCACCGTGGGCTTGTATTTTGAGTTATGTTGTATAAAATTCATGTACTATATTGTGAGTCTTAGTTTTCATTTCTAAGATGTTTAATGAGTTCGTCTTTATATTTAAAAAAAGGGTCACACGTGCGCACGAGTCGCTTCTTAAAATTTTTATTTTCAATCACTATTGTTATTGCGTTGAGTGAGAGTGGTCATGTCAGAGTGGTATCAGAGCACGGTTTGGTTTTGTAGACTGTCTATGTACACGAGCTCAAGACTTCGGGAGCCCAGTTGTTCCAGTAAGTTGTATGCTTTGTGTTACAATATGTGTTTTCATTATATGAATAAAATATAATTAATATTCATATTTAACATTTTTCCGTTCCTTATAACATTGATATTAGTAGACCAAACAATAACCTTATGACAGCTTGAGACTGTAGTTCTTGAAAGACTCGTGGCTCTAGATTATAAAAACAATTATGTTTGTTAGTGTTACTATAGGACTAGATAATTGTTTGTCTAAGTTATAAATGTTAATCATGCCCATTGATATCCAAAAGATTGATTAATATATTTACAACTAACTCATAAGTAATTTAACTTTTAGTGTTTTAGGAATCCTACAGTGATAGAATTGAATTAATTTCGACGCTAAAGATATTTAGTTTAATTATCAAAACTTATTTTATATCAATGTTGTTACTGAAAAAACTATTGCTTTCATAAATTGAGTCAAGTTTAGTGTTTTCTTTCCAAAGTAGAAAAGATAAATCATAGCTATAATTGGGAATATTGGGAGACTAAATCGGAAAGAATATTAATATATGACTACGTTTGACTGCATAAAATATTTAGGGATGTTATATCGTAGAATGACCTCCATTGCCTTACTGCTACATAACATCACCGCGTCTAAGATACTTTTATCTGATCGCCGCCACTGAACCGCTGACTGCAGCAGCGTGCGCTTGTGAGCATGTGTGGTTAGGCACATGTATTGGTGTGTGGTAATGTGTGTGGCAATCTTGGTGTTTAGAGATTTAGGCTTGCTTTAAATTTTGAAAGTAATAATTATCATATGATTTGTTATTATCTGAAGTAGAATTTAATGTGAAACATTATGCCTGTGAGACCACTAAGATATAGATATAGTAGAACATGTGGTATGATAGAGACAAACTATCACTTGCAATGTTACACGGTAGGTTGAGTTATTTAGTGGTAATACCCTAGTGATAACAAGGATTAGTGCTAATGGAGTAAATTATAGGATGGTTAGAAAAGAAAGAATGTTATTAAGTTGAACAAGTGATTAGTGGAGAGTCTGTATTTTACCACATTGAAATAGTTATGATTTGTTATTCGTTATTTGAAATTAAGCACTCTAATTTTACGCTATTATATTAATTTGTTATATTACTTGTGTTATTATTTCATGTTGATACTTGCCAAAAAAAATTGTATTATTTTTACATTATTATTTTGCTATCATGTCTTATCTTGCCGGTATCGTTATATAGTTCACTGTTTGACACCTTTCAGTATAAGAGAAACAATCCAGAAGCAACACAAGTTACTAATTCATACTTGTCATTCTAGTATCCACCAGGCATTTAAGAACAAAGTACTAGAAAATAAACAAATTAAGCAAGCTCACAATATAGAGATATGTTATTTTTGAAATATCCTTCTTTAACATTAAAATAGAGGTCATTCTATAGGAAATACTTAGAATAATTCTCGAACATGAGTCAATAATCATAGATGATATTCAAGATCCCGAAATGAAAATAATGATACTTGGAATAAGAGTTTGGTGGGAAAAAAAAATTTAAGAACAAATTTGGCCATTATTTATAACAATGTTTGAATAAAAATAAGGGATGAACCTTAATAAATTATCGTAGGATACCCCCACGGGCAGACCTTAATAAAATGAGTATAATGTAGTAGGAATAATATTTTTGGATTTTGTTTCTTTTGTGGGGAAACGATACATCTAAGATTTTGCAAATATATATGACTCGTGTTCTAGTCATGTTCCAATGAATGCAATAAATAAAAAAAAATTATACAGTAACTTGAAATTTCTATGACACATGATCCTTTCCCTTCTTGAAAATATTCATATTGTCAAAATAATAATACTTTAAAACATTATTGTGTGGTATTTAATTTTTTTTCATAACGTGACATTGCTTTCAATAAACTATTTAGTGACATTGTATATGTTACAAAAGTGAACCATATTTTGTACTACATGTTATGCATTTTAAGAAGAATGCAGATGTATCAGAACATGAATATGTGGTTTGATAAAATATTTTATAGAAGTAAACATAGAGTACTGATGAATGAAAGTGTAGATTCTACAAAATTATTTAATTATTGAAATTTGTGTATAAGAAATGTCTAGATACATGTTTCGTGAAAAATAACTATTTCATCCTTATTCCATCAGATACCTCTTGTACATAAGTAAAAAGTTTACCTAAATTTAGAGGGTATTGATCAATTATTAAGACATGATAGATATCTTCAGGATCAAATTATGACGGCATTAATTATATATTATGTTAAACAATTTAGACAAGAGGGGTCTCTGTTTATCATATAAAGAAAAATAAGGTGATGATTTATCTAATTATACCAATTTTTTAATAAATTTGGACACCTATTTATAAAACGTCTCTATCACGAAGATTACGCTTGAAAAAAAAAGAGTATGTAGTGAGATTACAAAATGGGTGACTAAAAGAATAAGGTTTAATAAATTATGCAACATGATACATAGTGAATAAACTAAATTTCGAGGACGAAATTTTTATAAGGAAGGGGAATATGAGATCCGAACTTCTCAAAACTCAAAGATTAATATAGTTCATATATTCTCGTACTATTTATGTCCAATTGAGAACTCCACTTTATTTTATCGTGTATTAATTTGTAACTGAAAAATATTTATTCTTTTACATAATTATTGGTTAGGAAACTCTACTATTATTATCGAGATTTAAGTGATAATGCAAATTCTTTTATTGTTCGTAGTACTATTTAAATGAACATAAAATAAATTTGCTACTCATTGATCAATATTATTTGTGATCTTAGTAATTATTTGTCTTTTAAATATTAAATTTTGCATGCTCTTATATGTTTAGTGGTGAGAAAACTTTGTTAGAATCATCTAGACATTAGTGAAAGGAAATGAGAATTAAGTCATAATATTTTAGAAGAGATTAAATAAAATTGATAATTTATAGTATTAATATGAGAACATAATTAAGTAAATAAAGTTTCTATTGTATAGGTATATACGTGCATAGTGTGTGCTATGGAATATATGTGGTAAGGGTAATACCCTGTAGTCATAATCAAGTTAAGTAATAATAAATAAATAATAGAAAGGAAAAAAAAAAAAAACCTTCATAGGTAAGCAACTAAATGAGGCGGTGACTTTTATCACATAGGAGTATTAGATAAGGCAGGAGACCTTGTTTCCATAAAAGAAAAAAGAAAAGGTTTAAAGAAAAATGGGACACATTATGCGATTGAGGAGAGAAATAAGAACTCCGCTTCTAGTTTGGCTATCAAATTAATTCAAAGGTAAGTCTTGAGTTTATATTTTCTTGAATTATAATGTGAACTTTACTTTGATTAGTATAATGAAATAAAATAAGAGCAAATATTCTTGGTTGATTGAATTTGACGCAGTGAAGTTAAGTGTTTGCGTTTAATATATATATATATAGTATATATATATATATATATAGCTTATATGAATTAAATTTAAATTTAAAGAAATATTAAGTTCTTTTGGAATATATGTATATAAAATGTGGAATTTTCGTATAATGGTGTTGTCGAGTTTTTTTTTTTTTTTTATTGATAATATTTGGAACTCTTAACAGTACATGAATATAGATTAATAGATAAGTTGTTGTATAATAATTAAGAATATTAGTTTATAGAAGAATAAATGTTTGGTTTTGTTCTTTATACCACCCACATATCTATAATCTATAATATATAATACACCCTACATTCCTATATATAGGTTTGGGCGGGAAACTTTTTTAGCCGTCGATCATCATTTTGTTACTTGATCACAATCGTACATTTTTTGTTTAGTGATTAAGGTAAAATGAGATTTAATTTTTTCATAAATTGCTATAGATTAGGAACCAATTTATGCATCATTAGCTACAATTCAGGAGTTGTTTACATTTCTCTCCTATTTATACTCCATATGCCCATGAATCTCTCACCCAAACATTTGTAAACCTTCATTGTTATCCGTATGTAATCTCAATATTTTCAGTTTTTTTTTTTTTTTTGTGAAACACGGGTGTGGCAGTATTCGAAATATTAGGTACCCTTTTCGACTCAAAGACGACCCCAAACACTACGGTGATTCCAGATATGAATTGGGATGCGAAAATAACACGACCACATCGGTTGAAGAATTTCAAACACTGATGAGAAAACTATACTTGACGATTAGTTTTATGAGATGACCATATCGGTTGAAGAATTCTTCCCTGGTCTTCACACAATTGGAAGCTACTCATTGTGAGGCCTCTAATTCTTCCACGCATACTTACAACAAGGTTGGCCACATGAATGTTGTAGATATAAGCAACAACTGCAGTGTTGACCTCATTGTGCTGACATCCTGGAGATTTAGGGATCAGGAGAATGTATCAGTTTCAGAAATCCAAAATGAATAAATAAAGCTCTTAATGTGATCAGGAGAAGGTGTTGGGATAGTTTTGTGTAGATATTTTTATCTATTTTGTGATTTAGAATGAATCACATTTAGTTGAAGGTGTAGTCTAACATATATTTTTGTAGATGTAGATTTATATGGTTTATCAAGTTTTTTATTGTTTGATTTTTTTTTTCAATATATTATTTACAGATTTGAAAACATTAATCAGATTTGAGACCGTGCGATGTTTTAGCAACTGTAATATTCATTTACTAATTAGAAGATATTTTGTATTATTTTGTATATCATTCATCACATATTGAAAATGAAAATGAAAATATATTCACAACCAACACCATTCTAAATCATATCTTCAATATCATATTGACAGTAATATTATCTGTTATTATATCATTTGTATATTAATTATTTAGGTATCATCATTTATATATATAAATTTATACATTAAAGAATTCTTGATTCTAAACATTTGTAAATGCTTTTAATTAATTTTGACATTGAAGACATTTGCATCATGCATTAGGTGCATATGAGAGTGTGTTTTGCATAAATTATGCCACAAATTATATGGATATAATTATCTTTAACTGGGATGATTATAATTTAATCTATGCATACAATTAATAATAAATTATATGAAAAATTATCAAAAGGCTAATTTCAATATCTAATTAACTATAGGAGTTCTTTAAAATAATTTAATGTGCATATGATGACCGTGTCTTTCATGCTTTTAACACATGTAATTCTATTATGTCAATTTTCTAAATATATTTTGTTGATTTATATAATTTATGTGATTCTTTTTTTGTATTTTTTTAAGGGAATATGTTACTAATTTTATGGGAATGATATGAGTTATATACGTTGTCAAATCTTTAAATGGTTTTTAATAATAACCTTTTCAATGCTAAATCAATAATTGGGGCAATCAAACTTTAGTCAATCCTAATTGTTAGTATATTTATGAGTTATATTAATTGAGAAAACAAATTAAGATCCCAAATCTTTCAAATCAATCTAACCAAATATTTATCTCTCTTAAATAAATTTGGATATTATTGGTTAAATACAAATTATTTGATACGTGTGAATTTTCAATTATGTGTGATTAACAGGTTCTTTCTTAATTAACATCAAGTTAGTTGTGTTTAATTTTTTGTTAATTAATAATATCAACATTTTAATTCAAGAACATTATTTAGGCATATGAGCAATTGTATTCCTAACTCCTCATTAGATTTTTTTTTAACTATCCACGTCCTCCATCTTAGGATTTCTTTTCCACTAACAAATGACATATTCTTTAAGGAGAATGAGCAAGTGGGTGTGAAATTGAATATTTGTTAATAAATTGAAATTATTTTATTGAATTTTTTAAGAGGGAGTTATGTCCTTTTTTAAAGTGTGAAAATAATTGTGGAACATTCAAAAGACAAGTGTGAAAGTAATTGTGAGACAAAGGTAATATTAGTTAATGTTAAAAAAAATGTTAAGTTCAAATTTTTATTTTTGAAAGAAAAAGGCAATCTTTAGTGCACAAATTCTAGCATGCACCCATGTGTATAACATGCACTTGAATTTTAAGCTCAATTTTGATTTTTTTTTTCAAAAGACACAATAATACGCAGAACTGTATTTTTTTTTTTTTTTTGCAATTGGGGTATTATTGATTACTTCGTGGGGTATTACTGATTTCTGTTTGGGAATTTTTTATTTTTTTTTTCAAAATTCAAGTGCACACCATGCACTCAAGTGCACACTAGAACTACTCTTCTTAGTTCGCTTATTGACTATCTTGTGAATTTTATCCTAACAATCATATTCACTCACTAACTTCTCTAATCCAGTAGCAACAATTACGATTAGCATATTCGCACAAGAATGTCAATTAGGTTGAGGAATTGAGAATTGGGTGCGAAAGAAGCCAATAAAATAATATAATTAATTGATATGTATTTTTTTATGTTAATGTGATAGTCAAATTTTTTATATTATATTAAAAAATTATTACTTTCTATTTGAGCAAAATGTTAATGGACCATGTGTATGCAATTTAAATTTTTCTCCAAATATTATGGTTGAAAGTCAAATTGAACATTTTAAAAATGATGTTGAAAGAAAATTAGAACAAGTAAATGTTAGTTAAATAGTTGGGCTTTCTGTGAATTGAAATAATGTTGAATTTAAATGTCGTTTGATGAGATTTATAGTTATTTGGATGCAAATCTATTTTTTTATTTCTTACTAAAACTATAAAAATAATATATTTTTATTATTTTGTTTTTGGAGAGATGTGCTTTATTATGTGTAATTTGTTAGAACTAAATAATTGTTTCTGGTTTAATACGAGTCCATGTTAATTGGTGATACGAATCGCCACATGCATCGTCTCGCTAAAGCTTGATACAAGATTAATAGAATTGTTCGATTGAGTAAAAGTGATAAAATTATTTTTAAAGTGTAGTCGAGTGAAATTTTTTTGAAAAAGAATCAGGTTCTATTGTAATGAAGTATGTCATAACTGAAGATTTTATACCAATTTGTTAGTGATATGGTCCATTAGCGTTGTGCAATGTACGGACCAAAATGAATATTTGAAAATATCCGTGTCCGTATAAAAGTTCGATTATTTTAAAATTCATTTGTCCGTGTCCATACCGAAATTTCAGTACAGTACGGTACGAATATTTTATTTTTTGGTATGGATTGAAGCGGATTTTTTGTTACAAACGGACCGGATCGGTACGGAACGGAGCGGAGAAAGAAAATTTTTACACAATTTTTTTTATCATTTTCTCCATTTTTTGATCAATTAAAAAAAATATGTTGATGCATGCACACTCACTCATAAACTACAGGAACTTCAACCACAATCAAGCATATATCATTACAAGCTCGAATATTACACGTTATATGATAATGAATGGTTAAAAAATTAACGCAAATAACCACCAATAGAGTATTTAAAATACAGTATATAAAATATATATTTAAAAAATTCTTTTGAAATATCGTGTGAATGTAAAGTGCAATATTAAAATCACGTTGACCATAATTCCTTTTTTAGGGTACATCATATCCAAGTTTTAGTAAGAAATGAATATACATGAACAATTAAATTAAAAGAATAAAAAATTAATTTTAAATCATTTTGATATACACCTAAACATAAAGTAACATTTTAAGAACTTAATAAGATAAATAATATATTGTTTGTATTCTGAAAAGAAAGAGAAATTATGATATTGTATAGTTGTACTTTAATTCAATAACATTATAATAATGTTTGATAAATAAAAAATAATTAAATTTAATACATATTTAGTTCGGTTATTCGGTTCGGTACGGTTACATTTGGTTTTTTTAGTACGGTTAATTCAATAATATCCAGATCCATACCAATAAAATATTCGGTTTGGTTTCAGTACGGTCAAAAAAAAATGTCCACGATTTTTTCGGTTCGGTTTTTTTTCGCTGCAGATTTTGTTACGGATTTGATAATCTCCGAATTTCGTGAACAGTCATATGGTCCATCACATGATATTTATCACTAAGTTTGATATAAATTTGTTAGAACTGTTGGATTATGTAAAAATGATAAAATTATGACGGCGGGAGTAATTAATTTTGTTTGTGTGTTTATTACTGATATTAATATAAACTTGATTTTATGAAATTTTTAAAAAATAACATTAACTTTACTATTATGTATATGTTTTTAAAATAAATAATTTTATAATTAAAAATTAAATATGGAAATTAATAATTTTTTGTCAAATAAAATAGGAGATTGTTTATAATTAATTTTATTATACGGAACCATATTGAACCCTTTTTTTCCCCTTTTGACAAATATCACTCACTTAATTGACTTATATTCACTATAAAATTATAATTTTATCCAACATATAATAATTAAACTCACATTTCTAAAAATATTCATTCACCAAATCCCATTTAAACCACAAAATATACACATTGTCCCACCTCTCTAATCAAGGGATGACAATGAGGTGGGTTCAAACCCTGACCCGCATTGAACCCACCCTACTCGAGCGCGGATAACCCGATCAAGGGGTTGGGGCGGGTCGTGGTATTTATAGGAACCACCCCGTGAACTCACCTCATTAAAATATTATTATTATTATTATTTTATGTATATGTATGCATTTATATATATTTATATTCTAAATAATGCATTATTTAATATATTGATTAAATATATATCTTTAAGTATTATATAAATATTAAATATGATTTTAAGCATTAATACTAAAAAATAAATATTTTACGTTTAAAATTAATTTTAAAATATTATAAAATCAAAGGGGCTAAGGCAAGTTGGACCCAACTGCTCATGCGTTTGGTCCGGGTCCTTAAAATTTTGGCGGGGCAGATTCTGGCATTAGCCAAACCCGTCTCAGATTTGCTCCGTTGCCATCACTACTCTAACGCATTGGTGAAACTGTGCATGAGTACCAACAAAGCAATCTAATCTATTAGCGACACATATCGTTGTATACTTAGTCTCACTAAAACATGATATAAATTTATTAAAAGTGTTGAATTTCGTAAAAGTAATTAAGAAGTATAATGTTATTGATGTCGAAGCAAGAATGATTTTTATTTTTTTAAGCAAGAATGATATCATTTTAATTTAGTTTCTTCGTTGTTTCTTTATTTGTATTGCTCCATTTCACCATTGACATAATATTTGTTATTGTATCAAATTTTTACAAATTATATGTGAATGTTGGTTACAGGGAATTGGGTTTGGTGATTTTTACATGAGGTACTTATTTTTTTCTTAAATCATTTGCTATTTAATTAATTTTTTTTGTGTTTACTATTGTTATTAATATAAAAAAAATTAATTTTAATTTTAAAATATCACTGACTTTATTTTTATGTAACTGTTTTAAAAATAAATAAGATTATTTTTGTTATTTATTAAAACTTAAATATGTAAATTATTAGCTCTTAATCACATCAAATACGAAATTATTTATATATAAATTTAGAGTAGGTTTTATATGAAAATGGTTCATGATAAGTCTATCATGAAACTGTTTTAAAGTATCGAATATTTGACCAGGAGTAACTGTTTTAAAGTATCAAATATTTTATTGGACAAACATTTACACACACACACACACACATATATATATATATATATGTAAATTATATGTTCAACATCTTTAGTAAACATAAAAGTAGCCGCTTTACAATCAGTTTTTATAGTAAATTTTTTATTGTATAAATCATCTTGGAATTTAAGAATGCTTTTAACAATAGCTAAAATTTCTTTAGCAACGGTAGAATAATTCTTTTGAGAATTACTCCATTTTCCAGAGTAAAATCTGACAATATATTCATGTCTATAATTGGGGTTTATTTGTTTTAAAATACCACCATAGCCTAACTCAGAGGCATCTGTTTCAACAAACTTTTCCCATAAGGGATTTGCAATAGTAAGACAAGGAATATTTTTAACCTTTTCTTTAATTTTTATAACAACCTTAGTGTGATATATATATTTATGAACAAACATTTAATATGTCTAATTGTTTGGGCACATCTTTTAAAGAAAAATGAATAAAGTAGATTGAGTAAGAAAATAAAGCAAGAGATTATGGGGTCCATATGCATAAAGTAGAGAATGAAGATAAAATGATTGATAACATTTATGGGTATACACACTTTTATTGTAAAATTATTGAGTATAAATATGAAGGAAAAAAATTAAAGAAATATATTAAAATAATTGTAGAGAGTGTGCAATGTATATATAATTCTTTTGAAGAAAAAATTTCAAAAAAGAAATATGTTAATGTTATAAATAATGCATTTTTGGGCAATATATTTAACTAAAAAGGGATGGAGGGAGTACTATATTGTGTTTAAAAACTTAAAAGTTGTACAAGTTCTTATTATATTACACTTTATATATGGTAAATTATTTGAATAAAAATAATTTTGTTGAAAATAAAATATTTATTTATTTATGTATATGTTATAATAAAACACATATATTCTCATAATACGATTATGTCTAATAAAAAAAGTTTGTATAATTTATTTTTTTCTGAAGAACAAGTGATAAACATAATACATAATATATATGAAGGTTAAAACATAAAACACTAAATGAGACCCAATTTCCGTAGAATTCAACTTTATAATACAATGCATTATATACATTGTTTAATTCAATTAATGGTAACTGAAATCATTAATAACATTTTTTATAATTAAATTTTATTAATTTATTATAATTATGTCATAATGTACAATCACAATTTTCTTTTTTAAATTGGTACAATTACAATAATATTTTTTAATGTACTTTTGTTGACTCAAATTAACTATAATATATATTCAAAATTTATAAAGATTCATAGTTTGGTTTAATTAGTAAGACATTATAAAAATATCCCATGAGTTGCAAGGTACAATTCTAAGTAAATGTATTTATTTTTAACGTTCAAAAAAAAAAATGTATTTATTTTTAATTAGATCACTTATATAAGGCCACATTGAGATTTATAACTTTACAACTTAATATAGATGACAACTCATATTTTATAAACTGACATGTATTACTCAAATTATTTATAAAATGAAACATAAATTAAGTTAATGACATAGATTGTCAATTCATATTTTATAAAAATGTCATGTATTACTAAAAAAATTCTTAAAATGACATATAAGTGTGAGAATGATACATCATGAAGATAAACTCCCTATTAATATAAATGGGGATATAAAACATAAATCACACTATATTAAAATTTTAATGATTAACATGACTGCCGTGCGAAGCACGGGTAGGTTTGATACTAGTATAAATATATGCGCATATCTACCACATGTATATGGTTCACATTAAACCATCAAGTGTTTTTACATTTTATACTATATAATTATGTTAATTGTTAATTTTTATAAATTGTTTAAAGATGAGAATTAATTGTTCAACGTATATAGCACTGAGCTTTAATTGGACGATCTTGATTGTATTGTGTTATTTTAAAATTGTAATTCAGTTTTGTAAATAACTCGAGATCATTAGGCATTTGTCGTTGACCTAAATATTTATTGGGAAATGATAGAACGCCAATAATAATAGTACTTCAGTTATAGCAGTAATAATTAAATAAAGAATTGAAAGAGATTAAATCATAGGGATAAGTTTTACACGTCCTTTTAATCTCATATTTAGTAGAAATGAATTAGCTTAGGTGTTTTACAATGGTGTGATTGTTGGAATAAAAGATAATTACATATTTTTGTTCGGTTTAAATTAGAAAAATAGTCCTTTTCGATATAATATAGTTGCTACTTTGAATTTAAACGGAAAAGCTACTTAGTGATTAATGAATATATATGTTTGAGTGGAGTAGATTGTTGGTGTGGTTTTGTGTAGGGGTGTGCAAAATACGGTTTGAACCGAAAAACCTGACCAAACCAAACCAAAATACAAATTCCGGTTCGGTTTTTGGTTTATGGTTTGGTTTACGGTTTTCAAATTTAATTTTTTTTTATTTCGGTTCGGTTTACGGTTTTTACGAATTAAAAACCATATAGACCGAACCAAACCGAAATACTTTTTATAATAATAATAATAATATATTATATTTATATTAATATTCACTAAATTAATGTTTAATAGATTTATTCTAATATAATATAATAATATTAATATTAGATAATTTATATTCACGCATAAAAGACTTGAGTTGATTTGTGTTTTGCATAAAATACTTGAGGAGTAGTGTTTTTTGTGTTGATTATATTTTTCAAATTATTGCTTAGATTTTGAAAACTATTATGTTGATGTTTTTATTGGATTATGTAGTAGGTTTATTGATGCATCTTTGCCTAAATTAGCATTTAGATGTTGACATGGTGCAAATAATTGAATGAAATATGTGTGTTGATGCTAAAAAAATTAAATTGATTAAAAAAAAGTGTAAAAGATTTCGGTTTGTACGGTTTGGGACCGAACCAAACCGAAATATTTCGGTTTGAGACCGAATGGTTTTTTAAAATATGGTTCGATTTTTGGTTTGTAAAAAAATTTCGATTTGGTGTTTGGTTTGGCTAATATGGTTCGGTTCGGTGACCGAACCGACCGTTGCACACCCCTAGTTTTGTGCGACTTTATTAATGTGAATAGAATGAGAATGTAGTTTCTAATAGATTGAACTAGTTGAAATGATTTCAATGTAAAAATAAGGAATTAAAGATATTTAGCCGAAAAGCTAAAATTAATAAAATTAAACAGTAAAGATGTAAATAGTTGATACGCTTACCTTTTATATTTGTTGAGGATTGCGTAATTTATGTTCAATTATTAGATTAACAAGTAAATATATTTTTAAGATAATTTATTTTTGATAGGATTTTAGTGTTGTTGTTGAAGCTGAATATATAAATTAAGACAAGATAAATTTATTTAACGCTATGTAGTGATACTTATAGTTGAATTTTATTAGACTCGATAGTAGAGCAGATAAGGTGATTGAAGAGTTCGAGCATCGTCATTTGTCGGGTTCGAGGTAAGTAGAAATTCATTTGCAACTACAATGCTTAAACATAGTATTTTGTGAATTATTTATTTTTAAATGTTAATACGTGAATTGTACGTGATATTGACTGGTATTCAGTGATTGTTGTGGTTCAAGCCTATGAGCTCAGTATTTGATGTGGAATGAGCCCGTGAGCTCAATGTTTGATGTGGATCGTACATGTGAGTTCAACAGTCTGTGAATTTTGTAACATATCATTGGTTGCACTGCATCATGCATATCTTGCATTGAAATTAAAGTATATTCTTATAAATTGGTGTGGTTGACCATTGATTATGCACCGAGGGCGGAAGGGACGACTTGGGAGTTAAGGCGACAGGGGAGAGCCCTGGCGTATGCTACCCATAGTGGGCCACCGTCTTATACGTTATGTTGTGTGCATGTTTATATAGGGGACTTCTGAACGGATAGGGGGTCAAGTTTGGTGATGGACCTCGCTAGGCCGTTAGAGGGATGGATCCTCACCGTGTGAGTCAATGTGTAAGGGATTACTTCTTGGTGGACATGAGGGGCGCGATGGGGGGACCCTCGATGGCCACAAGAGGATGGACCCCCGTCGGATCATACTTATTGTGGCCACTTGATTATTATTTTATTGATGTTGATGATTGTGCCGGTGCATAATAGTGAGTCAGGGGCCCTTAACGAGTATTTCAGAAATAAATTGGTGATTTTGAATGAGAGTGCATTGTGCATAGTGAGGATTTTGATATAAACATCACATCATGCATAATTTCTGCTTACTGAGATTTATAAATCTCACGTATATAGTTTATGCATTGTAGGAAATTCTGACGGTCTGTGATGTGATTCTACTGGACATGCTGTGGAGTTCCTGCGTGGTTTTGAGTGGTCGTGTACATAGATGACGACCTGTTGGGCTTCACCGTGGGCTTGTATTTTGAGTTATGTTGTATAAAATTCATGTACTATATTGTGAGTCCTAGTTTTCATTTCTAATATGTTTAATGAGTTCGTCTTTATATTTAAAAAAAAGGGTCGCACGTGAGGATGAGTCGTTTCTTAAATTTTTTATTTTCAATCACTATTATTATTGAGTTAAGTGAGAGTGGTTGTGTCATGTTAATCTCAGTGTATGATATTAGAATGATCTGAAATCAATTGTGAGTGTGTGTGGTGTTTTTCAGAGTAGTGTTAACTGAAATATTGACAACATGCGCGACAACACAAGATGGTTTCGAACAGTTATGAACAGATCTAGGCACTTTTAAACAGCGGAAGTCTTAAACACCTTGCAAACGAAATTAAAAAAATTTTATAGACTTAAATAAAGTCTATGATGCCTCATGGCGAAAGGCTTCACTATAACCATTTAGTGATACAAACAAAGATCTAACATAAGATCTCATAGTGAGGGTAAGGTGTAAACACACCGCCTAAATAGATCTACGATGACTAGAAAACTGATCACACTCAGACCCTAATCTAGTTTATTTTCGATCCTAATACTGATAGGAGCATTACAGCGCTCGACCAGCACAAAAGATAATAGTAACGACCATTATACACTAGATGTACTTGAACACTCGATAGTGTAGCAATTAGTTAGTACTTCCTGGCTTGTTTCCCCTGGTTTTTCCTTCGACTATAATCTGGTATTTATAGATGTAGGATCCACCGGAAGTTACAATCACTAGGTCAATTTGGAATGACCTAGAAACACATCCTCCACTAACTCCATGATTAAGAAATAAAAGCCCATGATGTATTTGATCTCCTCACTTGATAACCGCAGCCGTATGACCTGGAATATTCTAGGTCTTCATCCTGCGAACACAAAATCAAACACAACATAGAACAAAAGTGCTAGTGTTAGGAGAAAGGGCAAATTCAGTAATATTATCCCGAATGTTGCCTAAATATTTTTTATAACACTGGCATAACATTAACACTAATAAATATATTTGTTATGTAATGTATACGTGTGTATAAGTATAGTAGTATTCTGAGATTATCGGAGTATCAGTTTCTAATAACATTTATGGTCTAATTTTTCTATTGAAAATTATGACTCTAATGTTTGACCTAAAATAAAATCAGGCTTTAGGTACCCTTGGGTGTTGAGTCCTACGGTGTCAGTTGTACCGTTCGAAATCCAAATCTGTTTAACAACCCTGATTGCCTCAGAGGACTAGACTTATCTTCCATTAACCTCTACATACATTGCCTTCTTCCTTTGTGCCCTGGAAGTGGATGATGTATGAGTGTCAGCCCTTGGAGTAACAGGAGCCTCAGCGTTTGTCCTTGGGGCAAAACTCATGTTTCTCTTAGGTCTAGGTGCAGCAGGTCTTGGTGCTTGTTGATGACGGCCTTGTCGTCCATTCCCCCTTGGCATGTAAGGTTCAGGATAACAGTTGTAGGCTTCAGGATACTAGAACCAATGAGGTGCCATCAAACTTGGCCTTTTCTGATGGTATTGCCAAACATGATCATACATCTGCTAACCAGTCGGGAGTCTCCTGACACCTGAGTTTGCCTCACTGAGGATTATCCTGGCCTGAGTTCCCAGGAGCTTGATGAGTTTGTTTGGCCTTTCCTTTTGATTTTGGCCTAACATTCTTAGGGGCTTGCCTGACTGGTTCAACGGTTTCTTTTCCTTTGTCAGAATTGCGGGGTTTGTACACAACCTTCTTAGTACTTCCCCCACTTTTCACAAGCATTTGCTCAATGTTGCTCCTGACGCAACATGGGTCTGACCTTGTGAGGATTTGTTAGGATTGTAACCAAGCCCAGTCTTTTGATTTCCAGGATTTTGGTAGCTATTTATTTCCTCTACAGACATTGTGGATTTATTTATTGTTGCAGCCATTTTTCTGAAATCTTCCTCACTCTTTTTCAGGATCTCATGTCTAGCAAAAATTTCATCAAACTTACATTGAAGCTGCAATTCATTCATCTTAATAACCTGGTCCTGTCCTCGGCCAGTTCCTTCAGGAGTTTCACTCTTGGTAAGTGTTCAACATTGACCATGTCAAGTTCTTGAGACAGTCTTACTATTTGAGAAACTTCCTTAAGATCTGACTGAGTCAATTAGTCCATAAGTGTTTGAACCTCTGCAGTCAGTTTCTCATTCTCCTTTACCAAGAAGATATTAATTAGTTTCCTACAGCCTGACTTGAACGCAAAATACTAGCTTGACTAGTAGTTACCCCACAAGAGTATGAGATCACAGTAGTATGGGCAAGTATAGGGACCAAGTATATCGTACCCAAGGGAAGGTATGTATGCTAATAGAGCCCTGAAGATCTACGCGTCGTAATTAATATGAGTGTGTGTTCGGGTTTAGGAATGTAATTAAACTACTATAAAGTCTACTTCTATCACTACAAATAATAAAATCAAATAAATAACTAAGGGTTTAATCAAATATGGAATGGTGATGCTCAGGATAGGAATCCCTACGTATACTAATGGAGCTAGTACGATAATTACAACAACCGTGATGTGCAAGTATTAATCCTAAGTGTACTAAAACTAGGCAATCAACTTCCCTAATCTAGCACCAGATTGAAGACTAAAAGCTCAAGAATTAGCCCTAATACTTCATCAAATCAACCTACTTCACAACCCACTAAACAAGTTATATGGATTATGCTTAATTAATGAGACCCTTATTTACCCAAGGTGATACGGTCGTCCTCCCTAGATAAACCGGTAGATTATAAACCCCTTCTCTAACCTATCGTTAAGCCTATTCGTTATTAAAGAGTGATAAGATCGTCCTCTCTCTAATAATTTTCATACTCAATTCCAAGATAATTCTATGGTTTATTTTAAGAATTCAATTAATTAAGTGAACTAGCACTAAACATCACGAGTTATCCTAATTACGTACCAACATCCTACTTCTACGAGTTCATCCTACCCCAAGCATACAATGGTTTTAGCCTAGCATGGTTTTAACGATAACGAAATCAATTAAATAAGCAAAGAGCATAAACATGGCGAATTGAATTGAAAAACTCAAGAACATAGACTAGGGTTTTTGTTGGTCCCGAAACGAGTAAAAACAGGTGTATGGGGGGGGGGGAATACACCTGAGGTACAAATTTAAAACTTCTTCTTGGTTATCAGGTTACTTAAGATAGTAATTCGTTAGTGGACTTGAAGTCTGCTGAGAATTACTTGTGAAAGCTTACTGAGATAATACCTCCACTGAAAGCTCAAGACTTTCAGTTGAACTACTATCTAATTAGCTTTCAGATGCGGATTAGTAAGCCCTTAAGAAATCTCGTTTTACTTTGATAAACTTTGAATGAATAACTCACACTTAAGAGATAGCAGAAAGTAAGTACACAGGATATAAAGTGGTTCAGTGATTAATCTCCTACGTCCACTGTCCTGATTAAACAGGAGAATTCCTTTCACTTGGAATTCCTTGTGTTATAGTGCCAAGGTGCACTGATCAATAAATCCTCTCTTAGGATGATTAATCACTAGGATAATTCCAAGTCCTAGTTCCCAAAACAAACCAGCTTTCAGACTGATACAAACAATCAGTTTACTAACACCACTTAACGCTAACTCTCAACCTAACAACTGAGAAGGGTTTTGAGTAGGTTTTGGTCCCAACTGTTGTGAGATGATCCTTACAATTTGGCTTAAGGCTTAGGATGGATTATCTCTTTCTAAGGTTTGGATATAACTTTAAGCTCGATTACAGAAGGCTTGGTATGCTCTCTACAGATATGAAACACTTGGGAAATAGAGGTAATTTCGAGTGCTTCTTAGTAAGTTATGAATGTAGAGATAACTTTGATCTTGTGAGTTTCCCGTGCATAGAAATGAGCACGTCCTTCTGTATTTATAGACCTTCTTGAAAATCTTTCCGTTGGAGTTTGAATCTTCTCAATTAAGTCTTCTTGTATCGGATTGGTTCAAACGGCTCTATTTGAAGCTTTAAGTCTTGTCAAGAAACGGCTGAAAGACCATGCATATTCACCAACTTTCTGTAGAATGCTAGGGAAAGACTTTTGGTACTTGTCAGTCTGGGACAGGTCGGTTGTCAGTAGAGTAACCCTACGTGTCATCTTCCTATTGGGCCGTTCAGTCTGCTTGCTCAGAATCCTGTCTTGCTTTAAGGTGGAACTCCTCTGATAGAACCTTCTTATTCCTTCATTTATTGTAAGCTTCACTGAAATTTATTTTGCCTTGTTCCAACCAGATTAACTAACAGCTTTTAATGTGTTTAGCATTGAATATGCCTTGTTAGTTCACATCAGTGGACCTTGGTCCTCTCCTGATGGTTTTAGTCTTAGTGTGAATGCACTTAGAAAACATTCAAGACTTAGACTATTTTACAGATTAGTTGTCTTCAGTGGACTTCAATCTTTAGCGGACTTCAATCTTCAGCGGACTTCAATCTTTAATACACTCCAGAAATTTCTAACTGCACTTTAGTTCCTTAACATTTGAACTGACTTTCTAAACTATAACTCTACTAAACAATTCTACTTACAAATAACTTAGGAGGAACTTTTTGGCATCTTAATCAAAACTTAAGTCTATACAATTTCCCAACAATTTCCCTTTTTTGATTATGCCGAAACCTATCTTATTACATATCTTCTTTCAGAGTAGGTTCTTAAGATGACATATAATTCAAAGGATTTTCGTAAGTAAAAGCATTCAAGTACATAAGCCTAAATGATAATGAGATATTATATTGAGCAAAAGACATTAGAGTTTCATTTCATGAAGAATAGAATTACAAATACATGAAGTCTACTGTTAATAGAAGTTCAAAAACAAAAAAATAGTTGGGACTTATAAACAAATGCCCAGTGAAACACTTAACTTCCTCAGATGGATTCAAACAAAGGTTCAAGTCCATATTGTTTGAAGACTCAGATCTTCAGCTCATTCTTTCTCTCCATCACTTCTTTTGAATGTCCCTTGAGACCTAAATGCTCACACAAGGACACCCATTCTTCTGTGATCCGCTCTCTATCAACTGCTCCAGTTGCATCTTGTGGAGGCCAGTAGGTGATTGGTTCAGTAGCCTTCAAAGCATGATCTGGAAACTTGTCATTCCAGGCTTCACTTATCTCAGGGTAGCGCTTTGGGTAGGTTTCAAACAACCGATCATTGAATAGATCCTGTGCATTCTCCTTCCCCAATTCTCCACTGACATAGAAAGAGTATACAAACTCCCTCTTGGCAGTTTCCCAAGCATTATTTAGCTTCTTGGGAACCCAAGTATCATGATGAGGGAACTGGGCCTTTAAAGGAGTCACCTTGTCTTTCTTCATCTTTGCAGCCCACCTTTGATAGCCATTTCTGAATTTCTTGGAAGTGGTCTTGTCAAAGGTAGCTAGCCTCTCCTTCCTCTTCCTTTCTGGCAGCTCTGCAATAGACTCAATTTTTCCAACCACCTTATCTCTCCTTTCTTGTTGTTGAGCAGATAGCCTTTGAGCTCTCTCATTCATACCTCCAGCTTCTTTGATAAGCTCAGTGAGCTCCGTAACTCTAGTGGGGGCAGATTTGGGGATTTCAGAGGAGATAGGTTCAGGGTTTAAGACAGGAAGTACCTCAACTGACTCAGTTGACCTTGCGGCCAATCTTCCTGAAGTTCTGGTCTTCTTAGCCACCTCCGCTGAGAGGACGTCAGTTGCCTTCCTTTTTGTTGATCCCCCCTTTTTAGCAGCTCTCTCCTCCTTTTCCTTCTCATGGGCTTCTTTGAACTTTGACAAGTCTTCTGAAGGAACCTCCTTTCCCTTCTTGGCATCAACAACTTTCTGGGCTTCAACATGTACCTTCTCAATGGTCTTTTTGAGTTGTTGGCCTCTTTCAAACTCTGGGGTCTCAAGAATTATTTGCATCTTATTCTTTGGGTCCAGCTTCATATCCTTTGCTCTCACTATCTTTTCCCTATTTTCGGCATTAATCATATATTCAGCAATAGATATATTGAGTTTCATTTGATCATGACTAAGTACCTTCACCTGGGTAGAGCAGTGATCAACTTCGTCTTCAAGCCTTTCCAGAGTTGCCCCAGGTGTTTGTCCAAATTGTACAAACTGAGCCAGCTTTTCATCTATCAGCACGTTTGTCTTTTCTTGAGTAGGGAAGTCCTCCGCAGCCTTCTTTAGGACTTCTCCCAGCTTAGCTCCCAACTCCTCGTGCTTGGCCTCACACTCAGTTATATTTTGGTTCCTGTTGGGAAAATGTATAAGACTTAAGTTTTGATTAGATGCCAAAATGTTTCTCCTAAGTTGATTTGTAAGTAAATTATTCAGTAGAGTTAGTGCTTAGTTAATCAGTTCAACTGTTAAGGAACTGAAGTACAGTTAGTAATTTATAGAATGTATTTAAGAATGAAGTCTGCTGAAGTCAAAGTCTGCTGAAGATGAAGTTCACTGAAGACAAGTGATCTGAGAAAAAGTCTAAGTCTTGAATGTTTTCTAAGTACATTCTCACTAAGACTAAAACCATCAGGAGAGGACCAAGGTCCACTGATGAGAACTAACAAAGCACATTCAATGCTAAACATATTAAAAGCTGTTAGTTAATCTGGTTGGAACAAGGCAAAACGAATTTCAGTGAAGCTTACAATAAATGAATGAATAAGAAGGTTCTCTCAGAGGAGTTCCACCTTAAAGCAAAACAAGAATCTGGGCATACAGACTAAAGGTCCAATGAATAGATGACACGTCAGTGTACTTTACTGACAGCCGACCTGCTCCAGACTGACAAGTACCAAAAGTCTTTCCCTAGCAATCTACAGAAAGTTGGTGAACAGGCATGGTCTTTCAGCCATTTCTTGACAAGACTTAAAGCTTCAAATAGAGTCGTTTGAGCCAATCAGATACAAGAAGACTTACTTGAGAAGATTCAAATCCAACGGGAAGATTTTCAAGGAAGCCTATAAATACAGAAGGACGTGCTCATTTCTATGCACGAGAAACTCACAAGATCAAAGCTATCTCTACATTCATAACAACTAGAAGCACTCGAAATTACCATTGTTTCCCAAGTGTTTCACATTTGTAGAGAGCCTAACAAACCTTCTGTAACCAAGCTTAAAAGCTATATCCAAATCTTAGAAAGAGATAATCCAATCCTAAGCCTTGAGCTAAACTTGTAAGGATTATCTCAAAATAGTTGGAACCAAAACCCTACTCAAAACCCTACTCAGTGTTTAGGTTGAGAGCTAGTGTTAAGTGGTGTTAGTAAGCTGATTGTTGTATCAGTCTGAAAGCTGGTTTGTTTTGGGAACTAGGACCTGGAACTTCCTAGTGATCAATCATCCTAAGAGAGGATTAGTTGATCAGTGTACCTTGGCACTATAACACAAGGAATTCCAAGTGAAAGGAATTCTCCTGTTTGATCAGGACAGTGGACGTAGGAGATTCTTCTCTGAACCACTTTATATCTTGTGTACTTATTCTCTGCTTTCCTAAGTGTGTGTTAATCTCAAAGTTTATCAAAGTAAAACGAGTTTTCTAAAGGGCTCACTAATCCGCATCTGAAAGCTAATTAGATAGTAGTTCAACTGAAAGTCTTGAGCTTTCAGTGGAGGTATTATCTCAGTAAGCTTTCACAAAGTAACTCTCAGCAGACCTCAAGTCCACTGACGAGCTACTGTCTTAAGTAACCTGTTAAGTTTTATAAAGAAGTTTTAATTTGTAACCACAGGTGTATTCCCCCCCATACACCTGTTTACTCGTTTCGGGACCAACAATTGGTATCAGAGCAGTGGTTCAATAGACCATTGTTCTAAGTATACCTTGTGCTTAAAGGTATTTTCAAGGTCACCTAAATTGATCTTTTGATAAACTTGTTTTTATACTATGGCTGACAATGCAACTAGGGTAGCACCACCAGCAGAGAACAACATGGGAGTTAATCCCTTGAACCATATGTCTCATCACAAGCTTCCACAATTCTCAGTGGAAAACTATGACTTCTGGAAGATCAGAATGAGAGCTCATCTTGCCTATGTGCATGATGAAATGCTAAGGGTTATTACTAAAGGTCCATTTATTTTTATGACACCTAACCCTAGAACTACAGCTGAAACTATTGCAGATCCTAGAGAAGAATGGCCCAATGATGAAGATAACTTCACTGCAGATGAGAGGAGGAAAAACAACCTCAACTTCATAGCCATGAACATTCTCTACACCACCATTCCAGACTCTGTAATGGGAAGAGTGATCCACTGCAAAACTGCAAAGAAACTATGGGACACTCTTGCTCTCATGTGTAAAGGAACTGACAAGATAAAGGAGAACAAGCTTTCAGTAGATGTTCAAAAGTATGAGCAGTTCACCATGGAGCCCACTGAGACTATTGACCAGCTTGATGGGAGGTTCACTGACATCATGAATGAAATAAACTCTCTGGGAAAAGTCTATACCAAAAGGGAAGTTGCCTTAAAGATCCTGAGAGGTCTAACCTCAAGATGGGATGTGTACTCTGTGATGATGCAGAATACCAAGGATCTATCCAGCATGTCTATGCAACAGGTATTCTCTGAACTCAAGGCTTATGAGTTTGATCTGAATAGGAAAAGGGCTCCTGATGAGACCTCAGCTGAGAAGGGAGTTGCCTTCAAAGCTAAGGAGTCTGAGCCAAAATCCCAAAGCCTCAGAAGAGTACAAAGGCAAGCAAGTCTCAAAGCAAGGCTGAGATGCAGGAGGAACTCAACCTGATGGCTAGAAGGTTTGAACAACTTAACAGTCGGTTTGGCAAGTATAAAAGATTTTACAGGGATAACAGAGAAGGTAGAAGTTGTCCACAAAAGACCACCAGAGAAGGAGAGAAAAGCTTATCTGAGCTGGAAAAGAAGAAGGAATATAAGAATTATACCAAGGCTGAAGGATCATCATCAAAGACCAGAGAGTCTACTGAGGAAAAGAATGATGATGCCAATAGATGTTTCCAGTGCAAGAAGATTGGGCACTTTCAATATGATTGTCCTCAACTGAGCACAAAAGAAAGAAAGGAAAGGCAAGCCAAAAGAGACAGAAGATATGGAGAAAGGAAAGCCATGGTGGCTGAGGATGTTGATGAAAATCTGGAGTCATCTGATGGACTGTTCTCTGATAGCAGTGATGATGACATGTGTCTCATGGCAAGAGAAGAACCAGAGGTACAATCTAAACCATTCATTTCTCTAGAACACACACCTGAGCTAAGCTCAGAGTCAACTGAGGAAATCAATCTTCAGTCCGCCTTGGAACAATTGACGATTGATTTCTCAAGGTTGCAAGAAGCAAGTTTCTGTCTTCAAGATGAAAACAAACAACTCTTTAGTGAAAACTCCAAGTTAATCGAGTCTGGGAATCAAGCAGATCTGAACTCAGTCAAATCTACCATTGAACTGACAAAAGAGGTGGAAACCCTCAGGAGTCAAGGAAATGGTAGAGATCAACTGATAAAAGATCTCAATGAATCTAAGACAAAGTTAACTAAAGAGAATTTAAAATTGGTAAGCCAAATAAAGGATTCTCTCCTGAAAATTGATGTCTTACAAAAATCTGAAGAGACCTTGTTAAAAAGGATTGATGCTCTAAACAAACCCTCTCTTGCCATAGAGGAGATTCAAAATTTTCAAATCAATCCTAATAACAAGTGTGGGATAGGCTTTATTCCAAAACCTTCAGAAGGTCCTCTGAGTGTTGCTTCTTCAAGTGGCACAAAGAGAGTTTTTGTTAAGCCTGTGATATTTCAACCACAGACTGTGGATAAAGGAAAAAGACCAGTTGAGATCACACAAAAAAAAAGTCAAACTAAGCCAAAACCAAATGGAAAGGCTCAGGTGACTTATCAAAATAAATCTCAGCAGAGGTACTATCAGCCGAGGTCTTCACAGATGAAGCAACCTCAGCTGAGAGCACCCAGGCATGAGCAGTCCTCAAGGAATGACTCATATGAAAAATCTATTCCTTTTGTGCCTAAAGGAAAAGGTCCTTCATATCTTTATCAACAAAGACCAAGGCCAGATGCACCCAAGCCGAAGAGAAAGAATGTAAAGAAGGTTTATGTTCCTTCAAAGGCTGACACCCATAGAAAGTTTACTCCCAAGGCACCAAGGGAGATAACAATCTATGTAGATGTTTATGGAAGACAAATTAGCCAATCTAAAGTGATTAGAACTGTGAGGCAAATTGGATTCCGAAAGGTACAGCTAACCTGGTAGGACCTAACACCAAATGGGTACCTAAAACTTGATTTTTGATTGCAGGGCTCAGTGGACCTCAACAAAGGAGATGCTCTGAAATCTTCAGTCTGGTACTTGGACAGTGGATGTTCTAGGCACATGACTGGCAACAAAGATCTCCTGACAGAATTTGTTGAGAGAGAAGGTCCACAAGTCACCTTTGGTGACAACTCACAAGGAGCCACTAAAGGTTATGGTACTTTAATCATTGGCTCAGTAAGAGTAAGCAATGTATCCTTTGTCAGTGGACTTAAGCATAATCTTCTGTCCATAAGTCAATTCTGTGATAAAGGATACAGTGTTGAATTTTCATGTAGCCTGTGTTTTGTCAAGAATGTATCTTCACAACAGGTACTACTAACTGGGTCAAGGAAGGGAAATATCTATCTTGCAGATTGGAAGTCTTACACACCAAATACATATCTTATTGTTAAGAGCTCAACTGACACTAATTGGCTGTGGCACAAAAGACTAAGTCATCTGAACTTCAAGATGATGAACAGGATAGCAAGGCATGGACTGGTAGAAGGAATGCCAAATGAAGTATACAACAAAGAACATATTTGCAAAGCCTGTCAGGAGGGAAAGCAAGTGAAAGCATCTTTCAAAAGCAAAGTAGCAACCTCTACTGACAGAATACTTCAACTATTACATATGGATCTCTTTGGTCCAGTAACCCCGGTAAGTATCAATGGGAGAAAATATACACTTGTTGTTGTTGATGATTTCTCCAGGTACACATGGGTGATATTCTTAGCCAGCAAAAAAGAGACTCAACTAAGGCTGCCAGAGCTCCTGAAGAAAGTTAGCAATGAAAAGAGCCTGAACATTGTAATGATAAGATCAGATAAGGGCACTGAATTCATTAATTCTATTATATCTAATTATTGCAAAGAGTTAGGTATTGCACATGAGACATCAGCTGCAAGAACTCCACAACAAAATGGAGTAGCTGAAAGAAGAAATAGAACTCTCAAGGAGGCAGCAAGAACAATTCTTGCAGAAGCTCAAGTTCCTAAAAGATTTTGGGCTGAAGCTATCAACACTGCCTGCCACACTCAAAATAGATCCATGGTAACCAAACATCAAGGAAAAACTCCATATGAATTATGGAATGGCAGAAAACCACATGTACCTTACTTTCACATTTTTGGTTACAAGTGTTTCATTCACAACAATGGGAAAACTCAATTGAAAGCTTTTGATAGCAAAGCTGATGAAGGAATTTTCTTAGGATATTCCTAAATCAGTAGAGCCTTCAGAGTTTACAACTGTAGAACTCTTGTTGTGGAAGAAACACCTCATGTGGTCTTTGATGAATCTACTTTTGAGTCCAGGAGTAAGGAGAATGAGGAGGTAATTAGCAAAAGACTAACCAGACTGAGTATCAAGTCTAAAGGCTATCCTGAGAATTGTGTTGATACATACATCCCAACCTGGGACAATTTAGAAGATCAACAACTCAAGGAGGTCAACCAAAGTTAAACCACCCCTCAAAGCTCACCTGAGAGCTCTCCTGAACAAGCAATTGAACTGATGAACACTATCCCAGTTCAAGAGGTAAGTGATGTCAATGAAGATGTGGTCACAGCTGAGACATCCACTGAACCCATCATTCAAGGGGGAACCAATGAGATTAACATTGATATTGAAAATACCTTGAATGATGACTCAGGACTTCAACCCTCTGTTTTATTTCATGAATTTGATTTTATTCCTATATCTAGTGACTCAACTTCAGAAGAGTTAAACTCTACTGAAGGGCATCAGCCTAGGAGAACATGGCTCTCAGATCACCCTGTTGAGCAAATCCTAGGTGATCCTTCCTCAGGAGTCAAAACTAGAAGTTTTCATGGGGAAAGTGCTTTGTTTTGTTGTTTCTTATCAAACCAGGAACCAAGTACCATAGCAGAAGCACTTCAAGATTCCAACTGGATCATTGCCATGCAAGAAGAGCTCAACCAGTTCATAAGGAATCAAGTTTGGGAGTTGGTGGACAGACCATATCACTGCAATGTGATAGGAACCAAGTGGGTATTCAAGAACAAGAAGGATGAAAATGATATCATAGTCAGAAACAAAGCCAGACTTGTTGCAAAGGGCTATTCTCAAGTTGAAGGTTTTGACTATGATGAAACATTTGCCCCAGTAGCCAGATTGGAGGCAATAAGGTTATTTCTTGCATATGCTGCTCACAAGAAATTCAAGGTGTACCAGATGGATGTTAAAAGTGCCTTCTTGAATGGAGTACTAAATGAAGAAGTCTATGTGGAGCAACCCCCAGGTTTTGAAGAAAGTCACAAAGTATATAGACTGAGAAAAGCTCTATATGGACTGAAACAGGCTCCAAGAGCTTGGTATGATACTTTGTCACAATTCCTTTTGGATCACGGTTTCATCAAAGGAAGAGTTGATAGAACTCTATTCAGGATCACAAAAGGAGAGGACACTTTGCTTGTACAAATCTATGTGGATGATATCATTTTTTGTTGTCCCAACCAAGTCCTCTGTGAAAAGTTTTCTCAACAGATGAAGGGAAAATTTGAGATGTCAATGATGGGAGAAATGAACTTCTTCCTAGGACTTCAAGTTAAGCAGTCTCCTGGAGGAATCTTCATCAATCAAGCCAAATATACAAGGGAGCTGATCAATAAGTTTGGATGCCAGACTAGCAAAGTAGCAAGAGTTCCACTCAACACCAACACCAAGATGGAACCAGATGAAGATGGTGAATCAGTAGACCAGACTCACTACAGAGCTATTATTGGATCTCTACTGTATCTCACAGCAAGCAGGCCTGATATCACTTTTGCAGTTGGGATTTGTGCAAGATATCAAGCAAATCCAAAGAAAAGTCATCTGGAAGCTGCTAAAAGAATTCTCAAATAACTTAAGGGTACTGTGAATATGGGATTGTGGTATCCATCAGATGACAATCTGGAACTCACAGGATACTCAGATGCTGACTATGGAGGATGTAGAATTGACAGGAAATCAACCTCAGGCACTTGTCAATTCTTGGGAAGTAAGCTGATTTCTTGGTTCTCCAAGAAACAAAATTCAGTAGCCACAAGCACTACTGAAGCTGAGTATATGGCAGCTGGAAGTTGTTGTGCTCAAATTCTTTGGCTAAGACAACAACTGAGAGATTACAATATCTTTGCCAATGAAGTCCCTATTTTCTGTGACAACAATAGTGCAATTGTTATTTCAGAAAATCCAGTTCTCCACACAAGATGCAAACATGTGGATATAAGGCATCATTTCATCTGAGATCATGTGGAGAAGAAGGACATCAAAATGCTCAAAATCCACACTGACAAGCAGAAGGCAGATATCTTCACTAAACCTCTGGCTGAAGCAAGGTTTCAAGAATTGTCAGTAGAGCTTGGACTCCTAGATCCAGGAGAGTAAAGAAAGGATTTAATCTCATAAGAGTTACCTTCAACTCAGTGGAGGTTCATAATCAGAAGAGGATCTTTCTCAGAAGAAGCTCCTCATCTCAGAAGAGCCCTGAATATCAGACGAGGTCGAACCTCAGTGGAGGTCAAAAGTTAATGCTTATGATTTTTTTAAATCTAAAGCCTCTTAGTTTTTAATATATATATATATCTGGTTTCAATAGAAATTACTAATGAGTGCTTTCTGAAAATTAAATCTTTCTTACACTTTTTCGAAGAGATTTTGGTATGGCAAGCATTTAATGCGTGTTGTACAAGTCAGGTTCACTTTTACAGTTACCTATCTCACGCACCTTAAAACCCGGATGATGTGATCATCCGGCTACCAACCCTTTCAATCCAAACCTTTCATTTTAGGTGGTTCTTTTCTAACCGTCATGATCTCTTAAAAACTCCCCACTAACCTTTTGGACTATCCACGATCTTAAACTAAATTAATCTCAGACGTTGATCTCTCCTCTCAATCTCACCGTTCACTTCTTATATAAAAACTCCAAACTTACGATGGTAAACCTTTTCGAAATCACTCACAAGCAAAACTCCATTCTATCTGTCAAATTACACTCTGCAAATTTTCTCACAAACACTGTCCTTCAAATGGCAAAATTAAATCTAAGTTTCCTTACCAATAAGGAGAATTTCTGGTATGAACCCATCGTGGTTTTTGATAACCCTGAGATAGAATCCAAACTAGAATTTGCTCACATCAAAGAAGCCCTAGAGATGATCAAAACTGCTGGGTTAGAGAAGTTTTTTACTGTTCATCCTAAGAACTGCTTTGACAGGCAGGTTCTTGAGTTTTTCAATCATATATCCAATTCTGATTCGAGAATCAGGTCTCATCTCATACTACAAAGGAAGAAGAAGGTGATGAGGGACGACATGGAAATTATTGAACACCAGAAGATTAGAAAGGAGATCCGCATCAGTGGAGATGACTTGAAGGAGCTGTTCGATCTCCCCTCTGAAGGTCCGAATCCAGATACTTGTATTGCGGACGAAGAGGAAGAATGGGTCAATACCATTATGCAAAGAAAGGTGGAATACAGTCCAACAATGAACATAAATGTGCTCATGCCGGTATACAATGTTCTCTGTGAAGTTGTTGGAAAATGTATACTTGGAAACCAGGGAAGCACGGAGCAGGTGAGCAAGCCCAAGCTCAGACTGATGAAGGCTATAGTGGAGAGTAAGGAGAAGACATACAACCGGCAACAGTTCTTTCTGAGGGCATTGAATAAAGAGCACTTAAAGCTCCAACCTGACAAAACTCCCCAACTATCAAGTAAGCTAAACTTTGCATCAAAAATCTCCTACTTGATAGAGAATGTAGATCTGGGAGTGGACTGGATTCCAGACAGGAAGTGGAGTAATATTAAAGCCTTATTTAAGTCTGGAAAGGCTCTGGAGACAAGAATGATCAAGCCTGCTGAGGAGAGCCCAGAGGCAGTTGAGGAAGAAGAAGCTGGCCCTACTGAAGGGAAGAAAACCAAGCTGAAGAGAAGGTTGGTTAAATTGAGCGATAAGATGGCGCAGCACAAGGAAGCAGAGACAGAGAAAGCTTCTAAGAAGGAGAAGAAAAGGTCTACTGAGGCGGAGAAGGAGAGTGCCTCTAAGAAAGTCAGAGTCACAAACTCTACTGATGAGTCTTCATCAGGTAACCATGACTCTTCTCCCAACATTATCTCAACTGAGTCTGACTCAGATGTCCCTGCACCTACCCCCATCAAACCCAAAACTAAACCACGCACCCCCGCCAAAACCAAACGCATCTCCACAATAACTAAAAACCCCACTGAAGGCTCTCAACAGCCAGAAAGTGGATCACAATAACTAAAACCCCCACTGAACCCATCTCAAACCCTACTGAAACCATACCCTCAACCCCTACTGAACCTCTACCCTCAACCCCCACTGAACAAAATACTACCTCCACTAATACCCAAACCCAAACCTCATCTGAAGCAAACCTTCCTGAATCACACACAACTCACCTGGAGTCTATCCCAGAGGAGCCAACAGACAGGAGATCCCCTACCCCTTCCCTTCCTTCAGACGATGAAGAAGAGTACTCATTCCTAGACACTCTCAAGGATGAGGTAGCTTACTCTTTGGAGTCCAAATACCCTGAGCTTGATGGGTTTTCCACCCTCAAAGCTATGTTCTTGAGACTGAGACTCCTCGTCCAGCTCAAAGATAGAAGACTTGGAGAAATTCTTTTGGCTGTCAGAGGCAGCAATGCAGAGGATTGGAAGAAGGAGGAGGTGGAAGTGATGCAGTTTGCCAATATGACCAAAACCAGACTTCTCTGTGATGAGAAGATTTTTGAGAGTCTGTTTGTGGATAAGATAGCTGAGGCCAGGAAGGAAGTGGAGGTGGAGAAGGTTGTTGGAGGTGAGACAGAGAAGCCAGCTGAGACTTTAGCTGAAGGAGGAGCTGAAATTGAGCATCATGTTGAGGCAAGTGTTGAAGGGAAGGAGAAAGAGGAGGATGTAGAGAAAATGAAAGAAAGTGAACAAGGAGGAGGTGCTTCACCTAAGCAAGGTGATGGTGAAGCAGCCAAGGATGTATCCATGGCAAGGGATATTGAGGCACAAAATTTGCCACAGGAGAGCTCAGTAGAGGTGTCTACAACAGCCCTCAGTGGTGGCTAAGGAGTCAACTAAGGTGTCTGGTACTGGTGGAGTTGAAAATATAAGTGAAAAAGAAACTGAGGTGGAAATCACTGGAGTGAAAAGTGGAGAGATTAGAGCAATCATCCCTGTAAAGGGTGAATTGGCTGAGAAAAATATAGTCGAAAAAGAGAGTGAGAGTGAGAAAAGAAAGAAGAGTGAGGAGGAGGGAGTCCCTATGGAGGTAGAAGCAACATGAGACTTAGGTTGTGAGGCTGAGGGAGATAAAACTAACATTATTTGCCATGCAGGTACTCAAACTGTTGAAATTCCCCTAGTAGAGGTCAACCTAACTCCTCTGAGTGATGTTGTTCACTCACTCAAAGAAGAAAGTTTTCCTTCTCTCCAAGCACAGCTGAGGGATGTCCAGGAGATAGTGTTGGTGATCAAATTTAGTAGATTGGGTTAGTGACTGTTTTAATTCGGTTTAAGACCACCAATCAATTACGTGTGATTGATTACCACCGTAAATGGTAAATCGAAGATTCGGGATATGAAATAATAAATACGAAAGTCGAAATCGTATTAATTTCGTATGTGTGTACGTTTAGGTGTATTAGTGTATGTTTTGGGAGTATTTGTCAAATTGAACTTGTATTTCTTAAGGTGGAGAACAACTATTTATAGAGACTAGCAAGCATGAGGTGTCTATAACTCTTGGTCTTCCTAACTTGCATGCTTGACAAGTATCCTTTGACCTTAGTTTGACCTTATCTAAGCTGAATCTTAGTTACAAAGTCTTCTTTGGTCTTATCTCGGACTTCATTGTTGTTCGCCCAGGTTGGCTTAGTTGATCCAGAATGGTTTTTCTATAAAAGTTGTTCGCCCTTTTTAATGTATGGCTCAGAAGTTGTTCACCTTTCTGTCTTACTCAGATTGGCTTTGGGATCTTGGTCCTTTATTCGTCGACATACATCACTTAGGCTGGTAGATGCACCACCTTTTGACAATGTTGCTCGTCATCAGTGACTTGGCAGAATGTTCATATCTGGTCTCGGGTCTTAAAACCCGTTTGCCAGTATGTTGTTCGTCGGTATAGTTGTTCGTCAGTTTATACACTCCCTGGATTGGTTTATGCACCCCGACTTGATTTTCTTTGTTGATCACCTTTGACTTGGTGTTGACTCTTCATAATCCTTTTTAAGGTTTTAATCCTTGTTCGCCTAGCGATAATTGATGTTCGCCTATCAATAATTGCCCCCTATCCTGACTATATGTTGCCTCAGACGAGCAACTTTGTGGCGAGCAACTGTGGTTAGGATATTATACTGGTGAGGATTTGGACGAACATCTTTGAATCGGGCGAGCAACTTTGGGTTCACCTCTTTGTCTTCCCACGATCTGGGGGATATACGAGGATGATGTGGGCGGTATGATTGTGCGCCGCCCACGCGCGAGCAGTCCCGAGGCCACGCGCCCCTATAATTGCACGTAGGTCCTCCGATTTCCAAACATATTCAGAATTGACCCCGTTTTTCTTCAATTTAATCCATATTTTGTAGGAAATTACACTCTCTACCCCGTTTTTGCCTGGGGTATAAATAGGAAGGGGAAATGAAAATTTTCCCACTTCTTCATTTCTTGCTACAGTACTCCGGCGATTTTCTCCATTTCCGGCGTCTTCAAGCTTTTCCGACGGTGCTTCTTTAGTGTTTGGCCTCCAATTTCGAAACAAGGTAGTCATTTTCTCATTTCTTTTCCTCTTTCTCTCTTTCTGTTTCACGTTCGTGCCTTCGCCGCCGTGGGTGGAATTTGCGCCGCCGTCGTCTGTCCAGAACCACCATCGGAAATCCAAAGAACTTACTCCCTGTCTTAAGAAACTCCCCCATTGAACTGATGTCCTCTCATTCGAGCAACAAAGGATCAGAGGATTGATTAGACCCCCTATTCCCGATCGTGCCGTTTGTCGAACAGCCGGCGTTTGAGGTTTCCTCAGGAGCACAACCCGACATGGATTCGGTGGTTCGATCATTGGAGTATTCTGGTGCTCGTCAATCTGGCGAAGTGGCTAAGGAGGCCACGAGCAGCTCCTCCGACGAGCAATCTTCACCTAGCTCTGAATCTGAGGAAGATCCGGAGTTTGACGAGCTTACCCCTGAATTTTTGGAAGGGATAGGGTTTTCAGGCCCTAAGATGCTCGAAAATGAGATCCCCACTGGTGTTGCTCGCCCATTTAATTGGCGAGCATATTCCGACGAACACGCGAACAACTTTCCTCGCCCCCCGTGCCAAGTTTTGGATCTGGTGAGAACCGAGTATCAGGCGAGCAGAATTAAAAGCGTTGTTCGCAAGGACGAGCTCAACCTCATACGGGAAGCATATCAGATTCCTCATGACATCTTCATGTGGGCTCCCAAGAGGAAGGAATGGGCTGATCGTCCTCCACCTGGGTGCACGGCGATCAACATAGACACATTGATTGCGGGACTAAGATTTACATTGCCTCCTGTTGTTGTTCACTTTCTGGAGGCGACCAACTTAGCCATCACTCAAATAACCCCCATCGGGTGGATGAACTTGCTCGGCATCATGGGTCTGTTCGCCCTGGAGGGATATATCGACTGTATCACTGCCGAAGAGGTCAACTACTTGATGTCATTACCAAATGTTCGAGGGGCGAAGAAGGGTACTATTACTTGAAAGCCCGGACCAGACTAAAACTGGTGGAGGGAGTACCGAACAAGATTCGAGATTGGAAGGAGCACTTCTTCTTTATTGGGGGTGACTGGCGAGCATCTTCTGGCCCTCACGGCGGTGCCGGGCGTATATTTGAACCCACCACCTATGGGCAAATCAAACGTAAGGTCATCTTTGTTCGCCTTTGCATAAAGTTCTAATTTAACTTTTTTGTTTGCTCGCAGGTCCTCGGTTGCTCAAGTGGAATTCAGAGGAAGAGGAGATTGGCTCTGAATTCCTCTTTACTTCGTGTTTGGTCGCTCTCCGGGATAAAGCCGAAAGGTCCATCAAGTACGTGAACAAGGAGAAATGCAAAAAAGTTGCTCGACTGTTCACCTATCCCCACCATTTGGAGGCTCAAGCTGAGGTGCCCCCAGGTATAATTCCAGATTTTCACTTTCAAAATAAACTTTGCTCGTCATTATTCTACGAACTTGCTCGTCTAATTTTTCTGACTTCTTTTTTTTTTTTTGCCGAGCAAGTCACCGTTGCCGTCCCTCCCAGCTTTGCCCTTCTAGAACAAAGGGTGTTCGAAATGGCACCGCCGAAAGGACGAAGGAAGAAAGGTGATCCGCCCTCCAAGGTGCTGGCGATGACGAACAAGGATGAGGGGGCCAAAGTTGCCCGCCCGGCCGTACCTTCTGCAAAAACTCCCCCATCTCCTCCCCCGGCCCCATCCCCCCGAGGAGCAAAGCGTTTGAAGAAAGGGGATGGGACCTTCGTGGGCCAGACAGCTCCTGCCGAAAATAAAGGTAAGGAGAAAGTGGGTCAGAGTCACGCTCGTCCCTATTCCGAAAGGGAAGCTGCTCGGCACGCCTCCATCGAACCGGTGGATAGGACGGGTAAAGCGGGTAAAGATACTACCCCCGTTCGTGGTCCCGAGGACATAACCATTCTGGGTTGGGACGAACGGAAGTTCCAGGAGTAAGTGTTTCTCTTTCTTTGCCGAACAACTTTTATAGACTTGGAAAATATCGTGTAAATAACATTCTTGTTTGCAGGTACCGGGCCAAGGATCATCCCGGACGAGCAGCTTCAGTGCACCAATATGCCTGCTCAAAGACTTCGGTGAACATCCGGGAGATTCCGGGCGAACATGTCCGCCGGGCAACTGAATTGATCGCCCGATCCTGGACCCGGCCCCTGGAGACAACCGTCTCTGCTCAAAGCATCGCGGACAACTTCCATTACTCCATGATGCATCATGCTAATGGCCTTGCTATCGCCCAGAAAGGAATGGCCCAGCTCGCCGAGCTCGAAGATGTTGTTCGCCGCTATGCCAGCACTGCTCGGCAATTGACCAAAGAAAAGGATGGTTTGGTCGGTCAGTATGAGGCCAAACTTGCTCGTCTCAATAACCAGATCAACGTCTACATCGATACTGAGAAGAAACACCTTGAAGAAATTCATGGTTTATCTGGTGAATTGAGAAGCAAAGACGCCTTGCTCGGCGAGGAGAAGACGAAATTGCTCGCGGCCGAGCAAAGAAATGCTGAGCTCGAAGCGGAGATCGCTTGTCTGCGGGAGGTAGAGGCCAACTCTTTTTCTCGCGATCAACTTGAGGCTGAGCTCCAGGCTCAGTCTGCCCCCATCTCGAACTTAGGATATATCTGCGCCTACGCCGATTGCATTCGTATGGCCGATGTGTACGATTTTAAGGATATAGTGGAGGAGATGGGCAAAGACTTGTCCGTATTCTTGGAAAACTACCCATGCCGAACAATATCGAACTCCAACTGGGGGACATCGCCGAGCTAGGGGTCAAGATTGATGCCCTTGACCCGAGCATCATCATTACTCACCCTCCACCACAAGTTGATGATGGCGAGCAAGAAGAAGAGCCTGATGCAGCTGACGAGCAGGCCGCTACGGAGAGGGAACAAAAAGCCGCGGAGGACATAGCTAGAGATATGATCGTTGATCCTCCCGCCGACCAACCTCAAGATCAACCTCCCGTCGAGCAGGAATATTTTTTAGGACTTAGAATAGTCTTTATTTTGTAATAGTTGCTCGGTAGGTTCTTCTTCGTAGTTGTTCGTTTTTGTAGTACTTTATCCTTGTACTATTTTTTAGGCTCAATGCCTTTTGTTTAATGAAATGTCTTTCTTATATTCGCTCATTTTCTTTATATGTTAATTGCCTTTACATTTTTGTCCATGACTTTGCAATTATAACATATAGTGTTGGGCTTTTGTTCGAATTGAACTTTGCCTTTAATGGAATTAGGGTTTAGCCTTAGGTTCTGTTCATTTTTTTAAAAAACGAACAACCTTTAAATGGCTTTGGTCCTCAAAATGGACTTGTACCTCGAGCTTTTGGACTTTTCCTCTTTGACGAACAACTACTATATTTACATTATGAAAAATTTACAAGTGTTGTAAGACTGCTCGTCACTAACATATACAACCTGACGAACAACTTTGAACACTAACTAAAAAACATGCTCACTTATAATATTTTTGCCGAGCAACTTTGTCTAAAATTAAAAAAGATGAAACAGCACTAAACTATACAATGTGCCGAACAACTTTAAATTCTATACTTAGCAAAATTTTCAAAAAATTTGGCAAGTTTTTGGTTTGGTTTGCCTCACTTGGTTTACTGGCCCCCAAAGACATTTGTTCGCCCAATTAAGAATTTGTTCGTCTTATTGATAGTACTTCTTCAGATGTACAACATTCCAGGAGTATTGGGCCGGCTTGCCTTCCATATCCTCGATATCGTATACACCATTAACGAATTTTTCCGTTATACGATACGGGCCCTCCCAAGTTGGTCCCAATACACCTGGAGGTTGGACGAGCAACTTTCTTAGAACCATATCTCCAACTCTTAATTCCCTAATTTTAACATGGGAATTATAATAGCGTTCTGCTCGCTGCTTATAGGTAGCATTTTTTAGCTCGGCATTTAATCTTTTTTCTTCGAGCAAATCCATCTCAGTAGCTAGAGCAGAGTTGTTCGCCTTCTCATCAAAGTTGGTCATTCTGAATGTGCTGGTCTTTAACTCGATTGGTATTACAGCTTCTGTTCCAAAAGCCATTGCAAAAGGTGTTTCTCCGGTGCTTGACCTGGGAGAAACTCTGTATGCCCACTGGACTTCCGGGAGTTCTTCAGACCAACTACTTTTGCTCTCCGATAGTCATACTTTCAATGTATGCTTGATTATCTTGTTCACGGCCTCGACCTGTCCATTTGATTGGGGATGATAGGGCGTAGAGTAATGTTTTTTTATTCCCCACTTTATGCAGAAATCTCTTAACTCTTTTCCATCGAATTGCGGACCATTGTCTGTTACGATGGTTTGCGAAACCCCAAAGCGACAGACAATGTTCTTCCAAATGAAGTTGATCATTTTCTGTTGCGTGATTTTTACCATGGCTTCTGCTTCTGCCCATTTTGTATAATAGTCGACTGCCACAACGGCAAATCGAACCCCTCCAACTCCTGCTGGGAAGGGACTAATAATGTCCATCCCCCATCTTGCAAATGGCCACGGGCTATAAACTGATACGAGCTGTTGGGCCGGGGTATGAATGTTTGGGGCAAAAATTTGACATTGATGACAAGTCTTTGCTTTCTTAATTGTGTCTTGACGTAAAGTTGGCCAATAATAGCCTTGTCTGATAGTTTTGTATGCCAAAGCTTGCCCCCCAGTGTGATTTCCACATACTCCAGTATGTATTTCTTCGAGTATTGCTCGTCCTTGCTCCCTAGGCAAACATTTGAGAAGTGGGATTGATATTCCCTTTTTGTAAAGCTGCTCACCCACCAGAGTATATCTGGCGGCTTGCTTTGTTAGCTTGGCAGCTTCAAAAGGGTTGTTTGGTTTTTCCCCACTTTTCAAATATTTGACTATACTTGTTCTCCAGTCCTCTTCTTCACTTGTTTGTTCTTCAAGTTGGTTGACATTATAACTTCTCGTTGATGGATCATTCATCTTTGTAATTATAATGTCTGCCAACTCTGTTGGTCCCTCACTTGTTGCTAGTCGGGCCAATGCATCTGCTTGCGTGTTCCTTGTCCTTGGGATTTGTTCAATGAAAACTTGTTCTAACAAAGACACCAGGTAAGCAACAATTCGCTGATACTCGATCATATGGTCGTCTTTCGCCTCGTATTCACCTCGGACTTGGTTCACAATCAACTGTGAGTCGCCAAAAATTTGTAACCGTCTAACACCTACTGCAAGAGATAGGTGGAGACCAGCAATAAGAGCTTCATACTCGGCTTCGTTGTTGGTTGCCATGAAACCAAATTTGATCGCCGAGGTGAATACTTATCTGTCTGGACTGATTAGAACCACTCCTGCCCCCGAGGCTATGTTGGTTGAAGATCCGTCAACGTAAAGATGCCAGGGGTGATCAAGTCCTCTTGTCGGATCTGGTAGGAAGGTTAGTTCGACAATAAAGTCGGCTAACGCTTGCCCTTTGATCGATGTTCGAGGAGCATAGGTTACCCCGAATTGGCTAATCTCTAGTGACCACTTTAAAAGGTGACCAGCTGTGTCGGGGCGATGGAGAATTTGTCTGAGTGGGAAAGTTGTTAGCACTTCAACTTGATGATAAAAAAAGTATGGACGTAACTTCCTCACACTCATGACAAGTGCGTATGCCAGTTTCTCGGTTGGAGAGTATTTGATCTCCACATCATGTAAAGCTTGACTGACGTAGTAAATAGGTTAATGAAATTTATCGTCTTCTCGTACCAGAACAGAGTTGATGGCTACTTCTGGCGCTGCCAAGTATAAATATAGTTTTTCTCCTGGGACGGGCTTTGATAGGATTTTAACATCTCCCAGGTAGTCTTTGAGTCGGTCGAATGCCTTTTGACAGTTGTTAGTCCATGTGAACTGTCCTTTCTTGATAGCTTCAAAAAATGGACGGCATTTGTCCCTCGATCTGGATATGAACCGATTCAATGCTGCTAGGCATCCCGTAAGCCTTTTCACTTCTTTTATTGAACGTGGTGGTTACATATCCACGATTACTTTGACTTTTATTGGATTGGCTTCAATCCCTTGTTGACTAACAAGATGACCCAAGAACTTTCCGGAATGGACTCTAAAACTGCTCTTCTTCGGGTTCAGTTTCATATTGTAATGTCGAAGAATATCAAACACCTGGGTCAAATGTTGAAGATGGTCTTCTTTTCGGGGGCTTTTGACTACGATATCGTCTATATAGACTTCTACCGTATCTCCGATTTATTCGTCGAACATTTTGTTCACCAACCTCTGATATGTTGCTCCAGCGTTGATGAGGTCGAAGGGCATTCTCTTCCAACACAACAAGTTTTTATTTGTATAAAATGCTGTGTTTTCTTGATCGTCTGGATGCATTGGAATTTGATGGTACCCGGCAAAGGCATCCATGAATGTTAGCATTTCATGACCTGCAGTGCTGTCCACCAACTGGTCAATGTGAGGAAGAGGAAAGTTGTCCTTCGGGCATGCTGCATTCAGATCTGTAAAATCTATGCATAGCCTCCAGGTCCCGTTTGGTTTTCTCACAAGGACTGGGTTTGCTACCCATTGTGGACAGAGTGCTTGTCGGATCAAGTCGTTGTCTAACAACTTCTTTACTTCTTCGTTTAAGGCCTGATACTTGTCTGGGCCATACTTTCTTCGTTTTTGATGGACAGGCCTTTTTGCTTGATTGATGTTAAGTTTATGGCAAGCATGCTTTGGATCTATTCCCACCATGTCTGCATGAGACCAAGCAAAAACATCTAGATTTTTGCTGAGGAACTCTTTTATTCGGGATCTGTAAGGCTCAGGGAGCTCAGATCCTATGTATAATTCGAGATCCTGGTTTTCAGTATTAACTTTGAACGCCTCCAGTTCTTCAACTGAAGTTGCTCGTCGTTTTTGTCCTTTCCAACGAGGATCAAGTATTGGTCCCTCAGGGTTGAAATCATTTTCGATGTTCATGGGCTCTGCTCCCAGGTGGGGGTCTAGATCATCTGTTGGTTCTGACTGATTGTTGTTAGTCAACACCTGGCCCTCCAAGTTATCTGGTGAGTGTTGCTCGTCACCACCCTTTTATTGTTCGTCAGAATGATGTTCGTCATGGGTGGTGAGGAGTTGTTCGTCCAACACCTGCTCGTCAAGATGTTGCTCGTTAGTATCCATGTGGTCCTCCTCTATGTCCATCGTGTTCTCTAATATTGATGGTTCATCAGCAGGATAGTAGTTATGGTCTCCACCATGGATACTAATGCATGTTTGGCCTGCAACTGTAGAAGACATTCCCTGGCTTTTCTTTGATCTCCCTTGATTGTGCCTGCTCCACTTGATGTTGGAAATTTCAAACAATAGTGGTAAGTGGAACACGCAGCTTTGAATTCATTTAAAAAGGGTCGACCAAGAAACCCGTTATAGGTTGAATCCTGGTCTACAACCAAGAATTCAACCATTCTTGTAATATTTTTCTCGGGTTCGTTGGCCATTACAAGTTGTACTGCTAAAGTAACTATTCCCAATGGGACTGTTACAGCATTCCCAAAGCCTACTATTCTATGAGTCGAATCCCGGATATAGCCCGAATAATCTCCAAGATGATCGAGCGTCTTTTTGAATAGGATATTGGGTAGGCTCTGGTGTTTACCAATAATCTGTGGACTCGTGTTCCCATAATCTTTGCGCAGATTACGAGCGAATCGTTATGTGGAGTTAATATTCCTTCCAAATCATTTTTAGTGAAGGTCAATTCTGTTGTCTGCATGATAGATGGTTTAACCCCCATTTCTTGGACTTGATCGATCGCCCGTAACTCAGCCTTCCTTTTTCAGTTGGAGATTGGTGGTCGTCCGTCAGAACATCCTCCTGCGGGGCCTGCAGGTTCCATCATGTATAAATCTTCCAACGGACGAGCAGGAATGGTAGGAACTGATCGTGCTGGTTTATTGTTTTTCTTAGGTTGATCATCCTCATCTTCAGAGTTGTTCTCCCGGACTCTCTTCCCGGGTTGTCTTTCAACAAAGTCAGAAAGTTTGCCCTCCTCGTAAAACCGCCACAGCTGCTTGAGCAAATCTCTACATTCACTCGTAAAGTGCCCCACGCTTTGATGGTAGGCACAATACTTGTTAGGGTTGAGTTTGCCGGTGTCTTGATGGATTTTTCATGGAGAGGAGAGCAACTCCTTCTCCTTCACATTTTCATAAACAGTATCGACTGATACTGTTAACACTTGATTCAACTTTTCCTTGAGCTCCGTCCCTTCAGTGAATGCCTTCATGTTTTTTGAGACACGATAGTTTGTTACACCAGGTTTCTTGTTATTCTCCTTGGGGTCAGCTTTGTTCTCCCCCAAGTTTGATTGCAAGGCCTCGTGCATGGAAACGAATATGCCAACTTGATTCCTGAATTCGGCATAACTTCTTGGGTACTTCAGACGTACCTCTTTCCATAGCATTGAACCTTTCTTTAACCCGGCCATAACGGCAACAATTTTCGTGTCCTTGCTGACGGGTTCACCTTCTAACAATACCTTGTCGAACCTTTCCATGAATGCCCGATCCGACTCATCGTCATTTTGTTTTAGGTCCGACAATCGGTATTTCTAGGACAAGTACGACCCCGCCGTTGAGAAATGAGAAAGGAACTCTCGACTTAGTTGAGTGAATGAATGGATAGATGCTGGTGGCATCGCCGAAAACCACTTGTGTACCCGATCCCCTAAAGTTAAGAGGAAGTTTCGGCATTGAGTGGCGTCGATGGCCCCCACCGAGACCATATAATCTGAATACTTTGTCAGATGAACTCTGGGATCAGCAACACCGTCATACTGTATGCTTGCCGGGAACTGGACCTTCTTCTGAATCGGGACTTTCAGAATGACAGGTGATAATGGTGAGGATGGAAAACTGGTTGTCTCCACACCTCTTTGTTGGTCCAACTGTCCCTGCATGCTCTCCACTGCCCTTCTTAAACTTGATAGCTCATCCAAAGATGCCCCCTGGCTTGGAGGCTGTTCGGCGAGCAAAGGTACCAACCTTTCTGCTCGTCGCAGTCCCTCACTCGGAGTGGGCAAATCCTGGAGCTGTTTTCTAGGGTTGCTCGCCGCATTTGGCCCTAGACGCCTGAAGGCAGACTGGGAAAGTCTCTCATGAACTGATGGGCGTGGTTGCTCAAATGTTGCTCGCCCACGCTCTACTTCCTGGCGAGCAACTTTTTCCTGTTGTTGGGGTTGGCCAAGTCTGTCCTGGGCACTGGAACGGGTTGTTCCATAGCTCGACATTGTTGTTCGCCCACGAACAGATTCAGCTTGGACCTCTCTCGGCTCGACCATCTTAGCTTTGCCCTTATCCCGTCTAATCTGGGCACTGTTCACTTCATGTTGTTCGCCTCTGGTTGACCTAGCCCTAACGACTTCTGCGGGTCTGTCCCTAGGCCTCACTTGTGAAGGCCTATTCTGATCTTGCTGTCTCTGTAGAGCCTGGAGAGCAGCAATGGTTTTGGCCAATTCGTTAAGGTTGTTCGCCAGGGCCTCCATTTCAGGTGGGAGATTATGAGTTATGGCAGTATGCTACGATCTATTCACATGTCTAGGATTACGATCCTGGTGGTCGGCCGACGAAGCTCGAGTGGGAGATGCTCTCCTTGACAAGCGTGATGCTTGGGTTTCCTTTGATTGAGGCATTCTGAATTAATTTGTCTTTGTTCTTGTGATGAAGAACACCAAGAACACCAAGAACACTTCTATTTGAATCTTCAAATATTTCTTGAAATTTTCTTCAAATCTCCAAGTTTTTAACTTGAAGTTCTTGATTAATCACACTGAATCGAAGGTTCGAACCCTTCTTCTAGCGCCAATTTGTTGGTGATCAAATTTAGTTGATTGGGTTAGTGACTGTTTTAATTCAGTTTAAGACCACCAATCAATTACGTGTGATTGATTACCACCGTAAATGTTAAATCGAAGATTCGGGATATGAAATAATAAATACGAAAGTCGAAATCGTATTAATTTCGTATGTGTGTACGTTTAGGTGTATTAGTGTGTGTTTTGGGAGTATTTGTCAAATTGAACTTGTATTTCTTAAGCTGGAGAACAACTATTTATAGAGACTAGCAAGCATGAGGTGTCTATGACTCTTGGTCTCCCTAGCTTGCATGCTTGACAAGTATCCTTTGACCTTATTTTGACCTTATCTAAGCTGAATCTTAGTTACAAAGTCTTCTTTAGTCTTATCTCGGACTTCATTGTTGTTCGCCCAGGTTGGCTTAGTTGATCCAGAATAGTTTTTCCATAAAAGTTGTTCGCCCTTTTTAATGTATGGCTCAGAAGTTGTTCGTCTTTCTGTCTTACTCAGATTGGCTTTGGGATCTTGGTCCTTTGTTCGTCGACGTACATCACTTAGGCTGGTAGATGCACCACCTTTTGACAATGTTGCTCGTCATCAGTGACTTGGCAGAATGTTCATATCTGGTCTCGGGTTTTAAAACCCGTTTGCCAGTATGTTGTTCGTCGGTATAGTTGTTCGTCAGTTTATACACTGCCTGGATTGGTTTATGCACCCCGACTTGATTTTCTTTGTTGATCACCTTTGACTTGGTGTTGACTCTTCATAATCCTTTTTAAGGTTTTAATCCTTGTTCGCCTAGCGATAATTGATGTTCGCCTATCAACAGATAGTACAAGAAGAAGTGGATGAGATGGTCATCCTCTCAGACCATGTTGATGAACTCATGGAATCCACAACAACATCACTTCAAAATCTCACTCTTAAAGTTGAAGACTCTCAGCAGATGGTGATTGATGTTGTTGAAGGACAAAGCGTGCTGGTCATAGATGCCTTGAAGAAGCTGGAGCAGAAGGAGGAAGAGGCCAGAACTAAGTTTCTAAAAGAATCAGTGGAGAATGTATCCATCAACTTAAAGTCCTCAGTAGAGGCTTTCTCAGTGGACCTACTTGGGAAGGTTGAAGGGTTGTGGAATTCTAAGCTGACAGAATTCGAGGCCAAGCATGCTGAATTGGGAGCTAAGCTGGGAGAAGTTCTGAAGAAGACAGCAGAAGACTTCCCCACTCAGGAGAAAACAAATGTGTTGATTGATGAGAAGCTAGCACAGTTTGTACAATTTGGACAGACAGCTGGAGCAACCTTGGAGAGGCTAGAAGATAAAGTTGATCATTGCTCAACTGAGCTGAAAGCTTTAGCTCATGATCAACTGAAGCTCAATATCACTGTGGCTGAGTGCATGATTAATGCCGGAAAGGGGGAAAAGAGGATAAGTGCTAAGGATATGAAGCTTGATCCCAAGAACAAAATGAACATTATCCTTGAGACCCCTGACTTTGAAAAAGGCCAACAGGTGAAGAGCACTTTGAAGAAGGTGGATGCTGAGGCACTGAAGATTGCAGAGGCCAAGAAGGGCAAGGAGACCCCCTCAGCTGACCTGTCAAAGTTCAAAGAAGAGCATCTGAAAGAAAAGGAGGAGAGAGCTGCAAAGAAGGGGAAAACCACCAAGAGAAAGGCATATGATGCCCTCTCAGCTGAGGTAGCAAAAAAGACCAGAACCTCAGGGAGGTTGGCAGCTAAATCCATCAACTCATCTGAACCTCCTAAGTCTGCCCCCACAAGAGTCACAGAGCTCACTGAGCTAATTAAAGAGGCTGGAGGGATGAATGAAAGAGCTCGAAAGCTAACAGCTCAGCAGCGGGAAAGGAGAGACAAGGTAGTTGGGAAGATGGAAACCATTGCCGAGCTAGCTGAGAGGAAAAGGAAGGAGAGGCTGTCCACCTTTGATAAAACTACTTCAAAGAAGTTCAGGAGTGGTTATCAAAGATGGGCTGCTAAGCTAAAAAAGGACAAAATGATTTGTCAAAGCCCAAATACCCTCATCTTGATACTTGGGTTCCTAAAAAGCTCAATGATGCTTGGGAAACTGCTAAAAGGGAATTTGTGTATTCCTTTTATGTCAGTGGTGAATTAGGAAGAGATAATGCACAAGAGGTGTTCAACTCATGGTTGTTTGAAGCCTATCCAAAACTCTATCCTGAGATCAGTGATGTTTGGAATGATGCCTTCCCAGATCATGCCTTGAAGGCTCCTGAGCCAATAGTCTACTGGCCTCCTCAAGATGCAACTGGTGCTGTTGATAGAGAAAGGATCACTGAAGAGTGGACATCCTTATGTGAGCATCTTAGACTCAGAGGACACTCAAAGGAAATGATGGAAAGGAAGAACGAGCTGAAGATCAGAGTATTCAAGCAGTATGGACTTGAACCCATTTTCGAATCCATCTGAGAAGTTAGTATCTTTGCTGGGCATTTGTTTATAAGTCCCAGATGTTTTTTAAGTTTGAATCTATTGATAGTAGAATTCATGTAATTTGCACTTCACCATTTATCGTGAAATGAACTCTACTGATGTTTTGCCCAAGATAATATCTCATTATCATTTAGGCTTATGTACTTGAATGTTTTACTTACAAAATCCGTGAACTTAGTATGTCATCTGAAGAACCTCTCTGAAAGAAGATATGTAATAAGATAGGTTCCGGCATAATCAAAAAGGGGGAAATTGTTGGGAAAATGTATAAGACTTAAGTTTTGATTAGATGCCAAAATGTTCCTCCTAAGTTGATTTGTAAGTAAATTATTCAGTAGAGTTAGTGCTTAGTTAATCAGTTCAACTGTTAAGGAACTGAAGTAAAGTTAGTAATTTATAGAGTGTATTTAAGAATGAAGTCTGCTGAAGTCAAAGTTTGCTGAAGATGAAGTTCACTAAAGACAAGTGATCTGAGAAAAAGTCTAAGTCTTGAATGTTTTCTAAGTACATTCTCAATAAGACTAAAACCATCAGGAGAGGACCAAGGTCCACTGATGAGAACTAACAAAGCACATTCAATGCTAAACATATTAAAAGTTGTTAGTTAATCTGGTTGGAACAAGGCAAAACGAATTTCAGTGAAGCTTACAATAAATGAAAGAATAAGAAGGTTCTCTCAGAGGAGTTCCACCTTAAAGCAAGACAAGAATCTGGGCATACAGACTAAAGGTCCAATGAGAAGATAACACGTCAGTGTACTTTACTGACAGCCGACCTGCTCCAGACTGACAAGTGCCAAAAGTCTTTCCCTAGCAATCTACAGAAAGTTGGTGAACAGGCATGGTCTTTCAGCCGTTTCTTGACAAGACTTAAAGCTTCAAATATAGCCGTTTGAGCCAATCAGATACAAGAAGACTTACTTGAGAAGATTCAAATCCAAAGGGGAGATTTTCAAGGAAGCCTATAAATACAGAAGGACGTGCTCATTTCTATGCACGGGAAACTCACAAGATCAAAGCTATCTCTACATTCATAACAACTAGAAGCACTCGAAATTACCATTGTTTCCCAAGTGTTTCACATTTGTAGAGAGCCTAACAAACCTTCTGTAACCAAGCTTAAAAGATATATCCAAATCTTAGAAAGAGATAATCCAATCCTAAGCCTTGAGCTAAACTTGTAAGGATTATCTCAAAATAGTTGGAACCAAAACCCTACTCAAAACCCTACTCAGTGTTTAGGTTGAGAGCTAGTGTTAAGTGGTGTTAGTAAGCTGATTGTTGTATCAGTCTGAAAGCTGGTTTGTTTTGGGAACTAGGACCTGGAACTTTCTAGTGATCAATCATCCTAAGAGAGGATTAGTTGATCAGTGCACCTTGGCACTATAACACAAGGAATTCCAAGTGAAAGAAATTCTCCTGTTTGATTAGGACAGTGGACGTAGGAGATTCTTCTCTGAACCACTTTATATCTTGTGTACTTATTCTCTGCTTTCCTAAGTGTGTGTTAATCTCAAAGTTTATCAAAGTAAAATGAGTTTTCTAAAGGGCTCACTAATCCTGCATCTGAAAGCTAATTAGATAGTAGTTCAACTGAAAGTCTTGAGCTTTCAGTGGAGGTATTATCTCAGTAAGCTTTCACAAAGTAACTCTCAGCAGACCTCAAGTCCACTGACGAGCTACTGTCTTATGTAACATGTTAAGTTTTATAAAGAAGTTTTAATTTGTAACCACAGGTGTATTCCCCCCCCCCCCATACACCTGTTTACTCGTTTCGGGACCAACAGTTCCATAACCCTTCAACCTTCCCTAAAAGGTCAGCTGAGAAAGCCTCTACAGAGGACTTTAGGTTAATGGATACATTCTCCGCTGAATCCTTCAAGAACTGAGTTCTAGCCTCTTCTTCCTTTTGCTCCAGCTTCTTCAGGGCCTCTATCACCAGCACACTCTGGCCTTCAACAACATCTAACACCATCTGTTGTGAATCTTCTATCTTCAGTGGCAGATTTTGGAGTGATTTGGTGGTAGACTCCATCAGCTCATCAACATGGTCTGAGAGGATGACCATTTCATCTACTTTTTCTTGAACAGTTTCTTGGACATCTCTCAGTTGAGCTTGCAGAGAAGGAAGCTTTTCACTTTGAATGAGTTGGACAGCTTCTCTCAGTGGAGTTAGGTTGACCTGGACTGGGGGAATTTCATCAGTTTGAGTACCTACATGGCAAACAATGTTAGTTCTTTCCCCCTCTTTCTCACAGCCTAAGTCACCTGATGTATCTACCTCCATGTGAACTCCCTCCTCCTCTCTCTTCTCACTTTCTCTCTCACTCTCTTTTTCATTTTCAACTCTGTTCTTTTCAGCCAATTCATCCTTTACAGTAATGATTGCTTTAATTTCTCCACTTACAACTCCAGTGATCTCTACCTCCTTTTCTTTTTCCTCAAAATTTTTAACTCCTTCTTTACCAGACACCTCAGCTGACTCCGTAGTCACCACTGAGGGTTGTTGTGGGAGAGCTTCAGTAGACACCTCTACTGAGCCCTCCTGTGGCAAGTTTTGAGCCTCAGTATCTCTTGCCAAAGATACATCCTTGGCTACTTCACCACCACCTTGCTGTGGTGAAGTACCTTCTCCTTGTTCCATCTCATTTTCTTTCTCCTTCTCTCCCTCTCCTCCTTCAACAGATTTTGCCTCCTCTCCAGATACCTTGCTTGCTTCAGCAAGCTTGTCCATAACCAGACTTTGGAAGATCTTCTCATCATAGAAAAGTCTGGTTTTGGTCATGCCTGCAAACTCCAACACCTCCCTTTCTTCCTTCTTCCACTCCTCTGTATTGCTGCTCCAACAGCCATGAGGATCTCTCCCAACCTCCTGTCCTTCAGCTGGACAAGTAGTCTTACTCTTAAAAACATAGCTTTTAGGGTGGGGTACCCATCAAGCTCTGGATATTTGGTCTCCAGTGAGTAAGCTACCTCATCCTTAAGAGTATCCAAAAAGGAGTACTCTTCTTCATCATCTGATGGTAGGGAAGGGGTAGGGGATTGATATCTGTTGGCTCTTCTGGGATGGATTCTAGGTGAATTGTATAGGTTTCAGGAGGGTTGGGCTCATATGAGGTTTGGGTGTCAGAAGGGTTTGGGTTTTGTTCAGTGGGGATGGGTTCAGTGGGGGTTGAGAGCCTTCAGTGGGGGTTTTTGACATCTTGGAAATTTTCTTAATTTTTACAGGAGTACGGGGTTTAGTTTTGGGTTTGATAGGGGTGGGGGTAGGAACATCTGGGTCAGACTCAGTGGATATAACGTTAGGATATGAGTCACGGTTACCTAAAGATGACTCATCAGTGGAGTCTGTGGTTCTGACCTTCTTTGAGGCACTTTCCTTCACCGCCTCAGAAGACCTCTTATTCTCCTTTTTTGAGGCCTTCTCTGCCTCCTCCTCCTTGTGTAAGGCCATCTTGTCACTCGGCTTGACTAGCCACTTCTTCAGTTTGCTCTTTTTCTCCACAGCAGGATTTGCTTCCTCCGTCTCCTCTGCTGCTTCTGGGCTTTCCACTTCCATGCTCAGCTTTCTTGCCTCCAGAGCCTTTCCAGACTTGAATAGAGTCTTCAGATTACTCCATTTCCTATCCTCTATCCAGTCGACTCCCACATCAACATTTTCGATCAAGTAAGAGATCTTTGTGGCAAAGTTCAGCTTACTTGCCAACTGGGGAGTTTTGTCGAGCTGAAATTTTGATTGCTCTTTATTCAATGCCCTCAAGAAAAATTGTTGCCAGTTAAAGCTCTTCTCCTTACTTTCCACTATGGCTTTCATTAGCCTTAGTTTGGGCTTGCTTACTTGCTCCGTGCTCCCTTGATTTCCCAGAATGCATTTCCCAACAATTTCACAAAGAACATTGTATACTGGAAGAAGTAAACTTCTGTTCATTGTGGGACTGTATTTCACTTTCTTCTGCATAATGGTGTATACCCAGTCCTCCTTCTTATCCATGATACAGGTATCCGGATTTGGACCTTCAGATGGAAGTCCAAACAGTTCTTTGAGATCATCACCTTCCAGACGGATCTCCTTCTTCACTTTCTGATGCTCGATGATTTCCGCACCATCCCTCATCACTTTCTTCTTTCTTTACAAGAACAAGAAAGACTTGATCTTGGTATCAGTGTTGGCCACACTGAAGAAGAATTCAATAACTTGTCTATCAAAGTAGTTTTTAGGGTGGATAGACAAGAACTTTTCCAATCCTGCAGTTTTAACCATCTCCAGGGCCTCCTTTATGTGTGCGAATTTTGGCCTGGATTCAATCTCTGGGTTGTCAAACACAACTATGGGCTCATACGAGAAGTTATCTTTGTTGGTAAGAAAACCTAGATTAACTCTGGCCATTTTTGAATTTAGAAGGGATTGAGAAATTTTGCAGAGAGTATTTTGCGAAAGAGAGTAAGTATTTGCTTGAAGAGTGTTCGAAAAGATTCTTAGACTGATTTTGGGGTCTTTTATATGAGTAATGAATGGTGAGATTGAATCCCGCAATCAACGTCTGAGATTAATTTTGGACTTAGATCGTGGATAGTCGAAGGGGTTAGTGGGGAGTTTTTTAGAGATCTTGACGGTTAGGAAAGAACCGCCTAAAATGAGAGGTGTGGATTGAAAGAGTTGGTAGCCGGAAGGTCACATCATCCGGTTTTTAAGACGCGTGGGATAGGTAACTGAAAAAGTAACCCTGACTTGTACAATGCGCATTAATTGCCCGCCTTATCAAAATCTCTTCGAAATAGTGTAAAAAGATTTAATTTTCAGAAAGCACTCATTAATAAAAAAATTGAAATCAAATTTATATTTAAAAATTAAGAGGCTTTCGAATTTGAAAGATAACATAAGTACAAAACATTAACCTCTACTGAGGTTGAACCTCTTCTGTGAATTGAAGCTCTTCTGAGATTAGTGACTCCACTGAGGTTGATCCTCTTCTGAGGTGGGACCTCTACTGATTCGAATTCAACTCTTCTGAGTTTTGAAAAGACTTCATCTTTACTCTCCTGGATCTAGAAGTCCAAGCTCCACTGACAGTTCTTGAAACCTTGCTTCAGCCAAAGGTTTAGTAAATATATCTGCCTTTTGTTTGTCAGTATGAATCTTGAGCATTTTTATATCCTTCTTTTCCACATGATCTCTGATGAAATGATGCCTTATATCTACATGCTTGCATCTTGTGTGGAGAACTGGATTTTCTGAAATAGCAATTGCACTATTGTTGTCACAGAAAATAGGAACTTCATTAGCAAAGATGTTGTAATCTCTCAGTTGTTGTCTTAGCCATAGAATTTGAGCACATCAACTTCCAGCTGCCACTAATACCTATTTCGTTTAGTACTTCAGGTGCTTCTGTTGCGTATAATGTAAATTCCATAGTGGATCAATTCCAACGATCCTTTCAAACTAGTACTTTTTGTAATCGACTCTACAACTTCTTCAATAAACGATATTCAGTTTTAGTAGTGCTTGTGGTTACTGAATTTTGTTTCTTGGAAAACCAAGAGATCAGCTTACTTCCCAAGAAGTGACAAGTGCCTGAGGTTGATTTTCTATCAATTCTGCATCCTCCATAGTCTGCATCTGAGTATCCTGTGAGTTCCAAATTGTCATCTGAGGGATACCTTAATCCCATATTCACAGTACCCTTTAAATATTTGAGAATCCTCTTAGCAGCTTCCAGATGACTTTTCTTGGGATTTGCTTGATATCTAGCACATATGCCAACTGCAAATGTGATATCAGGCCTGCTTGCTTTGAGATACAGTAGAGACCTAATGATTTCTCTGTAGTGAGTCTGGTCTACTGATTCACCATCTTCATCAGGTTCCATCTTGGTGTTGGTGTTGAGTGGAACTCTTGCAACTTTGCTGGTCTGGCATCCAAATTTGTTGATCAGCTCTCTTGTATATTTGGCTTGATTTTTGAAGATTCCTTCAGGAGACTGCTTGACTTGAAGTCCTAGGAAGAAGTTCATTTCTCCCATCATTGACATCTCATATTTCCCTTTCATCAGTTGAGAAAATTTCTCACAGAGGACTTGGTTTGGACAACCAAAGATGATATCATCCACATAGATTTGAACTAGCAGAGTGTCCTCTCCTTTTGTGATCCTGAAGAGTGTTCTATCAACTCTTCCTTTGATTAAACCATGATCCAGAAGGAACTATGACAAAGTATCATACCAAGCTCTTGGAGCCTGTTTTAGTCCATATAGAGCTTTTCTCAGTCTATATACTTTGTGGCTTTCTTCAAAACCTGGGGGTTGCTCCACATAGACTTCCTCATTGAGTACTCCATTCAAGAAAGCACTCTTGACATCCATTTGATACACCTTGAATTTCTTGTGAGCAGCATATGCAAGAAATAACCTTATTGCTTCCAATCTGGCCACCGGGGCAAAGGTTTCATCATAGTCAAAGCCTTCAACTTCAGAATAGCCCTTTGCAACTAGCCTGGCCTTGTTTCTGACTATGAAATCATTCTCATCCTTCTTGTCCTTGAATACCCACTTGGTTCCAATCACATTGCAATGATATGGTCTGTTAACCAGCTCCCATACTTGATTTCTTGTAAATTGGTTGAGCTCTTCTTGCATTGCAATGATCCAATTTGAATCTTGAAGTGCTTCTTCAATGGAACCTGGTTCCTGGTTTGATAAGAAACAACAAAACAATGCACTCTCTCCATGAAAACTTCTAGTTTTGACTCCCGAGGTAGGATCACCTAGGATTAGCTCAACAGGGTGATCTGAGAGCCATGTCCTCCTAGGCTGATGCCCTTTAGTAGAGTTTAACTCTTCTGAAGTTGAGTCACTAGACATAGGAATAAAATCAAATTCAGGAAATAAAATAGAGGGTTGAAGTCCTGAGTCATCATTCAAGGTATTTTCATTCTCAATGGTAGTATCATTGGTTCCCCCTTGAATGATGGGCTCATTAAATGTCTCAGTTGTGGCCACATCTTCATCGACATTATTTACCTCTTGAACTGGGATAGTGTTCATCAGTTCTGTTGTATGTTCAGGAGAGTACTCAGTTGAGCTGTGAGGAGTGGTTTGACTTTGAGTGTCCTCTTTGAATTGTTGATCATTTAGGTTATCCCAGGTTGGGATGTATGTATCAACACAATTATCAGGATATCCTTTTGACTTGATACTCAGTCTAGTTAGTCTTTTGCTTATCACTTCCTCATTCTCCTTACTCCTGGACTCAAAGGTAGATTCATCAAAGACCACATGAAGTGTTTCTTCCACAACTAGAGTTCTACAGTTGTAAACTCTGAAAGCTCTACTGATTTGGGAATATCCTAAGAATACTCCTTCATCAGCTTTGCTATCAAAAGCTTTCAGTTGAGTTTTTCCATTGTTGTGAATGAAACACTTGCAACCAAAGATATGAAAGTAAGGTACCTGCAGCTTTCTGCCGTTCCATAATTCATATGGAGTCCTTCCTTGATGATTGGTTACCATGGACCTATTCTGAGTGTGGCAGGCAGTATTAATAGCTTCAGCCCAAAATCTTTTAGGAACTTGAGCTTCTGCAAGCATTGTCCTTGCTGCCTCCTTAAGAGTCCTATTTCTTCTTTCAGCTACTCCATTTTGTTATGGAGTTCTTGCAGCTGAGGTCTCATGAGCAATACCTAACTCTTTGCAAAAATCAGATATAATTGAATTAATGGATTCAGTGCCCTTATCTGATCTTATCTTTACAATGTTCAGGCTCTTTTCATTGCTAACTTTCTTCAGAAGCTCTGGTAGCCTGAGTTGAGTCTCCTTCTTGCTTGCTAGAAATACCACCCAAGTGTACCTGGAGAAATCATCAACAACAATAAGAGTATATTTTCTCCCATTGATACTTACAGGGGTTACTGGACCAAAAAGATCCATGTGCAATAATTGAAGTACTCTGTCAGTAGAGGTTGCTACTTTGCTTTTGAAAGTTGCTTTCACTTGTTTTCCCTCCTGACAGGCTTTGCAAATATGTTCTGTGTTGTATACTTCATTTGGCATTCCTTCTACCAGCCCATGTTTTGCTATCCTGTTCGTCATCTTGAAGTTCAGATGACTTAGTCTCTTATGCCATAGCCAATTTGTATTAGTTGAGCTTTTTGCAATAAGACATGCATTTGGTGTGCAGGACTTCCAATCTGCAAGATAGACAATTCCCTTCCTTGACCCAGTCAGTAGTACCTGTTGTGAAGATATATTCTTGACAAAACATAGGTTACATGAAAATTCAACACTGTATCATTTATCAAAAAATTGACTTATGGACAAAAGATTATGCTTAAGTCCACTGACATAGGATACATTGCTTACTCTTACTGAGCCAATTATTAAGGTACCATAACCTTTAGTGGCTCCTTGTGAATTGTCACCAAATGTGACTTGTGGGCCTTCTTTCTCAACAAATTCTGTCAGGAGATCTTTGTTACCAGTCATATGCCTGGAACATCCACTGTCCAAGTACCAGACTGAAGATTTTTTACCTTCTCCTTTGTTGAGATCCACTGAGCCCTGCAGTCAAAATCAAGCTTTAGGTACCCATTTTATGTTGGGTCCTACCAGGTTAGTTGTACCTTTCGAAATCCAAATTTGCCTCACTGTTCTAATCACTTTAGGATGACTAATTTGTCTTCCATAAACATCTACATAGATAGTTATCTCCTTGGGTGCCTTAGGAGTAAACTGTCTATGGGTGTCAGCCTTTGAAGGAACAGGAACCTTCTTAACATTCTTCCTTTTAGGCTTGGGTGCACCTGGCCTTAGTTTTTGTTGATAAAGGTATGAAGGACCTTTTCCTTTAGGCACAAAAGGAATATGTCTTCTATATGAGTCATTCCTTGAAGAGTGCTCATGCCTGGGTGCTCTCAGCTGAGATTGCTTCATTTGTGAAGACCTCGGCTGATAGTACCTCTGCTGAGATCTAGTCTGATTAGTCAACTTAGCCTTTCCATTTGGTTTTGGCTGAGTTTGACTTTTCTTTTGTTGGACCTCAGCTGGTCTTTTTCCTTTGTCTAAAGACTGTGGTTGAAAGGTCACAGACTTAACAAAAACTCTCTTTGTGCCACTTGAAGAAGCAACACTCAGAGGACCTTCTGAAGGTTTTGGAATGTAACCTATCCCACACTTGTTATTAGGATTGTTTTGAAAGTTTTGAATCTCCTCTATGGCAAGAGAGGGTTTGTTAAGAGCATCAATCCTTTTTTACAAGGTCTTTTCAGATTTTTGTAAGACATCAATTTTCAGGAGAGAATCCTTTACTTGGCTTACCAATTTTAAATTTTCTTCAGTTAACTTTATCTTAGATTCAGTAAGATCATTTATCAGTTGATCTTTGCCATTTCCTTGACTTTTGAGGGTTTCCACCTCTTTTGTCAATTCAATGGTAGATTGAGCTGAGTTAAGATTTGCCTGATTTCCAGATTCAATTAACTTGGAGTTTTCACTCAGGAGATTTTTGTTTTCATCTTGAAGACAAAAACTTGCTTCTTGCAACCTTGAGAAATCAATCATCAATTGTTCCAAAGCGGACTGAAGATTGAGTTCCTCAGTTGACTCTGAGCTTAGCTCAGGTGTGTGTTCTAGAGAAATGGATGGTTTAGACTGTACCTCTGGTTCTTCTCTTGCCATGAGGCACATATCATCATCACTACTGTCCGAGAACAGTCCATCAGATGACTCCAGATCTTTATCAAAATCCTCAGCCACCATGGCTTTCCTTTCTCCATATCTCCTGTCTCTTTTGGCTTGCCTTTCCTTTCTTTCCTTGGTGCTCAGTTGAGGACAATCATATTGAAAGTGCCCAATCTTCTTGCATTGAAAACATCTGTTGGCATCATCATTCTTTTCCTTAGTAGACTTCTAGTCTTTGATGATGAACCTTCAGCTCTGGTATAGTTCTTGTATTCTATCTTCTTTTCCTGCTCAGTTGAGCTTTTCTCTCCTTCTCTGGTGTCTTTTTGTGGATAACTTCTCCCTTCCATGTTATCCCTGTAAAATCTCTTATGCTTGCCAAAACGTCTGTTAAGTTTTTCAAACCTTCTAGCCATTAGGCTTAGTTCCTCTTGCATCTCAGCCTTGCTCTGAGATTTGCTTGCCTTTGTACTCTTCTATGGCTTTGAGGATTTTGTCTCAGTCTCCTTAGCTTTGAAGGCAATACCTTTCTCAGCTGAGGTCTCCTCAGGAGCCCTTTTCCTGTTCAGATCAAATTCATAAGCCTTAAGTTCAGAGAATACCTGTTGTATAGACATGCTAGATAAGTCCTTGGTATTCTGCATCATTACAGAGTATACATCCCATCTTGAGGTTAAACCTCTCAGGATTTTTAAGGCAACTTCTCTTTTGGTATAAACTTTTCCCAGAGAGTTTATCTCATTCATGATGTCTGTGAACCTCCCATCAAGCTGGTCAATGGTCTCAGTGGGCTCCATGGTGAACTGCTCATACTTTTGAACAACTATAGAAAGCTTGTTCTCCTTTATCTTATCAGTTCCTTCACACATGAGAGCAAGAGTGTCTCAAAGCTCCTTTGCAGTCTTGCAGTGGATCACTCTTCCCATTACAGAATCTGGAATGGTGGTATACAGAATATTCATGGCTATGAAGTTGAGGTTTTGTCTCCTCCTTTCATCTGCAGTGAAGTTATCTTCATCCTTGGGCCATTCTTCTCTTGGATCTGCAATAGTGTCAGCTGTGGTTCTAGGGTTTGGGGTCATAAAAATAAAAGGACCTTTAGTAATCACCCTTAACATTTCATCATGCACACAGGCAAGATAAGCTCTCATTCTAATCTTCCAGAAGTCATAATTTTCCACTGAGAATTGTGGAAGCTTGTGATGAGACATATGGTTCAAGGGATTGACTCCCATGTTGTTCTCTGCTGGTGGTGCTACCCTAGTTGCATTGTCAGCCATAGTATCTAAACAAGTTTATCAAAAGATCAATTCAAATGACCTATATAAAATACCTTTTAGCACAAGGTATACTTAGAACAATGGTCTATTGAACCACGACTCTGATACCAATTGTTGGTCCCGAAACGAGTAAAAACAAGTGTATGGGGGGGAATACACCTGAGATACAAATTTAAAACTTCTTCTTGGTTATCAGGTTACTTAAGACAGTAATTCGTCAGTGGACTTGAAGTCTACTGAGAATTACTTGTGAAAGCTTACTGAGATAATACCTCCACTCAAAGCTCAAGACTTTCAGTTGAACTACTATCTAATTAGCTTTCAGATGTGGATTAATGAACCCTTAAGAAATCTCGTTTTACTTTGATAAACTTTGAATGAATAACTCACACTTAAGAGATAGCAGAAAGTAAGTACACAGGATATAAAGTGGTTCAGGGATGAATCTCCTACGTGCACTGTCGTGATTAAACAGGAGAATTCCTTTCACTTGGAATTCCTTGTGTTATAGTGCCAAGGTGCACTGATCAATAAATCCTCTCTTAGGATGATTGATCACTAGGATAATTCCAGGTCCTAGTTCCCGAAATAAACCAGCTTTCAGACTGATACAAATAATCAGCTTACTAACACCACTTAACACTAACTCTCAACCTAACAACTGAGTAGGGTTTTGAGTAGGTTTTGGATCCAACTGTTGTGAGATAATCCTTACAATTTGGCTCAAGGCTTAGGATGGATTATCTTTTTCTAAGGGTTGGATATAACTTTAAGCTCGATTACAGAAGGCTTGGTATGCTCTCTACAGATATGAAACACTTGGGAAACAGAGGTAATTTCGAGTGCTTCTTAGTAAGTTATAAATGTAGAGATAGCTTTGATCTTGTGAGTTTCCCGTGTATAGAAATAAGCACGTCCTTCTGTATTTATAGACCTTCTTGAAAATCTTCCCGTTGGAGTTTGAATCTTCTCAAGTAAGTCTTCTTGTATCTGATTGGTTCAAACGGCTCTATTTGAAGCTTTAAGTCTTGTCAAGAAACGGCTGAAAGACCATGCCTATTCACCAACTTTCTGTAGAATGCTAGGGAAAGACTTTTGGTACTTGTCAGTCTGGGACAGGTCGGCTGTCAGTAGAGTACACCTACGTGTCATCTTCTTATTGGGCCGTTCAGTCTGCTTGCTCAGAATTATGTCTTGCTTTAAGGTGGAACTCCTCTGAGAGAACCTTCTTATTCTTTCATTTATTGTAAGCTTCACTGAAATTCGTTTTGTCTTGTTCCAACCAGATTAACTAACAGTTTTTAATGTGTTTAGAATTGAATGTGCTTTGTTAGTTCACATCAGTGGACATTAGTCCTCTCCTGATGGTTTTAGTCTTAGTGTGAATGCACTTAGAAAACATTCAAGACTTAGACTATTTTACAAATTAGTTGTCTTCAGCGGACTTCATTCTTCAGCGGACTTCAATCTTTAGCGAACTTCAATCTTTAATACACTCCAGAAATTTCTAACTGCACTTCAGTTCCTTAACATTTGAACTGACTTTCTAAACTATAACTCTACTGAACAATTTTACTTACAAATAACTTAGGAGGAACTTTTTGGCATCTTAATCAAAACTTAAGTCTATACAATTTCCCAACAGTTTTGAAGAAAGAAGTTAAATCTAAGAATGAATATCAAATAAAAAAATCAAAGGTCTCACATAATACGTATTGAAGAACAAAAGAAAGAAAATCAAAATAAAAATCTAAACTATGAATTCGTTATGCCAAAACCTCGATTACACGTAAAATATGCTTGCTCCAACTCTCGATGCTCTCCTCTCTCCAAAAACTATCTCTATGTGTGAAGTGGTCGTAAAAAATGAGCTTGGAATGATGTATTTATAGATATGGGCCACTTCGGATAACATCGGGCCGTAAAACGAGTTGAACAGGTCAAAATTGCACACTTTTGGGTGATGGTCGAGCGGTGGCGCTCGACCCCCTCTTTGCTTGAATGGGGGTGCTTCCAGTGGGCGTTGGGCGCTCGAGCTGCCACTACTCGAGCGGTGGCGCTCGAGCTAACATGCTCGTATGGTGGCGTCGGTCGAATGGGGTCGCTCGAGCTGAGGTGCTCGAGCGGTTCTGGGGCTTAAATGGTGGCGCTCGACCTCTCTTGGTCGAGTGGTTTCTCTTCTTAAACTTAGTAATACTTTTCCTAGCATGAACTAATACTATTCGTATTTCTTCAATATCTTCTCATCCGGACATCCGTTTGAGTCGATTCAAAGTCCTACGAACTCCATATTTCGCCCTCTATCCATCTATGAGCATCAAAGAGGCAAATTCATCAGTTTATAAAAATAATTCTCATTTGATTCCAAATACTCATCGAATTCACTCAAAATATGGGCAAAACGAGCTATAATTCATAACAATTTCACGCCTAATCAACCCCCCAAACTTACTATATTGCTTGTCCTCAAGCAATGAAATAATAAATCAAGTGAAATTGTTGAGAATGAATCAAAGAATCCAATCATGCAAGTAATTGAACTCAAGCTTCAAAGATCGATCAGTCATACACAGACTCACCCCCTTCATCATACATAGTGAAATAACCATAAGAAACACCAAGATCAAACATGGATGTGCACTCAACGATGTGTTTCACTCCCTCACAAGTGTATATCAATATTAAGGGACTTACTCAATCAATCAATCATACATATCAGCAGCCATAGGCTTGTAAGCACTCTCAACTTCAGCCATACTCTAGAATCCATGCCGAATAAAAAGGGACTTTATCAAGATTGTAATGTAGGCTCTTTGGACAGGTGGGGTAACTATATGGGATAAGTGACTCAAGTGAATGGAGAATAGAAAATCAAACTTCAATATTTTGAGACGAGGAACAGAATACTTCAAACATCTTTTTTCACTTTTCAATCACTTCGCTCTTTTTTTTTCCTTTTTCACACATACATATGAGCTCATTTTTTCTTTTGCTCATTCTCAAATTTTTGGTCTTCCCCACAACTCAAATTCTCATCACACCTTCTTCTCAATTAATCTCAAGAATTAATAATTCTCCTTTTTCAACTCAACTCGATCCCTTTCTCATTCACAACTTTTCCTATTCTCCACTCACATTGGGACAAAAAGAGTTTACGAATTTGGTTAAGTTTAAATGTGCTAGCAAATAAAATAGGCTAAGGCTCAAACGGGCTAACAAGGGATAAATATCATTGGTAGGGAAAATTTGGCTAAGTGGCTCAATCAAATCAAAGATGGCCTAATATCACTTTCGGCATATCAAACTAGACACAATCAAGAAGCGAGAGCACACACAAGTTCTAGCATCCTCTAAGGTGACGATCCACTCACAAACAAAGAGATCAATATAATGAAATTTTAATCTCAAGAAGGCTCAAATCTCACAACTTTCACATCCATGCTAGTCCTAGTGAATTCTCACTTTTATCACACAAGTATTCAAAAGGGAAGTTCGTAAGCATACGAGTTCCCTCTCAAATCAACTCTAACTCCTACACTCACACAATCCAGACTCTAACTCAACTCCACAAATCACTAACTCATACTCACACTCAAAGATCGCAATCAACAAGCATAAGATGATTGATAAGCATGAAATATGTAGTAGCACATCAAAGCAATATCAGCTCAAGGAGCATCTCAAGACTCAATATATAACCAAACTCAACCCAAAGAGAGGGTGTGCGCCTGTGCAATGTAACCATAAAATATATAAAAACTCCACCCCCCAAACTTCGACCTTGTGAAGCGGTCTAAGTTTGGGGTTGTGGGTTACCTCATCCAAATAATTCAGTTTCTCTCAACAACATAGCACACTCCCTTATCTCGAGTTGGTCCCTTCAATCTCCACTTTTTTGGCACTCCTTCACCCTCAAGGCAAGCCTACAAAATAAAAATCTCAAGTACGAGGTTAAAACATACGACTCAAAACAAAACGCCTACAACTAAAAACACTCAAAAGCAAATAAAAATGGGTTGTCTCCCACTCAGTGCTATTTTTAAGGTCCTCATATCGGACCGAGCTCAAAAGAGCTTATGGGACATGATACTCAAAATTACCTCCCTTACTCTCATAAGAGTGGTGGTTGAATTCCTTTCCTTGATGCCCCTTCATCATGAGTTCCTTTGCTTCCTTCTCAACCTCAAGGCATCCACTACTAAATACATTTTTACCTCTGGTGGTGGTGTCAACTTCTTCTTAGCTCTCCACGGAGGTACCCACTTCTTGATTTTTGGCTTCAACCTACTCCTCCTTCTCCCTCCAATTTGGCCATGTCCACACTTTTAAATTCTTCATCCTTCAACTCCTTGCCTTTATCCCTATCAAGACAATCAAGATCATAATGCTCAAAGGTTAAATCATTAAGTGAAGGATTATCATAATCACGTATATAAGAAAGGTTAGTGATAGGAGGTATGTCATCAACACAAGGATCAATGGCATCAATGGAATGATAGCTCTCATCTTCCTTCGGGTGTTTCATGGCCTCATATAGGGAAATTTTCACCTCTTGATCATATACCTTTACCGTGATCTTCCCATTCGCCACATCTAACACCATCCCAGCCGTGGCCAAGAAAGGTCTTTCCAAGATCAAAGGCACGTGCTCATCTTCCTCCATGTCGAGCACCACAAAATCGGCTGGAAAAATATGATCTCCCACCTTAACAGGGACGTCTTCAAAAACACCTTGAGGTTGAGTAATAGACCGGTCGGCTAGTTGAATCATCATCATTGTCGGCTGAAGTTCTCCGTCATCCAGCTTCTTGAATAATGACAAGGACATAAGATTGATGCTCACTCCAAGATCACACAATGCTCCCTTCTTGACTCCATTCCCAATATCACATAAGATCGTAAAACTCCCAGGATCTTTCAACTTCGGGGGAAGCGCTTTGTGCACTAATGCACTCACCTCATGGTTCAGCTGCACCAGCTAGGGCTCATCAACTCTCCTCCTCTTAGCTATCAAGTCCTTCAGGAACTTGGCATAATTAGGCATCTGTTCCAAAGCATCATAAAAAGGTATGTTAATATGTAGCTTTTTAAACACATCAAGGAATTTTGCGAATTTCTCATCTAGTTTCTTTTTCATAAAACGATGCGGATATGGGATGGGTATCACAGATTTTGGTACCCCCCATTCATCTCGCTCGGTCTTCCGTAACATTCTTCCTTGCTTCTTTTGTCTTCTTCCACTTTGGAACTCTCTCAATCTCCTCAATCTTTTCCTCCTCAAGGTCTTTGCCCTTCTGGGACTCATCCATATCAACCTCCTTCTCAACTTCTACCTCAACTGTCTCACCTCCATCTTTCTTATGTTCTTGTCCCTCCATCTCAATCTCTTCTTGGGGTGTCTCTGAGTCAGCAGGCATCTCAGGGCCATCATATTTGGTTCCACTTCTTAGCTGGATCATCTTACATTGCTCTTTTGGGTTCCCCTCCGGCATAGAAGTATATTTCCCGGGCTCTCTACCCAATGATTTCGTGATCTGGCTAATCTGGTACTCCATGGAAGTGAACCGCCTATTGTTCTCTTGCTGGATTCTATTCAGCTCCATATTCCTCTTCTGGAGGTCTTGATCACGCTGATCATTCTTCTTACTCATCTCTTTCACATCATACTCCAAAGAGGATAGCATCTTACTACCTTCTACCTTGTGAAGAATGGCACGTAACATCTCATCAATGGTAAGGCCTCCTTTTCCTCCGGGGAGTTTTGAGCCAGGGTCGACATTTGGAGGTACAGTTATCCCTGCTCTCGGATTGCTGTAGGACAAGTTCTCATTCTTCCTCCATTGATTCTGAGGAGGTTGCTGGCCTCCTTGGTACCCTTGATTATTCCTCCACTGATTCTGGGGAGGATGTGGACCCAGTAGTACAAACGGTTGACCATAAGTTGGTCGCTCCTGATAATTTCCACCTTGATAGCCATTCTGATTATAATTAGGCCCCCCCCATACAGTTGTCTTCCTCATGCTGGCTTGCTGGGTGATCCACTTTCTCACTCACTGCAGTATTCCCTCCACTCAGATTCTGCCCAACCTCTAGATTGCTGATCTTCTCCATCATTGCCATCAACAGCTTTCTAGTACCCTCACTCTCATCCATCTGATAAGCTCGCTGAAATTCTTGTGCCTCATTCCATTGCCCCGCATTCTTGATAATGTTATCAACAATCTCTCTACACCGAGCTGCACCGCTGTTCAGGAATACTCCACTAGTACATGCATCAAGGTGGTCTTGACCCGCCTTACTTGCTCCACAGTACAAATACGCCATGATGTTACCTTCATTGTACCCGTGTTGTAGGCACTCAATGAGCATATTATAGTATCTCTCTCAAGCCTAACGTAAGTCCTCTCCTGGCTTCTGCTTGAAAGATGAGATCTCTAGCCTTGCTTTGATTGTTCTCAACGGAGGGTAGAATCGTTCGAAAAACAGACACTCGAGCTTGGCCCATGTGGTTACACCTCCCCTTGGGAGCGTGTTATCATACCACTCCATCGCAATTCCAGTTAAAGAAAACTGGAACAACCTGAGCCTCTTGGCATCTTCAGACATTCCATTATGGTTGAAAGTTGAGGCAATCATAAAAAAATTCCTCAAGTGAGTATGAGGATTATCCTTTCCGACCTCTCCCCTAAATTGGTTCTCGACTAGCATCTTCAGGATCCCTGGGAGATAGAAAAGTTGTTTGTCTCTACTGGTGGCAATGCTACACCATCATAATACCATTGCGGCTGTGCCGCAAACCTTCCTCTGATTGACATACCAGGATTAGCGTTCTGAGGAACGTGCTGAGGATAAACTGGTGGTAGAGGTATATGTGGGATAGGTGGTTGGTTATAATTGGGTTGTGTGGGATAGTATGGTGGATAAGGGTATGGTGGGTATGGGTATGGTTGGTTATGTTGGTATACTGGGTTGTTGAAAGGGTTATTTGGGTTTTGTGGGTTTTGATTGATGACTTGATTCTGGTTTTCAGTGGGATTGCTCTGGTTATGTGGGTTTGGGTTTTGGTTGGTTCTTTCCCCTTGGGGTGCTAGCTTTGGACTATTGACTCCCTCAGTTCCCTCAACCCTCTTCACATTCTGATTAAGCCCTTCTGTCTCAAGACCCAAATCTCCGCCTAAATCCAAATTCATGTCATCACCTCATGCGGTATTTATCCTTCTCTGGAAGACTCGATTCCTTCTGGCTATAGTCTCAGGGTCTATCTTTGTTCGATCTTCGCTCATTTCTCCATTCGAGCGTGTTTTCATATACCTGAGTACTCAACAAGAAAGATCAAACGCATCAGACTACAAGTAATAGAACAGAAAATAAAAGCACTCACTACTAACTACTAAACTATCTCCAAGTCCTACTCAATGGACATACATCGCACTTCCCTAGCAACGGCGCCATTGACTTGAACGCAAAATACTAGCTTGACTAGTAGTTACCCCACAAGAGTATGGGATCACAGTCGTATTGGCAAGTATAGAGACCAAGTATATCGTACCCAAGGGAAAGTATGTATACGAATAGAGCCCTGAAGATCTACGCGTCGTAATTAATATGAGTGTGTGTTCGGGTTTAGGAATGTAATTAAACTACTCTAAAGTCTACTTATATCACTACAAATAATAAAATCAAATAAATAACTAAGGGTTTAATCAAATATGGAATGGTGATGCTCAGGATAGGAATCCCTACGTATACTAACGGAGCTAGTACGATAATTAAAACAACTGTGATGTGCAAGTATTAATCCTAAGTGTACTAAAACTAGGCAATCAACTTCTCTAATCTAGCACCAGATTGAAGACTAAAAGCTCAAGAATTAACCCTAATACTTTGTCAAGTCAACCTACTTCACAACCCACTAAACAAGTTATATGGATTATGCTTAATTAATGAGACTCTTATTTACCCAAGGTGATACGGTCGTCCTCCCTAGATATCGTTAAGCCTATTCATTATTAAAGAGTGATAAGATCCTTCTCTCTCTAATAATTTTCGTACTCAATTCCAAGATAATTCTAGGGTTTATTTTAAGAATTTAATTAATTAAGTGAACTAGCACTAAATATCACGAGTTACCCTAATTACGTACCAACATCCTACTTCTACGAGTTCATCCTACCCCAAGCATACAAGGGTTTTAGCCTAGCATGGTTTTAATAATAACGAAAGCAATTAAATAAGCAACGAGCATAAACATGACGAATTGAATTGAAAAACTCAAGAACATAGACTAGGGTTTTGAAGAAAGAAGTAAATCTAAGAACGAATATCAAATAAAATAATCAAAGGTCTCACGTAATAAGTATTGAAGAACAAAAGAAAGAAAATCAAAATAAAAATCTAAACTATGAATTTGTTATGTCAAAACCTCGATTACACGTAAAATATGCTTGCTCCAACTCTCGATGCTCTTCTCTCTCCAAAAACTATCTCTATGTGTGAAGTGGTCGTAAAAAAACGAGCTTGGAATGATGTATTTATAGAAATGGGCCACTTCGGATAACATCGGGCCGAAACGGGTTGAACAGGTCAAAATTGTGCACTTTTGGGTGGTGGTCGAGCGGTGGTGCTCGACCCCCTCTTTGCTCGAATGGGGGTGCTTCCAGTGGGCGTTGGGCGCTCGAGCTACCACTGCTCGAGCGGTGGCGCTCGAGCTAACATGCTCGAATGGTGGCTTCGGGCGAATGGGGTCGCTCGAGCTGAGGTGCTCGAGCAATTCTGGGGCTCGAATGGTGGTGCTCGACCTCTCTTGGTCGAGTAGTTTCTCTTCTTCAACTGAGTAACACTTTTCCTTGCACAAACTAATACTATTCATATTTCTTCAATATCTTCTCATACGGATATCCGTTTGAGTCGATTGAAAGTCCTATAAACTCCATTTTTCGCCCTCTATCCATCTATGAGCATCAAAGAGGCAAATTCATCAGTTTATAAATATAATACTCATTTGACTCCAAATACTCATCGAATTCACTCAAAATATGGGCAAAACGAGCTATAATTCATAACAATTTCACGCCTAATCACAGCCGAGAGAAATCAACCATCAATTGCTCAAGAGAGAGTTGAAGGTCAATTTAGGTTTGGCAATGGGGCAGGGTCGGGTGCTAATCCTCATCCCCGTCCCCGCGGTCGCAGGGAATCCCCGTCCCCGCAAACTTCACGGGGAAAATTCTGTCCCCATTCCCTGCCGGGGAATCCGTCCCCGCGGGGTTTCCCCATTACCCGCTGCCTTTTTTTTTAATTTCCAAAAGATCTAAAAAAAATCACCATAAAATGCATACAAATTTATAAAAATTATGTCTAAAATTCAAAATACAAATTAAAAGCATCATACATCAACAACAATTGGAAAGAAAGCTAGGGTTATCTTTTTTTATTTATATATTTATATTTATTTATATATATTTATACTTATATATATATATAGTTAAGCGGGACCTCGCAGGGAACGGGGTTGGGCATACAGTCCCCGTCCCTGCCCCGATCCCGCCCACGGCGTAAAAAAATCCCCGTCCCCGTCCCCATCCCCGTTTGGTTCGGGGCGGATCCCCACGGGGACCGGGGATTCCCCGTCCGCTACCAAGCCTAGGTCAATTTCTCTTAGTTGATTCTGAGCTATGCTCAGGCGCGTGAGCAGAGGAAAAAATGCATGCTGAGTTAGGAGTTTACCTCAGGTTCCTCACTTGCCATGAGGCAAAGATCATCATACTCATCATCAGAGAACAAGTTAGAAGAGTGTTGTCCTGGACCGTCAGAGTCAGAAGCATCACCAACAATCATTACTTTCCTATCTGTATATTTCTAATCTCTCTTTGACCCCCTTTCATCTCGTTCCCTGGCACTGAGATCTGGAAAATCGTACTGAAAATATCTAGTCTTGTTGGGTTCATTCGCAACATCTTTCTTTGGTCCAGGGTTCCTTCTTGAGTCAGGTTCTCTGCGCCCGGATGAGCATCCATCAGGTCTAGTTGAGTATCTTTGATCACAAGCACGTCTCCAGTCTACCTCTTCTCGATCATGTCTCCGGTCAGAGTTTCACCTGCCTTCATACCTTCTCGAGCTATTCTGACTATCTCTTTTCCTGCCTCTAGTGTCCTGATAGTACTTCTTGTATCTGTTAAATCTTGAGTTTACTTTTTCAAATCTCCTGCCATCATAATGTACTCCTCAGTTATTTCATCTTTGGTCATCTCCATCAAGGATTTGGATAGAGAATCAACAGGTTCAGATTTTGCCTTGAAAGACACATTTTTCTTAGGGACTTTCTTTTCCTCTTCAGTAACAGTTGTCTTTTTTTTTCTCTCTTATTCAGGTCATACTCAAGAGCTTTCAATTCAAAGAAGAGTTGTACTGAAGTTATTTTGCTCATATCCTGAGGTGCCGTTTGGTTTGAAGGACCGATTGATTAGATGGGATTGGATTAGGTTAGATTAGATTAGATGAGATTGGGTTAAATATGATTATTTGAGGAGGAATGTATGTTTGGATTGTAGGATTTTTTTTTATTGAATGATTAAGTAGGTTTAAAGTGCAATATACTATTTTTACCCTCAACTAATTCAGCCTCCAAAATATTTCTTTTCTTTCACAAATATTGTGAGGAAAAATTAGTAATTTGAAAGTATGGGACTATGTAGTCCCACCATTCCTAAGGGATTATTTAGTCCCTCATTTGATGGATTAAGTAGGTTTATGACCCGGACCCTTATTTTATTCTGGGCCTTAAACCTTCAATCCAAACACAATATTACATGGGATTGAGTGGGACTAAAACTTTAGTCCCACCCAATCCGGCAAACCAAACGACCCCTGAGTGTTTTTAAGCATGATAACACTATTGTCTCATCTCTCAGGGAAAGAGTTCAGTATTTTGGAAGCAATTTCTCTCCTAGAGATCTCCTTCCCAAAGATTAGTAAGTAATTTATCATTTAGATAAATATGGACTCCATCTGGTCTATGGTCTCCTCAGGTAACATCTCGAAGCTCCCAATTTTCTCGATTGCAATGTTCATCTTGTTCTCTTTAGTCTTTTCAAATCTCTTGCACATTAGGGCTAGCTCATCTTATACCTCATTTGCAATTTTTAGATGCATCAGTCTTGCTGACTCCTTGAATGGAACCATGTGAAGAATGATTTTCCTTGCTATGCTGTCAAGTTCAATCTGTTTGATCTGGTCTGCAGTGAGATCATCCCTGGGCTTTGGTAAAGGATCTCCAATGGGCACGTCTGGATACCCTGAGCCTTTGGTGTTCTTCACTGTGAACTGAATAGGACCATTCCTGATCACAAGGTGCATCTGGTGATAGATGGCATTAAGATGTGCAAGTAACCTGAACTTCCAATAGTCATACTTAGTGACAGTGAATTCAGGTAATGATGTTTCGAGCCGGCATGAAGTCAAGATGCAACTTTTTAGAAAATATCTACATCTATTCAGATGACCACCAAAATTTTCTCCTTAGAAATTATTGACATTCAAAGTCAGTAGTCTTTTGAACCACAACTCTGATAACACTTGTGGTCCTGGACGAGTCTAGAATACGTGTAAAGTCTTGATCATTTTTTCTCCCTTGGTAGTGTTATAGTCTCGAGCTCTTTGGAGTGTGAGATTTGATTATTTTTGTATGGGTATGTTATTTGCTTCAGGACAAGCAAATATTTAATTGTGGGAGAATTTATGCATAATTTTAGTTTGAGGAAATTAATTTTTAGTACAATTTTTTATTTCAATTAGTTATTAATAATAATAAAATTTGCTATTACAACTTTACTCAATTTATATAGTATTTTTCTTATCTATTTTGCCCTTTTGTTATTTGTTTTGTAACGTTGTTTTTGTAACGCCCCAGTTTTCCAAAGTGAAGATTCCACACTCAAGAAATCTGAGTCGTCACTTAGTGACAAAAAATCGAACTTTTTTTTGTTTAAAAGTATTAATGACAACATCATAGACAGCGGAAGCATATAATTTTCGTTATGAAAAACGCGGTGACCGTTTTAAAAATTTAACATGAAAAGATCTTTATAAAAAGTTTGGCACAAAACAAACATTAGATTTAAATACCATGCATAGTTAATCGTCAAGTGACCATAAGACCACTTGTTATTCCGGCATACAAATTTAATTCATATAATACATTATTTTCACAAAAGTATCATCATAATAACATTAAATATCATCGGACCCATATCACACCTTCTCCAGCTCTGGCTCCCTTCATCAAACCCTGAAATTTGTTAAAAAAAAGTTGAGATTTGAATTCTCAGTGTGGATGGTCTGCATGCTATTACACGAAAACGACAGTACGCAAATCATAACATTTTTAAAAAACATTTTTCCTTTCATGTATTTTGTCATCATGGTGCTTAGCTACACAAGCCAGACCATTACGTATCATTTGAAATAACATTCATCTTATAGCCCGCAAGCTCTGTCCACCACGGCGCCTAGCTACACAAGCCAGATCGATACATATCATTTGAGATATATTAGCTCGAAAGCTCTTTTCCACCATGACGCCTAGCTACACAAGCCAGACCATTACATATCATTTGAGTTATTTTAGCTTGAAAGCTTTTTTCCACCACGACGTCTAGCTACACAAGCCAAACCATTACATATTGTTTGAGATACCATATATCATGTAATAACCATGTGACCCGAAGGTCAAAACATTCGCATACACCAATAATCGCATAATATTCCATGTAATGCATAAGAACCACCCACCTCAAACGTTTTTCCTTTTCGTAAAAATCTAATTTTTGCTTTCACCCGAAAATCCTCGTCACCGTAATCGTACTCAACCTAGCACAGATTTGTTGCACTTTAATAATCTTTTACTTTTCAAGTAATGCTTTATGTATTTAATTTAAGAGCATTTGTAGATATCACTTAGGTTTATCTTAGATTTCAACAGACAGAGCATATTGATCATATAACATTTCTTCCGTAACTTTTCCCCGATTGAGGATTTTAGGTCTTCAGTTTATTTTTCACATTCGAAGTTCTTTTAATACTTTCTCAATTCTTCTTACAATGCATCAATCAAGTCTCTTAGTATTATTTAGATTGTTAATAATTTTGAATGGGGACGTTAATCTCCTTTCGTTTGTCTTCTTATTTAAAGACCTTATTCTTCTTTAAATTCTTTAAACATGATTTTCTAAGGAAGCAATCTTTAAAAAAAATAGATTCACACATTCTTATTCACTTTAATTATCAATGTCTTATAAATTTTCTTAAAAGTTTATACATGTTGGTCCGATAAGGAGTTGTACTTTGTTTAGTGTTTTATCACTTATAGAGTTTACGAAAAGCTTTTAATGTGACTAGTGTTTACTTAGAATATGAATTCTCATTTAGGCATGTATTGTATACTTAAGTATTTGGAGTTTTATAAGATTTCTTTATGCTTTCTCTTTTTAAGGACACACATAGAAACATATAGTCTTTACTCTAAAACAAACACTAAACAACACAGCATTCCCATGTATTCACATAACACTTAAGTGTCTTAAGTTAATGTCTATCATGTTCATTAATTTAAACAAGAAGGAAGTTCATTCTTAAGTTGAAATAAGGAAAACGATTTGAGGAATCACATCCGAAGATGAGCAGTTTGCTCCTTCGGATGTTCATCCCCTAATTTTAACCATTTTTTAAAGGATTAATAACAATGAGGGGCACATTTTGCCCCAAAAAAACAAAAAAGGGCACTACTTTTTGAAAATAACAATAAGGGGCAAAACACAACCTAAACCGCCCATCAGCCCACCCCACCCACCTCCAAAAAGTTAAGATGTGACATAAAGTAATACTTTTTGAATTTTTCGATTGTGCAATTTTAATAATATTTTGCACTCATTTTTTGCACTCACATAATTATTATTATTTTAGATTATATTTTGAAAAGTATGCATTTTTACTAACATTTCACACACAAAATTATTGTTGTTTATCAGGGTATTTGAGTGTGCAATTTAAATAGATTTTTGCAGAGATATTTTGCAGACATAATTCTTGATGTTTATTAAGTTATTAATGGTGCAATTTCAATAATTGTTTGCCCAAGTATATTTATTGTTACTTTCAAGGTTTTTTTATTGTGTGTGCAAACTTCGTGTATTTTTGCTCATACATTTTTCAGTTATTTATTGAAAATAATATTTTAATAATATTTTGCACACGGATATATATGTCAAAAACACCAATTACAATGATAAGTAGAAATTTTTACATATAAAAAGTTACAGCTTTCAATTAAATATATGAATTTTTACATATTCAAATCAGAAACCAAGAAAAATGAAAGGAACCAAAAAATAGATAAAATTGCACGAATTGATGAATAAAATTCCTTCGTACGTCACAACCAAAGTTAATCTTCAATTCTGCATCATCATCAAATATTTCTTCATCAACACACTATCCATGAATAAACAGAAATTAGGCCTACTAAAAATATCCATGAATAAGTAGAAATAAGAAACCAAAAATGAAATGATGTTTAAAAGTTTATGCTTTCACCACCATTCTTATGTATTTTTTTTTCGGTTACACAAGGATTGAACGAATTGATGCCTGTCAAAATGAAAATACAAATCTTTTTAGTCTTACCTTGTCGGCGGCGGATCTGAGGCAGAGGAATGGCGGTGGCTCATAGACGAATTTGGGCGAGACTGGAAGGACTCATGGCGGCGAATATGGGTGCACGCCGAATTTCCACCGCCTCAGCCTTGAGGGTCGCCACAATTCAGAAGAGGGGCTCCAAGCGGCACCGATTAGGAGGAGGTTTTCAAATCGCATAGATCTGGGATAGATCTGAAAGGGGGACTCAATTGGCGGCTTGATGGAAGAGGGACGACGGCAACAGAACTCCATGTGGCGTTGCTCAGCGGTCAGACCCAAGGCAGTGGATCTGGGCAGCATGGTGGCAACGGAACTCCAAGGGAACTCCAAGCAGGTGCATCAGATCTATTGAGTACTCACGGCGGTGCTCAATCACTATATTTGTAGGCGGTGCATGGAAGCGGTCGGCTGAATTTTAGAATAAAAGGGCTGGGGAGGTTCACGGCGGCGCATGGAGGCAGTAAGCAGCGTATGGAGGCGGTCGGCTGAGAAATGAGGGTGGGGAGGTTCACGGTGGCTGGATTTTAGAAAAAATGGGAAAATGGGGGTGGGGGTGGGAAAGGCCACGACTGAAATTTAAGGGAGAGAGAAATGGTATTTTTGAATATTTTTGGAAGGAGAGAGATTATATTGGGTGGGGTGGGGGGTAAGGTCCGTGGGTGGGAAAAAGATAGGGGTGGTTATGTGGTATTTTGGCCTTCTATGAAATTATTTTTTAGGCAATGCCCTTATTTGCAATAACATTATACAAAATGCCCCTCAATGTAAATGCCCCTTTTTAAAAATACTAAAACACATCCATTCACCATGAAATTTACACAGTAGGTACCTTTTTAAGTGTTCTTCACATATAATTTTTTTTTCATGTTATTTGGTTTAAGAAAATATGAGTTCTAGGTTTGTTTCCAAAATGTGAACGTTACTTTCTAGAAGTTCATAGTATGTGCGCAGTGCTAAAAATAACTTTGGTAAAACTATTTATACTGATGTAAAAATCATGGGAAAATCCATGGAGATAGCTAACGTCATGTAGTATTTTATCATATTTTTTTATAAAATCCAAACTTGACTCGAAATATACATTTTTGCCTATGAAAGTGAAAAATGTAGCAGTTTCGTCACACATTCTTTAAGAATCCATAACTTATCATAGGAAATTCCAAAAGTGCTCAAACCAGTGGCAAATGAAAGCTAATTCAATATATTTTCATACCATACAAACATATTTCCGAAATTTATAATAATTATAGTGTCAAAAATTTGTACAGAAGCTATGTTATTGTTCACAGTGTGTGGTATGTGTGCATACTTTCACTTGTATTCCCTATTTCACAACTATCATGCAATTAACATTTTAAAACCTTAATGTACATCATTCAAGACTCCATTTAGCATATACTTAAACATTCAAAAGTAAGATAGCCCTAAGGTTTCATGATTTCTAAGCAAGCAACAATAACGACAACATCTCAAGGTAAAATATTCATATTAGCTATGTTTTGTGTTGAAGGGTTTTACAACCTTTGTAGACTTGTCTTCTTAAGCTAGAGGGTCTTATTAGCTCTTCTATCTTTTATTTCTTGATGGGGATGAGGGTGTTGATAGGCTAACATCAATTTTGGCCTGACGAACAAGAGTTAGGGCATAATTGAAGACTAAGAAGCAAGATACCCGGATCAGAGATGATTAACAAAGAAAATCAAAGGGGAGTGCATAAACTAATTCGGGAAGTGCATTTTGTGACGAACAACACTCTCGACGAACAACATTCTGGCGAACAAGTCCTAAGACCGGAGGCCAAATATGAACCCTACACCAGGTCGTAAATGACGAACAACATTCCCAACAGAAGCTCACCCACCTTGAAACATCTGGGCGAGCAGCTTGTAAACCATAAAGTCAGAGAGCGAACAACTTCTACAGAAAAAACTACAAATGATCTACCAAGCAAGCATGGACGAACAATAATGGATCCAAGATAAGACCAAATACAAGACTTTGTAACTAAGTTTCAGCTTAGATAAGGTCAAATGTGGTCAAAGGACACATGTCAAGCATGCAAGCTTGGTAGTCCAAGAGTCATGTACACCTCCTACTTGGTGGTTAGTATAAATAGTTGTTCTCCAGCAATAAAATTCAAGTTCAAATTCACAAATACTCCAATTACACACACTCATACACCTAAACGTATATACACACGAAATAAATACAAATTCAATACTCGTATTTACATTTTAATAACCCGAATAATCGAATTTACCATTTACGGTGGTAATCAATCACACGTTCTTGTTCGGTGATCCTAAAACCAGTTAAAAATAGCCATTAATCCTCACGATTAGAACCGATCACCAACAGAAGGCTCCTTGAAAGAAATTCTTGACTTTGAGCTAAAACAAAACAAGAGTTGGAGTTAGAAAATAAAGATGAAAGTTTCATAAACTTGAAAAGGAGAGGGGGATGAATGACTCATTTTTGCTTGGAGATAACTTCAAATCTTCACATCAACACCAATGGAAGCTTGATACTTGAGATTAGAGTCCTTCTATTGTTGAAATGGGAGAAGAAAAACTTGTTCTCCATTGAAAGAATGGTGGCCAAAAAATTGAGAGAGAAGGGGGGGGGGGGGGTTTCTTGTGCTTCTTTGGGTGAGTTTTGTAGCAGCCAATAGAGGATTTGAGCTCTATTTATAGATGGTAATGAGGACTAATTGCTGGACATGAGGGGTGTAGGGGAGAGGGGTATAGGGCTTTGGGGAAAAGGGAGGTATGATATGTGTTTTTGAATTAAAACTAGTGTTTCTCCCGTGCGATGCACGGATTGAAAATTATAAAATTTAAATGCGAAATTGCATAATAAATTATATCTAAAATTTAAATTAAATAAATTTAATTCCATAAATCAATTAATATGTAAAAATTATATTGTATATTATGTGATTATTACAACTATTTAATTAATCATACAATTTTCAATAATTTATTAAATTCATACTAAAATTCATAAAATGATTTTTATATTTAACAAAACTTATATAGTCTAAATAAAAATTATTAAAATTGAATCCATCATATATAGTTAAAGTCAATAAAAAAACACTTTAAAAATAATAAAATAAATATTTTAAATATGATTTTTCTTTTTATATGTGTAGTATATATGTTAAATTAAAAATGTTTAAAAGATAATTTTGTTGATATATAGTTTGTTGAAAATAGATTTAACAATAATAGCTTAATTTTTTTTGAAATTATTGGTGCAAAATAAAAAAGAAAAGAAAATGATAAACTTAATCCACTCTCTTTAATGGAGAGTGAGACTCACCATTGCACTACAAAGCAAGTGGACTTAACTTGCTCCAATAATAGCAAGTGGTATGGGCCTTTGACTTGGAGAGTGGGGGTATGGCTGCATCTTGACTGCTTTTCCAGCAGTATGGATGAAATTGTGGGCCCCATGGGATGCCCAATTAGTTCTCTTGGTATTTTTGAATGCGATGTAGGTTTCGGTGTTGAAATTGGGTGTTTTTCGGCTAGGTTTTGGGCTCCTAAACTTAATGTTTTTGCTCGTTTTGTTATCCAAAAGTTCAATTTTTTATTTTATTAATTAAAACTGATATTTAACTTTATTTTATCAGTTGTGTCTTGTGTTGGGTTTGTATTTATCCATCAGATTAGAAATTCGGGGGGTTTTGGAGTTTTTCGTTCGACTTTTGGCGACAAAAGTATAATTTTGTTTGAGAATTTTCCATTAAGTTAAAGGCCTTAAAATTTATATTATAGAATTTCATTTTACTTATTTTGTCAGTCTGTATCAATTTGTTTCATAGTTACAGTGCTAGGAATGCTCCGGGTTCCGATATTTGGATCAACCGTTGCGTAGAAATCAATTTTTAAAACTCATTGCTCTTAAAAGAATAATGAATCAATAAATAATAAAATAATAATAACATAATAATAATATTAATAGTATATATCCTAGATTTTTTGTTCGGGGTATTACAATTTTATTTATGGTATTTCTTTCCAATTGTTTTTTTAATTTTGTAACAGTTTTTTTGGTCCAATTAATTGCATTCCCTAATTTTTTTGTTATAATTATTTATGAAAGATATTTTGTGATATTTTCATGTTATCGTATCTTTTCTTTTTCCATTATATCGTATATCTCATATCTTTTTTGCTTTTGGTATTGGATGTACGATCTCCGTGTTCTGGTTTTCATATTCACGACTCGATGGATTTTTGTAATCGCATCTTTGTCAAACCAAATCTGTACTCAGGGTTTTTTTATTTGTGTTGAAGTCGTTATGGATGACAAGATCATTTTCAATGTCAAATTTAGAAGTGATACTCAGTTGATTGTTGTTGATAATTACACATTGTTTGATGATTTTGTGTCTCAAGTTATTGGTCAGTAGATTGTTTTGAGAGCCCATCAAGTTTCATGTCATTATTATATTGGAAGTATTGATAATTATTATTTTGATTCTGATGATGATTTGAAGAATTTGATTTCTAATTGTCGTCACTCTAATGTTAAAATTGTGTATGTGGTTTTGTTTCACAAGTTGTTGTTTTGTGATAAGGATGTTGGTAGTTGTGATGATATGAATATGATTCTTATATGTTAATCTACCTTTTAATTCATTTATTTTGGTTCAGTTGTAATGTGTTTTTTTTTTTTACACATGTGCAGTATTTCGCATGTACGTAATTTAAGATGTGCAATAATTATTACACTTAGTCCTAAACATGTGCATTTATTTTTTATTTTTTGTAAATTTAGACTGCACATTAATATTTGGAATTCTTTTAGTTCTATGGTAACTTCAATGTGCATGTGTAATGTTATGATGTTACACATGATTATGTTAGTGTGAGGTGCTGACTTATTATATATGTGCAATTTTCTCAACGCATAGGGTAACACAATATGAACATGTGTAATATTTCACATCTGTCCATGTAATTTTTTTTCTGCCATGTAGTTGCACATGTTTAATTTGTTTATATGTTTCATTGATATTCATGTGTAATGTATAAGATTAGTTTTATTCTACAAGTGTTTTGAATTTCATACAGTTGCACATACGTAGTATGCATATTCAATATATCTTGTGTTAATGTATTCTTTTTCATAAGTGTGATTTATTTGATGTATTCTATCAGTAGTAACTTGTTTAATTAGGAAGATTGAATTGATTTGCGGATTATTAGGGCTATTTTTGTGGATTTTGTTGACTTATTATTAGGGATAATTACGTAATAGATATGTTAATTGTATTACATGATCTTTAGCGTAATTATTGTGGGATTTAAAACTTCTTCTTGGTTATCAGGTTACTTAAGACAGTAATTCGTCAGTGGACTTAAAGTCTGCTGAGAATTACTTGTGAAAGCTTACTGAGATAATACCTCCACTGAAAGCTCAAAACTTTCAGTTGAACTACTATCTAATTAGCTTTCAGATGCGGATTAGTGAGCCCTTAAGAAAACTCGTCTAACTTTGATAAACTTTAAATGAATAACTCACACTTAAAAGATAGCAAAAAGTAAGTACACAGGATATAAAGTGGTTCAGAGATGAATCTCCTACGTCCACTGTCCTGATTAAACAGGAGAATTCCTTTCACTTGGAATTCCTTGTGTTATAGTGCCAAGGTGCACTGATCAATAAATCCTCTCTTAGGATGATTGATCACTAGGATAATTCCAGGTCCTAGTTCCCAAAACAAATCAGTTTTCAGACTGATACAAACAATCAGCTTACTAACACCACTTAACACTAACTCTCAACCTAACAACTGAGTAGGGTTTTGAGTAGGTTTTGGTTCCAACTGTTGTGAGATAATCCTTACACTTTGGCTCAAGGCTTGGGATGGATTATCTCTTTCTAAGGTTTGGATATAGCTTTAAGCTCGATTACAGAAAGCTTGGTATGCTCTCTACAGATATGAAACACTTGGGAAACATAGGTAATTTCGAGTGCTTCTTAGTAAGTTATGAATGTAGAGATAGCTTTGATCTTGTGAGTTTCCCGTGCATAGAAATGAGCACGTCCTTCTGTATTTATAGACCTTCTTGAAAATCTTCCCGTTGGAGTTTGAATCTTCTCAAGTAAGTCTTCTTGTATCTGATTGGTTCAAACGGCTCTATTTGAAGCTTTAAGTCTTGTCAAGAAACGGCTAAAAGACCATGCCTATTCACCAACTTTCTGTAGAATGCTAGGGAAAGACTTTTGGTACTTGTCAGTCTGGGACAGGTCGGCTGTCAGTAGAGTATACCTATGTGTCATCTTCTTATTGGGTCGTTCAGTCTGCTTGCTCAGAATCCTGTCTTGCTTTAAGGTGGAATTCCTCTGAGAGAACCTTTTTATTCCTTTATTTATTGTAAGCTTCACTGAAATTCGTTTTGCCTTGTTCCAACCAGATTAACTAACAATTTTTAATGTGTTTAGCATTGAATGTGCCTTGTTAGTTCACATCAGTGGACCTTGGTCCTCTCTTGATGGTTTTAGTCTTAGTGTGAATGCACTTAGAAAATATTTAAGACTTACACTATTTTACAGATTAGTTGCTTCAGTGGACTTCAATCTTTAATACACTCCAGAAACTTCTAACTGCACTTCAGTTTCTTAACATTTGAACTGACTTTCTAAACTATAATTCTACTGAATAATTTTACTTACAAATAACTTAGGAGGAACTTTTTGGCATCTTAATTAAAACTTAAGTCTATACAATTTCCCAACAATTTCTCCCTTTTTGATTATGCCGAAACCTATCTTATTACATATCTTCTTTCAGAGTAGGTTCTTCAGATGACATATAATTCAAAGGATTTTCATAAGTAAAAGCATTTAAGTACATAAGCCTAAATGATAATGAGATATTATCTTGGGCAAAAGACAGTAGAGTTTCATTTCATGAAGAATAGAATTACAAATACATGAAGTCTACTGTTAATAGAAGTTCAAAAATAAAAACAGCTGGGACTTATAAACAAATCCCCAGTGAGACACTTAACTTCCTCAGATGGACTTAAACAAAGGTTCAAGTCCATATTGTTTGAAGACTCGGATCTTCAGCTCATTCTTTCTCTCCATCACTTCTTTTGAATGTCCCTTGAGACCTATATGCTCACACAAGGACACCCATTCTTCTGTGATCCGGTCTCTATCAACTGCTCCAGTTGCATCTTGTGGAGGCTAGTAGGTGATTGGTTCAGGAGCCTTCAAAGCATGATCTGGAAACTTGTCATTCCAGGCTTCACTTATCTCAGGGTAGAGCTTTGGGTAGGTTTCGAACAACCAATCGTTGAACAGATCCTGCACATTCTCCTTCCCCAATTCTCCACTAACATAGAAAGAGTATACAAACTCCCTCTTGGCAGTTTCCCAAGCATCATTTAGCTTCTTGGGAACCCAAGTATCATGATGAGGAAATTTGGCCTTTGAAGGAGCCACCTTGTCTTTCTTCATCTTTGCAGCCCACCTTTGATAGTCATTCCTGAATTTCTTGGAAGTGGTCTTGTCAAAGGTAGATAGCCTGTCCTTCCTCTTCCTTTCTGCCAGCTCTGCAATGGACTCCATTTTTCCAACCACCTTATCTCTCATTTCTTGTTGTTGAGCAGATAGTCTTTGAGCTCTCTCATTTATACATCCAGCTTCTTTGAACTTTGACAGGTCTTCTGAGGGAACCTCCTTTCCCTTCTTGGCATCAGCAACTTTCTGGGCTTCAACATGTACCTTCTCAATGGTCTTTTTGAGCTGTTGGCCTCTTTCAAACTCTGGGGTCTCAAGAATTATTCGCATCTTATTCTTTGGGTCCAGCTTCATATCTTTTGCTCTCACTCTCTTTTCCCCCTTTTCGGCATTAATCATATATTCAGCAATAGATATGTTGAGTTTCATTTGATCATGACTAAGTGCCTTCACCTGGGTAGAGCAGTGATCAACTTCGTCTTCAAACCTTTCCAGAGTTACCCCAGCTGTTTGTCCAAATTGTACAAACTGGGCCAACTTTTCATCTATTAGCACGTTTGTCTTTTCTTGGGTAGGGAAGTCCTCTGCAGCCTTCTTCAGGACTTCTCCCAACTTAGCTCCCAGCTCCTCGTGCTTGGCCTCAAACTCTATCAGCTTCTGGTTCCGTAACCCTTCAACCTTCCCTAATAGGTCAGTTGAGAAAGCCTCTATAGAGGACTTTAGGTTAATGGAGACATTCTCCACTGAATCCTTCAAGAACTGAGTTCTGGCCTCTTCTTCCTTTTGCTCAAACTTTTTCAGGGCCTCTATCACCAGCACACTCTGGCCTTCAACAACATCTATCACCATCTGTTGTGAATCTTCTACCTTCAGAGTCAAATTTTGGAGTGATTTGGTGGTAGACTCCATCAGCCCATCAACATGGTCTGAGAGGATGACAATTTAATCTACCTCTTCTTGAACAATTTCTTGGACATCTCTCAGTTGAGCTTGTAGAGAATGAAGCTTTTCATTTTGAATGAGTTGGATAGCTTCTCTCAGTGGAGTTAGGTTGACCTGGACTGGGGGAATTTCATCAGTTTGAGTACCTGCATGGCACACAATATTAGTTATTTCCCCCTCTTTCTCACATCCTAAATCACCTGACGTATCTACCTCCATGTGAACTCCCTCCTCCTCTCTCTTCTCACTTTCTCTCTCACTCTCTTTTTCATTTTCAACTTTGTTCTTTTCAGCCAATTCATCCTTTATAGGAATCATTGCTTTAATTTCTCCACTTACAACTCCAATGATCTCTACCTCCTTTTCTTTTTCCTCAAAATTTTCAACTCCTTCTTTACCAGACACCTCAGCTGACTCTGTAGTCACCACTGAGGATTGTTGTGGGAGAGCTTCAGAAGATACCTCTACTGAGCCCTCCTGTGGCAAGTTTTGAGCCTCAGTATCTCTTGCCAAAGATACATCCTTGGCTACTTCACCACCACCTTGCTGTGGTGAAGTACCTTTTCCTTGTTCCATCTCATTTTCTTTCTCCTTCTCTCCCTCTCCTCCTTCAACAGATTTTGCCTCCTCTCCAGATACCTTGCTTGCTTCAGCAAGCTTGTCCATAACCAGACTTTGGAAGATCTTCTCATCACAGAAAAGTCTGGTTTTGGTCATGCCTGCAAACTCCAACACCTCCCTTTCTTCCTTCTTCCACTCCTCTGCATTGCTGCCTCCAACAGCCATGAGGATCTCTCCCAACCTCCTGTCCTTCAGCTGGACAAGTAGCCTTACTCTTAAAAACATAGCTTTTAGGGTGGGGTGCCCATCAAGCTCTGGATATTTGGTCTCCAGTGAGTAAGCTACCTCATCCTTAAGAGTATCCAAAAAGGAGTACTCTTCTTCATCATCTGCTGGTAGGGAAGGGGTAGGGGATCTGATATCTGTTGGCTCTTCTGGGATGGATTCTAGGTGAGTGGTATGGGTTTCAGGAGGGTTGGGCTCATATGAGGTTTAGTTGTCAGAAGGGTTTGGGTTTTGTTCAGTGGAGGTTGAGGATGCCTCAGCAGATGCCTCAGAGGGGGAGGTATTTTGGGATCCACTTTCAGGCTGTTGAGAGCCTTCAGTGGGGGTTTTTGACATCTTGGAAATTTTCTTAGTTTTTACAGGAGTACGGGGTTTGGTTTTGGGTTTGATGGGGGTGGGGGTAGGAACATCTGAGTCGGACTCGGTAGATATAATGTTAGGAGATGAGTCAGGGTTACCTGAAGATGACTCATCAGTGGAGTTTGTGGTTCGGGCCTTCTTTGAGGCACTCTCCTTCACCGCCTCAGAAGACCTCTTCGTCTCCTTCTTTGAGGCCTTCTCTGCCTCCTCCTCCTTGTGTAAGGTCATCTTGTCACTCAGCTTGACTAGTCTTTTCTTCAGTTTGCTCTTTTTCTCCACAGCAGGATTTGCTTCCTCTGTCTCCTCTGCTGCTTCTGGGCTTTCCACTTCCATGCTCAGCTTCCTTGCCTCCAGAGCCTTTCCAGACTTGAATAGAGTCTTCAGATTACTCCATTTCCTATCCTCTATCCAGTCGACTCCCACATCAATATTTTCGATCAAGTAAGAGATCTTTGTGGCAAAGTTCAGCTTACTTGCCAACTGGGGAGTTTTTTCGGGTTGAAATTTTGATTGCTCTTTATTCAATGCCTTCAAGAAAAATTGCTGCCAGTTAAAGCTCTTCTCCTTACTTTCCACTATGGCTTTCATCAGCCTTAGTTTCGGCTAGCTTACTTGCTCCGTGCTCCCTTGATTTCCCAGAATGCATTTCCCAACAATTTCACAAAGAACATTATATACTGGAAGAAGTAAACTTCTGTTTATTGTGGGACTGTATTTCACTTTCTTCTGCATAATGGTGTATACCCAGTCCTTCTCTTTATCCATAATACAGGTATCCGGATTTGGGCCTTCAGATGGAAGTCCAAACAATTCTTTGAGATCATCACCTTCCAGACAGATCTCCATCTTCACTTTCTGATGCTCGATGATTTCCACACCATCCCTCATCAATTTCTTCTTTCTTTTCAAGAACAAGCAAGACTTGATCTTGGTATCAGTGTTGGCCACACTGAAGAAGAATTCAAGAACTTGTCTATCAAAGCAATTTTTAGGGTGGATAGACAAGAACTTTTCAAATCCTGCAGATTTAACCATCTCCAGGGCCTCCTTTATGTGTACGAATTCTGGCCTGGATTCAATCTCCGGGTTGTCAAAAACAACTATGGGCTCATACCAGAAGTTGTCTTTGTTGGTAAGAAAACATAGATTAACTCTGGCCATTTTTTAATTTAGAAAGGATTGAGAAATTTTGCAGAGAGTATTTTGCGAAAGAGAGTAAGTATTTGCTTGAAGAGTGTTCGAAAAGGTTCTTAGACTGATTTTGGGGACTTTTATATGAGTAATGAATGGTGAGATTGAATCCCGCAATCAATGTCTGAGATTAATTTTGGACTTAGATCGTGGATAGTCGAAGGGGTTAGTGGGGAGTTTTTGAGAGATCTTGACGGTTAGGAAAGAACCGCCTAAAATGAGAGGTGGGGATTGAAAGAGTTGGTAGTCGGAAGGTCACATCATCCGGCTTTTAAGGCGTGTGAGATAGGTAACTGAAAAGGCAAGTCTGACTTGTACAATGCGCATTAAATGCCCGCCTTATCAAAATCTCCTTGAAATAGTGTAAAAAGATTTAATTTTCAGAAAGCAGTCATTAATATAAAAAAATTAAATCAAATTTATATTTAAAAATTAAGAGGCTTTTGGATTTGAAAGATAACATAAGTACAAAACATTGACCCCTACTGAGGTTGAACCTCTTCTGTGAATTGAAGCTCTTCTGAGATTAGTGACTCCACTGAGGTTGATCCTCTTCTGAGGTGGAACCTCTACTGATTCTGTTAGGATAAATGTTGTATAGTTTTGATGAGTGAAAACAAACCAGAAGATGTAATAGGACCATCTGGACCTGTTAACCAGATAAGGAACTAGATTAGGACTTAGTCTAGGGGGAACTGCCAGACCAGAAGACTTCACCAGAAGACCTACTAGAGGACTTCACCAGAGGACTCCACCAGAAGACTTCACCAGATGAGACTGACCAGAGGCAGAGAACCTTCCCCAGACCAGACGAGTCCGGACCAGACGAGTCTGGTGAAACAAAAGATGCTCAGAATCATATTCTAATTCTCCTGAGTAATCTGTTTCTTAACCAACTCTGGACCAGAAAACATTGAGGTTGTCTGGTACCTGGTCCTGTCTTCTCTGGAGAGAATCAGAGTTAGGCATTGGAAGCATTTGACCGTTGGTGATTCAAATCAAGTCAACAAGATCGGATTGAAAAGTTTTGAAGTCAATCAATCCAAGGATCTCACCAACCCAATCAATCAATTAGGGAATTGATTGATTGGAAGCTTCCTTAAATAGAGATCTGATTAGATTAGCTCTCCAACGGCTAAACCCTAATCACCTCTATAAATACAAGAGTGCAGACTCAAAGAAAGGCTCTAGATTCTCACGCGCAAGAAGTCACATTCCAAGCCTTTGTTCTATCACTCTTAGCACTCTTATTGTTCATATTTCATATATACTCTTAAAGGAGTAGTTGGACCTGACTTGAAGCGATTGTACTAACTTCTACTAGTAGATTCCTCGCAAGCGTATGAGTTCACTGTAGTATGGGCAAGTATAGGGACCAAGTATTATCGAACCCAAGGGAAAGTGTGTATGCAAATAGATCCCTGAAGATCTACGCGTCGTAGTTAATATGAGTGAAATGTTTTGGATTTTTTAAGGAAAGATTAATTGAAACTAAAATAAACTAATTAAACTAAAATACTAAAGAAGATGAATTAACTAAGATTTGTGTTCAAATAAGAGATGGTGATGCTCAGGATAGGAATCCCTACGTATACTAACGGAGCAGGTACATAATCAAAATAACCGTGACGTGCAAGAAATAACCTAAGTAAAAGAATGCAAGGTGAAAGCTCAAGATTCTAAACCCTAATACTTTACCCTAACACTTGACCTCACTAATCCACTAACAAGTTAATAGATTGTGCTTAATTAATGAGACCCTAATTTAACTAAGGTGATGCAGTCGTCCTCCTTCGCTAAACTGGTAGATGAATTAACCCTTTCTAAACCCTCTCGCTAAGTCTACTCGTTGTTAAAGAGTGATACGGTCGTCCTCTCTCTAACACTTTTCGAACAAAATTCAAAAGTAAAGTTAAAATTAATTTTAAGAATTCATTAATTAAGAGAATTAAATCCTAACGTCACAAGTTACCCTAATTACGTACCCACAACCTACTTCTACGAGTTCATCCTATCCCAAGCATGCAAGGGTTTTAGCTAGACATGGGTTTTACGTAAACAAGAACAATTAAATAAGTAACGAACATAAACATGATGAATTGAATTGAAAAATTAGAAAGCATGAACTAGGGTTTTGAAAGAAAATAAAGTTAAGAACTGAAATTTAATTACTAAGACGAAATTTAAACGTGTTCAATAACAAAGGTATGAAGAAACTACACTAAAAAGTAAAACCGTTATGTGAATTCGTAAAGGAAAACCTCGAAACATAAAATTAAAGCTTGCTCCTCCTTCTCTCTCTAAAAACTAGTCTATGAGTAAAAATCTATCAAGTGGTTCGTGAATAATCGTCGATGTCCTCTCAAAACGTGTTCGGGGAGGTATATATAAGCAACGGGTCGAGTCGAGATCATATGGGCCGAATTTCCACGCTTGCTCGTGCACTGCTCGTGCACTAGTGCACGAGCACCTTCAACTCGAGCGCCTTAAATCATCCAGAGACAAGAAACTGCACGACCACCCGCGCTCGTGCACTAGTGCACGACCGGCTCTCTTGCTCGTGCGCTATGCATGAGTACTCGTGCACTAGTGCACGAGTTGCACCTTCTCGTGCGCCTTGCACGACTGCTCGAGCGCTAGTGCTCGAGCTCTTCTAGCTTGTGCACTCCAATGATACTTTTGCTCCCTCGAACTAGTACTTTTCGTATTTCTTCGATATCTTCTCATCCGGGAGTCCGTTTGAGTCGATTCCAAGTCCTACGAACTCCTATTTTCGCCCTCTATCCATCTATGAGTATCTAAGAGACAAATTCATTAGTTTATGAAAATGATATGCAAATGACTCTAAATACTCAACAAAATCAACTAAAACTAGGGCATTTCGAGTGACGAATCATGACAATTTCACGCCTAATCAGGACCTCAACCTGTTCATCTCTAAGAAAAGGTTGAAGGCTATAGACTTTAGATTGAAGTTAGATCTAAAGGGTTGGTAAGAAGGAACTGGTACTTCACAATTCCAGTAAGCAAGTTGGTTGTTGGTTGGTTAGTGAGACCCCTTTGAAAAAAAAAAAGAGTGGACGTAGGATATTATAATCCGAACCACTATAAATCTGGTCCATTTACTGCTTTCTTCAATTCTGTCTTGATTTATTTATAGTGCTCTTATAAAAGATCTTGTTAAAAGACATAACCTTTAAAGTTTCCGCAATTAATCTATCTAGTGGGACCAACAAGTGTTATCAGAGCAGTGTGTCCAAAGACCACTGCTTTGTAAAGCTTTTTGGTGGTCACCGGACAAATCCATTGCTCTTTATTGTGTTTGATTAATCTCTTGCTAAATTTCTTTTAAAAAAATGTCTTCAAAATCTTCATATAAGAGTTGTAAGTTACCAGAATTCTCTTTTGAGGATTACAGCCAATGGAGCTTCATGATGAGTAATCATCTTGGAGCTATCCACCATCGCATGTTAGATGTGGTAGAAAGTGGCCCCATCAAATTTTATTGGACTCCTATTGATGATGGCAGGTCTGAGTCCAGGGCAGAAACAAGTGAATCTGCAGAGGAGAGAACTGGTGCTCGTGTTGCTAGACAGAAGATATTAAAGAAGAAAGACGAGCTTGACAATGATGAAAGGAAGTTGTATAACCTAGACCAGGTAGCAAGGACTGAAATCATCAACACACACACAAAGGAGGTGATTGAAAAAGTCAGAACATGTGCCACTGTTCCAAGTCTCGAAGTACCAAGGTTTGATTTTCTATTCTCCATTCACTTAAGTCACTTACCCATATTGTTACCCCACCTGTCCAAAGAGCCTACATTACAACCTTGAGAAAAGTCCTTTTTGATTCGGCATTGATTTCTAGAGTATGATCGGAGTTGAGAGTGCTTACAAGCCTATGGCTGCCGATATGTGTGATTGATTGATTGAGTGTGCCCTTAAACACTGTTATACACTTGTGAGGAAGTGAAACACATCGTTGAGTGCACATCCATGTTTGATCTTGGTGTTTCTTGTTATTGTTGCATGAGTATGATGAAGGAAAGTGAGTGAGTATACGTGTGATTGATCTTTGAAGCTCGAGTTCATTTGCTTACATGATTTGATTCTTTGACTCATTCCTAACAATTTCACTTGACTTATTATTTCAATGCTTGAGGACAAGCAATATGGTAAGTTTGGGGGGGTTGATTAGGCGTGAAATTGTTATGTTTTGGTGCCCAATTTGCCCATGTTTTGAGTGTTTTTTATGAGTGTTTGGAGTCAATTGAGTATCATTTTTATAAACTCATAAATTTGTCTCTTTGGTTTTCATATATGGATAGAGGGCGAAAAGAGGAGTACGTAGGACTTTGAATCGGCCAAAACGGACTCCCGGTTGAGAAGATATGAAGATTTTACGAACAAGTGTACAGCAGCCGAAAACCACTCGAGCGAGAGCACTCGAGCGCCAGCGCTCGACCGATTGCACCATTCGAGCTACATGCTCGAGCGCCCCTGCTCGAGCACTTTCCTATTTTTTGCCTCCGGATTCGTTTTTCGGCCTATGAGTTTCCGATTCGGCCCGACGCTTATATATATTCGTCCCGAACACGTTTTGAACAACCACAACATACCAACACATATTTTTACATACTTTGAGCGAGGAGAAAACTTGGGAAGGAGTTTTGAAGAATTTTATACGTTGTAATCGAGGTTTTAATTTACGAATTCTTGGTTTTAGTATTTCTTTTGAACGTATTAGATTAAATCTTTCTTTCTTTACTCTTTGAGACGATGAACCCTAGTTTTTCAGATTTATATAGATTTCTTTAGAGACTTTAATTTGTTCTTTCGTTTATGTTCTTGATTTCTTTCGTTAATTTAATTATGCATATGATTATTGTTCTTGTGATTGCTTTTATTATTCAAACCACCATGTTAGGCTAGAACCCTTGCATGCTTAGGGTAGGATGAACTCGTAGAAGTAGGATGTGGGTTCATAATTAGGATAATTCGTGACGTTTAGTTTTAATTCTCTTAATTAATGAATTCTTAAAATCAATCTTAACTTTACCTTAAAATTTCGTACGAAAGTGTTAGGGAGAGGCCAACCGTATCACTCTTTAACAACTAGTAGTCTTAACGAGAAGGTTTAGAAGGGGTTAATTAATCTACCGGTTTACCGAGTGAGGACGACCGCATCACCTTAGTTAAATTAGGGTCTCGTTAATTAAGTACGATTCATTAACTTGTAAGTGGATTAGTGAAGTCGATTGATAGGATAAAGTATTAGGGTTTGAAATCTTGAGCTTTCATCTTACGATCTTTTACTTAGGTTATTTCTTGCACGTCACGGTTATCTTGATTATGTACCGGCTCCGTTAGTATACGTAGGGATTCCTATCCTGAGCATTACCCTTTTATATTTGAGACAAAACCCTTAGATAATTAACTCATTTCTTTCTTTTGCAATAGTAGAGTAGAATAGTTTAGATTTAATAATTTTCAATCCCCAAACATACACTCATATTAACTACAACGCGTAGATCTTTAGGGATCTATTCGCATACATACCTTCCCTTGGGTTCGATAATACTTGGTCCCTATACTTGCCAATACTACAGTGAACTCGTACTCTTGCGGGGAAGCTACTAGTAGAAAACTAGTATTTTCGCTTCAAGTCAAAGTGCTCAGCTCTGGCTAAGAGATCATTTTCCTATCCTTCTAGAGCACTTACCCCTCTTGGCAGATCTGACTGATGCCAAGGTCTGGAGCAAGGCCAGACTTGAAGATGTAGAGGACCTGGTGTTATTGCTTGAAGAAATGTGTCCTTCTACTTTCACTGCCTGGGAGATTGACATCAAGAGTAAGCTAAATCTCCAGAATCCTGCGGAACTTGAGACTCAAGAGGCAGCCAAGGTGGTGATTCGCACCTTGTTGATCCAGCAGGGAGTGATGATCTCCCCAGAAGGCCCCTCATACAAATTTGGCCCTCACTTCTCATTTCCTCCAGAGCTCTACTCTGATGAAGAGGATTTTGATGTCACTCCTGCAGTCCTCCAGAAGATGAAGTTGTTCTTCAATGAACAAATCCAGCAGATTGGCAGATTCTCGAAGGCAGTGCAGCACTTGGCGCCTGCTCTGGTTGAGCACCAAATCAAAGATGAGAGGAGAAAGTTCTTGAAGCAGATTAAGGATGTCTTTGCCTCTGCCAAAACTGCTTTCAAATCTGACTGCATCTACTTGAAAATGGATGTGCATGAGAGCCAGAGGCAGATCCAGCAGTATGTTCTGGACCAGGTGAGACCTGTTTCAGTGCTTAAGGTGGAGATATGGTCTGTCAACCAGCTCCCATACTTGAATTCTTGTAAATTGGTTGAGCTCTTCTTGCATTGCAATGATCCAATTTGAATCTTGAAGTGCTTCTTCAATGGAACCTGGTTCCTGGTTTGATAAGAAACAACAAAACAAAGCACTTTCTCCATGAAAACTTCTAGTTTTGACTCCCGAGGTAGGATCACATAGGATTAGCTCAACAGGGTGATCTGAGAGCCATGTCCTCCTAGGCTGATACCCTTCAGTAGAGTTTAACTCTTCTGAAGTTGAGTCACTAGATATAGGAATAAAATCAAATTCAGGAAATAAAACAGAGGGTTGAAGTCCTAAGTCATCATTCAAGGTATTCTCATTCTCAATGGTAGTATCATTGGTTCCCCCTTGAATGATGGGCTCATTAAATGTCTCAGCTGTGACCACATCTTCATCGACATCACTTACCTCTTGAACTGGGATGGTGTTCATCAGTCCAGTCGGTTGGTCAGGAGAGCTCTCAGGTGAGCTGTGAGGAGTGGTTTGACTTTGAGTGTCCTTTTTGAATTGTTGATCATTTAGGTTATCCCAGGATGGGATGTAAGCATCAACACAATTCTCAGGATAGCCTTTTAACTCGATGCTCAGTCTAGTTAGTCTTTTGCTTATTACTTCCTCATTCTCCTTACTCCTGGACTCAAAAGTAGATTCATCAAAGACCACATGAGATGTTTCTTCCACAACAAGGGTTCTACAGTTGTAAGCTCTGAAAGCTCTACTGATTTGGGAATATCCTAAGAATATTCCTTCATCAGCTTTGCTATCAAAAGCTTTCAGTTGAGTTTTCCCATTGTTGTGAATGAAACACTTGCAGCCAAAGATATGAAAGTAGGATACCTGAGGCTTTCTGCCATTCCATAGCTCATATGGAGTTTTTCCTTGATGTTTGGTTACCATGGATCTATTCTGAATGTGGTAAGCAGTATTAATAGCTTCAGCCCAAAATCTTTTAGGAACTTGAGCTTCTGCAAGCATTGTCTTTGCTGCCTCCTTGAGAATCCTATTTCTTCTTTCAGCTACTCCATTTTGTTGTGGAGTTCTTGCAGCTGAGGTCTCATGAGCAATACCTAACTCTTTGCAAAAATCAGATATAATTGAATTAATGAATCCAGTGCCCTTATCTGATCTTATCTTTACAATGTGCAGGCTCTTTTCATTGCTAACTTTCTTCAGAAGCTCTGGTAGCCTGAGTTGAGTCTCATTCTTGCTTGCTAGAAATACCACCCAAGTGTACCTGGAGAAGTCATCAACAACAACAAGAGTATATTTTCTCCCATTGATACTTACAGGGGTTACTGGACCAAAAAGATCCGTGTGCAACAATTGAAGTATTCTGTCAGTAGAGGTTGCAACTTTGCTTTTGAAAGTTGCTTTCACTTGCTTTCCCTCCTGACAGGCTTTGTAAATATGTTCTTTTTTGTATACTTCATTTGGCATTTCTTCTACCAGTCCATGTCTTACTATCCTGTTCATCATCTTGAAGTTCAGATGATTTAGTCTCTTGTGCCATAGCCAATTTGTATCAGTTGAGCTCTTTGCGTTTGCAATAAGACATGCATTTGGTGTGCAAGACTTCCAATCTGCAAGATAGACATTTCCCTTTCTTGACCCAGTCAGTAGTACCTGTTGTGAAGATATATTCTTGACAAAACACAGGTTACATGAAAATTCAACATTGTATCCTTTATCACAAAACTGACTTATAGACAAAAGATTATGCTTAAGTCCACTGACATAGGATACATTGCTTACTCTTACTGAGCCAATTATTAAAGTACCATAACCTTTAGTGGCTCCTTGTGAATTGTCACCAAAGGTGACTTGTGGACCTTCTTTCTCAACAAATTCTGTCAGGAGATCTTTGTTACCAGTCATGTGCCTGGAACATCCACTGTCCAAGTACCAGACTGAAGAATTTTTAGCTCCTCCTTTGTTGAGATCCACTGACCCTGCAGTCACAATCAAGCTTTAGGTACCCATTTTATGTTGGGTCCTACCAGGTTAGCTGTACCTTTCGAAATCCAAATTTGCCTCACTGTTCTAATCACTTTAGAGTGGCTAATTTGTCTTCCATAAACATCTACATAGATAGTTATCTCCTTGGGTGCCTTAGGAGTAAACTGTCTATGGGTGTCAGCCTTTGAAGGAACAGGAACATTCTTAACATTCTTCCTTTTAGGCTTGGGTGCATCCGGCCTTAGTTTTTGTTGATAAAGGTATGAAGGACTTTTTCCTTTAGGCACAAAAGGAATAGGTTTTCTATATGAGTCATTCCTTGAGGAATGCTCATGCTTGGGTGCTCTCAGCTGAGATTGCTTCATCTGGGAAGACCTCGGCTGATAGTACCTCTGCTGAGATCTAGTCTGATCAGTCAACTGAGCCTTTCCATTTGGTTTTGGCTAAGTTTGACTTCTCTTTTGTTGGACCTTCTGAAGGTTTTGGAATATAACCTATCCCACACTTGTTATTAGGATTGTTTTGAAAGTTTTGAATCTCCTCTATGGCAAGAGAGGGTTTGTTAAGAGCATCAATCCTTTTTAACAATGTCTCTTCAGATTTTTGTAAGACATCAATTTTCAGGAGAGAATCCTTTACTTGGCTTACCAATTTTAAATTTTCTTCAGTTAACTTTATCTTAGATTCAGTAAGATCCTTTATCAGTTGATCTTTGTCATTTCCTTGACTTTTGAGGGTTTCCACCTCTTTTGTCAACTCAATGGTAGATTGAGATGAGTTAAGATCTGTCTGATTCCCATATTCAATTAACTTGGAGTTTTCACTCAGGAGATTTTTGTTTTCATCTTGGAGACAAAAACTTGCTTCTTGCAACCTTGAGAAATCAATCATCAATTGTTCCAAAGCGGACTGAAGATTGAGTTCCTCAGTTGACTCTGAGCTTAGCTCAGGTGTGTGTTCTAGAGAAATGGATGGTTTAGACTGTACCTCTGGTTCTTCTCTTGCCATGAGGCACATGTCATCATCACTATTGTCTAAGAACAGTCCATCAGATGACTCCAGATCTTCATCAACATCCTCAGCCACCATGGCTTTCCTTTCTCCATATCTCCTGTCTCTTTTGGCTTGTCTTTCCTTTCTTTCTTTGGTGCTCAGTTGAGGACAATCATATTGAAAGTGTCCAATCTTCTTGCATTGAAAACATTTGTTGGCATCATCATTCTTTTCCTCAGTAGACTCTCTAGTCTTTGATGATAAACCTTCAGCTCTGGTATAGTTCTTGTATTCTTTCTTCTTTTCCAACTCAGTAGAGTTTTTCTCTGCTTCTCTGGTGTCTTTTTGTGGATAACTTCTCCCTTCCCTGTTATCCCTGTAAAATCTCTTATACTTGCCAAAACGGCTGTTAAGTTTTTCAAACCTTCTAGCCATTAGGCTTAGTTCCTCTTGCATCTCAGCCTTGCTCTGAGATTTGCTTGCCTTTGTACTCTTCTGTGGCTTTGAGAATTTTGGCTCAGTCTCCTTAGCTTTGAAGGCAACACCTTTCTCAGCTGAGGTCTCATCAGGAGCCCTTTTCCTGTTCAGATCAAATTCATAAGCCTTAAGTTCAGAGAATACATGTTGCATAGACATGTTAGATAAGTCTTTGGTATTCTACATCATTACAGAGTATACATCCCATCTTGAGGTTAAACCTCTCAGGATTTTTAAGGCAACTTCTCTTTTGGTATAGACTTTTTCCAGAGAGTTTATCTCATTCATGATGTCAGCGAACCTCCCATCAAGCTGGTCAATGGTCTCAGTGGGCTCCATGGTGAACTGCTCATACTTTTTAACAGCTACAGAAAGCTTGTTCTCCTTTATCTTGTCAGTTCCTTCACACATGAGAGCAAGAGTGTCCCAAAGCTCATTTACAGTCTTGCAGTGGATCACTCTTCCCATTACAGAATCTGGAATGGTGGTATAGAGAATATTCATGGCTATGAAGTTGAGGTTGTGTCTCCTCCTTTCATCTGCAGTGAAGTTATCTTCATCCTTGGGACATTCTTCTCTTGGATCTGCAATAGTGTCAGATGTGGTTGTAGGGTTAGGGGTCATAAAAATAAAAGGACCTTTAGTAATCACCCTTAACATTTCATCATGCACACAGACAAGATGAGCTCTCATTCTAATCTTCCAGAAGTCATAATTTTCCACTGAGAATTGTGGAAGCTTGTGATGAGACATATGGTTCAAGGGATTGACTCTCATGTTATTCTCTGCTGGTGGTGCTACCCTCGCTGCATTGTCAGTCATAATATCTAAACAAGTTTATCAAAAGATCAATTCAGTTGACCAAATATTAAATACCTTTTAGCTCAATGTATACTTAGAACAATGGTCTTTTGAACCACTACTCTGATACCAATTGTTGGTCCCGAAACGAGTAAAATAGGTGTATGGGGGGAATACACCTGAGGTACAAATTTAAAACTTCTTCTTGGTTATCAGGTTACTTAAGACAGTAATTCGTCAATGGACTTGAAGTCTGCTGAGAATTACTTGTGAAAGCTTACTGAGATAATACCTCCACTGAAAGCTCAAGACTTTCAGTTGAACTACTATCTAATTAGCTTTCAGATGCGGATTAGTAGGCCCTTAAGAAAACTCGTTTTACTTTGATAAACTTTGAATGAATAACTCACACTTAAGAGATAGCAGAAAGTAAGTACACATGATATAAAGTGGTTCAGAGATGAATCTCCTACGTCCACTGTCCTGATTAAACAAGAGAATTCCTTTCACTTGGAATTCCTTGTGTTATAGTGCCAAGGTGCACTGATCAATAAATCCTCTCTTAGGATGCTTGATCACTAGGATAATTCCAGGTCCTAGTTCCCAAAACAAACAAGCTTTCAGACTGATACAAACAATCAGCTTACTAACACCACTTAACAATAACTCTCAACCTAACAACTGAGTAGGGTTTTGAGTAGGTTTTGGTTCCAACTGTTGTGAGATAATTCTTACAATTTGGCTCAAGGCTTAGGATGTATTATCTCTTTCTAAGGTTTGGATATAGCTTTAAGCTCGATTACAGAAAGCTTGGTATGCTCTCTACAGATATGAAACACTTGGGAAACAGAGGTAATTTCAAGTGCTTCTTAGTAAGTTATGAATGTAGAGATAGCGTTGATCTTGTCAGTTTCCCGTGCATAGAAATGAGCACGTCCTTCTGTATTTATAAACCTTCTTGAAAATCTTCCCGTTGGAGTTTGAATCTTCTCAAGTAAGTCTTCTTGTATCTGATTGGTTCAAACGGCTCTATTTGAAGCTTTAAGTCTTGTCAAGAAACGGCTAAAAGACCATGCCTGTTCACCAACTTTCTATAGAATGCTAGGGAAAGACTTTTGGTACTTGTCAGTCTGGGACAGGTCGGCTGTCAGTAGAGTACACCTACGTGTCATCTTCTTATTGGGCTATTCAGTCTGCTTGCTCAGAATCCTGTCTTGCTTTAAGGTGGAACTCCTCTGAGAGAACCTTCTTATTCCTTCATTTATTGTAAGCTTCACTGAAATTCGTTTTCCCTTATTCCAACCAGATTAACTAACAGCTTTTAATGTGTTTAGCATTGAATGTGCCTTGTTAGTTCACATCAGTGGACCTTGGTCCTCTCCTGATGGTTTTAGTTTTAGTGTGAATGTGCTTAGAAAACATTTAAGACTTAGACTATTTTACAGATTAGTTGCTTCAGCGAACTTCAATCTTTAATACACTCCAGAAATTTCTAACTGCACTTCAGTTCCTTAACATTTGAATTGGCTTTCTAAACTATAACTCTACTGAATAATTTTACTTACAAATAACTTAGGAGGAACTTTTTGGTATCTTAATCAAAACTTAAGTCTATACAATTTCCCAACAATAGGAATAATTTAGTAATGGGTATGTTAGTCTTTTTAGGTTATATTTTGTACTAAAGACACATGAAAATATTTGGTCATAGTTATGAGTAATACTTACTTTTATTATGCACCTTATGGTGATCCCCACTTTTAGTTTATTATAGTGCGCTTTTATTGCACTCGATTTTATTGGAATTGTGAATTTTTCTACTTATAAGTGTTAGACTTGATAAGTTCCAATTTAATTTTTTTGTTGTGAATTTGAGCTTTCTTTTTCATGATTAATTTTGAAACTATTTAATTGGAAGATGATGTCCATGTTGCCCATTCACTATGGCCCAAAAAAATTATTGAATAAAGAAGCCCAAATTAATTAGAGGGAGGTCAACCATGATTTCCTTTTAAAAGAAAAGAAGGTCAAAAGAAGACCAAATCATAATTAAAAAGGAAAGTGTGCACGTAATTGTTGGGGAGAAGATTTTCTTCATCACATCCATAAGGATTGACGTGGGGGCCAAGGCACAAGTGGTTCCCAACTCATGCATGCTTATATTTATATATAAAGAGGACGTGAATAAAGACCCGACGACCAATATAGATCAAGGTACACGAAGAGTAACCACCATATTTTGATACACAAAAAACAGCCGCCATACTAGGCGATTGACATGAGTATTGTATCATCAAGAAAAGCCTATGTTGTTTTAGTTTGTTTTCAAATTCATGTTTTCTTGTTTAGACTTTGTTGTTTGATAACGCCTATCATAAAGCTAAAATCCATATTCTTATTCCGGGGATTTTGACACTTGTATTTTTTATGATTGTAAATTGAACACCATTTTATTCGTGATACTTTTTACATGGGTTATTTATATAATTTGTTTCATTATTTAATTGTTTGAGTAATTAATTTTGTTTGATCAACTAGGTTACTTTTGTTCATGCATGTCTGCTAGAACATATATTAGTAATCCGCAATTCTTGCAATTCTATGTAAATTAGTAGTAACTAATAAAATTTACTAGGGTTGTGTTTACTTCCCTGGATAAAGCCCAATTAAAAAAATAGTAGACCTTTATTTGTTGTTTACTTTGGTTGTTTATAATATTGGGTAATCCACTAGGCCCGCAATGAATCCCTGCTATTTTCCAAATTTAGTTTGCTCAAAATGGGCGGATAGTCAGCCTAGTTTTGTGAAGCACAATTACTTTATTGTCCCTAAGATAATTTTTTCAGACACGGATACGAAATCTAATTTCCATATTTCACACACATCTTTGAGAAGGAGACGCACCATTTTGAGAAGGAGATGATTGAGAACATCTCCACTCCGGGGTGACGGCGATTAAGGTATGTTGGTTGGTACTTGGGACCATATTGGAGTCATATTTACACCTATTTTGAATTTCGATCTCTATTACTTTAGGCCGGATCGAGGACACTTGTTGGAAACCACACTGTGCTTCTAGACTCGTTCTAAATAGGATATCACTGAAATTGAGTTGAATATTAGCACAAATTGGTGTCTTGTATTATTTTGGTTAGTTTAGGAATGTCGCTCATCTGTTCTTTGATTTTCCAGTGCTGAAATTGGACAATGAATTATCACTTTTTTTAGTTATTGTGTTTTATCATTTGTTAATTCAAGATTTGAAATTCATAAAAACACATACCTTGGTTTTTTTAATGCACTTGTGTCTCGATTTAGGAAAATGTCTTGATGAAATAACCCTAGACAGGGGAAAAAATACTCTGTTGTTTGCAAACTACATCAATTAGTCCAATTCAAGAATTTTAGGATGGGTTTTACAGCAATGGCCGACACTTTTAGGATGTGTGTTTGCAAACTGTTTGAAAAACTTGCAGCAATGGACGAAACGGATGAACACTGGATTTCGTAGGATGGGTGTTGTTGCAACTTAATGAGAAATCGCCTAATTTTTTGTTGGAGATGGATTTCACCTCCACTGTGGGAGAAGGTTTCGAAGCATTTACAAATGGGCTGTTGTTAAATTAAAAACAGGGTATATTTGTAAATTAATATCTAATATGTATGTAATATTGAAAAATAAACAATTAGACACTATTTTAAACCAAATACAAATCATGCAAAGTAAACATATGATATCTTGAGTTAACTTGAAAATGTCCTACTATTTAATTTTATCAACACAATCCCAACAACAAAAGTAAACACAGCCTAGGGTGATATAGATCGGATTCTTCCGAACCGAGCTAAAATGTTTGAGAATATGTTTGGTCTTTATCCTAGGATTTAATACTTCTATCAAATTAAATTTAGACTGTATCTAGACTGTTTGGTTAGAAAGGTTCATTGAAGAGTGTATTTCAATAGAATAATATTAAGAGATAAAACTGGTAAACAAAACGTGTTGTTTGTCGAGGGTCATTAGTCCATGAAAAAAGTTGAGTGTTCTTGTTTAGTTTAATTAAAAGAGGGTTATATATTTTAATTTGGCGCGTTTCGACAACACGATCCAGACGAAGAGAGTAATATGTATTAATTCTTAATGAAGCTTAAGAATATATATTATAAATAATAATATATCATTTAATTAAATTTATTTTTGAATTTTCAATGAATTATATATAAAAAAAACTAGTTTTTTTAATATTCTTTTCTAAAATATATATAAAAAACACAATTTCAATTTGAATACTTTCTAATAATTTAAATACCACTTTCGAATCACATGCACATCACAATTAAGATTAGAAATTTAAATGAATAAATGAATATTAGATACTAGCTTGATTCAATTACATCCCTGGGACGACAAAATATAGAGTGAAAATAATTTATTCATGAATTATTAAAAGGTATTAGTTGTTTTCACTGAAAAGTATTACTTATTTTTACGGAAGAGTCTTAATTATTCAATGAAAACAAACTAAGACTCTTTAACGAAAACAACTAATACCCTTCAATGAAAACAACTAATACTTTTTAATAAAAACAACTAATATCCTTCAATGATTCATGTATGAATCATTTTCACTCTATACATACTCCTTAGAAGTCTAGGACTGGTTAGTGCTATCGAGAAATTTAAACACGACCATTCAAAAAAACTAAGGCCAAAGTTATATACAGTCCTATCTTTTGTTAATACATTCCACCCATGGAAGCTTCAGAATTTTTTTTCGAAAATTTTAACAATTTTTGGAAAAGAATTCAGAAAATTAAAAAAAAAAGTACTAATGGGCCTGATTGAGATGGGTTTTTTCTATGAAAATTCAAGAGAATAATGAGTGAAAATTCCAAGAGAATAATGAGAACACAAAACAAAACTGCAGAAACAGAAACCCTCCTCTTCCTACTCTTCCACAGCCACCTCCAATGGCGAAATTCATGTTCGAACCACCTAGCGATGAGGAAATCGAGCATGATGAGACCGAGAGCGAGTCCGAAGTAGATGAAGATGGAGAAGTCGAAGACGATGGAGAAAAAGAAAAAGTACTGAAAAGCAAGAAATCGCAGTCGCCATGGGACTTTTCCAACTACACTGGCAAGCTTGAGTTGGTTATTCAAGCGAGCAATTTTAGCCTCGTACTGGCCAACCAGACCATCTTTCTCTTCAGTCAGTTGTTGAGCAGTGCTTGCATAGCGGCGAACAGCTTCTTCTAGATCGGCAAGCTGGGTCATTCCCTTTTGGGCCGTAACAAACGCATTGGTGTGCTGCATCATGGAAAGATGGAAATTGTCCGCCACTCCTTGCATGGAGATGGTTTTCTCCATGGGTCTTGTCCAGGCCCGGACGATCAACTCGGTAGCCCTGCGGACATGCTAACCTGGGATCTCCCTTATGTTCAGCGGAGTTTTTGAACAGGCATATTGGTAAACAGGGCTTGCTCGCCCAGGATGGCTCTCTGCCTGGTATCTGCGAGCAAGAACATAAGATATATTTAGAAAGACTTCGAAAGTATAGACTCTGTTAAAAAAGATTAAGTCGAAAAAGATACTTACTCGACAAATTTCTTCTCGTCCCAGCCAAGGTTGGTAATATCTTCCGGACCTCGGGAAGGAGTAACATCTTTTCCCGACTTGCTCACCTTTTCAGCAGGCTCAATCGAAGTATGGCGAGCAACTTCTCCTTCCTGATGGACGCGGGCATGGCTCTTTCCCCTTTTTTCTTTCCCCTTGTTGCCGGGGGGAGCAGCCTGGGAAACATAAGTCCCATCTCCTTTATTTAACCGCTTTGATCCGTGAGGAGAGGGAGCTGGGTGAGATGGAGGGGTAGCCGATGAAGGTGGGGCAACTTGCCGAGGAACAGTGGCCCCGGTAGGTTTATTCGTCATAGCCAGAACTTTAGATGGCGGATCCCCCTTAACCTTTCGTCCTTTAGGAGGTACCATTTTGTGGACTCTCTGTTCGAGGAGACCAAAGCAGGGACGAACGGCTACCGTAACTTGCTCGGCTAAAAAAAGAGAAAAGAGAAGAGAAGAGTATATTAGACAAGCAAGTTTTAAAGCGTAAAACTATTGACGAACAAGTTTATGCTTGGGAGTTAGAATTTTTTATACATGGAGGCACCTCAACTTATGCTTCAAGATGATGGGGGTACGTGAACAGGCGAGCATTTTTTTACACTTTTCCTTGTTCACGTGCTCGATGGTCCTATCGGCTTTGTCTCTCAGGGCGACCAAACACGAGGTGAAGAGGAACTTTGAGCCGATCTCTTCCTCTTTGGTGCTCCACTTGAGTAATCGGGGACCTACGAACAAACAAGAAGAGTTAAATTAGAACAACTTAATCCAAAGACGAACAAAAACAAACTTACGTCTAATCTTCCCATAAGTGGTGGGAGAATATATGCACCCAACACCACCGTGTGGACCAGAAGATGCTCGCCAATCGCCCCCGATGAAGAAAAAGTGTTCTTTCCAGTTTCTAATTTTGTTCGGCTCTCCTTCAACCATTTTTAGTCCAATCCGGGCCTTCAAATAATAGTAGCCCTCTTCACCCCTTGGATATTTGGTAATCGTCATTAGGTAGTTGACCTCTTCGGCGGTAATACGGTCAATATACCCTTCTAGGGCGAACAAACTCATGACGCCGAGCAGGTTCATCCATCCTATCGGTGTGATTTGGGTGATGGCAAGGTTGGTCGTCTCCAAAAAGCGACCAACAACCGGAGGCAATGGCAACCTTAGCCCAGCGATGAGGGTGTCGATGTTGTTCGCCGTACATCCTGGTGGAGGCCGATCAGCTCTTTTCTTTTTCTTCAGGGCCTATATATGGATATTGAATGGAATTTGATACGCCTCCAGAATTAGGTTAAGTTCATCTTTGCGAAAAACACTCCGAATCTTGCTCGCCTGGTAGTCAGTCTTCACCAAGTCCAATACTTGTCGTGGAGGGCAATGAAAGTTGTTCGCAAATTCAGCAGCATATGCTCGCCATTCGAATGGGCGAGCAACACCAGAGGGGATTTTATTTTCGAGCATCTTGGGACTTGGGAATTCTATCCCCTCCAGAAATTCACGAGTTAGTTCGTCTAACTCTGGATCAAACTCGTCAGATCCAGAACTTGAAGAAGCTCCTCGTTCGAATCCTTATTCGCCTTAGTCGTAACCTCCTCGCCAGACTGACGAGCACCAGTATCCTCTGAGGATCGAACTACCGAATCTACACAAGGGGGAGTCACTGACAAAACTTCGAACGGTGGCTGCCCCTCAAATGGAACGATCAGAAAAAAAGGGATCCAATCTGTCCTCGGTGTTTTGGTTACTCGAGTGGGAGGACATGGGTTTCAAATCTAAGGAACGAATTTGAAGAATTTTGGGGGAAATTTTGCTAAATGGCAGATTCCGGTGGGATTTTGGTGGTGAGAGATGGTGATTTTTGCAGAAGGCGGCGACGCAACTTTCACACGGTGGTGGTGTGACGGTGGTTCAACAAGAAAAAAGGATAAAGGAAAGAACAAAGTTAAAAAGAAAGAATAACGACTCAAATTACATTGAAACACAAAGATAGTACGCCGGGGTATATTTCGAACAATTATAAAAATTGGAGGGTTTACGTGCTATTATAGGGGCGCGTGACCTCGAGCTTGGTCGCGCGTGGGCGGCGCATAATCATGCCACCCACGTCATCATTGGAGAATTCCAGAATCTTGGGAAGACGTAACGGCGTCACTAAAGCTGCTCGTCAATAGCAAGGCTGCTCATCTACTCTTATCACCGGAATAATATCCTGACCATAGTTGCTCGATTCAAAGTTGCTCGTCCAAAGCAATATCTGGCCAGAATAGGGGGCAATTGTTGATAGGCGAACATCAATGTTGGCCTGACGAACAAGAGTTAGGGCATAATTGAAGACTAAGAAGCAAGATACTCGGATCAGAGATGATTAACAAAGAAAATCAAAGGGGAGTGCATAAACTAATTCGGGAAGTGCATTTTGTGATGAATAACACTCTCGACGAACAACATTCTGCCGAACAAGTCCTAAGACCGGAGGCCGAATATGAACTCTACACCAGGTCGTAAATGACGAACAACATTCCCAACAGAAGCTCACCCACCTTGAAACACCTGGGCAAGCAGCTTGTAAACCATAAAGTCAGATAGCGAACAACTTCGACAGAAAAAATACAAATAATCTACCAAGCAAGCATGGACAAACAACAATGGATCCGAGTTAAGACCAAATACAAGACTTTGTAACTAAGTTTCAGCTTAGATAATGTAACGCCCCGAATCCAAAACACATAAATATCTCAGATTCGAGGTGCTACTTGTGACTAAAATTCGAACTATAAAATTTTTGATATAAAAAGGGATAACAAAATGAGAGATGAGTTTTATGCAGTGGAAAAAACGAGTAGAATAATTTTAATAAGTATCTCATACATGTATATCTATGAATATAAAGCTTAGTATTAACAATAACATTTTATTCAAGCGGGGAACTCCGTGTCATCTCTATTACTGTCCTTGCTCCATGAAATCATAATCTACAAGAGTTGTAAAAAGGGGGGCGTGAGAATTGAATTCTCACGTATGGGTGATTTGCAACGTCATGGGATTGGTAAATCTGAAGTATATTAAATTATACTCATTGATAAAGTATATAATTTATTTAAACAGTTCATATATAAATATGAATAACATATATCACAGAAGTGACAAGCTCACGTAATAATTAATTGGGCATGACAGGTTTCACATTCACATAATTGATATATCACAAGTTGATTTACATTAAGGGCAAAGCCCAAAATCATTTTCACGTATCGGCCCAATCTGCCAAAATCACTTTCCACATATTGTAAATCTCTTCCAAACCATTTTCGTACGACCATACTCGACTTGTTCCACTTCCAAAAACCTTACTCCTTCCAACCACTGACAAAATAGAATAACGCAAACCATCAATGGCCTTATTCCCAGTGCGCAATGTAGGCGTCTGACCCGGGGACCAGATCTGTTTGAATCAACAACCTTCATTCTGGGGGCGTCCTCGACAGCTCCCCGGAGGTTGGATTTAATACCCGTACCACAACTCCGTACTTACTGACATTTCGTCCTTTTATAAAACTGACGTTTTGAACTGAGGAGAGAAATTTACTCGGTTTGACATTGAATTGATTCATGCTCACATAATGCCCTTAATCATGCAATGGTGATTGATTTGAATAAAAACAACAGGTATTTCGTATCATATATAAGTATATCACATAATTCAAACAGTTATATAATAGGGATACATTTATGTTGTATTAGTTGTTTTAGATTTATTTGGTCGAGTTCAGAGTATACCAGCACAACGTATTATAAGCAGATCGATCAACAGATCATCACCCACCTGTTTGCTCCGGGTCCCGTGAACAATGTTCAAACAGAAAGTTGGATCCCTCGTGCGTATTCCAATTAGCACAGAATCCTAATACGAAATCATTTGATTAAAAGTTGGCCTTTGAATTATTGAAAGGACCTAGAAGTTCGTGTTGCAAAGACGAGAGTCTCATTGTCTTAAAAACTTATTTGATAGACTTACTCAAAGTCACACACACTATTTTGGTAAATACGCCAACTTTTTAAGAGGTGGTGTATTGGTGGGTGTACTTACTAATTTCCTTGTTGTAAAACTATATTGGTTTTCATGAAAATAATCTTTTGATATTCTAAAACTTTTATAACTAAAAGTATAACCATATAATATTTTTCTTGAAAATAGTTAAGAGAATAATAAATTTATTTAAATATTATTAACATAAAAAAGTTCAATTTTAATATTATTCTTTCTAAAATCTATATTTTATTCTAAAAGAATTATTGAATTGAAATTATATTTTTATATAAAAACATCTTTATCAATCTTTTTAATTAAACTTTGACTTGAAGAAGTTTTTATTATAAAACTAAAATAATATATAAATATATTCTTCTCTTTTTAATAATATTAATACTTCCAAAGTTGATTAATGTCACTTTTTAAATAAAAGAATAATACTATTTCCCAAAAAATACTCTTATTTATTTTTTTTACTAATTTTGATCACATACATCTTTATCTTTTTAGTTCTTTTTTCTCTATTCAACTAATATGATCATTTTAATAAACAAAAGTATTACTTTTGAAATCTAACAGTACTAGTCTTTTCTTCAATACATTGGAACATGATTTTAAAGAAATCACAAAGCTCCACCTTGCCTCTAATTCAAACAGTAGGCAGGGGAACAAACCAACTAATCCATCTCACCAATAATACCATACAACTAGACCAATAATACTAACCAGCTAAACCAACCAATGCTAAATAATAAATTCAATAATACTAAACAGTCCGTATTTTCTAGTTAAATTTAATTCAAAAATGAAAGTAATTTATGTGGTTAGGGTTTAATCCCTTTTAATTCTGATATTTTCATTCCTGCCTGACACGGTTTAGGGATCATTTGGTTTACGAATTTAATCCCGATTTAATAATTAATACATTTTTATAATTTAATTAATATTTAGTTGCATTTGAATTATTCTCGATAAATTATACGGATCGAAATCCTAATTTTAAACCCTTGAATATTTAATTTCTCGAGTCCTTTATTCGTTTAAAAGATTCTATTCCTTTCTTCGAATTTAGGAATTTATAAAAGGGTATATATTTAAATTACACAGTAGCACTCAAAAATAATAAAATTAAAAGAAACAAAGATAATAATATAAAATAAGGGCTCTAGGAATATAAAAGGTATAAAATGGGACGGGGTATTACATCCTCACCCCCTTAACAGGAATTTTGTCCCCGAAATTATGTTTTTAGGTACTACTTAAACATTGGGGGTATTTGGCTAGGACTTATACTTCTCTTTCCCATGTCGCTTCTCATCTCCCGTGTCGGCTCCATTGGACTATGACCAATAGTATTTCTCGATTTCTCAACAAGTGTAACTTCCTTCCCAGGATAGTCACTGGAACTTCTTCATAAGTCATGTCACTGCTTAGACCCAATTCTATGTGACTAATGACATGGTTTGGATCGCTCATGTATTTCCTGAGTGTAGATATATGGAACACATTATGTACTCGTGATAACTTTGGTGGTAGTGCTAAGCGATAAGCCACATCCCCGTCTCTGTTCAGGATGTCAAGTGGCCTGATGTATCGCGACTTTAGTTTACCTCAATTCCCAAAACGAATTAGGCATTTTCATTGGTGCAACTCTGAGAAATACTTTCTTGTCAATATCGACTTGTAAATCTCTTCTGCGAGTATCTGCATATGACTTCTGACTGTCCCGGGCCGTCTTGATTCTCTCTTTAATCTTCGCGACTATCTCAGTCGATCTTTCGACTAGTTCGAGTTCGAGAATCTTTCGAATCCCAACTTTGTCCCAACAAACTGGTGATCTACACCTCTTCCCGTAGAGTGCTACGGTGTCATTTATATTATCGCCTGATAACTCTTGTTATAAGCGAACTCTACCAATGGTAGGTGGCTTTCCCAACTTCGTTCAAGATCTAAAGCGCAAGCTCTCAGCATATCTTCGAGTGTCTGGATAGTTCTTTCCGATTGTCCGTCAGTCTGTGGGTGGTATGCGGTGCTGAATTTCAATTCAGTCTCCAAGGCTCGTTGTAGACTTCCCCAAAACTTGGAGGTAAAATGGGGGTCTCTATCGGACACTATCGAGACTGGTACACCGTGCAGTCTGACTATCTCTGCTATGTATAGTTGGGCGAGCCTGTCCAACGTATACATCATTCTAACAGGGATAAAGTGGGCGTAAGACTATCTACGATAACCCAGATGACATCGTAATTCTTCACCGTTTTCGAAAATCCGGTGATAAAATCCATAGTGATGTCCTCCCATTTCCACTCTGGCATCTCCAGAGGGTGTAACAACCCTGAAGGTCGTTGATGATCTGCTTTAACCCGTGATAGGTTAAAAATCTTTTGATGAATTGAGCTATCGTCCTCTTCATACCCCTCCACCAAAAGTTCTCTTTCAGTCCCCATTACATTTTCGTCTCTTCGGGGTGAACGGTGTAAGGAGTGTTATGTACCTCTTTCAGGATTTCGTTCCTCATTCCTTCATCCTTAGACACACAGATTCTGTTATCGAACATTAGAGCTTTATCAGTGCTCAATACGAACCTCTGAATGGTTCCTCCTTCAGTGCGCTTACGTATTCCCTTCAAGAATTTATCGTTCTTCTGCGCTTCTAGGATCCTCTCTCGTAAGGTCAGTTGTAGGGTAAACGCGTAAACCATGGAATCTGCACAACACTGTGTGGAAAATTCTAGGTTTAACCGAGAGAGTTTCTCCTATTAGTGGTAACTGTGTGGTCGGAACGATGTTCAGTCTCGTATCTCCTTTTCTACTCAAAGCGTCTGCCACTACGTTTGTCTTTCCAGGGTGATAGTGGATAGTGCAATCGTAATCTTTTACCAATTCGAGCCATCTTCTCTGACATATGTTCAATTCCTTCTGCGTGAAGAAGTATTTTAGGCTCTTATGGTCAGTGTAGATCTCACAATTTCCCCCATACAAGTAGTGTCTCCAAATCTTCAATGCGTGAACCACTGCAGTCAGTTCTAAGTCATGTGTTGGGTAGTTCTGTTCGTGGTCCTTAAATTGTCGGGATGCGTAAGCCACAACTTTCTTATTTTGTATTAGAACACAACCTAAGCCTGACAAAGAAGCGTCTGTGTAAATGACGAATCCTTCTGATCCGTCTGGGATGGTTAACACAGGCGACGTGGTTAGTCTCTTCTTTAGCTCTTGGAAGCTTTTTTCACAAGTCGAATCCCAAACAAACTTCTCAGCCTTCTTGGTCAGTTTCGTTAGTGCTTTTGCAATGCTGGAAAGGTCTGGTATGAACTTTCGGTAGTATCCTGCTAACCCAAGAAAGCTTCAAATTTCATTGACGTTAGTAGGCGCCTTCCAGTTCATGATGGCTTCTACCTTTGCTGGGTCAACTTCAATCACTTTTGCAGAGATTATATGCTCTAAGAACATAACTCGGTAGATCTAAAATTTGCACCTGCTGAATTTGGCATACAGCTTCTCTCGTCTCATTGTTTCTAAGACTGTTTTGAGATGTTCTTTGTGTTGCTATTTGTTCTTAGAGTACACAAGTATGTCGTCGATGAAGACGATGGCGAATTGGTCCAGGTACGGATGAAACACTCTATTCATCAGATCTATGAAAATTGTCGGAGCGTTCGTTAATCTGAAAGACATCACGCTGAATTCGTAATGTCCATACTGAGTTCGGAAAGATGTTTTTGGGATATCCTCGCTCTTGACCTTTAGCTGGTGGTAACCAGACCTCAGATCAATCTTTGAGAATATGGTAGCATTCTTCAACTGGTCGAACAAGTCTTCTATCCTTGAAAGAAGATATTTGTTCTTGATGGTCAGTTGATTGAGACCTCGGTAGTCTATGCACATACGGAAAGTCCCATCTTTCTTCTTCACGAACAACACAGGTGCTCCCCATGGTGATGCACTAGGCCTGATGAACTTCCTTTCAAGTAGGTCTTGCAATTGTTCCTTCAGTTCTTCTAATTCCTTTGGCGCCATTCGATAGGGTGCTTTAGATACTGGTGCTGACCCAGGTATCAAGTCGGTGGAGAACTCTATCTGACGATCCGGTGGTAACCCGATTAATTCCTCGGGAAGCACGTCAAGATATTCATACATGATTGGCACCTTGATGCGCAACTTGTCATCTTCCTCTCCTGCTGAGATGGCTCAGGTTCAATCTGAGAAGGTGGGTCATGTCCTATAGGATTCATTAGTATTGGGATAGGGTTAGCACGAGGTCATCCACGTCTACGGCACGGTGCTATCCTAGTGGTGGTTTTGAATAAAAGAATAATATTGCTAAGTTTATATAGGTATGGGAAAATTATAAAAACAGAATCGAATTACGTAATTAACACAATGCTAGTACTGAAATACACGTGAGTATGTAGTTCACCGCAACGCACTGCGGCCGTCAATGGTACAGTGATCACATTCGCACCGTATAATAGAAACCAGTGACATGTCCAAAACAGTAATTAGATAAAATATAACAGTTAATATAGAGCAAGTAGCACACATTGCCAAGTAGCAATTTCACAACATATATATATAAAGGTCTCAGGTCCTATAAGGTTAGTCTTCTTACTTCTTATCCCAAAAGAAACTAAGGCTTCCAGATGTAATGTTAACGCATCGCATCTTCTCTTTATTAAGGATTGCGAGCGACAAAAGGAGTCGGGGTTAAGACTATGTTGTTATGTCCCAAGTAAAACGATCATACATCTGACTACTACTATATGTCGGGAAAGGGTGGCACATCTATGTTGTATGCATTTGTGTCTACATTAAAAGGATAACTGTTTAAAAGGATTTGAACACTCTGACTGATCGTTACTGTCACACGAAAATCTCCATCATTGACTTCTACCAGGCATATCTCCAAGTGGATGTGGGGCCCTTGAACTGGGTCTTCTATTCTCATCCGTTCGAGTAGTCTTACAGTGATAGGAAGGAGAATAACTCAGTAATCCTTCTGGCTTAACGAATCACGGTTGTCAAATCTGTCTTCGTCATTGGGTATAGGAGTGAATCTTGCTTTTGCACGCAGTCTCGTGAACTGGGTCGTGAACACACTGATGGATTCTATGGTTTAGCTAAGTGTTTTCCAACTATCGGGATATAACTATCTTAGATGGATTCATATATGGAAAGGGAAATTCCTAATCCAAATTTTAGTTATGAAGAAACATAATTTTAACAATTAAAGCACAAAATTTAAACAATTAAAGCACATAATTCAAACAATTAAGGCATATAATTCAAACAATTAAAGCATATAATTTAAACAATTAAAGCATATAATTTAAATAGTTATATAACACCATTTATGGAATTTATAAACTTACACAAAATATATTTGTTTCTATCATTTACTAATTATCTGCATTTCAATAGTAATATAAACAATATTTATGGTTCTTTCTACACCTCGTAGGTGTTGTTTAGAGTTCTCAATCTTTTGGTTAGAGTTTTGTTATGAAAGTCAACTTATCGCAATGATATAAACTTTTAGGCAATTTAAAATAAAATAAGAACATACATTCGAGGAGCTTCTGACGGTAATAGGAGACACATTACCCCTCAAGTGATTAAATTAGTGATCTATATTAAAATGATAAGAAAATTTTAATTAAAGAAAAAGAATTTTGGGTTTGATGAAAACAATGATTTGGGTTTTGGTCCAAAAGTTTGAACCTAAGCTCTGATACCACCTGTAACGCCCCGAATCCAAAACACATAAATATCTCAGATTCGAGGTGCTACTTGTGACTAAAATCCGAACTATAAAATTTTTGATATAAAAAGGGATAACAAAATGAGAGATGAGTTTTATGCAGTGGAAGAAACGAGTAGAATAATTTTAATAAGTATCTCACACATGTATATCTATGAATATAAAGCTTAGTATTAACAATAACATTTTATTCAAGCGGGGAACTCCGTGTCATCTCTATTACTGTCCTTGCTCCATGAAATCATAATCTACAAGAGTTGTAAAAAGGGGGCGTGAGATTTGAATTCTCACGTATGGGTGATTTGCAACGTCATGGGATTGGTAAATCCGAAGTATATTAAATTATACTCATTGATAAAGTATATAATTTATTTAAGCAGTTCATATATAAATATGAATAACATATATCATAGAAGTGACAAGCACACGTAATAATTAATTGGGCATGACAGGTTTCACATTCACATAATTGATATATCACAAGTTGATTCACATTAAGGGCAAAGCCCAAAACCATTTTCACGTATCGGCCCAATCTGCCAAAATCACTTTCCACATATTGTAAATCTCTTCCAAACCATTTTCGTACGACCATACTCGACTTGTTCCACTTCCAAAAACCTTACTCCTTCCAACCACTGACAAAATAGAATAACGCAAACCATCAATGGCCTTATTCCCAGTGCGCAACGTAGGCGTCTGACCCGGGGACCAGATCTGTTTGAATCAACAACCTTGATTCTGGGGGCATCCTCGACAGCTCCCCGGAGGTTGGATTTAATACCCGTACCACAACTTCGTACTTACTGACATTCCGTCCTTTTATAAAACTGACATTTTGAATTGAGGAGAGAAATTTACTCGGTTTGAAATTGAATTGATTCATGCTCACATAATGCCCTTAATCATGCAATGGTGATTGATTTGAATAAAAACAACAGGTATTTCGTATCATATATAAGTATATCACATAATTCAAACAGTTATATAATAGGGATACATTTATGTTGGATTAGTTGTTTTAGATTTATTTGGTCGAGTTCAGAGTATACCAGCACAACGTATTATAAGCAGATCGATCAAAAGATCATCACCCACCTGTTTGCTCCGGGTCCCGTGAACGATGTTCAAACAGAAGGTTGGATCCCTCGTGCGTATTCCAATTAGCACAGAATCCTAATACGAAATAATTTGATTAAAAGTTGGGCTTTGAATTATTGAAAGGACCTAGAAGTTCGTGTTGCAAAGACGAGAGTCTCATTGTCTTAAAAACTTATTTGATAGACTTACTCAAAGTCACACACACTATTTTGGTAAATACGCCCACTTTTTAAGAGGTGGTGTATTGGTGGGTGTATTTACTAATTTCCTTGTTGTAAAAATATATTGGTTTTCATGAAAACAATCTTTTGATATTCTAAAACTTTTATAACTAAAAGTATAACCATATAATGTTTTTCTTGAAAATAGTTAAGAGAATAAGAAATTTATTTAAATATTATTAATATAATAAAAGTTCAATTCTAATATTATTCTTTCTAAAATCTATATTTTATTCTAAAAGGATTATTGAATTGAAATTATATTTTTATATAAAAACATATTTATCAATCTTTTTAATTAAACTTTGACTTGAAGAAGTTTTTATTGTAAAACTAAAATAATATATAAATATATTCTTCTCTTTCTAATAATATTAATACTTTCAAAGTTGATTAATGTCACTTTTTAAATAAAAGAATAATACTATTTCCCAAAAAATACTCTTTTTTTTTTACTAATTTTGATCACAAACATCTTTATCTTTTTAGTTCTTTTTTCTATATTCAACTAATATGACCATTTTAATAAACAAAAGTATTACTTTTGAAATCTAACACTACTAGTCTTTTTTTCAATACATTGGAACATGATTTTAAAGAAATCACAAAGCTTCACCTTGCCCCTAATTCAAACAGTAGGCAGGGGAACAAACCAACTAATCCATCTCACCAATAATACCATACAACTAGACCAATAATACTAACCAGCTAAACCAACCAATGCTAAACAATAAATTCAATAATACTAAACAGTCCATATCCACTGCTTTGAACTAAAAACCAAGTCTTTCATCAACAACCAAAATTCGAATCACACTGCTTGAAGACCACACGTAACTCTAATTTCATCTTACAAGATTAACCAAAATAGCCTTATTCACAATTCGGAAATTGCAAAAGAAACAGGGAGAAAGCCAGTAACCTTATGAGTCCCAAAATGGGTAGTTCGTTTTCAGAATAAAAGCAGAGGTTCGTCCTTTGGGATTCATCGGAAAAGACGACGACATCTCGATTAACACGCAAAGGGATGAAATTGTGAGATTAATTTCAAAGGGAAAATTAATTGAAGATAAACTGGAATTGAAAGGAATTGAATACGAGACTCACCCAAATGAGAATGGGGTTGGCGGCTACGATGGGAAAGAGGAGGCGGCGCACGGCGTCGCAACGTTTGGGAGCGGAGGCTGGAGGTGTTGCGGCGCTAGGCTAGAGCACGGCGACTGGTGGCGATCGGCGGTCGACTCTGTGTCTGGAGGAGGACAGAGGCGTGCTCGCGCGATGGCTGAGGACTGGGCGTCGCATGACGGCGTTCAATCGGAGAAGGGAGCGGCGACGCTCGGAGCTGAGGCGAGGCGGCAGCCGTTGTCGATCGGAGAAGAGAGACGGTGTTGCTTCGACTAGGGGACGGCGTCACTCGCGGCTGGTGGAAGGCGAGCGGCGGCGCTTGTTGCCGGAAAAGAGAGAAAGAGTGTGAGGCGGCGGCTATTTTGAGAGAGAGAATCCGAAAGAAAAGGGGATTCTGGTTTTGAGAAGAAAATTAACGCATTTTGCGTAATTGAGGAGAGAGAGAGAACTCTTCTCTTCTTTTGGAAATTGATTTAGGAATTCTTATCGGCAGTTGATTATTATAAGGAGGAATTATTTAATTAATTAAAATAAGGAAATAAGTATATGGCTTGGATTAATTTTCTAATTAAATTTAATTAAAAAATGAAAGTAATTTATGTGGTTAGGGTTTAATCCCTTTTAATTCTGATATTTTCATTCCTGCCTGACACGGTTTAGGGATCATTTGGTTTACGAATTTAATCCCGATTTAATAGTTAATACAGTTTTATAATTCGATTAATATTTAATTGCATTTGAATTATTCTCGATAAATTATACGGATCGAAATCCTAATTTGAAACCCTTGAATATTTAATTTCTCGTAGTCCTTTATTCGTTTAAAAGATTCGATTCCTTTCTTCGAATTTAGGAATTTATAAAAGGGTATATATTTAAATTACACAGTAGCACTAAAAAATAATAATATTAAAAGAAACAAAGATAATAATATAAAATAAGGGCTCTACGAATATAAAAGGTATAAAACGAGACGGGGTATTACAGATAAGGTCAAATATTGTCAAAGGACACATGTCAAGCATGCAAGCTTGGTAGTCCAAGAGTCATGTACACCTCCCACTTGGTGGTTAGTATAAATAGTTGTTCTCCAGCAATAAAATTCAAGTTCAAATTCACAAATACTCCAATTACACACACTCATACACCTAAACGTACACACACACGAAATAAATATGAATTCAATACTCGTATTTACATTTTAATAATAACCCGAACAATCAAATTTACCATTTACGGTGGTAATCAATAACACGTTTTTGTTTGGTGATCCTAAAACCAGTTAAAAATAGTCATTAATACTCACGATTAGAACCGATCACCAACAGAGGGCTCCTTGAAAGAAATCCTTGACTTTGAGCTAAAACAAAACAAGAGTTGGAGTTAGAAAATGAAGATGAAAGTTTCATAAACTTGAAAGGGGGAGGGGGATGAATGGCTCATTTTTGCTTGGAGATGACTTCAAATCTTCACATCAACACCAATGGAAGTTTGATACTTGAGATTAGAGTCCTTCTATTATTGAAATGGGAGAAGAAAAACTTCTTCTCCATTGAAAGAATGGTGGCCAAAAAATTGAGAGAGAAGGGGGGGGGGGGGGGTTCTTGTGCTTCATTGGGTGAGTTTTGTAGCAGCCAATAGAGGATTTGAGCTCTATTTATAGATGGTAATGAGGACTAATTGCTGGACATGAGGGGTGTAGGGGAGAGGGGTATAGGGCTTTGGGGAAAGGAGAGGTATGATATGTGTTTTTGAATTAAAAACTAGTGTTTCTCCCGTGCGATGCACGGATTAAAAATTATAAAATTTAAATGCGAAATTGCATAATGAATTATATCAAAAATTTAAATTAAATAAATTTAATTCCATAAATAAATTAATATGTAAAAATTATATTGTATATTATGTGATTATTACAACTATTTAATTAATCATACAATTTTCAATTATTTATTAAATTCAAATACTAAAATTCATAAAATTATTTTTATATTTAACAAAAATTATATAGTCTAAATAAAAATTATTAAAATTGAATCCATCATATATAGTTAAAGTCAATAAAAAAACACTTTAAAAATAATAAAATAAATATTTTAAATATGATTTTTCTTTTTATATCTGTAGTATATATGTTAAATTAAAAATATTTAAAAGATAATTTTGTTGATATATAGTGTGTTGAAAATAGATTTAAAAATAATAGCTTAATTTTTTTTTAAATTATTGATGCAAAATAAAAAAGAAAAGAAAATGATAAACTTAATCCGCTCTCTTTAATGGAGAGTGAGACTCACCATTGCACTACAAAGCAAGTGGACTTAACTTGCTCCAATAATAGCAAGTGGTATGGGCCTTTGACTTGGGGAGTGGGGGTATGGCTGCATCTTGACTGCTTTTCCAGCAGTATGTATGAAATTGTGGGCCCCATGGGATGCCTAATTAGTTCTCTTAGTATTTTTTAACGCGATGTAGGTTTCGGTAGTGAAATTGGGTATTTTTCGGCTAGGTTTTGGGCTCCTAAACTTAATGTTTTTGCTCGTTTTGTTATCCAAAAGTTCAATTTTTTATTTTATTAATTAAAACTGATATTTAACTTTATTTTATCAGTTACGTCTTGGGTTGGGTTTTGTATTTATCCATCAGATTAGAAATTTGGGGGTTTTAGTTTTTCGTTCGACTTTTGGCGACAAAAGTATAATTTTGTTTGAGAATTTTTCATTAAGTTAAAGGTCTTAAAATTTCTATTATAGAATTTCATTTTACTTATTTTGTCAGTCTGTATAAATTTGTTTCATAGTTACAGTGCTAGGAATGCTCCGGGTTCTGATATTTGGATCAACCGTTGCGTAGAAATCAATTTTTAAAACTCATTGCTCTTAAAAGAATAATGAATCAATAAACAATAAAATAATAATAACATAATAATAATAAGGGTGCGACTAAACAAACCCCCGAATTTACTGTACATACCCCGAGAATATTTTGGACAAAAACATCCTTATACTAAATGACTATATTACCCATACAAATATATTTAAAATTTTAATTTCTTTTTTATTTTTTCACTCTTTATTAACCATTTTTATCTTCTTCTCCACCGCAAACCCTAAAATTCCTAATCATTATGAGCAATATAAACATAAGAACTACTTTAATTTGAAGGAATTACATATTACTAGTTTGCTTCCGAAATAGAGATTGCTTCTTAGCACTGTGGATACCTTCTGTTTGATGCTACAATTTCAAATAACTCTCTCTAATATTCCTTTGTGAGAAAATAAAAATTAAGAAGATTGGTTTAAATTGGAATTATTACAGGAGAGGTGAAACAACAAAAATATCACTCGCGACAACATTAATGAGAGCATAGCCTTTAGATACTAATGACTGACACCAAACATTTGAATCGTGGTTGTTTGCGTTTTCATTCTGTAATCGGTTCTTTGATTCAATTTATTATGTTACCTACTAATTTCATTATGATCCATTGTTGATTCGTGTGGATAATTGCATTTATATCTAATTGATTATGAATAAATGATATTATTGAAGCTCACCAAGATTGTTTTTTTTAAGCATAAAGGATATAATGGTCTAAAATGGGGTGTATATAGTGATTTATTTAAAATACATATTTTAAATGAGGTATAAATAGTAATTGGGGTATGTACAGTAAATTCGGGGGTTTATTTAGCCGCAGTCTAATAATAATATTAATAGTATATGTCCTAGATTTTTTGTTCGGGGTATTACAATTTTATTTATGGTATTTCTTTCCAATTGTTTTTTTAATTTTGTAACAGTTTTTTTGGTCCAATTAATTGCATTCCCTAATTTTTATTGTTATAATTATTTATGAAAGATATTTTGTGATATTTTCATGTTATCGTATCTTTTCTTTTTCCATTATATCGTATATCTCATATCTTTTTTGCTTTTGGTATTGGATGTATGATCTCCGTGTTCTGGTTTTCATATTCACGGCTCGATGGATTTTTGTAATCGCATCTTTGTCAAACCAAATCTATACTCAGGGTTTTTTTGTTTGTGTTGAAGTCGTTATGGATGACAAGATCATTTTCAATGTCAAAATTTGAAGTGAAACTCAGTTGATTGTTGTTGATAATTGCACATTGTTTGATGATTTTGTGTCTCAAGTTATTGGTCAGTAGATTGTTTTGAGAGTCCATCAAGTTTCATGTCATTATTATGTTGGAAGTATTGATAATTATTATTTGGATTCTGATGATGATTTGAAGAATTTGATTTCTAATTGTCGTCACTCTAATGTTAAAATTGTGTATGTGGTTTTGTTTCACATGTTGTTTTGTGATAAGGATGTTGGTAGTTGTGATGATATGAATATGATTCTTATATGTTAATCTACCTTTTAATTCATTTATTTTGGTTCGGTTGTAATGTGTATTTTTTTTACACATGTGCAGTATTTCGCATGTACGTAATTTAAGATGTGCAATAATTATTACACTTAGTCCTAAACATGTGCATTTTTTTTTTTTTTGTAAATTTAGACTGCTCATTAATATTTGGAATATTTTTAGTTCTATGGTAACTTCAATGTGCATGTGTAATGTTCTGACGTTACACATGATTATGTTAGTGTGAGGTGCTGAATTATTATATATGTACAATTTTCTCAACACATAGGGTAACACAATATGAACATGTGTAATATTTCACATCTGTCCATGTATTTTTTTTCTGCCATGTAGTTGCACATGTTTAATTTGTTTATATGTTTCATTGATATTCATGTGTAATGTATAAGATTAGTATTATTCTACAAATGTTTTGAATTTCATACAGTTGCACATACGCAGTATGCATATTCAATATATCTTGTGTTAATGTATTCTTTTTCATAAGTGTGATTTGTTTGATGTATTCTATCAGTAGTAACTTGTTTAATTAGGAAGATTGAATTGATTTGCGGATTATTAGGGCTATTTTTGTGGATTTTGTTGACTTATTGTTGGGATATGTTTTAGTTTTGATGATTTTCCAAAACAACATGTAATAGGTTTGAAAGCAGTCAGGATAGTATCCTTTAGATCAGGTCAGGCTAGGTTAGCTCTCAGTAGAATAGGTTGCTCAGTTGAGGGGGAACTTCTCAACACAGCCTGAAGATATCAAGATGACAACCAGAAGAGCTGACTGAAGACCTGCCATCAACCTGAACCAATGGAGAAGCCTGAAGGATGTCCCACTGAGTGCAAGTCAGGCTGATCTAAGCCAAGTCTGGTGGACCACTCAGTGAAGAGCCTGATCAGGAGGATCAGTGCTGCACCAAGTAGGCCTGAAGGAGTCAGGCTACTGTGGTCAGGGAAGTTTGTCATCCAGCCTTATGACAAACTTCTTGGAGTGACCTTCAAACAGTCCTTGAAGGACAACTACACTGAGGACGAGTCAGTCCAACTGAAGATCATCTTGTCAGTGAAGGAGAAAACTACCTTAAGTCAGTGGGTCTTAGTCAAACCCACTGAGTCAAAGATCCGTGAATCCAGGCCACGTGGACCAATCAGCACGAGGCAGCAACTCTGACACTGACAAAGGCCGCATTCCAAGAAAAGTGGTTGAAACCATTTAATGCTGGATTCAAATGTATTTCCTCTCCAACGGATACATTTGAATCCCCATTATAAATACAAGCTCATAGCTTGTTGATAGAGTGTGTTGTGTTATGTTGTTGTAAGAATTGTAAGAAAACAAACACCTACGAGCTGTGAGGGTGTGAGTAGTAGCATACGTGCATGGGAGATATAAGGAGGTCCTACTCACGTCTTATACACTGAGAGTTCACAAATATATACATAAGAGTGCTCAGCTTGTAACTCTAGGCTTAGAGAGGTTTTCCCTATCTTAGCTATTGGCTAACACATTGTAAAGGGAAAACCTCACCTAGTTGGAGAAAACCCTAACCGAAACCAAAACCCTCTAGTCAGGTTTGTTGGGAGTAAGTTGTTTGTAAGGAGAGGCAGCTCCGTGGAGGGGTGTGAGTCCAGTTGTAAGTGCACCTCGGCACGTTAAAAACAAGAATCCAAAGCAGTGGATTTCCTGTTAAATTAGGCCGTGGATGCAAGAGCTTGAGTCTCCGAACCACGTTAAACCAAGTGTTATTATTTGGAATGTCTTTTCTTCTAAAGTATTGCGAAAATCTGCTCACTGAGAGCATTGTTTAAAAAGGAACTTTAGTTAAGCATTCAGGTCAGGGAGATTCCATCTCACTGACTAGTTCAGGCACGCACTCGAGAGCTCAGTCTCTCGAGTCACTGCCTTGTTGAGAGCCTGAGCTTTCAAGTCTCATCACTGACTTGATAGCTCTGACTCTCAGCAACGCAGTGACTTGAGTATTCCTTCACTGAACTCTTTCAGAGCGCAACGCAAGGTTTAAAAAAAAAAAATTCTCCTGAATTCCCATTTTGCCCTTCGAAAACGGGACCATCACTTATTATTAGGGATAATTAAGTAATAGATATGTTAATTGTAATAACATGATCTTTAGCGTAATTATTGTGGGATTTGTTGACCTTTATAGGAATAATTTAGTAATGGGTATGTTAGTCTTTTTAGGTTATATTTTGTACTAATGACACATGAAAATATTTGATCATAGTTATGAGTAATACTTACTTTTATTATGTACCTTATGGTGATCCCCACTTTTAATTTATTATAGTGCGATTTTATTGCACTCGATTTTATTGGAATTGTGTATTTTTCTACTTATGAGTGTTAGACTTGATAAGTTCCAATTTAATTTTTGTTGTTGTGAATTTGAGCTTTCTTTTTCAGGATTAATTTTGAAACTATTTAATTGGAAGATGAGGTCCATGTTGCCAATTCACTGTGCCCCAAAAAAATTGTTGAATAAAGAAGCCCAAATTAATTAGAGGGAGGTCAACCATGATTTCCTTTTAAAAGAAAAGAAGGTCAGAAGAAGACCAAATCCTAATTAAAAAGGAAAGTGTGCACGTAATTGTTGGGGAGAAGATTTTCTTCATCACATCCATAAGGATTGATGTGGGGGCCAAGGCACAAGTGGTTCCCAACTCATGCATGCTTATATTTATATATAAAGGGGACGTGAATAAAGACCTGACGACCAATATAGATCAAGGTACACGAAGAGTAACCACCATATTTTGATACACAAAAAACAGCCGCCATACTGGGCGATTGACATGAGTATTGCATCATCAAGAAAAGCCTATGTTGTTTTAGTTTGTTTTCAAATTCATGTTTTCTTGTTTAGACTTTGTTGTTTTGATAACGCCTATCATAAAGCTAAAATCCATATTCTTATTCCGGGAATTTTGACACTTGTATTTTTTATGATTGTTAATTGAACACCATTTTATTCGTGATACTTTTTACATGGGTTATTTATATAATTTGTTTCATTGTTTAATTGTTTGAGTAATTAATTTGGTTTGATCAACTAGGTTACTTTTGTTCATGCGTGTCTGCTAGAACATATGTTAGTAATCCGCAATTCATGCACTTCTATGTAAATTAGTAGTAACTAATAAAATTTACTAAGGTTGTGTTTACTTCCCTGGATAAAGCCCAATTAAAAGAATAGTAGACCTTTATTTGTTGTTTACTTTGGTTGTTTATAATATTGGGTAATCCACTAGGCCCGCAATGAACCCCTGCTATTTTCCAAATTTAGTTTGCCCAAAATGGGCGGATAGTCAGCCTAGTTTTGTGAAGCACAATTACTTTATTGTCCCTAAGATAATTTTTTCAGACACGGATACGAAATCTAATTTCCACATTTCACACACATCTTTGAGAAGGAGACGCACCGTTTTAAGAAGAAGATGATTGAGAACATCTCCACTCCGGGGTGACGACGATTAAGGTATGTTGGTTGGTACTTGGGACCATGTTGGAGTCATATTTACGCCTATTTTGAATTTCGATCTCTATTACTTTAGGCCGGATCGATGACACTTGTTGGAAACCACACTGTGCTTCCAGACTCGTTCTAAATAGGATATCACTGAAATTGAGTTGAATATTAGCACAAATTGGTGTCTTGTATTGTTTTGGTTAGTTTAGGAATGCCGCTCATCTGTTCTTTGATTTTGCAGTGCTGAAATTGGACAATGAATTATCATTTTTTTAGTTATTGTGTTTTATCATTTGTTAATTCAAGATTTGAATTTCATAAAAACAAATACCTTGGTTTTTTTTAATGCACTTGTGTCTCGATTTAGGAAAATGTCTTGATGAAATAACCATAGACAGGGGAAAATACTTTGTTGTTTGCAAACTACATCAATTAGTCCAATTCAAGAATTTTAGGATGGGTTTTGCAGCAATGGCCAACACTTTTAGGATGTGTGTTTGCAAACTGTTTGAAAAACTTGCAGCAATGGACGAAACGGATGAACACTAGATTTCGTAGGATGGGTATTGTTGCAGCTTAATGAGAAATCGCCTAATTTTTTATTGGAGATGGATTTCACCTCCACTGTGGGAGAAGGTTTCGAAGCATTTACAAATAGGTTGTTGTTAAATTAAAAACAGGGTATATTTGTAAATTAATATCTAATCTGTATGTAATATTGAAAAATAAACAACTAGACACTATTTTAAACCAAATACAAATCATGCAAAGTAAACATATGATATCTTGAGTTAACTTGAAAATGTCCTACTATTTAATTTTATCAACACAATCCCAACAACAAAAGTAAACACAGCCTAGAGTGGTATAGATCGATTCTTCCGAACCGAGCTAAAATGTTTGAGAATATGTTTGGTCTTTATCCTAGGATTTAATACTTCTATCAAATTAAATTTAGACTGTATCTAGACTGTTTGGTTAGAAAGGTTCATTGAAGAGCGCATTTCGATAGAATAATATTAAGAGATAAAACTGGTAAACAAAATGTGTTGTTTGTCGAGGGTCATTAATCCATGAAAAAAGTTGAGTGTTCTTGTTTAGTTTAATTAAAAGAGGGTTATATATTTTAATTTGGCGCGTTTCGACAACACGATCCAGACGGAGAGAGTAATATGTATTAATTCTTAATGAAGCTTAAGAATATATATTATAAATAATAATATATCATTTAATTAAATTTATTTTTGAATTTTCAATGAATTATATATAAAAAAAACTAGTTTTTTTAATATTTTTTTTCTAAAATCTATAAAAAAAACACAATTTCAATTTGAATACTTTCCAATAATTTAAATACCACTTTCGAATCACGTGCACATCACAATTAAGATTAGAAATTTAAATGAATAGATGAATATTAGATACTAGCTTTGATTCAATTACATCCCTAGGACGACAAAATATAGAGTGAAAATAATTTATTCATGAATTATTAAAAGATATTAGTTGTTTTCACTGAAAAATATTACTTATTTTTACGGAAGAGTCTTAATTATTCAATGAAAACAAACTAAGACTCTTTAATGGAAACAACTAATACCCTTCAATGAAAACAACTAATACTTTTTAATGAAAACAACTAATATCCTTCAATGATTCATGTATGAATAGTTTTCACTCTATACATACTCCCTAGAAGTCTAGGACTGGTTAGTGCTATCGAGAAATTTAAACACGGCCATTAAAAAAAACTAAGGCCAAAGTTATATACAGTCCTATCTTTTGTTAATACATTCCACCCATGGAATCTTCAGAATTTTTTTTCAAAAAATTTAACAATTTTTGGAAAAGAATTTAGAAAATTCAATAAAAAATACTAAACATATGAATTTTTTAATTTTTTTCCCCAAAAATTCTTACATTTTCCGAAAATTTTTTCCGAATATTTTTTAGGATGGAGTGTATTAACAAAACATGGGACTCAATTTAACGTGGGCCTAAAACTAAAAGGAAAATTTAACACTAATGGGCCTGATTGAGATGGGCTTTTTCTATGAAAATCCAAGAGAATAATGAGTGAAAATTCCAAGAGAATAATGAGAACACAAAACAAAGCTGCAGAAACAGAAACCCTCCAGTCTTAAACCCTCCTCCTCCTACTCGTCCACAGCCACCTCCAATGGCGAAATTCATGTTCGAACCACCTAGCGATGAGGAAATCGAGCACGATGAGACCGAGAGCGAGTCCGAAGTAGATGAAGACGGAGAAGTTGAAGACGATGGAGAAAAAGAAAAAGTACTGAAAAGCAAGAAATCGCAGTCGCCATGGGACTTTTCCAACTACACCGAATCACTCGCCGATCAACACTCGCGTCAGGGAACCACTTCAATTGATGACAAAATCATTAAAGCTTTGGAGCGCCGCCCTATTGCCACCGCCGTAGATAAAGACTCCGACGAAAATTCAGATGCAGAACCCCACCAAGTAATGTATTTCTTGTTTATGCTAAAATAGTGACTTTACTGTTGTTAGAGCTTTTGCACCAATGAAACATGGAGCTTGCCCTATTTTTCTGGCTTATAAAATAAAGCATAATAACAATGAACTGGTTCCTTAGGATTTGTTTGTATTTGGAATAGCAAAGCAAGATATTATGCATGTTTATTTGTAGGATTGTGTGAGCTAGATTTCAGAAATTTCTGTAATCCTTACCTGTACTTTTCATTTGCCCAATAAATTATTGTCCTTTAATACATTGCCTGTAATTTTATGTGTATTTATATGTTTATTTTTCATTTTGTGTTGATGGTGGCCTGTTACTCTTAATGCTAAACTAAAAATGTAGTCACAAGTTCATTCTATGTGTTGCTATGGATTGGTTGATTTCACATTGGTTTTCATAATTAATTGCTCGGCGCAGGAGGAATATAGGCCGGAAGAGGAGGATGATGATGATGATGTGCCAACAACCAGTGGGAATGATTCAAAACCATACTTTTCACCGGTGGAGGGTGTTTCCTTCAACGCAAACTCGTTTCTCGACCTACATCTTTCGAGGCCGTTGCTCCGGGCTTGTGAAGCTTTGGGGTATAGTAAACCCACTCCCATTCAGGTTCCTAAATGCACCTTTCCACTTTTTTATTCAAGATTTGATGACTTAGTTTTATACAGTTAAGGATTTTTTAGTCATGCTTTCTTCTCCTTTTGTTAGGCTGCTTGTATACCATTAGCTTTAACTGGACGCGATATATGTGGGAGTGCTATTACTGGTTCCGGAAAGGTATTTTGTTTTTTGATTTTCATGATAACTACCGTTTAAATTTGAGCTTTTCCTTTTCTAATAAAGTAATAATCAATTTCATCACCTCTAAAAAGATGAAAAACTCCCTAGTGCAGAAGTACATATTTAAGCTTAAGGTAGAGTTTACTGAAATGGCATATCAAGTTATGTTTCCTCATTCGACTTTCCTGCCCCTTTTGCTTGATATCATATTTAATTTTAAGAAAGGTATGTTTTAGAAATAATTGTCTGCATGTTTAACTGTACAATTGATGAATATATGTGTTGTGATATGCAGACTGCTGCTTTTGCATTACCCACACTGGAGAGGCTTTTGTACCGGCCAAAGAATAGGCCAGCTATTAGGGTTCTAATTCTTACACCAACTAGAGAGTTGGCCGTTCAGTAAGCTCATGATCTTATGATCTACCTCATGCTTTTATGCTGACGTTTCTCTGTTTTTTTTTTCATGTTGGCTGTAATGGATTGAGCTCACATCTCTCTTTCGTATACGAGTCTTTTCATGAACATATTAGATAAATTATTCATTAAATGTTGACTTCTGATCACAAGACGCTGCAGAAGGCTTGGCTTTGCATGCGAATTTCATGCAATCTTTTTATTTATTTCATTATTTGTTTATTTATGTGTCAGTCAATCTGGCTTGATAGTGGGAATTTAATTTCTATCTCCTTGAACTACATATTCTTTGACCCTTAAGGTCTTTCTTTATTATTTTCATTATCTGTTGACTGAGGCAAGATAGATAGGGGCCATTGGAATTATAAATTTCAAACCATGCTAGGTAGTGTTTTTCTAGGTTGTTGCTCCTTCCTAATAACTTATTATTTTTAAATGCTTACAATTAACTGTATATTTTAATCAGCTATATGTTTCCCGTTTAATAGCTATTATATTTTTTTATGTTTTGAAGTTGTAGATATAAAGAATTTATTGTGTGCAATGCAGCTTAAAGCTATAAGGACAAAACTCTTGTTACCCAAATCAACTCTGTAATTTTTTCTCGAAACTTTTTTTTTTGAAAGTTGATCTACCTTATTAAAAGTTTTTTTTAAGATAAGTCATCAACATGGAGAATTTATTTATCTTGCATCTAGTATCTACACAGTCTCTTCCCCAATTTTTAGCGCAAAAATAAATCTTCCTTGTTAGGTACATTGTACAAATGATCCTGTTGGACATGTTTAATTATCTTTATTATGTTAATCAAATCCAATCAATTGGTTACTTATACCTTGAGTGATATAACATTCAGCACAATTGCACTGCCTCCTCAAAAGCCACTATTTCCATCTACTTCTTTTATTGTGGACCAAGAGATTTTTCTTTTTATTTTTACGATGCTTGCTGAACGGGAATTACTTTTTCTTTCTTTTCCTGCTAAGACATTCTTTTTCTCTCACCGAGCAAAGATATGATCTCCCATTTCCGTCTGAGTCAGTCTTCCTACACACACACGCACCCCACACACACACAAGCAAACATCAAAATGTTTTATGCAGAATATTAAATTACGTGGGAGAATGTAGAAGCAACTAAAAGTCTAAAAGGTTGTGCAATTCTAGAAGATACTATAAATTCACTAATCTTATTAGTTAATTATAGATGGAATCACTTGTAGAAATAAGTGAATGTATGAAACAATTCCTTATGGTTTGATGCCAGCAGACAAACAAGATTAAAATAGTATATACTGCATTTATGTGTCAAGAACATGAGCTTTCCATTTTCATAAGTATGAGTTGTGAATTTCCACATCATTTTTTAATCTGAAATTATATAAATTTAATCTTAAATACTGAAAATTATCATTTTGCCTCATTGCTTACCCAAATTTTTGTCCTCCATTGGCCTTGGCTTTCTTGATGCTGCCATGGAGTATATTAGAATTTAGAACTATCATTGATATATTTGATTTGTCTTTTCATTTTGTTCTCTTGTTCTTTTTCTTTCAAGTTTTGCTATAATTATAGTGTTTTTTCTTGATTATATGACTTATTTTTTCAGGATTCATAGTATGATTGGGAAACTCGCTCAGTTTATCCCGGACATCAGATGTTGTTTGGTTGTTGGTGGTCTTTCAACTAAGGTTCGTCTCTGAACATCTATTTTTTATTTGGCGAAGCTTGACATCATATGCTTTATAGTCTCTTCAACCCATAAGACCTCTTTAAATATACACACATATTACTGTTTCATCCACTAGGGAAGATTTGAGATTTAATGGGCGCCAAGTTAAGATTTTCTGCAACAGTCGAGCCATGAATTTCTGTCTTAATTAAGCTACCTAAACAAATAATTTTTTTTTTTAGTAAATATAGTAATATTCTATCGAATATCCTTTCTAAAATACCGAAAATGTACCAATTAAATCCTTAAAATCCTGTACTAACTTTTATTGAGAATTCACAACCCCTCAAGTTTGGCTGTATATGTCATGCATCAGCTTGTAAGTCAGTTCTTGGAGGAGCTTTAATGAATAGTACTTAAATATACAATTTCTACATAATGAATGGTTGAACTACTGCTTAGTGGCAGTAATGCAATAGGAACCTGAATTACTGAAGCATGTCTAACTTGGGTATGTACATATTGTTATTTGTACTAAAAAAATAACTCTCCCAACTCCAAATAAACACGTACATTTTGGAAATTTTGATACCTAAAATATTACTGCAATTGGATGGTTAACGGCTACTAAGCAGTTATCTTTCTAACACATAAATGCTACTGATATAAAACAGACTGCAACTAACTATAATTCATAAATTTCACAAAGAAAAATTATTCTGCTGTCCTCCATGTTATCATGTATAGTATACCTTCCAAATTGGTGGCCTGGATAAATAATAAGCCAATGGCTCTCGGTTCCTATCGTGTCAATTTAGCATATGAGTAAATAGAACCTTGCTGCTTGCGGATATAGTCGACTCGAACCCAGACATTGTCAATGCCTGCGCATGTGACAAAATATTTTTTTGGTTACTGTGAAACATTGGTCTAGGTCTTTGAGAGGGCGGAGTTCTGGGAGAACAGGTGGTTTTCATTTCAAGGATGATATGATTATAATTTGCTATTAATTCTTGGTACAATCTTCAGTTCATGAAACACTTGCTGAACCCAGTTCCTAGGTTCAAAGTTGTTAAAGAGTTATTTCTCCATCTAATATAAAGTGATAGTATCTCGTTGACCAGTTAGTACCCTGTAATATGCCTCTATAATTTGGTTTGCTGATCTTGTATCCAACTAGCTGTTGCCATTGGTTCCCACTTCTGGAAGGTGTTATAGACAGTGCATGGTGAATATATCATGTGTTTTGAATCCTCGGAAGGTTGCATGTGAAATACTGCTGGTCAGCAAGAATACCAGACTCTGTTGGTATGTTAGATTTGGGATTTAGAGGATTTCAAAATCTTGATAAATAGTAGTAGTTTGTGTTTGTTTTGGGATTCAATCATGAAATATGATACTCCCTTCATCCCCCTTGAAGCTACTCATTTGAGAATGACACAATTTTTAAGGTGAGATAAAAGGTAGGGATGGAGAGATGTTGGGACACAACTTTGACAAAAATGGAAATGGGTAGCTTAAGTTGGGCACCCGTTTTGACAAAATGGGCATCTTAAAGAGGGACGGAGGATGTAGGATTTAACTTCATGTCAAATCGATGTGTAACAGTTTGTGATGTTGTATTATTATCTTTTTTCTTGTACTTATAATAATTGAATAATTGTGACATTGTTGTGTTTTATTTGAAGTTGCTATAGTGAGAATAAAAGGTTTTGGAAGTGATCAATAAAATAAGAGTGAAAATAAAAAAATCATATAGGTCATTGGGGATAGTATGGTGCATAAGAAAAATTATTTCTAGGGTTTATAGGTATTCAGGGTGGATACGTTAGGTTTTAAAAAAAATTGGATTCTAAAATCCCTAAGTAGAACCAGATTTTTTTTTATTGGTAGTAGAACCAGATTTTGCTTTCAAAATCCTAAATCCAGTTTTCAAATCCTAAATTAAACATACCCTATGTATGAGCTTTGTGAATTTGGAAAACACTTTTTGAGGAAGTTTATATGATTTATTTGTTTTTCCCATGTTTTCTTATATTTGCCTACCTAAACTGACAAGGTGATATTAGGTGCAAGAAGCATCTTTGAGAACATCGCCAGATATTGTAGTTGCAACTCCAGGACGTATGATAGATCACTTGCGGAACTCTATGTCAGTACATCTGGATGAGCTTGCAGTTTTGATACTTGATGAAGCTGACCGACTTCTTGAGCTTGGATTTAGTGCTGAGATTCGTGAATTGGTATAATTTCAAACAGCTTTCTTTTTTAGTGGAAGAAGTGTGTTAATTCAGTTCCTTTCTGAACTGTGAGCATGTGAAAACATTTTCTTGGAATGTGGTTTGTTGATCGCGATAATCATTTGTGCAAAGAGGAAGTCTGGATTTCCATGGCTTCTTTCAGTGAATAAAATTAAATTTCAATTGTGAAGGTTACATAATGCTTTTTTTAATGAGAAAAAGAAGCAAGAGATTGTAGCGAGCAAGTACTTCACTTTAATTATGGATATATATAAAAACGAATTATGATATTAATTTAGTTTGTCTGCAGTTTTAATCATAAAGAGAAAAACATTGTGTTTTTTGGTTCTTCCCCTCCAATATTTGCACGTTTTCAATTCTATCCACTAACTAATTACACTCGTAAACAAATATCAATTTGAATACTTTTATTATGTATAACTGATTGAGTACTGAAACTTTGCGAATCAATATTCTCAACAGATTTGGTAACAACCTTCTTTCATTGTTACCTATAGAGAGAATATGCTGCATTATTGCTTGCTCATCTCCCATAATTATTTTCAAAATTTTACGATTAATTAGAAATATTTCCGCCACCACATATTTTACCTTTTGACTTTACGGTTCAATGTGGCAGCTAGTATATATCATATCGGAGATTTGTTATATCAGATCAGTGTCTATCCAACATGTCTCTGTCAATTTTTTTAATGTCTGAATTGTAGAATTTACATTGTTTTTGAGCTATTAGACAGAAAATATAATGCTAGATTTTTGGTTAAACCACACATTGAACTAATTGCTTCCCCCCAAAAAAATTAACGTACAAAATTATGAAACAAAATATTTATGTAGGTCATTTTATCTGTCAAGCAGTTAAAGTGAGACAGGGAAAATAGAGCTAGAAATTATTGTTTCTTTTCGGTAACTATCATTGCTTTGATGCTGGACCTGCAATTCTATTCCCGAACTAATTGTGGAGATAATTGTTAATGCTCTTCAGGTGAAGTTATGTCCTAAAAGGAGACAGACCATGTTATTTTCAGCAACCATGACAGAGAAAATTGATGAGCTTGTTAAGCTCTCCTTGAATAAACCGTTACGCCTATCAGCTGATCCATCAACAAAGCGGCCAGCAGCTTTAATTGAAGAGTAAGTCATTAGTAGTCCTCTTTGCTATTTTATTAAATCAATGTTTATGGTCCTCTGTGTTGAGATAAGATCCTTAATTGATTTTTCTTCTCTCCACCACATACATTGTCCAATTTAACTGTATCACTTTGTATGCAGGGTGGTTCGCATACGCCGAATGCGTGAAGGAAATCAGGAAGCAGTTCTTCTAGCATTGTGCACCAAGACCTTTACATCTAAAGTGATTATTTTCAGGTTTTCAGTCTCGAATGGAATACATTGCCATATTCACCTGCTTCAAATCATTATGTCACATTGTTTCCACTGAGTTTCTATTCACTTTTACATTGCTGATGATGTGCCACTCAACTATAAGGAATTGATTTGCTTGTAGAAATACGGAATCAGTTATTAAATCCCTTCCAGATGTTCTTGAGAAATGAAAATATCCCAGTAAAGAAAATATTGCAAGTTAGGCATTGGACATTCCACATTTCATTTTGTGTTGCATATACTTAGAGATGGATTTGGTTTGCAGAATTATATTCTTTGCCCCATTCAGCCACTTCCTGTTTGTGTAGTTTGTAACTTTGAGCTGTATTTTTTTTCTTAGTTGGCAACTTACCGTTGCAGGTGTAGTGACTTAATAGCTGAAAGCTGGGCCATGATTACTTTAATTTTTAGATTATGTAATGATCACCATCCTCATTTGAATTTTCTTTGCATTTTTATTCATGCCTAAAAGGTTTTGTGTTCTTTTTCAGTGGTACCAAGAAAGCAGCCCATAGATTGAAAATTTTATTTGGGTTAGCTGGCCTTAAATCAGCTGAGCTTCACGGAGACCTCACCCAGGCCCAGCGTCTCGATGTAAGCATCTCTTAGCATCATTGGGTTTTTGTTGAGTTTGTGTATATTTAGTACCATATCTTTAGGCTTGGTTTCATGATTTATTTGTAGGCCTTGGAACTTTTTAGGAAGCAGCAAGTAGATTTTCTTATAGCAACCGATGTTGCTGCTCGTGTAAGTATAAGATTTAATTATTAATTTAGCTACAGTAAAATCAGTTAGTATAAATATGAACTTAATACGTTCATGTCGTGATGATGGTGGAGCCATCTCATTGTTATATTTTGTTTTTCAGGGTCTTGATATTATTGGTGTTCAGACAGTCATTAATTTTTCATGTCCACGAGATCTTACAAGGTAAATATTTGTTTCCAGTGATTGACCTTAACATTGGAATTTTTTTGTTCAGTTTTAGTGTTCTAAAGGGCACTTTCGCCTGAAGCAGCCCTTGTCTTGGTGCTAGGCCTCAGTTTGCTGCCCACTTGAGGCTTGACACTTTTGAGAACACTTCAAGTCCTTTTCTTTTATTTCTCGTATAGTGTAACTTCCGAAATCTAGATCTCATTTGCCTCATCTTCTCGACTTTCATCATCTTCGAAACCTTTCAAACCTCCTATGTGGGATTTTTGTACAATTGAAACACAATTTGTACCTCTGCAGTTACGTCCATCGAGTCGGTCGAACTGCCAGAGCTGGCAGAGAAGGATATGCTGTTACCTTTTTGACCGATGATGACCGTTCTCTTCTGAAAGCTATTGTAAGTATCTAAACTCGTTTAAGCTTACAATTATCTTGGGTTTTACTTATTTGAGGTTAAATTGCAAAGTTCAGGAAGTTTTGGTTTCTTAGTGCAAAATGGGCTAGATGTTGTAATATTTGAACATATATATCTGGTGCATATGTGTGTGTATTATAGATAACTGGATATACTTTGCGATGATGCTTTCCGTTCAATGTATGATTCCTGAGTTATAGTTTTCATGGTCTGGTTCAATTCGTTAAGGCTGACTGCCCATGGTTCTGAGTAGGTGGGTGCAAAATGATGCTTTTGCTTTAGTTTAGTAACCTCTTACCATTATTACAGGTTAAAAGAGCTGGTTCAAGGTTGAGGAGCCGGATTGTAGCAGAGCAATCAATAAAGAAGTGGTCTCAAATAATTGACCAAATGGAAGATCAAGTGTCATCAATTCTTCAAGAAGAATGGTAATTGCTTCATTTTTATCATTTTAAGTCAGATTCTGCACATGAAGTATGATATATACCACCCTTCGTTGTCTTGGATTGTTGCAGGGCAGAGATGGCTCTAAGAAAAGCTGAAATGGAAGTTGCAAAGGTATATTTTCTCTTTTTTCTTTTTCATTGGACACTTCATATGTTACTTGATTTTAAGATAGAATGAAGGCATGGAAGCATCCTGCTATAATATTTTTGCCCTATTTGTTGCATTCCAGCTTGTATATGTGACAAATTAGCAAGAGAACTATAATTTATATAGAATTCTGATTTTTAATTGTCTGCAGAAATCAGGGGCAAAGAATGAGATTATACCCACTTGATTTTCTCTTTCCAGCATCACATGTTGAGTTTTTAGTTTTTTTCCATGTGAGTCCATATAGGAAGCAGTAGACACATGTAACACTCAGGTCTAGGCATAAGAAAAAACAAGGCATTATGAAGTGAACTAAGAACATGCACTGTGGACATAAGGCTATAGTCAATAGAGTTGGGCCGAAGGCGCCAGGGGCGTGAAGGTCAGCACTTCTATAGGCAATGTTACAGAGGCCTGTGCCTATCAGGCGCGCCTCCTGCGCCTTCCGTTGCCTCCAGAATACCAGTGTTTTTCCCACCCCCAAAACATGTTTTAGTTTGTGTATTTTAACTGTATGTATTATCTTTTTTATTCAATTATTGGGTTTGTAATCAATAAACTCTACATCATAGGACTAATTAAAAGTAAAGACTGAATCAAATGGTGTTAGATTACTATTGTCACATAACATTAACATATTTTAAGTTATACTAGGATGCACGATTAGTATATTGACAATTATTTGGTGTGAATTGTGTGATGTGAAACACATCTAAATGTAAAATTTTAAATTCAATAATAACACTTCTAATCACAACAAATAAATACTCCCCCCGTCCCAGCCTCCCAGGATATTTTTTACAGTTACTATTTTCTCGTGTTTTAGCGAGCAATTTTTTTTCAGTATATAAAATGATAAAGTAATTTTTAAGTCATTTTATAATAGAGGAGATATAAGATCTATCATACCACTTCTTAAAAGTCACTTTATCATTTCAAATATTAATAAACAACTCGCTCGCTAAAATACGAGAAAAAAGGTAGTGCGAAAGTAATCGTGGGACGGAGGGAGTATCTAATTTGAAATTTTATTTTTATATATGCTTTATGGATTTTAAATTGAAGATTAAAAAAAAATCTTTAATTTAATGCTATATGGAATGTTAAGAAGGGACTTGGAAATAAAAATTGCAATTTAAGTTTTTAGTGAAAAAATGAAGTTACAGTTTTAAAATGTGGCGCTGGCGGGAAAATGGAGACCTTTTATTCTCTCGCAAGTTGTGTTTTTACATTTGTAATATATGTACACATAGATACATTTCTTATTATTTTTTGTGCCTCGTGAGTGCCTTAGTTGTACATGGATATAACTATAAGCATATTACACATACCGAAGACTTGCATAACCCAGTCACAGTGTCTATTCTGTGCGTGTAATGTTTACATATTCTCTTCATGGTTTGTAGGCAGAAAACATGATTGCTCACAGAGAAGAAATATATTCACGTCCAAAGCGAACTTGGTTTGCTACAGAGAAGGAAAAAAAGCTTGTAGCTAAGGCAGCAAAGGTAATTTCTCATTCTGGGATTCTGTATTGGACTGTCTTTCTTTAAGGGATATTTGATTTGGGTTTTGAAATCCAGATTTTGGATTTAAAAAATCTAAATACTGTTTTAGTTTGGGATTTTAAAATAGAATTTTCACATTTCCCCTATAAATACCTATAAACACATTAATCATTACATAATCATCCAATCATTACAACCACTCTCCCACAATGATATAATATCAATAACTTTTACACATAAAGTGGAATTTACCCTACTTAAATCTCAAAACAAACACACACTGGATTTTAAAATTTTGATTTTGAAATCCACTTAATTTTAAAATCCTGATTTCAAAATCCTCCTAATCCAAAATCAAACATCCCCTTAGGGTATTTGGTTTCAGCCTCACTGATCCAGCTTAAGGATTACATAAGCAAAAGTATGCTTGTTTCCAGGATTTTAAAATCCTACCCTGTATCTTACATCTACATCCTATTCCTTCCCCATTACTTCTCTTGGTCCCACCCACATTCTCTCTCCCTCTCTTTTCTCTCTACCTCTCTCCTTATCCACAACTCCCAACCCAACACATCAATCATTATAAATATAATAGTATTATTATCATCCACTTTTTCTCAATCCTACCATATAAAATCTCAAAACAAACATACTTTTTACTATTTTTAGGATTTCCCAATTCAAAGATTTTCCAAGCCAGATTTCCTAATTTCCACTTAAACCCGAACCAAACATACCCTTAGGCTCACAAAATCAAAAATGTTGAGGGGCCTGTAGCTATATCAACCATGTAGAAGTATGAGATTTGTGAAGGAGGTTGCCATACTGATCCTCTCTGACATTCTTGTGCTAATTGTATTTTTTACTAATTGTCTAAGTGGTACTGCTAATGGTTTACTAGGAAGCTTTGGATAAGAGAAAAGGTTCTGGAAATGAAGCGATCAGTGCTGAACAAGCAGAAGACTTAAAGATGAAGGAAAAGAGAAAGCGAGAGCGCGAGGTACTTTACATACTGCACTTTTATTATATGCCATATTTCATTTTTTCTCGGCAATTTGAATAATGTGAATCTAAAATTTATACAGAAAAATATGCCAAGGAAACAAAGGAGAAAGTTGGAGGCGGCTAGAGAGATGTTAGAGGATGAAGATGAAGTCAAGGTGTATATTCTTTCTTTCTTTTTTTTTTTTTTTTTGTATGATTTACGTGCCTCTCAGCCTCTGATTTATTTGTTTCTGATAAATACAATGTACGCAAAGTGAATTTTCTGTTTACAACATTTTGGCAGTTTGTGATTGGACGATTCTTTTAATAACTGTCCTCTTCTTAGTTACATTTCTGTGAATATGGATGTTGTTTTGGTTGGTTTCAGTAACTTCATGGTACGCGAAGTGTTTCTAACCGTTAGTTTGACCAGGGTGGAGAGAAAAAAGATAAAGAGAAAAATGGAATTTCTCTCGTTGATGTTGCATACCGTAGAGCAAAAGCAGTGAAGGCTGCCAAAAGGGCTGTTGATTCTGGAAAGATTGTGAAAAAGTCGGTTAAAATTCAGAAACGTCCTGGCCAAGGAACTAAATCAAGAACAGAAGAAATGCAGGACCTTTTCCAGACTGACATGAGTGAGAAAAGACAGAAAAGAACTCTTGGAGGTGGTGGGAAGAAGAAATCCTCATTCAAGAGCAAGTCACGGTATAAATATCATTTGGATGTTTCACAACTTAAATGAATTTATTTTCTTATACGAATTGATGATAGAGAACATAATTTCTTATAATTATCCTGCCTTCATCCTGCATCATCTCATTTATAGGAAAAATGCCTTTTTAAGTTGTTGAGTTTTCACTTTTTTCATTTGCTTGAGCCATCGGAAGACTTTCCTTTTGTTTTATCGAGCCCAAAATCTTTTATTTTTCTCACATTAAACCTAAGGGAATGCAATGTCAACACAAATAATAGTTTAAGGCTCGATTTCTAAAAGAAAAAGTATGATGCATGCTCAATCAAATAAAAATCCAGAAGTTCAAGGCTTAAAAATGCATTTTATCTTATTAATATGAATTAAGTCTAGGTTTCCATGAATTGCCATCACTTATTAGTCCGTTTAAAGTGACTTTTATATTGTTAGCTTATACTTTCCAGTATAAAAATTGTTGACACATCTTAATGTTATGCAAGTGAAATCAAAATTGGGTTGCTCTTCTGCATGTTTAACACTATAAGCTTTTATGGAAAACACTTCTTTGCACTAGTTGTGCCGTACAATTCAAGGACATTTTAAATGGTAGTTTTACTAGAAGGTGTTGTTTAATATTAGTTGATTTTATTGAAGTATATTACTACTGTATGTGCAACTGGTGCATCCAAGCGTTAATTAGGTTTTATATATCTCAAATGATTTGTGTTTGGAATTTGATGATTCTGTTATACTTCAGGTACAACCGGCGTTAGATTATGCGTTTGATCGCTTTGGAGAAACCAGGATGACTGCTCCATTGACATGAAGGATCTCATCTTTTAGTGAGTGGAAATGTAATATTAATGCATCTGATTCAGTGCTGCAGAATTTTGATTTATTTCCATCAAAATTTGGGTTAAATTTCAGCCTAGAATTATATATTGTAATCTTTGAAAATGAAGTTTGTTACAAGCATTTTGTGTCTCTCATACTTTGCTGTGACTTTTAAAGCCTTGAAGTTATTTCCCTTGTATCCTTACCGTTCCATTTTTTATTGGAGTGTAGACATTGAGTTCAAGTAGGAGTTTTGATTCATTTTCCAATTCTGAGTTTATGTGCATGGGTTTTGAGCTTGAAAAGGTTCACGCGTCTATTTTGTTTTCTGGTCTGGAAATATTTTCGAATAAGGATGATATGTGTGTGTATTTCAAAGTCGATACGTATGACCAAATGCGAAACATAGATTTTAAATTATACAAGTTCGTACTTCGTAGGCAGATATGATTTGGAACTCGGTCTCTGGTTTCTTATGGAGGTCGAAATTTAGAACATATAGTGTGAACAAGATTCAATGATGAAATTGGTTTTCAACTATAACTCACAGAGCGAATTAAATTTCCTTAAACTAAAAATAAAATAAAATGTGTGCATAAATTATTAATAATAATATTTATTTATTTACTTATTTATTTTTATTTTCAAAAGTTATTAAACAAGAAATATTTAACCCTCTTTCTAAAAGATTTGAATATGTTTATACGTGTATATCTAATTAATATTTTGGATATTTATAAAATGAATTATTCTTTTAAATTACTATAATATAATAAAATAAATAAATATATATATATATATATATATATATATATTATCCCATTCCTAAATTTTCCACTACTGTTGGTTTTAAAATTCAAATACGAAGACCACGTATGCATGATTTAATCTCAAACCCAAAAATCTCTCAACAGAATTCTCATTCCTCAACAAGATATATACTCTTTATCTTTTTATATATGCACGGACTCTTTATAAAACCAGAACTCAGAATTCTTTCAAGTCACACACTCAGTTCGTACTCTTCTACTCAACACAAAAAATTTCTCAATTTCCATTTAGTTCTCAGGAGATTTGTTCATAGCTTTTGAGACACGGTATTCATTCACAAATCCCATTCTAAATTAAGTCTTCTCTGCTACAACAGTAAATTACGGTATTTTACCATGTCTAAATTTATACGATTTAAATGTAGTCCTCTATTTCCTGATCTCTAAAATTTCCGCACACATATATTGTATTTAAGAGGGTGTAGGATGTCTGCTAGTACGTGAGAGTGAGTTTTGGGATAATTAGGACTACACATTAATATTAAGGTTGGAGTGTGTCATGCCCCATTTTTTTATAATAGTGATTTTTCTAAATAACAAATGATAAATTTAAAATCAAAGGCGTGAACTAAAAATTTAATTAAAAATAAGACATGAAATTTTATCTCAAATATTAAAAATACTTGACCAACAGCGAAAAACTTGAATATTAATTAGCTTCTTAAAACTATTTAATTTAAATTGTTAAATATACCAAAATATGACTAACTTATAAGAACTTAACTAGGAAAATACTGAACTAATAAATAACTTGTTTTTAATATAAAATAGCTTGAAACCATCATCCATCGCCTTTCCACACTTCCGCTGCGAACTCTGAAAATATTAAAATGGATGGGGTGAGTATGCAAACACACTCAGTGGGGTTAAGCTGTTCAAAGTTAAATATCAAACAGATTGTCAAACACATCAATGCCAACATGAATACATAACCATACATTGCCTCGTACTGTGTTTGTGGGCCGTTCCAAAGCCGTTTTAATGACTAAGGTATTCCCACACGTAACTTTCGATGAGCACTGCGGGCCTTCTCAAAGCCAATTTAATGACCCGATAATCCCGAGGACAACTTATATGGTCCCGGACCCGTGAACTAGTCCCTGGCTAAATTTCATAATATTTCATACATGGAATATAACACGTAGCAGACAAGTTCAACATCACGTAAAACATTTAACAGTGAACAACAAGCTCTACTAACCACTGTAGAGATAATTTAAATAGAAAACCCCACCTCGTATGAATGTCGTGGATGACGTGAATGCAATAACTTAATAGCATACACCTCGCGTTTACCGTCACCTAGAATAGATAATTTAATCTATTTAGAAATTATCCTCAAATTAAAGATTATAAATCCTAATTAAAATTCTAAGTAACCAATTAATACCGTCACCTAGCATACCCATAATTCCTTATAATCTATATACAGTGTGCATAAAACCTCTACTATATTAACATCCAAGAACCGATCTATGTTTATTGACTTTATTGCTCTAACCCTTAAATGAATGCCACAAAGCTCATAATCTGTACACGTGACTTCATACCCAATCCATCTAATTAGACCTTAGCTATCAAGTCCAACTAATTTAAATATACAAATACATATGTAGTGAGATAGAAGAAAAACAAGAAGATAATGAGAGATAATTAGAAAAGTACCGTACTCTGCCGATTGAACCGAATAGAGAATTGTGAAACAGAAAAGTAACGTGCTGATGATTTTGATATATTTAGGGTTTTCATGAGTGATATTAAGAACTAATATAAATAGATTTTGCAGGAGTGACTTAATTTGGATCTGGGCTTGATTTTCGAATCCTTAACCAAAAAGAATATAAAAAATAATAAAGAAGAAAAAATATATTTTATAATTAAAAGTTTAGGAATTAAAATATGAAAATGAACATATTTTCTTATAAAAGAATTAGGAATTCGTATATCTCGTGAAAATCTTAATATTTGATTTAAAAAAAATACCTTTTACATAAAAGGATGACTAAGAATTTTAAAAGATATTATTTGTTAAAACTTGCGAGATAAGAATAATTTATAATTTTGATAAAAACTTGATATTTGAGAATAATGGGAATAAAATAATAATTAACTAGAAATTACGGCTGTTACAGAGTGATAATATTTAATTATTATTTCAATACAACTAATAAGATAAAGAATTTAGTCATGAGAATGCATGCCCCAATTCACGAGTTTTAGATTAATGGTGCACGATACATTATGAAATACTATTTTTGGATCCTAATTTTGAATATTATAAGTTATAGATATATATAGTTGATAGTATAATTTATGAGATTAGTTTTAAATGAGATGATGAAGAAGCAGTTTATGGTAAACTAATTTAGGAAAATTTATTTTAGAAGGTTAGCACGTGAATTTATAATGATCATGTTTTAAGCTATAGTACAGTATATGGAATTATTATAATGACTAAAGACGTCATGTATAGTATTTAGGTTAGGAATTAATTCATTAAATTCTCTATGAACAATATGTGAGTTAAGGGTTTTGGGAGAGGATTAGAATTAAATTTATTTTAATTTAGAGATTTCTTCTATTATTTCTAAATAGATTAATTATCTATTTTAGGTGACGGTAATCGCGAGGTGTAGGCTATTGGGTTATTGCATTCACTCCATCCATAACATTCATACGAGGTGGGGTTTCTATTTAAATTATCTCTACAGTGGTTAGTAGAGTATGTTGTTCACTGTTAATGTTTTACATGATTTGTTGAACTTGTCTGCTACGTGTTATATTACATGTATGAAATGTTATGAAATTTAGCTAGGGACCAGTTCACGGGTCCGGGACCATATAAGTTGTCCTCGTGATTATCGGGTCATTAAATTGGCTTTGTGAAGGCTAGTAGTGCTCATTGAAAGTTACGTGTGGGAATACCTTAGTCATTAAAACAGCTTTGGGACGACCCACAAACACAGTACGAGACAATATATGGTTATGTATTCATGTTTGCATTGATGTGTTTGACAAACTGTTTGATGTTTAACTTTGAACAACTTAACCCCACTGAGTGTGCTTACATACCCACCCCATCCATTTTAACATTTTCAGATTGAGGAGCTGGTGGCGGGGAGGAGCGGTGGATGTCTTTCTTCTATGATTTTTAGTATTTTTTTACTAAAACAATTTTATTTCTTTAGCAAACTCATACTTGAGAGGTTTATTGTTGGTTAACTATCTTTGGGTACATTGATTTCTAATATTTAAATGTCTTTGAGGGTTTGGTTTAATTTGGTTAGTCTTTCGTTGCTTAATTTATGATTTTGTGTTTTAAAAATAAAAAATTAATTAGTTCACGTCATTTATTTATAATTAAAGTAAGTGTTTTTATTTAAAATTATTTGTATAAAATTTGGGGCGTGATAATTTGGTATTAGAGCAGGTCTACGTTCTTGTAGACTTGTTAAATATATATATATATATATATATATATATATATATATATATATATATATATATATATATATTCTTTCATTAAGGGTTAAAATTATTTAATAAATTTAACTGATGGGAATTTATAAAAAAATAAATTAAATAAAGATCATCTACCACCGCCTCCCGCTTCAGCTCCACAAGTTACGTGCATTATACATTTCATTCATGTTACATATATCATTTTATGATACACAGAAAGTTATGTTAAAGACTATGTTACCCAGTGACATACAAGGACATTAATATGTTTCAAGTTCATCATATACATGAAATTTATGATTTTACCACATGAATTTTTTATTTTTCACAAATATTCACATTACATGCATATTAAATTTTATAGAACCTCATTATAGGATGTACGAAATGTGATGGTTCAACTTTAGTTAATATGTTATAGCATAAAACATTTAGGAATAGTATACGATTATGCGTCATGATAGCTCACGCTTGACATGTCAGATGGCTCCGCGTTATGCTGCTAGGGAAATGCTCGAGCGGGCACATCACGAAATGCCCCAGCTACCCCTGTTGCCCCTGTTCATGCTAGCGCAACAAATAATACTCCTTCCAATGTTGGCGCAGTACATAATGCCCCCGTTCAAGCTGGCGCGGGACTTAATGCTCAAGTTAATGATAAAACTGCTCAAGTAGTAGAGCAGTTCCGTCGCTACAAACCTACGACATTTAATGGAAGGGATGGACCGGAAGCTGTTGAACAGTGGTTCCGCTCAATGAAACGTATTTTTTAGCTTATTGGGTGCACAGAAGCTCAAAGACTCAGGTGTGTTACCTTCCAGCTGGTGGAGAATGTGGACCATTGGTGGGAGAGTTACTGGCGGATCAGGCTTGCTGAGGAACTGGAGGCCTTGACGTGGGACGAATTCAGAGAGATTGTGATGAACAGATACTTTCCCAAGTCCTACCGGGATAGTAAAGAGACAGAATTTCTTGATTTGAAATAAGGAGGAATGACAGTAGCACAGTATGAGATATAGTTCAGCCAGCTAGTACGTTTTGCTCAACATCTAGTGGACTCAGAGGAAAAGAGGGTTTACAGATTCACAAAAGGGCTGCGGCCTGAGATTCAGAGTATTCTCGCTGGCCACGGGGATCTCAGTTTCAGTGAGACGTTTGAAAGAGCAGAAAATATAGCATCATGTATGAAGGATAATACGAGTAGGAGGCCTTCTGAGAATTTTGGCAAGAGAAGGTGGGAAGGCCCTAGCAGAGGTGGAAATCAAAACAAACATATGAAGGCTCCAGAAAACACAAGTCAAAGTAACCCTACTAGCAGACCTGTATGTTCGAAATGAGGAAAGGGTCACTATGGAGAATGCCTCAGAGGGCAAGGCAGATGTTACAGATGTAAGCAGATTGGCCATTTGGCTTATGATTGCCCTAACAACCAACGTAGGGATTCAACACCAAAAGGAAGGGCACTAGTATTTGCACTTTCAGAGAACAATGATGAGCGTGGAGCAGACACTATGACAGGTATGGTGTCGATCTTTGGTGTACCTATTCTTACGTTATTTGATACTAGTGCATCACATTCTTTTATTTCTGCCAAATGTTGTGCTAAGTTTGGTTGTGAGAAATAAGTACAATTGAAACCCTTGAAGTTAGTATACCATCAGATAGGACGATCATGATTGATAGACTAGTCAAGGGTGTTATATTAGATATTAATGGGAATAACATGTATGCGGATTTCCATGTTATTGATATGAGAGACTTTGACATAATTTTGGGTATGGATTGGTTAACCAAGAACAAAGATAGCATTAACGTATATGTCCAAGGGTGAATATTTCACTTTCTTCGGGACAAAGACGACGCTAAACCTCAAATAATTTCAGCAATGAAGGCGTTGAAGATGTTGCGGAAGAAGTGATGTCAAGGATATCTTGTTAATGTGATGGGGACTTAAGCACCGGAGTTAACTATTGAGGATGTACCAGTACTTCGTGAATATCAAGATATTTTTCCTGAAGATTTGTCAGGTATTGCACCAGATAGGCAGGTGGAGTTTACCATAGATTTGGTACCCGGATCAGCACCGGTATCCAAAGCACCGTACAGAATGGCGCCAAAAGAAGTAGGAGGAACTCAAGGTATAGTTGCAAGAGCTGTTTGATAAGAAATTCATCCAACCCAGTGTATCCCTTTGGGGTGCACCAATTTTGTTCGTGAAGAAGAAAGACGGGCCCATGAGAACGTGCATTGATTATAGGGAGTTGAATCGACTCACGATTAAAAAAAGTATCCATTGCCAAGGATTGACGATCTTTTTGATCAGTTGAAGGGAGCGAGTGTTTTCTCCAAGATCGATTTGAGGTCCGGTTATCATCAACTAAAGATCAAGGAAGGGGATATACATAAGACCGCATTCAGAACCTGATATGGTCACTATGAGTTTATAGTGATGTCGTTTGGGCTAGGCAATGCACCTGTGGTATTCATGGATTTAATGAATCGAGTTTTTGATCCGTTTTTAGATCAATTCATCATTGTTTTTATTGATGACATATTGATCTATTCAAGGGATAAGAAACAACATGAGGAACACTTGAGTACAATACTCGAGGTACTTCGCAAGGAGAAGTTGTATGTGAAGTTCAAGAAATTTGAATTCTGGCTAGATCGAGTTGCCTTTCTCGGGCATGTGATCACTGCACGTGGAATAGAGGTTGATCCTTCTAAAGTCGAGGCGATCAGCGAGTGGAAGACACCCACAAACGTTAATGAAGTTCGAAGTTTTCTTGGATTGGCTGCGTATTATAGAAGATTCATAAAAGGATTTTCAAAACTCGCATCACCCATGATTCGTTTGATGAGAAAAGGAGAAAAATTTGATTGGTCGAAGAAGTGTGAGGAAAGCTTTCAAGATTTAAAGAGGAGACTCGTTTCAGCACCTGTATTAACAATTCCATATGTATCTGAGGGATTTGTTATTGTTGGGATATTTAGTTTTGATGATTTTCCAAAACGACTTGTAATAGGATGTGTGCGGTCAGGATTGTCTTGTAAAGGTTCAGGTTAGGATAGTTTGTTTTCAGTTTACAGGTACTCTGTTGAGGGGGAACTCAGCGGACTCATAAACCTGAAGAAGTCAGAAGCCATCCAAGAGGAAACAAACTCAAGTCCCCTGAAGACCTGAAGACCGTCCTGAAGGAAGTCCCACTGAGTATAAACCTGACTTTCTAAGCTGGTCAGTGGACTACTCAGTGAAGAGCATGGTCATGAGGATCAGTGTTGTGCCGAGTAGATCCTGAAGGAGTCAGGCTACTGAGGAATGAGAGGCTGACAATTTGCCTTATGTCAACTCTCCTGAGTAGACTTAAAGTCCAATGAAGGAAGTCCAATGAAGGAAGTCTACTGAGAAAGTCTACTGAGAAACTCTCCTGAGTAGACTTAAAGTCCAATGAAGGAAGTCTACTGAGAAAGTCTACTGAGAAACTCTCCTGAGTAGACTTAAAGTCCAATGAAGGAAGTCCAGTGAGTAGACTTCAAGTCCAATGAAAGTTCCTAAGAAGACCTCAAGTCTACTGAAGAAAAGTATCCTAAGAGGACTTCAAGTCAGCTGAAGAGAAGTCACCTGAAGTCAGGACTACCCTGATCAAGTACCTTGAACAAAAGAGCCGTTGGACTCAGTCCACGTGGACCAATCAAGTCAAGGCAGCAAATCTGACAAAAGCTGACAAAGGCCATACTTTACTGAAAAGGAGAATTTCACTCCAGAGATAGTCTGGATTTGAATGTTACTCTCTCCAACGGTAACATTCAAATCCACACTATAAATACAAACTCAAGCTTCATTTGTGAATAAGCAAGGAGCTGATGTGAGAGTGGTGCGTTTCAAGGGAGGCATAAGGAGGCACCATCTCCATCAAGAACACTGACCTGAGTTCTTCATAGTCATATTTGAGTGTTCCAGTTTGTATACTCGAGCTCATCATATACATCCTAAGCTTAGAGAGATTTTCCCAACCTTAGCTTAAAGGCTAAAACCATGTAAGGGAAAATCTCACCTAGTTGGAGAGAACCAAACCAAACTAAACCCTTTCCAGAATAGTGTTAGGTGTTGCAGTGAGGTGAGGAGAGGCAGTCCCTGAGTGAAGAGGGATGTGAGGCCAGTTCGAGAGGCAGCTCCGCGGAGGGGTGTGAGTCCAGTTGTGAGTGCACCTTGGCACGTTAAAAACAAGAATCCCGGGTAGTGGATTTCCTGTTAAATCAGGCAGTGGATGTAGGAGCTTGAGCCTCTGAACCACTTTACATTGTTGTGTTCTTTATTGCTTTACTGACTTGCATAACATCAGTGTTAAAACAAAAATTTCTCCTAATTTCCCATATTGTCTTTGTTTGTGAATGAAAAAACGGGACCAACAGTTATTTATAGTGACGCGTCGAAACAAGGTTTGGGATGTGTTTTGATGCAACATGGTAAGGTTGTAGCGTATTCCTCGAGACAGTTAAAGTCTCGTGAGTTGAACTACCCCACTCATGACTTGGAGCTTGCCGCCGTAGTACATGATTTAAAGATTTGGAAGCATTACTTGTATGGGATGAGATGTGAGATTTACACAGACCATAAAAGTCTGAAGTACTTTTTCACGCAAAAGGAACTGAATATGAGGCAAAGGAGATGGTTGGATTTAGTCAAGGACTATGATTGCACTATCAACTACCATCCTGGCAAGGCTAACGTGGTAGTTAATGCATTGAGCCGAAAGAGTAGAGGCGAATTGACCTTTCTGTTGACGAAACAAGAGCACTTAATAGAGGATTTCGCTAAATTGAAGATAGAAGTTTTGGAACTGCCGAAGAATGCTGCAGCGGTGGTGACTGCAATGATGGTTCAACCCTCGTTGAGAGAGAGAATCATAGGAGCTCAAAAAAGAGATAAATTTTTTAGCAAGATGAAGGAACGAGTGGAAGCAGGAAATGTGAAGGATTTTGGGATTGCACCTGATGGCGCACTTGTCTATGATGGGAAGTTATGCGTACCAAAAGATGAAGATTTAAGAAGGGAGATTTTAGAGGAAGCTCATTGTACCTGATTAGGCGTGAAATTGTTATGTTCTATAGCCCAATTTGCCCATGTTTTGTGAGAAATTGATGAGTATTTAGAGTCAATTGAGTATCAATTTCATAAACTAATGAATTTATCTCTTTGATGCTCATAGTTGGAAAGATGGCAGAAAATGGAGTTCATAGGACTTTGAATTGACTCAAACGGACTCTCGGATGAGAAGATATTGAAGAAATACGAAAAGTATTAGTTAATGCGAGCAAAAGTGTTAGTTGGCTCAAGAGGAGGGAGTGCTCGAGCACCCATGGCCGAGCGGTCCTGAAGCTCTAGAAAGAAGAGACGCTCGACTGACCCATGGTCGAGCGCCAAGGTGCTCTAGCGATAAGGAGTCGAGTGCGTGTGGTGTTCTGTTGCCAAGGGGCGCTCGACTGAAGAGGACTCGAGCGCACATATTACGTTATCAATGAGAAGCGCACGACCAAGTCAAGGTCGAGCGCTAGGCGCTCGACCAATGCGCCAGCTTGAGCGGTTTCCCATGCCTGCGGCCCAAACGTCCCAAATTTGGCCCATGCCTATATATATACCCTTCCAAGCACGATTTTGGGGACTTTTTGACACCACTTGATACCATTAGATAGTTTTTGAAGGAGAGAGCTTGGGGAAGAGTTTAGCAAGGTTTTTGAACGTGTAATCGAGGTTTTAGCTTACGAATTCATAGATTAATTTCTTTTCTTGTGAACCGATTAGTTTTTGTTCTTGATTTCTTGATACTTGAGATTTCTAAACCTAGTTTTTCCATATTTATTGAGATTATTTTTTAGACTTAAATTTGTTCTTGTGTTTATGATTTTGATTTCTTTAGTTAATTCAAGTATGTTTATGATTATCGTTCTTGTGATTGTTTTCGTGATTCAAACAACCATGTTAGGCTGGAACCCTTGCATGCTTAAGATATGATGAACTCGTAGAAGTAGGAAGTTGGTACGTAATTAGGGTAATTCGTGATATTTAGTTTCGATTCTCTTAATTATTGAATGCTTCTAATAAACTCTAGAATAATCTTGGAATTAAATACGAAAATTGTTAGAGAGAAAACGACCGCATCACTCTTTAATAACGAATAGGCTTAAGGAAATGATTTTAGAAGGGGTTTATCATCTACCGGTTTATCTAGGGAGGACGACCACATCACCTTAGTTAAATTAAGGTCTCAATAATTAAGCACAACCATATAATTCGATTATTGGATTTGTGAGGTAGGTTGGTAGGACGAAGTATTAGGGTTAATTCTTGAGCTTTTAGTCTTTCAATCTTGTGCTATATTAGGGAAGTTGATTGCCTAGTTTTAGTACGCTTAGGATTATTACTTGCACATCATGATTATTTTAGTTATTCTACCAACTCCGGTAGTATACGTAGGAATTCCTATCCCGAGCATCACCATCTAATATTTGCATTAAAATCGTAAGTTATTTAGTTTAATTTCATTGATAGCATATAGATAGTATAATATAGTTTAGAATTAATTCACAACATAACATTGCATTCATATTAGCTACGAGGCGTAGATTTCCAGGGATCTATTCGTATACAAACTTTCCCTTGGGTTCGATAATACTTGGTCCATTTACTTGTACATACTACTGTGATCTCATACTCTTGTGGGGTAACTACTAGTCAAGCTAGTAAATTGCATTCAAGTCAGTACCCCGTACACAGTTCACCCCGGAGGAACTAAGATGTACCGAGATTTAAAGACAATATTTTGGTGGAGGAATATGAAGGGTAGTATTGGTACTTTTGTGGAAAGATGCTTGACGTGTCAACAAGTGAAAGCTGAGCATCAACGATCGTCGAGATTATTAAAGCCACTTGAGATTCCACAATGGAAATGGGAGCACATCACAATAGATTTTGTGGTGGGATTGCCAAGACCATCTAAAGGAAACTATGTAATATGGGTCATTATTGATAGATTGGCACTTTCTGCCAGTTAAGATGATATTTGGGAAGGATCAATATACGCAGTTGTATATTCGAGAAATTGTGAGGCTCCATGGAGTACCAGTTTCGATAGTTTCAGACAGAGACTCCAGATTCACGTCACAGTTTTGGAGGAGTTTACATGCAGACATGGGAACAAAGTTGAGTTTTAGTATGGCATACCACCCACAGACAGATGGTCAGTCTGAGAGGACGATTCAGACTTTGGAAGACATGTTGAGAGCTTGTGTTTTGGATTTTAGTGGAAGTTGGGAGAACTTTTTGCCACTAGTGGAGTTTGCCTATTACAACAGTTATCAGGCAACCATTGGAATGACTCCATATGAAGCTTTGTATGGTAGAAGATGTAGATCACCGATCTATTGGGATGAAGTTGGTGAAAAGAAGATTCTAGGGCCGGAGATCATTGAAAATACTATTGATGTGATAAGGAAGATCAGAGAAAGAATTGCAGTAGCTCAAGATAGACAAAAGTCCTATGCTGATAAAAGAAGAAAGCAGTTGCAGTTTGAACAAGGTGAAAAGGTGTTCTTGAGAGTCTCACCAACGAAAGGGGTTATAAGATTTGGTCGAAAAGGGAAGCTTCAACCAAGATACATTGGTCCTTTTGAAATATTAGAATGGGTTGGCGAACTTGCTTACAGACTTGCTTTACCGCCAGCTCTTACTGTCGTGCACAACGTTTTTCACGTGTCGATGTTAAGGAAGTATGTACATGATCTGAGCCACATTGTTAACTATGCTTCTTTGGAGATCAATAAAGACATGACTTATGAGGAAATACCAGTAGAAGTGTTGGAGCGGAAAGTTCACAAATTAAGGAATAGAGAAGTTGTTCTTATCAAAGTTCAGTGGAGTCAACATGGAAAAGATGAAGCCACGTGGGAATGTGAGGACGAGATAAAAGTGAAATATACAGAGCTTCTGATTAGTGGTACATTTTAAATTTTGAGGACGAAATTTTCGTTAAGGGAGGAGGATATAACACCTAGGAGTATCAATTTCCTTAGACTAAAAATAAAATAAATATATAAATATAAATATAAATATATATATTCTATATGGATAAGCACGTATGTCTCATTCCTAAATTGTCTACTAATGTTGGTTTCAAAATTCAAATATGAAGACCACGTACGCATGATTTAATCTCAAACCCAAAAATCTCTCAACAGAATTCTCCTTCCTCAACAAGATATATACTCTTATCTCTTTATATATGTACGCACTCTTTATAAAACCAGAACTCAGAATTCTTTTAAGTCACACACTCAGTTCGTACTCTTCTACTCAACACAAAAAACTTCTCAGTTTCCATTTAGTTCTCAGGAGATTTATTCATAGCTTTTGAGACACGGTATTCATTCAAAAATCTCATTCTAAATTAAGTCTTCTCTGCTACAACAGCAAATTACGGTATGTTTACCTTGTCTAAATTTATACGATTTAAATGTAGTCCTCTATTTCCTGATCTCTAAAATTTCCACACACATATATTGTATTTAAGAGGGTGTAGGATGTCTGCTAGTACGTGAGAGTGAGTTTTGGGATAATTAGGACTACGCATTAATATTAAGGTTGGAGTGATAATATTTAATTATTATTTCAATACAACTAATAAGATAAAGAATTTAGTCATGAGAATGCATGCCCCAATTCACGAGTTTTAGATTAATGGTGCACGATACATTATGAAATACTATTTTTGGGTCCTAATTTTGAATATTATAAGTTATAGATATATATAGTTGATAGTATAATTTATGAGATTAGTTTTAAATGAGATGATGAAGAAGCAGTTTATGGTAAACTAATTTAGGAAAATTCATTTTAGAAGGTTAGCACGTGAATTTATAATGATCATGTTTTAAGCTATAGTACAGTATATGGGATTATTATAATGACTAAAGACGTCATGTTTAGTATTTAGGTTAGGAATTAATTCATTAAATTCTCTATGAACAATATGTGAGTTAAGGGTTTTGGGAGAGGATTAGAATTAAATTTATTTTAATTTAGAGATTTCTTCTATTATTTCTAAATAGATTAATTATCTATTTTAGGTGACGGTAATCGCGAGGTGTAGGCTATTGGGTTATTGCATTCACTCCATCCATAACATTCATACGAGGTGGGGTTTCTATTTAAATTATCTCTACAGTGGTTAGTAGAGTATGTTGTTCACTGTTAATGTTTTACATGATTTGTTGAACTTGTCTGCTACGTGTTATATTACATGTATGAAATGTTATGAAATTTAGCTGGGGACCAGTTCACGGGTCCGGGACCATATAAGTTGTCCTCGTGATTATCGGGTCATTAAATTGGCTTTGAGAAGGCCAGCAGTGTTCATTGAAAGTTACGTGTGGGAATACCTTAGTCATTAAAACGGCTTTGGGACGACCCACAAACACAGTACAAGACAATGTATGGTTATGTATTCATGTTTGCATTGATGTGTTTGACAATTTGTTTGATGTTTAACTTTGAACAACTTAACCCCACTGAATGTGCTTGCATACTCACCCCATCCATTTTAACATTTTCAGATTGAGGAGCTGGTGGCCGGGAGGAGCGGTGGATGTCTTTCTTCTATGATTTTTAGTATTTTTTACTAAAACAATTTTATTTCTTTAGCAAACTTATTCTTGAGAGGTTTATTGTTGGTTAACTATCTTTTGGTACATTGATTTCTAATATTAAAATATCTTTGAGGGTTTTGTTTAATTTGTTTAGTCTTTCGTTGCTTAATTTATGATTTGTGTTTTAAAAATAAAAAATTAATTAGTTCACGTCTTTTATTTATAATTAAAGTAAGTGTTTTTATTTAAAATTATTTGTATAAAATTTGAGGCATGACACATACTATGTGTTAACTATTTGCTTAAGAGGTGGTCTCTTGTGCAATATTGCAAATGTAATATGAACATATTTAAAGGAAGGGAAAAAATTTGTGGGTCATGTCGGGTCAAATGAATTTTTCCCAAAAAATCATGCAAAACAAACAGAAAATCTCGCTTCTAGGTCTGTTATTGCAAGGGCAAATATATGTTATTTTAAGAGTACGTATGTGTTACTATATCAAAAAACTTCATTCGGATTATCATTAATTTGAATTCAAGAAAATTTACAACAATACAATATTACCACTGACGCAAATTAGTGATACTTCTGATGAGATTTTTGATATTCCTGATCAAATATTTGATACTTTAAAACAATCTCATGATAAGCTTATCATGAACTATTTTCATATAATATTTTGTCACATTCCTATTATATGGATAAAATTTTCTCCCGGAATATCTAAACTAAAGATGTGTAACTGTTTTTGCTAATTAGGATTGTTTAATTAAGTATTATCATTAACTAAGGTTACTTTTGGCATAACAAAAAGAATTACTCCCTCCGTCTAATATTAGTAGTCCTACTTTTTGGGCTGTTATTTTTTGTCAGAAACTGGAGGGTAATATGAGGTATTTTATGGTCAATTTATCAATAAAGTTATTGTTTATGGAAAATATAAGTATCATATTTTTCATAAATAATTATTTTATTCATAAATGGATCTCACAATACCAACCCAACTTATGATAAAAAATAATAGCCCAAAAAGTAGGACTATTAATATTGAACGGGGGGAGTAATTTTTAAGACAATCTTAGAACGAAACTTATTTTGAATAGAGGGAGCATGATTTAAATTGACAATGTGACACTCGTTTTAGATTGAGTTTACTATTATATTTTATGTATTGGACTAATGGAACTTGAATTGATGTTTAGTTACTTAATTATATTAAATTATTGAATAGACTTTAATTTTGGGTGAGAGAAAATGTGAATTTCATATATTTGATTTACAAATTTTTTTAATTTATATATATATATATATTAGGTGTTATATATAATAAAATTTAAATAAACAAGTGTATCATTGACGAATCACACCTTAATTTTTGAAAAATTGTATTCCTAAAACTGTATCGTATCGCCCCGGTACTTGTGTCCCTGCACCCGTGCAACATATGTTTTAAACTAATACTCTTTGATGAGAACAACTAATATATTTTAGTGTAAACAACTAATACCTTTTATTAATACATTTTATTGAGAACAACTAATACCCTTCAATGTATACCCTTTAGTGAAGCAACTCATACCTTTGATAAAACCAATTAATACCCTCCAAACTTTTCATATTGAAACTTGCTCATTTTATACGTTGCCTTTATTTGTATTTTGCGTGCATAAATAGTAATTTTCAGATTATAAGGAACCCAACATTATTATCCATATTAAATTATACTCTGTGAAAAATGGTATGGTAATTTGATCGAATTATGATGGGGACTCAACATTATTTTCGTGTCAAATTATAGTTTGTAAAGTGGTGAAATGATTTGTATTGAAATCGGGTTCTATAACAAGTATATATATTATTACATGCATATATGGGGATGACAATGAATAGAATTGGAGCGGATTGAAGATACTCAAACCCGCTCCATCATTCAAATGAGACAAACTCAACCTATCCCCTGACTAGAGGAGTGACCCGTTTCAATAAAATTTTATTATTCAAAAAATCATACAAAATATATTATTTTTAAATATAGAATATAAAATTAATATTTGTATAGATTTTTTTAAATGATATTAAAAACATGTTTATACATTTATTTTCACAATTTAAGATGTTGACATTAACATAAATTTTAATTGAAATATATGTTGGAAATTGGTTTTTTGTAAAGGTTTCATACCCTTACTTTGATCAATTTTTTGAGGAGTAAAAACGTTAGTTTTTGGGAAAATAAAATTAACGATGTTGTTCTACTCGCGGAGTAGATGAGCGTGGTATATTTAATATCTCAAAACCGATTTCCGGTGATTGAGAAATTAATTTGGGAAGTTGAAGTGTTAATCATGTGTGTTGAATAATTTCATGGGAATGGAAAATAAAGTTCCATCCCACATTGGAAAATTACAAGAAGTTTGTCTTGTATATAAGTAGCAAATTATTCATGTTCTCTAAATTGGTCCATGGGGACCCTAACCATGGAACACGCGCGCGCCCCGCCCCGCCCGGGCCCGGGTTCTTGGCAATTGGGCTTTGGGTGGGCTTTGGTGCCATACCTATATTTTTAGAGTACCAAAAATATGAAATAGCCCATTATCTTTTTGGATCCAATCGGATTGGGTGACCCGTATGGAATTGGGTCGGCCCATTTCGGTTGGCCCATTTAGAATTGGGTCGGCCCACGAACATGTTTAATACACCCACGATTTTGATTAATACACTCCAGAGAATCTGGAATATTCCGTCTTGCTTCCCATGACTGAGAAACTGTTCTCTCCACCACAAGAACGTGGGTGATCCATGATCACCACGTACTCCACTCCAGCAGCCCTCAAATGGGTCATAATTTCACCTATATATACCCCCCTTCATCCAGTTTTTCCAGAATAATCTTACGAACCCAGAAATTCCCGAAATTCTGACTCTCCAGAAAATTCCGTTTAGCTCATAAATTCCGATTTAGTTCGCCGGAGATTCATACACGGTAGTGCTACCTGTGTGAATAGACAAAACCGTTTTACCTTTGGGGATCCGTACGCATAATCCGTAAGCACTGTACGGGCGTATTCGATCTTGCGGGCATAGGTTTCACCTAGACTCGGTTTTTCACGAATTCGTTTCGTGCTCACTCTTCTCCCTTTTTCAGTTTTTTTTCAAAATATACACACCCAGGTTTCTAACAATCGCAAGATCGAATATACTATCCTTCGAAACACTGAAAAATGTCGAACCATAACTCTGATAACGAGATGGACATATCCTCACCAACTAAAAATGATGTCTCTAATCCAGTACCTGCGAATCCGACTACCGATGGTAATCCGACTACCATTCCCCCTTTCCAGTTTGGAAATTTTGGAGACATCCTTGCTGAATGGATGAAAGCTAATGGCAATCCCTTCGTGGGAAATGCCAATCCCTTTGTGGGAACCTCTAGCACTAATCCCTTCGTGGGAAGCTCTAGTGCTAATCCCTTCGTGGGAAATGCTGGCGGCAATCCTTTTGTAGGAAATGCCGGTGCCAATCCTCTTTTGACAACCAACCAGGCCTCCCTTCAAGGGGCTGTTAGGCCGGTGGTAGTAAAAGGGGAGAAACCCGAAAAGTTTTCGGGAAGTGATTTTAAAAGGTGGCAAAAGAAGATGCACTTCTATTTGACCACCATCTCTTTGGTGAAATTTATCAAAGAGGATTGTCCGAGTGCTCCTGCTGATGATGCTACTCGTGAGACAAGGATCGCTTACGATACTTGGATCCACGATGACTATCTTTGCAGGAACTACATTCTGAATGGGCTGTCTGATGCCCTTTGTGACGTGTACGATGAGTACCCGACTTCCAAAGCTCTATGGGAGTCCTTGGAGAAGAAGTACAAGATTGAAGATGCGGGAACTAGCAAGTTCGTCGTCTCCACCTTGTACGACTTCAAGATGGAAGACAACAAATCTGTTGTCGAGCAAGTGCAGAAGCTGCAAGTTATCTTCCATAACATTGCAGTGCAAGGGATGGAGCTGCCTGAAGCCTTTCAGGTAGCAACTGTGATTGACAGACTCCCTCCATCTTGGAAGGAGTTCAAGTCCTACCTCAAGCACAAGCGAAAGCAAGTGACGATGGAGGACCTTGTTACCCGACTCCGGATCGAGGAGGATAACAAGAAGAGGGACAAGAGGGAGAGGGGCTCGATTGCTTCCATCGAGGCCAAAGCTAACCTGATGGAGAAAGGCGAACCATCAAAGAAAAGGAAGCGACAAGACGACAAGGGCAAAGGCAAGGCTGTTGCTGCTGCTCCTGCCCCGAAGAAGTTCAGCGGGAAGTGCTACAACTGTGGCAAACCCAACCATCGGGCAGCTGATTGTCGTCAGCCCAAGAAAGAGGACAAGGGAAAGAAGAACTCCGTGAACGTTGCTGAACGTGAGCTTACGGAGATGGACATGTCCGCTGTGGTGACCGAGGTCAACATAGTGGACAACAAAAAGAGTTGGTTCGTGGACACTGGTGCCACTTGCCACGTTTGCTCGGAGAAGTCTGCCTTCTCCACTTATTCTCCTGCTGAAGGGAGAAAGCTCTACATGGGCAACCAAGCCTCGTCTGAAGTGGCTGGTGTCGGAATGGTGGTGATCAAACTGACTTCGGGAAAGGAGCTGAAACTGAAGGACGTGCTGCATGTCCCGGACATCCGGAAGAATCTGATTTCGGGGTCTCTTTTAGTTAGTAGTCAGTTTAAGTTAGTGTTTGAGTCAAACGGTGTTGTACTTAGCAAGTTTGGCATCTTCCTAGGAAAGGGTTACCTCGAGAAGGGCCTTTTCAAGATGTCTGTGATGACTGTAAGCCGTGATGGCAAAAACACTATTATGAATGAGAATGCTTCTACTTCTGCTTATATCATTGAGTGTTCCTCTTTATGGCATTTTAGATTAGGACATGTTAATCTAAAATCTATAAAACGATTAGTAAATTTAGATTTACTTAAAATTGATAATGTTGACACATCCAAAAGATGTGAAATTTGTGTAGAAGCAAAAATGACTAAATTACCATTTAAGTCAGTTGAAAGGAACACTACTCCTCTAGAATTAATTCACACTGATGTATGTGATTTAAAATTTGTGCAAACTAGAGGTGAAAAAAAGTATTTTATTACTTTTATTGATGATAGCACAAGATTCTGCTACGTTTACTTACTTCGAAGTAAAGATGAAGCTATTGAAGCTTTTAAAAACTATAAAAGTGAAGTAGAGAATCAAATGAACACTACAATTAAAGCAATTCGTAGTGATAGAGGTGGAGAGTATGTGGCTCCGTTTGAACAATTATGTGCCGAATTCGGCATCATACATCAAACGACAGCTCCCTACTCACCACAATCAAATGGCATTGCGGAGAGGAAAAACCGAACTTTGAAAGAGATGATGAACGCAATGTTAATCAGCTCAGGTTTACCTCAGAATATGTGGGGGAAGCTATTCTGTCAGCTAACCACATTTTAAATAAAATTCCACTTAAGACTCAAGATAAGACACCTTATGAGTTGTGGAAAAATCGCAAACCATCATACAAATACCTCAAAGTGTGGGGGTGTTTGGCTAAAGTTGAAGTGCCACTTCCTAAACAAGTGAAAATCGGACCTAAAACAGTTGATGGGATCTTTATAGGATACGCCTTCAACAGTAGTGCCTATCGGTTCTTGATTCATAAATCAGAGATACCCGATATGATAGAAGGTACTACCATAGAATCAAGGAATGATGTGTTCTTTGAAAATGTGTTCCCGTGTAGGGACAAAGAAGAAGTGAGTTCAAATAAACGAACTCATGAAGAATCAAGTGAAGTTGCAGGTCCTTCCACTCAGCAGAGTGAAGCACCAAGACGCAGTAAACGAGCTAGAATTGATAAGACCTGTGGTCCAGACTTCATCACGTATGTGTTAGAAGATGAACCTAGGACTATCAAAGAAGCTCTTTCCAGACCAGATGCATCTCTCTGGAAAGAAGCAATAAAAAGTGAATATGATTCAATTCTGCAAAATCATACATGGGAGTTGGTTGACCTCCCTAAAGGTTGCAAGACCTTAGGATGTAAATGGATCCTTAAAAGAAAGTACAAAGCAGATGGATCTATTGAAAAGTATAAAGCCCGTTTGGTAGCAAAGTGTTTTAAACAAAGAGAAGGACATGATTTCTTTGACACCTACTCTCCGGTAACAAGGATTACATCCATTCGTGTACTTGTCGCGATTGCTGCTTTGCATAATCTCGAAATACATCAAATGGATGTAAAGACTGCTTTTCTTAATGGAGAGATGGATGCTGAAATATACATGGATCAACCAGAGGGTTATGTTGTACCCGGGAACGAGAAAAAAGTTTGTAAACTCGTTCGATCGTTGTATGGACTTAAACAAGCTCCAGTACAATGGCATTTGAAATTTGACAATATTATGTTGTCAAATGGATTTCGAATTAACGAATGTGACAAATGTGTGTATGTGAAAGATACACCAAATGGATTTGTTATCGTATGTCTATATGTTGATGACATGTTAATCATAGGTAACCATTCAAATGTGATCGTTAATACGAAAAACATGTTAAAGAGAAATTTTGACATGAAAGATATGGGTTTAGCAGACGTGATTCTAGGAATCAAGATTGAAAGAACCTCAAATGGAATTTCTTTAACACAATCTCATTATGTTGAGAAAGTCTTGAAGAAATTCAATGCATTTGATGATCCACCTGCTAAAACTCCACTTGAACAAAATGTTCATCTGAAGAAAAATAGAGGTGAACCTGTGAATCAGTTGGAATATGCAAGGATCATTGGAAGCGTGATGTACATTACTAATTGCACACGTCCAGATCTTGCATGTTCTGTGAACAAACTAAGCAGGTACACGAGCAATCCAAGTCATGAACATTGGAAAGCTCTGAAAAGGGTCTTGAGATACTTGAAGTATACTCTTGACTTCGGGCTACACTACACGCGACATCCAGCTGTACTTGAAGGGTACAGTGATGCTAATTGGATATCCGATAGTAAAGACTCATTCTCGACTAGTGGATATGTATTCACTATTGGAGGAGCTGCAGTATCGTGGAAATCCACAAAACAGACGTGTATTGCCCGTTCCACAATGGAATCTGAATTCATCGCTTTGGATCAAGCTGGTGAAGAAGCTGAATGGCTTCACAATTTCTTAGAAGATATTCCTTGTTGGAACAAACCAGTATCATCTGTAATGATACATTGTGACTGTCAAGCTGCTATTGGTAGAGCTTTGAACAGTATGTACAACGGAAAGTCGAGACATATTCGTCGTCGACATAACTCCATTAGACATTTGATCTCAACTGGTATAATAACAATTGATTATGTAAGATCAGTTGATAACATAGCGGATCCGCTCACGAAGAGCTTGAATCGAGATCAAATGAATAAGCTGATAGAGGGAATGGGTCTGAAATCCACAAATAAAACTGAAACAGTGGTAACCCAACCATGATGACTGGAGATCCCAAGAACTTGGTTCAAAAGGGAAAACTAAGCTGTGAATGTTAGTTGTACAACACTTGAAAATCATGACCATTCCTGACAGCACTGTGTCAAGTGTTAGTGAACCCGTGAGTTGTGGTAAAGGATAAGTCTTTGACTTTTAATGATTCCTATGAGTCCATGTGGGACTGAGTATGACGGGATACTCGAAAGGAGATCACCTATATAAATGAGAAGTGAGGGCCGCTTCGACCAAACATTTATGAATACAAAGGGCGTCCAGGGCCAAAATGGACAAAAACGTGAGAACAAATCGGAATCGAGACTGACTTGTGTCTGTACTATCTGTAAGGTATACACTAAGGAGGATTAGTTCAAGGCATCGTGTCCACTAAGCCGCCGGAATACCCGATGGTGCCGGGCTACGGAAAGTTCAAAACCATTGGTTACTTATCCGGAAGCAATGAGGTCTCACATGAGCTGAACGAAGAAGCTTGACTCTGTATAGGTGCAATTCTCACTCATGTGGGGGATTGTTGGAAATTGGTTTTTTGAAAAGGTTTCATACCCTTACTTTGATCAATTTTTTTAGGAGTAAAAACGTTAGTTTTTGGAAAAATAAAATTAACGATGTTGTTCTACTCGCGGAGTAGATGAGCGTGGTATATTTAATATCTCAAAACCGATTTCCGGTGAGTGAGAAATTAATTTGGAAAGTTGAAGTGTTAATCATGTGTGTTGAATAATTCCATGGGAATGGAAAATAAAGTTCAATCTCACATTGGAAAATTACAAGAAGTTTGTCTTGTATATAAGTAGCAAATTATTCATGTTCTCTAAATTGGTCCATGGGGACCCTAACCATGGACCACGCGCGCGCCCCGCCCCGCCCGGGCCCGGGCCCGGGTTCTTGGAAATTGGGCTTTGGGTGGGCTTTGGTGCCATACCTATATTTTTAGAGTACCAAAAATATGAAATAGCCCATTATCTTTTTGGATCCAATCGGATTGGGTGACCCGTATGGAATTGGGTCGGCCCATTTCGGTTGGCCCATTTAGAATTGGGTCGGCCCACGAACATGTTTAATACACCCACGATTTTGATTAATGCACTCCAGAGAATCTGGAATATTCCGTCTTGCTTCCCATGACTGAGAAACTGTTCTCTGTACTCCACTCCAGCAGCCCTCAAATGGGTCATAATTCCGCCTATATATACCCCCCTTCATCCAGTTTTTCCAGAATAATCTTACGAACCCAGAAATTCCCGAAATTCTGACTCTCCAGAAAATTCCGTTTAGCTCATAAATTCCGATTTAGTTCGCCGGAGATTCATACACGGTAGTGCTACCTGTGTGAATAGACAAAACCGTTTTACCTTTGGGGATCCGTACGCATAATCCGTAAGCACTGTACGGGCGTATTCGATCTTGCGGGTATAGGTTTCACCTAGACTCGGTTTTTCACGAATTCGTTCCGTGCTCACTCTTCTCCCTTTTTCAGTTTTTTTTCGAAATATACACACCCAGGTTTCTAACAATATCATACTTCATTACATATTGTGTTTTATCAATTTATATTGAACTAAAAAATTATTTATAAATTATTTTATTTTCCTATTATGTATATTAATAGATATGAAAAAATAGAAATAATATATATATATATATATATATATATATATATTAAAATTAAATATATAAAATGAGGCATGGATTCAAAGCACGGGTCTAGAATGAGGGCGATCCAAATAATCAGGGTTATAACCGGTGGGGTTGGTATTGTCATCATAAAATGCAACTTAAAAATTACCACAAATTAGGAATTGATAAAAATCCAGGGATTTGTACGTCGGTAGTTGAATAGTAAATCTTGTCCATTCCATTGAAGGGTAAGGGTTGTTCCTTCCATAGCAATAGCAATAGCAATAGCAATAGCAATAGCAATGAGAGATGACTCAATTTTCATCTCCTGTCTGTCCCCTTGGGAGCTCCACACGTTCAAGGTGTATGGTTGGGTTGTTGCGGATGATGATGATTCTGGTTCTTCCTTGCTCTTCGATGGTGCCCATTCAACTCTGATCATCAATTCTTCTGTTTAGGGAAGGGGGGTACTAAACAATCCCCGGAACGCAAATATTTGATACTTTAAATTGTTTCATAATAAGTTTATCATGAGCTATTTTCATATAATATCTTGTCTTTTGAAAGAGTGGTTCCAATGTACACTTTGAATTTTGAAAAAAACAACTTAAGCAAAAATCAATAATACCCCCATTGAAAAAAACATATAGTTTGATGTATTTGTGCGTGATTTGAAAAAAACAAAATTGAAGTGAATATTAAACTTAAAATCTATGTGTCATGTTATGCATTTGAATATATGCTAGAATATGTGCTTTTGAAAATATGTTACAAGTACAATTGAAATATATATCTATTGTATTGTACAGTTGCTCCACAATTAATTTCGCTAAATGAAAATAACTGTAGTAACATTTTAAGTAAAAACAAAAAATTCCTTTAAATTGCACGGTTCAACAAGTGGATAGAAACATTTTTCTTGATATTGTAACTAAAAAAAATTCAAGCATTCCTTTCGTTAAAAAAAGGAAAAACTCCTGATTAAAAAAAAAAGGAAAAAGGTGATTGTCCCTATTTGGGGAAGTCATTTGATCCAAGAAAAAATAATACATCCATCTGTTATGCTTTATGGATCAAAACAAGCAATGGTACTAATAATAATATAGAAGGTGAACAAGATGGAAGAAATAAGGAAACGGGAGATACCAAAAACAGAAATTATTTACAGATCCAGAATCTGTTACACAATAATGAGAAAACTTGAGTTCTATGTATGTAAGAGTGCTATGAAATGTAAGAGAACAATAAAAGTATATATGATAAACTTAACCTGTGCTTCCTATAATGCGCCAAAGAGCAAGAATTTAGACACTCAACAATTAAACCTAGCTTCTATATTTCTTCCCTAGGTAGCATGCATTATCATCATATCCCGAGAATCAAATGGAACCTGCAACTCCCATCATTATTCGGTTTCTACAAGACCCTTCCACAACTACGTCAAATATTGAATCCTCTCTCCTCGGGTTAAACTAATACTATAAAATCACTAACCTGCTCTCGTAATCAAATCTGTTTCCAAGGTGGTGTGTAGTGCTTAAATGGGTAATGTTCCCACCCATTTTCTGGTTCTTTTCTCTTCCCGCCAAGGGCAGATTGGGGATTTGGCCTCAGCTGCTCGTCCACAGACCTAACTTGAGCAGAATTCAAGAACAATCCAAACCCTGAAGGATCTTTACTTCCACTTTCCATTAACATACCCGAGTTCAGATCAAAACTACTCCTTGATGGGCCAGCCCCGTTTGAAGGAGTTGAGGTGTGCATATTCAGAACAAATGGTGGTTGAGAGAAAGCAGCTGGAGCAGACCCAATAATTTGTGGGATGACATGCTGTCCCCTGGAATCCACCATGTATGGGATGGGCCCACCAGACCCGTATATCGAGGAGTAAGGCATGTTATTGTAGCCATACATTGATGAATGGGCATCTGGGAGTGCTGTTCCAATGCCTAAAAAGTTGCCTGCTCCCCGCAAATTAACATCAAATGCGAGCTCTGGGGTTCGTCCATTTGGCAAGGGTGGAGTTTGGGGAAAAAAATCTTTAGGATTGACCTCAACTTTCTTGCCGAATATGGTTACTGTCTCATCTGAGCTGGCACCTCTAGAGACGTTGAAGATTTGAGGCACGGGGGTTAAATAAGTGCTGGCAGAAGAATCATTGTGATATGATGGCTGATCATTCAAATCAATATTCCTTATAGGCTGCTTTGATGACAACAGAGGGTGATTATGGTGTTGGGGAAAGAACTGTCCTATCCTCCAATCTAATGAGGGGCCACTATCATCACTTGTGTGGTTCAAATCCAGAGCAAGATGTTCCGATTTTCTTGAGTTCGTTTCAGCAGAAGATTCTCCTGTTCTGGGTTCAACACTTTCAGCCACATTCAGATCAAAATCAAGAAACCCTGACCTTTGCTTTGAACTGCTACTGCTTCCCCCAGCTGGACGAAAAGCACTTGTTACAGCTGAACCTTTCCAGCCAAGATTACCCTCAAATTGCAGAGGAGCACTTGGCAGTGCAGGAACTGCTGCTGCTCTTGAAGCAGAAACAATAGAAACGGGCGCAGAATATTGATTCCGGGGACGATCAGAATCTTCCAAATTTAGGTCTTGATTCAGGTCAAGACTACAAAGACCTTTTTCTTCATTTGGAGCTTCTTGAGCCACCTCGGTGACTTGAGACGTTGCCATATCTTGTGTGGCATCTGCCGGCTCAACATCTAGGTCTTCAGAGCTAGTTGCAGATTCTTCTTGTGTTGGTGTAGATTCTTCTGGTGAATTTGGTTCATTTACCACCTCCATAGGTGGGCCTCCACTGGAACGGGATTGACTAACAGAGTCCGGGCTATTGGGCTGCCGCGTATTACCTTCTGGAAGCTTCTCAGAAGAACTGCAAACTTCTCTCTCCACTTCTATCGCCACTTGCCTAGCAACTTCCAAAGGATCTACAATTCCATAGTCTATTTCAGCATCAGATTTCTTACCAGCTCGATCAGGTAATTTTTTATGAAAAGTATAATTGTTTGCTCGATGACTGTCACTCCCATGCAGTTTAAATGCATTCGTCTTTCCAGCATCTTCAATCCCTGAAAGGGATCTCCCTAAATCTCTGAGTCCCCAACTTTTATCACTGCTGGAAGATCTTGGCAACATATAATGGCTAAAATCAGCCCGTTCTTTAGCAATGGATGCCCTAGAAGTTCTGTATTGATTAGAACCACAACCTTCATCCTTGACACCCTTACCATCAGAGTCTGTCGTCCTTGAGTCAACACATGATAAAACATCATCACATGAACTTTTGTCCCCATTTTTTTGTGAACTGAGTTCAGTTATTGCTTTCATTTCCTCATAATCATCAGAACTTGAGTTCATAGATCTGCCTTTTGACATCTTGCATTCTTCAAGAGCACCTAGTTTATCTGACGAATTTTCACTCTTGAGGGTTTCAAGGGTTTCTTGCATAGGAACAGCTGGGCTACATGGCTCAGAGGTAGTACTGACTGAAAGGCATGGAGGAGGCTCCATTGTAGATTTTGGTAAGGATGGTGAGCTAACATGAGATAAAGATCTCTCATCCCCAATAGCGGTATTTATGATTTTGTCCAAATTGTTTGGATTCTCAGCTTGATCAGGATGAATAGCATCAGAACTTGTAGATAACACAGGGTCATCTTTGGTTAATACATGGTCCTTTGTGTTAACAGAAGTCTCTTGGGGTGAAGTTTCTGAATGTCCAATGCCTTTATCTGTATCAGCACTTTTTCCTGCCTCAGATCCAGCTTTATCAACATCCATAATAGATGGATTACTGTCAACCTTGGATTTCCAGCTTTCAAACAGCACTCGAGCTTTTTCCTGAACCTTGGAACTATTGTGCACGGAGAGATTCTGGACGGTTGTCCAGATTTCAGAAGCAACCAATTTTTCATAGTCCAGATCAAGTTTTTCAATTGCCTTTAGTAGATGAGCGATTGATTCTTCCACAAGGCTATCAACTTTATCATTGCCAAATTTCTGGGCATCCTTCAACCACTTAGAAATGAAGTGAATGCCATCTAACTGAAGAAAAAGAGCAAGGCAATCCTTATTCTCAGTGGCAGCTATAGCTCTTGCAACTGCAGACCACTGCCTTGACGAGTCAACAGCATTCTTCACAATACAATCTCTTTCTTTCTCCATGATAGCCATAAGTTCTCTAACTCGTGAAGGGGCCGTAAGCCCATTATTCATCTCAGTTAAGGTGAAGAAGTCTTCAAGCGTCATAACTTCTTACAAGTTAAACCTACAATAAACTACTGTGTTTCTATCCATCCTGTTGGCACTGAACCCTGAAAAAAGTATTCCAAATAATAGTCAAAGACATAGTAATATTCCAAACAGTCATGAAATCGTAGGGTCCTCATTAACAGAGTAAGAATACTTTGTACCACTAAGCTCCCAAAAAATTAAAAATCAATTGTACAAGTAGTGATCAACCTGATGAATGGCAGGATTTCATTCCCTTGTGTTGTCATAAATTTTTATTAGTTCCAAGTTGAATGAAAGAGTTAAATATCATAGATGGGGGAAGATGGGGGTGATGAGGGAAGATATCTTGATCTTGAAGCAAACTAAGCTCAAGATCTTCTAAAACTGCATTCGTATTTTGTCACATAGAAATCTTTTCTCATAAACAAACTTAAGATAGTTGGAACGTATATTTGATTGATAAAGACTATTTGACAAATGACAAGGCGTGACAATACTTTATTTGTAACATCATCCAATCAAAATTTTGCCATGATGTTCAGTTTATCGTCTATGAAGAAAATTAAGTGCAAGATCCTGTACAATTGACATGTAAAAATTTCCACCACGAAAAGGTCTCTTTCCTCACAATTCTTTAAAATTGAAAATAAGATGGTTACTACTTAAATTACTTTAGGGTACTTGATAGTTCATCATATACAACAAGTAGCACAAGAAGCTGCATGCTCCTGTATGGAGCTTTATTAATTATTATTCCTTCCAACGAATATTAGTAGTCCTGCTTTTTGGGCTGTTATTTTTTGTCGTAAGTTGGTTAGTATTATGAGGTATTGTGAGATTCATTTATGAATAAAGTGCTTGTTTATGAAAAATATGATACTTAACAACAACTTTATTGATAAATGGACCTCACAATACCTCATAATACTCTCAAACATTTGACAAAAAATAACAGCCCAAAAAGTAGGACTACTAATATTGGACGGAGGGAGTATATTCTACAAAAGAGAGCCTTTTCCACATTTTGCAAATATGTTTGTCTAACATAAATGCCACAAAACAAAGTAGGCATTACTCCCACAAATAGTTGAAGACATTGTTTAATATCATACATGTAATATGTATCTACTACTCCATATTCTTAAAAGTGGATTACTCAAAAGAATATTATTTAAATGCACATGACAATAAAATATAGGTAAAGATCTACCATTAAAAAAAGATATGCAATTAGCAAATGCCGCAGCAGTAAAAACAAAAGCACACTTGAAGCGCAAAGGTCCCCCACTCCCCCTAGCGCTTTAAGGGCAAAGGACAAAAGAAGCACGCTTACCTAACGTGAAGCACACCTTCTGAAAATATTATGTATTCTCAACTCTAATACAATTAAAACATGATAAAAATGTAAAATCATATTCGAAGTCAATAACAACATAAATTAACAACTACGAAAATTCCAAGTAGCATAATCTCAGCAAGAAAAGTTGTGTTGATAATTATAAACTCAAATCCTAAGCAAAAATAACATAAACGTAATCCACATAATGAAAACACATGAGACAAAGTGTCAAACATAAAATAGTGAAGTTTTATGCAATGCTGATGTGAACGCTGAATTTTTGTGTACTTTAATTACCTAATATTTTGGCAGCATTTTTTGAATGGATTCTTGCCTTAACCGTTTGTTATTAAAGGAGAGGACCCAAAGTAAATGGGTGAGTGTGGGCTTTTACAAGAATACTTGGAAAAGGAATCCTAGATCAGTTAATGCAAATCAAGTGTAAACTGTGCATAAAAGCCAAAAGGGCAATTTTTTGCTATTTCTTCATGCTTTCTGCTTCTGAATAAAGAAACTGCAACATGTGATGTCAGAGTGGTTCACTTTCACTTGTGCAACGAATACAGAGCACTGAGGATCCACATCGAGCACATTTTTTACTACGATGGCAATGCCATTCAAAAAATAATGCATAATAGACCGAAATCAAGCTACTGTTCGAAACAAGTGTCAATTGTGCAACAAAAGGCCAATAGAAAAATACTTTTGGGGAAAGACAAGGTAAAAGAGTAGATATCCCCCCTTAATAAACCGAGCCTTATTGCTGAAACCGTTGGTTGAACATGGAGATACTAATGAGAACAAACTACTTTTTAAAATTGTTATTCAGGCTCAGGTTCTAAATTACGATGTCCAACTCCATTCAACCTATGCCAAATGGAGTGATGACAAGAAAAGAAAATGCGTTTCAAATTTAGAAGCAGACACAAAGTCAGTCAGTTAAAGAACAAGCCACAAGCCCACAATTGCATACTGGAACCAGTCAACATTTGAAATTAAAACTCAAGAGAAAAAGTAAAACAATTTGTATGGACATAAATATTCAATATGAAACAAAAGTCTGTAATGTTTACCAGTTACCACTTCAGAAATGCCCCATTTATTGAAAATATAGGCAAGAAATATCACCAAGAAGCTCAATCCTGGAAGCAATAAGAAATTAAGAATAATCAATAGTGCATAATTCAATGGAGGAACATCTCCCAATAGGATATAACAAATCAAATCTAGGGTTTCTAATAGACAAAACCAATGAGTTACTGAGAAAAAAAATACAGTAATTACCGCAAGCGCACACATACACACACATATATATATATAAATTATAAGCAACCTAAAAACATGGAAGGTCCAAACCTTAATCGAAACCCTAGATTGCCAATTCATTTTACTTAGCGTAAAAAACCAGCGTGTTCAAAAAGCATAGAGAGTGCAAATTCCGCGAAAAACAAAGCGTATAGGCTAGAGATTAGATGGAGATTATGTTAGTTAATGCAAACAAAAATACAAATTTAAAACGGTTAAATCCAGAGAAATCCCTATCAAACAAACAAACAGTTGGGGAAGAAACAGAGCATACCTTTTCCCGATAGCCGGAAGTCACGATTTCATAACCTCAGCTCCCCTCAACTTCCACACAGACCTTCAATTTTCCCATCTCTGAACCCCCAATTCATTGTCTTAGGAATCCTTTTCTAACGAGAATTTAAAAAAGAAAATTGTCAGAAATTTAGGGCAAAAGATTTGGCTGTGAATAAACCTAACTTTGTCGCACAGGGGTCTAAGGCCGTGTTGTTGTTGTTGTTGTTGTTCTTCGTTCTTTTTTCCAGCGATGAATTTTTCTTTTCTTTGGTTGTTGGTCTATTTTATTTTAGTTCACAAGTGGGTATTCAACACGTGCAGCGTGTGTGGTTTCCCCTAACATGACCGAATCTCCCTACCATATGCCAGCCGGGTGAGTTGGGTCGGCTCGGGTCGTATAAAAATGTAGCTCAATTCAGTTTTACTTGGCCTAATGGGCCAGCCCAGACCAACTCCCAAACTTTCTAAAATTATTTTAGTAAAAAAAAATTATGAACTAAATTCAATTTTTTTTTATACATAAATTAAACATAACACTGGCTCGCCTAATATCCGAATAAAGGAATAGATCAATCAAATTTAAGTATTGTAAAGTTTTATTATAAATCTCTGCGATGGTAGATAATAAAAGAAATTGATGCAAGTGAATATTTTCTTATACATAAATATTTATGTTTAATCAAAACATGTAATTTATGGAAATATTTCATATTAATAATTTACCTTTAAATATATAAATTTCAAATTGATAACCAAAATTGGCGAGATCCTTAAGATAATAACACAATTTTATAAAATTCAAGTTTACAATTCTAGTAAACATAATAAAATAAACATTATTAAAATGGGCCCGGTTAAATACCTCTCTATCTTTAATACATACACCTCTCTTAATTCTTTTTTATTTTAATATATATATTAAATTACTTATGTGCCCATTTTAATAAAAAAACAACCTAACGATCATACACCCCCACCCCATTCAGCCATTCTTTTCTTCTTAACACATAATACAAAGTTTTAATATCATTCTGTATTATTCAATCCTATCTGAATCTCCGCCTTTCTTCCCCCATCATGGACTGATATCGCTGCCATTTTTGGTCTGCTAAAGAGCTCCATCAGTGTTGCCCCTGCTTTATCAAGTCTGGTGCAAATCATCCACGCACACAACCTATTCGATGAAATGCTTGAGGGAAATATTTTCAGCAAATCCGCTGAAAGACGACCTGGAGGCCACGGTAGTATTAGAGGTTTGAATAGGCTTTTTGGAGAGTCGTGTTTGAAACACCTTTGGAGGAGACAAGCTCCAGATGTCGGAAACGAATAGATCTCGTAAGGTCGATTGGGGAAATGCGTTTGTCCCGAATGTTTCCCAGTATCGATTAAATTGATCATTGGGATACCTGGTGAGTTAATAGATACAATAAGAGTAAAAAACTTACCTTGGATCCATATCTATAAGCGGCGTTGTGTGGTTGGGGATGAGGGCGAATGTGCGGCAGTATTGTGCGGTGATAAGAGTTTTTGTTTTCCCTTCTGTAAACCGTCTTTTGGATCGGGGTGTATTGAGGGGAGAAGGAAATATAAAAAAAGGGTAAGATTGAAATTTCTGGTGGAGTGTATCTACTAATAATATAATTATAGTTGGGTGAACTAATAAAAGGGTGTATGTATTAAAGATGGAGGGGTATTTAACCAGACCCTGTTAAAATACCGAGCCAATCAGGCCACCCATTAGCACATGGGACAAACTGACCCACACCCTTAGGCCCACGGGGCACATGGGTCGAGCCAAATATGCCCGGATTTTCTTGGACCTATATTTTTATAGTCTAGTCCACACTTACCTTCGAGTTGGTTGGGTCGGCCCATTGGGTTGGGCTCAAATTATCGGCTCTACTTTATACATAAAGTTTTACTAAGTTACCTCCAAATCCAATCTCCATTTGCAAATTGTTGCGGGACTAAGGGAGTATTAACTACTAACTAATCAACCTAATTATTATTCAACTTAAATAATTCGATATCTATTTTATTTTATTTTTATTGAGAAACAGTTTCTATTTTTTTTTTTAATTTAAACAGATTTCACAAATATAACGAGAGTTCCCCAACGTAACTATCTCAATAACTCTAATGTAATATTTTACAAATTTGCACAATGTATTCAACCAGACCTAGCTAGTATATCATACTTAGCGAGAGATTAAATAGGTTCAGACCCAACGAACCGACCCATTTAACTATAGGAAATGAAGGCTTAGTATTGAGCATATGAAAATTCGTTTAAACTCGGATCTTTTTGGCACAAATTGAGTAGCCCACGGGTTAAACAGGTTACTTTATTAGTTTAACAAACTGACCTAGCCCGGTTATATATATTTTTTATATTGTTTTCCAAAATTAAAAAAAACGTGGAGAGAAACATGCATGAGTAGGTTTAATGTCAACCCAAATTTAGATGAACTTTATTTTTCAAATATTAGTGTTATACCAATATGCAGAAGTTGAAAATTACTAATCAAACGAATTTGGAACGCCTAACGCCTAATCGCCCAGGCGAGGACTAGTCGATCTGATTTTTTTTTAATTTAATTTTTTTAGTCTATATCTCACTAATATGGTCAAAAGTCATTTGATAACAATTTAAATAAGGCTTAATTTTTTTTAAGTTTATATAACATTATAACAGCATAAATCAATAATTCAACAGATAACAAAAAATTATACACACACACACACACAAGTTAATAAAATTTAAATGACAAACAAAAATACACAATAAGTTAACCACATAATTTCAACTTATAAATACAAATAGTTGAACTAGACAACTACACAACTAGCGTAGAGCGCGTAACACGCGGGGTTTGTTAATATTTCATATAAAATTAATTATGTTTATGTTATGGCACAAATAAGATGTATTTGGCCTAAATACTATCTCAGAACTGGGGTATACCAGAACCGGGGTTTAGGCCTCGATGACAGGATCTCGACACTAACCAACCCGACAGACGAGCTACCACGCCTGTCCGAGTATCGAACCTCGACTCCGTTAGGCACTTCGACCTCGTCGGACCCCTCCACCTTGACACCTAGTCATAGCCCGACAGGATTGAGGGTCAACATCAGTGAAGATATCGAAGTACTGACAAGGAGAATTTTGCATTTTTGGTCCCACAGGCCACGCCTCACCGCGGATTTGGTCCCGATGCTAGCACTTTTGGTCCCGTTCGCATTTTTTTTAGCATTTTTAGTCCCGCCGTTATAACAAACCGTCAATTTTAGACGGAGAAGTCACGTGCCAACTCCCAATTTCACGTGGTTGCCTTTTTTCACCCAATTTCAATTTAATAAATAAAAAAACCATTAAAAAACAGAAAAATCGGCTAAAGATCCCCAATCCCAATTCATGCCCTAAAATTCCCCCTGAACTCACGCACACCATCGCCTCGCCTTCCCTCCCCACAAGTCGCGTACGCCGTCGCCTTCCCTCCCACAAATCGTGCACGTCGTCGCCTCATTTCCCCTCCACACAGCTCACGCCGCCATTGACTTTGGAATCTCCCCACAACTTACGCTATCGCCGCGTTCCGTCCCCACGCCATCGACGCCTTTTATCCCCACAACTCACGCCGTCGTTGCCCCCCATAGCTCACACCGACTTTTTTCAAGGTTGCTGGATGACAACCCAAACCAAGAAACTCCCAAGATGAAGAAACTCATATCATGGCAAATTTCTTGACATTTAATTGAATTCGTATTCGATATGGAGCCCCCAATTACTATAGGTGAAATTATTTTCTTAATTTTTTGACAATATTTACTGAGATTAAGGCATATTTCTTGACATTTGAGTGAATTCGTATGAAGTTACTAAAATTGGGGCATAATTCTTGACATTTAATTGAATTCGTATTGAAATTACTGAATTTAGAGCATTGTTCTTTACTTTGAATTTAGGCAATATGTTTCTTAATCAATAGTATGAAAAGGTGCAAAAATTGGTGATTTAATTTGCATGTCTCTGTTTTTTTGTGGTTGGAATTGGTGAGTTTGATTTGTATGCCTTTGTTTCGTTGAAATTTGTGTAAACGGTGAGTTTGAGTTTGAGTTTGATTTGTATGCCTTTGTTTCGTTGAAATTTGTGTAAATGGTGAGTTTGATTTGTATGCCTTTGTTTAATGAGCAAGATGATGGTTTTCTTCTTTGATCATGTTGACATCTTGATATTGTTGTGTTTTTATTGTATAAATGATGCATTTAGGATTTGAGATTATATATATAAAGAGGATAAAGACATTGTTCCAAGTTCCCTGCATTTTTTCCTCCAATGCACAAAAAATTGTGTTTGTGAAAAGTTTGGGACTAAAAGTGCAAAAAGTTAACGGTGTTATAACGGCGGGACCAAAAATGCTAAAAAAATGCGAACGGGACCAAAAGTGCTAGCATCGGGACCAAATCCGCAGTGAGGCATGACCTGTGGGACCAAAAGTGCAAAATTCTCTACTGACAAGATATTGTAAAGTAGATTTATTATTGTTTATTAGATCTACGATTGTAATTAATACCCTAAAATAAAGGTCAGGATTGCTTCCTTAGTGAGAAGTTTGAAGCTCTATAAATAGAGACTCCAACCCATTGTAAAGAGGATCATCTTCCTCCCCACAAATTCTCCCCTCATATATTATACACTAAAGGCTAGGGTGTTCATCTTCATGAACCGTCCGACGCCATATATAAGGGAGGAACCTCTCGGTTCTTCCCGCAGTGGTTGTGTTATTCGTGTTCATGCTTGAGGCTCTATAAATAGAGACTCCAACCCATTGTAAAGAGGGTCATCTTCCTCCCCACAAATTCTCCCCTCATATATTATACACTAAAGGCTAGGGTGTTCATCTTCATGAACCGTCCGACGCCATATATAAGGGAGGAACCTATCGGTTCTTCCCGCAGTGGTTGTGTTATTCGTGTTCATACTCATATATTTATTATACCGTCCAAAATATTCTACCCCTATATATGAGATAAATACGCTAACAACATTTTATTATAATTGATATTTAATTAAAAAAATTAAAATTTTCTAAAACTTAAAAAATACTTATATGCAATTGACTATTAAATTTAATATAATTTATATATATAGTTAGAAATACTTATTATAATAAAAAATTGTAATCCCTCCGTCCCCTAATAATTTTCACATGACTTTTTTTCTTGTGTTTTAGCTAGCAAGTTGTTTATCAGTATTTGAAATAATAAAGTAATTTTTAAGAAGGGGTATGATAGATCTATCTCTCCTCTATTATATGGCTCGCTAAAAATATTTTATCATTTCAAATACTAATAAAAAGTTAACTCGCTAAAACAGGAGAAAACAGTAACTGTGAAGATTATTAGAGGACGGAAGCGGTATCTTATTTTTAAAGGTACAATATGACGCAATAAATACATATGTATGATAATTAATACACGTTATAAATTTTGATTGGGGAAGAATATAGATTTGTTTGGATAATTTTTTTTTTTAATTTATAAAAAATTATTGTTTTTTTAATCATTTAAAAAAGAAGGGGAAAAATAAGTATGTAAAATTACCATAAAACATAATTGTACTTTTAATTAAGTTGCATTAGATTTGAAATCTAATGTTGGATATCATCTAATGTTCAGATCAAAAGTTTTAGACAATTTTTTGTATGCACTAGTTGCATGTTGTGCAACATGTGCAATTATGTGTAATTTTGAACAGATATTAGTTAGTTTTACTAAAAAAATATTAATTAGTTTCACTAAGTAATATTTGTTATTTCTATTGAATTATATTTGGTGCAGTAGTTGTACAATTTAAAATTTAACTTATTAGAGATTTTTTAAATTAAATTAGTTCATGCAAAATATTTTTTTTTAATTAAATGTACTTAATTCCTTCATTTATTACACAAAAATTAAAAGTTTTGAAATATATGACTTCCGCAATTATGGTAAAATTGAACCACCAAATACGTGATGATTTTTTATATGATGAAATTATATTTTGATTTAATTAGCAAATTGATGTGAGATTAACTAAGAAAGAAAAGAATTGTACACTTAGTAATATGTCTAATTCCTATTAGCAGACCAAATTTAAATAAATCAATATTTTTTATTGTGTCTTAATTTAATAAGAAATCAAGAATATATTATTTAAATATTAAATTCCACATTATTTTTTTTATATTTTGATTAGTTATTCATTAATATAATATATATATATATATATATATATATATATATATATATATATATATATATACTTATTTCACTTGTTTGCAATATTCACAAATTAATATATCATATATATTGGAACTTCTCAAATATAACAAGATAGAACATAATACGATGACAATGAAATATCTAGTACTTTTATAGACTAAAGTTAAATAAATTTGTTTTTCAAAACATATAAATATTTTTGGATTGATTAGTGGGTAATCATCATAAATATTAAGCTAGAAGTGTAGGGTTCAAATCCTTAGCAACACTTTAAAAAAAAATTGTCTCAATTAATATGGAACACGCGGTTTAACAACTCCATGGCATTCAGCTGTCGACTCTTTCAGATTCTACAACTATTATACTTTGAAAAATCCAAAGCTTCTTTATCTTTCTTGAGGTTATTTCTTCACCAATACACATTATTTTTCTTTGATCCATGACTCGTATATTTATACAAAGATGAGAGATTCAAACTCTTTATTTTGCAAATATTTTTTCTTATTTTCATACAATAGTTTTTGCTTTCGAACAACTTAAAACTTTTAGATCTTTTTTGGGATTGTTTTTCTTCATCAGAATACAACTTTATTTCCCAACGATTTTTCCCTTTTTGATGATGGCAAAACTTAATCAATATTTATCTCGTTCATTCTTCAAAATCTTTTAGATGCATTCATGTAATGCTCATATTGAAAGAAAAGCTAAGTTATTTTCATTAAAATAGGAACAATGATTACAACTTGTGTCTTATTTCAAAAGAAAACAAAGATACAAAAATTAGTTAAGTTCTTGATTCAACTTCTTTTGTGCCTTGGATTCATCTCTTCTTCATCATCACTAGAGTCATCATTTCCTACAACAAAGGGGAAATATCCTTGGACAATTAGTTCGACATTCCTCATATTTTCCTTATAATACTTAATGAGTTTGTCAAACTCTTCAGCATCAATAAGGTCTTCTTTTTTTTCTTCTTCTTCTTCCATTATTTGAAAATCTTCATGAACATTTTGAATTTGCCAGTCCTCTCTTTCTCCCTTAGAAGATGTGGATGTTGACTTTTTAGCTTTTCTCGCTCTTTCTAAATAAATAAATAAAATCTCCAGTCTTTTGCTCAATGGACTGCAGCCGGAGGATCTACATAGTCCCCCTTCTTCTTCTCTCCCCTTTCTTTGCTCCTCCCACCTACTGGCATCTTTCTCTTTCTGTCTTCTGTTTTCTCTTATTCTTCTTTCTTCTTCAACTATCCAACTAATTTGAGTCCACCACCTTAGGCACTAAGAGGCAGGGGAGGAGGTATGTCACACATGCTTCGAGAACCCTCTATGGTGATGTGCATGTTGCATGTTATATTGGAGGGTTTGAATTTGAGATCTCCATGAGTTTTGACCTTGAAATCCTAGAACTTGAGAGAGAGTGACTTCTTGGTTGAAGGGGGAAAACATGTTATTTTTGTATCTTCTCTTCTGTTGCTGCTTCTACCACTGCTTCTCATTAATTCTCCTTTTTTCCCATCATCAGTGACAACATCCAATTCATAATCTAAGATTTCCTCAAGACCAGTTAACTTCAAGTTGATTTGGCCAATTGACTTATCCTTACTTGTATTGGCCTTCTCCAACCGCATAATCTGTTTATTAAGTTCATCCACCTTCTTGTCCAGAGACATGATTAACTTTGAGGTTTTGGTAATTAATTGATCAACAAGTACCTTGGTTTCTGAACTGGTAATGTTGTACTGCTCTTTCATGAGGGGCCAAAGTTTTATGTTAAGCTTCAACAGTACGTACTCATCCTCATGTTGTTCCGGAATCTAATTCAAATCATGTTTACCACATTATGAATATTAGGTTAATTAGCCATTTGTTTTGAAACTTGAATGCACGATCTCGTCGTCTAACGATAACCGATTTGGTATCCAAAATAAGAGGACTGTGGTCTGAGACTGGGGTGACTAGGTTTAAAAGTCGAGACGAGGAAAAAAAAGTATGCCGAGCCTATTTTCCAAAATATTTTGAGTGTCAACCTCTACTCCAATTGAACTGGTGGTCTTAGAAAGAAATATTGGAAGAATTGCAGTAAAAAATAGTCTCCCTAAATCCTCTAAACAACCAGTTCGGATGATGGGCACCTACTTTCTTATCCTTAGTTGACAAAAGATCATGAAAATGGCTAGGTCTCATATGCACCTGTTGCACGGTGCACTCACCCCAACCCTACCCGCTACATTATATATGGATCCTTTTATATCCATTTCTCAACACGAAGCGCAATCACGCCTCTATAAAAAAAAGCGAAAATCACCGGTGGTTGGATTAAGTCCATAGAATTGAATTCATGTTTTAATTTGAGATTGTTATTTGGTAATGATTCTAATATGGAAAGTGTAATTATATCGCTTTAAATTCTTGGCTCTGGAGCTATATTAATCTGTTTGATGATTATTTATTGGAATTGGTGGATTCATTGTTGGTGATTTTGGGTTTATTTATTGATATTGTTAGTTTTGTGGGTTATACAGATTGTTGTTTGTATTAAGTGTTTGGTGTTGTGGTATTTTGGTTTAATATGATGGTTGCTGGTATACCAAACTGAAAAGTTATCTCAAATAAAATTGAAAAGTTATCCAAGATAAAACTGAAAAGTTATTTTAAGTAAAACTGAAAAGTGAACTTTAATATAACAGAAAAGTGTGGATTTTATTTACCAAATAGTTTTTTTTATGGATACGCATTTGTTTGGTTAAAAGTTACATCACTTAACATTGCAAAGTATTTTCATGAAACACTGAAAAGTTGGTATTCATATAGCACAAATGTAATTGTGCATTACAAAAAAAAGTTACCCAAAATAAACTTGAAAAGTTACCCCAAGTAAACCTGAAAAGTTAACCTTCCTATAATAGAAAAGTGTAGACTTTATTTACCAAACAATTTTTGTTTTTGGATATTCATTGTTTGGTTAAAAGTTACTTCACTTACTATTATAAAGTAGTCCCACGAAACACTGAAAAGTTGATGTTCATATAACACAAAAGTAATTTTACATTAAAGAAAAAAGTTACCCAAAATAAAATTGAAAAGTTACCCCACCCAACACAGAAAAGTTATTCTTTTTAACACATAAAAGTATAGACCATTTATATCAAACAATTTAGGCCAATTTATTTGTTTGGTAAATAGTGTAACTTTTATTTGTTACTCGAAAAACTGTTCAATTATATTAGTCAAACCCAACTTTTTTTTTTGGTTGTTTATATAAATTACTCCCTCCGTCCCCTAATAATATTCACACTACCTTTATTCTCGTGTTTTAGCGAGCGAATTGTTTATTAATATTTGAAATGATAAAGTGATTTCAAGAAAGGGGTACGATAGATCCATCCCTACTCTATTATAAAACACTTTAAAAATTATTTTATCATTTCAAATACTAATAAAAAACTCGCTCGCTAAAACACGAGAAAACAGTAAATGTGAATATTATTAGGGGACGGAGAGAGTAATACTTTTTTGTTACATTAGTGTACATAATTGATAATTCAAAATAGAAAGAAAGGAAAAAAAAAATAGAAAAAAAAGGAAGCAGACATGGGATTCGAACAATTTACCATGGAATGAGAACGAAGCACGTCCTCCATTGGGCTAATTCAAATGAATATTTACGTATTTATACAGTGCAGTGCTAGTGAGATCCATTTACAAAATGGATATCCTTGTACCCAGTTACACCATGCAATTGGTGCATAGGACACCCACATGAAAATATCTTTCACAAATCAATGAGAGGGAATTTATATTGGTTAGACATCTTAGTAAATCCTAAGACAAGCGTCTACGATCTCTTTCAAGAAAATCGCGGTAAATCTCCAAATAATATCATCGATATTAATAGTCATGTCAATTTGATTTTGAGAATAACTACAAATATTGCAAATAGATGATAATTTTCACAATACATAGACACCTTCACTACACCCAATGTTAACTGAAAATGCACATTCATACTCATAATGCAAACATTGTCTTCAATTTTATTAGAGGAAGACAATGTTTCAAAAAAAAAACATCTGGCTTACGAGCTTGCAAAGAACATGACTTGTAGCGGGATTCCAACTTAGAACAATGACAATATTTTATGTGAGACTGTTTCATGACATAAGACAACACAAATTACCACACTCCACCATAGTGTTAATGAGTCAATGTCCAAATTATACTTCATTCAATTGTCTCATACCATGAGATAGTTTCATAAAAAATCTACCCTAAAACATCATTACCACAGTGGGTTTAGAACCTGGACCCAACAACTTTCCACCTCAATTCCTTCCGATTAAAAAAAATAAAAAAATCACAAGAGAATATTGAACTACCAAATTTTCTGCACAAAAAAAATAAAAAGAGAACACTCTCAACAAGTGGAGGAAACTCAACTCTCAACGCGGAGAAGAAACACGGCTCTCAACAATGGAGAGGAAAAACATTAAAATGCTTAACTAAGCATTTCGTCTCAAACGGTTGAAGTGCCAAGCCTTTTCCGAAACTTTTTTTTTAGTTGGTAATCTAATGTCATTCTCGAAACAACTAATTTGATTAGGGATTGCATTAGGTCTAAGGCTTACTAACACTTTGGTAGGATAGGTGTTAATTTGGTCTCATACAAATTTTGCCTATATTTATTCATATACAGAATTAAAAGTAGCATCCAAAATCCACAATCCGGCATGTGTTTTAAAGGTGAAGAATGGATGATTTTTTTTTTTATCCCTTTTCTTGTCTTTTTATTTAGTACTCTATTATTGCAAGCCTTTTAGCAAACTAGGAAAGTAATATATTAGTTGTAGAATAGCTGATAACAAAGTGAACAGCTTTCAATTTTGTGGCTTAAAACGCTCGGGATTGTTCATTAAGGCCAAAGTGGCCATTCCCAAACATCACCACTGAGATTGCCCACAAGAACTTGCAGTATTTTTTGGACAAAGAACTTTCAAAAAAAAAAAAAAAATGTAATGCTTAGAATGTCAGGTGGAAATTATGAGAAATATTTCAATTTTGGAAATATGCAAACTTCTATAAGATAATTTTTTTTTAACAAAAGTATGCAAATCTTTTAGTGGGTTAATTCTGAGCAAGCAAAACAACAAAACCAATAAAATCGCATCATTATAAAAAATAAAATAAAAACCTTCTAACATAGTAAAGTGATTAGAGATCCACTACCTATACATTGAGGTAATGAGCTCGTAAATAAAATATATATATCATCTTTAAGAAAATATAAAAAGAGGGAGTCCTGAAGGAATAGGACTACCATAGATGAATTTGCAACATAATATTTCTGGTTTTACAGAAACTTCACAGCTCAATAAAAAAACATATAGATGAAACAGTTTCTATGCAACAAAATGATGATCAGTAAGCAGGTGAAGAGTGAGCCTAGTAACTCCAGAGAACAGATGTTTCCAAAACATGCCTGTACATAAGATGATATACAGCTAAAATTAGAGAATGAAACTTTCTCATCAGTCGACTTTACGTGTAAGCAAATTAAGTAGAGATAAGCTGCCTTTTGTTCTGGTCTGTTCATCCATGTTCCCTCTCTTCCCAACCCTGCCTCCCTGAAATGATAACATCTTGTAATTATCAGAGTTGTAAAGCAAAAAAGAAGAGCCTCCAACACAAAGGTCAAAAAAAAATCCGAATATTAAGCAAGGGATGTCTGGCCTCTAAAGTTAACTTTTTTCCAGTTTCGGCCCCCCTCTTCCCTAATTATCAAGTTTTATGGCCCCCTTCTTCCCTCATTATCAAGTTTGGTCCTTAAAGTACATTTCTACTCCCACCATCCGTTGACTAATGTAATCAACTATTTAGGGATATGCTAAATGTAATACTTAAAAAAATCGAATTTTTTAATAACTATACATAGCACCTCCAAATAATTAATATGTTGGTTAACTAATGGTGGAGCCAAATGCCAGAGCGAAAGAGTAATCCCAGCACCAAATTTGGTAATGAGTGAAAGAGGGGACCAAAACTAGAAAAATATGAACTTTAGGAACCAAAAATGCTACTAACTAGTTATATAAAAGAAATTTTCACCTTTAGCTTATCGTTTTCATCGTCGATATTCAACAAACTGATGTCCTTTAACAACACAGATGAAGCTGGTTGTAGTCTCCTGAAGAAATTGACAAAATACTGATACTAATGAGTTGCAAAATTTGAAAGCAAGTTACCAAACACAGAAATTCGAATATAATCTCACAGTTTGAAGCAATGACTAGCAGACTATAACTTAAATCAATCAGTGTTACCTTTTTGGTTTCTCTGTATGCTGGAAGTTGCTAACTTTAGGCACGAATTTGACCTCATTTTTGGCATCCAGTGCTTCCTCTGGCAGACCAGTGACCGGTAATTCCAGCTGCACCATATGCAAGAGTTTAATTTTTTTTTTTCAAGAGTATAAGTCAATTAGATATGAGACCATAAGAATGCTAAGACTTAAGAGACTGACAACAGTGAGATTTAGAAGTTGTGGGCTCCAAAATTCATTTTAGTAAAGTATCAGAACAGCACCTCGATCATTTTCATGCCTACACAATATTTCTCATTTAACAAATGGGAGAGTCAGGCCAAATATCAAATTAATTGGTAATATTGCAGGTATATTAAAATATGAAGGTCCTATTAATATTTCCACAAGTCCTGTATATGGTCCAGTATATTTGATTCTGGCTAAAAACACAAAGGATGCAGCTACCTTGGGAAAATAATATTGGGATACTCAGTACTGTTTCTTTTCAATTGTTAAAAAAGGAAATGAAGCAAACATTGAACGGAGTATAAAAGAGCAGATCGAGGAAACATACAAGTACAACCTCCTAATAAACATGCTAAAACCGTAGCAAAAAAGTTTTATTCTCATGTGTTTTTCCACTCCTGCTACAATAATAGTGAACTAATAAGTACATCCCTTAAATAAAAATCCTTAGCAAAATATATATATAGTCACAACTATCAGCATTACACCTTTCCTTGGACTAATTGAGCCGAAGAAAATTCTCGAAAATATCCCCCATGGTAAGCAAAGGCTAAGCATTGGCTGCTAGGAAAGACAAATCCAGAATATTCACTTAGTTTTCTGATGAAAGGGCTACAACTGGACTAGAAATTGAATATTTTTTTCAGGCAATTCCACAATGGTGAATATCAGTAATTTCAAGCAGAATTATGTAGGATAAAGAATAAAATAGCATAACTTTCAAAGTTCTCAGAGCATCAAACTAACCTCGCTCTTTACTTTATTACATTGTTCTTCATCCACATGATAACTCGTGTTATCTCTCCCAGATATTTTTGAAGAGCTAAGAACAGTTTGTGAACGGGCTGCATTACATTCTTCAACCAATGACAGGTCATTATCTGGAAAATTAACATTACTGAGAAAAGTGCAGGAAGGAAAGGATATCGTAAGTCACAAATAAGAGGAAATATATCCATAGTTTTAAAAGGCGCGCCTTAGTCGCCTCAAGAAAGGCGCAAAAGGCGCACTAAGGCGCGCGCCTGGTGATCTGCGCCTCATTTTACTCCAGTGAGGCGCTAAAACTATAGCCTCAAGCGAGGCGCGCCTAAGTAGTAGTAGCATTTTTAGGTCTTTTTATTATAGATACTAGCACCTTTAGGTCTTTTTATTAAAGATATTAGCACTTTTGTTAATTACCCATTTTTTAAAAGTCTAAAATAACACTCCATGAGACCTAGGGTTACAGTTTCAAATATCCAAATCTCCTAAGTGCTAGGCCACATAAATGTATGGACAGAGGCAAACAAGTGGATTAGAGCAAGGGCAAGGGGAAGAACTTAAAAGACTCATCTTTAAAACAATGAAGATGATAATGAAGACGACTATGAATTCGAGGAAGAGGAATATATTGATGATGATTAATTTGGTGATGATGAGGAGGAGGGTTTTGAATTTGATGAGGACAAGTTAACTAGATTACTATACTAATATAGTTACTGTTTTATTAATATTTGATGGTTTTTGTGTCATTGTGTGTGAATGAAGTATAATATCACTACTTTAGTTCTAATTTCATGATTACATTGTGTTATTATGTTAATTTATTGACTTTGTGGTTGTATTATTGGTTTTATATGGTTTTCTATAGAAGATATGTGTGAAAAGTGTTTAGGAATATAAAGGACAAGAGGCGCGCCTTGCGCCTCGGGCGCTAGGACCCCTCTTGCGCCTTGGTGCGCCTTGCGCCTTTAAAAACTATGAATATATCTGGAAGAAATTAAATGTAAGAGAAGGATATCTTAAGTCACAAATAAGAGGAATGTTGGCAACTGCAGAAGATGACATCTCAAAAGAGGAAAATCCATGTCAAATCTCAGCATGGCTTTATTTACAAGAAGAAGATTTAATGTTTCCCAGAGTAAGAGATAAGGAAAATAACCTTGCTCTGTGGACATAGAAAGTAATACATATAGTCATCTCGCAATATTGGCCATCAATTGCATCTTAGAGAATTTTTATAGTCTTATTTACGCAGACGTGTTAGTTCTATTTCTGACATATATAAAGAAGCAAAAGCACTTAGAGAAGATATATAAACATATATGCATAAACAGATGAACCTGTCGCGCCGTTTCCAGGCAGAGCTGGCTCTTGTTTAGCATCTTTTAGATCTTCAGAATGATGAGTGCTCTTATTACACTCTTCATAATCAAGAGAAGTAGCAAATAAAGATCCATTCAATGCGCATTTACTCTCTGGTTCCAAATTCTCCACATATCCCAGTATGATGTCTACATCTTTTTCTAGCTCTTGTTTAGCATCTTTTAGATCTTCAGAATGTTGAGTGCTCTCAGCACTTTCTTCACAGTCATGATCTATGCACGTTTGAACAATTGGGCCATTTGCACTTTTTTCAGACTGAGCTGGCTCTTGTTTAGCATCTTTTAAATCTTCAGAATGTTGAGTGATCTTATTACTCTCCTCATAGTCAAGAGAAGTGGCAAATGAAGATCCATCGGATACACAATTACTCTCTGGTTCCAAATTCTCCATATATCCGAGTATGACTACAACATCTTCATCTGGCTCTTGTTTAGCATCTTTTAGATCTTCAGAATGTTGAATGCTCTCAGCACTTTCTTCACAGTCAAGAGCTCTGCACGTTTGAACAGTTGGGCCAGTCGCACTTTTTTCAGACTGAGCTGGATCATGATTAGCATCTTTTAAATCTTCAGAATGTTCAGTGGTCTTAGTACTTTCTTCATAGTCAAGAGAAGTAGCAAATGAAGATCCATTAGATACACATTTAGTCTCTGGTTCCAAATTCTCCACATATCCCAGTATGTCTACACCTTCTTCTAGCCTGTGACTTGTGTAAAGGGACCCACTAGTCAACTGAAAAGTTCCTTGGCTTCTTAAAGGCATGTCCAATATGCACATATCTTCATGGAAGATTAAATCTTGAGAGCTGCTGCAATTGGAGTAAATATCAACTTCACTGGGATCTTTCACGTCCTTAGTATTTTGAGGATCCTCACTACTTTGTACGAGGTCTTCGATTTGCTGATGAATAAACCATGACAGGTAAGTGGGATGTGTGATACTACTGTATGAAGATCACATCAGCAAGTCACCAGGGGGAAATTTCAATTGATAAATAGCAAGCATAAAAAAATTACTTGTGCATAATGATGCTCAGGTCCAGCAGAAGGAGAAGCAAAAGTCGCAATTGATTCTCTAGCCTGACCATTAGACATATTTTTTATGACAGCTATATAAATTAGCACTCAGTACTAAATAAAATAAATGCAAATGGCTTACTGAAGGATCAGTTTTCTCCAACTTATATGAGGAATGATATAGGTTTTCTGAGTTTTCCTGAAAAAGAATTCAGAAACAAAAAATTAAGATATTCAGTGAAATACAAAAAGATGAGCTCCTGATAGACTCTAATCAACAGATGTTAAAATCTTACAAAAACACATTAAAATGTGTTGAGCACACTGTATCACATACAATTAAGAGTTGCAGTTTCAAAGAATATCTGAGAAAGATTCATATACAAGTGATAGCTCTATCCAAGCATTCCGGGAAATCGTTGGGCCGGCCACAAAAAGATGAGACGAAAAATATAATTGACCTAAAACTACTTGGGAAAAAACTATACAAGAAGCAACTGATAAAACATAAATCAAAGGGGTGGTGGAATTTGTACCCCATGTGAATAAGCCAACAAATTTTATAGCCACTCTTCGGGGAAAAAAAAAAGATGTAACTTTACGAAAAAAAGAACGAAATACTCTAAATAAATTAAAGTAGGTCCCACCACATTAATCGATCTCATGATTTAATTGGCTTCATTTTGAAGCTCATATTTTCAAAAATAATTGCAATGCTCGTACCTACATATGAAGTTGATCATACCTGCAAGATACACAGTCTTGATTGCAAATCAACCAGCCTCGTCTTTTCTCTGTTTATTTCCTTCACAAGCTCCACGTTTCTTCTTTCTTCAGTGGCTAAGCTATCTCTGAGATTGCAGTTCTCCATTTCTACCCGCTGTTGAAAAAATGAAGAATTAAATAAAGATTATGTTTAATCTAAGAAGTATGTGCAAGCATATAATGGAGGAACTATAACCCAAACATACAAATGACAATCCTACTATCTCAAAAGTAATCAAAACTACCTCAAGTTTTTCCTTGTACTGTTTCAAAACAGTCCACAAAGCTTTTGAGAATCCTTGCATAATTTGGTACTCCCGATCCTTTTTAACATTAGGTTTGCCATGATCTCCCTTCGTAGATGTTTTTTCTTGAATCCTCAGCCCAACAAACCCATCTGATAGAACATGAATCTCATTTATGTTTGTATCATGAGTCTCTTCATTGTTTATCACTTTCCCAGCAACTTCTGTCCACAAGATAATCACCTCATGAGGAATTTCCAATAGGAGAGGAAGAAACAACACCAGGGTTTATACCATTAAACACAAAAATAAAAAGTAAATGGATATAGGTGTCATTAGCCAAAGATATTTTACCAGAAATACAATTACCTTTGCTCATATTCAAATCCGGACTTCTTTCAGTATTTACTTCATCAATCTAAAAGAAGAAAAAGGAAAATAAATAAAAATAATGTAGATAACAGCACCCTCAAAAAGGAAAAGATAGATTTAAAGGTATATTTAGACTAATTGAATTGCTACCACCAGAAAGGTAATATTCAATAGCATGACATTTTAGTTTCTGGTTGGTGCTGTGAATCTCATATCCAAGATGTTTCATTGTTTCACAATTCTGAACTTCGTTTACTTAAGTTGTCATACCATAAGTCAAACTATGCATACACCAGTAACCTCAGAAAGGAAAGATGGATTTAAAATTAAAGGTATTGCTTGACTAATTGAATTAACTACAACTAAAGGTAATATGCAATAGAATGACATCTTTAGTTGCTAATTAGTGTAAGGTGAATGTCATACCAAAGATGCACTGTCGCTGAACTTCATTTTCTTTGGCTTCATTACTTGAGGCAATGCTTGGTTGAGCCTCTTGTTGCACGTCACGTTTACTGGCCCATCCACAGTTTTAAATCTATATACAATTCCAAAATGTTGTGAATAATTTCCAAAATATCCAAGGTGTTGCAACATGCAGAGATTCTTACTTGATTTTTGTGAATGGCGACGCCTGCCTCAACAAAAAGGATGCATCAAGATAATCTTCTACTCCAGGCTTGACAGTTAAAATCTGCAAGATTTTCAAAATTCAATAATAGGAAATAATAATAAGTATATTGAGAATAACAAAGACAAATTGCTACATAGACCAGAAATAATGGAAGAAGCTCACCAACGCCATCCTCTTCTTGCCTTCCAGATAATCTTGCAAATACCTGGTAAGCTGATCAAAATAATCCAATATGGATGCTGAAATTAATAACAGAATTCATATGCAAGTTTAAGAAACAAATCCAATAACAAATTGTCAGCACTAGCTGATTAGTACTTAGATACCAAGGAGTTTTTGTAGTGCTTCTGCAATGGTGGTTTGTTTCTATTCTTCTGGTGCTCCAACAGTGACTGAAAGTAGAAAATGAAGTAAGCAGAGAAAGAAGATTCTTGACCAAGTAAAGCAACAAGGTGTTGACACTGTGCTCATCCATGGCTGTGAGGATAAAGGTCATGAAAGAAGTAAAACAGAAAATATAATTTAAAAAAATATTCATTCGTACCCTCAAGCACTGCCCAAAAACCATTGAGGTATTGTTGATGAAATTGCTCTCAAGCAATCTAACCCCCTGTGAAAAAATAAAACCAGCTCCAAACATTCATACTATTGACAATCAGATGTAAATCAGGGTACAGCAAAGTCTTAGAGTACCTTTTGTAATTATTTTAAATTCTCTATTGATAATGAATGTTCCAACTCAGTATCCGATAGCCTAGTGAATCACATAGTTATTAAACCTAAAGTAAAATTCACTAAAAGTAAAATCTATGCCAAAGAAAACTAATTGTGGTTACTTGTAACATATAGTATGCATTGCAAGCTCCAATATTTGGAAAATCATTTCCGGAGCACAATAATACTGAACAAAAAGTTTAGAAACTCGCTGGTAAAATAATTTCTTAAAAATCCTCATGGACATGTCTGTGATGCTTTCTGATGAACTTTTGCCAAAGACTAGAGAGAACGACATCTTTTTATATGTCCCACTTGCAGTTATTAATAGAAAATTCTATGATATCTAGCTCTCATGTTTAATTATTCATTAAATAAGATGGGGCATAATTCAAAAACATATAAATATAACACTAAAGTTGCGCTTACCTGATTCCCAGTCTTCTTTTCTCTCTCCGCTCCAGCAAGATCAACAATTGTCAACATACTGCTGTTTGCATTGACATCAACTTTACCACCTTGCGTTGAATCGCACCGGATGTTAATGATGCATTGTGAACGACTACAAGAAATTGCCGAGAAATTTAAAAAAAAAAACCATTGAAACCAGAGTGAACAATTGTTAGTACATCTACAATTAGGCAAAATTGAATTAGACCATAATGAAAGCATTAAGAGACTAGTGCAGGGAAAATAACTAAAGAAGATAACAAAATAAACAAACTGAACCAAGTCATAACTACAGTCAAATATGCATTGTCTAAACCAGTTCACAATTCACATCTACTAGACCTATAGATAACTTAGTGATTTTACCGATAGAGCTTTCAGTTGTTGAATAAAAATCACAATATTTGGGCATAAATATCCATTTTTAGTTTCCTCCAGATCAATAGAATTTGGAACTTTGTAACATGTCATGCTCATAAGCTATCGTTTTAAGAGAGACACAATTAAGGGGATGATAAGGTCAATAAATTGTCACATCAAGTTAATTGTGTGAACTACATAAACTATACTTGACTCCAGTACTATAATCCCAAAATCATATTTGATTTGTAAACATATTTAATTTTGTAGATGATCAATTCACATTGCATAAACAAAGTCATAATATATGAATATAAGGAATCAAGTACATGGTGAATAGACACAATTTGGAAAAGCTGCCAAGAGTAAATAGGAGAGCAAAATTAACCAATATGTATATCAAGAACTATACTGTCAACTGGTAATTGCTCAACTGATTTGCAAAGTTAACTTAGTCAATATGATAGCAAAATGTCAACATGGCTGCACACAAACCTCGACTGACTATTTGAACTTGTCGTAGCTGTTAAGCGTTTCAGCATTCCTTTTGCAATTAAAGAATCAGCTTGCTGAGCATCAGAAACCAGAGCCTTCAACACAACCCAAAATGATCACATAATTGTTCATGTTAGTTTCTGATTCAATACAGGAGAAGCAAAAGCAATTGCTAAGTGAGAAATGGAAAATTTTGTGTAGAACTGAGAAATATAAAGTGTAACCTCTTGAAGTCCCTTGATAACTGATTGCTGCATGCTTATGTCACCTCCATCATGCAGTAAATCAGTCATCCTCTCAGACTTTCCTTTCTCCGAAGATATTTCAAACATTGACAGATAGAATACCCTGGTGCATGATAATTTAGATATTAATTAGCACACACTTCGCCTTTCTCCCCCAACATATGCTAGACCCCAAAGAGAAACAGAAAGTCTGCGAGCTGCCTTCAGTGTAAACCAAGCATACAGCATAAGCTTAAGGGGGTTTTGGCAAATAAAAAAGAAATATTACCAACTTTTAATCACTTTTTTATTCTCAGAACCAATTTGGAGTGTTTTGTATCTCTTTAATCAGGTTAAATAAGTTGGAATGACAAGTTTTTTTAAAGATTACGAGTTTTCTTTAAATACCATCTACTTTTCTTTGATTCTTTTTCTTTTTCTTTTGCAAACACTATCAAGCAATTCCTCCATAATTACTAATTTTAACCACTTGTTCAAAAGTATAACATTTGCAAACACCCCCAAAGTAAAAGAAGTCATTAACAACATTTTGTCTATGCCTCTAGAAACAGATCCTTCATGAAATTTACCTCGATTTGTGAGTGACAGAGCTTTCATTGTCACCAAAAATGCAACGAAGGGCGAGAGGGACCATGCCAGGTTCCCGAGCACACCCAAAAACAGTGTGAGTCTTCCCAGAACCACTAGGACCCATCGCAGCCAGCATCCCACTTTTCCCCTTTAAAAAATCTTCTACTAAGGGCTTCATCATTTCTTCATACACGTCAATCTAACAACCATAAATAAAGCATCATTTCAGCTAATGTAACTCTAAACCACGCAAATATAACTAAGTAAATCAACCTGAGACGCATCTGAATCAAACACATGCGAAAATCCTTCATGTACTTCCGATTTAACCCTCTTCATTTCCTGCAATGGCTGAGGAGTTGAAACTGTGACGGAACGAAAATCCTTGTTCACATTTATGCATATTTCACTGCTCTTCTTAGTTTTAGGCCTCGAGTTACCCTTAACCCTTGGATTTCTCGGCCAGGCATTTTTCGATTCTGCTGTACTTCTAATATGTTTTTGAACAGTCAGGGGGCGGATTCTTAAGAATACTTTGAGAGTTTCGGAGAGATCTGTTGCTGAAGAATCGGTGATTTTATCATCGACATTGTTAGGGTTCTGTGGAATTTCAGTGGGGAAAATGTTTCGTGAAAGAGATGTTGGAGAAATGGGTTTACGAAGGGGGACGGCGGATGCCGGGGTGGCGCGCGCTTTCCGAGGTGGGTTGCGGCGGAGAGTGACGGTGCCGGGACACGGCGGAGGAGATTTGATCTCCATATTCGGCGACTGAGAGTTGAATGAACCGTTGGGTGGTTTTGGATTTGAATTTATTTGAGAGGGGGGAATGTTGTCATATGGAATTCAAACAATAAAAAACAACCGGATGGAATTAATTGTGTTTAGTTTAGGTAGTCAATTAATTAGTCATCTCATTTGAGATTTACAAGAGAATTTAATGTAACACTTTAGTATACTTCCTCCTCTATCTATCAATTTTATTTCCACTTCCTTTTCTTCTTTTTTTTCTTTTTTTTTTTTGTTGTGAACCAATTTTATGAAAATAAACTATATTTTTAAATAGACAAAGAATAGAATGAAAATGGTTGTTATATGAATTTTTTAAGGGTGTTAATTGTTTTCACTAAAGAGTATTAGTTATTTTCATTGAAATGTATTAATTATTTTCATTGAAGAGTATTAATTGTTTATTGAAAACAAACTAAGACACATTAGTGAAAATAAGTAATATTTTTCAGTGAAAACAACTAATAACATTTAATAATTCATGTATAAATCGATTTTCCTCTATACATACTCTTATAAATAACTATTTTATTTAAACATGAACCTCAAAATACAGTAAAACCTCCATAACTTGATACCCTATAATTTAATAACCTCTCAAAAATCACGTAGTGAATTAATTCATACATGAATCATTGAATGATTTGGCGCTTGGTTAGTCAATCTTCAGTGATAATGGGAATGAGATTGAAAAGTACTGTAATTATGATGCTTAATGAGAACAAAATCACTACCTCATCTCCTAAATAAGGTAATCACTACTCCATTTTAGTTACCATATTCTCTTCCTACAATCATCTTCTTCAATCAAACCCTCATTCATCCACCAATAACCATTTGTTGTCTACTTCTATTCCAAAATTGGGTATACCACTAGCAATGGAGTCACAATTGTAACAATTTTTCCCCCAACATATTATTTTTATTATGGGGGCATGGATGGAAAATAATTTTCATTCTCATTTACCATTGAAGAATTGCTAACCAAGTGCATCCTTAGTTGTTTTTACGAAAGAATATTAGTTGTTTTCACTGAAGGTATTATTTGTTTACACTAAAGAGTCTTACTTGTTCAGTGAAAATAATCTAAGACTCTTCAGTGAAAAACTAATATCCTTAAGTGAAAACAACTAATATTCTTAAGTGTAAACAACTAATACTCTTTAATAATTCATGTATGAATCAATTCACTCTATACATACTCCTCTAAAATAATAATTCTTTTCGGTCCTGACTTAGGCTAGTTCAAAAATTTATCAATTTCGATAAAATAATAACTTTAAAAAAAAACCTATATAAATTAGTGGCTCATCTATATTTCTTAAAATTACAAAAAAAAAAAAAATTGGACAATTATATAAATAAAAATTTGTTATTGAGTGTATTAGTAATTGTAGCCTGACTACCTTTCAAATGATATTTTTCATCAAGTTATGAGATCAAAATCTTTTTTAGTGCGTGTAAAATTATCTATTTTGTACTCACACAACATTTTACGAATTTGGTCTGCCGCTGTTGATTTTGGAACTCCTTTTAGAAGAGAAGTCACGTCTTGTATAATTTTTGAGGAAAAAAAAAATTGTTTATATTGATGGATACGATGTATAGTGTATATTAATTCAATATAATGACTTTTAACTTCATATATGCATCGATGGATATGATGCATGATGAATATATATGTTTTATGTTATATTTGATGAATATATTTATTATATTAGTAGTTCAATGAATATAGTGCATATATTAATTCAATAACTCACTTTTATAAAAATAAAAAATTTAATCATTGTACTAAAAAAATACTCTTTAAATTATTAAATTTATAAATTAATAAATTAATATATCTCTAAAATAATAAATTTCTCCGATACCAATATTATTAATTTATAGGGTTTTACTGTATATTATAATATCGAGTGTGAATCCTCTCCAAAAACACCTCCAGTTTTGGAGAGGTAAATTCCATAAATTTCTTCCAATCCCCACCATTCATTGTATCACTCATTAGCACATTGTCACGTCATACCATTAAAAAAAGTTTTGTACTCCCTCCGTCCAATATTAGTAGGCCTACTTTTTGGGCAATTATTTTTTGTCATAAGTTGGAGGGTATTATGAGGTATCGTGGAAAATAATAAATGAACCTCACGATACCTCATAATACCCTCCAACTTATGACAAAAAATAACTGCCCAAAAAGTAGGCCTACTAATATTGGACGGAGGGAGTATATATCTTATCTCCCACTACAGTTTGACCGCTTCTTGCCCTCGTATTTTTCTTAAAATTTGTTCTTTCAATTTTCGCTTCTATTCCAAACTAAGAACAAAAAAATCGACAAAATTAGAACAAGAGCAAAATATTTTATGTTTGTTTCATCTCTTATCTCCACTTATTTTAATTGTTCTACTCATGCGGATGGTTTATAAATTACGTTTAGCCAACATATATAGATTTCACTATTTCATTTCTCTTCTTCATTCTCTCTTCATCATCAAGAAAATCTACAAGGAAACAGAGGGCTTTACTTAAAATAGTAAATAAGATTAGTGTTGTTCCCGGACGAGTTATAATACATGTATAGAAAAAATACACGTATGTCAAATATTTTCTAAAAAAAATTCTTGAAACACTGATTCAGCTAGCCTGAGGGTGATCCTGAAAGTTAGTCTATTAGGGACTTCAGAACAGGATCCAAAAAAACTCAGTGTAGTGTGCTCAGTGGGACTACATTCAAATAATACACCTACTAACAGTTCTAAACCTTATCAATAGGATAGTTATTTGCCCAAGTCTGAGTCGAAAGTTGTGAGCCCTAAGGTTTTATACTCATTTCAGATTTTCTGAAAATGTTTTTCTGACTTAATTTTTTAAGCCTGGTGGTTAAGAGGTTCAGTGCATGTTTTGTTTTATGCAGTTAGGACTTAGGATGATTGATTTAATCATGCGAAAAAATATGACGAATGTTCAATATATATGACAAATATAAAGCAATAAGCAAACTAGAAAGGTAAAGAGTTTAACGTAATTCAGAGACACAAGCTTCTACATCCACGATCTTAATTGAACAAGATAATTTCTTAACACATAATTAGCTTATTTTTAACGTACCAAGGTCCACTGTTGATCAAACGTCTTCTCTTAAGAAATCGTGACGCCCAAAATTTATTGAGTTATGTCCTCTTTGTTGGGGAAATTTGGGGTGTCCGTATCTATTCGGGATGAAATTTAAATACGAATTTAAATTTAATTATTACTAACATGAATTAATCCTATATTAATTCAAATAATAATTAATCCAACAACGAAATAACACGCATATAAATATTCTCACATAAAATTCTACGGCGGAAAAACTAAGAATTTATGTGAATACGTACCTCTTGAAGCGATGTCCAACCGAGATAAACGGGACAAGCGTAACGATCCTATCAACCGTAAAAATCTTCTCAAATATTTCTTCTTCGCCTTATTCGTTCGCCGGTGGGAAACGCTCACGAACAATTTAATATAATAAGGAAGAAGATAATATTTATTGCTTTCGATTTTTCCAACTCATGGAATCACGAAACTGTAGACTGGGGATGAAATAATCATCCCCTACTTATAGATGTGAGGGGGCCGAAATTTTCATGTGAAATAGGGGAGATAATTTATTTTTCTTGGACTCTAAGAAATCTTGAATATATCTCATATATTCTTTTCTCCATAAAAAAATATTCCACAAAAAACACATCCTCCTGCTTATTTTCAAAAATATTAGGGAGATATCCCAATATTTGGATCTTCTTGAATTTATGAGATAATCTTTTATTACAAGAATACATATCTTCCATAATGTTTTTCCAAGAAAATCAACAAAAAAAATTCTCTCCTAAAATACTAATTTTCGAAAATCATAAAGAAAAATCAGCAATAATAATTTTATTTTATTTTAATCGCCTTATTATTATTGGAATACTTATTAGGTTACTTGAGGGGTCTTTAGGAGAAATAAGATTAGACCTCCAATGGGCTACTAAATTACAATATTGAGCCTCAATATTATTCAGTCCATTAATATTAATTAATATCACTATTAAATTAATATTGCACTATCCATCTTAATCCATATTACGATAATATGGGCTCCCGGTTATTATTTTTTGTGTTTAAGATTATCTAATCCATTAATTAATTGAGCTTCTGAATAACTCTAAATTAATTATTATCTTTCACCTTGGAGTAAAAGACAGTTCAACATTATTATCTGTACCGAAGAAACTAATTCTTCACTTGCAAGACTTGGTATGATAAAACTTTTGAGCCCACCAAGGGGACAAATCACACGAGCCGTACGCACACACGTTTCTCCGTATTAAATCTTAGCAATCGTCGTATAATTAATATTACTGCCCAAAACATAAAGTTTGAAGTCGCGATAATTATCACCCAACATGAATCAAAGCAATAACTATTAACCACACACGATCTTGTTTAAGTGACGGAGATTAAGAAATGAATAACTACTGAGGTCTAATCATTCACATTTCAGAACAGAAGAATCTATCCTCGATGTAGGTCCTCTTCAACACATATTAAATGTGCTAGTATATTCTTTTGGTCATGACAGGTCAATCTGAGATATACACATCGACCTTTTACGGTGGATTGTTCAATTCCACCTGGGTCGTGAATTTGTACATTTAGTTACAAGAAAAACCGTCAATGTGATCTTCCGTGATCTGGTATCACCACATTAACTACAACGTAACACATACTATATATATTAAACGTGTTGCAATAAATATTTAACATTAATTCATATTCAAAGCAAATGTGATAAAAAGAATTATTCTCATAAAACAAGTATTTAATACATGAGTTATACAAAGTAAAAATATACTTTCATATATAATTCCAACAATTTTCCACTTATACTTAAAGTCTGTTTTTTAGTATACACCATGCATGTCTAGTGTAGTTATACGTGACATCTCATGTCAACCTACACTAACCTAATAATTCCTCACACTTATACATAAAACAGATTGGCAATAGTCTTGACACCCATTCCATCCATATGTCTCTCGAATGTACTCTGAGACAAACCCTTTGTGAATGGATCCGTTAGGTTGTCCTCCGACATGATCTTTGCCACCTCTATATCGCATCTCTTAACGATTTCTCGTATAAGATGGTATTTTATTTCTTTATGTTTTCTGGCCTTGCGGGCTCTCGGTTCCTTTGAATTTGTAACTGTTCCAGCATTATCACAATAGACAGTAATTGTGTTGGGCAAATTCGGAATAACGTCCAAGTCCACTAAGAAATTCTTGAGCTAAACGGCCTCTTTCACTGCTTCACAAGCAGCTACATATTCGGCTTCCATGGTCGAATCGGCGATGCATTGCTGCTTAATGCTTCTCCATGAAACAACTCCTCCTCCCATGCAAAACACACTACCCGAGGTAAACTTTCTGGATCTAGGTCTGATTGGAAATCCGAGTCTGTGTATCTCACGTGAATTAGACTATCTGACTGGTAAATCAGCATTCTATCGCGAGTTCTTTTCAAATACCTCAGAATGCATTTAACCGCAGTCCAATGGTCTTTCCCGGGATTACTTTGATATCTTGCTACCATGCCCACGACATAGCAGATATCCGGTCTCGTACATAGCATTGTATACATAAGGCTTCCTATGACTGAAGCGTACAGAACGTCTTTCATGTTATCTATTTCCGCAGGCGTCTTAGGGCACATTTCTTTTGATAGATGGATTTCGTGCCTGAAAGGTACAAAACCTTTCTTGGAATCTTGCATGCTGAAATTCTTCAAAACAGTGTCAATGTATGAAGCTTGCGATAAGCCCAATATCCTTTTCTTGCGATCATGAGTGATTTTGATCCCAAGGATGTGACCGGCTTCCCTTAAGTCCTTCATATCAAACTGTTTTGACAGCCATACATTTACATTGTTTCCAATGAGCAGAATATCGTCTACGTATAATACTAAAAATACCACCGCAGTTCCGTCACACTTTTTATACATACAACTATTGAACTCGTTTTGATCAACCCTATAAGACTTAATAACTTGATCAAAACACTAGTTCCAAATATGTGATGCTTGTTTAAGTCCATAAATGGACCTCTTGAGCTTGCATATTACATGCTCTTGGCCTTTCGCAATAAAGCCTTCGGGTTGTCACATATAGATATCTAATCGGTCAAGGCTTCCATTAAGAAAAACTGCCTTGACATCCATCTGTCAGATCTCGTAATCTAGATGAGCAGCGATCGACAAGAGAATATGAATGAACTTAAGCATAGTTATATGTGAAAAGGTTTCCTCATAATCGATCCCTTCTTTCTGAGTATATCCTTTTGCCACTAGTCTAGCCTTGAAGGTTTCAACCCTTCCGTCCGATCCTCTTTTTCTCTTGTATACCCACTTGCATCCAATGAGTTATACCCCATTGGTTGGTTCGACCAATTCCCACACTTGATTATGATCCATTGAACCCATCTCGACTTCCATTGCCGTTTGCCAAGATTCTGCATCTTTGTCTTGGATTACCTCGTTGTATGTCCATGGGTCCAATTCATCTCCGGGAATCAAATCTGAAGATTCTCCTATTCCCATGAATCTATCGGGTTGTCTAACAAACCTCCCACTACGACGGGGTTCCGATTGTGTAGGTGTGACGATTAGTATGTCATCTTATATACTTGGTATCGGGGTTTTCTCTCTCAATTCTTCTAAGGTAATTTCACTTTTAGGCTTTCGATTGTTCATATAATCCTCTTCCAAGAATTTAAAGTGTGTGCTAATCATGGTCTTTTGATCCTTGGGACTATAGAACATACACCCTTTCGTTCCTGTGAGACATCCTATAAACAACCTTAGTTCCAAACATGGATCCAATTTACCGGCTTTCTTGTCTAGCACATATGCCAGACACCCCCATATTCACATGTGTTTTAAACTCTTTCGCCCGGTCCACAATTCTACCTAGGTCTTAGGAACCGATTTGGATGACACCAAGTTTAGAATGTAAGCCGTCATTTCCAAGGCGTTACCCCAAAATGATTTGGGTAGATCTGAATAACTCATCATGGATCTGACCATTTCTAAAAGAGTCTGGTTCTTTCGTTCCACCACACCGTTCTGTTGAGGGGTTCCCGGTGCGGTCAACTGGGATACGATCCCTTCGTCCGATAGGTAGTTCAAGAATTCATCGTTGAGGTGTTCGTCTCCACGATCTGATTGTAGAAACTTGATACTCTTTTCCCTATGTTTCTCGGCTCCGGCTTTAAAGTCCTTGAAAATGTCAAAAGTTTCAGACTTATGCCTCATACGGTAGATGCACCCAAATCTTGAGTAATCGTCAATAAAAGTGACAAAATACTCATACCCCCCTCGGTATGAACGAGTTCTAACACTTATGTGGCTCTATTCCCCTTGGCTCCAAATGTCCTCTTGGTCATTTTACCCTCTAAACGGGATTCGCAAGTTGGCAACGACTCAACTTGGAGAGACTACAAGGATCCGTCTTTCACCATCCTTTGTATCCTCTTTTGATTAATATGACCTAGTCTAACATGCCATAGAAGTGTTTCGTTCATGTCCAAAGAACACTTCCTTTTATTACTCGAAATAATAGACGTGTTATTAGATTCATTATTTGAGTGGTTTGCACACTTAATGTATAGAGATTGTTTACCAACGTTCCACGACAGATAAGATCATTCTTAAAAGAAATAGTAAAAACTTTATTAAAAGTAACTGAATATCCATAAAAAAAAACTTAGAAACCACAATTAAATTCTTTCTAAAGTTTGGAACGTATAAAACATCTCTTAAAATTAAAACTTCATCTTCAAAAGACAGGTGCACGTCTCTCATTATTTCGGCTGCCACTCTCGTAGCATCGTCCAAAGTGATAAGGATCTCATTCTCGCTAAGTCGCTGGGTTGGCTGGAACCCCTGAAGAGTGAAACAAATATGATCAGTTGCCCCGGTATTCACTACCCAAACATGGGCAGTATACGCTGCAACATAATTTTCAACTACTAAAGCATGAGAGTTGTCTTTCTTTCCCGTCTTCTTAGGCTTAGAATAAACAGACTTATAATGTCCATTTTCACCGCAATTGTAGCACTTGCTCTTGGTGGACTTCTTCACACTGCACAATTTGATTACTTTTTCTTTGCCTTCAAGAGTGAGAGAATTGGTTTGGTTTCGACTAACCTCTGTTTCCTCAATCTTACTGCCAAGTGGTCTAGATTTCGAGAAAAGACTCTTAATCACCAAAGCCTCATCCTTACTCCCTAAGTGCAACTCTACTGTTTCCAAAGCTTCAAGCAGAGTGTCTAAAGTGAACTTATTTTCTGATAACACGTAATCCCAAAAGAACTCATCAAACCTATTCGGTAGACTTAGGAGTATGGAGTCGACTTGATTATGCTCGCTTTGTTTGGCACCAAGAAACTTAAGCTTATCAAAATTATGCCTAATCTTGAGACATGATCCCTTACGGGTATTCCCTTCACCATTTTCAACTTGACCTTGTCACGTATGGTGGACTAATTAGTCATGGGGTTCTGATGTGAAAACATCTCTTCAAGGCTATCCATGATTTCAACAGCGGCTTCAATGCCCTCATGAATGCGCCTCAAATCTTTAGACAATAATATCAAGATGATGCGCTTCATGTATTCATTGGAATGCTTCCAATCATCGTACACCACCTTTTCTCCATTACTTGACTTATCATTAGGCTTGTTCGGTATATCAACGTGAATTATCCAACTATGTTCTTGTGCGGGAAGAATCATTTTAATGTTACGTTTCCAATCAACGTAGTTCTCACTGGTAAGTTTGTTATCTTTAAGTATACTAAACAGTGGATTAAAGGGTTGCGGCATGATGAACTGAGAATAAAACATACATTCATATTAATATCTAAAAAATACAAAATTATCACATATAGAAACCTTAAAACAATATAATCATGCATCAACCGACATCTCAAAACAGTTTAAATGTGTCACGAGGGGTGGTATATGCATTTAAACACATTCAAGCAGGTTACAAACATTAATAGTTATAAACCTTTAATTCATAATTAATAGTCGACTCCCACTTTGACCCCATAAAAATTGACAGGGACTCCGATGGGAGTAAGTTAATATCAATTTCTTATGCCTAAATAATAACCATAATTTAATACATGATTATTATTTTACTTTAAGCAAGCCACTCGTGGTGAGGGTCAATACCGCCACTAGTAATAATCCACAATCATCCCTTCGGAATTTATTCATGTGAAATCCATCTTTTTGGCCGATCCGAGGGGGAAATGTATTCCAAAAAGACTTCACAAATAAATAAATTATGGAGGTCAAAATTAATCAAATTTTTATTATCCAGAATAAAATCAGGATTAATTAAAAAAAACATACTTAGTAATTTTCGAAAGTAAGATTTTTCTTGTATAATTAAAAATCATGCAAACACATATTATCAAATAATAAATGCACGAAAATAAAACATGAACAAAAAAAAAATTAAAACACATTGGAGCATTCAAATTCAATTGTCACGGTCTAATTTTCTTCACATTTTGATGCAAGAAATCGTCCTTGTTGCTTTCATCGTTCGTCTCAACAATCTCCCACTCGAACAACAATAATTCGCCAAACCATCCTTCGTTTGGGGTTGGGACGATGTTCGGCATCGTACATAAAAAATTGATACGAAAATACGGTGGCAAGGGCCGAAAGCCCAGCGTGCGGCAACCCATCGAGTGGGTAGCGCGGCCACAACGCTTGGCAACCAGTGCGGGCGTGTCGCGCCTGTCGCGCACGAGTCGCGTGCGCCGTGTGCCCCGGTGTTTCGTCTGTGCCCGTTTTCCCCCCATGCACGATGCACACGCCATACATGCGTCGTCTGGATACATCGTTCTTAATTCACCGTCTCCATCTTCATTCAGATCTGGTTTAAATTTATTTATAAAAAATAAATAAACCTAGATCTAGACTAGCCTATTATATTGATCGAATCAAACAAATACAAATAACTAATCTACTCGTGTATTTTCTCACGAGAAAAATAAATTCGAACGAATCGAATTAAAAACAAAACATTCATACGCATGAAAATAAAACATTAAAAACCATGACAATTGGATACCTGCAAAAAAGATCTAACAATTCTACTATTCAATTTCAGTTTAATGTTAAACGATTTAAATTCCAATTTAAAGATCAGAGCCCAAAACTGTGGCTCTGATACCAGTTATTGGGGAAATTCGGGGTGCTCGGATCTATTTGGGATAAAATTTAAATCTAATTATTACTAACATGAATTAATCCTAAATTAATTCAAATAATAATCAATCCAACAACGAAATACATGCATATAAATATTCTCACATAAAATTCTACGATGGAAAAACTAAGAATTTATGTGAATACGTACCTCTTGAAGTGACGTCCAATCGAGATAAATGGGACAAGCATAACAATTCTATCAACCGTAAAAACATTCTCAAGTATTCCCTCTTCGCTTTATTCTTTTGTCGGTGGGAAGCACTCACGAACAATTTAATATAATATGAAAGAAGATAATATTTATTGCTTTCAATTTTTCCAACTCATGGAATCACGAAACTGTAAACTGGGGATGGAATAATCATCCCCTACTTATAGATGTGAGGGGCCGAAATTTTCATGTGAAATAGGGGAGAGAAATTTTTTTCTTGGCCTCTAAGAAATCTTGAATATATCCCATATATTCTTTTCTCCATAAAAAAATATTCCACAAAATTCACATCCTCCTAACTATACGCTTATTTTAAAAAATATTAGGGAGATATCCCAATATTTGGATCTTCTTGAATTTATGAGATAATCTTGTATTACAAGAATACATATCTTCCATAATATATTTCCAAGAAAATCAACAAAAAATTTCCTCTCCTAAAATACTAATTTTTGAAAATCATAAAGAAAAATTAGCAATAATAATTTTCTTTTATTTTAATCATCTTATTATTATTGGACTACTTATTGGGCTACTTGAGGGGCCTTTAGGAGAATTAAGATTAGACCTCCAATGGGCTACTGAATTACAATATTGAGCCCCACTATTATTCAGTCCATTAATATTAATTAATATTACTATTAAATTAATATTGCACTATCCATCTTAATCCATATTATGATAATATGGGCTCCCGGTTATTATTTCTCGTGTTTAAGATTATCTAGTTCATTAATTAATTGAGCTTCTGAATTGCTCTAAATTAATTATTATCTTTCACCTTGGAGTAAAAGACAACTCAACATTATTATCCGTACCGAAGAAACTAATTCTTCACTTGCAAGTTTTGGTAAGATAAAACTTCTGAGCCCACCAAGGGGACAAATCACACGAGCCGTAAGCGCACACGTTTCTTCGTATTAAATCTTAGCAACCGTCGTATGATTAATATTACTGCCCAAAATATAAGGTTCGAAGTCGCGATGATTCTCACCCAACATGACTCAAAGCAATAATTATTAACCACACACGGTTCTATTTAAGTGACGGGGATTAAGAAATGAATAACCACTGAGGTCTAATTCTTCACATTTCAGAACATAAGAATTTGTCCTCGCTGTAGGTCATCTTCAACACATACTAAATGTGTCAGTGCAATCTCTTGATCAAGACAGACCAATCTGAGATATACACATCGATCTTTCACGGCGGATTGTTCAATTCCACCTAGATCGTGAATTTGTACGTTTAGTTATAAGAAAAATCGTCAATGCGATCTTCTGTGACTTGGTATCATCACATTAACTACAATGTAACACTTACTATATATATTCAACGGGTTGCAATAAATATTTAACATTCGTTCATATTTAAAGCAAATGTGATAAAAGAATTTTTCTTATAAAATAAGTGTTTAATACATGAGTTATACAAAGTAAAAACATATTTTCATGTATAACTCTAACACTCTTACATCAACCTCACCAATCTCCTATCACTAACTTGCTCCAGGGTTTGTTTTAGTATTCTGGATTCTAACTATGTGATAATCCTTACAATACAATGTTATTTTATGGATGAATTATCAATCTAAGCTTAAGATATACTATCTTCGTCCCAGACCAGTTTTCACATGGCACTATTCATCCCCTTACAAAGACTTCTAAATTACATCCCATTTAACTAATAATTAGACACAAAAATATCGTTGTTTTGTTTCATTCACTTAAATTGAACAATATTCAATCATCAAAAAATTATTTTATCCATTTAAATATTATAAATGAACTCTCATACTAAAGTCACAAAGGTCAATTGTGAAAGCTAATATTTATGAGGTAGTATATGATAAGTTCACAAATACACATGACTCTAAAACTGAAGAAACATTCGGGGAATTCAAGTTATTTGGAGTGCTTCTTTGAATACTTAAATGCTCGAGAGTTTGGTTAATTTCTTTGTCTTTAAAATTTCCCTTCACCTTGTTTGGGGCAATGTCTTCTGTATTTATAGTAGTTCATGAAAACTATCTATTGGAGAGATAAAGTTAAGAGTTACTATTTTAATTAACTTGTAATGGGCAGGTCTTCTGCATGAGTTGTCACCTTGCTTGTATGGTGAAAAGTCCTCTGTACACCGTTTACTTTTCAGACTGCAAGTCTTCATTTGTAAATTTTGTACATGAGGTGTCAAGCTTTCATTGGTTAGTCTCAACGGCTACTATGATTTTTTTTTTCTATAATGAAGTATCTTCAGATTTTGTCTTTATGGGCCTTTAGTCTAACACTCATTTTGCTTGCAGTACTTAACATAAATTTTAAGTCACTCAAACTTCATGTGGCTTGACTCCTTCATGTTCTACCTGAACCTAGTACTATACTACTCAGGTTCAGACTCTTCACTGAGGGACTTACTGACCAACTTAGAAGATCAGTAAAGCACAATCAAGTGGTCTTCAGGATTGCTCATGCATACTTCAGGAATCCTGGCTTCAGTTGAGTTCCCCCTCAACTGAGTACCTATAAATGAAAAACAAATATCACTGTTATGAATGAACGCTATCACTGTTTAAAAGTTAAATATTTTTTAAAAAGTGATATGCATAATCGTGATAGCGTGTATACATTACAATGATACTTCAAAAAAAAGTTCACGTAAACTCGAGTTCACAAGAGATGTACTCTAACTATAATTGCATTCTCAATTAATCTCATAAAAATGTTCTCGCTTTTAAATATCTCGGAATAAATTCAGATAGAGTTACTTAGACTTATTTTGAACTCGGTTTAATTTTTTTTAGTTAAAACTCAATGCATAATTAATGTAACTCATACTCTAAAGTTGTGTTTGGTTAGAGATGGTGGTGGATGTGATGAGGAAGGAGATGAAAAAATATGGATGATGGCAATGCAATGAAATGTAAATGTGTATTTGGTTAAGGATAGAGAAAAGGGGGTGGATGAAACTTTATACCAAATCAAAATTTATGTTCATTATTTTATGATTGTTAGTTAGTAGGATAATGATTGAGTGAGAGAAGAGTATGAGAGATGATAAGAAAAAGTAGGAGAACAAATGAATGTGTAAGAAAAAGTAGAAGATAGAATGAATAAGTGGAGTAAAAGTATGAAAGAGAATGTTTGAGTGAAATAAAGATGATTGTATAAGATTGTGTGATAATAGGTGTATAAATGTATTATAGGGATGTATGAGTATTTGGATGGAGATTTGGATATGCGAATCCAAAATAGAATGAGATGGAGGATGCGGCCATCCCCATCCGGATGACACTTTCCTTAACCAAACACTACCTAAAAGTTGTGATAGATTTAACAATAACATTTTTTCACTGGACTTGATTACTTACAACCTTACCTTTATTGTTCAACGTACACTACTAATACTATTATTTGTAAGACTAGGAGCAACTACATTGGTATTGTGATTATAATCTCTCTCACCCTCCACATGAATGTTAACTCACAATTCCAATAAAGATAATCAATATCAACTAACAATCACATTCATATTAAACTTATAACTTATTTTTTTGGACCTACTTTTATTATTCTATTCGTTATTTTACACCAAAAAGGGAATAAAAAGCAACTAGAATAAAAAGCAGGGAAAAATATGTTACTCTATAGTGATTCATTTTATGAGAGAGAATGTCAATTGTAGTTATAACTTCAAGACATAACGGTAATAATCAGTTATTGAAAGTTATAACTTTAATAAACTAATCATTACAAATTGTTATAATACTATTATTTGTAAGAATTAATTTTATTATTATTAGTGCATGATACAAGGTGTACATTAAAGCATCTATAATAGTTATTACCAATGTGACTTGATGTTATAACTTCAATCGACACGACCTCTCATGAAATGGGTTACAATGCAATCGATATTATTTTTTGTTTAATGTGTATTTTATTGCTAATGCGTATTTTATTGTCTACCATTTTTTTAATTCTAGTTATTTTTTTTCTTTTTATGTGTAAAATAATAATAGCAGTCCCTTAAAAATTAAGTTATAACTCTAGTATAAATGTGATAGTTAGTTAATACTCCATCTGTACCCACAAAAGTATGCTTATTTGTTTAAATTGTTCGTCTTTCAAAAGTGTCATTTTTTCTCTTTTTAGACATAATTACTTTACTTTTACACTTACAAACAATTAATTTGTAAAAAAATAGACCCCAAAATAAATTACATTGCCCTTTACTTTATCTATTTTTCCTTAAAACTAAGGGTGAGGAAAATACTGAAATTTTTGGTATATTGCGCTTATCGTACCAAAAAATATCGAATTTGCCAATAAAGTTGGTATATCGATATTTTTGGTACAATATGATATCACACCGGAAATTTTTAGTACTATAATGGTATGAAAATTTGCATACTGCTACCGAAATACTGAATTTTTTTTGGTATTTGGTATACATGTATATACTGTACCAAAATCTATAAAACTATACAAATAATTAACTGTTTTATTTATAGATAATTTCAGTATGGTACGGTATACCATATCTAAGTTGCGGTATCTAACTTTGATATACCAAAATTTCGGTATACCGACTTTTGGTACACCAAAATTATCGGTACGATGTCGGTATGTATATATTCATATGGAAAATTTTGGTACGATATACAGTATGATTTAGTAATTTTGGTATACCGTGCCAAACCACCCCTACTTAAAACTTGTGACCAACCATCTTGAAACACACTTTTTAGGGAATGAGAGAGTATCGATTATTTTTAGTGTAATGGTCAATTGAAATTGACATTAAGAATATAAGACTTAAACTCCATTCGTCCCTCTATTTACTTTGTATTTGGTTTGAACACAAAAAATGAGACAAGTAATATCCTATTATACTATATTTCAAAACTTCTATAAGATGATGTGTCAGCACCACATTTCTCTTAAGCTGATGTGTTACCTCTCAAATTATTTCATTTCAAAATAGTGTTCTCTCAATAAAAGTTAGTTAAATTTTTTATCTCGACCATCCATCCCACCTAATTAAATCTAAACCATACATTTATTCATCTAGGATTAATATAATGATGTATGATCTTCATTCTCATAATTACATTCACTCTCATCTCTTTCTCTCCTACGAGAATCGGCCCATCCCCTTTATGCCACCACAGCGAGGTGGCCCGTCAAATTATTAAGCGGCTTCATCTAGCGGCCTCGAACCGCATCAGACCACCGCTCCTTGATTTTTCTTTATAGGTATAATGCTGATTTTTTCTCCTCTTTTCTTCTATCACGATGTCGTCCCTCTTCTCTCAGGTTATTCACGAACCGTCGCCTCCTCATGGATCTCCTCCCTCAAACCGCATCAGACCACCGCGGTCTCAAACAGCATCGAAACACCTTACACCACCGTATCGGGTAAAAGGTCATTTTTTTTTAATATAATTGATTTGTCTTTTTTTCTTGCATAAATATGGATAAATACTCGGCATGACGATTCCAACACGGAGCACCATCATACCATAAACGGTCTCAAGACCCAGTTTATCAGGATAATTTGGAAATCGATGTATGAAGATTTTTTCTTTAACTTTTTAATACTTATTTATTTGTAAAATGTAGAGTTGTTATTTCTCTATGTATATTATAAATCTGAATAAAATTTAATCAATGGAAACACAATATTTACGTATAATATGAAATATTCTTTTAAAATATAAATTAAAAAACAAGCAATTTTTTTTTACTATTGAACGATTTGTTTCTTAGGATTTTTTTTCTTTTTGCAACATACTGATATATTGTGAAATTTATAAGAGGGAATTCGAAATATTTAGGAAAAGATATGTTCGCTTAAATAGTGTATGATATCAAAAAAGATTGCCACCAAATATAATATTTTGCCTTCAATAATAAATTGTAGTACAAAAGTTTATTTTTGGATAAAATTATACGGTCAAAATAAACTAAAACTGCAAAATACATATATTCTTTTCTAAACTAGGATTTTGATTTTTTTTATATTTTTTAACATACAAATATTAAAGAGTATTGTAATTGATAAATAAGTAAAAAATTGTTATATATTATATAATTAATTTATATATTTTATTAAATATGTGGAATAATTTTTTTATGGATAAAAAATTATAGTGTTGGTAAAAAAAATGACATTAAGTTTCTTTACTAACAATTTAAAAAATATCTTACTCTAAAATACAATAAATCTGAATATATTTTAATCAATGTAAACAAAATATTTACGTACAATTTTTAAATATTATATTAATGCAAGCATATCTTTTTTCATGGTTGAACAATTTCTCTTTTTAGATACTTTTGGAACTTATTTTTGAAAAATATTCATATATGTGAAATTTTTGTAGGAGGGAATTGAATATTTCGAAAAAGATATTGTCACCAAAATAGTTATGATACCAAAAAAAATCTTGGCACCAAATATAATATCTTGCCTTCAATAATACATTGTAATACAAAAATTAATTTTTGGATAAAATAATGCGACCAAAATAGACTATTAAACTGCAAAATACAAATATTCCTTTTTAGACTAAAATTTCAATTTTTCTTTTTATATTTTTTAACATACAAATATTAAAAGAGTATTGTAATTTATAAATAATTAAAAAAAACTGTTATATCTATATAATTAATGTATATATTTTTTCTTAAAATATGTGGAATAAAAATTTTATGGATTAAAAGTTATAGTGTTGGAAAAAAAAGGGACATTATGTTTCTTTACTAAAAAATTTAGGTATTATAACTTTAAAAAATATCTTATTCTAAAATACAATAAATCTGAATAGTTTAAATCAATGAAAATAAAATATTTACTTATAATATGAAATTTTATTTTAAACATTATATTAATGCAAATCAATCTTTTTTTACGGTTGAACGAGATCACTTCTTAGATATTTTTGGTAGTTATTTTGATAAAATATTGATAGATGTGAAATTTATAATAGAGAGAATTGAAATATTTCGAAAATAATATTGTTATCGAAATAGTGTATGATACCAATTTTTTTTGCCTCAATAATAGACTGTAAGACAAAGTTTATTTTTGGATAAAATTATGCGCCAAAATAGACTATTAAACTGTAAAATACAGATATTTTTTCTAGACTATTATTTTAATTTTTCTTTTATATTTTTTTAACATACAAATATTAAAAGAGCATTGTAATTGATAAATAAGTAAAAGACGGTTATATCTTATATAATTTAATGTATAATCTATCTTTTTAAGTATGTAGATTACATTTTTTATGGATAGAAAATTATAATGTTGGTAAAAAAGAAAAGAAAAAAAAAGGGAATAAAGTTTTTTAACTAAAAATTTAAGTACTATAACTTTAAAAAGAATCTCACCCTAAAATACAATAAAATAATATATATTTTAATCAATGGAAAGGAAATATTTACTTAAAATATGAGATATTATTTTAAACATTATATTAATGCAAACATTTTTTTTTTTTTTTTTGCACAGTTGAACAATTTCTTTTCTTAGATATTTTGGAAAGTTATTTTTACAAAATATTGATATATGAGAAATTTATAGGAGAGAATTAAAATATTTTAGAGAAGATATTGTCACCGAAATAGTGTATAATACCAAAAAATCTTGCCACCAAATATAATATCTTGCCTTCAATAATAGATTGTAATACAAAAGTTTATTTTTTAATAAAACTATGTCGCCTAAATAGACTATTAAACTGCAAAATACATATTTCTTTTTAGACTAGGAGTTCGATTTTTCTTTTATATTTTTTTTAACACATAAACATTAAAATAATCTTGCAAATGATAAATAACTAAAAGAATGTTATATGTTATATAATTAATGTATATATATATATATATATATATATATATATATATTTTAAATATGTGGAATAACTTTTTATATGGATAAAAAATTATAGTTTTGGCCAAAAAGAAAAAAAAAGATATTAAATTTCTTTACTAACAATTTAAGTATTATAACTTTAAAAAGTATCTTACTAAAAAAATACAATAAAATTTGAATAATGTTTTAATCGATAAAAATAAAGTATTTACATATTATATGAAATATTATTTTAAACATTAAATTAATGCAAGCAAATCTTTTTTTTACGGTTGAATAATTTCTTTTTTTAGATATTTTTGAAATTTATGTTTGCAAAATATTGATAGATGTGAAATTTGTAGGAGAGAATTGAAATATTTAGAAGAATATATTGTCACTGAGATATGAAATGATTCCCATAAAATATTGCCACCAAATACATTATCTTACCATCAATAATAAATTGTAACACAATTTTTTTTATATAACTATAAACTATAGATATTATTTTGTAATATAGGATTTCAATTTTTTTTAACAATTTCAATTTTTTTTTTTTGCAAAATATCTTTATATGTGAAATGTCTAGGAGGGAAGTTGATTTTTTTAAGAAACTAAGGTTGACGCTTATGTTGGAGTTATACGTGAAAGTATGCTTTTACTTTGTATAACTCGTGTATCAAACACTTAGTTATGAGAATAATTCTTTTATCGCATATGCTTTAGATATGATTGAATGTTGAATATTTATTGCAAACCGTTCAATATATAGTACATGTTACATTGTAGTTAATGTGGTGATACCCGATCACGGAAGACAACATTAACAGTTTACTTGTAACTAAACGTACAATTTCACGACCCAGGTGGAATTGAACAATCCGCCGTGAAAGGTCGATGTGTAAGGCTCAGATTGGTCTGTCTTGACTAAGAGATTGCACTAGCACATTTAGTATGTGTTGAAGAGGACCTACAGCGAGGATAAATTCTTCTGTTCTGAAAGGTGAAGAATTAGACCTCAGTGGTTGTTGATTTCTTAATCTCCGTCACTTAAATAGGACCGTGTGTGCTTAATGGTTACTGCTTTGATTCATATTGGGTGAGAATCATTGTGACTTCGAACTTTGTGTCTTGGGCAGTAATATTAATCATACGACGGTTGCTAAGATTTAATACGGAGAAACGCGTGCGAGTACGGCTCGTGTGATTAGTCCCCTTGGTGGGTTCAGAAATTTTATTGTACCAAATCTTGCAAGTGAGTTTCTTCGGTACGAATAATAATGTTGAGCTGTCTTTACTCCAAGGTGAAATATATTAATTAATTTAGAGCTATTTAGAAGCTTGATTAATTAATGGACTTGATAATCTTAAACGCGGGAAATAATAACCGGGAGCCCATATTATCGTAATATGGATTAAGATGGATAGTGCAATATTAATTTATTAGTGGTAATAATTAATATTAATGGACTGAATTATATTGGGGCTCAATATTGAAATTCAGAAGTCCATTAGGAGGTCCAATCTTAATTCTCCTTAAAGGCCCCTCAAGTAGCCCATTAAGTAGCCCAATAATGATAAGGTGATTAAAATAAAAGAAAATAAATATGCTGATTTTTCTTTGTTGAATTCGAAAATTAGTAATTAAGAAGGAAAAAGATTTTGTTGATTTTCTTGGAAAGATATTATGGAGGATAAGTATTCTTGGAATACAAGATTATCTCATATATTCAAGAAGATCTAAATCTTGTGTTTTACTTCTTAAAATTTTCGAAAAATACAAGCTTAATAATAAGGGTGAGATTTTTGTGGAATATTTTATTATGGAGAAAAGAATATATGAGATATATTCAAGATTTCTTAGAGTCTAAGAAAAGATTTTCTCTTGCCCATAAGATATGTAATTTTCGTCCCCTCACTATTATAAATAGGGGATGATTATTTCATCCCCAAGTACATAATTCCATGTGTTGGAAAAATCAAGAGCATATATATTTTTCTTTTTCCTTAGTTTATTAAAGGAGTTTTATTAATTCAGGGCCTGAAAGATAGTTAATTTATCAATTTAAGGCCTGAAAGATTTTTCCTATCGATTCAGGGCTTGAAAGATTGAAAACTATCGATTCAGGACCTGAAAGATTAAACTATTAATTTAGGACTTACTCATTTTAAGACCGTGTTTGGTTTTTAATTTTTATTATCCGATAATATTTTTATAAATTATATTTCAAAAAATATAAATATATATTAATTTCAAGTGACTGAAAAAATAAGAAACAAAAGAATTAATGAAAAAATAATAACGTATATAAATAAAATAAAAATAAAAATTATAATATGTCAAACATGGTCTTAATATCCTTGAGTCTTAAATTGATAGATTCTATCTTTCAGGTCCTAAATTGATAGTTTTATATCTTTTAGGCCCTGAATCGATAGGAAAAATCTTTTAGGTCTTAAATTGATAGTTTTACCATCTTTCAGGCCTTAGATTGACATTATTCTTTTATTAAATTACTTGAAAGCATCTCCCACCGGTGATCAAGTGAGGTGAAAGGGAAATACTTGAGAAGGTTTTTGGGTTGATAGAGCGAGATCGTAATTGTCCTGTATATCCAAAGGTCAATTCTACAAGAGGTACGTTAATCACATATTTACTTGTTTATTCCGCCATAGTTAATATGTGAAATTAATTCAACATGCATGATGAAAATTAGTTGTTGGAATTATTATTTGAATTAATTAAGATTAATTCATGCTAGTAATAATTGTATTTAAATTCGTATTTAAATTTCATCCCGAATAGATTCCGGGCACCCCTATTATTTTGCCAACAGCTTAAACGTCAATTCTTATTGTTGAATTGTGTATTATAAATACCAACACATTTATCAATTTTTCTCACACAAATATCTACACAATATTTCATTTTAATTATGACATCTTTTTTGTCAATTTTTTTTATCAGTAAAATTTATTTTTATTCCTTCCCCAACCAAAATTTACATGGGTATAAGTCATACCCTTAAGTAATACTATGTTATACCCTTAAGTATTTTTTTGGTCAAATGTTATCTCTACTCTTTAGATTTAAAATGTGTGTTTCTATCTTTATTGTTAAATTTTTTGCTTTCAATTGTAATTGTATCTTCATACCATGGGGAAAAACTGAGCGTGTAAGTATACAACAAATGTAATTTTAAGCAATACTATGTTATACTAATTTGAAATTGAATGTGTAAATTAGTTATTATTTTCCATGTTTAGTATTTTTTTTGTAAGTTGAATTATAATTTCAATTAATATTATATCAAAATTACAAGATATTTAAAAAAAAATTATTCTTTATACTTTGAAATAATAATAACAATTTTTTTTCCAGTCTACGAAATTCGCGGGGGTACGCACGAGTAATATAAATATAGTATAAATGATATGATGGAGAAAAAATAAAAAATATGAGTAAATAAGAGTAAAGTGTGAGAATATAAAATTATAATCCATTTGTCAAAATATAAATAGAGAAACAGAAGAAAATAACAAAACAGAAAGTGAGTACGAAGAGTAACTAGAAACCAAAGGGTATGTTTGTTTCGATATTTAGGTGTGTTGGGAAAGTAATGACTTTGAAATTTTAGAATATAAAAATCTTGATGAATAATATAAGTATGTGATTGTTTTGGAATTTAACTAGGGTGAAATTTTACTTTATATAAAATCATTGTTTATTAGTGACAAATGTTTTATCATTCTTTTGTTGTATGTGTAAGTGAAAAGTAGGAGAAAACTTGAGTGAATGATAAAAAATAATAATATGATTGTATTTAATTATGTGAAAAGTAGTACTCTCTCCGTCCCACAATTGTTTCCACACTTTCTTTATTCGTTCATTTCACAATTGTTTGCACACAAAAAAATAGAAACACTTTTATAAACTCTACCCTCACAATATCCACATATTTATATAAATTATCATTATATTTTATCTTTTGAGATCACAATACACCAAATTCAACCATTTTTTTGTATGGTGATGCAAGCATTTGTGGATGGAGAGAGTAATAGATTTATTTGTAAGAATTAAGTTTGAGATTCAAAACTTAATCCAAAACTACAAACTCTTTATAGCACGTAGATGGTAAAATCCACAATTTATCCGTGAATCCCAAACCTTCTTCCTAAAAATATAAAAAAATAAAAAATATAGGATATACAGTTACCATAAATTCAAAAGCTAATGGAGTACAGAGTTGTGTTTCGACGGCGGTTTGAATGACAGGCTGACCATCAGTGTCAGTCAGGGCTGGGCTCATTCATTGCACGTCAGAAGACCTTTTTGTGTTTTTCCGAGAAATGATCCGGCCCAAAGCCTTGTTCTGTTTTTACCCAAAATGACACATGTACCCCTCTCTCACTCTTGTTATGTTCTGGTTCTCCCAAAACGCCAAAACTCCACTCTTTCTGATTTTTGTTTTCTTGCTTAAAATTTAGAATCGTTGGCCAGATGGTCTTCCAAGTTACAACCAAACACCATCAATCTGATTGTGGGCCCACAAACACCACCCTTTGGTAACTTCTCAATTTGAGATCCCTCTTTTTTTTTTTTTTCCTCTTTTTTCCCTGTGAATCACACGTGTGTGTCAATCTCTTGTGGGTATGAAATTTTTTATTAGAACCATTAATATTTTTTTTTATATTAAAAATACAATTTAGGAGCGCTGGTTTAATAATTTTTCAATAATAATAGAATGCAATTAAAAATTAATGTAATTATATTAATTTATGAGAACACAATTATTACCTTTATTCATAGAGAAAATGTAGCCACTATCCCATTTTGATTATTCATTTCAGCTACTACATATAATCATCCTCCTTAATCATTTCCCTATTCCTCCACTGACAACCACTTATTGTCCACTTCTATTCTAACGTTAGAGCATTACACTAGCAATACAACCATTATCGGAGCAATCCATCCCCCAACATATCATTTTTATTATTGGGATATAGATGGAAAATAAAATTTTATTCACATTATCATTGAAGTGTTGCTAACCAAGGGCCCCTTTAATACCGTTTAATGAAACATTTCATATTATTTAGTAAAAATAACTTGTATGCTCCATAACTAAAGAATACTCTATAGTGAAATAACTCACACCCTTTAATTGGGTCATGTATAAACCAATTTCACTCTGCACATTACTTATATATAATAAATAGTTAAGGTCTCATATGCACCTGGTGTGTCGTGAATGGTGGACGCACTCAACAATTGAGGTTATTTACATTAAAAAGTGTGATTGATTATACTGAAAAGTGTAAATTGAGTACACTGAAAACGTAGATAACGTCATTCACCTTGTGCATAAGAGACTTACTTTAATAAATAACACTATCATTAATAATTTAGGTCATGTATTATAAATAATACTCCCTCCGTTTATTGACTTTTAACATATTTTAAGAAAACATAAACAAAATATGTAAATGGTATTTTAGTGTATCGTGTGATCTATTTATGAATTAAGTGATTATTTGTAAATATAAAATTAACGGAAATAATTAAATAATTAAATGATGGTGGTATGGTAAAAAAATAAAATTATTGTAAAAAATAATTTAAGCATGCTTTTACTTGAATGAAACAAGATAAATGCACATGAAATCAATCAGCTATAAGATAAATAAAACTGCCTTTGATTGAGCATATTAAATTGAAAATAAACTAAAAGTTAACATCCAATATCAAGTGCCATAAAATAATTGTTTACGAGTTGCCAAATTTCTAGGGGTGTTTACTTTGGGCTGGACACATCCGGATGGGGGATGAACTTCCCCCATCCCAGTCACATCTTATCCTCCATCCAAATACACATTCACCCCTATTATATATTACAACTCTAAAACTATCACTTCACAACTTTTTCTTACACCAACTCATCATCTCTCCTACTTTTCCTACACCAACTCACCATCTCTCCTACTTTTCTTACACCTAATCATTATCTCTCCTACTTTTCTTATACCAAATTATTATTCTACTGACAAACAATAATAAAATAATACATCATCATCACTCAAAAGTATTAATTTGACATAAAGCTCCATCCACCCCCACCACATCCAACACAAAGTAAACACAAATTTACTATTCACAGAATTTGTTCCATCCACTTTTTTTCTCCATGCGGATGTGCTTCATCCACCTCCATCCCTAAACACCCCCTTATTGAACTCGAAAATATTTTTGAGCTCTAATGTACCACAAAAGTCTCGTGTAAATAAAATTGATATTGCAAAAATTAAAATGTCATGATTAAATTATATCAATATCATAAAATATATTGCAAGTTTCATAGAAATAATACTCCCTCCTTTCCATACTCAATTTTCCATCTATTGTTTGCACGAGTTTTAAGGAAAAGACTTTTATAGTATTTAAAGTGATAAAATGATAAAGTAGGTACTTTTAGTTATTAGTGTATAGAGAATATAATATAAAAAATATTATTACTTTTTTTGCTAAAAGTAGATGTAACAAACGAGTATGAAATATACATTTTTAGTAATGTAGCAACGAGTTTAAAACAGAGGGAGTATAAACTAGGGCGGGGAAGACTTGCTCAATTAGAATAGCCAATAGACAATCATGCATACCAATTTGCGTTTCAACTGTTTCATAAAAGTGACTTTATGAGAGAATTGGTCCTCACAGCACTAAATTATTTTGGAAGGCATATATTCCCTAACCCAAAAAATTATTCACCATCGAAACAGAACAAATTCAAATTCCCTATTTAAAGTTTTCTGGTGGAGTGAATTTTACAACTACAATTATAATTTAGAAAGGGAGATGCGAGGGAGAATAAAGACGATTATTTTTGTTCCAATTTGCATGATAAAGACATAGACTCTTTTTAATTGGATTTGGATCTTTGATTATAATATATAGTAACAGAAAAAATGACTTTTAAACCTAAGAATTTTGAAGATGTAATTTATGTTGAATCTATGCATTCTTTGCACACTTTTTGTATCCGCAAATACTAAAAAAAAAAATGGGTGGAAAATTAACTTACACCCTACTTCATACAGAGAAGTTGCAACCTTTATATGTACTCCCACCGTCCCTAAAGACATTAAATACTTTTTATTTTGATTTGTCCCACAAAGTTTGAATGTTTAAAAGTGAAAAATAATTATTAAACTTTATTCTCATAACACTCATATAATATACATAAATATGTACTTATTATATATATTTTTAATTTGTGTGTCCAAAAAAGTATCGCAATGTATTTTGGGACAAAGAGAATATGTTGTGAACTTGTGATATACCCATTAGCAGATACTAATTGCTATAAAAACGTGAATGATATCATCTACTTTTTCCGTCCATGAAAACTATATCCATATGCATGAACATACATTTCTTAAAAAATGTAATACACAAAATTGAATATATATTGAAATATAATAAATATATAAGAGAATAAAACCGATATATTTTTGCAATTGATTTTTTTTTTTTTAAAACAAACTTTTCATCGAACACTCCCTTACTTCTGGATAGAACTTTAACCAAATTACCAAAGCCCTCATAATTTAAATTCATCTCAGCTGGACTTCTATAAATCGACATAATAAAATTAAATGAAGTTATAATCCATTCAATTTCACTCTCATGCACAACTCAACAAACCAAGTCCAATAATTTACATAAGGCAAAAGTAAAACCCCACAGGCCATTATTCACACGAGCAATACTAGTACTAGTACTAACACTAATACTAATACTAATAGTGGTAAGCAAAATAATACTAGAAGTGATGGATTGGAGCTATAATGGGATCAAAGAGCTATAAGATTAGGGGTAGATTGTGGAGGATTAGTGAGCATATGAACAACTTGGCGCATGGTAGGCCGGGCAGCGCTCTCCTCCTCCACACACATCATTGCAATTTTGAACAAGTTCACCACCCCATTCAGCGGGTATCCGGTGAGCCTCGAATCCATGACCGCCAGCACTATTGCAGCATCCGACGGGTGCGCCAGCTCCGCCCTCGTTTTACACACCCACCTCACGATGTCCACCCCTTCCCCAAACTCCCCCACCGGCTTCCTCCCCGTGATCAACTCCAACAACACTACTCCAAAGCTATACACGTCGCTCTTCTGGTCAACTTTCAGCGTGTAGGCGTATTCTGTAAATCACACACATACACAACTCACTTAAATTTTGATCCTATCATATAACTTGTCTACAATCCAAATTTAGTTCCAAAATTAAAAAATGTAACCAATTTGATCACAAACTTGGAAACAATGTCCGAATGTTATAACAAATTAAATCCCCACGTTAACATAAAAAGACATATTTTTAAAATTGTCAGGAGCCAACATTTTAATCTTGAGACTAATCAAAACAGATAAATTTTTTTGACCAACATGATATATAAGAGTACAATAATCCTTTGATATCTTGCTTATGAGAAATAATTTGTATGGATGGATAAAATTTAGAAGCGGAAGTAGCACTAACCTGGTGCAATGTAGCCATAGGATCCGGCAATGGAGGACATGCACTCGGAATCACCCGCATTATGCAAGAACTTGGCCAACCCGAAATCAGCCACATGAGCCTCGTAGTCGGAATCAAGCAAAATATTGTTGGACTTGACGTCCCGATGGATGATGGAAGGCGAGCAATCGTGGTGCAAGTAGCACATCCCCTTGGCGGCCTCCACCGCGATCCGATACCTCGACTCCCACTGCAAATGCCCTCCCTTGGACCCATGAATCATCTCTCCCAAGCTCCCATGCGACATATATTCATACAGCAACAAATTGGTGTCATTGTTGGACAGGTATCCCAAGAGTCGAACGATGTTTCGATGCCTTATTCCCCCGAGCGTCTGAATCTCCGCCATGAATCCGTGATCATTGCAGCTTGAACCTCTCCCGGTTAAGCGCTTGATCGCGATGTCTATGCCGTTGGGCATGGACCCTCTGTACACGATCCCTGCCCCACCTTTGCCTATAATGTTCTCTTCTTTCAAACATTCTAGAACGTCGTCTGCCCTGAAATCCAGCTTCCGGAAGGCCGTCAGTTTCCACGCTCTTGATTTCTCCACGCGGTATCGCCTGCATACGAACCAGGCGACCGGGACTAGCAAAAGCGCGAGAACAATGAGCACGGTGATAATGGTGATTTTCAAGGAATGGGATGCTGCCCCGTGAGAATCATCCGACGAACAAACTGGGGCGTGGGGCGGGCAGAGCTTCGGGTTTCCTGCGAAGAACCGATCGTCGAGGTCTTTCAACAGCCCCGCGATCGGCCTTCTCCCGGAGAAATCGTTGTACGAGAGATCTAGAACCGTCAAGCTTTTCATCAGCCCGATTTCGTCCGGAATTCCGCCCCTCAATCGATTCCCGGACAGATTGAGCACGTTCAAATTCTGTAGCAGGGAAATGGTTTTGGGGATTACATCATGCAGATTATTCCGGCTGAGATCAATGAAGGTCAAGTGAGGGCTCTGAGCAATGGCCTCCGGGATTTCGCCCCTCAAGGCGTTGCCGCTGAGGTTCAGCTTCGACAGCTTCTTGAGATCGAAGACCTCCGTCGGGATCTCGTCGGAGAACCTGTTCATATCCAGAGACAAAATCTCGAGACTCGCCAATTTCCCGATCGCCGGCGGTATTTTCCCGGTGACCCAGTTGTTGGAGAGCGTGAAGCTCCCAAGTTTGTCGGCGGAAATATCCTCCGGCAGCTCTCCGGTGAAGTAATTGTCGTCGAGCTCGAGCATATCGAGCATGGGAAATTTGAAAAACCCAGGCGGGATGGTGCCGTTGAGGTAATTATCCTTGATTCGAATTCGCAGGAGAGAGCTGCAATCTCCGAGCTCCTGGGGGACGGCGCCGTAGAAGTAATTGTTCATGAGAATGAGAGTTTTCAATCGGCCTCCCCTGCATAAATCCTTTGGGATGAGGCCGGTGAGGTGGTTCTGGGTGACGTCGAGCATCATTAGTCGGCCGTTGCGGCCGAGGTTCTGGGGCAGAGCCATGGTGAAATTGTTGCTCCATATCTGCAAAACCTCCAGATTGGGGAGGTCGCCGATGAAGCCCGGGAGAGGGCCCTCCAGTTTGTTGTTGAACAAACTGATCAAAGTCAGCTTCTTTAATTCTGCAAAACTCTCCGGGATGCCTCCGCTCAGGTTGTTGAATGACAGGTCGAACGACATCAAGCTCCTTAAACCCGACAACTCCGCCGGGATTTTTCCCGTCAGGTTATTCTTCTGTAAAAGTAAAATAATGAGAAGAATAAAATAAAAAACCAAATGATGGAGTATTAATTGAATTGTTTGTTGAAAAGTTAATATGAAGAATGTACTAACTTGAAGGAACAGCGTATGCAAATGCTTGAGATTTCCGAGGCTTTTGGGGATTTCACCGGAGAGATTACAGCCCCCGAGATCAAGTTTCTCGAGAGTAGCTATAGAGCCGAATTCCGGCGGGATACCGCCGGAGTATGTGTTGAAGTAGCCGAGAAGGAGGTGGCGGAGATTCGGAATCCGAGCCAAACCGGCCGGAATTTCCCCTGTCAAACTGTTCCCCGGCAGAAGCAAGTGAGTCAGGCTCTCGAACTCGGAATAAACCGCCGGAATTTGGCCGGAGAAATAGTTCCCTCCAAGATTAAGCATCTTCAACTTCTTCAGCTTCACAAATTCAAGGGGAAGATTTCCCATGAAATTATTGTTGTACACATCGAACTCTTCGAGGTCAACAAAATTCAGCACCATTTGTCCAGGAAAAGTACCGGTAAACATGTTACCGCTGAGATTAACGTACTTGAGCGAGGTCAGTTTCGACATTTCAGCAGGAAGGGCGCCGGTGAGGTTATCGCCGGCGAGAGAGAAGTTGACGAGCTTGTCCAGAAGCCCGATTGCCGGCGAGAGAGTGCCCAACAGAGGGACGTTGGAGACGTTCAGTGACATCACTCTGTCCTCATGATCGCACGTTACGCCGGAAAAGGAGCAGTGGGCGGAAGGAGACGGGGACCGCGGCGGCGCCCAGTCGCGGAGGGCGGAGGAGCTTGAGTGGGCTACAAGGGATTTTTTCAGGCTTAAGAGGGCATTGAGGTCATTTTGTGCATGGAGATGGAGAAATACTGTTGGGAAGAAGAAGATGAGGATAAAGAAGAGAAGGCGAGATTTTGTCATTTTTCCCTTTTGATTTTACTTTTTGAAAAAAAGATGGGAATGGATACGGAAGATTTGTACGAATAGGGGCCGGGGGTGAGGTTTAATAGGGCGCAGAAATGAAGCTTAAAATATGGAATTGGTGGATTTTAGCTGGGCATGGGCGGGGGCATGTGAATCTGTTAACTCAGATTCTTCTTCTGCTGTTCGTCTTCTGTCGTTCACTCTTGTCATCGTTAACTACCTAACGCCGTCAAATCACGACACTGAACTACTCCCACCCTAGGAAAAAAATAATTTTGGTTGATTTATATGTTTTTCCACAAAATATAGTCTTGTTTTCTAATATAAAAATAATAAATTTTATGTACATTTTTCAATATGCACGTATAATATTTTTAAAATAATTTATTTTATATTTGATTTGACACAATATTCATACTTTTTATATATGAGTAATTTGCACTTTTGGTCCCATTGGACATGTAATGTTTTACTTTCAGTCCCACCCAAAACACTTTTGGTCCCATAGGAATATTTTTTGGCACTTTTGGTCCCATGTGAATATTTTTTGGCACTTTTAGTCCCAAACGTTCCAAAACTTGCAAAATTAGTCCCAAAGTTAACGGACACTTAACGGACTTGCACTCTTGGTCCCATAGGATAGGATATACTTGCAGATTTGGTCCCATAGGATTAAAAAATTCACATTTTTTACCTTTTTTTACCAAAATAACTTTATAAAAAGAAATATAATTACAATATATATGCAAATTTATTTTTATTTTAAAATATATATATATACATATACAATAATATATATATATATATTATATTTTAATAAAAAAATTAATTAGAATTATTTAATCTATATTAATTATTTTAAATTTAGAATTTCTTTTTTAACTTTTGTGCCATTTTTTTAATAATAATAATAATTTTCTCAACATCTTATTTAATTACTAGTTCACTAATAATCCCCTATAAAAATCTCTAAATTATATATAATTTCACTAACGATTACACACAAGAACATCTTTCTTTTATTTCATTCCTAAAATTTAACAATGCACCCACATAAAAATTATATTATCCATTTTTTTGCCAATTTTTCAATAATAATAATTTACCCTATGTTTTATTTAATTAAAAAACAAATAAATAGTTCTTTAAAAAATAGAAAAATTTAATTTTTGTATTTAATTTAATTTGTATTTAATTTATTTTTTAATAAGGTTTTTAACATGTACAAATATTGCTACGTTATAAAAATATTTATAAATTGGTATGTTATAAAAATTGGTACGTTGATATCATTCAAAATTTGGTACGTATTAAATAAAATTGAACAAAAATTTGTACGAAAATTGATATTAACATGTACAAAAATCTTCGCTATGTTATAAATACCGAACCGTACAAAAATTGGTACTAACATTTACTGAAATTTTGGTTCGAATACGGACACTCTTATTCTAAATTATCTAAATTTTTCTATGGTTGAGTCTATGGAAAATTGAAAGGTGAAGTCTGTGGAGGATTTTTCTAACTTTGTGGTATGCAAATTATTTTGAAATGTTCGAATAAGAAAATGTGCAAGTTATTATGGGACTGAGTGAGTAATATTTTTGTAAAAATTATAATAATTTTTATTTATTATATATCTAAAAATTACAATAATCAATAAAACCTTATTAAAAATTAAATTTAATTAGATTAAAATAATGTTAAATTATTATAATTTTAAAAATAAATATTTATTTGTTTTTTAATTAAATAAAACATAGGGTAAATTATTATTGTTGAAAAATCGGTATAAAAATGGACAATATAGTTTTTATGTGGGTGCATTGTTAAATTTTAGGAATGAAACAAATTAAAAGAAAGATATTCTTGTGTGTAATCGTTAGTGAAATTATATGTAATTTAGAGATTTTTATAGGTGATAATTAGTGAACTATTAATTAAATAAGATGTGGAAAAATTATTATTATTATTATTTAAAAGATGGCACAAAAGTTAAAAAAAATTGTTCTAATTTTAAAATAATTAATATAGATTAAATTATTCTAATTAATTTTTTTATTAAAATATAATATATATATATATATATTATTGTATATGTATATATATATTTTAAAATAAAAATAAATTTGCATATATATTGTAATTATATTTCTTTTTAATTATAAAGTTATTTTGGTAAAAAAAAAGGTAAAAAATGTGAATTTTTTAATCCTATGGGACCAAATCTGCAAGTGTATCCTATCCTATGGGACCAAAAGTGCAAATCCGTTAAGTGTCCGTTAACTTTGGGACTAATTTTGCAAGTTTTGGAACGTTTGGGACTAAAAGTGCCAAAAAATATTCATATGGGACCAAAAGTGCCAAAAAAATATTCCTATGGGACCAAAAGTGTTTTGGGTGGGACTGAAAGTAAAATATTACATGTCCAATGGGACCAAAAGTGCAAATTACTCTTTTATATATTATATCAATTTCTTAATAATCGGATAAAAATAGCAAACACAATTTTCATGGACGAATGAAGTACTGGTTACGCACTACAATAACACCACAACAGATTCAATATATACTGAAAAATATTAGTACTCCATATAATTCAAGTAGTCGCCGGATAGAACTGAATTAACCACACTAAACACCAAATTGATATTTATTTACAAACCAAAAATTGAATTATATTTTGAAAAATTGTTCGATCCCAAACTGAAATATTTTGGTTTGGTTCGGTTTTGGTTTTCCGAAAAAAACCGAAAATTTTCACACTTTTTTTTTTTAATTCAACCTAATCATTTTGAATTTATCCTATTTTATCTAGAATGATGTTCATTTCTATTTGTCACTCTGCTAATATCAAGACACTTTTTGCCTGTTTTTTCTAACAAGGTCCACCATCTTATAATAAATAAGAATAATAAAATAGAGTGTAAGCGTCTTTTGATATCATAATAAATGAAAAAAAAAAACAGTTTACGTAACTAGATAACATGAGGCAGTTAGGCAGTTAAAATATGACGGAGGGAGTACTTGTTTCGTCTAATATTACTTGCAACATGCTAACATCTAAATACTAATTTAAGTAACAATGCATCAATAACACTACTACATAATCCAATAAAAACATTAACACAATAGTTTTCAAAAGCTAAGCAACAATTTAAAAAACATAATCAACACAAAATACCACTCCTCAATGTTAAGATATATTATTATATTAGGATATAATTTAGTGAATTAATATATACATATATTTATATTATTATTAATATTAATTCAGTTTATAAGGTTTTCAAATTCGTAAAAACAGTAAACTAAACCAAAAAAAAAAAAAAAAAATCAAATTTGAAAATCGAAAACTAAAAATTGGACCAAATTTTAAAATCTCGGTTTGGTTTGGCGTTTTTTTTTTTTTTTTTTGGTTCGGACCATATTTTGTCCTCCCCTGTATTCAACATACATAATAATAATATTTTTTCTTTGTGTTAGTTGCAAGATATATTACAATATTTTCACCTTTTTTCAATTTCATCAGAAGTGTATATATATTTTTTGCGATCGAATGTATATATGATCGTAGTGTATTCAACGTAGGTGTGATGATGCCAAAAATTATATATATAGGACTATGAAAAAGTTTACATGGTTTAATGATGTTGTAGATGATGTCTTTAGAAAATGATGCTTAGGATGTAATGCAATCTCGCGTCAAGGTTTTATGAGCGTGGTCGTGCAACACTCTTTGGTCATTAATTCTGTATTCGAATTCGACCCTCTTGGCTTACCTTACTAATTAAGTAGGGAAATTATTATAATTATCTGGTGATCACGACGCGTCGATGATGGCGTTGTAGACTAAAAAAGACAATCGATGATGTTGAACTCTCTTGAACATACGCCATCAGAGTTACCATGCAATTAATGGATTCTCATGTCGTCAAGTCAAAGCCACTACAAAAAAGATGGAGATTAGCGACGGCAAGAATATCCGTCGCAAATTCCTGAATTTGCGACGGATTTTTGTAAGCCGTCGCAAAAAATGACAATTTGCGACGGCTTAGGAAGTCCGTCGCAAAATATAGTAATTTGCGACGGATAAGCCGTCGCAAAATCTAGGGCCCACCGACTTCGTCTTGAACCGGCTACATTTGCGACGGAAAGGTCGTCGCAAAGTTCAATTTTGAGTTTGCGACTGTCAATTCCGTCGCAAAACATACCCGTTTAAAGGTGACCGTTCGGGAAGCGACCCGTTTGACTGATTTGCGACGGAAGAGGCCGTCGCAATTTAAACTTTGTAATTGCGACGAACTAAAGCCGTCGCAAATGTGAGCGGTTGAAATTTGTCAGGCGGGTTGGTGGCCAATAATTGACCCGTGTCGTCGCAAAAGAGCTTTGCGACGGAATAGCCGTCGCAAATAATGCAATTTGCGACGGAAATTTAGGCCGTCGCAAATTTACGCAGTTTTATACCAGTCCCCTTCCTTTTCCTTCCCTTTCACTTTCACTCACGAAAAAAAATAAGAAATGATACGGTTTTAATATGTTCTTCACGTATAATTGGTGTATTTGTCATTGCCTTCAACCTCAGCGTACGTATTTGTCATTGCCTTCAACTTCACCGTACGTTTTCACATTTTTAACCGTTTAATTGTCATATTTTGATTGTTTCAATTTTTTAGTACACTATTAGGTAATGAGCATGATATATGTTTATTTGATGGGTTTTAGTATGATTGATGATATATGTTTATTTGATGGGTTTAGGTTAATTTTAGTTTGTGTGATATTTTATACCTATTTTTAGTCGAAACTCTGCTCAATTTTTCTGTACACTATTAGATAAATTGTGTGATGTTTGTTTATTTGATTGGTTTACTATGATTGATATATATGGTTGCGTTGGATTGATTTTTGTGAAGAAAAATTGTGTATATCCTTATTTTTAGGCAAACTCTGCCCAATTTTTTTACAACTCATGTGATATTTACTTTTAATTTGTAACAGATGCAATTTCCAGATCGTGGTTGGATGTACTCAATACCTAGAATGATAGGAGGAGGCATTAACTCTGTCTTTTGCAATAAAATTGATGAGTTTATTGAGTTTGCACTACAACATCCATGCAATATGGATTGTATGGGTAATATTAGGTGTCCGTGTAAAGACAGAAGATGCAGAAATATGAGATTCTTGAGTGTTGATGAGGTTAGAACTCATCTTGTGATTTCCGGTTTTGTTTCTGATGTTGGTGGTTCAAGTTATGTTCCGTATACTCAATTTGAACCACAAATAGAGGATGAACCTGATAGATATCGGATGATGATTGTAGAATCTGTTTTGGGTGGTCAACCACAATTCAATGAAACACATATGGAGGAGGAACCAAATCATCGGTCAAAGAAGTTTTTTGATATGCTTAAAACCGTTGATCAAAAGTTGTTTCCTGGTTGTGAGACTGAGACGCAATTGTCATTCAATGCTCAAATGTTGAACATCAAAACTGAAGGCAATGTCAGTCAAAAAGTGTTAAATCAATTTGCTAAATTGTTCAAACGAGCTCTACCTGAAGACAACACGGCGCCTGATAATTTCTATCAGAGCAAGAGGCTCTTGAAACATATGGGTCTACCCTTTGAGAAGATTGATTGTTGTACAAACGGTTGCATGTTGTTTTGGGATGAGGATGAGGATCAGGATCATTGCAAGATGTGTGGTCACCCACGGTACAAACCATCTGGTCGTACAAAAAGTAAGAAGAAAGTGCAGTTGAAGGCTTATAAGGCAATGTATTACCTTCCCATCACTCCTCATCTAGAGAGGTTGTATCAGTCCAGTGCCACGGCTAATGACATGACATGGCATGCTGAGGAGTGTTCTGGTGAGAATTCTGGAGAGATGCGGCATCCTGCAGACTCGGAGGCATGGAAACATCTTGATAGGGAGTTCCCAGATTTTGCAAGGGAGACGAGAAATGTGAGGTTAGGCTTGTGCACGGATGGTTTTGCCCCATTTGGAATGCACGGAAAAAAATATTCATTATGGCCTGTGCTGTTGACCCCGTACAATCTACCTCCTTGGTTGTGCATGAAGCCTCAACATATATTTCTTAGTATCTTGGTGTCTGGACCACACAACCCCAAGCATAAATTGGATGTATATCTCCAGCCATTGATTAAAGAGTTGAAATCTTTGTGGTCTACGGGGGTGGAGGCCTACGACGTTCATAGGAAGCAGAACTTCATGATGCGAGCTGCACTTTTGTGGACCATTAGTGACTTTCCAGCATTTTCTATGTTGTCTGGGTGGTCAACAGCAGGAAAACTAGCATGCCCGTATTGCATGGACGGTTCTGATGCATTCTATCTTCCGTTGAGTAGAAAAGTGTCATGGTTCGACAACCATCGCAAGTTTCTTCCTCCTGATCATCCCTTTCGGAGGAACAAAACAGACTTTCTAAAGGGCAAAAATGCAGTAGGCCGCCCAAGACCACGGATTCGATCAGGTATGTGTCTGGGTACTGAATCACTACTGATGTCTATGTGTCTCATATATATAAGTTAACCATATATAAATTAATTATTTCAGGTGATTCGTTGTTGTATGAGGTTACAGTCACTGATTTGATGAAGACAACTAAGGCGGGTGCAATGGAGCACAATAAACGTATCCAGGGTGGTTGGAAGAAGAGAAGTATCTTTTGGGACTTACCTTATTGGAGCAAGTTGTTGATTCGACACAATTTGGATGTGATGCATATAGAGAAGAATGTTTTCGACAACTTGTTTCATACGGTCGTGGGTACTGAAGGGAAGACCAAAGACACTTCAAAATCCAGAGATGAGTTGAGGCTCTTCTGTTCTCGTGCTTCCCTACACAAGGATGAGCAGACAAGAACATATCCCCATGCCTCTTACACAATTAGTAAAGCAGAAAGGAAGAATTTGTGTAAGTGGGTGAAAGAGTTGAGCTTCCCTGACAATTATGTGTCGAATTTGGGAGACAGAGTTGACACGGAAACCGGAAAGGTGTCTGGAATGAAGAGTCACGATTGTCACGTGTTCATGCAACGACTCTTACCTATTGCATTTCGGTACTCACTTCCCAAGAATGTATGGAGTGTCATCACGGAATTAAGTCTCTTTTTCAGACACTTAACGGCATCAACGATTACAGTTGAGGACATGAGGCGTTTGGATGAGGAGATCCCTGTTATTCTATGCAAACTTGAGCGGATTTTTCCACCCAGCTTCTTCGACTCGATGGAGCACTTACCCGTACACTTAGCGTATGAAGCCTCATTTGCTGGTCCCGTACAGAATCGATGGATGTACCCTTTTGAGAGGTAATTCTATACCATTTTTTAAATCGACTTTTAAGATCAATACTGAATAAATTTTCTAACACAAGAATGTTTTAGGTATTTGCACAATTTAAAGCTCAATATTGGAAATGCGGCCCACATCGAAGCATCAATTGTTAATGCATACCTTACTGAAGAGGTTGGAGCATTTTGTTCTTACTACTTCGGCGATCAAATTCAAACCAGAATCAGAAATGTGCCTCGCAACTACGATGGTCGTGGAGTAGACCATCCCCTTCGTGATGTTGAAGGTATGTTATCTGTATTTTTGCATCCGGGTCGACCAATGGGTAAGGGCACCAAACGACCGTTCAGGGGCAGTATTGAAGAGGAAACAATACATTCATATGTTTTGATGAATTGTCCTGAAGTCCAACCGTATATAGAGTAAGTAATTTAATTTTATAGTTGAGTTTTTTACAATATGTATACTGTTGATATCTGAAAAGTAATTAATTTCTTTTTTCTGATATATAAGCATGTTCTGTGAGTATAAGCGTCAAGTAGAACCAGACATCACAGATGCAACAGTTTTTCAATCCATCCGCAATGATTTTATGTTTTGGTTCCAACGTTACGTGAGTACCACATAATTATATGATTTTTACCTTATAACAAATATGTTATTATTTTTATACATGATAATTTAATATTTACAGGGACAAAATGGCCTACTTAATAACAACCCACATCTTGAAGCTCTGAGCAAAAGACCACTACGTAGTGTGGTATCATACCACGGATATTACGCAAATGGATACAAATTTCATACTGAAGCGTATGCTTCAACAAAATCGACTACAAACAGTGGTGTTTGCGTTATCGGTGCAAACTACAACGAAGAACCCATCGATTACTATGGAGTGCTGCAAGAAGTAGTTGAAATAGAATATCCGGGTTGGCCGAGCATGACGATAGTGTTGTTCTTGTGTGAATGGTATGATCCAGGGAACCAAGGAACAAGAGTCGACAAAAACTACAATATTGTTGATATCAACACCGGAAAGAAGTTTCCGGCGGCATACGATCCTTATATTTTTGCAACGCAAGCATCTCAGGTATATTATTGCAAATACCCCAGATCAAGTAGGCCCAACTTGAGGACAGTTTGCAAAGTAAAGGCAAGATCATTGGTTGAAGTTTCTAATCCGTCAAACAAAGACGGTGTAGAACCAACAGATCCATTTCAAACAGAGATACAAGAGGCTCAAACAGAGGTTGATCAAGCAGGTGTGAATATTTTTGTCGACTTACTTGCTGCAAATTCAGAAATGATAATGATTGAAAGTGATCATGAGGGTGATGGACAAGAGCGCGGTGGGGAGGAAGAAGAAGAGGAAGAGGAAGAGGAAGAGGAAGAGGAAGAGGAAGAGGAAGAGCAAGAGGATGAAGATGAGGAAGAGGATGAAGATGATGATGAGGATGACGAGGAAGAAGACGACGATTAGAATTACTAAATTATTGTATATATAACAAGTGAAAAACGAAAATGAATTAATTTGGTGAATTATGAAAAAAAAACATACACAATTAATTGCGTACAAATGAACGAATTATAAATTTAAGCGGTAGTCGAAATAAATAAATTTACAGAAATAATAAAAATTAAATGGCCCCAATATTTATAAAAACAAGTTAGAAACGAAAATGAATTAATTTGGTGAATTGTAGAAAAAAAAAATGAGTCAATTTAGATACATACACAATTAATTGCGTACAAATGAACGAATTATAAATTTAAGCGGGAGTCGAAATAAATAAATTTACAGAAATAATAAAAATTAAATGGCCCCAATATTTATAAAAACAAGTTAGAAACGAAAATGAATTAATTTGGTGAATTGTAGAAAAAAAATGAGTCAATTTAGATACATACACAATTAATTGCGTACAAATGAACGAATTATAAATTTAAGCGGGAGTCGAAATAAATAGTTTTACAGAAATAATAAAAATTAAATGGCCCCAATATTTATAAAAACAAGTTAGAAACGAAAATGAATTAATTTGGTGAATTGTAGAAAAAAAATGAGTCAATTTGGATACATATACAATTAATTGCGTACAAATGAACGAATTATAAATTTAAGCGGGAGTCGAAATAAATAGTTTTACAGAAATAATAAAAATTAAATGGCCCCAATATTTATAAAAACAAGTTAGAAACGAAAATGAATTAATTTGGTGAATTGTAGAAAAAAAAATGAGTCAATTTGGATACATATACAATTAATTGAGTACAAATGAACGAATTATAAATATAAGCGGGAGTCGAAATAAATAATTTTACAAAATAAAAAAAATAGTTGGGCAAAATATTTTAATAAACAACTTAGATACGAAAAGAAATTAATTTGGTGAATTATAAAAAAAATAACTTAATTTGAATACATATACAATTAATTGCAAAAAAATAAACGAAAGTAGCTTGTGACATAATGGCGCGCGCCCTCTCCTCTTGCACAAAAGGTCCCGTGTTCGATTCCCCTTGGACGCAAAAAATGGATTAATTGTTCCAGGCCTAATAAGACTAATATAGAAGGTGGGCTGCATATAATAAGGAATGGGCCGGTTGGCCCAGTGGTCCGAGCCCGCCCCGGCCGCCTTGGGTGCCCGGGCTCGAACCACGCGAGTCACTTTTTTTTTTTTGTATAGGCTCGGTAATTTGCGACGGAAAACAGCCCGTCGCAAATTATAACACAAAAAAGTATAAAAAATATATAAAAACATTTGCGACGGAATTTAGCCGTCGCAAATGTTGTTGACCCGATCGGGTCTGACCCGAAAAGTTTGCGACGGACTACTGTCCGTCGCAAATTCTGTGTGACCCGGCCGGATCTGACCCGCCGATTTTGCGACGGATTTTTCCGTCGTTAATTTGCGACGGATGGCCGAATCCGTCGCAAAAATTTGCTACGGCTGTTTTAGGTACAGATACGTGTCCGTCGCAGATCCCATCGCAAAACACTGTTTGCGACGGATTTTTCGTCGCTAATTCCGTCGCAAAACATTGTTTTTTTTTGTAGTGAGCACTCTTGAAGATGATATAGGAGGAGAGGAGCTCCCATTGTCGACATGCAATTGCTAGTAGGATCCCCACATCCACATGTCATCCTCGTTAACGTGATTTGCTTAGCGTCCATCTACTTGGCTTGACCTCGATGCGTTTAGCTACAAAATACATTAGTCCACCAATTTATAAATTATCAACGTACCAAATTTTTTGGTATAGTAATAATGATATACAGTACAATTTAAAGAATATATCAAAATAACCAAAAAATTCGTTATTTCTGCATACGCAAAAATATAGTTATTTCGGTATCTCAATATTTCTATATTCCTAAAAAAAATCGGTATAGACAATATACTGATTTTTCTTTTTGCATGAAACATATATCGAATTTTCGTTATGAAATTACATATATTGAAAATTCAGTATGGTACAATATATTGAAATTCTTTTAGTAGAATGCAATTTTGGTATACCCAATTTTGCTATACCAAAAATTTCAGTAGTATGAATTTTTAAATATTAAAAATTTCAGTATATTATACATTGTATTTAGATATTTTCAGAATATCATAGGGATTAGGATTTTAAATGACTTTTTAGCTGAAAAAAGTCATGCGGATTTAAAAGAATTTGAAAGACTCTGCATAATTTTTATGACTTTAATATTTTGTAGGCTTCTGTAAAATTTTATAAGTTAGGATTTTAATGGATTCTGTAAGATATTGTGGACTTTGCAGAATAATTTTATGGATGTGTGACATACAAAGAGTTTAAGATTTTTTTTCATACATTTGAATTCTTTTTAGGATAAAAAATTTCATAAATTTAAATGTTATAGTCCACAATATATATATTTTATGATATATACACGTATATATATGTGTGTTAATATGTAATTGATGCTATATTAAATTTTTTATTCTTAATAAAAATTATGGGGGATAAATTGTGTGTAAAATTTTATTCCAACTACTTAAACCACTAATTCACAAAATATTTTTTCTTAATTGAGGAAAATTAATCGATTATTGGGTATAATTTTGATAGATTTGTGTTGGATTTGGATTTCAATTTGTTGAAAATAAATAGAAACAGAAGAACAATAATGCAAAAGATAAGTGAACAAATTTGCTAGTCATAAGTGTATGCAAAAAGCAACAAATCAAGCAAATGAGATTAGGAAACTTTCGTGGACACAACACAGAGTGTTGAAAAATTGAGTTTTTAATTCTTAGGTATATTTCAAATTTTCGGTTTATTTCGGCACAACTAATATTTCACTTCAAAAGTCCTTTAAAATTTTATGAGTTTGGATGAACTTGTTGGTATTTATAAAAACAACTAAAAAGTCCTTCAAAATCCATCTAATACAACAATCCTTTAAAGTCCTTATATTTTTTAATACCAACATGTTTTTTTAAATAATAAAAATTCTTGAATGAATACCAATGAATTTGAATGGATTTTTTAAAAAATCTTGAAAATCCAAATTGAGAATATTAGTTGATTGCTTTTAAGTGATATAAAATTTTGATTGTATAACAATCGACCCTTTTATTAAAAAAAAAAAAAGTTCTTTTAAAATACTGCTAAACCAATGCACCGTCCTATAATCACCTTTATTGTAAATGCATTACTTGTCCGTTTCTATCCCTCCACGTACATGTGAAATTCTCCTAAATATTATTCTCATCCAATTTATAATCAAATTTCACCCAATCATTTCCTCAAGATCGTAAACGCATCCTAAGAAAAGGGAATGTACCTGTAAAATGAATAGTAATTAGTAAATTCATATAAGGATGGAAACAATGAGTTGTGTATTTTGATAAGAAAAATAGTGTGAACCTTAGTAAATTCCAATATCTTATATGAAAAATATTGGGAAATATACAAAAGTGCCTCTTTCAAGTTTTCATTTAAAAAAATGTTATCATTTTTTTTAAAGATGTCACGCACGACCATTTTGCGACCCCTTGCACGATCTTGTATAACCCTTGTGCGATCTTTTACGTTGAAATTTAAAAAATAAAATATTGGGTGACATTTTTAAAAGCAAAAATTTGAAAGTGACATTGTTCTATATTTCCTAGTGATGTAGAAATTCGTATAGGCGGCCGCGTAGGCCTCAATAGGCGCTAGATGGTCATCAACCTATCAAATTTTGGTATATTCCGCCTAGGAGGGTCAGACGTCCATTATTTTTTTTTCCGCCGTAAAACAATGTCGTACGTTTATGGGATTCTACTTAATTTAATGTAAAGTATGTATTTAGTTGTCTAATTAAGTTATTCACATTTGAAATTTGGAATTATGTTGTCAACATATTGTGTATTTTTATTTGTCATTTAATTTTTATTAATTTGTAATATATATATATATATATATATATATATATATATATATATATATATATTTTGATTGTTTTTCGTTGAGACATTGATTTATGCAATTGTAATTACTAAAAAGATTAAGCCATATTTAAATTGTTATCGAATGACTTTTTGACCATATTAGTAAGATATAAGTGCAAAAAAAAAAACTCATATCGACTAGTCCCCGCCTAGGCGGCCTAGGTGCATGCTAGGCGTTCAAAATCCGTCTGATTTGTGATTTCCAACTTCTGCACCATTTCCCAAAAATATTGGATAACGGAGCGTATAAACTTTTAGATGATTTAAGAAATGATTAAATTTGTGTGAATTCAAGTTCACTTGAACTCGATTTTTTCAAATATCACTGTTATGTATATAAATTATCATTGTTATGCACACAAACTATCATTATTTTAAAAAAAATATTAGATTTTTAAACAGTAATAATTGATATGAATAACAATGATAGTGTGTATGCAAAATAGTGATATTTGGAAACAAAACACGTGAACTCGCGTTTACAAGAGACCTACCCAATTTTTTTTTTTTTGTTATAAGACTAAATCACACCAACGCTGCGCCTCCAGCCCACTACCGACAAACCAATAAACTGTTGGAAATTGGTTAATAAAAAGGGTTTATACCCTGACTTTGACTAATTTTTTTAGGAATGAAAACGTTAGTTTTTTTTTTTTTTTAAAACAAAAATAACGAGGTTGTTCTATTTGCGGAGTAGATGAACGTGGTATATTTAATATCTCAAAACCCCATTTTCGGTGAGTGAGAAATTAATTTAGGAAGTTGTAGGATTATTCACTTGTATTGAATAAATTTAATGAGAAATGGAAAATGAAGTTTCATCCCATATTAGAAAATTACAAGGAAAATTCCTAGTATATAAGTAGGAAAATATTCATATTCTTCAAATTGGTACATGGGGACCCTAACCATGGATGACACGCCCGCGCGCCCGCCCCGCCTGGGCCCGGGTCGTGGTTCTTGGTTCATGGCAATTGGGCTTTGGAGTTTACCTATATTTTTAGAGTACCAAAAATATGAAAAGGTCCAATACATTTTTGGACCGAACCGTTTCAGGTGGCCCACCCGGACTTGGGTCGGCCCATGAACATGATTAAATTAATACACCCATGGAATGATTAATACACTCCAGAATCATTTGGAATATTCCGTTCTTGCTTTCCAAGAAAGACCACTACTGAACGTGGGTGCCCCATGATCGCTGAAAGTTTATATACGGTGGTGCTACCGGTGTAAACTGTCAAATCGTTTTACCTTTGGAGACTCATACGCACGATACTGTAAGCACTATATGGGGCGTATTCAGTCTTGCGGGGAATTTTTTTTTCTTGACTTGATTTTCATTTACGAATTCATTTTGTACATCTGTTCTACCTCTTTCATTGTAGTGTTCGAAATACACCAGAACCAACATAAACTACCATGACAGAACCGCTGGACCACCTTTGGGGGGAGGGAGGGAGGGAGGGCGGGGGTGGGGGTTGGGGGCTGTGAAGGGATTGGGTTAATTTGAAGGATGAGTGGAGTGAGTTTTAAAAATAATTAAAGTAATTCTTTTTCTATAATTGAGTACCACTTATAAAATTTTAGAAAAATATATTTTGGCGCTGTATTTTTTGTTTTGAGCTGTATGATGTGAAAAATTTGTTGTAAGATCTTATAAATTATATAAACCTGATTTTGCCAAATTAATTAATACTTATATGCACCAGTAGCACTGTATAATTTAAGTACATTTTTAAATAATACCCTCCCATTCCAAAAGATATTGAATGTCAACTTTTTAAGAATATTAAATATAAGTTAACTTGCAGTATTTTAATGGATAAAAATATTTTTTTATGAGGATGCATTGTTCACTTTAAATAAATAAAATAATAGATTTTTTTTTTGTGTAATTATTAATAGAATAAGATGTAATTTAAATGTGTTTGTATGAGATAAATAGTTCACCTTGCAATGTCTTCTAAATGGAGGGAGTATTAGTTGTTTTACTATGTTTGTACCATTGTTTTCACTGAACCCCATTAACTAGTATAACCTTACAACTTTGTGCATGAAAGTGTTAATATTTTTTAAACCATATAAAATAATAGTTAGTTCTTAAACATCTTTAAAGATATTCTCATCACAACGGATCAAAATATAAATAATAAGTTCGGTAATAGTAAGAGTTCGTTTGGTATTTGAAACATTTTATAAGTTCTAACATCTTATAAGTTGTTTTAAGAACTTATAAAATGTCATTTTTAAGTAATTTATAAGTTGTTAAAGTGTTTGGTTAATACAACATACAAGATCTTTAAAATTTTATAATAAATATTTTTTAAATTTTAAAATAATTTTTTTTTTATGTCGTGGTAAGGTGGGTGGAAGCCGGGGAGGGTTGAGGTGGGTGGGTGGTGGGGGTGGAAGAAGTTAGGAAAATAAGTTGAGAATCCCAACTTATTTTTTTACCACTTATAAGCTGTTAGAAACTTATTTTATGATCTAATAAGTTGTTAAGCATCTTATTTTGCCAAATATATTGATAGTGCTTATAAGCTCTTAACCAAACATCTTATTTTGCCAAACACAATAATAATGCTTATAAGCTATTTAAGAGCTTATAAGTTCAGCCAAATACCCTCTAAATATTAAGTAATGAAATTATGCGGACAATCACACTTCAATGCTGCTTTAAAAGTAGAGAAAATGTTGAAGTGTCAAACGAAGCTCCTCTCAATAAAATTAACCAATATATAAGATGCAATCATGCCAAACTGCATTTCAAATGTATGAAAAGTGATTTTAATAGATTATTCAATATAATTTCGGATGGCATATATTCCGTAACCTAAAATTATCCCCCATTGAAACAGAACAAATTCACATTCCCAATTATCGTTTCGTGGTGGAGTGAAATTTTCAACAAGAATTATAATTTAAAGGGGGCGATGTGAAAGAGAATAAAGAGGATTATTTTTGTTCCAATTTGAATGATAGACATAGACGCTCACAATTGTGGTGAAGTGCGGATGCCCATTTTCTGTATAAACAAATATTTGACCACCTTTTTCCTCGTAATATGGTGGACGCACCATAAATTTTGTCACCATTTTGTGAAAGATGCTACAATTTTTTGTGATTATTATGTGGAAGTCAGTTACAAAAGTTTGATTACACTTATGCTTAAAGTACGTACTGAGATATTTTTGTGTGAAAAAAAATTCTACGATCCGTCCTAATTCCAACACAAAATCTCCATCAATTAACAAGTTTTGTAGTATGAAATCTATACTATTACATGTATTCACTGACAACAGTATACAAATTATTAAATGATATTAGTTGTTTTCAAGGTAAATTATAGTATTGGTCCCATAAGAATTTGTACTTGACAGACTTAGTCCCACATACTTTTTTAATCCCATATTTAGCAGAAATGGTCCCAACTATTAAATTTCTAACTGTTTCCATTAGTTTTTAAAATTTATTGTCAAAATAATTAATTATATAATTACATGAATATTTAAAATACAATACAAAAAAATGATATTAATTATTATTAATTATAACAATTTTGATTTCTTTGTCATTCAATCATCACTTAATTATTTCACATGTCATTAATTTTTCACTCACAAACAACCACTTAACTTATATATGGATCCCAAAGTACCCCAAAATACACTTACTTTATCTATATTTTCCTAAAACCTGTAAAAAAACAAACAAGCACAATTTTCGTGGTCTAAGGGAGTATTTAATACTATCAAATAAAAACAAAAAAAATTTATTTAGCAAATTTATTAAAGATAAAAAAATGCTTTACAAAAATAAAGATAGTTAAATATATTTTAAAATCTAAATAATATCTTAAAATATGAAATTAGCTATCCTGCAATATATCATCTGTCCAATCTAATAAAAAAGGTGAACTCTCTTGTGAAATATATCTAAAATAGACAAATATTAAAAAATTCATAGGTCGGGTCGCTCCATGTCAAAATTTGCGGATCTTGGCCGGGTCGGGTCGGGTCTGGTGGATTTTTTTTCTAAATCTCGCACAAGTCTAGTTTCAGGATTTCCGCTCCCAATTTGTATTACTATATGGACAAATGCATGTTACTGAAGTACATAATGTGTGTTACTAGTCACTAAAAAACAGTTTTGTGTACTTTAAAATATCAATTTATAAGAACAAATATATATTTTTACAAGAACAAATATGTAATTTTTAATTTATTCTTCATCCCTTTAAATCTATATTAATTGTTTCATACATTAACACACATTTGCTCCAATAGTAACATACATTTGCTTTAATATTAATACACTTTTGCTCCAATATTAATACACATTTGCAGAAACACACATTTAATCCAACAATAATATATATATTTGTTCTAACATTAACACATTTTGTTCCAATAGTAACACACATTTCCTCTAACATTAACACACATTTGTTCCAATAGCAACACATATTTATAGTAACATATTTACTCTAACATTAACACACATTTGCTCAAATAGTAACACATATTTGTAGTAACACACATTTACTCTAACATTAACACACGTGACAGTAACACATACTTACTCTAACATTAACACACATTTGCTCCAATAGTAACACATATTTATTCTAATATTAATACACATTTGCAGTAACACATATTTACTCTAACATCAACACACATTTCCTCCACCAGTAACACACATTTGCTCTAACATTAACACATATTTGCTCCGATAGTAACACACATTTGCTTTTACAATAACATATGATTGTCCTTATGGTAACACAATCTGGAAGGGTGATTTTATGTATATGTACATCTTTATCCATTGACTAAGACATTTATGTTATTATAGTAATACATTTTTCACTACCTTACATGTGTTATTGTATGGAAAAATAATTATTTTTGTAAAAATAAATAAATATTTGAATAGATAGTAATACATATTTTGCTCTTATATTGTATGAAAAAATATGTATTTCAGTAAAAACACAACAAAATTAGTGAAAAAACTACATTTAGTCTAATTGTAACACCCATTTTGCCTTTAAGTAACATGCATTTGCCCTTATAGTAACACAGTATTGGAGCGAAAATCCTGAAACTTGACTTGCACGAGATTTTAGAAAAATATTTCAAACCCAACACGACCCGGTCAAGATTCGTGAATTTCTTAAATATGGGTTATTCTACGGATCCTATATCCGTAGAATATTTCATATTGTTGGGTATGTTGGGTTTTAGAGGCACGAACACCATATTTGGCGCAACGGAAGAAAATGATTCACCAACAACGAATCTGAAACATGGATAAATAATAACATATAAATTCTTACATCGATTTGTACGCGGAATCCTCAACTATGGTATCCACGCAACAATTATTCACCAACCCACACCGACTTGCCAGCGTTGAATCTCGAGACGAACTTGCTAGGAAAATTCGAGCTAGAGATTTTATGGAGAAATTATATTTCTTGTGTGTTTTGGAATTCCCATAAGACATATATTTATAAGGATTAACTTGACTTAATTCCTAAGCAAGACATCGGGCTTAGCCCGTAAATATAATCTCTACGGATTATATTTACCCAGATATGTTCCTACGAATAATATATTTGACATATCTATTATTCTTGTACAATAATATTTTAAATATTATTATTGGGATTTTATATTTAATTTAATTAAATTCAATTTAATTAAATGTTAATAATAATTAATTCTAATAAAATTATTATTATATTCTCCATAAATTAAATATTATATCTAATATAATATTTAATCAACCAACCATAATTGGTGAATTGCCATTGCTTGTTGTGTGACCCATAGACCCTCGTATATCGAGCGATTAACCAAACTAACGGTCTTAATTGAACCCTAGACAATAAATCACTCATTCTCAATATACGAGGTACTTTGCGAGGAAATCTGCAACTACCTGTAATAATGTAGGCTATTGTGATATCTTCCTTTCATTCGCGAATACCCGATTAAGTCTTGAACATGATGAAGTGTCTATTCAAATAACTTAATCATATTATCTCAAATCACTAATTGATCAAGTATATCATACTTAGCCACAAAGTCTAAGTTGATGTGCGTCGGTCGACGACTTAGATCCAATTATGATGAGAACACGAGCATTCTCTCTAAATCCACATTGAGGAATGAATTCTATTCTTGGCTCAACTACCACGCACATGTGTTTCATGATGAACCCAATCCATGCCATATCTACCCTTGGAGGGTGCAAGCGTCGGTCATGGTCAAAGTTCATCACTCCGCACATGTCGCGCGTATTGACCTCAAGTCAGAGGAGTATCACATCGCTCCCACTAACCGAGACACCCGTAGACACATTATGTGGAATTACATCAAACAGTTTCTCGAATGGGTATATCAATACCCTCTAAGGTATTTGTGCATCCATTATGAGATACCTAGTATCTCGTAGGAAGTGAGATCTTACTACACTCTCCCATAGAGTATAATGCAGATCGCACACCAATCTCCATTACATCATCCATATCCCATTCTTGATGATCCTTTATCGGGGCTATTTGAGAATCGTACCTAAGTCATTTGAGTTCTCACTCACTCAATGACAATATCGATTCAAGGAAACACATATATGAGTAATGCAAACAATCAAACATAATATTCAGATAAGTGTAAAGCCATACATTTAATATTAACTCAATCAATAATATTAAACCATAAACAGAATATCATCTTAGTATTATGTCCTTACAAAGGATTGTCTCTAGGACACTAACACTAACAAGATCTTATTACACTCTCTAAGAGTATGATTCAGATCGTACACCAATCTCCATTGCATCAATGACCCACGGGAACACAAATAAGAATAAATGCAAACAACAAAATAAATATTCAAACAAGTGTAATGCCATACATTTAATATTAAATAAATAAAAATATTAAAACCAAAACTAATTATTATCTTAGTATTATGTCCTCACAATAGGATTGTCTCTAGGACATTAACACTAACATATAATTTTTCAAGAACTACAACAAATACAAAAGACCTTGACCCCAAATAAATTTACGAAAATTTTGAAGCCAATAAATTAACTAGTCTCTCAAGCATTCAAGAAACACTTGAAAGAACTAGAATTTTCCAAGTGTTTTTTCAACTTAAGAGTCATTTGTATTCGTGAGCAAAGACAAATATCTTAAGCTTAGAGTGATAATCAAATCCTTATAATAACTTTGCATTGTAAGGATTATCACATAGTTGGAACCTAGTGTAATGTCCTAGTTTTCCAAAGTGAAGATTCGACACTCTAGAAATTCAAATCATCACTTAGTGATAAAAAATTCAAACTAATTTTTCTTTATATAAAACACAAATAACAACTTCACATAGACAGCGGAAACATATAATTTTTTTATATGAAATACGACGACCATTTATTTATTTTTAAAATTCTCATGGAAGGATCTTTATAAAAAGTTTGACACAAAACAAATGTTAAACATAAACATCATACATATCTAATCATCGGGAGACCATGAGACTGTTTGTCATCCCGAGATATGAATAATTGTCACAGTAAAAGGTAATAGAGCATATAAGTCTTAAGTATTAATTCCATAATACCACCACATCACACCTCCACTGGCTCGAGCTCCCCTTCGTCATATCCTGAAAATGTAAAAAGAGGGGGTGAGATTTGAATTCTCAGTGTGGGTGGCATGCATGCTATTACACAAAAAATGGCAGTACACAAATCATAACATTTTTTAAAAATATTGTTCCTTTCATGTGTTCTGTCATCATGGCGCCTAGCTACGCAAGCCAGACCATTACGTATCATTTGAGATACCATTCTCATATAGCCCGTAAGCTCTATCCACCATGGCGTCTAGCTACACAAGCCAGACCGCTATATATCATTTGATATATTTTAGCTCGAAAGCTCTTTTCCACCATGACGCCTAGCTATACAAGCCAGACCATTACATATCATTTGAAATATTTTAGCTCGAAAGCTCTTTCCCACCACGGCGCCTAGCTACACAAGCCAGACCATTACGTATCGTTTGAGATACCATATGTCATGTAATAACCATGTGACCCGAATGTCAAAACATTCGCATACACCAATAATCGTATAATATTATAGGCAGTGCATAGGAATTGAACCACCCACCTCAAATGCTTTCCTTTTCGTAAAAATCCCCTTTTTACTTTCACCCGAAAATCTTCGTCACCATAATCGCACTCAACCTAGCATAGATTTGTTTTCACTTTTAATAATCTTTTACTTTTCAAGTAATGCTTTATTTTTTAACTTAAGAGCATTTGTATATATCACTTAAGTTTATATTAGATTTCAACAGACAGAGCACATTGATCATATAACATTTCTTTCGTTACTTTTCCATGATTGAGGATTTTGGGTCTTCAGTTTATTTTTCATATCCGAAGTTCTTCTAATACTTTATTAATTCTTCTTACAACACATCAAACAAGTCTCTTAGTATTATTTAGATTGTTAATAATTTCTTACCGGAACGTTAATCTCCTTTTGTTTATCTTATTATTTAAAGACCCTATTCTCCTTTAAATTCATTAAACATGATTTTCTAAGCAAGCAATCTTTCATGAAAACATGGATCCACACATTCTTATATACTTTAATTATCGATGTCTTAGAAATTTTCTTAAAAGTTTATACACGTTGGTTCGATGAGGACTTACATTTTACTTAGTGTTTTGTCCCTTATAGAGTTTACCAAAAGCTTCCAACGTTATTAGTGTTTAATTGGAACATAAATTCTCATCTAGGTATGTTTAGTAGGTTCAAGTATTTTGGAGTTTCATAAGATTTTTATTTTTCTTTCCTCTTTAAGGACACATATAGAAACATATAGTCCTTACTCTAAAATTAGCACTAAACAACACATCATTCACATGAATTCACATTACATTTGAGTGTCCTAAGTTAATTCCTTTCATGTTCATCAAGTTAAGCTAGAAAAACAGTTCGTTCCTAAGTTAAACAAGGAAAACAGTTTGAGGAAATCACATTCGAAGATGAGCAGTTTGCTCCTTCGAGTGTTCGTCCCCTAACTTTAACCATATTTAAAAAATACTAAAACACATTCATTCACCATGTGAATTATACAGTAGGTACCTTTTTAAGTTTAATTCACATATAATTTTTTTCATGCCATTTGTGTTGGTGATCGGTTCTAATCGTGAGGATTAGTGACTATTTTTAACCAGTTTTGGGATCACCAAACAAGAACGTGTGATTGATTACCACTATAAATGGTAAATTCGATTGTTCGGGTTATGAAATCATAAATATGAGTATAAAATTCGTATTTATTTTGTGTGTGTGCATGTTTAGGTGTATAAGTGTGTGTATTGGGGGAGTTTGTGAATTTGAACTTATATTTCTTAGCTGGAGAACAACTATTTATAGAGACCACCAAGTAGGTGGTGTACATGACTTTTGGACTTCCTAGCCTGCATGTGTGACACGTGTTCTTTGACCCTGTTTGACCTTATCTAAGGTGAAACTTAGTTACAAAGTCTTGTCTTTGGTCTCGAATTCATTATTATTCGTCTTGATGGCTTGATTAGTCCAACATTCTTCTTTTGTAGAAGTTGTTCGCATCTTGTGTGCATAGTTCGGAAGTTGTTTGCCTCTTTGCCCCTTGTAGATGAGCTCCAGGATCTTTGTTCTTTGTTCGTCAGATTTCTAGCAGGTTATGAGACTTGGTATTGTACACCTCTTGAGTTGGTAGAGACACTGCCTCGTGACAATGTTGTTCATCATCAATGACATGGCGTAGGGCTCATGTCTAATCCTGGATCTCTGGACTTATTTGCATAAGGTTGTTCGTCGAAGAAGTTGCTCGTCACATTATACACTTTCTGAATTAGCTTATGCACCCCCTTTTTAGTTAATCTTTATTTAGCCCTTAAACTTTGTTCGCCAATATATGATGTTTGCCTATAAACAATTGCCCCCTATCCTGGCCAGATGTTGTTTTTTGCGAGCAACTATGTACCGAGAAACTGTGGTCAGGATATCACTTTGATGATGAGATAGGATGAACTGCATTCGTCTCGGCCGAACAACATTGGTAGCGTCTTTTCATATTCCCAGAATGTGGGGGTTATCCGATGATGACATGGGCGGCATGATTATGCGCCCACGCGCGAACAATCCCGAGGTCACACGCCCCTATATTTGCATATAGGTCCTTTGACTTTTATTCTTGCTCGAAATTGACCCCTTTTTCTTTCAATTTGGTCCAAATTTTTGGGAAAATTACGGGTTTTACCCTATTCTTCTTATGAGTATATATATGAGTGGGAAATGAAAATTTTTCCACTCTTTTTCATTTGCAACAGTGAATTCCGGCGACTTCCACCATCCCCGACGACCTTTGACGTTTTCCGGCATAATTTCTTCAAGTTTCAACTTTTAATATACTTCCAAGGTAGTTTCTTCACTGTACTTGCTTAATTTCATTCTTTTATTTTCTTTTTCTTCTTGAATTTCTCCATTACCACCGTGTTGAAGCTTACGCCGCCGTCGCCCAAAAATCGCCGCCGTCTGCAAAAAATCGTCGCCGCTTATAACCCCCATTTTTTATTCTTCTTATGTTCGAGATCTATGTCTTCTCATTCGAGCAATAATAGTTTTGAGGAAACTCTTGATCCTCTTTTTCCAATCGTTGCATACGAAAACCAGTCTCCGTTCGAAATTTCATCGGAGTCAAACCCCCACGTTGATTCGGTTGTTCGATCTGTGGAGGATACGGGTACTCGTCAATCTGGTAAGGAAGTTGTAGTGGGGCGAATAGAGATTTGGACGAAGGATCCTCTTCGAGCTCTGGACCAGAAGACACAGATCCCGAATTCGACGAACTGACTTGTGAATTCTTGGAGGGCATTGACTTTCCCAATCCCAAAATGCTCGAGAGTGAAATTCCATCTGGAGTTGCTCACCCATTTAATTGGCGAGCATATGTGGATGAATTCGCGAACAAGTTTCCCCCTCCCCCATGGGTAGTACTCGATTTGGAGCGAACAGATTTCCAGGTGAGCAAGATTTGTAGTGTTATCCAAAGGAGGGAGCTTGATTTAATTCGGGAAACATATCAAATTCCCTTCGATATTCATATGTGGGCTCCCAAGAAGAAAGAAAGAGCTGATCGCCCTCCTCCGGGATGCACGACGATCAACATTGATACTTTGATCGCCGGGTTGAAGTTGCCATTGCCCCCAGTTGTTGGTCGCTTTTTGGAGGCCACCAACCTTGCTATCACCCAGATTACTCCAATTGGGTGGATGAATTTGCTTGGCACCATGAGTCTGTTCGCCTTGGAGGGATATATTGATCGTTTGACTGCCGATGAGATAAATTACTTAATGACAATCACCAAATGTCCAGTGGGTGAAGAGGGGTACTATTATCTGAAGGCCCAGACCGGACTCAAGATGGTTGAGGGGGTGCCGAACAAGATCAAAAATTGGAAAGAGCACTTCTTCTTTATAGGGGGTGATTGGCGAGCATCTTCTGGTCCACACGGTGGTGTTGGGCGTATAAACTCCCCCGCATCTTATGGAAGAATTAGATGTAAGCTTATTTCTGTTCGTCTTTGAACTGTGTTGTTCTAATTTAACTTTTTTTGTTTGCTCGCAGGTCCTCGATTGCTTAAGTGGAACACAGAAGAAGAAGAGATTGGCTGGAGTTTCTTTTCACCTCCTGTTTGGTCAGCTTACGAATTAGAGCAGACAGGGCCATTCAGTATCTGAGCGAAGAGAGGTGTCAAAGAGCTGCTCACCTACTCACATACCCTCACCATCTTGAAGCCAGAGTTGAAGTGCCCCCATGTATGAATTTTACTAACTCCCATGAACTTGTTTGTTCGTCTAGGAGAAGTTTAAACAATACTTGCTCGCCTAATTCACAAATTAGTTCTTTTTTTTTAGCCGAGCAAGTCACAGTAGCAGTCCCTCCTTGCTTCGGTCTTCTAGAACAAAGAGTGCACGATATGCCTCAGCCAAAGAGAAGGAAGATTAAGGGGGGCCTGCCCTCTAAGGTGTTAGCTATGACGAACAAGCCCGAGGGAGCGAAAGTTGCTCGACAAGCTGCCCCTCCAGCCAATGTCCCACCTCCATCTCTCCCCGCTTCATCTCCTCATGGAGCAAAACATTTGAAGAGTGGAGATGGGACCCCTATAGCACAACCTGTCCCCGCCAGCAATAAGGGGAAAGAGAAGGCGAGCAAAAGTCACGCCCACGTTCAACAAGAAGGAGATGCTACTCGTCATACTTCAATTGAGCCTGTTGAAAGGATGAGCAAATCGGGAAAAGACGTTTCTCCCTTCCGCGGTCCAGAAGACATTATCCACCTTGGCTGGAATGAGAAATTTTTTGCTGAGTGAGTATCCTTTATAACTTAATCTTTTTAAACTGTCTATACTTTCGAAGTCTTTCTAACCGTATCTTATATTCTTGTTCGCAGATACCGAGCAGAAAACCATCCTGGGCGAGCAAGCCCTGTTCACCAATATGCCTGCTCGAAAACTCCAGTGAACATTAGGGAGATCCCCAGCGAGCATGTCCACAGGGCCACCGAGCTGATCGCCCGGGCCTGGACCAGACCTATGGAGAAAACCATCTCCATGCAAGGTGCGGTGGATAACTTCCATCTCTCTATGATGCAGCACACCAATGCACTTGTCACAGCCCAGAAGGGGATGGCCCAGCTTGCCGAGCTGGAGGATGTTGCTCGCCGTTACGCCAACACTGCTCGGTAGTTGACCGAGGAAAAAGATGGTTTGGTCAACCAATACGAGGCTAAGATTGCTCGCCTCAACAACCAGCTCAAACTCGCTGACGACATCGAGAAGAAACATGTCGAAGATTATCAATAGTTGTCGGCCGAGCTCAAGAGTAAGGATACCGAGCTTGAAGAGAAGAAGAAGACTGAGGCTACTGCCGAGTGAGGCTGAAGCGGAAATTTCTCGCCTTAATGAGGCGATGAAGAGTATGTACACCGACGAGCAACTGGAGGCCGAGCTGCAAGTCCGATCTGCTCCTATCTCTAACTTAGGCTATATCTGCACCTATATCGACTGTATTCGTCTGGCTAATGCGTACGAGCACAAAGATCTAGTGGAGGAGATGGGCAATGATTTGACTGAGTTCGTAGAGAACTATCCCCCACCCAACAACATCAAAATCTAATTAGGGGATATGGCAGACTACCAGGTCAAGATTGACAAACTTGACCCCAGTATTATTGTTACTCGGCCTCCGATTTCCCTTGATGAGGACGAGCAGGTAGCTAAAGGCGAGCAAGATGCTGCCGAGAAGGAGAAGAAAGATGCTGAAGATCTTGCGAGCACAATGATCATTGAGCCTCCTGCTGATCAAACACAAGATCTTCCTCAGGGCGACCAACATCTGGATTAGAACTTAGGATTTCCTTTACACTTATGTAATAGTTGCTCGGCAGGCTTTTGTTACTTATGCTTGTACTTTGTAATTTTTTTAGGCTTAGTGCCTTTTATTAATGGATGTCTTTTTTGTTTGCTCATCTTCTTTTTATATGTTAATTGCCTTTACATTTTTGTTCAATGCTTTTGCAATTATAACATATAATCTTAGGCTTTGTTCAATTTGAACTTTGCCTTAATTGAATATGGGTTTAGCCTTAGGTTTTATTCATCTTAAAAGACGAATAACCTTTAAGTGGCCTTGGTCCTTAACAATGGACTTGTACCTTGAGCCTTAGACTTATCTTCCAATGAACAACTATATTTACATCATGAAAGTTTACAAGTGTTTTAAGACTGTTCATCACTAACATATACAACCTGACGAACAACTTTGAACACTAACAAAAGCCTTATGCTCGCTTATAATTTTTTGCCGAGCCATTCTATCTAGAATTAAAAAATTCAAACAGCACCATACTATACAATGTGCCGAGCAACTTTTCATTCTATACTTAGCAAAATTTTTAAAAAATTAGGCAAGTTTTTTTATTCATTTGGTTCACTTGCCCCCTAAGATACTTGTTCGCCCAAGGGTTGAACTTGTTCGATCTATTGATAGTACTTCTTCAGATGTACAACATTCCAGGAGTATTGGGCCGGTTTGCCTTCCATGTCTTCGATATCGTATACACCATTAAGGAATTTATCCGTTATACGATACAGGCCCTCCCAAGTCGGTCCCAATACACCTAGAGGTTGGGCGAACAACTTTTATAGAACCAAATCTCCAACTCTGAATTCCCTGACTTTAACATGGGAATTATAATAGCGTTCTGCTCGCTGCTTATACATATCATTTTTTAGCTCGGCATTTAATCTTCTTTCTTCGAGAAAAATCCATTTCAATGGCTAGAGCAGAGTTGTTCGCCTGTTCATCAAAGTTGGTCGTCCTGATTGTATTGGTCTTTAACTCAATTGGTATTACAGCTTCTCTTCTGAAAGCCATTGCAAAAGGTGTTTCTCCGGTGCTCGACCTGGGAGAAACTCTTATGCCAAAAAGACTTCCGGAAGTTCTTCAGACCAACTACTTTTGCTTTCCGCTAGTCGTACTTTTAACGTATGCTTGATAATCTTATTAACAGCTTCGACTTGTCCATTAGACTGGGGATTATAGGGAGTAGAGTAATGCTTTTTGATTCCCCACTTTGTGCAGAAGTCTCTCAATTCTTTCCCATCGAACTGCGGACCATTGTCTGTCACAATTGTTTGTGGAACTTCAAAACGACAGACAATGTTCTTCCATATAAAGTTGATCATCTTTTGTTGTGTAATCTTCACCATGGCTTCTGCTTCTGCCCACTTCATATAATAATAGACTGCCACGATAGCAAATCGAACATTTTCAACTCCTGCTGGGAAGGGACCAATAATGTCCATCCCCCATCTTGCAAATGGCCATAGGCTGTAAACTGATACGAGCTCCTGAGCCGGGGTGTGAATGTTCGGGGCAAAAATCTGGCATTGGTGACAAGTTTTTTTCTTTCTTGACTGCATCCTGACACAAAGTCGGCCAATAATAACCTTGTCTGATAGTTTTGTATGCCAAGGCCTGCCCCCAGTGTGATTTCCGCATACTCCGGCATGTATTTCTCTAGTATTGCTCGTCCTTGCCCCCTAGGCAAACACTTGAGAAGTGGAATCGATATTCCCCTTTTGTAAAGTTGCTCGCCTACCTGAGTATATCTGGTGGTTTGTTTTATTAGCTTGGCAGCTTCAAAAGTGTTGTTTGGTTTTTCTCCATTTTTCAAATATTTGACTATATTTGTTCTCCAGTCTTCTTCTTCATTGGTGTGTTCGTCTAGCTGGTTACCATTATAGTTTATCGTTGATGGGTTGTTCATTTTTGTGATTATAATGTCTGCCAACTCTGCAGGTCCTTCGCTTGTTGCCAGTCGGGCCAATGCATCTGCTTGAGTGTTGCTTGTCCTTGGAATTTGTTCAATGAAAACTTGATCCAGTAAGGACATTAGGTGAGCAACAATTTGCTGATATTCGATCATGTGATCGTTTTTTGCTTCGTATTCACCTCAGACTTGGTTTACGATCAATTGTGAGTCGCCGAATATTTGTAAACGTCTGACACCTACTGCAAGGGATAAATGGAGACCAACAATGAGAGCTTCATACTCAGCTTCGTTGTTGGTAGCCATGAAACCAAATCTGATTGCTGAGGTGAAAACTTGTCTGTCAGGGCTAATAAGAACCACTCCTGCTCCCGAGGCCATGTTGATGGATGATCCATCAACGTAAAGATGCCAGGGATGATCTAGTCCTCTCGTCGGATCTTGAGAGAATGTTAGTTCGACAATAAAGTCGGCTAAGGTTTGTCCTTTGATCGCTGTTCGAGGAGTATAGGCCACCCCAAACTAGCTAATCTCTATTGACAATCTCAATAGACGACCAGCTGTGTCAGGGCGATGGAGAATCTGTTTGAGTGGGAAAGTTGTTAGCACCTCAACTTGATGGTCGAAGAAATATGGTCATAAATTTCTTACACTTATAACAAGTGCATACGCCAGCTTTTCAGTTGGAGAATATTTGATCTCCGCTTCATATAAAGCTTGGCTAACGTAGTAGATTGATTGATTAAATTTGTCGTCCTCCCGCACCAGAACAGAGCTGATCGCCACTTCTGATGCTGCTAGTTACAAATAGAGCTTTTCACTTGGGATGAGCTTTGATAGAATTTTGACATCTCTCAAGTAGTCTTTAAGTTGTTCGAATGCCCTGGCAGTTGTTAGTCCACGTAAATTTTCCTTTTTTAATGGTTTCGAAGAATGGACGGCATTTGTCTCCTGATCGGGATATGAACCGTTTCAATACTGCTAGGCATCCTGTAAGCCTTTGCACCTCTTTTTACTGAACGTGGAGGTTGCATATCCACAATGGCTTTGACTTTTGTTGGGTTGGCCTCAATTCCCCGTTGGCTAACAAGATGGCCTAGGAACTTCCCTGAATGAACTCCTAAGCTGCTCTTCTTTGGATTCAACTTCATGTTATAGTGTAGAAGAATTTCGAACACCTGGGTTAAGTGTTGGAGATGATCTTCCTTTCGGGAGCTTTTGACCATGACATTGTCTACATAGACTTCCACAGTATCGCCAATTTGTTCATCGAACATCTTGTTTACCAACCTCTGATACGTTGCCCCCGCGTTGATGAGGCCGAACGACATTCTTTTCCAGCACAACAAGTTTTTGTTTGTCTAAAATGCTGTATTTTCTTAATCGTCCGGATGCATTGGGATTTGATGATACCCGGCAAAAACATCTATGAATGTTAACATTTCATGTCCAGCAGTGCTATCCACCAATTGATCAATGTGTAGGAGAGGAAAGTTGTCCTTCGGGCATGCTGTATTCAGATCTGTAAAATCTATGCATAGCCTCCAGGTCCCGTTTGGCTTTCACATAAGGACTGGGTTTGCTACCCATTGTGGACAGAGTGCTTGCCGGATGAGGTCGTTGTCTAACAACTTCTTCACTTCCTCATTCAAAGCTTGATATTTATCTGGGCCATATTTCCTTCATTTTTTATGGACTGACCTCTTTGCTGGATTGATATTAAGCTTGTAGCAAGCATGCTTTGGATCTATCCCCACCATGTATGCATGTGACCATGCAAAAACATCTAGATTCTTGCTGAGGAATTCTTTCATTCGAGATCTGTAAGGCTCAGGGAGCTCAGATCCTATGTATAATTCAAGATCCTTGTTTTTGGGATTAACTTTGAACGCCTCCAGTTCTTCGAATGGAGTTGCTCATCATTTTTGTCCTTTCTAACGAGGATCAAGTATTGGTCCCTCAGGATTGAAATTATTTTCGATATTCATGGGCTCTGCTCCCAGGCGGGGCTCTAGATCATCTGCTGGCCTTGGTTCATTGTTGTTAGTTAAGACCTGGTCCTCCGAGTTATTTATTGTATGTTGCTCGTCACCATCCTTATGTTGTTCGTCCTGGGTGAAGTCTTCCTGGGTAGGGATGAGTTGTTCATCCAACAGTTGTTCGTCATTAGGAGGGAGTTTTTCGTCAATGTCCATATGGTCTTCTGCCTCCATCATGTCTTCCAGCACTGATGGTTCATCAACCGGGTAGCTGGTGGTGGCTTCCATCATGGAAACTTGTCCTTGTTTTGATTGCATTTGTAGGAGACACTCACGAGCTTTTCTTTGGTCTCCCTTTATTGAACCAGCTCCACTTGCTGTTGGGAATTTTATGCAATAATGGTAGGTTGAACATGCAGCCTTGAATTCATTTAAAAATGGTCGACCAAGAAACCCGTTATAAGTCGACTCTTGATCTACAACCAAGAAATCTACCATTTTTGTGATATTTTTCTCGGGTTCCTCGGCCGTTACAAGTTGCACAGACAAAGTAATTATTCCCAGAGGGATCGTTACAACATTTCCAAAACCTAAGATACGATGATTTGAGTCTCGGATATAGCCTGCATAATCCCCAGTCGATCAAGTGTCTTCTTGAAGAGGATGTTAGTGTAAGCCCATGTGTCCACCAACAATCGATGCACCCTGGTCCCCATAAACTTGGCACAAATTACGAGAGAGCCATTATGGGGGGTTAATATTCCCTCCACGTCTTTTTTAGTAAAGGTTAATTCTGAGGTTTGTAGGACAGATGGATTAACCCCCATTTCTTGTACATGATCAATTGCTCGTAATTCTGCCTTTCTCTTACGGTTAGATATTGGTGGTCGTCCATCAGAACATTCTCCAGTAGGTCCTGCAGATTCCATCATATACAAATCCTCTACCGGTCGAGCAACAACGGCGGGAACTGGTCGCCCGGGTCTATTGTTTCATGGAGGTTGATCCTCAATCTCATCTCCCGAACTGCTCTCCCGGCCTCTCTTCCCAGGTTGCCTTTTGACAAATTTGGAGAGTTTTCCCTCCTCGTAGAATCGCCAAAGTTGCTTGAGTAAATCTCTACACTCACTATTAAAATGCCCCACGCTTTGATGGTAGGCACAATACTTGTTCGGGTTGAGTTTACCAGTTTCTTGGCGAATCTTCCGGGGAGGGGAGAGCAACTCTCTCTCCTTTACATTGTTGTACACAATATCGATGGATACAGTTAGCACCTGATTTAGCTTTTCCTTCAGCTCTGTCCCTTCGATAAATGCCTTCATATTTTTAGGGACTCGATAACCTGTTCCACCGGCTTCTTGTTGTTCTCCTTTGGATCAGCCTTGTTGTCCCCCAAGTTTGCTTGTAAAGCTTCATGCATGGAGACGAATATGCCGGCTTGATTTCTGAACTCGGCATAACTTTTTGGGTACTTCAGACGTACCTCCTTCCATAGGTCTGACCCTTTTTTCAGCCCGGCCATGACGGCTACGATCTTGGTATCTTCACTAACTGGTTCTCCCTCCAGCAATACTTTATCGAATCTTTCCATAAAAGCTCAGTCCGATTTGTCATCATTTTATTTCAAATCTGATAGTCGGTGCTTCTGGGAAAGGTACGATCCTGCAGTTAAAAAGTGAGAGAGAAACTCTTGGCTTAACTGAGCAAAAGAATGAATGGATGTCGGTGGCATTGCTGAAAACCACTTATGCACTCTGTCCCCCAAAGTTAACGGAAAGTTCCGACATTGAGTCACATCGCTTGCCATAAATCATATAATCTGAATATTTTATTAGATGAACACGGGGATCAGTAATGCCTTCGTATTGCAAGTTTGCCAAAAACTGTATCTTTTTTTGAATTGGAGCCTTCAAAATGATTGAAGATAATGGTGAGGAGGGCATGCTGGTCGCCCCAATTCCTCTTTGTTGGTCAAGCTGTCCCTGCATGCTCTCCACCGCTTTCCTTAAGCTTGACAACTCATCAAGAGATGCCCCCTGACTTGGAGGCTGTTCGGCGAGCAAAGACGTTTGCCCTTCTGCTCATCATAGTCCCTATCTTGGAGGAAGAATCTCCTGAGGTTGTTTCCTTGGTCTGCTCTTCGCATTTGGCCCCAGGCGCCCAAAGGCGGATCTAGTGAGTCTTTCATGTACCGATGGGCGAGCTTGCTCAAAAGTTGCTCGCCCATCTCCTGCTCCCTGGCGAGCAACTTCTTGTTGGAGCTGAGGTTGGCCAAGTTTGTCTTGTGCACTGGAACGAGATGTTCCATGGCTGGACATTGTTGTTCGCCTGTGGGCAGACTCAGCTTGGCCTTTGGTTTGATCGACTATTTTAGCTTTGCCTTTGTCCCCTCGACTCTAGGTATTGTCAACCTCATGTTGCTCACCACGAACGGACCGTGCTCTCACTACTTCTAGGTAGCAAGATTTAGACCTTGCTTGTGAAGGTCTATGTTGTTGTTGCTGCTTCTGAATTTCCTGGAGAGCAGCTATGGTCTTGGCCAACTCTTGGGGGTTTTTAGCTAAGGCTTCCAAATCTGGTGGCATTACATGAGCTGCAACCGAAGTTTGGACTTTGTTCATATGGCGTGGATTACGATCTTGATGGTCAGTGGATGAAACCCGGGTTGGGGAAGCTTCCATTGACGGGTGTGAAATCCTAGTTTCCTTGGATTGAGGCATCCTGATTTAAATTATCTTCTCAATCTTTGAATCTTCAAATTTGATATTGAAGAACACCAAGAACACTTTTGTTTAAATCTCCAAGAATTTCTTGAGGATTCCTTCAAATCTTCAATTTTAAAGTTGAAGTTCTTGATAATCACACTTCAAATCAAAGGTTCGAACCCCTCTCTCTAGTGCCAATTTGTTGGTGATCGGTTCTAATCGTAAGGATTAGTGGCTGTTTTTAACCGGTTTTGGGATCACCAAACAAGAACGTGTGATTGATTACCACCGTAAATGGTAAATTTGATTGTTCGGGTTATGAAATCGTAAATATGAGTATCGAATTTATATTTATTTTGTGTGTGTGCATGTTTAGGTGTATAAGTGTGTGTATTGGGAGTGTTTTTGAATTTGAACTTATATTTCTTAGCTGGAGAACAACTATTTATAGAGACCACCAAGTAGGTGGTGTACATGACTTTTGGACTTCCTAGCCTGCATATTTGACACGTGTCCTATGACCTTGTTTGACCTTATCTAAGCTGAAACTTAGTTACAAAGTCTTGTCTTTGGTCTCGGATTCATTATTGTTCGCCTTGATGGCTTGATTAGTCCAACATTCTTCTTTTGTAGAAGTTGTTCGCATCTTGTGTGCATGGTTCGGAAGTTGTTAGCCTCTTTGCCCCTTGTAGATGAGCTCCAGGATCTTTGTTCTTTGTTCGTCAGATTTCTAGCAGGTTGTGAGACTTGGTATTGTACACCTCTTGAGTTGGTAGAGACACTGCCTCGTGACAATGTTGTTCGTCATCAATGACATGGCGTAGGGCTCATGTCTAATCCCGGATCTCTGGACTTGTTCGCATAAGGTTGTTCGTCGAAGAAGTTGCTCGTCACATTATACACTTACCGAATTAGCTTATGCACCCCCTTTTTAGTTAATCTTGATTTAGCCCTTAAACTTTGTTCGCCAATATATGATGTTTACCTATCAACAATTTGGTTTAATAAAATATGAGTTCTAGGTTCGTTTCCAAAATTTGACTACTTTCCAGAAGTTCACAGTATGTGCGCGGTGCCAAAAATAATTTTGGTAAAACTATCTATACTCATGTAAAAAACATAAAAAAAATTCTTGGAGATAGCAAGCTTAATTTAGTATTTTATCATAATTTTTATAAAATCTAAACTTGATTCAAAAGATACATTTTTACCCATGAAAGTGAAAAATGTAGCAGTTTCGTCACACATTCTTTAAAACTTCATAACTTATCCAAGAAAATTTCAAATTGACTCAAACCAGTGGCAAGTGGAAGATAACTTGATCTACTTTCATGACATATAAACTAATTTCCAAAATAAATCGCATTTAGAGTGTGCAAATTTGTACAGAAGCTTCAAAACAATGTTCACAATATGATATTTGTGTTTACTTTCACTTGTATTTCCTATTCACAACTATCATGCCACTAACATTTTAAAATCTTACTACACATTATTCAAGACCCCATTTAGCATGTATTTGAACATTCAAAAGTAATATAGCCCTAAGGTTTCATGATTTCTAAACAAGCAACAATAACAACAACATTTCAAGACAAAAAATTCATATAAGCTATATTTTGAGTTAAAGGGTTTTACAATATTTGTAGACTTTTCTTCTAAATATATAGGGCCTTATTAGCTCTTCAATCTTTTATTTCTTGATGTGTATGAGGGCTCCTTGAAAGAAATTCCTTGTTTTGAGCTAAAACAAAACAAGAGATGAAGTTAGAAGATGAAGACGTAAATTTTCATGAATTTGAAATAGAGAGGGGGAAGAATGACTCATTTATTTCTTGGAGATAGCTTCAAACCTTCACACCAACACTTATTGAAGCTTGGGGCTTGAGATTGAAGTCCTTCTATGGTTGGAAATGGGAGAAGAAATTTTTTTTCTCTCTTGAAATAGAAAGGGCCGAAACTTGGGAGAGAAGGGGGGAAATAGTGATATTTTCTTTGTTTCTCTTGGGCTTCTTTTGCAAATGAATGTAGGGGCTTTCAAGATAATAATATAGGAAGGGGAGAGGGCCGTGTGGTCGGCAGAATAGAGTGAGGGAAAATGAGAGTAGCTAGGATAGGTATGCTAGAGTATGGTGCATGTTCCATGTACTTTTTTAAGAGCAACTCCAACACTAGAAAGATATCCTAGGTGGAGCCAAAACCCTCACTCAAATTAAAGGTAGGAATGGTTGAGATGAGATGATGTGGCAAAGGTAGGAAGGTTGGGAAATAAGTATTCCTTCCTGGGAAGAGAAAAAAAGGGGCAGAGGGTGAGAGTGGGGAAAAGGAGGTGGAACTCAAACAACTAAAATATTGGTAGTGTATATGCGCGTTTAGTACCAGGGGGTGTGAGTTATTGCAACTGTAAAATGGGTTGTAGACTTGGTGGGGGCCCGCCACTACTTTAGTTTTTCTAGATCAATTTTTGAGTTAGCAGAAAAGATATCAATAGGTTAAATATTGAAGGTAGTAGGTTAATTTCTGGAGTTGATGGGTCGGAGTCTGAAAGGTAAATAATTCAAATATAATTTTATTTTTATAATATTATTAACATTCAATTGTAAATATTTAATTGTAGAAGTCAAATTATAAATACAAATAAATTAATGGATAAATAAAATGTATGATCTGGTAGTGGGACCATGAATAGTTAATTTTGGGATGGGATGCATTAAAAACGGTATAAATTTTTTTAGGTAGGGGTATGAAACTTTTGAGGTGTCACACATGTGGCGCATATATGACAAGTTGCTTACTCGAAATCTCTCACTGGCATTGGAGTTGCTCTAATAGGTAAAGGGGGGATTTATTTAATAGATATGACTAGCTTCTTGGATTGCTTTCCCCAACAATTTTGGACGGTCAAAGTGGGCCTAGGGGCAGGCCAATTGGTTTGCTTATTATTTTTGGACAGGATGTAGTTATCGGTGTTGAAGTCGTGTGTTATTCGACTACGTTTTGGGCTCCGAAAATTAACGTTTTTGCTCGTTTTGTTATCCGAAAGTTTAGTTTTTTTTATTTTTTTTATTAAAACTGACATTTAAATTTATTTTATCAATTTCACCTTGTGTTGAGTTTATATTTATTCAACGGATTCGAAATTTTGGGGTTTTAGGGTTTTTTGTTCAACTTTTGGCGATAAAAGTATAATTTTGTTCGAGAATTTTCCATTAAGTTAAAGGCCTCAAATTTCCTATTCTAGGATTTTATTTTACTTTGTTTGTTAGTCTGTATAAATTCATTTCGTAGTTATAGTGCTAGGTGTTGGGAAATTATATAGACTTAAGTTTTGATTAAGATGCCAAAAAGTCCTCTTAAGTTATTTATAAGTAAAATTGTTCAGTAGAGTTAAAGATTAGAAAGTCAGTTCAAATGTTAAGGAACTGAAATGTAGTTAGTAAATTCTGGAGTGTATTGAAGAATGAAGTCCGCTGAAGACAAACTGATCTGAGAGATAGTGTAAGTCTTGAATGTTTTCTAAGTACATTCACACTAAGACTAATACCATCAGGAGAGGACCAAGGTCCACTGATGTGAACTAACAAAACACATTCAATGCTAAACACATTAAAAACTGTTAGTTAATCTGGTTGGAACAAGGCAAAATGAATTTCAGTGAAGCTTACAATAAATGAAGGAATAAGAAGGTTCTCTCAGAGGAGTTCCACCTTAAAGCAAGACAGGATTCTGAGCAAGCAGACTGAACGGCCCAATGAGAAGATGACACGTAGGTGTACTCTACTGACAGCCGACCTGTCACAGACTGACAAATACCAAAAGTCATTCCCTAGCATTCTACAGAAAGTTGGTGAACAGGCATGACCGTTCAGCCGTTTCTTGACAAGACATAAAGCTTCAAAAAGAGCCGTTTGAACCAATCAGATACAAGAAGACTTACTTGAGAAGATTCAAACTCCAACGGGATGATTTTCAAGGAAGTCTATAAACACAGAAGGACGTGCTCATTTCTATGCACGGAAAACTTACAAGATCAAAACTATCTCTACATTCATAACTAACCAAGAAGCACTCGAAATTACTTTTGTTTCCCAAGAGTTTCACATTTGTAGAGAGCATACCAAGCCTTCTGTAATCGAGCTTAAAGCTATATCCAAACCTTAGAAAGAGATAATCCATCCTAAGCCTTGAGCTAAACTGTAAGGATTATCTCACAATAGTGGGAACCAAATCCTACTCAAAACCCTACTCAGTTGTTAGGTTGAGAGTTAGTGTTAAGTGGTGTTAGTAAGCTGATTTTTTGTATCAGTCTGAAAGCTGGTTTGTTTTGGGAACTAGGACCTGGAACTATCCTAGTGATCAAACATCCTAAGAGAGGATTATTTGATCAGTGCACCTTGGCACTATAACACAAGGAATTCCAAGTGAAAGGAATTCTCCTGTTTAATCAGGACAGCGGACGTAGGAGATTCATCTCTGAACCACTTTATATCTTGTGTACTTACATTCTGCTATCTCTTAAGTGTGAGTTATTCATTCAAAGTTTATCAAAGTAAAACGAGATTTCTCAAAGGCTCACTAATCCACATCTGAAAGCTAATTAGATAATAGTTCAACTGAAAGTCTTGAGCTTTCAGTGGAGGTATTATCTCAGTAAGCTTTCACAAGTAATTCTCAGCAGACTTCAAGTCCACTGACGAGTTACTGTCTTAAGTAACCTGATATATTTTAAGAAGTTTAAATTTGTAACCTCAGGTGTATTCCCCCCATACACCTGTTTACTCGTTTCGGGACCAACAATTGGTATCAGAGCGGTGGTTCAAAAGACCATTGTTCTAGGTATACCTTGTGCTAAAAGGTATTTTTATATTTGGTCAACTGAATTGATCTTTTGATAAACTTGTTTAGATATCATGACTGACAATGCAGTTAGGGTAACACCACCAGCAGAGAACAACATGGGAGTCAATCCCTTGAACCATATGTCTCATCACAAGCTTCCACAGTTCTCAGTGGAAAATTACGACTTCTGGAAGATCAGAATGAGGGCTCATCTTGCCTGTGTGCATGATGAAATGTTAAGGGTGATTACTAAAGGTCCATTTATTTTTATGACCCCTAACCCTAGAACCACAGCTGAAACTATTGCAGATCCAAGAGAAGAATGGCCCAAGGATGAAGATAACTTCACTACAGATGAAAGGAGGAGACACAACCTCAACTTCATAGCCATGAATATTCTCTACACCACTATTCCAGATTCTGTAATGGGAAGAGTGATCCATTGCAAGACTGCAAAGGAACTTTGTGACACTCTTGCTCTCATGTGTGAAGGAACTGACAAGATAAAGGAGAACAAGCTTTCTGTAGCTGTTCAAAAGTATGAGCAGTTCACCATGGAGCCTACTGAGACCATTGACCAGCTTGATGGGAGGTTCACTGACATCATGAATGAAATAAATTCTCTGGGAAAAGTCTACACCAAAAGAGAAGTTGCCTTAAAGATCCTGAGAGGTTTAACCTCAAGATGGGATGTATACTCTGTGATGATGCAGAATACCAAGGATTTATCCAGCATGTCTATGCAACAGGTATTCTCTGAACTCAAAGGTTATGAGTTTGATCTTAACAGGAAAAGGGCTCCTGATGAGACCTCAGCTGAGGAGGGAGTTGCCTTCAAAGCTAAGGAGACTGAGTCAAAATCCCCAAAGCCACAGAATAGTACAAAAGCAAGCAAATCTCAAAGCAAGGCTGAGATGCAAGAGGAACTCAGCCTAATGTCAGAAGGTTTGAAACTCTTAACAGCCGCTTTGGCAAATATAAGAGGTTTTACAGGGATAACAGGGAAGGAAGAAGTTATCTACAAAAAGACACCAGAGAAGGAGAGAAAAACTCAACTGAGCTAGAAAAGAAGAGAGATTACAAGAACTATACCAGAGCTGAAGGTTCATCATCAAAGACTAGAGAGTCTACTGAGGAAAAGAATGATGATGCCAACAGATGTTTTCAATGCAAGAAGGTTGAGCACTTTCAATATGATTGTCCTCAACTGATCACCAAAGAAAGAAAGGAAAGGCAAGCCAAAAGAGACAGAAGATATGGAGAAAGAAAAGCCATGGTGGCTGAGGATGTTGATGAAAATCTGGAGTCATCTGATGGTCTGTTCTCAGACAGCAGTGATGATGACATGTGCCTCATGGCAAGAGAAGAACCAGAGGTACAATCTAAACCATCCATCTATTTAGGACACTCACCTGAGCTCAGCTCAGAGTCAACAGAGGAACTCAATCTTCAGTCCGCTCTGGAACAATTGATGATTGATTTCTCAAGGTTGCAAGAAGCAAGTTTCTGTCTCCAAGATGAAAACAAAAATCTCTTGAGTGAAAACTCCAAGTTAATTGAATCTGGGAATCAGAGAGATTTCAACTCAGCTAAATCTACCATTGAATTGACAAAAGAGGTGGAAACCCTTAAAAGTCAAGGAAATGGCAAAGATCAACTGATAAAGGATCTGACTGAATCTAAGACAAAATTATCTAAAGAGAACTTAAAATTGGTAAGCCAAATAAAGGATTCTCTCCTGAAAATTGATGTCTTACAAAAATCTGAAGAGACCTTGTTAAAAAGGATTGATGCTCTTACCAAACCCTCTCTTGCCATAGAGGAGATCCAAAATTTTCAAATCAATCCTAATAACAAGTGTGGAATAGGCTATGTTCCAAAACCTTCAGAAGGTCCTCTGAGTGTTGCTTCTTCAAGTGGCACAAAGAGAGTTTTTGTTAAGTCCGTGACCTTTCAACCACAGATTTTAGATAAAGGAAAAAGACCAACTGAGGTCCAACAAAAGAGAAGTCAAACTCAGCCAAAACCAAATGGAAAGGCTCAATTGACTAATCAGACTAGATCTCAGCAGAGGTACTATCAGCCGAGGTCTTCACAAATAAAGCAACTTCAGCTGAGAGCACCCAGGCATGAGCACTCCTCAAGGAATGAATCATATAAAAGACCTATTCCTTTTGTGCCTAAAGGAAAAGGTCCTTTATACCTTTATCAACAAAAACTAAGGCTAGGTGCACCCAAGCCTAAAAGGAAGAATGTTAAGAAGGTTCCTATTCCTTCAAAGGCTGACACCCATAGACAGTTTACTCCTAAGGCACCCAAGGAGATAACTATCTATGTAGATATTTTTGGAAGATAAATTAGCCATTCTAAAATGATTAGAACAGTGAGGCAAATTTGGATTCTGAAAGGTACAACTAACCTATTAGGATCCAACACAAAATGGGTACCTAAAGCTTGATTTTGACTGCAGGGCTCAGTGAACCTCAACAAAGGAGAAGCTAAAAAATCTTCAGTCTGGTACTTGGACAGTGGCTGTTCCAGGTACATGACTGGTAACAAAGATCTCCTGACAGAATTTGTGGAGAAAGAAGGTCCACAAGTCACTTTTGGTGACAATTCACAAGGAGGCACTAAAGTTTATGGTACTTTAATAATTGGAGTAAGAGTAAACAATGTATCCTATGTCAGTGGACTCAAACATAATCTTTTGTCCATAAGTCAGTTTTGTGATAAAGGATACAGTGTTGAATTTTCATGTAACCTGTGTTTTGTCAAGAATATATCTTCACAAATTGGAAGTCTTGCAGATTGGAAGTCTTGCACACCAAATGCATGTCTTATTGCAAAAAGCTCAACTGATACTAATTGGCTATGGCACAAAAGACTAAGTCATCTGAACTTCAAGATGATGAACAGGATAGCAAGACATGGACTGGTGGAAGGAATGCCAAATGAAGTATACAACAAGGAACATATTTGCAAAGCCTGTCAGGAGGGAAAACAAGTGAAAGCAACTTTCAAAAGCAAAGTAGCAACCTCTACTGACAGAGTACTTCAATTGCTTCACATGGATCTCTTTGGTCCGGTAACCCCTGTAAGTATCAATGGGAGAAAATATACTCTTGTTGTTGTTGATGATTTCTCCAGGCACACTTGGGTGGTATTTCTTGCAAGCAAAAAAGAGACTCAAATCAGGCTACCAGAACTTCTGAAGAAAGTTAGCAATAAAAAGAGCCTGAACATTATAAAGATAAGATCATATAAGGGCACTGAATTCATTAATTCAATTGTATCTGATTTCTGCAAAGAGTTAGGTATTGCTCATGAGACCTCAGCTGCAAGAACTCCACAACAAAATGGAGTAGCTGAAAGAAGAAATAGGACTCTCAAAGAGGCAGCAAGGATAATGCTAGCAGAAGCTCAAGTTCCTAAAAGATTTTGGGCTGAAGCTATTAATACTGCCTGCCACACTCAGAATAGATCCATGGTAACCAAACATCAAAGAAAAACTCCATATGAGTTATGGAATGGTAGAAAGCCACAGGTACCCTACTTTCATATTTTTGGTTGCAAGTGTTTCATTCACAATAATGGGAAAACTCAACTGAAAGCTTTTGATAGCAAAGCTGATGAAGGAATCTTCTTAGGATATTCCCAAATCAGTAGAGCCTTCAGAGTTTACAATTGTAGAACTCTTGTTGTGGAAGAAACACCTCATGTGGTCTTTGATGAATCTACCTTTGAGTCCAGGAGTAAGGAGAATGAGGAAGTGATAAACAAAAGACTAACTAGACTGAGTATCAAGTCAAAAGGCTATCCTGAGAATTGTGTTGATGTATACATCCCAACCTGGGATAACCTAAATGATCAACAATTCAAAGAGGACACTCAAAGTCAAACCACTCCTCATAGCTCATCTGAAAGCTCTCCTGACCATCCAATCGAACTGATGAACACCATCCCAGTTCAAGAGGTTAGTAATGTCGATGAAGATGTGGTCACATCTGAGACATCTACTGAGCCCATCATTAAAGGGGGAACCAATAATACTACCATTGAGAATGAAAATACCTTAAATGATGACTCAGGACTTCAACCTTCTGTCTTATTTCCTGAATTTGAATTCATTCCTGTATCTAGTGACTCAACTTCAGAAGAGTTAAATTCTACTGAAGGGCATCAGCCTAGGAAGACATGGCTCTCAGATCATCCTGTTGAGCTAATCCTAGGTGATCCTACCTCGGGAGTCAAAACTAGAAGTTTTCATGGAGAAAGTGCTTTGTTTTGTTGTTTCTTATCTAACCAGGAACCAGGTTCCAATGAAGAAGCACTTCAAGACTCAAATTGGATTATTGCTATGCAAGAAGAGCTCAACCAATTCACAAGGAATCAAGTATGGGAGCTAGTTGACAGACCATATCATTGCAATGTGATTGGAACCATGTGGGTATTCAAGAACAAGAAGGATGAGAATGATGTCATAGTCAGAAACAAGGCTAGGCTAGTAGCAAAGGGCTATTCTCAAGTTAAAGGTTTTGACTATGATGAAACTTTTGCCCCGGTGGCCAGATTGGAAGCAATAAGGTTATTTCTTGCATATGCTGCTCACAAGAAATTCAAGGTGTATCAAATGGATGTCAATAGTGCTTTCTTGAATGGAATACTCAATGAGGAAGTCTATGTGGAGCAACCCCCAGGTTTTGAAGAAAGCCACAAAGCATATAGACTGAGGAAAGCTCTATATGGACTGAAACAGGCTCCAAGAGCCTGGTATGATACTTTGTCACAGTTCCTGTTGGATCATAGTTTTATCAAAGGAAGAGTAGATAGAACTCTCTTCAGGATCACAAAAGGAGAGGACACTCTACTAGTTCAAATCTATGTGGATGATATCATCTTTGGTTGTCCAAACCAAGTCCTCTGTGAGAAATTTTCTCAACTGATGAAAGGGAAGTTTGAGATGTCAATGATGGGAGAAATGAACTTCTTCCTAGGACTTCAAGTCAAGCAGTCTCCTGAAGGAATCTTCATCAACCAAGCCAAATATACAAGAGAGCTGATCAACAAGTTTGGATGCCAGACCAGCAAAGTTGCAAGAGTTCCACTAAACACCAACACCAAGATGGAACCTGATAAAGATGGTGAATCAGTAGACCAGACTCACTACAGAGCAATCATATCTCACAGCAAGCAGGCCTAATATCACATTTGCAGTGGGAATATATGCTAGATATCAAGCCAACCTAAAGAAGAGTCATTTGGAAGCTGCTAAGAGGATTCTCAAATATTTAAAGGGTACTGTGAATATGGGATTATGGTATCCCTCAGATGATAATTTGGAACTCACAGGTTACTCAGATGCAGACTATGGAGGATGCAGAATTGATAGAAAATCAACCTCAGACACTTGTCAATTCTTGGAAAGTAAGCTGATCTCTTGGTTTTCCAAGAAATAAAATTCAGTAGCCACAAGCACTACTGAAGCTGAATATATGGCAGCTGGAAGTTGTTGTGCTCAAATTCTATGACTAAGACAACAACTGAGAGATTACAACATCTTTGCTAATGAAGTTCCTATTTTCTGTGACAACAATAGTGCAATTGCTATTTCAGAAAATCCAGTTCTCCACACAAGATGCAAGCATGTGGATATAAGGCATAATTTCATCAGATATCATGTGGAAAAGAAGGATATCAAAATGCTCAAGATTCACACTGACAAACAAAAGGCAGATATATTTACTAAACCTTTGGCTGAAGCAAGGTTTCAAGAACTATCAGTGGAGCTTGGACTTCTAGATCCAGGAGAGTAAAGATGAAGTCTTTACAAAACTCAGAAGAGTTGAATTCGAATCAGTGGAGGTTTCACCTCAGAAGAGGATCAACCTCAGAGGAGTCACTGATCTCAGAAGAGCTTCACTTCACAGAAGAGGTTCAACCTCAGTGAAGGTCAATGTTTTGTACTTGTGTTATTCTTCAAATCTGAAAACCTCTTGGTTTTTAAATATAAATTTGACTTCAAAATTTTATTAATGAGTGCTTTCTAAAAATTAAATATTTTTACACTATTTCGAAGAGATTTTGATAAGGCATGCATTTAATGCGCGTTGTACAAGTCAGACTTACTTTTTCAGTTTCCTATCTCATGCGCCCTAAAAGCCGGATGATGTGACCTTCCGGCAACCAACTTTTTCAATCCATACCTCTCATTTTAGGCGGTTCTTTCCTAACCGTTGAGATCTATAAAAAAACTCCCCACTAACCCTTTCGACTATCCACGATCTATTTCCAAAATTAATCCCAGTCGTTGATTACGCTTTTCAATCTCACCATTCATTCCTCGTATAAAACCCCCAAAATTAGACTTGAGAACCTTTTTTTGAACACTCTTCCAAGCAAATACTTTCTTATCTCCCCCAAAATACTCTCTGCAAAATTTCTCATTCCTTTCTGAATAAAAAATGGCCAGAGTAAATCTAGGTTTTCTTACCAACAAAGACAACTTTTGGTATGAACCTATTGTTGTCTTCGACAATCCCGAGATTGAAACCAGACCGGAGTTTGGACTTATCAAGGAGGCCCTGGAAATGGTAAAAGCGGCCGGTTTAGAAAAGTTCTTATCGATCCACCCTCAAAACTGCTTTGTCAGACAAGTTCTTGAATTTTTCTTCAGTGTAGCCAACAATGATACCAAGATCAAGTCATTCTTGTTCTTAAAAAGGAAGAAGAAAGTGATGAGGGATGATACTGAAGTGATCGAGCACCAGAAAGTGAGGAAGGAGATACGTCTGGAAGGTGATGATCTCAAAGATCTCTTTGGACTTCCATCTGAAGGCCCAAATCCAGATACGTGTATTGCGGATAAGGAAGAAGATTGGGTCTACACCATAATGCAGAAAAAGATAAAGTACAGTCCCACAATAAACAGAAGTTTACTCCTTCCCGTTTACAATGTTCTTTGTGAGATTGTTGGGAAATGCATTCTGGGAAACCAATGAAGCACGAAGCAAGTGAGCAAGCCCAAACTGAGGCTGATGAAAGCCATAGTGGACAACAAGGAGAAGAGCTTTAACTGGCAACAGTTTTTCTTGAGAGCCTTGAACAAAGAAAAGTTGAAATTCCAGCCGAAAAAGACTCCCCAATTGTCAAGTAAGCTGAACTTTACCACAAAGATCTCTTACTTGATCGAAAATATTGATGTGGGAGTAGACTGGAAAAAGGATAGGAAGTGGAGCAATTTGAAGACTCTCTTCAAATCCGGTAAAGCCTTGGAGACAAGGAAGTTGAGCATGGAGATGGAAAGCCCGGAACCAGCAGAGGAGGCTGAAGAAGCAAACCCTGCTGAAGGGAAAAAGACCAAGCTGAAGAGGAGGTTGGTAAAACTGAGTGACAAAATGGCTTTACACAAGGAGGTGGAGGCAGAAAAGGCCTCAAAGAAGGAGAAGAAGAGGTCACCTGAGGCTGTGAAGGAGAGTGCCTCAAAGAAAATCAGAACTACAAACTCCACTGATGAGTCATCTTCAGGTAACCCTGACTCATCTCCTAACATCATATCTAGTGAGTTTGACTCAGATGCCCCTACCCCCATCAAAATAAAAACCAACCCCAGAACCCCAATAAAAACCAAACGCATATCCAAAATCTCCAAAACCCCCACTGAAGGCTCTCAACAGTCTGAAAGCGACTCCCCAAATAACACCCCATATTAGGCATCTGCTGAGGCATCCTCAAACCCTTCTGAACCCATCCCCTCAACCCCCACTGATCAAAACCTAAACTCATCTGAAGCCCAAACCTCAACTGATCCCAACCCTCCTGAAACTTATTCTACTCACTTAGAACCTATCCCAGAGGAGCCAACAGATATCAGATCCCCTACCCCTTCCATTCCATCTGATGATGAAGAAGAGTACTCCTTTCTGGATACTCTTCAGAATGAAGTTGCTTACTCATTGGAGACCAAATATCCAGAGCTTGATGGGCACCCCACCCTGAAGGCAATATTTTTTAGAGTAAGACTACTTGTCCAGTTGAAGGATAGGACATTGGGTGAAATCCTCATGGCAGTTGGAGGAAGCAATGCTGAAGAGTGGAAGAAGGAAGAGAAGAAGGTATTGGAGTTTGCCGGGATGAAATAATCTTTCAGAGCCTGGTGATGGACAAAATTGCTGAAACAGAGAAGGGAGCTGAGAAAGAGAAGGTTGTTGGAGAAGAGAAGGAGAAACCAAATGAGGTTGAAGAAATGCAAGTGAGAGAGAAAGAAAAAGAATGATAAAAGGAGAAGGAGGAGTCCCAAAAGGAGGAAGGTACTTCACCACAGCAAGGTGGTGGTGAAGTAGCCAAGGATGTATCTGTGGCAAGGGATACTGAGGCACACAATTTGCCAAAGGAAAGCTCAGTAGAGGAGTCTACTGAAGCTCTCCCACAACAGCCCTCAGTGGTGACTATGGAGTCAGCTGAGGTGACTGGAAAAGTTGGAGTTGAAAAAGAGAAAGAAAAAGAAAATGAGGTAGAAATCACCAACGTAGTAAGTGGAGAGATACGAGCAATCGTTACTGTAAATGACGAATTGGCTGAAAAAAATAAAGTTGAAAAATAGAGTGAGAGAGATAGTGAGAAGAGAGAGGAGGAGGGAGTACATATGGAGATAGATGAGACTGGAGTTTTAGGTGGTGAGAAAGAGGGGGGGAAGGAACTAACACTCTATGCAATGCAGGTACCCAAACTGAAGAAGTACCCCAAATTCAAATCAACCTAACTCCACTGAGGGACGCTGTTCAAAATCTTCAAGATGAAAGGCTTCCATTTCTACAAACTCAGCTGAGAGATGTCCAGGAGATAGTTCAGGAGGAAGTTGATGAAATGGTCATCCTCTCAGACCATATTGATGAGCTTATGGAGTCTACCACCAACTCACTCCAAAATTTGACTCTGAAGGTAGAAGATTCACATCAGATGGTCATTGATGTAGTTGAAGGCCAGAGTGTGCTGGTGATAGAGGCTCTGAAGAAGTTGGAGAAGAAGGAGGAAGAGGCCAGAACTCAATTTCTGAAGGATTCAGTGGAGAATGTCTCCATTAACCTAAAGTCCTCAGTAGAGGCTTTCTCAACTGACCTATTAGGGAAGGTTGAAGGGTTATGGAATCAGAAGCTGACAGAATTCGAGGCCAAACACGAAGAGCTAGGAGCTAAGCTAGGAGAAGTGTTGAAGAAGGCTGCTGAGGACTTCCCTACTCAGGAGAAGACGAATGTTCTCATAGATGAGAAACTTGCCCAATTTGTGCAATTTGGACAAACAGATGGAGCTACTCTTGAGAGACTTGAAGATGAGGTTGATCACTGCTCAACCCAAGTGAAGGCTATTAGTCATGATCAGATGAAGTTAACCATCTCGATTGCTGAGTACATGATTAATGCCGAAAGGGGGGAAAAAAGAGTTAGTGCCAAAGACATGAAGAAGGATCCCAAGAACAAGATGCAGCTGATTCTTGAGACCCCTGAGTTTGAAAGAGGCCAACAAATAAAGAAAACCATGGAAAAAGTCAATCTCGAAGCCCAGAAAACTGTTGATGCTAGAAAAGGCAAGGAAATTCCTGCAGAAGACTTATCTAAGTTCAAGGAAGCAGCTGAGAAGGAGAAGAAGGAGAGAGCTGCTCAGAAGGGGGAAACAACAAAGAGGAAGACTACTGATGTTCTCTCAGTGGAGGTGGCTAAGAGAACAAGGTCTTCAGGAAGGTTGGGTGCAAAGTCAACTGACGACTCAGTAGAGGTACTTTCTATCTTAAACCCTGAACCTATCTCCTCTTAAATCCCCAAATCTGCCCCCACAAGAGTTACTGAGCTTACTGAGCTAATCAAGGAAGCTGGAGGTATGAATGAGAGAGCTATGAGATTAACTGCTCAACAGCAAGAGAGGAGAGATAAGGTTATTGGGAAAATGGAGTCCATTGCAGAGTTAGCAGAGAGAAAGAAGAAGGAAAGGCTAACCACCTTTGATAAAACTACTTCAAAGAAATTCAGGAATAGTTATCAAAGGTGGGCTGCAAAGCTGAAGAAAGACAAGGTGGCTCCTTCAAAGGCCCAGTTCCCTCATCATGATACTTGGGTTCCCAAGAAGCTGAATGATGCTTGGGAAACTGCCAATAGGGAGTTTGTGTACTCATTTTATGTCAGTGGAGAATTGGGAAAGGAAAATGCTCAAGATTTGTTTAATGACTAGTTATTCGAGACTTACCCAAAGCTCTATCCTGAGATAAGTGAAGCCTGGAATAACAAGTTTCCAGATCATGCCTTGAAGGCTCCTGAGCCAATCACCTACTAGCCTCCACAAGATGCAACTGGAGCAATTGATAGAGAGCGGATTACAGATGAATGGGTGTCTTTGTGTGAGCATTTAGGTCACAGGGGACATTCAAAAGAAGTGATAGAAAGAAAAAATAAATTGAAGATCCGAGTCTTCAAGCAATATGGACTTGAACCTTTGTTTGAATCCATCTGAAGAAGTTAAGTGTTTCACTGGGCATTTGTTTATAAGTCCCAACTGTTTTTGTTTTTAAACTTCTTTTAACAGTAGACTTCATGTATTTGTAACCCTATTCTTCATGAAATGAAACTCTACTGTCTTTTGCCCAAGATAATATCTCATTATCATTTAGGCTTATGTACTTGAATGCTTTTACTTACAAAAATCCTTTGAATTATATGTCATCTGAAGAACCTCATCTGAAAGAAGATATGTAATAAGATAGGTTTCGGCATAATAAAAAATGGGGAAATTGTTGGGAAATTATATAGACTTGAGTTTTGATTAAGATGCCAGAAATTCCTCTTAAGTTATTTGTAAGTAAAATTGTTCAGTAGAGTTAAAGATTAGAAAGTCAGTTCAAATGTTAAGGAACTGAAGTGCAGTTAGTAAATTCTGGAGTGTATTGAAGAATGAAGTCCGCTGAAGACTAACTGATCTGAGAGATAGTCTAAGTCTTGAATGTTTTCTAAGTACATTCACACTAAGACTAATACCATCAGGAGAAGACCAAGGTCCACTGATGTGAACTAACAAAACACATTCAATGCTAAACATATTAAAAGCTGTTAGTTAATCTGGTTGGAACAAGGCAAAATGAATTTCAGTAAAGCTTACAATAAATGAAGGAATAAGAAGGTTCTCTCAGAGGAGTTCCACCTTAAAGCAAGACAGGATTCTGAGCAAGCAGACTGAACGACCCAATGAGAAGATGACACGTAGGTGTACTCTACTGACAGCCGACCTGTCACAGACTGACAAATACCAAAAGTCATTCCCTAGCATTCTACAGAAAGTTGGTGAACAGGCATGGCCGTTTAACCATTTCTTTACAAGACATAAAGCTTCAAAAGGAGCCGTTTGAACCAATCAGATACAAGAAGATTTACTTGAGAAGATTCAAACTCCAACGGGAAGATTTTCAAGGAAGTCTATAAATACAGAAGGACGTGCTCATTTCTATGCACGGAAAACTCACAAGATCAAAACTATCTCTACATTCATAACTAACCAAGAAGCACTCGAAATTACTTTTGTTTCCCAAGAGTTTCACATTTGTAGAGAGCATACCAAGCCTTCTGTAATCGAGCTTAAAGCTATATCCAAACCTTAGAAAGAGATAATCCATCCTAAGCCTTGAGCTAAACTGTAAGGATTATCTCACAACAGTGGGAACCAAATCCTACTCAAAACCCTACTCAGTTGTTAGGTTGAGAGTTAGTGTTAAGTGGTGTTAGTAAGCTGATTTTTTGTATCAGTCTGAAAGCTGGTTTATTTTGGGAACTAGGACCTGGAACTATCCTAGTGATCAAACATCCTAAGAGAGGATTATTTGATCAGTGCACCTTGACACTATAACACAAGGAATTCCAAGTGAAAGGAATTCTCCTGTTTAATCAGGACATCGGACGTAGGAGATTCATCTCTGAACCACTTTATATCTTGTGTACTTACATTCTGCTATCTCTTAAGTGTGAGTTATTCATTCAAAGTTTATCAAAGTAAAACGAGATTTCTCAAAGGCTCACTAATCCACATCTGAAAGCTAATTAGATAATAGTTCAACTGAAAGTCTTGAGCTTTCAGTGGAGGTATTATCTTAGTAAGCTTTCACAAGTAATTCTCAGCAGACTTCAAGTCCACTGACGAGTTACTGTCTTAAGTAACCTGATATATTTTAAGAAGTTTAAATTTGTAACCTCAGGTGTATTCCCCCCATACACCTGTTTACTCGTTTCGGGACCAACACTAGGAGTGCTCCCGGTTCTGATTTTTTACTAACCGTCGCATAGAAATCAATTTTTAAAACTCACTGCTTTTAAAAGAATAATGAATCAATAGAAATAAAATAATTATAACATAATAATAATATTAATAGTATAAGTCCTAATTTTTTTGTTCGGGGTATTACATCCTACCCTCCTTAAAAGAAATTTCGTCCTCGAAATTTGACTTGTTCTTCCTAAACATTCTGTACTTCATATAGTTTGTCTCCTCAAGAAATAATGTGATCCTTACTTTCGCAGTCCTTTATCCAAAAATATTTATACTCAAACCTTATTAGTCAAATCTTATTTTCCTCATATGTCACTAAAACTCAAAGTCTCATTCACCGTGTCTTCCTTTGTTCACTAAGTTAAGTGTCTCATATTTCGTGAAGATCTCCTATAGAACTCATGTTTCCATGGGAACTTGATGGCATCTAATCCTACTAGGTCATCATCAATTTAGGCATTACGTGTCCCAACATATTCTTCCACTGTCCAAGACGCACACCTATGAACAATGCCTACAACTTTTCTCGTCCTTTTGTTATCAAATAGTCGTAGACTATCTATCCTTCATATCGCTCTTCATCCTTTTAGTACCTTAGTATGATAATGAACTTTCCAAGTACTGATGAAATACCTAATTATTAAAATCCTAACGATTACTGGTATGTCTATCATCCCAAAAGCCACTACTTGTAAACTCGTACCATCTTTAATGAAATCTGAATATCATCTATAAGATTCTACTCTTTGGCCGGGCTTCAAAACATTCTTAAACTGGTCGGGCAAGTCCTAAATACTTGATAGTGGATACTTATTTGTGATGGTTTGTTGGTTCTCCCTACGATAATTTAATAACTTAGTTTGTAGGACATAACACTTTTCTTATGAGCAAAACTAGGTGCCCTCTTAGTGGTGTGTTAACCCAGATGAAGTTCTCGTCTAACAACCTTTGTAGTGGTACTAGTTTATTAGCAAGACTCTATTTATCAATCTAAAGTCATCCTCGATATGTTCTTAGGAGAAGGTTGGGGTAAATCTCTCGCGATCATCATTAGGTCTAGTGGTGTTTTCTTAAGATAATGACGAAATGTCCTCGATACTTTCTTTTCTATGTGATCCTTGCGCCTTCTATGGTGGAGAGGACTCATATTTCCTATTTAGGCTAGGTTCTACGGAAAACAAAACACTGGTCTCCAAAAATCTCTGAAAAGGGTTTTACTGCCTGGTTAACACCTTGCCCTTGGTCAACCCGTTAAGTCCTAAGGTTAAAATAAGACCCTAAAACAACCATCCTTATTTTCATGCTAAGTGATCTTGTGTTATATTCCCAAAGTTTATTGTTTATTTTACACACCTTATAGTCGTCTTATGCTTTGATAACTAATCTATTCCCAAGATCATACCAAATTTTTAATGTTAAGGTCAAGTTCGGTCCCTATTTACTGTCCCTTAAATTTCATCCTTACTCCTAGACTAAATCTTGGATTCACAGTACCCATAGACGTAATACTCGCACTTTCTTTCTTCTTCTATACCCTCTATCCCAAAGTTCCTCAAATTCTTAGTCCCAATGAGTAGAAGACTACATTCTTAAAAAAAACGACGAGGTGCCAACTGGCGGAAAAATTGAAAATAGATTCCTTTATATATGTATGAAAATAAAATTAGAACCCAATCAATGTGACATCATAATGTGTAGCACGAATCACACAATAGGGCAATAAATGGTGGGCGCACGCTGCTGCAGTCAATGGCCGACGATTGGCTCAACTATAGTAGCCGGGAACCACACATATGTCATTGAACAAGTGACTAGATTAAAGTAATAAATAGAATACATAATACGCAAAAGTGCTTTTATAATATATATTAAAATATGTTTGGGAAAATAACTCCCTTGCAAAATAATATATTGAAATAGGAAGACCCAAACTTAAGCGTCCATAGCGAGGGGTTAAGTCTATTTGGTTTAAAGAAGAAAATAAGTTAATAATACAATATAAGGAAATGATAAGGATTCGACGTTCTAGTGGGGTATACATATAATTTAAAGATTCAACAGTTCGTAAAAATGCTTTTCAAAATACTTTCATAAGAAAATCATACCTCGTGGTGCCCAGCCGTAAGAGTGGATACGTTCCGATGGTCATTTCATATTCACCACATAAATTACAAAGTCGAAGATGATAATTCCTTGGAAAAAGGTCAAAGCTTTCTTTAAAAAATTTAGAAATTAAAGTGAAAAATAAGTTTTGGCCAAAATTTTTAACCGCGCACTGATACCACCTGTAACACCCCAGTTTTCCAAAGTGAAAATTTGACACTCTAGAAATCCGAGTCGTCACTTAGTGACCAAAAATCCAAACTAAAAATTTCTTTTTTATATAAAACACAAATAACAACTTCACATGGACATCAGAAATATATAATTTTTTTATATGAAATGCGGCGGCCATTTATTTATTTTTTAAATTCACATGGAATGATCTTTATAAAAAGTTTGGCACAAAACAAATGTTAAACATAAACATCATACATAACTAATCATCGGGAGACCATGAGACTGTTTGTCATCCCGAGATATGAATAATTGTCATAGTAAAAGGTAATAGTGCAGATAAGTCTTAAGTATTAATTCCATAATACCACCGGACTCGTATTACACAAAAATGGCAGTACACAAATCACAACATTTTTAATATTTTTTTTCTTTCATGTGTTCTGTCATCATGACACCTAGCTACACAAGCCAGACCATTACATATCATTTGAGATACCATTCTCATATAGCCCGTAGGCTCTGTCCACCATGACGCCTAGCTACACAAGCCAAACCGTTATATATTATTTGAGATATTTTAGCTCGAAAGCTCTTTTCCACCATGATGCCTAGCTACACAAGTCAGACCATTACATATCATTTGAGATATTTTAGCTCGAAAGCTCTTTTCCACCACGACGCCTAGCTACACAAGCCAGATCGTTACTTATCGTTTGAGATACCATATGTCATGTAATAACCATGTGACCCAAAGGTTAAAATATTCGCATACACCAATAATCGTATAATATTCCAGGCAATGCATAAGAACCACCCACCTCAAATGCTTTCCATTTCGTAAAAATCCCCTTTTTGCTTTCACCCGAAAATCTTCGTCACCGTAATCGCACTCAACCTAGCATAGATTTGTTTGCACTTTTAATAATCTTTTACTTTTCAAGTAATGCTTTATTTTTTAACTTAAGAGCATTTGTAGATATCACTTAGGTTTATCTTAGATTTCAACAGACATGGCACATTGATCATATAACATTTCTTTCGTTACTTTTCCCTGATTGAGGATTTTGGGTCTTCAATTCATTTTCATATCTGAAGTTCTTCTAATACTTTATTAATTCTTCTTACAACACATGAAACAAGTACCTTAGTATTATTTAGATTGTTAATAATTTTTAACGAGAGCGTTAATCTCCTTTCGTTTGTCTTCTTATTTAAAGAACTTATTCTCCTTTAAATTCATTTAACATGATTTTCTAAGCAAGCAATATTTCATGAAAACATGGATTCACACATTCTTATATACTTTAATTATTGATGTATTAGAAAATTTCTTAAAAGTTTATACACGTTGGAACGATGAGGACTTACATTTTACTTAGTGTTTTGTCCCTTATAGAGTATACCAAAAGCTTCTAATGTGATTAGTGATTAACTGGAACATGAATTCTCATCTAGGTATGTTTAGTAGGTTCAAGTATTTTTTAGTTTCCTAATATTTTCATTATTCTTTCCTCTTTAAGGACACACATAGAAACATATAGTCCTTACTCTAAAACTAGCACTAAACAACACATCATTCACATGAATTCACATTACATTTGAGTGTCCTAAGTTAATCCCGTTCATATTCATCAAGTTAAGCTAGAAAAATAGTTCGTCCTAAGTTAAATAAGGAAAACGGTTTGAGGAAATCACATCTGAAGATGAGCAGTTTGCTCCTTCGGGTGTTCGTCCCCTAACTTTAACCATTTTTAAAAAAATACTAAAACACATCCATTCACCATGTGAATTATACAGAAGGTACCTTTTTTAATTTAATTCACATATAAAAATTTTTTCATGCCATTTGGTTTAAGAAAATATGAGTTCTAAGTTCGTTTCCAAAATGTGACACTACTTTCCAGAAGTTCACAGTATGTGCGTGGTGCCAAAAATAACTTTGTTAAAACTATTTATACTCGTGTAAAAATCATGGAAAAATTCATGGAGAAATTCTGTATTATTTTATCATAATTTTTATAAAATTCAAACTTGATTCGAAAGATACATTTTTTCCCATGAAATTGAAAAATATAACAGTTTCGTCACACATTCTTTAAAAATTCACAACTTATCAAAGAACATTCCAAATTGACTCAAACCATGACAAAGTGGAAGCTAACTTCATCTACTTTCATGAAATATAAAAAATTTTCCAAAATACATAGAATTTCGAGTTCTCATATTTGTACAGAAGTTTCATAACAATGTTCACAGTGTGATATTTGTGCATACTTTCACTTGTATTTCCTATTCACAACTATCATGCCACTAAAATTTTAACAACTTAATACACATCATTCAAGACCCCATTTAGCATGTATTTGAACATTAAAAAGTAATATAGCCCTAAGGTTTCATGATTTCTAAACAAGCAACAATAACAACAACATTTCAAGACAAAAAAATTATATTAGCTATATTTTGAGTAGAAGGGTTTTAAAACCTTTGTCGACTTTTATTCTAAATCTAGAGGGCCTTATTATCTCTTCAATCTCTTAGTTCTTGATGTGGATGAGGGCTCCTTGCAAGAAATTCCTTGTTTTGAGCTAAAACAAAACAAGAGATAAAGTTAGAAGATTAAGACGTAAATTTTCATGAATTTGAAAGAGAGAGGGGGAAGAATGACTCATTTTTTACTTGGGGATGGTTTAAAACCTTCACACCAACACTTAGGGAAGTTTGGGGCTTGATATTGAAGTTCTTCTATGGTTGGAAATGGAAGAAACAATTTCTTCTCCCTTGAAATAGAAAGGGCCAAAACTTGGGAGAGGAGAGGGAAAATAATGATCTTTTCTTTATTTCTTTTGGGATTCTTTTGCAAATGAATGCAGGGGGTTTCAAGATAATAATATAGGAGGGGGAGAGGGCTGTGTGTTCGGCAGAATAGAGTAAGGGAAAATGAGAGTAGGTAGGATAGGTCTGGTAGGTATGACTAGCTTTTTGGACTGCTTTCCCCAGCAGTTTAGGGCGGTCAAAGTGGGTCCAGGAGCAGGCCAATTGGTTTGCTTATTATTCTTGGACACAGTGTAGTTTTCGGTATTGAAATCGGGTGTTCTTTGGCTACATTTTGGGTTCCGAAAATTAATGTTTTTGCTCATTTTATTATCCGAAAGTTTAGTTTTTTATTTCTTTTATTAAAATTGACATTTAACTTCATTTTATCAATTTCGTCTTGTGTAGGGTTCAAATTTATGTTGGGAAAATAGGGGTGCCCGGAATCTATTCGGGATGAAACTTAAATACGAATTTAAATTCAATTATTACTAGCATGAATTAATCCTAACTAATTCAAATAATAATTCCAACAATAAATTTAACATCATGCATGTTGAATTAATTCACATAAAATCTAGGCGGAATAAACAAGAATTTATGTGACTTACGTACCTCTTGTAGACTTGGCCTTTGAATAAATGAGACAATCACGATCATGCTTTATCAACCCAAAAACCTTTCCCTTTCGCCTTACTTGATCACCGGTTGGAGATGCTTTCAAGTAATTTAAATAACTAAGGAAAAATAAAAATATATATGCTCTTGATTTTTCCAACACATGGATTTATGTACTTGGGGATGAAATAATCACCCCCTAATTATAATGAAGTGGCCGCAATTTTTAGGATTATTTGGGCTTGGAGAAAATCTTTTCTTAGTCTCTAAGAAATCTTAAATATATCTCATATATTCTTTTCTCCATAATAAAATATTCCACAAAAATCTCACACTCCTTATTTGACTTGTAATTTTCGAATTTTATTGAACAAGAATCCAAGATTTGGATCTCCTCGAATATATGAGATAATCTTGTATTGCAAGAATACTTATCTTCCATAATATCTTTTCAAGAAAATCAACAAGATCTTTTCTTACTCCACATAAGTAATTTTCGAAAATTACACTTGAAAAATCAGCATAATATTATCTGTTTATTTTAATCACCTTATCATTATTGGACTACTTAATGGGCTACTTGAGGGGCCTTTAAGGAGAATTAAGATTGGACTTAATGGACTTCTGAATTTCAATATTGAGCCTCAATATAATTCAATCCATTAATATTAATTATTACCACTAATAAATTAATATTGCACTATCCATCTTAATCCATATTACGATAATATGGGCTCCCGATTATTATTTCCCGCGTTTAAGATTATCAAGTCCATTAATTAATTAAGCTTCTGAATAGCTCTAAATTAATTAATATATTTCACCTTGGAGTAAAGACAGCTCAACATTATTATCCGTACCGAAGAAACTGATTCTTCACTTGCAAGATTTGGTACGATAAAACTTCTGAGCCCACCAATGGGACTAATCACACGAGCCGTACTCGCACGCGTTTCTCCGTATTAAATCATAGCAACCGTCGTATGATTAATATTACTGCCCAAAGTACAAGGTTCGAAGTCACAATGATTCTCACCAAACATGAATCAAAGCAGTAACCATTAAGCACACACGGTCCTATTTAAGTGACGGAGATTAAGAAATCAACAACCACCGAGGTCTAATTCTTCATATTTCATAACAGAAGAATTTATCCTCGCTGTAGGTCCTTTTCAACACATACTAAATGTGCTAGTGAAATCTCTTAGGTCGATCTTTCACGGCGGATTGTTCAATTCCTTCCACCAAGACAGACCAACAGTCGTGCTCCAACACAGTGCATTTCACGCTAAGGTGGGATGATTTCCACTCTTAACTGAGTTTAACATTCAATGTTATGAACGAACTAATAAACTTCGCTCACAGGCGATAATTATGCATAGGAAGTGGTAGAGCAAAATGCGATGCTTTGTTACAACATATTCAACCAGTATATTTCTAATTATACATAAACTCGACCGGCTTTTATTTAAGTAGCAAAACTAAGAACATTTATTTATTTCACAATATCTCAACAAGGTACAATGTTGCATCTTCATCATTCTTCCACACCAGATTCGACATCTGAAACAATGTATAGGGGAAGGGGTGGGTGTCTCAAATACACTCAGTGAAACAATCTCAATGATTGCACTGTTAAAAGGCATATGCAAATAACACATAACATGGAAATGTAACTTGTGCTCACATAATACGGGCCATGTGTCGACGTAACCTGGACCATCCGGGTCAACGGGTTCGGAAACATCTAGCCGTACAATTAAACAAGACATGAAATGTATTATCATATCACGGGCATCACCCGACTTGGTATGCATGTTATATTCACGGGCATCACCCGGCTTGGCATGAAAGTTAGATTTACGGGAATCACCCGACTTCGCATGAAAGTTAGATTCACGGGCATCACCCGGCTTAGCATGCAAGTTAGATTCATACAATCTTCACATTGGTTACATAACTATGACATATATCAATCACATATCACATTTTAGCATAACAATCATAACATTGAATGTTAAACTCAGTTAAGAGTGGAAATCATCCCACCTTAGCGTGAAATGCACTGCCCTGACGATGATTTCATAACCATCCTTCGAGGATTAGCACACCAATTTAGGGGTAACCCTGCACAACCTGCCCCACCGCCACAACCTGCACCTAGAGGGGAAACAATATCAGTTATCGAACAATTTAGACGTTTCAAACCGCCTGTCTTTAATGGGAAGGAAGATCCTGCTGAAACGGAAGTATGGTTGAGATTGTTAGAGAATATCTTCGCTCATTTTGAGTGCACCGATGTTCAGAAGATTTCTTGCACGGTATTTCAATTTACTAAAGAGGCTGATTATTGGTGGGAAGTTTATTGTCGCACACAAACCCCTGAACAGAGAGCCGCTATGACTTGGCTCAACTTTAAGGAAATTGTTATCCAGAACTATATGCCGCAATCGTATCAAGATCGTAAGGAAAGCAAATTTCTTTTTCTGAAGCAAGGATCAATGACAGTACTGGAGTATGAACGCCAGTTCAACCAACTTTCTAGGTATGCCACCCATCTTTTGAATACTGAGGCAAAAAAGGCAAGACGATTTGAGAAGGGCCTATGTCATGAGATTAGTACAATCCTAGCGGGACAGGACGTTATGACCTTTGCAGAAGCTTTTACTAGAGCTCAAGAAATTGAGTCTCGTATGAAGAATGAGAATGCCAACAAAAGGATGGTGGAAATTCCAATAAAAAGAAAATGGGAAGACTCAAATGTAGGAGAAGATAATAATAATTTTCATAAAAGACAAGATAATGGAGGAGAAGATTATGCATCACTAAAAAGAAAGACTAATCCACCCTGCTCCAAGTGCGGGAAAAACCACCTAGGAGAATGCTTGTATAGGTCAGGCATTTGTTATCGTTGCAGAGTAGCAGGACATAATGCAGTAAATTGTCCAAAATTTAGTACTAAGGAGAAGGAAAATGCCAGACCAGCTCGTATTTTTGTCATGACAAAACGAAAAGCTGCAAATGAGTCAATGATGATCACAGGTATACACATATACCCATACAGTTAGAAATTAGAGCTACCAATTCATTTATTTCTACTCGTACTTTTGATAAAATAGACCATAAACTTGATATAGATATATTCAACGTTATATAAGTCGGGAAGAATTAGAAACCTGAATTTCGAGGACGAAATTTTTAAAAGGTGGGTAGTTTGTAACACCCCAAAATACTATAAGAATTATTAATGCTTATATGTTATTAATTTTATAATTTATGTATTAAATTTAAATACTAAGATTGATTAATCTCCTAATGTAATTATAATATAATGTATATTTAATAATAATAAAAAGTGTGGTGATAATTTATTTTTACGTAAGGAGAAATAAAAAAAAACAACATTTCAGCAGTAGTCATTTGAGTTATTCAAATAACTATGTATTAATAATATTTAAAATAAAAAAAAATAGTAATATAAAAGATGAGAAGAAAATAGGATAATTATGTATACTAATTTTAATTAAAAAAATAAAAATAAAAGACACGGCAGATAAATATGGTGAAAAGGAATTCAGATGAACTCCCCCGAAAACTTAACTCTGAAGGAAAATAAAAAGGTAATATCTTCTTTTCTTATCCTTCTTTTTAAACTTTTCCTTTTACTTTCTTCTTCGCCGCCGTGCTCGGTCGCCGGCATTTACCGGAATTAATCGTACAATATACCGAAATGATCGTAGTAACTCGTAGATTCTAGAAATGAAGTCGTCTTATTGATTCGGCGCTTGTAGCGTCGTGAATTTGTTGTTGAAAGTCCGAAAATTCGGAATATTTTCATATTTTCCTCCGACCGCCGCCGTCGCTCCGGTGAACGATAGGTGACGAGCCTTATACCGTTTTGAAGCCTGTAATGCGTAGATTATAGTTATGTCTTCAATTTGTAAAATCACTGTAGGAATAGTCTGGAATTTTAGTTGGAAATTGACGTTTTAAACTTATTTTCATTGTAAATTTTGAAATTCTGTTTGTTGTTGGAATTGGGTGCAGTGAAAGGTATAGGCTTGATTTTTTGTTGTAAATGGTGAGAAATAGGCGAAACGGTCATGAAATTATAGCTTTGAAGCTTCGGCAATTGCAGCAATGGCCGTTGCCGATCGACGACGCTTTTCGGTGTCCGATTGTTTCGTATTTTTAGTGGAAAAGGTAGCCGAGATCGTAAGGATTCCAACGGTGTTTTCAGTTTTGCGATTGGAGGTGTAAAACTCCGAATAGGACCTATTTGTATAAAAGGTTATAAGTTTAGGGGATGCCAAAGAGAATTAGATTAAGTTTAGGGACCATTTTGCAAATAATAAAGTTTTGGTCAGGTTTGACCGGTCAACTGGTCAAAGGTCAACTGTATTAAAATTACAATTTTGCCACTCATTTTCAAATGCTCGTAAAATCTTCGTTTTTTATCCGATTCGATCCAAACCAGTGTCAAAATGTTTTAAATTCAAAACCCTACAATTTAGTATTAAAGTTGGGTGAGACAAAACCTGGTAAAATGACTATTTTACCCCTGAACGGTTACGAGTCCTAAATTCTCGTTTTAATTCCAAATTCTTCGTTTTAAGTCTGTTTTAGCTCTAACGAGTTTCATTGTACTTCCAATAAGCCTCTTAAACAATAAGAGCCCTAGAATATATATTTTGACTATCAGATAAATTAATCAAACTTTAGAAAATGACTAATTTACCCTTCAATCTCTGAATGAAATCTAATGGTCATAAAACCCTAGAAAATCACTTATTATAGTTATAATTAGTTAATTATTATTCAGTAGTAGCTCTTTTGAGATATCTAAGCATCTGATATTGATTGTAGGGCCATAGGAAGGTTGTGAACCATAGAAAGCAGTCGTGCTCCAACACAGTGCATTTCACGCTAAGGTGGGATGATTTCCACTCTTAACTGAGTTTAACATTCAATGTTATGAACGAACTAATAAACTTCGCTCACAGGCGATAATTATGCATAGGAAGTGGTAGAGCAAAATACGATGCTTTGTTACAACATATTTGTTACACCCGATATTTTACTACCCGACCCATCGGGTATCAGATACAGACCCACTGCTGTGGCGGGCTCGGAGGAGAACAGTCCTCCGGCCGGTCAGGCAAGACGGACAGGAACCCAGACGCTGCCCGACCTAAGCCTCTGGGATCGGCCGGGAAGGGTACTTATAATCCACACGCCAGTATATCGGGCGGCCAGCGACGAGCCTCTGTGCAGGTACTCTACCCGCCTTCCCGCAAATGACCCACCGGGGCATTTTCGCCCGGACTCGCTTCCCGGTACCCGAGTACCCGTCTACCCGACACCAGGCCACGCCAGCTGTGAGAGGACGTCGAGTGCCATCAATCCAGAGGATGTGACAGGGTCAAAGAGGGTAGTTGAGGCCAGGTCCAATCACCTCAGGGGTGACAGTGCCACGTGGCGTCTCCTCATTGGTTCGTAGGGGAGGCTGTAGCCACTCATCACCTTCCAGCTAGGAGCAGGAGGGGCCCACGAGTCCACCTACCAAGCTTGGGGAACCCCCCACTTTGATCATTATAAATAGGGCTTTGAATGCCAATTTGTAACACACATCACATTTATTGCAAAAACATACTTGAGAGCTCATTTACTCTCGCATTTATTGCTCTCTGTCATCATTAATATAAAATCCTACCCGCTAGGAACCCGGCAGCGAGATCCGTCATAAATCGCTGTCAACATTTTGGCGCTAGAAGGAGGGTGACTAATATCGAAGTACACTCGGTTTCATTTATCTAGTCACCTCGAACAAAACCTCACCCACTTTCATTCCGAAAAATGACCACTTCAAGGGCCACACGAACCCAGCACCAAGCCGAGGATATCGGCGAAACCGCCACTCCGGCTCCGGCCACGGCGGAGACCCTTCAGGGTCCTTTCGAGTTCTTGTCGGCCATAAGGACTCCGGAGGACCTCCAGGCCGCAAGGGCCATGATCGAGCGCCGTCAGGCCGAGATCGACGCCGCTCCTATCCGCACTCACCGACCAGGAAAGGAGCCAGCCCGAAGCAGGGCCACCTGCCAGCCCCGGCAGGAGCAAGAAGCGGCCAGGAGGGCCGCCAGCAACCCCCGGCCTCAGAATCTAAAGAGGCGCCTCGACGAGGAGGCCGACTCACAGCGGGCTTCTCGCCGACCGGCGGGATCGGTCTTCTCCCGGTTGGGAACCCAGGCTCGGGGAGCTGCCCGACCTTGTGAATCCAACGCCAGCTCCAGGCCCCGGGAGCGAGAACAGGCACGGTCTCCCAGGCGTCACAACGACACGGCCCCGAGGCCGTCGGTCCGTGACCGTTTGGGGGACAACCCTCGTCCCCGTTCTCCCCCCGCGGCCGACAACGCCATGGCCGCCATCCTAAAAAAGGTCTCGGACCTTGAGGCCAAGCTCGAGAGGCGGGACGGGCAACATCATGTCCCCTACATGCCCAACTCTCCCCTCGCAGACATCTTGGTGCGGGCCCCTGCCCAGCCAAAAATCAACGTGGCCGCCGTGGGCCAATATGACGGGGAGACAGACCCCGTCACCCATCTCAGTAAATACTCCACCTACATGATCTCCATGGGGGCAACAGATGCCACCCAATGCAGGATGTTCCCGCTAACCTTGGGGGACAGGGCTCACCGATGGTACTCCTCGCTTCCCGCGGGGAAGGTGGTTTCATTCCACCAACTAGGGGAACTGTTCTTGGAACACTTCTCCTCGATGGCACCGCGGATGGCCGGCGCCAACCGCATGGCCAACCTGGCCCAAGGAAAAGACGAGACTGACCGGGCGTACATCGACCGGGTAGATCGCATCATCATGGAGGGTGAGCCCGTAGGGGACGAGGTCAAGCTCGTCGGGATCATAGGCGGACTCCGCCTAAAAACCAAGCTATGGAAGTCAATGAACAAGGACTACCCCAAGTCCTACGCGGAGTTCCGGCAGCGAGCCGGAAAAATCATCTACAATGCGGACATCCTGGCACAACGGCTGGGCGAGAGCGCCCCTGCCGAGAAGGAGAAACCACGCGCCTCGGCGGGCACCACATCAAGCCGGAGGAACTTTTCCTACCGGGCTCCCCAGCCTTTCAAGCCCTTCGATTCCGTCGAGTGAAGCTGGCCGAAAAACTGTCGGCCACCCCGGAATACGTCTATGTGCAGATCCGGGACAAAAATATGATGCCCAAGGCGCGGCCATGGGTCCACAAGCCAGGGGTGCAGCTCAACCCCAACAAATACTGCCACTACCACCAAACCGTCGGGCACAACACCAGTGAGTGCCGCGACCTCCTAAAACAGCTCTGGCGACTCTTCGAGGAGGGGAAGCTAGAGGAGTTCGTGAAGAGACCGGCGGCCAGACCGGAAACTCATGCCGCTGCCCGCCCTGCTGAGCCAAACCGGGAGGCAGCCCTCATATGCCCACCGATGCCGGAACATCAAGCTCGCCGGGCAGTCAACATGCTCTCCCCGGTGGGCGGCTTTGCACCCACCACCTCGCTGTCCAACCGCAGGCAGAAGAGCGAGCTGCGGGCAATGGACAACGTCCACCAGATCGCCTTGCCGGTCAACATGACGGCAAGAGAGACGGACCTCCTCGCCTTCAAGGAGGAAGATCGCACCGGGGTCATCTACCCGAACCACGACGCCCTGGTCGTATCCGTCAACATCATGGGCGTCACTGTCCATCGCATGCTTGTCGACAACGGAGCCTACTGCAACATTCTCTTCAAGACCGCGTTCGACCAGCTGGACAGCTCCTTTGAGAAGTATGTGGAGCCATGCGACCAGGTCATCAAAGGCTTCGGCGACGCCACAGTAAAACCCTACGGGATAGTTAGACTAGCCGTAGAATTAGTTTCTAGCATAGACGCTGAGGTTAAGGCTTCGAAACAGCTCGACTTTATCATTGTCGACCAGCCGTCAACCTATAACGGGTTTCTCGGCAGGCCATTCGAGCACGAGTTCGAAGCCGCCGCCTCAGCCTTCTATTATTGTATCAAGTTCCCAACCCCCTCCGGGAAGGTTGGGACTCTTAAGGGAAATCAAAGAATGGCACGTGGATGTTTGGCGTATATCGATGTTATTTCAAATTTTGCAAATCTAGAGTATATCTGCACAATCGGGGAGGGAGACATGGAAATAGACGAAGAAATCCCACCCGCTACCCACCCAATGGAAGAAGACTCGCAAACATTTGAGGACATCCAAGTCGACCTGGAGCCAAGGCTCGGGTACGAACCCATGGAGATTGACAAAACCCTAACGGGGCAGATCGACGATCCACGCTACGGCGAACGTGGAGCCAGTCCGATCGAAGAATTAATTTCGGTCACGATGAAGAGTCGGCCAGAAGTAAGTGTTCAACTCGGTTCGTCAATGTCCGGCAAGATGCGGGCGGAGATAACCGCTTTTTTAGAAGAGAACTTAGATGTATTCGCCTGGTCCCACGAAGACATGGTCGGGATCGATCCAGCCGTATGCTCACACCAACTACACATCGATCCATCCCGCAAGCCGATCTCACAGAAAAGAAGGAAATTCGGCCCAGACAAATACGCGGTCATTGCCACCGAGGTCAAAAAGCTACTCGACAACAAACTCATCGGGATGGTCGACCCCGACGACAAGCCTCAATGGGTGTCCAACGCGGTACTCGTCAAGAAAAGCAACAACACATGGCGATTGTGCATCGATTTCACGGACCTAAACAAAGCTTGCCCAAAAGATCACTTCCCGATGCCACACATCGACCACCTGGTGGACAGCACGGCCGGGCACGAGATGCTCACTTTCATGGACGCTTTTGCCGGCTATCACCAGATCCCGATGGCCGCAGACGACCAGAAGCACACAACTTTCCTCACCGAGAAAAACATGTATTTTTGGAAGCGGATGCCATTCGGGCTCATGAACGCTGGGGCAACCTACCAGAGGCTGGTCAACCACATGTTCCACGATCAAATCGGGGCGACCATGGAGGTATATATCGACGACATCGTCGTCAAGAGCGAGAAGAAAGAAGACCACCTCACACACCTAGCCGAAACTTTCGAGATCTTGCGAAAATATCGGATGAGGCTCAACCCGAAAAAGTGCAGTTTCGGCGTCGAGTCGGGCAAATTCTTGGGGCACATGGTCACCCAGCGGGGAATCGAGGCAAACCCGACCAAGGTACAGGCGATCCTCGACATGAGCCCTCCCCGCACGGTGAAGGAGGTACAGAAGGTGACGGGCAGCCTGGCCGCTCTCAGCCGTTTCATCTCCCGCATGGGGGACCGATGCAAGCCTTTATTCGACAGCATGCGGAAGGGGAAACTCAACTGGACTCCCCAGAGTCAGCTCGCTTTCGATAATTTGAAAGCATACCTGTCAAACGCCCAGGTGTTGGCCAAGCCCGTCCCCGGCGAGAAGCTTTTCTTGTACTTGGCGGCGTCGGACTCAGCTCTCAGCGCCGTGCTAGTGCGGGCTGAGGGGCAGGCACATCTGCCAATCTACTATGTCAGCCAGACACTTCACGACGCCGAGCTGCGGTACCCACCCCTGGAAAAGTTAGCATACGCCCTAGTAATGAGCGTACGCAAGTTACGCCCATACTTTTTTGATCACCAAGTAGAAGTACTGACAACAATGCCACTCCGCCAAGTACTACATCGGCCAGACACGGCGGGCAGATGCCTCAAGTGGGCTGTGGAGATCGGGCAATTCGGAGTCACATACGCTCCCCGAACATCTATTAAAGGCCAAGCAATGGCCGACTTCATAGTCGAGCTCACTCACCCGGAGGCGATGTCCAAGATCGAGCAACCACCTTGGAAAATGTACGTTGACGGATCCTCCACAACCACGCGGGCAGGCGCGGGAATTGTCCTTCTCAGCCCGTCCGGCCAGTCATTCACAACAGCCATAAGATTCGGTTTCCACGCGACCAACAATGAGGCCGAGTACGAAGCCTTAATCAACGGCCTGGAAATGGCCATGGCCATGGGAGTAAAGAGACTCCAGGTCTACAGCGACTCGCAGCTCGTTACATGTCAAATCTCAGGAGAATACGAGGCGCGCAGCGACAGGATGTTGGCCTACCAGGGATTAGCAAAGAACTTGCTCGAAAAATTCGACCAGGTGTGCATAGAGGTGGTACCCCGACTCGATAATACTCAAGCAGACGCACTCGCCCGCCTCGCAACATCCGAAGGGGCAGCCGACATGTCCCAGATCACAGTTACTTACCTGACCGCCCCTACGAGTTCGAACCAGCGGGTGAGTAGCCTGGGGCAAGCGGAAGACAGCTGGATGACCCCAATCCTGAAATACCTCCGTGATGGCCAACTCCCAGTCGACCGGGTAGCGGCAAGACAGTTGCAGCTCCGGGCGGTACGGTACACGACCATCGGGGACCAGTTGTACAAACGAGGCTTCGCCCTGCCCCTCCTAAAGTGCGTGACGCAGGAGCAGGGAAGGAAGATCTTGGTCGAAATCCACGAAGGACGCTGCGGGAACCACGCCGGCGGCCAGGTGCTCGCCCAGAAGGTCATCCGACAGGGATATTTCTGGCCCACCCTGAAGAAGGACGCAATCGACTACGCACGGGCATGCCACAAGTGTCAAATCTATTCGCCGGCAATCCATCAGGCCCCAACCGAGCTCACCTCAATCCTGAGCCCGTGGCCGTTCGCAAAGTGGGGGATCGATCTCATTGGCCCTTTGCCTACGGCCCCGGGCAGCGTCAAGTACGCAATCGTCGCAGTGGATTACTTCACCAAATGGGCGGAGGCGGAATCACTGAAAACGATCGACCAGGAACACGTGATCAGGTTCATCTGGCGCAACATAATCTGTCGATTCGGCCTCCCACAGATAATCATTTCGGACAACGGGAAACAGTTCGACGGGCTAGAGATGGAAAGATTCTGCCAGAAGCACAAGATCAAGAGGTTATTCTCGTCACCCTACCACCCCCAGTCGAACGGACAGGTCGAGGCGGTGAACAAGATAATCAAACACACGTTGAAGACGAGGCTGGAGGAGAGCAAGGGAACATGGGCAAGCAAGCTACCCGAAGTGTTATGGTCATACAGAACGACGTGTCGCACCGCAACCGGGGAGACTCCTTTTGCTCTGGCCTTCGGAACAGAGGCAGTCATCCCGGCTGAAGTCGTCATCCCGAGCCTCCGCACCTCACAACCCGTGGGGACCGAGAACGACCAAGCCATGCTAAACGAGTTGGACCTGCTGGAGGAGAGAAGGCTGTCCGCAGAACAAAGAAACATAGCTTACAAACGCCGGGCTGAAAAATACTTCAACTCGAAGATCAAGATCAGGGAGTTCGAAACCGGGGACCTGGTACTCAGACGGACGGTCGGGCAGCCCAAGGGGGCATTTGGTCCGAATTGGGAGGGACCCCTAAAGGTCTCCAGCCGCCTCGCCAATGGAGCCTACGAGCTGGAAAGCCTTGAGGGCAACCCGGCCCAATACCCTTGGAACGCCTCCCTACTCAAAAAGTACTACCAATAGGAGCTCATTGTAGTCGCTACTCAAAGCGCAAACTTGTAAAAACATTTAAGCGGTTGGTAAAACAATCCCATCTTCGTGAAGTCGCTGCCCGATATTCGGCTATAGCACTTCATTAATTAATCTGTTGGTTAATTCTTTAAGCGGTTGTTAAATCAATCCCATCTTCGTGAAGTCGCTGCCCGACATTCGGCTATAGCACTTCATTAATTAATCTGTTGGTTAATTCTTTAAGCGGTTGTTAAATCAATCCCATCTTCGTGAAGTCGCTGCCCGACATTCGGCTATAGCACTTTATTAATTAATCTGTTGGTTAATTCTTTAAGCGGTTGTTAAATCAATCCCATCTTCGTGAAGTCGCTGCCCGACATTCGGCTATAGCACTTCATTAATTAATCTGTTGGTTAATTCTTTAAGCGGTTGTTAAATCAACCCCATCTTCGTGAAGTCGCTGCCCGATATTCGGCTATAGCACTCCATTAATTAATCTGTTGGTTAATTCTTTAAGTGGTTGACAAATCAATCCTATCTTCGTGAAGTCGCTGCCCGATATTCGGCTATAGCACTCATTAATTAATTCTTTGGTTAAATCTATTGCCCGATTACGTTATTTACCCGGCCGATAAAACTAAAAGTTCAAGGAGACAAGCGAAATGAGGGGCAAAGCAATTTCATTAGAGGAAAAGAGAAAGTACAAGACGGCCAGCGGCCAGCAAACTTAACAAAAACAAAAGAAAAGAAAATTATGGATGCGCCTCGTCCACCGCCCCCAGGTCCTCATTCGCCTCCTCGTCGGCGATCGGATAAAGGAAAGTCGCCGGGTCGCCGAGGAACGACAAATCCAGCCCGCGATCGACCAAGTCCTTGAGCGTGATAGCATAGTCCGAGGAGGGAGGATTGGACTCGACGTAACTCTTCAAGTCGGCCAGAGGCCCGGAGTAATCGGCCTGGGGATTTTGGCGGAGTAGGGAGCGAATCGAGTCGGCGTATGCATTGATATACACCATGGACCCAGCCGACTCGCCCTCAGCGGCCAATCGAGCACGCTCGGATTCCAGGCGTCTCTCCGCCTCCGCCGCGAGAGCCTCCTTGGCTTGGCGGACTTCTTCGGCCGTCCTCGCCTCGGCCTCAGCGCGTCTCCTCCCCTCCTCCTCGAGGACGGCCTCCAGTTCCGCCCGACCCGCTCGGCCGGCCTCCAGCTCTTCCCGGAGTTTCTTGACCTCCTCTTCCAGGCGAGTAGCTTCGTCCCGCTTCGTCTGGAAGGCCGCCCTGTAGGAGGAGGCAGTCCGCATCTCCCGCTCGTATTCGAGCATGATGCCCTCCATGGCGATGGCGTTGCGGGAGGTACGGATGGCTGCCGCCCTCATCCGATCGGCGAGCGGGACGGTCCTCGCAGCCTTCTGGCAGTTGAGGGTCCAGGACCGGGGAAGGTTGAGCACGGCGCGGCGCAGTTCCTCCGGCCAAGTCTCGGGCACGGCCTCCGAGTACGGAGGTTCCTGCGAGCGCAGGAATTGAAGAACCTCGGGCGGGGGCAGAGGCTCCGGCCTGCGTAAACACGGGAAGAGAAGGCATGTTAAGAAAAAATCCTACATCGAGAAAACGGCTAGAAAACTTAGAGAAGGAAGCATAATACTTACGTGAGGTTATTACCCCAGCCGAGGAATGAGAAGTCGCTGCGGTCGCGGGCAGGGGAGGCAGGTCCCCCTAAGGTCGCCTCGACTGTGCCGGCCACAAGCCCGCCAGTCACCGGGTCCAAGTTGACCGTCACCATGGCCGGATCGACGGATGTCTGGCCTTCGACCCGGGCCTTCTTGGACGGGCGCTGCCCGTCAGTCGGGGAGGAGGATGACGGGGGCGCCGGAGCCGCGGGCGGGCTACGAATCACCACCCCTGCGGCACGGACGGCTCCCCGCTTCGCCAGCTTGGCCAGGGCGTTCTTTTTGGGCGCCATGTCGACGGTTTCCTCGGACGAATCGACGTTCACGATCGGGATGGTAGCCTGGCCGGCCTCGGCTGCGGGCCTCGGGGAATCGGCCCGGGAGGTCGATGGCGTGGAAGATTCAGCCGGGAAGCGTTGCTCTGCGAGAAAAGGGACAAGATCAGAAATCGAGCAGCGAGAACGAGTATAAGGAGAGTCGGGCAGGAAAAGAATCTTACCACCAAAATCCAAATGGTGCGGGAAAGTCTGGAGTCCGGAGAGCCTTCTGTACTCGTCGTCGTTGAGAAGTTCGACGTCGCGGTTGTCCACGCTCTCGGATCTCACCAAGGCTAGCGCCTGCCTAAAATCGTCGGTCAGGTCGGCTTGATTTGGAACCGTGCAACCTGCACAATGAAAGAAGAATTAGATCAGTACTAAGAAACGAAGAAAAAGTCAGTGTTTACCTCGACGATCGCGCTCCCGATATTCTCGTGGAACCGGGATGGTGCGCCCGTCAATGCCGACGCTCTCCCAGGCGCCGCCGACCCACCACCACCTTTCCTGCCAGTGCGTCACCTTCGACGCGATCCCGAAGACAATGGCATCCCCACCCCGGGGCTTCACGGAGTAATACCCGTGGTTCATTCGCCCGACCGAGGCCACGGTGTAGTACAGGTAGTTGAGCTCGGACGGGGTGGGCATACGGTGTAGCCCGCGCCGGCCAAGAGCGACCATTGCCCCCAGGATGTAGCTCCACCCATTCGGGGTGATCTGGGTGATCGATAGATTCCAGGCCGCGAGTAGCTTGGAGACGGCCGGGTGAAGCGGGAAGCGAAGCCCGGCATGTAGTGTGTCCGCATTTATGGCAATGAGGCCTTCCGGAGGCTGGTCGGCCCGTTCATTCTCCCGGGGAGCGTAGAAAAAGACGTCTGAGGGCGCCTGGAAGGTCCAATACAATTCCTTCACGTCGGCGTCCGGGGGAAGGCAGCTAGGGCGGCGAGAGGCCCCGAAGTCGGTGTCCTGGGCTTCGAGGTATGCGCGGGGAGGGCGCTTCCGCACGAACCGGCTCATGTACTTCGAGTGGTCGAACCCGATGAGCCGGCTGTCCGCGTAGTCAATCTGGTCGGGCACGGCTTCCCGCTCGAATAAGAAATCTTCGGCCCGGGGCGGGTAGGCGGAGACCGGGGAAACGCTTAGGGCTTCCCCCTCTCGCTGGGGACTCATCCCCTCCAAATCATCCGCGAAAGCATCCACATCCGTGGAATTGCCCTCGCCCTCTCTGGCGGCGGCGCGGGACGTCCCTTCCCCGGCCGGCTGGAAAGGCCTCTCGGCATCGGCAGCGGCACGGCGGCGGAAATGATAAGCGTCGGCGGCGCCGGGGCTCTCGACGGAATCGCTCATGACGGAAATAAAGTAAGGAGGAGGAGTGTCGACGAAAGAAGCAAGAAATTACCTTAGGACGCAGAAAAGACCGCCGGAATCTGGAGAGTTCGCCGGAATCTGAGGAATTCGCCGGAGAACTTGAAAAACCTTAAAGGGGGGCACGAGTTTGCAAGAGTGGGAAAATGAGAGAATGGGCTGGGAGCCCCTATTTATAGAAGGAAAAGGAGGGACTAAACAGCAAGAAAACGGGGTCGAAAATGAAATTAAACAAAGTTCGGGGGGGCGAATGGGGGTCACGCGCGCAGCGGTTGGGGAGCAGGTTCGGCGGACGTGACCCCTGGATTTCTGCGCATCAGTCACGCCATCCCGTGACGTCAGCAGGCGCAGCAGACGAGGCGTCGTCTTGGAAATCGAAACGTCACCCCCACTATTCAAATTCAAAATCAAAATGGTCTGCAGTTCGACCAGCCCGCCACCCGGCGGCTGCGGCCCCCGTTGTCGGGCTGGTGGGGCAATTGTTACACCCGATATTTTACTACCCGACCCATCGGGTATCAGATACAGACCCACTGCTGTGGCGGGCTCGGAGGAGAACAGTCCTCCGGCCGGTCAGGCAAGACGGACAGGAACCCAGACGCTGCCCGACCTAAGCCTCTGGGATCGGCCGGGAAGGGTACTTATAATCCACACGCCAGTATATCGGGCGGCCAGCGACGAGCCTCTGTGCAGGTACTCTACCCGCCTTCCCGCAAATGACCCACCGGGGCATTTTCGCCCGGACTCACTTCCCGGTACCCGAGTACCCGTCTACCCGACACCAGGCCACGCCAGCTGTGAGAGGACGTCGAGTGCCATCAATCCAGAGGATGTGACAGGGTCAAAGAGGGTAGTTGAGGCCAGGTCCAATCACCTCAGGGGTGACAGTGCCACGTGGCGTCTCCTCATTGGTTCGTAGGGGAGGCTGTAGCCACTCATCACCTTCCAGCTAGGAGCAGGAGGGGCCCACGAGTCCACCTACCAAGCTTGGGGAACCCCCCACTTTGATCATTATAAATAGGGCTTTGAATGCCAATTTGTAACACACATCACATTTATTGCAAAAACATACTTGAGAGCTCATTTACTCTCGCATTTATTGCTCTCTGTCATCATTAATATAAAATCCTACCCGCTAGGAACCCGGCAGCGAGATCCGTCATAAATCGCTGTCAACAATATTCAACCAGTATATTTCTAATTATACATAAACTCGACCGGCTTTTATTTAAGTAGCAAAACTAAGAACATTTATTTATTTCACAATATCTCAACAAGGTACAATGCTGCATCTTCATCATTCTTCCACACCAGATTCGACATCTGAAACAATGTATAGGGGAAGGGGTGAGTGTCTCAAATACACTCAGTGAAACAATCTCAATGATTGCACTGTTAAAAGGCATATGCAAATAACACATAACATAGAAATGTAACTCGTGCTCACATAATACGGGCCATGTGTCGACGTAACCTGGACCATCCGGGTCAACGGGTTCGGAAACATCTAGCCGTACAATTAAACAAGACATGAAATGTATTATCATATCACGGGCATCACCCGTCTTGGTATGCATGTTATATTCACGGGCATCACCCGACTTGGCATGAAAGTTAGATTTACGGGAATCACCCGACTTGGCATAAAAGTTAGATTCACGGGCATCACCCGGCTTGGCATGCAAGTTAGATTCATACAATCTTCACATTGGTTACATAACCATGACATATATCAATCACATATCACATTTTAGCATAACAATCATAACATTGAATGTTAAACTCAGTTAAGAGTGGAAATCATCCCACCTTAGCGTGAAATGCACTGTGTTGGAGCACGACTGCTTTCTATGGTTCACAACCTTCCTCTGGCCCTACAATGAATATCAGATGCTTAGATATCTCAAAAGAGCTACTACTGAATAATAATTAACTAATTATAACTATAATAAGTGATTTTCTAGGGTTTTATGACCATTAGATTTCATTCAGAGATTAAAGGGTAAATTAGTCATTTTCTAAAGTTTGATTAATTTATCTGATAGTCAAAAGATATATTCTAGGGCTCTTATTGTTTAAGAGGCTTATTGGAAGTACAATGAAACTCGTTAGAGCTAAAACTAGGGATGTTAAATGGGGCCGCGGGCTGGCGGGCTAGCCCGTTTAGCCCTGAACCGTACAGGGTTAGGTCCGAGGGGTCTAATAGACCGTTTAAAAACCGGTCTTTTTTGGTAGCCCACCGGTTTACTGGGCTGGCCCGTTAGCCCGATTTTTTTTTATTATTCTTTTTTACCTTAAGTTAGTCAATACTAAGTATGTTAAACTTATTTCTTACATTAAGTTTTCCATATTTAATAACTAATTTATATTTTTTTATATATTTTAGAAGATGATGATGATGATGTTGGTGAATTGGTGATGATTTGGAAGATAATGTTATATCATTGTCCAAGGAAGGATCGAATGCCGAAGATTGAAGAGATTTGAGATATTTATATTAAATTCTGAATATTTTTAATTCTTGAACTTTATCAATAATGTTTGATTATTTTTTTTATCAATTATGAACTTTATGAACAATTTTTTTAACAATGTTTAAATTTTTTTAGTTTAAATGGTAGCGTATTATAATTATAAATCTATATTTTTTATTAAAAATTATTTTTTTAATTTTTTTTTCCGGAGCCTGTTAATGGCCCGTTTAGCCCGCGGACCGCTAGGGATAGGGTTAGGTTTTGAATGTTTGTGGACCGATTAAAATGAACCAATAAGGCCCGAAACCGTTTAGGCCCGCAGCCCTATAGGGTTAGGGCTAGCCCGTTTAACATCCCTAGCTAAAACAGACTTAAAACGATCAATTTCGAATTAAAACGAGAATTTAGGACTCGTAACCGTTCAGGGGTAAAATAGTCATTTTTACCAGATTTTGTCTCACCCAACTTTAATACTAAATTATAGGGTTTTGAATTTAAAACATTTTGACACTGGTTTGGATTGAATAGGATGAAAAACAAAGATTTTACGAGCATTTGAAAATGAGTGGCAAAATTGTAATTTTAATACAGTTGACCTTTGACCAGTTGACCGGTCAAACGTGACCAAAACTTTATTATTTGCAAAATGGTCCCTAAACTTAATCTAATTCTCTTTGGCATCCCCTAAACTTATAACCTTTTATACAAATAGGTCTTATTCGGAGTTTTACACCTCCGATCGCAAAACCGAAAACACCGTTAGAATCCTTACGATCTCGGCTACCTTTTCCACTAAAAATACGAAACAATCCGACACCGGAAAGCATCGTCGATCGGCAACGGCCATTGCTGCAACTGCCGAAGCTTCAAAGCTATAATTTCTTGGCTGTTTCGCCTATTTCTCACCATTTACAACCAAAAATCAAGTCTATACCTTTCACTACACCCAATTCCAACAACAAACTCTTCGATTTCATACAAAGATAGAATTCCAAAATTTACAATGAAAATAAGTTTAAAACGTCAATTTCCAACTCAAATTCCAGACGATTCCTACAGTGATTTTACAAATTGAAGACATAACTATAATCTACGCATTACAGGCTTCAAAACGGTATAAGGCTCGTCATCTATCGTTCACCGGAACGACGGCGGCGGCCGGAGGAAAATATGAAAATATTCTGAATTTTCGGACTTTCAACAACAAATTCACGACGCTACAAGCACCGAATCAATAAAACGACTTCATTTCTAGAATCTACGAGTTACTACGATCATTTCGGTATATTGTACGATTAATTCCGATAAATACCGGCGATCGAGCACGGCGAAGAAGAAAGTAAAAGGAAAAATTTAAAAAGAAGGATAAGGAAAGAAGATATTACATTTTTATTTTCCTGCAGAGTTAAGTTTTCGGGAGAGTTCATCTGAATTCCTTTTCACCATATTTATCTGCCGTGTCTTTTATTTTTATTTTTTTTAATTAAAATTAGTATACATAATTATCCTATTTTCTTCTCATCTTTTATATTACTATTATTTTTTTTATTTTAAATATTATTAATACATAGTTATTTGAATAACTCAAATGACTACTGCTGAAATGTTATTATTTTTTTATTTCTCCTTACGTAAAAATAAATTATCACCACACTTTTTATTATTATAAAATATACATTATATTATAATTACATTAGGAGATTAATCAATCTTAGTATTTAAATTTAATACATAAATTATAAAATTAATAACATATGCAAGTTAGATTCATACAATCTTCACATTGGTTACATAACCATGACATATATCAATCACATATCACATTTTAGCATAACAATCATAACATTGAATGTTAAACTCAGTTAAGAGTGGAAATCATCCCACCTTAGCGTGAAATGCACTGTGTTGGAGCACGACTGCTTTCTATGGTTCACAACCTTCCTTTGGCCCTTTATATTTTCCTTCAGAGTTAAGTTTTCAGAAACAACACTTCATCAAAAACAGCATCGTTTGGGGTTCGGGACGACGTTTAAAATCAAACAAAAAACGCAGAACTGAAATTAATTTTTAAAAAAAATTCCATGGTCCGAGATATGGCGCGCATCGGCCTACGGAGTGGGCCCGCGCGCCACCCGGCACGGCGCCAAACAGCCACCGAGCGCGCCTAAGTGCGCTGCCGCGCCCGTCGTGTGCGGGTCGTGCGCCTCGCTCACCCCGTGCACCGGGTTTCGCCGTTCATTCTTGTTTTTCACCCCATGCATGATTTTACGTCCATGCATACGCCGCGCATGCATGCGTCGTCCGGGTACGCCGTCTTTAATTCTTCGTTCTTCATCTCGATCCGGTTACAATTTATTTTACAAAAAAATAAATACTAGATCTAGACTAGTCTATTACAATGATCAAATCAAAATAAAAACAACTAATCTACTCGTGGATTTTCTCACGAGAAAAACGAATTAGAACGAATCGAATTAAAAACAATTAATTCACACGCATGAAAAATTAACAACATTAAAACCATGACAATTGGATACCTGCAAAAAAGATCTAGCAATTCTACTATCCAATTTCAATTTAATGTTTAACAATTTAAATTCCAATTTAAAGATCAGAGCCCGAAACCGTGGCTCTGATACCAGTTGTTGGGAAAATAGGGGTGCCCGGAATCTATTCGGGATGAAATTTAAATACGAATTTAAATTCAATTATTACTAGCATGAATTAATCCTAATTAATTCAAATAATAATTCCAACAACAAATTTAACATCATGCATGTTGAATTAATTCACATAAAATCTAGGCGGAATAAACAAGAATTTATGTGACTTACGTACCTCTTGTAGACTAGGCCTTTGAATAAACGGGACAATCACGATCACGCTTTATCAACCCAAAAACCTTCTCAAGTATTTGTCTTTCGCCTTACTTGATCACCGGTGGGAGATGCTTTCAAGTAATTTAAATAACTAAGGAAAAAGAAAAATATATATGCTCTTAATTTTTCCAACACAGGAATTATGTACTTGGGGATGAAATAATCACCCCCTATTTATAATGAAGTGGCCGAAATTTTTAGGATTATTTGGGCTTGGAGAAAATCTTTTCTTAGTCTCTAAGAAATCTTAAATATATCTCATATATTCTTTTCTCCATAATAAAATATTCCACAAAAATCTCACACTCCTTATTTGACTTGTAATTTTTGAATTTTATTGAATAAGAATCCAAGATTTGGATCTCCTTGAATATATGAGATAATCTTGTATTCTAAGAATACTTATCTTCCATAATATCTTTTCAAGAAAATCAACAAGATCTTTTCTTACTCCACATAAGTAATTTTCAAAAATTATACTTGAAAAATCAGCATAATATTATCTGTTTATTTTAATCACCTTATCATTATTGGGCTACTTAATGGACTACTTGAGGGGCCTTTAAGGAGAATTAAGATTGGACCTCCTAATGGACTTCTAATTTCAATATTGAGCCCCAATATAATTCAATTAATTAATATTAATTATTACCACTAATAAATTAATATTGCACTATCCATCTTAATCCATATTACGATAATATGGGCTCCCGATTATTATTTCCCGCGTTTAAGATTATCAAGTCCATTAATTAATTAAGCTTCTGAATAGATCTAAATTAATTAATATATTTCACCTTGGAGTAAAGACAGCTCAACATTATTATCCGTACCGAAGAAACTGATTCTTCACTTGCAAGATTTGGTACGATAAAACTTCTGAGCCCACCAAGGGGACTAATCACACGAGCCGTACTCGCACGCGTTTCTCCGTATTAAATCTTAGCAACCGTCGTATGATTTATATTACTGCCCAAAGCACAAGGTTCGAAGTCACAATGATTTTCACCCAACATGAATCAAAGCAGTAACCATTAAGCACACATGGTCCTATTTAAGTGACGAAGATTAAGAAATCAACAACCACTGAGGTCTAATTCTTCACGTTTCAGAACCGAAGAATTTATCCTCGCTGTAGGTCCTCTTCAACACATACTAAATGTGCTAGTGCAATCTCTTAGTCAAGACAGACCAATCTGAGACTTACACATCGACCTTTCACGGCGGATGGTTCAATTCCATCTAGGTCGTGAAAATGTACGTTTAGTTACAAGGAAACTGTTAATGTTATCTTCCATGATCGGGTATCACCACATTAACTACAATGTAACTAGTACTATTATGAACTGTTTACAATAAATATTCAACATTCAATCATATCTAAAGCATATGCGATAAAAGAATTATTCTCATAAACAAGTGTTTGATACACGAGTTATACAAAGTAAAAGCATATTTTCACGTATAACTCCAACAATTTATTCAACGAATTCGAAATTTCGGGGTTTTAGGATTTTTCGTTTGACTTTTGGCGACAAAAGTATAATTTTGTTCGAGAATTTTCCATTAAGTTAAAGTCTTCAAATTTCCTATTCTAGGATTTTATTTTACTTCTTTTATTAGTCTGTATAAATTCGTTTCGTAGTTATAGTGCTAGGAGTGCTCTCGGTTCCGATTTTTGACCAACCATTGCATAGAAATCGATTATTAAAACTCATTACTTTTAAAAGAATAATGAATCAACAGAAATAAAATAATTATTACATAATGATAATGTTAATAGTATAAATCCTAATTTTTTTGTTCAGTGTATTACACCTAGAATACTAAACCAAACCTTAAATAGTTAGTGATAAGAGTTGGTGATATTAGTGTAAGAGGACTAGAACTCAGTAATTCTAGAGGTCACAATTTCCTAAAAGAGGAGGTCAGATCAACAGTGCACCTAGGAACGTTGGAAAAAAGTTAATTCCATGTTAAGGCATTCTCCAGTTCAACCAGGATAGTGGATGTAGGAGCTTGAGTCTCTGAACCATGCTAAACACAATGTCTTATTGTTTGCTTTCCTGCGTTCTAACTGTCATATTTATCTGAGAATTCAACATATATTTCCCAGGATTGAAATAATTATCCTGATTGCATAAATTGTGCACTGAAACTTTAACCAACAAACTTTGAATACTAAGCTAGTAAGCAATTTTTAGGAAACCTAAAACTAGTATAAAACCTTAGGGCTCACAACTTCCACACTCAGGTTTGATAAGATAATTATTCAACCGATAAACTTCATAGATGTTAGTAGATGTGTTATTTGAGTGAAACCACAATGAGCACTCTTCATTGAGCTTCTTTGGATCATGTTCTGAAGTCATAATAGACCGACTTTCAGAATCATCCTCAGGCTTGCTGAATTAGTGATTTAGGAGATCTTTTTGAAAAAGATTTGACATACGTGTATTCCCCCATACACGTATTATAGACTCGTACGGAACCAACAATGGTCTTTAAACTGTTATCTATGTTGCACGAGTGAAGAGATGCGAGTGTGGGGGTGGTACGATATGGGTATGGAAATATAGATTTTTTAAAAATTTAGGGTTTATTTATACTTTATATATATATATATATAACACCTAATATATATATATATATATATATTATATACACACACATATATATAATCAAATATAGTAACTTCGTCCTGGAGAAATTTGCACACTTGCCTTAGAGAGGGATGATAATGAATTTAAAGTTTACGTTGTTTTTTTAGGACTTATAAATATTAAAACCACGTTTGACAACTTATAATATATAGTCTTATTTATTTATACACATTATTATTTTTTCCTTATTAATTTACTTTTCTTATTTTTTTCAATCACGTGAATTTAATTTTTTTTTAGAATTTTGATTAATAAAAATATAATTGAATAACTAGAAATTATAAATTTTAAAACACTGTCTTAAAACTTTGTCTTAAAATGGGTGAGTTTTAAAGTAATAGTTTCTATCTTTCAGGTCCCTGATTGATAGTTTTATATCTTTCAGGTCTTGAATTGATAAGAAAAATATTTTAAACCCAAAATTGATAGTTTCACCATCTTTCAAACCCTGAATATACATTATTCCAAATTAAAATTACATTAAGTGTTGCATATTATACATTTGCAAACTAAAACATCTTAAGGTGAGTATGTATAGTGTGAAATTTATTCATATATAAATCATTTTGCAATATTCCCTCTGTCCAAAATAAGTTGACATAATTTTCTTTTTTGTTTACCCCATCCCGTGCAAGTAGACATATACTAAAAGGAAAGTTTCACTTTATCTTCACCATCACAAATATTCACTTTATTCATAAATGAACCACATATAATACCCTCCAACATATTTATTTTATACATAAACTACTAGTATTTCTGAAAACTCGTGTAAAGATTCTTTGTTCACCTATATTGGACGGAGGGATTACTTTTTAGTAGAACAACTCATAAGTCATAACCATTAGTGAGAACAACTAATACCCTTTAATGAAAATAACTCATACCCTTCATACTCTTTAGTGAAAAAAACTTGTACCATCCAAAACTAATACCCTTTAGTGAAAATAACTAATACTCTTTAGTAAAACAACTCATACCCACAACTCTATACTTTGCCTTTTATATTTATTAATATTATATTGGGCTAATTGCAAATAAAATCACAACCTTTTCGCAAATTGCAATATAATCTAAACTTTTGAATATTTGCAAATAAAACTTCAACTTAACATTTGGTTGCAATTCTAACCAAAAGACAAATTCCAATCAACCCAAAAATAATGATTAATTATGTGTTCTCAGTCGAACAAATTTAAACATATTTGAATGGTGTGTGCGGGTGTTTTTCCAGAATGTTGTCGAAAGTGTTGAAACATACAAGACAACATACACAACGGAAGACTTTGAAAAACAGAAAATAAACTTGCAAACATGATATCAAAACTTTTTCATAGATTATAAAATAATCTATGATGTCTCACGGTGAAACTTCACTATAACAAAGTAGTGATACAAAGACAGAGTAAAATCCTACTGTTAGATTTTACATCAAGATCATATAACCTAGGTATACAATCAAAAGCCTAGAATTCTAATCGTGTAAAACAGTCTACTCAAAGACATAAACAAAACACTCTTAAAATTACAATGGAGAGAACCGAAACAACTACACTTGCTATAGGTAAATAAGTATCTCGATATCTTCACTTGATAATGTCCAATGCATATGGTATTTACATACTTCGATACTTGCATATGGACACATGAAAATCATGGTTACCCATGATGTAAAACCGTCCAACACTTAAGCTCCATGACTTCGATAACCTCTCATGTTTATCTTCAAATTCTCACTCTAAAAACTGCAACCGCTTGACTTGGTAACTTCCCAGTCATCATCTTGCATGTTTAGGCATTAAAGACAATATTGCAACATTTGGAATTAGTGTTAGGAGAAAGGACATATTCTGATGTTGCGGAAAATGTTGTAACACTCTGGACAACATTGACCTAACATCAACAATATTCATACAATTAATTATTCACTGTTAGGTAAGTGAAACGTCCTTTTTGGATAATAAAAAATTTATTTGTTGGCTCGAATTGCAATCAAATGTTAAGTTGGGATTTTATTTGCAAAGATTTAAGAGTTTAAATTAGATTGCAATTTGCAAAAAAGACTGTGATTTTATATGCAATTAACCCTATTATATTTTATACGGACTAAAACCTCTAATATATGATGTTTAACTAATTCTAATTTAGATAGTCTTTTATTAATGATTTATATGAATTGTAAAGAATAATCACAAAGTATTCAATTTTGGCTAAATTTAAGTTTACAATTATCTTATAATTGTGTTAATTCATTGATAACAATTGCAAAGTGCTTATAACTCCTTAAAGTTTTTTGCATTAATAAATAAACTCTCTCTGTCCTGGAGATATTTGCACCCTTGAGATTGCGCGTGGAATAAAAAAAAAGGTAAAGTAGCGGCATATGGATAAATATGCATTTTTTTAGTGTGCACGCAAATAAATGTTTCCTTTTTAGGTAGTGTGCAAATTGACACGAGACACCAAATAAAGAAAATGCACAAATTCCTATGGGACGGAGAGTAATTCTCTTAATTTAAGTTTTATTGTTGCAGAAAATTGGTTTTTTTTGCAAGCAAGAGATGGATTTTTGTTGCATACTTAGTAAAAATTTATGGGTGATAGAATTAGGTTTTGTTGAGATGAAAGTTAGATGTAGTTTATGCCTAAAATGCATAATGCTTTTGAGATGAATACAAAGATTATACCATGCTTTTGATAGTTGTAATTCAACAAGATTGATGTTTTTTATGTGTATGTTACTTCTTTGTACTCTACTGTTAAAATTTGTACTATGATATTATTATCATTTGTACTATGGTTAGGGTGAATTCAATTTGAACAGTATACACACCTTTGTACTACAACATTATTTCCTGTCTGCAATAGTTTGTACAAAATTTGTACAATAAATTTTGTACTATGATATTATGTTTTAACTATGGTATAAATAATTCATTGGTATTAATGCTCACACACTTGTACTACAGAATTAAACATTTATATTATACATTAAAATTTGTATTATAGTATTAGAGTAACTCTCTTGTGCAATTGGTATATGGTGCACTCACTCAACAGTTGACATTGTTTACACTAAAAAGTTTGTTCCAATTACATTGAAAAGTGTAGTTGGATTACACTGAATTTTTTTTCACTAAAAACTGAAATCAGTGTAAACTTTTCAGTATAATCCAACCACACTTTTCAGTGTAATTGAAACAAACTTTTAAGTGTAAATAGTGTCAACTGTTGAGTGAGGCATCGTGCACTTGGTGCATATGAGAGTTTGTCATAGTATTATCATTTGTATTATATATTTGCGAGAATAATTACTAAATAAAAAACGAAGTTAATAAAAGAAGTCTAGAATTTTTATTTTTATTTTATAAGAAAAACAAAACACAAAGCTTAAGGGATTAAAACCATTTTCATCCCGTAACTTTTTACCTTTTTTTCTGGTTCCATACTTATTTACTTTTTCGATTTAGTACCACAACAATTCAAATTTACCCAAATTAGACTCAAATGACCGGAAAACTCGTGAAACGATGTCATTTTGGTCACGTGCCGGTCACATGCTAGTATTTTCCGGCGGAATAGGAGGGATTAAAACCGTTTTCATCCCGTAATTTTTTACCTTTTTCTTTTTGGTCCCATACTTATTTACTTTTTCGATTTAGTCCCACAACAATTCAAATTTACCCAAATTAGTCCCAAATGGCCGGGAAAATTGTGAAACCATGTCGTTTTGGTCATGTGTCAGTCACGTGCTAATATTTTCCGGCGGAATAGGATGACGAGTCCCGTTTTGCGGAGGTGGCATGATGACTAAGTAATTTCTCTTATAAAATAAATATAAAACTAAAAAAATATTTTCCAACTCATTTTTTCAATTAAAAAAATCCCTTAAAACTTGAAACTAAAAATAAAGCTACCTGTAATTAAAACAAAAACAAATCAAAATGACTAGCAAGTTTCTAAAAAATCTGAGAAAATCCAAATACCCGACGCGTACATCCCCAACGTGTACATGTTCTTAGCGCAGCTCTGCTGCTTCGAGCACCCCGTCGCCGCCAAATATTGCTGGATTATATAGTACGCCGTGTAGAAACAGTATGAGCCCGTAAGGTGTTTGTGAAAATGCCTGAACCAAATAAAACAGAACATTCTATTTTCTACTTACGAGGGAGATGTCTTTGATATGGTGACTTAAAATTGGGTTGTTCGTGATCGGAATTGGGGCAAACGGGCAGCCCAACACGCCGAGCAGAAGCCGCAAATCCAGCATTTTGGCAGGGGAAATGTTTGGGTCGTACAACGACATTGATGAAGAAAAATTGTTTCCAACAGGGACAGTCCTCTGTATTCTGAATCGTTCTCTAAGAGCATATCTAATGCAAGTGAGAAAATTTGAGGGAGGAATTTGACACATATGTGCCACATGTGTGTCACCTCAAAAGTTTCATACCTCTAACTCAAAAACTTCTTCCTCACACAATGCATCCTACCCCATAAACAACTATTTATGGGTCCCACTATTAAATCATATATCATATTTATTCATAACTACTTTTTTATAATTTAAAATATATAATTAAATATTACAATTAAGTACTCCTTTCATCCCAACTTTATTTTCTCTTTTTTTTTTCTTTTTTTTTTTTACTTTTAACGTGAAACTTGACTTGTAATATTTAAATAGATAAAAGAAAATTATGATGACGTATTAGTCAATTTAAATGCATGAAACAAAATGAAAATATTTTTCTATATAATTGTTAGTGGAATGAAATATAAATTAGAAGTGTATGAAGGGGTGTGAAAGTGGAATGTGAAAATAAAACTGAATTATAAATATTTAAGTTATAAAAATATAATGCTAAATTTTTTTTAAGAATTAAAAGCATTTGCCAAGTTAAAAAATTGAAAGCGTTAACAAATAATTCATTTGGAAAAAAAAAGCCTGTTGTGCCAGGAAAAAGTTTTATAGCCTGGGCCCAGCCACTCGCACTTGGGATTCAATCGCCAATGAATATGGTTATATTTCCTTGTTCCTTTTACACGCTCCACTCTCCCACTATCTCCTTTTCCCCCCACTTTTTCTCTACCCGGGTAGGCATGCTCCTTTCCCATTTTAACTTCCTTGGCCACATTATCCCCCTCACAATGCATTCTTCCATTTTTTGGGTAGAAATATTTTGCCACATCATTTCTCTACCCAGCATCGTGGATACTCTAATAACTTTCCACGAGCTCTCCTTCTTACTTTCTTCATGGTCTTCCATCCTAAAGTCGGGGCCTTCCATTAAAGGAGTTAACGGCTGTAGAGATCACCTCTATTTTCTTCGACTTCTCTGGATGCCATAACTTTCTGCAATTAACTCGAAATAAAGAGTCTAGATGAAATAAGATTTTAGAGGTAGCTTTGAATGATTTTTGTTTTAATTGCAGGTAGCTTTATTTTTATTTTTAGTTTTAAGTTTTAAGATTTTTTTTATTGAATAAATGAGTTGGAATTTTATTTTTAGTTTTATATTTATTTTATAAGAGAAATTACTTAGTCAGTGTGCCACGTCCGCAAAATGGGACCCATCATCCTATTCCGTTGGAAAATATTAGCCCGTGATCGGCACGTGACCCAAACGACATCGTATCATGATTTTTCCAGCCATTTAGGACTAATTTGGATAAATTTGAATTGTTGTGGGATTAAATAAAAAAAACAAATAAGTATGGAACAAAAAAGAAAAAGGTAAAAAGTTACGGGACGAAAATGGTTTTAATCCCTCCTATTCCACTGAAAAATATTTGCACGTGACTGGCACGTGACCAAAACGACGTTGTTTCATCAGTTTTCCGGCCATTTAAGACTAATTTGGGTAATTTTGAATTGTTGTGGGACTAAATAAAAAAAGTAAATAAGTATGAGACCAAAAAGAAAAAGGTAAAAAGTTACGGGACAAAAACGGTTTTAATCCTCAAAGCTTAAAAAATTTTAAAAAGTTGAAAAGAAAAGTAAAAAAGTAATTGTCAAATAAAAAATAAATAAAATAAAATAAAGGGTATTAAACCATCTCTAAGACGTCAACCTTATTGCAATGGTGAAATAAAGTGTACACTTAGTTGTAATAAGCTCTTAAATACACATAATAGTAAGTCCCCCAATTTTTATCTATGCATTTAATATCCATAAGCAATTTACTCAGTATGTAATTTGAGGAATGAGAATATTTACATGATTAAGAAAAAGGTTAATTACAAAATAATTCATAAACTTTATAGTCGTTATTAATTACTCCCTCCGTCTCATAGAACCCTCCATATTACTTTTTTATCGCATTTTAGCGAGCAAGTTGTTTATTAGTATTTAAAAATGATAAAATGACTTTTAAGAAGGGGTATGATAGATCTATTTCTCCTCTATTATATGTTCCTAAAAAATTGCTTTCATTTTAAATACTTATAAAATATTTGTTCGCTAAAACACGAGAAAATAGTAACTGTGAAGCGTTATCTGGGACGGAGGGAGTACAACATAAACTTTTAAAATTTACAATTCGATACACGAATTAATTTATTGTTGCAATTCAATTAGGGGTGTGCAATGGTCGGTTCGGTCACCGAACCGAACCACATTAGCCAAACCGAACACCAAACCGAATTTTTTTTTTACAAATCAAAAGACGAACCATATTTTGAAAAACCATTCGGTCCCAAACCGAACAAACCGAAATTTTTTACACTATTCTTTTTTAAAATTTAGCTTAATTTTTTTTAGTATCAACACAGTTGTTTCATTCAGTTACTTGAAACATGTCAACATCTAAATACTAATTTAAGTAAAAATGCATCAATAACTCTACAACATAATCAAATAAAAACATCAACACAATAGTTTCAAAAGTTAAGCAACAATTTGAAAAACACAATCAACACAAAACACAAATCCTCAAATATTTTATGCAAAACACAAATCAACTCAAGTCTTTTATGCGTGAATCTAAATTTTCTAATATTAATATAAGTATATTATATTAGACTACAAGTGATTGCATATTAATTGAGTGAATATTAATATATATATTATTATTATTATTATTATTATTCAAAAGATTTTGGTTCGGTCTATATGGTTTTTAATTCGTAAAAACCGTAAACCGAGCCGAAATAAAAAAAATTCAAATTTCAAAATCGTAAATCGAACCATAAATCGAAAACTGAACCAAATTTTTTATTTCTTTTTGGTTTGGTCAGTTTTTTTGGTTCAAACCGTATTTTGCACATCCCTAAATTCAATACATGATTTCAATTTCTTGTGATACTTATGTTTACATAGCAATCAAGCTGTTATTAAAGACACGTCACACGCCACGTCAAATGTGAATTCACGAAAAAAAAAATATTTTTTCTTTCTAATACTCAAAACTACTGAATTCAAGCGTTCCAAGATTAATTTGTTTGTTAAAACTACTGAATTCAAGTACACAATGTTACACACCAAGACATTTCTTTCTACATAACAGTTAACACCAACTTATAATCCATTAAAACTACCGAATTTAAGCACTTTCAGTCATTTCTCTGGTGCATTTTGTTAGAGTTTTACCTAGGTACATGAACTTCAATTCAAAATCGTCATCGACGTCGAGGTTGGGTGGTGAAAAAGTCCTTTCTTGTATATTTGACATCAAACATGGCGTGTGACGTATTTTTTGTGGCAGCTCCAGCTGCCACGTAAGTGTAAGTATCGCTGGATATTAATACCATGTATCAAAATTGCAACAATAAATTAGTTCATATATCAAATTGCAAAGTTTAAAAGTTCATGTTGTAATTGATATGACATGTAAAGTTCATAAATTATTTTGCAACTAAACCATAAAAGAAAAGGTAAATTGTAGGTAATTCTTACTATTTAAAGAATGTATTATTTTTATCGAAAATTTTGTAGCCATATTACAAAATTATGTAGGATTTTTTTTATTCTTTTATAGTAATTTATACGAGATAGTTCTAGAACTTATTAATGAATCTATTTATGATCCAACGAGCCGAATACTATTAAATTTGAGTTTATTTATTTATATGTTGATTTTTATTAACAAATTCGAACTAATATTTTTCTAATCGAAATTGGATTAGATTAATTTAGTTATTACTTTCATTTTCAAACATTTTATACAGTTCACTATTCATCTCCAATAAAAACTTCTAAATTACATCTTATTCCACTAATAGTTACACGCTAAAATAAGTTTCTTCTATTCCATTCACTTAAATTAAATAATACTACCTCCATCCCGAATCTTTTATCATAGTTATACATGACACAATTTTTAAGAAAAGTGAAGTGAGAGTGTAAAGTAAAATAATAAAATAATAAAATGTGTTTTATGAACTTTTGTGAGTATGAATTATTTCCCTTTTAAGGATGTGAAAAAAGAGTTGGGACGTCCCAAAAAGAAAAATGTAAAAAAAGAGTTAAGATAGAGGGAGTATATTTTTATAATATATTTTATCCATTTAAATATTACCATCAATTTTCATATTAAAATTTTTGAAAACTCAACTAGGAAGTAGGGTAGAGCAGAGTTCGGTTAATACTGAAAAACCAAGCCGAACTGAACCGAAATATCAATTCAATTCGGTTATGTTGGTTTTCGGTTCGGTATCGGTTTTTATTGGAGTTATACGTGAAAGTATGTTTTTACTTTGTATAACTCATGTATTAAACACTTGTTTATGAGAATAATTCTTTTATCATATTTGCTTTAAATATGATTGAGTGTTGAATATTTATTGCAACCAGTTCATTATAAGTGATACTTGTTACATTGTAGTTAATGTGGTGATACCCGATCAGGAAGATCACATTAACAGTTTCCTTATAACTAAACGTACAAATTCATGACCTAGGTGGAATTGAACAATCCACCGTGAAAGGTCGATGTGTATATCTCAGATTGACTTATCTTGATCAAGAGATTGCACTAGCACATTTAGTATGTGTTGAAGAAGACCTACAACGAGGATAAATTCTTCTGTTCTGAAATGTGAAGAATTAGACCTCAGTGGTTATTGATTTCATAATCTCCGTCACTTAAATAGGACCGGGTGTGCTTAATGGTTACTACTTTGATTGATGTTGGGTGAGAATCATCGTGACTTCGAACTTTGTGTTTTGGGCAGTAATATTAATCATACGACGGTTGCTAAGATTTAATACGGAGAAACGCGTGCGAGTACGGCTCGTGTGATTAGTCCCCTTGGTGGGCTCAGAAGTTTTATCGTACCAAATCTTGCAAGTGAAGAATCAGTTTCTTCGGTACGGATAATAATGTTGAGCTGTCTTTACTGCAAGGTGAAATATATTAATTAATTTAGAGCTATTCAGAAGCTTAATTAATTAATGGACTTGATAATCTTAAACACGGAAAATAATAATCGGGAGCCCATATTATCGTAATATGGATTAAGATGGATAGTGCAATATTAATTTGTTAGTGGTATTAATTAATATTAATGGGCTGAATTATATTGGGGCTCAATATTGAAATTCAGAAGTCCATTGGAGGTCTAATCTTAATTCTTCTTAAGGCCCCTCAAGTAGCCCATTAAGTAGCCCAATAATGATAAGGTGATTAAAATAAAAAGAAAATATATTGCTGATTTTTCTTTGTAATTTTCGAAAATTGCATAATTAGGAGAGAAAAGATTTTGTTGATTTTCTTGGAAAGATATTATGGAAGATAAGTATTCTTGGAATACAAGATTATCTCATATATTTAAGAAGATCCAAATCTTGGATTCTTCTCCTATTTTTTTCGAAAAATTCAAGTATAATTGGAGGGTTATATTTTTGTGGAATATTTTGTTATGGAGAAAAGAATATATGGGATATATTCAAGATTTCTTAGAGACTAAGAAAATATTTTCTCCAGGCCCATGAAATACATGAAATTTTCGGCCACTTCATTATAAATAGAGGGTGATTATTTCATCCCCAAGTACATAATTCCATGTGTTGGAAAAATCAAGAGCAAATATATTTTTCTTTTTCCTTAGTTATTTTAATTGCTTGAAAGCACTTCCCACAGGTGATCAAGCAAGGCGAAAGGGAAATACTTGAGAAGGTCTTTGGGTTGGTAGCGCGTTCGTAATTGTCCCGTGATAATCAAATGCCATATCTACAAGAGGTACGTAATCACATAATCTCTTAGTTTTTCCGCCATAGATTTTATGTGAATTAATTCAACTTGCATGATGATAAAATTGTTGTTGGAATTATTATTAGAATTAATTAGGATTAATTCATACTAGTAATAATTGAATTTAAATTCGTATCTAAATTATCATCCCGAATAGATTCCGGGCACCCCTATTTTCCCAACAACTGGTATCAGAGCCACGGTTTCGGGCTCTGAGCTTTAAATTGAAATTTAAATTGTTTGACATTAAATTGAAATTGGATAGTAGAATTTCTAGATCTTTTTTGCAGGTATCCAATTGTTATGGTTTTAATGTTTATTTTTTTTCATGCGACTGAATTAATATTTTTAATTCGATTCGTTCGAATTAATTTTTCTCGTGAGAAAATCCACGAGTAGATTAGTTATTTTTATTTTGATTTGATCATTGTAATAGACTAGTCTTGATCTAGCATTTATTTTTTATAAATAAATTGTAACCGGATCGAGACAAAGATGGAAACGAAAAATTAAAGACGGCGTACCCGGATGATGCCTGCATGCGTGGCGCATGCATGGACGTAAAATCATACACGGGGTGAAAAACGAGAACGAATGGCGAAACCCAATGCACAGCGTGCGCGAGGCGCACGACGACGTGCACGACGGGTGTCGACGCCGCACGGGCGTGCGCGAGGGCAGCCCTCTCGGTGCTCGATGCTCTGCATCTTGGCGGCCGTGGCCGAGAGGCGCGCGGCCCACCTCCGTGGGCCGACGCGCGCCGTAATCGGGCAGTGGAATTTTTTTTTCTCGTTCTCGATTTTTTGTGTGATTTCAAATGTCGTCCTGAACCCCAAACGAGGTTCTTTTTGATGAAGTGTTGCTGTTCTAGTGGGAGCGAGTCGAGACGAACGATGGAAAGCAACAAGAACGATTTTTTGCATCAAGACGTGAAGAAATTAAACCGTGACAATTGGATTTGAGTGCTTCAATGTGTTTAATTTTGTTTGATGGATATTTTATTTCGTGCACTTATTATTATTTGTTAATATGCGTTTGCATGATTTTAATTGTCCAAGAAAAACCTTACTTTCGAAAATTACTAAGTATGTTTCTTTAATCGCAATTTTATTCCAGATATTAAAATTGGATTAATTTGGCCTCCATAATTTATTTATTTGTGAAGTTTTTTTTTAATACATTTTCCCCTTGGATCGGCCAAAAAGACGGATTTCACATGAATAAATTTTGAAAGGATGATTGTGGAATATTACTAGTGGCGGTATTGACCCTCACCACGAGTGGCTTGCTCAAAGCGAAATAATAATCCTGTATTTAATTATGGTTATTACTTAGGCGTAAGAAATTGATATTAACTTACTCCCCTCGGAGTCCCTGTCAATTTTTATGTGGTCAAAGTGGGAGCCAACTATTAATTTTGAATTAAGGATTTGTAACTTTCAAGTTTGTGATCCACTTGAATGTGTTTAAATGTATAGACCACCCCTTGTTGCACATTTAAATTGTTTCGAGATGTTGGCTGATGCATGATTATATTGTTTTAAGGTTTCAATATAATTGATATGATCGAATTATGTGATAATTTCGTATTTTTATAGATATTGATATGAATGTATGTTTTATTCTCAGTTCATCATGTCGCAACCTTTTAATCCACTGTTTAGTATACTTAAAGATAACAAACTTGTCGGTGAGAATTATGTTGATTGGAAACGTAATCTTGATATTGTCCTAACCGCTCAACACCACAAATGGGTACTTACTACTCCTAAACCCCAAGAGCCTGCCGAAGATGCGAGCAAGTAGGTCAAAAAACAGCATAAGAGTTGGTTAGACTCCGATGAGATGGCTAGGTGTACTATTCTGGCTTCAATGTCGGATGTGTTGCAACACCAACACCAACACATGGAGACCGCCTCTAAGATAATGCTCAACCTTGAAGTGATGTTTAAACATCAGAACCGTACAGCTAGGCAAATCACCATGCGAAAGATGTTTTCGTTGAAAATGGTAAATGGTACGCCCGTAAGGGATCACGTTATCGAGATGATGGGTTATCTCAACAAGTTGGAAGTACTTGGTGCGGAATTTGATCTCCCTACTAAGGTCGATTTCGTTCTCCATTCTCTTCCGAAGAGCTTTGAGCAGTTTCAATTGAACTATCAAATGAATGGACGGATAAATAGTTTGCCCGAGCTCTTGCAAGCTTTGGTATCGGCGGAGACTATAATGGAACATCAAACTGTTGCTATGGTGGCAAACGGTCCGTCTGCCTCTTCTGGTCCCAAGGGAGGGAAGAAGAGAAAGAGGACAAAAGGCCAGACCCAAGCAAATCCAACCGTTGCGAAGCCCAAGGCAAAAGGCGAAGGAGGTGGAAAGAAGGTTGCTAAGGGTAAGTGCTTCAATTGCGGTGAGAAAGGACATTGGAGGTCAACCTGTTCTAAGCCTAAGAAGGCGGTAAAGAAAGGTAAGTCTCATGCTTTAGTCGTTGAAATTTATGTTGCGGCGTATGCTACCTGACTTGAAGCGATTGTACTAACTTCTACTAGTCGCTTACCCGCAAGCGGACGGGTTCACTGTAGTAAAAGTAAGTATAATGGCCAGGTATTATCGAACCCACGAGATGGAGTGTATGCGAACAGATCCCTGAAGATCTACGCGTCGTAGCTAATATGAGTGTAATGTTTTTGGGATTTTTAAAGGATTAATTAAAAGACTAAAATAAACTAATTAAACAAAAGAACGAAATAAGACAATTTAACTAAGGGTTGTTTTCAAGTAAGAGGTGGTGATGCTTAGGATAGGAATCCCTACGTATACTAAAAGAGCGGGTACATAATCAAAATAACTGTGACGCACAAGAAATAACCTAAGTAAAAGAATGCAAGGTGAAACTCAAGATTCTAAACCCTAATACTCTACCCTAACACTCGACTTCACTAATCCACTAACAAGTTAATAGATTGTGCTTAATTAATGAGACCCTGATTTAACTAAGGTGATGCGGTCGTCCTCCTTCGCTAAACTGGTAGATGAATTAACCCTTCCTAAACCCTCTAGTTAAGTCTACTCGTTGTTAAAGAGTGATACAATCGTCCTCTCTCTAACACCTTTCAACGAAATTCAAAAGTAAAATCTAGATTAATTTTAAGAATTCATTAACCAAGAGAATTAAAACCTAACATCACAAGTTACCCTAATTACATACCCACAACCTACTTCTACGAGTTCATCCTACCCCAAGCATACAAGGGTTTAGCTAGACATGGCTATAACGATAACGAAAATAATAAAAGAAACAACGAACATAAACATGATGAATTGAAGAAAGAAAATATTAAACATGAACTAGGGTTTAAAGAAATAAATATTAAGAACTGAATTTGAATTGATAAAAACGAAGTTTAAAGCGTTTAAAGTAATCAAGCTAATTGAAAGGAACTAAGAAACGAAAAGAAACTAAGAATTCGTATGAAAAACCTCAACAAAATGTAAAGTAAAGCTTGCTCGTCTCTTCTCCTCTTTCTCTCCCTAAAAACTAAGTCTAAAAGTGATTTGGTATGTGTTGGATGATGTCTCCCTTTTCAAAAAACGAGTTTGGAGAGGTATATATAGGCAACGGGCCGAAACGGGAGTTAATGGACCAAAAAAACGCATCCAGAGACAAAAATATGCAAGTGCTCGAGCTAGCACACGCTCGAGCGGTCCCATTCGAGCATATAGGTCGAATGAAACAGGTGCTCGAGCGCTCCCGCTCGAGCTGGTCGAATGGCGAAATTTTTCTGCAAGTTTTTGGTCATTCGAGCAACACGCTCGAGCGGTGGCGCTCGAGTTGCTCGAGTGGTCGAGTACTTTTCAGCAGCAGTACACTTGTTCGTAAAATCTTCATATCTCCTCAACCGGGAGTCCGTTTTGGCCGCTTCAAAATCCTACGAACTCCTCTTTTCGCCCTCTATCTATCTATGAACATCAAAGAGACAAATTCATTAGTTTATGAAAATGATACTCATTTGACTCCAAACACTAATCGAAAACATTCAAAACATGAGCAAATCGGGCACCAAAACATAACAATTTCACGCCTAATCAACCCCCCCCCCCCCCCCAAACTTACCATGTTGCTTGTCCTCAAGCAACGAAAGAACAAGTCAAGTGAAATTATTAGGAATGAGTCAAAGAATCAATCATGCAAGCAAATGAACTCGAGCTTCAAAGATCAATCACACGTATACTCACTCACTTTCCTTCATCATACTCATGCAACAATAACAAGAAACACCAAGATCAAGCATGGATGTGCACTCAACGATGTGTTTCGCTCCCTCACAAGTGTATATCAATGATCAAGGGACTCACTCAAACAATCAATCACTCAAATTGGCAGCCATAGGCTTGTAAGTGCTCTTAACTTCGATCATACTCTAGAAATCAATGCCGAATAAAAAATGACTTTTCTCAAGGTTGTAATGTAGGCTCTTTGGACAGGTGGGATAACAATATGGTAAAGTGACTAAAGTGAATGGAGAATAGAAAATCAAACTTCAGTACTTCGAGATTAGGAACAGACTACTTCAAACATATTCAATCAACAAACTTTCAATTCCAATTCTCTCAACACTTCAATTGTTTTCTTTTTTCCTTTCTCACTCTTTCACTTTTTTTTTTCAATCACTTCATTTTTTTCTTTTTCGCACAAACACATGAGCTCATTTTTTTTCTTTTCTTTTGCTCATTTTCAATTTTTTTTAACTTTTTCCCACATCTCATAGCTTCATCACACCTTCTTCTCATATTCACTCAACAAACAACCTTTTCCTTTTTCGACTCAATTTAATCCATTCACATTCACACTTTCCTATTCTCCACTCAAATTGGGACAAAAAGGCTTAGGAATTGGAATAATGTTCATATGTGCTAGCAAATAAAATAGACTTTAGGCTCAAAGGGGCTAACAAGGGATTCAATGTCATTGGTAAGGAAAATTTTGGCTAAGTGACTCAATAAAATCAACGATGGCCTAATATCCTATTCGGCATATCAAACTAGACACAATCAAGAAGCAAGAGCACACACAAGTTCTAGCATCCTCTAAGGTGACGATTCACTCACAAACGAAGAGATTAATTCGTATAACAAAATCTCATAAGGCTCAAATCTCTCGGCTTTCACATCCATGCTAGTCCTAGTGAATTCTCACTCTCATCACACAAGTATTCAAAAAGAAAACTCACAAGCATACAAGTTCTTTCTCAAATCAACTCTCATTCTAACACTCACACAAAAGAGTCCCTAACTCAAATCCACAAATCTACTCTACTCATCAAACATGCTCAAGAATAACAACTAATAAGTAGAAGGGGTCAATAAGCACAAAATATGCAACAGCGACTCAGATCAAAATCACCCCAAGGCATCTCAAGACACCAAATGACTAAACACACTCAAAGATAAGGGGTGCTCCGGTGCAATGTAACAAGAAACATAAAAAAAACTCCACCCCCCCAAACTTCGACCTTGCGAAGAGGTCTAAGTTTGGGGTTGTGGGTTACCTCAACCAAACAATTCGGTTTCTCTCGAACGTAGCACACTCCCTTGTTTGAGTTCCTCCCTTTCGAGTACTCCATGATTCCACTCTCTCGAGACAAGCCTACAAAATGAACTCTCACGTACGAGGTTAAAACTTACGATTCAACAACACCCTAATAACATAATAAGAAACTAAAAACAAATAAAAGCAAATAAAAATAGGTTGCCTCCCATTCAGCGCTATTTTTAAGGTCCTCATGCCGGACCGAGCTCGAAGGAGCTTATGGGACATCATACTAAAAAATACCTCCCTCACTCTCATGAGAGTGGTGCTTGCATGTCTTTCCTTGATCCCCCTCCATCATGAGCTCTTTTTCTTTCCTCTCATCCCCAAGTGTTATGGGTCTTAACTCCTTCTTACCTTCATCTGGAGGGGTCTTACCAAACAATTTCTTGAATTTGGACTTTTTCTTCGTAACTTCTCCTTTCCATTCCAACTGGATCACGTCCACCTTTTTCACTTCTTCCTCCTTCAACTTTCTCACTTTAACCCTATCAAAAGAATCACGATCATAATGCACACGGGTTAAATTAACAAGTGAAGGTTTAAAGAAATCATGAACATGAGAAAGATTAGAGATAGGAGGTGTGTCTTCAACACGAGGATCAATTGCATCCATGCAATACAAGCTCTCCTCCTCCCTCGGGTGCTTCATGGCCTCATATAGGGAAATCTTCACTTCTTGATCATCAACCTTCAACGTAATCTTCCCATTTGCCACGTCTAGCACCATCCCCGCCATCGCTAAGTACGGTCTTCCCAGGATCAGGGGCACGTGCTCATCTTCCTCCATCTCTAGGACTACAAAATCGGCTGAAAAAATGTGATCTCCAACTCTCACGAGGACGTCTTCAACCACACCTTGAGGTTGAGTGATAGACCGGTCGGCTAGTTGAAGCGTCATCATTGTCGGCTGGAGTTCACCACCTTCCAACTTCTTGAAAAGCGACAACGACATCAAATTAATGCTCGCTCCGAGGTCACATGGCGCTCCCTTCTTGATCCCGTTCCCGATATCACAAAGAATGGTGAAGCTCCCGGGATCCTTCAGCTTTGGAAGAAGCGCCTTGTGCACTAATGCACTCACCTCATGGTTCAATTGCACCAACTTCGGCTCATCCACTCGCCGTCTTTTCGCGATCAAGTCCTTCAGAAATTTTGCATAGTTGGGCATCTGTTCCAAAGCATCATAAAAAGAGATATTAATATGCAATTATTTAAACACATCAAGGAATTTAGCGAATTTTTCATCAAGCTTCTTTTTCATGAAGCGTTGTGGATATGAGACGGGTATCACAGATTTGGGTACCCCCCATTCATCTTTCTCCATCTCTTTTGCATTCTTCCTTGCTTCCTTTACCTTCTTCCACTTAGGAACTCTCTCACCCTTCTCAATGCCTTCCTCTTCATTCTCTTTGCTCTGATGAGACTCATCCACATCTTTATGCTTCTCAATCCCTTCACTTTCAATCCCCTTCTCAACTCCTACCTTCTCAATCTCATCTCTATCTTGGGGCGTCTCAGAATCAGCAGGCATCTGAGGACCTTCATAGTTGGTTCCACTTCTGAGCTGGATAGCCTTGCAATGCTCTTTCGGGTTCCCCTCCGGCATGGAAGGATACTTACCCGACTCCCTATTCAATGACTTTGCCATCTGGCTCATCTGGAACTCTATGGAATTGAACCTTCGATTGTTCTCTTGTTGAGTTCTCGTCCACTCAACGTTCATCTTCTGGAGCTCTTGATCACGTTGATCACCCTTTTTATGCAACTCTTTCACATCGTACTCCAAGGATGACAACCTCTTACTTCCTTCCTCCACCTTCTGTAGAATCGCTCTCAACATCTCCTCAGTTGATGCACCGCCTTCTCCACCAGGAGGTTTAGACCCCGGATCAACACCTGCAGGGACAGTAATACCCGCCTTTGGGTTAGCATATGGGAAATTCTCATTCTTTCTCCATATGTTTTGAGGAGGTTGCTGGCCCCCTTGATAGCCTTGAGTGTTCTTCCATTGATTAGTAGGAGGCTGTGGACCTGGTGGTACAAAAGGTTGGCCATAAGAAGGCCTTCCATATTGATTACCACCTTGATAGCCATTTTGATTGTAATACGAACCTCCCATGTAATTGGCTACCTCTTGATGTCCACTTGGCTGGTCTACTCTCTCATTCTCTGCTGCATGTTCTCCAACCAAACTCTTCCCCAACTCGAGGTTGTTGATCTTTTCCATCATGGCCATCAACAGCCTCCTCGTTCCTTCACCTTCTTTCTCCTCCAACTTGCAAACTCTCTGAAACTCAGGATCCTCGTTCCATGCACCGGCATTCATGACAATATTGTCCACAATCTCTCTACATCTCGCTATCCCTTGGTTCAGAAAAGCTCCACTCGCACATGCATCTAAATGGGCTTGGCCAGCCTTGCTGGCTCCACTATAGAAAAATGCCATCACATCTCCCTCATTGTACCCGTGCTGCGGGCACTCTATCAACATGTTTGAGTATCTCTCCCACGCTTCACGTAGGTCCTCTCCTTGCTTCTGGCGGAAGGAAGAGATCTCAATCCTTGCTTTGATCATTCTGGATGGAGGGTAGAACCGCTCGAGGAACAGACGCTCGAGCTCGGCCCAAGTGGTAATACCTCCCCGTGGAAGCGTATTATCGTACCACTCTTTTGCTATTCCCGTCAATGAGAATGGGAACAGCCTAAGCCTCTTGGCATCTTCAGACATGCCATTGTAATTGAAAGTGGAGGCTATCATTAGAAAACTCCTCAGATGAGTATGAGAATTCTCCTTCCCGATCACCCTCTTGAACTGATTCTCTGTAAGCAGCTTTAGATTTCTCAGGGAAATCGAGAAGTTATTCGCCTCAACAGGAGGCAATGCCACTCCATCATAATACCGTTGTGGCTGCGCTGCAAACCTCCCTCGAATAGCCATATTGTGATCTATGTTCTGAGGAATGTTTTGAGGATTAACAGCTGGTACGGGTACTTGTTGGGGTGGTGGTTGGTAAACAGGTGGTTGATTATAAACTGGAGGTGGAGGATACGGGTATGGTGGGTAAGGATAAGGTGGGTATAGGTAAGATGGATAGGGTAAATTGTTTTGTGGTAAGTTAGGATGTAGGTAAGCAGGGTTGTTCTGAGGGTTATGGACAATGTTATGAGCTGGATTTCCTATGTTTTGTGTATCCGGGTTTAGGCTCTGGCTATCCCCTAACGAAACTTGATTCTGGCTACCACTAACTCCAGTGCCTTCAACTCGGCCCAATTCCTGATTGAAATCATTCGCAGCATCATCCAACTCATTAGAGATGTCCATGGGTTCTTTGCCTCCGGCAGCATTCATTCTTCTTAAGAAAGCTCGGTTCCTTCTAGCTATCGTCTCAGGGTCCAACGGTATTCTCTCTTCGCTCGTATTACCTTGTGAGCGTGTTTTCATATACCTGACACACTAGCAGAAGGATCAAAATGCAACTGCCGATTGAATTAAAATAAAAATAAACAGAAAAGAAAATTAATCACTACTAACTACTAAGCTATCGACAAGTCCTATTCAAAAAGCATACAACGCCATCCCCGGCAACGGCGCCATTGACTTGATGCGAAAATACTAGCTTCTACTAGTAGCTTCCCCGCAAGAGTACGAGTTCACTGTAGTATGGGCGAGTATAGAGACCAAGTAGTATCGAACCCAAGAGATGAAGTGTATGCGAACAGATCTCTGAAGATCTACGCGTCGTAGCTAATATGAGTGTAATGTTTTTTTGGTTTTTTAGAGATTAATTAAAAGACTGAAATAAACTAATTAAACTAAAGAATTTAAGAAGACGAATTAACTACGGGTTATTTTCAAATAAGAGGTGGTGATACTTAGGATAGGAATCCCCTCGTATACTAACGGAGCAGGTACATAATCAAAATAACTGTGACGCGCAAGAAATAACCTAAGTAAAAGAATGCAAGGTAACTTCTACTAGTCGCTTACCCACAAGCGGACGGGTTCACTGTAGTAAGAGTAAGTATAATGGCCAAGTATTATCAAACCCACGAGATGGAGTGTATGCGAACAGATCCCTGAAGATCTACGCGTCGTAGCTAATATGAGTGTAATGTTTTTGAGATTTTTAAAGGATTAATTAAAAGACTAAAATAAACTAATTAAACTAAAGAACGAAAGAAGACAATTTAACTAAGGGTTGTTTTCAAGTAAGAGGTGGTGACGCTTAGGATAGGAATCCCTACGTATACTAATGGAGCGGGTACATAATCAAAATAACTGTGACGCGCAAGAAATAACCTAAGTAAAAGAATGCAAGGTGAAAGCTCAAGATTCTAAACCCTAATACTTTACCCTAACACTCGACTTCACTAATCCACTAACAAGTTAATAGATTGTGCTTAATTAATGAGACCCTGATTTAACTAAGGTGATGCGGTCGTCCTCCTTCTCTAAACTGGTAGATGAATTAACCCTTCCTAAACCCTCTAGTTAAGTCTACTCGTTGTTAAAGAGTGATACGGTCATCCTCTCTCTAACACCTTTCAACGAAATTCAAAAGTAAAATCTAGATTAATTTTAAGAATTCATTAACCAAGAGAATTAAAACCTAACGTCACAAGTTACCCTAATTACATACCCACAACCTACTTCTACGAGTTCATCCTACCCCAAGCATACAAGGGTTTAGCTAGACATGGCTATAACGATAACAAAAACAATAAAAGAAACAACGAACATAAACATGATGAATTGAAGAAAGAAAATATGAAACATGAACTAGGGTTTAAAGAAATAAATACTAAGAACTGAATTTGAATTGATAAAAATGAAGTTTAAAGCGTTTAAAGTAATCAAGCTAATTGAAAAGAACTAAGAAGCGAAAAGAAACTAAGAATTCGTATGAAAAACCTCAACAAAATGTAAAGTAAAGCTTGCTCGTCTCTTCTCCTCTTTCTCTCCCTAAAAACTAAGTCTAAAAGTGATTTGGTATGTGTTGGATGATGTCTCCCTTTTCAAAAAATGAGTTTGGAGAGGTATATATAGACAACGGGCCGAAACGGGAGTTAATGGGCCAAAAAAACGCATCCGGAGACAAAAATATGCAAGTGCTCGAGCTAGCACATGCTCGAGCGGTCCCATTGAGCATATAGGTCGAATGAAACAGGTGCTCGAGCGCTCCCACTCGAGCTGGTCGAATGGCGAAATATTTCTGCAAGTTTTTGGTCATTCGAGCAACACGCTCGAGCGGTGGCGCTCGAGTTGCTCGAGTGGTCGAGCACTTTTCAGCAGCAGTACACTTGTTCGTAAAATCTTCATATCTCCTCAACCGGGAGTCCGTTTTGGCCGATTCAAAATCCTACGAACTCCTATTTTTGCCCTCTATCTATCTATGAACATCAAAGAGACAAATTCATTAGTTTATGAAAATGATACTCATTTGACTCCAAATACTAATCGAAAACACTCAAAACATGAGTAAATCGGACACCAAAACATAACAATTTCACGCCTAATCACTACCCACATTTGGGTAGTGGATACCGGGGCAACTGATCATATTTTTTTCACTCTTCAGGGGTTACAGCTAACCCGGCGACTTAGCAAGAATGAGATCCTCATCACTTTGGGCGATGCTACGAGAGTGGCAGCCGAAGCAGTGAGAGTCGTGCACCTATCTTTTGAAGATAGAGTTTTAATTTTAAGAGATGTTTTATACATTCCGAACTTTAGGAAGAACTTAATTTTAGTTTCTAAGTAGTTTTTTTATGGATATTCAGTTACTTTTAATAAAGTTGTTACTGTTTCTTTTAAGAATGATACTATCTGTCATGGAACGTTGGTAAATAATCTCTATATGATTAAGTGTGCACACCACTCAAATAATAAATCTAATAACACGTCGATCATTTCGAGTAATAAAAGAAAGTGTTCTTCGGTGATGAACGAAACACTTCTATTGCATCTTAGACTAGGTCATATTAATCTAAAGCGGATAGAAAGATTGGTGGAAGACGGATCCTTGGAATCATTCCAAGTCGAACCGTTTCCAACTTGTGAATCCTGTTTAGAGGGTAAAATGACCAAGAGGGCATTTGGAGCCAAGGGGAATAGAGCCACGAAAGTGTTAGAACTCATTCATACCAATGTGTGTGGTCCAATGACGATCAAAGCGAGAATGGGGTATGAGTATTTTGTCACCTTCATTGACGATTACTCGAGATATGGGTACATTTACCTTATGAGGCATAAGTCTGAAACTTTTGATAAGTTCAAGGAGTTTAAGGCCGAAGCCGAGAAACATAGAAAAAAGAGTATCAAGTTTTTACGATCAGATCGTGGAGGCGAATACCTCAGCGATGAATTCTTGAACTACTTATCGGACGAAGGGATCGTATCCCAGTTAACCGCACCGGGAACCTCTCAATAGAACGGTGTGGCGGAACGAAGAAACCAGACTCTTTTAGAAATGGTCAGATCCATGATGAGTTATTCGGATTTACCCAAGTCGTTTTGGGGTAACGCCTTGGAAACGGCGGCTTACATTCTAAACTTGGTACCATCCAAATCGGTTCCTAAAACCCCAATGAAATTGTGGACCGGGCGCAAGCCCAGTCTAAGACATTTGCGGATTTGGGATTGTCCGGCATACGTGCTAGACAAGAAAGCCGGTAAGTTGGATCCACGTTCGGAATTAAGGCTGTTTAGGATACCATGCGGGAACGAAAGGGTGTATGTTATATAGTTCCAAGGATCAAAAGACCGTGATTAGTACACACTTTAAATTCTTGGAGGATGACTATATGAACAATCAGAAGCCTAAAAGTGAAATTACCTTAGAAGAATTGAGAGGGCAAACCTCGATACCAAGTATACAAGATGATATACCACACATCACACCTTCACAACCGGAACCCCATCACAGTGGGAGGATTGCTAGGCAACCCGAGAGATTCATGGGAATAGGAGAATCTTCGGATTTGATTCCCGGTGATGAATTGGACCTATGGACATACGACGAGGCAATCCAAGATAAAGATGTGGAGTTATGGCAAACGGCAATGGAAACCGAGATGAGTTCGATGGATCATAATCAAGTGTGGGAGTTGGTCGAAGAGGAAAAGAGGACCGGACAGAAGGGTTGAGACCTTCAAAGCAAGGCTAGTGGCCAAAGAGTATACTTAAAAAGAAGGGATCGATTATGAGGAGACTTTTTCGCCTGTAGCTATGCTTAAGTCCATCTGTATTCTCTTGTCAATCGCTGCGCACCTAGATTACGAGACCTGGCAAATGGATGTCAAGACAGTTTTCCTTAACGGAAGTCTTGACGCAGCCCAAAGGTTTTCATTGAAAAAGGCCAGAGCACCTCGTATGCAAGCTTAAGAGATCCATTTATGGACTTAAGCAAGCATCACGTACTTGGAACCAGTGTTTTGATCAAGTGATTAAGTCTGATGGGTTTGATCAAAATGAGTTCGAAAGTTGTGTGCATAAAAAATGTGACGGAACTGCGGTGGTATTCTTAGTATTATACGTAGACGACATTCTGCTCATTGGAAACAATGTAAAGGTATTATTAGACGTAAAGGTATGGCTGTCAAAACAATTTGATATGAAGGACTTAGGGGAAGCCGGTCACATCCTTGGGATCAAGATCACTCGCGATCGCAAGAAGAGGATGTTGGGCTTATCGCAAGCTTCATACATTGATACTATTTTGAAGCGTTTCAGCATGCAAGATTCCAAGAAAGGTTTTGTACCTTTTAGGCACGAAATCCATCTATCAAAAGAAATGAGCCCTAAGACGCAAGCGGAGATAGATGACATGAAAGGTGTTCCGTACGCTTTGGCCGTAGGAAGCCTTATGTATGCAATGCTGTGTACGAGATCGGATATCAGCTTTGTCGTGGGCATGGTGGCAAAATATCAAAGTAATCCCGGGAAAGACCATTGGACTGCCGTAAAGTGCATCTTGAGGTATCTGAAAAGAACTCGTGAGCGGATGTTGATTTACCAGTCAGATAGTCTTATCCCCGTGGGATACACGGACTCGGATTTCCAATCAGACATAGACTCAAGAAAGTCAACCTCGGGTAGTGTATTTTGCATGGGAGGAGGAGCCATTTCATGGAGAAGCGTTAAGCAGAAATACATCGCTGATTCGACCATGGAAGCCGAGTATGTAGCTGCTTGCGAAGCAGCAAAAGAGGTAGTATGGTTCAAGAACTTCTTAGTGGACTTGGACGTTGTTCCGAATTTGCCCGACATGATAACTGTCTATTGTGATAATGCCGGAGCAGTTGCAAATTCAAAGGAATCGAGAGCCCACAAGGCCAGCAAACACATAGAAAGAAAATAACATCTTATACGAGAAATCGTTAAGAGAGGAGATATAGAGGTGGCAAAGATAGCGTCAGGAGACAACCTAGCTGATCCATTCACAAAGGGTCTGCCTCAGAGTACATTCGAGAGACATGTGGATGGAATGGAAGTCAAGACTATTGCCAATCTGCTTTAAGTATAAGTGGGAGGAATTATTAGGTTAGTGTAGGTTGACATGAGATGTCACATAGAGCTACTACACTAAACATGCATGATGATGTATACTAAAAAGCAGACTTTAAGTATAAGTGGAAGATTGTTGGAGTTATACGTGAAAGTATGCTTTTACTTTGTATAACTCATGTATTAAACACTTGTTTATGAGAATAATTATTTTATCACATTTACTTTAAATATGATTGAATGTTGAATATTTATTGCAACCAGTTCATTATAAGTGGTACTTGTTACATTGTAGTTAATGTGGTGATACCCGATCACGAAAGATCACATTAACAGTTTCCTTGGAACTAAACGTACGAATTCACGACATAGGTGGAATTGAACAATCCACCGTGAAAGGTCGATATGTATATCTCAGATTGACTTATCTTGACCAAGAGATTGCACTAACACATTTAGTATATGTTGAAGAGGACCTAGAGCGAGGATAAATTCTTCTGTTCTGAAATGTGAAGAATTAGACCTCAGTGGTTATTGATTTCTTAATCTCCGTCACTTAAATAGGACCGTGTGTGCTTAATGGTTACTGCTTTGATTCATGTTGGGTTGAGAATTATCGTAACTTCGAACTTTGTGTTTTGGGCAGTAATATTAATCATACGACGGTTGCTAAGATTTAATACAGAGAAACGCGTGCAAGTACGACTCGTGTGATTAGTCCCCTTGGTGGGCTCAGAAGTTTTATCGTACCAAATCTTGCAAGTGAAGAATCAGCTTCTTCGGTACGGATAATAATGTTGAGCTGTCTTTACTCCAAGGTGAAATATATTAATTAATTTAGAGCTATTCAAAAGCTTAATTAATTAATGGACTTGATAATCTTAAACGCGGGAAATAATAACCGGGAGCCCATATTATCGTAATATGAATTAAGATGGATAGTGCAATATTAATTTATTAGTGGTATTAATTAATATTAATGGGCTGAATTATATTGGGGCTCAATATTGAAATTCAGAAGTCCATTAGAGGTCCAATCTTAATTCTCCTTAAGGCCCCTCAAGTAGCCCATTAAGTAGCCCAATAATGATAAGGTGATTAAAATAAAAAGAAAATATATTGCTGATTTTTCTTTGTGATTTTCGAAAATTGCATAATTAGGAGAGAAAAGATTTTGTTGATTCTTGGAAAGATATTATGGAAGATAAGTATTCTTGGAATACAAGATTATCTCATATATTCAAGAAGATCCAAATCTTTGATTCTTCTCCTATATTTTTTGAAAAATTCAAGTATAATTGGAGGGTGAGATTTTTGTGGAATTTTTTATTATGGAGAAAAAAATATATGAGATATCTTCAAGATTTCTTAGAGACTAAGAAAAGTTTCTCCAGGCCCATAAAATACATGAAATTTTCGGCCACTTCATTATAAATAGGGGGTGATTATTTCATCCCCAAGTACATTATTCCTTGTGTTGGAAAAATCAAGAGCAAATATATTTTTCTTTTTCCTTAGTTATTTTAATTGCTTGAAATCACTTCCCACCGGTGATCAAGCAAGACGAAAGATAAATACTTGAGAAGGTCTTTGGGTTGGTTGCGCGTTCGCAATTGTCCCGTGATAATCATAGGCCATATCTACAATATGTACGTAATCACATAATCTCTTAGTTTTTCCGCCATAGATTTTATGTGAATTAATTCAACTTGCATGATGATAAAATTGTTGTTGGAATTATTATTTGAATTAATTAGGATTAATTCATGCTAGTAATAATTGAATTTAAATTCGTATTTAATTATCATCCTGAATAGATTCCGGGCACCCCTATTTTCCCAACAGTTTTAAATTTTAGAAATTTTGGCTTTCGGTTTCAGTTTCGGTTATGTAGGTCAAAATACCAAAATAACCAAAACCGAACTGAAATGAGATATATACACACACACACACACACATATATATATATATATATATATATATATATATATAAATATCTAATTTCTAACCCTAGTTACATTTACTCATTTTCAAATTGGATGTTGTCGTCGTCTCTTTTGGTTATATTTCTAGATAATGTTTATATTGGTTTGTGTTATTGGATGATGTTTATTTTGGTTGTATTGCACTATTGCTGGATAGACTATAGATGGAATATGAATTTATGAGTATTTTGATATTTTAATGTGGATGTATCCTTTTGTTTATTTTAATTTTTTTATTGTGTGTTATTTGTTTTGGTTGCAATATATTAATATATATGGGCAGCAAGTTATAAGTGTAGAAATATGGCACAATTTAAAAGTTCTTTATATTTCGATTTTTCGGTTATTTACCGAAACCGAACCGAAATTTTCGATTTTGGTATTTTCGGTTTTAAGAAATTTCAGTTCGGTTTCGGTTAGTTTTATATATAATTCGGTGGCAAATATAAGGGTGCATTCAAGTGCATAGTATGCACTTGGATTTTACACCCAATTTAAAATTGATTTTAAAATCAATTTTGACTAAATTCGCGGGTCGGTTGCGGGTTGGTTGCAGGATCCAACAAAAAACTCGCGGGTCAGGCACAACCAGATCAAAATTCGCAGGTCTGGCAATAAACCGAGTCGCAAATGGGTCGCGCACGCTTCGTACCAATACCCGAAGTTATATTACCAATAGCCGAAGTTATATCACCAATACCCGAAGTTATAATCACCAATACCCGAAGTTATATCACCAATACCCGAAGTTATAATCATCAATACCTCAAGTTATAATCACTGATACCCCGAGTTATAATTACCAATACCCTAAGTTATAATTACCAATACCCCAAGTTATAATCACTAATACCTCAAGTTATATCCCTAAAAAATTATTTACCAATATCCCGAGACTTAATCACCAATACCCCAAGTTATAATCACCAATACCCTAAGTTATATTCTCCAATACCCAAAGTTATAATCACCAATACCCTAAGAATTACTCAATAATAATATATCAAATAATTATTCAGTATTACCCCAAGACTTAATTACCAATACCCCAAGTTATAATCACCAATACCCCAAGATTTGATCACCAATACCCGAAGTTATAATCACCAATACCCCAAGTTGTAATAACCAATACCCCAAGTTATAATAATCAATACCCTAAGATATAATCACCAATACCCCAAGTTGTAATCACCAATACCCCAAGATTTGATCACCAATACCCGAAGTTATAATCACCAATACCCCAAGTTGTAATAACCAATACCCCAAGATATAATAACCAATACCCCAAGTTATAATCACCAATACCCCAAAATTTGATCACCAATACCCGAAGTTATAATCACCAATACCCCAAATTATAATAACCAATACCCCAAGATATAATCACCAATACCCCAAGTTGTAATAAGTCTAAAACAGAAAAAGTAGGTCCAACGCTGTCAAACGTTGAAATTTGGTCCCAGGCTTGCGTACATCACCGCGCGCTGTGCGGTGTTCAACTCGAATCGTCGATCCGCTTCAAAAAATGTATCACAATAGAAATTCTGAGCCCGACTCCAAAAGTTACGTCTGTTTTGATTTCTGCCGACGAACACCAGGAACGAGGCGGAGGACAATTTGGTGCAATAAGAGATGAATCGTGATTTAGATCTGAGGAGAAAAACTCCACTGCATCGCCGAAAAACAGGTAGTCGCACCGGAAATGGAAAGTGCACCAGAGGGAAAAACACCAGTATGAATTATTGTGGAGACCACCGCGTCACCATTAATGGCGGAAGAAGCAGAAGACCGTCAAATCGCTGAAAGGAAGAAGAGATGACCCGTTTCTGAGAGGAAGAAGAGATGACCCGCGAGTTTTAATCGGGTCGACCTACCCGCAATTTTTTAAATTGGTCAAAATTGATTTTAAATTAGGGTGCAAAATCCAAGTGCATAGTATGCACTTGGATGCACCCTAGAACTACTCTAATTCGGTTTATTTCGTTTATAAATTTTCGGTTCGATTCGGTTACCCATACTAGGAAGAGTATTCGGGGAGGACGAAGGTAGTATATCCCTATAGGTAAAGGGGACTATACGCCTAAAACGACAAACCGACTAGATGAGTTATGGTTTGTTTACTTTGTTGTTAATTAGGAGAGTAGTGCTATTTGCACACCCAATTAAACATTGATGGGATGAGTGGGGTGAGAGATGATGATGTTTAGAGTGATGATGAGTTGATGATTATTGGAAAATATTAATTGTTTAGTTGTTTCATTTACTCTAATTATTTACTTATTTATTTACTCTAATTATTTTACAAAAAATATTAGTACAATGTTTATGGTGATGATGAGATGATGTTATTTTCCTTTGTTTATTTACTCTAATTATTTTACAAAAAATATTAGTTGTTTCATTCAAAAGTATTAATTGTTTAGAGTAACTATTTTTTTAATATTACTACAAAAATATTAGTTATTTAATTCAAAAGTATTAGTTGTGAAGAAGGGAAAATATACACAATTCTAACAAAAATACACTCATTACAATTTTTCATTACCGGAAAAAAAACACTCATTATATATTTTTCATAAAAAAAAACTGATTTTTTGGGCCTTTTTTGGTCTCTTTTTCAGTCTCACATTTATCTATACGTCGTTGTATATGACCGTTGTGTAAATAATTGTATAGAATATTTTTGTAATATTAAAAATAGTTACTCTAAACAATTAATACTTTTGAATGAAACAATTAATAGTTTTTCTAAAATAATTAGAGTAAATAAATAAAGGAAAATAACATCATCTCATCATCACTCTAAACATTGTACTAATATTTTTTGTAAAATAATTAGAATGAGTAAATAAATAAATAAATAATTAGAGTAAATAAAACAACTAAATAATTAATATTTTTTAATAATCATCATCTTATCATCACTCTAAACATCATCATCTTCCATCCAACTCATTTCATCGATATCTAATCGGGTGTGCAAATAACATTTGTGCAATTAGGAGGTATAAAATGTATGGAGGTGAGTAGAGTTAGGACTGTAGTGCAGCCTGGTGGCGGATTGATGACAGACTAATTGAGTGAGTGATTACTTTGTTCATGTGCCAACTTTTGCTGAATACCTATTGCCTCAATTGTCAGTTCAATCATTGTAGCAAAAAAAAGGCGAAGCCCTCGCCCCCAGGGCCCCCACCCCCTGGCCCGACAGGATTGGGTGGAGGAAGTAAATCATGGTGACTCAGCGGCCCATTAGGTGGGAGGACCAGTACCTGGTGCCCACAAGGAGCTATCCCCCACATTGGAGGGATAAAACTCCCACACTGCGGCTGTCAGGGCTCGATCCAAACTCGTTTGCTATATTGTTAAAAAGATTTGTCACATACTCATTTGTTATATCTATTTTTAGTAAAAATATAATAATATTTTATAATATTATATTTTTCATACACTAATAACCAAAATCATCTACTTTATCACTTTAAATATTATAAACAACTATTTTCTTAAAACCCGTGCATACAGTAATCGGAAAAATGAATTTGAGACGGAGGGAGTATTTCCGGGAAATTTATACTACTGGAATTGCACCTGGATTAAAAAAAGAGGTAAATTAATGATATATGAATAAATATGTGTATATTTATGTGAGTATGCACATAAATTAATGTTTTTTAAGAAGTATGCAAATTGGTGTGAGATGTCCAAATAAAGAAAGTGTGATTTTTTTTTTAGCGGGAGGAAGTACTTTTAACGTAGCATTTTTTAAAAATATTACTCAATATGAAAGAATTTTGCCCTATTCGAAAGTTCAAATTTGTAGAAGAGTGTAAATTAATTCATTTGTATAGTAGTTCCCAATACATTTTTTTTCTTGTGTAATCTCTATGCGACCTTTTTAGGGGTGTTTTTACAAAATTGAGTGATATTTTTTGAAATACAACATTAAAAGTGATATTGTGCCAAATTTCTTTTATATATTTTGGTGGATAGATGTAATATATTCGTATACAAAACTCTTAATGTCATAACATTCATTTAATGATACTATTGTAACTATAAATTAGTATTATAGTGTAAAATATTATGAATATTAATTTATATGAGTAATGATATTAGCGAATGAATATAATGATATAAGTTTCATATTTATGAATAAATTTCACAAAAGAATAGCTCATATATCAGATTGAGAAATTATGGATGTGCTTGCTTGTAAAATGATTTTCATTTTTTTTTCAAATTAGCCTCCCTTTTTTATATTATTCACCGAAATTTACATTATTATCCGAAGACTATGTTTAGTATGAAATCCGTCCATACATAAATTATTTTGCAATACTTTTTAGTTGAACAATTCAAATTTAGTGAAAATAACTTATACTCTTTGGTGAAACAACACATGCTCTTCGATCTTTTAAATCTTACTCTTTAGTGAAAACAACTTGTATCATAAAAAAATAATACCCTTTAGTAAAAACAACTAATACCATTTAATAAAACAATTCATATATTTTAAAGTGATTCATATATAAATCAATCTCCCTTTATACTTTACTTTAACCGCAATATTATTAGGGATTTTTTTTTTTTTTTTACTTTCAGTTCAAATTAGGGTTATTGCACATACTATACACTTTTTATCAAATTGGTAACAATATAATAAGTAGTACAACCTCCTCCGTCCCGTAAAACTCTTCACAGTTGATTTTTCAGAAATTTTTATGAGAGTTGACCTGTACTCCCTCCCTCCCATCTTAACTTTCAGAGGTGGGGTGACACAAATTTTAAGAAAAATTACTTTATTAACTTTTTCAGCCTATGAAAGAAGAGTATTTAAAATTAAAGTAAGTATTGTGAGAGTGTTTTATTTCCATATATAGGGTGTGAAAGTTATTGTGGGACGTCCCAAAAAAGAAAAGTGTGAAAGTTATTAGGGGACGGAGGAAGTAATGTTTACAAGGATAAAATATTATTTTAGGGTTTATTGTTTAATTTAAGTAAATGAAAAAAAGAGAGCTTGTTTTAGTGTATATCTATTAGTGAAATTAGGTGTAATTTAAAGATTTTTGTAGAAGATAAATAATAAATGCAAAGTGTTTGAAGACGGAGGTAGTATATAAGATTATACTCTTGGAAATAAGCGTGCAAGTCACGTATTGCCGCAAAAAAACCCTAAAAAATAAAGTATATAAAGGTAGTTGGTCAATTTCGAATGATATAAATTGGAATTGGAAAAATAAATTGTACATATATCAAGTTGATAAAATATATTACATGTTGTAAATAGATATTAACCTAAAATAAAATGAAACATGTTTAAAATAATAAATATTATTAAACAACACAAATTCAAATATTATATAAACTATTAAATAAATTCACATAAATTGCACTCTCTTCCGTGCTTAATGCGATATGTCGAGAGTATTACGAGGTATTTGAAATCTATTTTTTAAATAAAATAATCATTTATGAAAAGTAAAAGCAAGACCAATTTTTATGAACAGAGGTAGTAATCAGTGAGGAAAATAAATAAATAAATTAATATTGCACACACTACAAAAAACGTTCAGTTTAGCGATGAATTTTGCGACATATATTGTTTCCATCGCAAATCTTAGTGTTCTACGACGGATTTGCGAGGAACAGTAACCAAAAGTCGTAAAGGGTTAAGATTTGCGATGAAAGGACATATCCGTCGCAAATCCTTAGTGTTTGCGATGGAATAGGCCGTCACAAATGAAGGGACTGCTGGCCTTCGACCTCCGTACCAAAATTTACGATGAGAAAACCGTCGTAAAATTTAATTTTGTAATTTGCGACGAACACAGTCATCGCAAACTCCGCCCATTTGGCTGAGACCTTTCGGAAACGATGCAAATTTATTGTGGCTGATCATTTTGCAACAGACAAGCCCGTCGTAAATTTCAACTTTGTGATTAGCGATGGCTTTGGCTGTCGCAAATTCCAACCGTTTGATCGCAACCCTTCGGAAAACGGTGAAAATTAAATATCGGCGACTGATATGTGATGGACTAGGCCGTCGTAAATTATAAATTTAAGATTTGCGATGGACTTTCCATCGCAAATCACCAAAAACGACGCCATTTTGTGGCTTAAGGCGGCAAGTTTGTAACGGACCCCTGTCTGTCGCAATTTTTTTGCCTATTTAAGCAGCGACCGACGAGCTTCATTCACTCACGAGAGAGAAGAAAGGAAGAAGAAAAGAAGGAAGAAATGGAAACGGCCGGCGAGCTTCACTCAATCAAGAGTCAATCTGTACCGATTAAAGTTTTCGTTGGGGAAATCGGGGTGCTCGGATTTATTCGCGATGAAATTTAAATACGAATTTAAATTCAATTATTACTAGCAATTCAAATAATAATTAATCCAACAACAAATAAATTCATGCATATGAATATAATCACGTAAAATCCTATCGTAGAATATCTAGGAGTTTTACGCGAATACATACCTCTTGAAGTGACTTCCGAAGAGAAGAACGGGACAAGCGAAATGATCCTATCAACCGAAAGACCTTCTCAAATATTCTCCTTTCGCCTTATTCGTTCGCAGGTGGGAAGTGCTTATCGAACAATTTAATAATCAAAAGGAAGAGGAAAATTATCTATTGCTCTCGATTTTAATTTCCAACTCATGGAACTCATAATCTGAAGATGAAATAATCATCCCCTATTTATAATTATGAGGGGCAAAAAATTACTTGTGAAATAGGGAGGAATTTTTTTTTTCTTGGCCTCCAAGAAATCTTGAATATATCCTATATATTCTTTTGTCCATAATAAAATATTCCACAAAAATCTCACTCTCCTAATTATATGATATTTTCGTAAATCATAGGGATGAATAACAAGATTTGGACCTTCTTGAATTTATGAGATAATTTTGTATTCCAAGAATACATATCTTCCATAATATCTTTCCAAGAAAATCAACAAAATCTTTTTTTATCTCTCCTATCATAATATTCGAATTTTTCATGGAAAAAATCAGCAATTATATTTTTCTTTTATTTTAATCACCTTATTATTATTGAATTACTTATTGGGCTATTTGAGGGGCCCTTAGGAGAATTAAGATTGGATTTCCAATGGACTTCTGAATTTCAATATTGAGTTTCAATATAATTCAGCCTATTAATATTAATTAATATCACTATCAAATTAATATTGCACTATCCATCTTAATCCATATTACGATAATATGGACTCTCGGTATATTTTTTGTGTTTAAGATTATCTAGTCCATTAATTAATTGAGCTTTTGAATAGCTCTAAATTAATTAATATATTGTGCCTTGGAATACAGACAACTCAACATTATTATCCGTACCGGAAAACTAATTTCCACTTGCAAGATTTGGTACGATAAAACTTCTGAGCCCACCAAGGGGACAAATCACACAAGCAGTACTCGCACACATTTTTCCATATTAAATCTAAGTTACCGTCGTATGATTAATATTACTGCCTAAAATACAAGGTTCGAAGTCACGATGATTCTCACTCAACATGTATCAAAGCAATAAGTATTAACTACACACGGTCTTATTTAAGTGACGGAGATTAAGAAATCAATAACCATTGAGGTCTAATTCTTTACCTTTCAGAACAGAAGAATTTATCCTCGCTATAGGTCATCTTCAACACATACAAAATATTCTAGTGCAATCTCTTGGTCAATCTGAGAAATACACATCGACCTTTCACGGCGGATTATTCAATTCCACCTGGGTCGTGAACTTGTACGTTTAGTTACAATAAACTATTAATGTAATCTTCCATGATCTGGTATTTGTTGGGAAAATCGAAGTGTCCAGATCTATTCGGGATGAAATTTAAATATGAATTTAAATCCAATTATTTCTTGCATGAATTAATCCTAAATTAATTCAAATAATAATTGACCAACAACAAATAATTCATGTCAATGAATATAATCACTTAAAATCATACGGCGGAATACCTAGCAGTTTTACATGAATACATACCTCTTGAAGTGACGTTCAATCGAGAAGACCAGGACAAGTGTAACAATCCTATCAACCGTAAAAGTCTTCTCAAGTATTACCCCTTCGCCTTATTCGTTCGCCGGTGGGAAGTGCTTACGAATAATTTAATAAATCAAGGAAGAAGAAAATATTTATTGTTCTCGATTTTTCCAACTCATGGAAATCGTAAACTGGAGATGAAATAATCATATCCTATATATAGGGGGTAGGGGCCAATTTTTTCATGTGGAATAGGGGAGGATTTTTTTTTTTCTTTATCTCCAAAAAATCTTTTCTCCATAATAAAATATTCCACAAAATTCTCACCCTCCTAATATATGTGTAATTTTAAAAAATTTCATAGATGAGAATACAAGATTTGGATCTTCTTGAATTTATGAAATAATCTTGTATTCCAAGAATACATATCTTCTATAATATCTTTACAAGAAAATCATCAAAATCTTTTCTCTTTCCTACACATAATTTTTGAAAATAATAAAGAAAAATCAGCAATTATATTTTCTTTCATTTTAATCATCTTATTATTATTGAGCTACTTATTGGGTTACTTAATGGGCCTTTAAGAGAATTAAGATTGAACCTCCAATAGGCTTCTAAATTTCAATATTGAGCCCCAATATTATTCAGTCCATTAATATTAATTAATACCACTATCAAATTAATATTTCACTATCCATCTTAATTCATATTACGATAATATGAGTTTCCGGTTATTATTTTCAGTATTTAAGATTATCTAGTCCATTAATTAATTGAGCTTTTGAATAGCTCTAAGTTAATTAACTTCTTGTACTTTGGATTATAAACATCTCAACATTATTATTCGTACCTAGAAAACTAATTTTCACTTGCAAGATTTGGTACGATAAAACTTCTGAGCGCACCAAGGGGACAAATCACACAAGTCGTACTCGCACACGTTTCTCCGTATTAAATATTAGCAATCGTCGTATGATTAATATTACTGTCCAAATTACAAGGTTCGAAGTCACGATGATTCTCACCCGACATGTATCAAAGCAATAACTATTAACCACGCACGGTCCTATTTAAGTGACGGAGATTAAGAAATCAATAACCACTGAGGTCTAATGCTTCACCTTTTAGAACAGAAGAATTTATCCTCGCTGTAGGTCCTCTTCAACACATACAAAATGTGCTAGTGCAATCTCTTGGTCAAGATAGACCAATATGAGAACTACATATCGACCTTTCACGATGGATTGTTCAGTTCCACCTGGGTCATGAATTTGTACGTTTAGTTACAAGGAACCGTCAATGTGATCGTGATCTGGTATCACCACATTGACTACAATGTAACACATATTATATATTGAACGATTTGCAATAAATATTTAACATTCATTCATATTCAAAACAATAGTGATAAAAGATTTATTCTCATAAATAAGTGTTTAATACATAGGTTATACAAAGTAAAAGCATACTTTCACGTATAACCCCAACAATATCACCACATTAACTACAATGTAACACATACTATATATTGAACGATTTGCAATAAACATTTAACATTCATTCATATTTAAAGCAATAGTGATAAAAGATTTATTCTCATAAATAAGTGTTTAATACATATATTATACAAATTAAAAGCATACTTTCATGTATAACCTAAACACTCGTTTCGTCATTTTCTACACAATAACGGTAAGTTTTTTTTTTTACCGTTTAAATTTTATTTAAAGCTTTATAAGATTTTTGTATAATTATGAGTATAAATTTAGTATGTGATTAAGCATTGTGATTAAACATGTTATTATTTTAGTATACATTATTCATTTATATGTAATTAAGCACATGAATTTTAGTATAAATTATTTATTTCAGTATGTGATTTTTGTATAATTATTTAGATTTTAAAGCATATTAATCATTGATAAAGTATATACGTTGATTGTTGTTATATTGCATGGTCTAGACTTTTAATATTTTAGGAGAATTATTTAGATTTTTATATATGTTGATTGATGTTATATTGAATGAGTATGTAGGAGAATTGTTATACTAATATTTAGGAGACTTGCTATGATTTTTTACTATATATGATTAAATAGTATTGCATTTTAGTATCTCAATTAGTATGATGATTATGTTAGGAGAGTTGTATGATTAGGTTAGTTAATTTCATTGATTTTAGTTTAGTATATTGAATAATATTATACACTGTAATATTTTAGTTTTTATTTTAGTATTATTGATTTTTTTTTATAGATGAGTGGACAAGATAGTGGTAGTGGCAGTGACAGTCAGCCCCCGTGCAGTCAGCAGGGGGTTAAGGAGGAAGGAGGATATGATAGGGGTCTCTATCACAGACTCTTCACAGCAGCCTCCTGGGGGCTCGTCCTCTGCACCGTAGGGTGGTGAGGGCTCATCTTTCTCCCGCTAGCATCCGGTTGTTCACAATCGGATGACTATCATGCCCCACAGTTCAACGTAAGTTTTGATATTTTATACTCAGTTTTTTATTAAAATCTAATTAATTTATTAACTTTGAAGTTTTAATGTTATAGTTGGATTTCGGGTCACGAGGCTAGTGCTCAGGTGTCCAAGTCCATCTGGGACAGTAAATTCGAGCCCACCGGTTTCAACTGGGGGGCCAGTGTCCGACTGGAGAAAATGGGTCTACTTTGAGAAATGTAAGGTATTAATTAGTTATTTAATTTATTAATATAAATTATATAAACTGATATCTACATTTTAATGTAATTGTAGAAAAGTTGCATCTGGGCACCAGAGCACGATGATCAGATGTGGAGGAATTTTCACACGAAGGGCAGCGATCGATACATACATCATGCATCGAATTAGGAAGCATGGTTCGGGGGGAGGGGGACGCCGACTGATATGGGGAAGGATAACGAAGGCCAAGAGATTTGGCCCCAATTCATCGCGTACTGGAATAGCGATGCGTTTAAGGATAAGGTGCAGAAGAATAAGGCGAATCGCCTTAGTGACCCTAATGGAGAAGGGATCGCGAGACACTGGGCCAGTTCCCGGTCCATTTTGGAGCATGGGATGTAATTTGTAAGAGACAACTTCATGTAATTTTTATTACTTTTTATTAATTTTTGCTAATATTAATTACTATATTTTTATTTGTAGGCGCGGGAGTATGGACGCGACCCCTCTCATTTTGTGAAATTGCAGCTCGCCCACCCATTGGTCGAGGAGATCGAAAAGTCCACCTACGACCGCACCACCGAGATCCACGTAAGTATTATTTTAAATTTTAATATTAGAAGTATTATTTTTAATTTTTTTAAAGTACATTTATTAATTAAAGTATAATTAATTTGCAGAGGAAGATGCTCAATGACCTTGCCTCCCAGACTCAGTCTCAGGAAGCGGCAGATGGGTCGAGCTAATGCCCCCACAGAGCCTTTTGTGGACGTTCAAAATGAGCTGTACTTCAAGAGCGTCAAGGCTAAAAAGTGGCGGTTCACTGAATTGAGTGATTTTTGGAAAAAAATTGCTTCGATTTCGTGGATCGGGCTCATCCCCCTCTCAATCTTCCATCGACTCTCATCCTAGAGAGCTCTGGATATAGCTTTCGACTGTGGTTAAGTAGATGAAGCACCTCCAGAAGCAGCAACAAGACATGAAAGAGTATGAGAGGATGTGATAGGCGACGCAGTGGGAGGCGGAGCAGAAGTATCGGGAGGAAATGAACAAGTGGTGGACAATGGTCTCCTCCACGTTAGGTGGATCATTACCACCACCATCATCGCCGCCGCAACCATTGATTCAAAACCTGGATGACGATGAAGAGAAGGATGATGCCGAATTTCAATTCAATAATTAGGAAATTTTAGATTTTAAATTTTGTGAAGTGTAATTTTTTATTTGAATCCACATTACTTTTATTTTATTTTTTGGATAATTTTATATTTTTTTAATAATATTTTATTAGATGCATAATTTATAAGTAGTAAAAAAATAATAATTATAAACATGAAAAAGAAAGACTTCATTTGGATACATATAGAATTAATTGCATACAAATGAACGAATTATTAATTTACATTGTCGAAATAAATAATTTTACAAAATAAAAAAAGTTGGGCACAACGTTTATATAAACAAGTTAAAAACAAAAAATAATTTATTTGGTGAATTATGAAAAAAAAGAGCCAATTTGGATACATATACTATTAATTGCGTACAAATAAATGAATTATACGTTCACGCATTATCGGAAAAAAATATTACAAAAAATAAAAAGTTGGACACAACATTTATATAAACAAGTTAGAAACGAAAATAAATTAATTAGATGACTTATAAAAAAAAAATGAGTCAATTTGGATACACATATAATTAATTGTGAATAAATGAACGAATTATAAGTTTGCGCGTTGTCGAAATAAATAATTTTACAAAATAAAAAATATAAACGGTCACAACATTTATTTAAACAAGTTTAAAAAGAATGAATTAATTTGATGAATTATGAAAAATAAAGAGTCAATTTGGATACATATACAATTGATTGTAAAAAAATGAACAATAGAAGCAAGTGCGCAAACGGTGCACGACCCCTCTACATGCATGAGGGATCCGCAAATTTTTCGACGAAAATTAAAATGCCAATTTAATTTGATTATTTGCGACGGACATCTACCGGTCTTGACCCCACAGTTCTGCGAGTGAAGATGTCGTCGTAAATTTGCGATGAATGCTAAAAATCCATCGTAAATATTAGCTACAACTGTTTTGTCAATGAACACGTGTCCGTCACAAAATTCGTCGCAAATAGAGTTTTGCGATGGATTTTCCCTTTCAAAATCCATCGTTAAACGTATTTTTTGTAGTGACATTTCAACAAGTTTGAACTTCTAGATGTGTTGAATTTTTTTCATGGTATTATAGTCAAAGGCTTATGCCCGCACGTCCTGAATATGATTGTAAACGAATCAACCAATTTTGATTCGATTTGTATCCGAAATTTTATAATACACAATATACTTTTTATTATTCGATTAGTGATCAAATATGAATACAAAATTACGATATTAGATTCGATATTCGTAAATATTCGATTAAATATTTGGTTAAATATACACTTATATAATATAATAAAAAAAATATTTATTTATAAATTTAAGCCCATTTATAATTATATTAAGGATATTAACCCTATGACTTTATCCAATAAGTGGACTTTCAAACAACCCATTGTTTAATACTTTAATTTTACAATTTGTTTTAATATAATCTAGTTACTAAAAATAAAAACTCCATTAGTAAAAAAGGAACTGCATGTATACGTTCGTCATTTGTTTATTAAAATATTTTTTCATAAATTTGATAATTATTATTTTTCATTCACGTACTCGATTATGTTGTGTACAAAATTATAAGTGTATGACTTTTGTGAATTCAAAGAATGAAATCATTTTTTTGAAATGAATATGCTTGAAAAAAAATCGATTCGAATATTCGACTCGAGTATTTATATACTCCCTCCGTCCACGAAAATTTTATCCGGTTACTGTAGAGCACAGTTTTTAATGAAAATTGGTATTTTATTGAAAAAGTGAATAAAGTAGATAAAGTAAAAGTATTGTGGTGGGTATTGTGGGACCCATTTTTTGTTTGTGAGTGTAGTTTATTTCCAAAAGAGGAATGGGTAAAAATTTGGTGGACGGACCAAAAAGGAAAGCGGGTAAAAAATTGGTGGACGGAGGGAGTATTTTTTAATAATTCGACTCGAAAATCAATGAAATCAATTTTTTGAAATGAATATGCTTTGGGGAGATTTAAGATTAGGGTTTTAAACGAATCGAACCTAATCAAATATCACTGTTTCAAATTCGTATTTGTGAAATTATTTCGAATATCAAATTCAAAATAGTGATATTCGATTAAATTCGATTCGTTTAAAACTCTAATCCTAAATCTCCCCAAAGAGAAAGCTAAAAATTCAGCTCGTGAGGGAAGTGTTAGAAAAATTAATTAAATTAATTAATTTTACACTACCGTCCCGAAATTATTTCACACTTTTCTTTTAAATTTGTTTTGTAAATAGAAAAATGGACTACATAAACTCACCATTACAGTATCTTCAATTTACATTAAGAGCTTCTACACACAATTCAATTTACTTTTTTATTTTTATATATAAATTTATATAATTACCCCACAAATTCTATCTCATTTCTTAAATTGATTATTATATAATTACCCATCAAATTCTAACTCATTTCTTAATTTTTCTAATATATGTGCTAATCAAAGTGTGGAGCAGGGCGCACGAGTGATGATGATTTTGGGCTTGACGGTCTGCATGAGCAATGAGGTCAGTCCCCACTTCAATTCTCTGAGTAAATAAAATCTTTCTCTTGATCAAGTTTTCAAATCGTAATCATAAAATGAGATATTGAAATACTTTATTTAAAGAAAAATGATTTAATCAATCTTATCGGATTGATGGATTCAATCGCTTCAATCAATTGTAAATCCGTTTACATAAGCAAAAATTTTACAAAGAAAAAAGAAGAGGATGTATCTGATTTTTTATATGTATAATAATAAATGTTGGTACGATAGAATTATTTTGCAATACTTTTTAGTATAAAATTTATATTTTTTAGTGTAATAAATTAATATTTTTAAATTAAACAATTAATATTCTTCATGTTTTTAAATTGATACTTTTCAATGAAAACAACTAGTACTATCCATAATTAATATTCTTCAATAAAATATTTCGTGACACATTCCATTAGACTTGTTCCTATATTAGTTATTTTTAATAAAGGGTATTAATTTTAGAAGATATTATTTGTTTTTTTATTCTCCTTTTTGGATGTTTCACTATAAATTTTCCGTTCCTTTAAAAAAATAAAAACAACACTCCTTATATTAATTAACAAATATTTTTTAAACTATCCTTTATTTTTTCATAACTTCTTATTACTTTACACAAAAGTCAATATCTGACCTATATATTAATGAACAATATGTATTATTTTTTTAAAGAATTTTTTTTTTATATGGGAACATAGGGAGTATTACTTTGGGAACCCATGTAATAATATAGGAGCAAGTCTAATTTGTATCTTAATGAGACTGATATTTGCGCTTGCGACGACTTAAATAGCCACACAATTTTGTACTCTTTTATTTGCATATTTGGGTCTTTCTAGCAAAAGGCGAAACCCTCGCCTCAGGGTCCCCACCCCCTGGCTCGACAGGATTGGGTGGAGGAGGTAAATCATGGTGACTCAGCGGCCCATTAGGTGGGAAGACTAGTGTCTGCTGCCCACAAGGAGCTATCTCCCACATTGGAGGGATAAAACTCCCACACAATCTGCCACCCAGGAACCAACTGAGCTACGCTCCTGCGGGCTGCATATTTGGGTCTACTCTTTGCAAATGAGAACAAAGTGTTAAAATTTTAATAAAAAAAAGAGAACAAAGTGTTAAAATAATAATTATAATACATGATAGAGAAAGACAAAATAATATATTGTAACAAAAAAAATAAGGATGAAGTGAGGTAAAAAGTGAAACAGTTGTAATTAAGTGAAAAGCCAGGGATATAATTTTGTGAGGGTTTTGCCAAAACGAGAATACAGTTAGTCTTCATGCTTAATGTGAGGTTCTTTTTAAAAAAAATGGTCGAAAGGTGACTTTTTAAGGTTTTGTTTAAATATAAAATAATATCATGAAAGTGTTATAATTGAATTTTATTTCTATTTTAAGAGTGTAAAAAATTTTATGGAATGGACGAAAAAAAAATTTTGTTTCTTCTGGGACGAGAGTATTGAAAGTAGATTTTGTATAGTGTAACAATTTTGATCAGGAATGAAAATCAAATCAAGCTATTCGATATTTAATTCGAGATGGTTTGGTAAAAGCTTGTGAACATACATATATATTTGACGCAACGCAGTCTAAAGTTGGGCTCGAAATCGATAAACAAATAAAATGTATAAATTCGACTACTTATCAAATGAAGTCAAATATGAATTGCAAAACTCAATAAAAATTTCAAACAAACTTGAACTACAACGTGTTCACTAGGCTAGACTAATTTACAATCCTAAATTTGACAGTAAAATTATAACAGGAGAAGGTGTAGTGAGATGCAAATGTGGAAAGATATGGAGATTCAGGATTTCAGAATCTCAATCCGGATTTTCCAGAAGACTAATGTTCATTCCATTATTATTCACAGAAAACACAAACACAAAGCTATACCTCAAGAAGCAGTTCTCCACTGCATCTCAATCTGGATCCTCCCATTCTTAGAGTCGATTAGGTGGTACCGCTCATTGATCCTCTTGTTCTGCACAACATCCGATAGGTATATGTCCACGTAACCCAGAGATTCCTACACAGCAACGGAGTGTATATATTTCTTTTAACTCTCACTATACATCACAATAGGAACGAACCCCAACAGAAATATAAGCAGGTGTACCTTAGGGTGTAACAGGCCCATTCTTTTCGAAGTACTGATAACTTCAACGTGAACCCTCTCGTTCGTTGGTGGCTCGTCTAGCGTGAATTGGAACTCCTCTTCCCATCTCGGGTCTCTACTTTTCTTCACAACCTGCAACCAACAGTTATGCAATCAAGAAGACGACAACTAACATTGTTCAATGGAAACAACTGTTACTGTTTAGTGAAATCAACCGATACTGGCCAAATAATACCATTTACTAACAGCACTTGAGTTGCACGGTGCAAAGAATACCTTGGTTTTTTTCTCCTCCCCTCGGAAGAGTAGGCGTACTGATGGATTATTATGGTTCTTGCCTTCCAAGTCTTGAGCTTCGTGGATTATAATAACGAGCAAGCCCCCTCCATCGGGTGTTCCTTCAGGGGCCTTCTGTACAGCATCTTCAGAATCTTCTACGTTGGTTGGAACCTCATTATCCTTGAAAGGCTTGTAAGTAACTTCGACCACAAGCTGCCCTCGTGACTTCTCGTTCTGAACATCGTCCGGGTTCAGATTCTTGAGAAGATCGAGAGTGAAAGTTTTTGGCCCCTCCGGAGTCAGATCTTTTAGCGGAATTACATTCAGCCCCATTTTATCATGTGTTCCAACCTGCAAGAAGATGATGCAATCAGTGCAAGAAACACTATGAGAGGATAAAAGTAACAAGACAAAAAACATTTAAGCACCAGAGTTGAACCGTGCAACTGGTGCAATTTTGACTCACTCGTTATAAAAATAAAAACCTGATATGTATAATGAGTATTAGTTTGTAGGTTGAACAGTATTATTACTTTTTCAATATACAATTAATACTTCTCATCATATGAGCTGATATTTTTCATCACTATTAAATAAAGAGATTGATTGAAATTTTTTGGTCATAATTGCGTCCAAATGTTACTCAAATGACAAAAGAAACAAGTATAGTACTTAATAGTAATATCACCTGTTCCCAATCATAGACAGAGAGATCTAAAACTTGAGTTTCGGGGTCCTTGACGACAAAGGTGAATTCCTCGTTCCATTCGGGATTAAGATTTTTATGTTTTACGGTAGTTTTCTTGGATGGAAGTTTGTCATCAGCGAGCTTTAGCTTCACGTAAGGGTCAGATGCCCCTAAAAGATCTTTCTTCTTCAGTTTTGTTGCTCTAACAACGTTAACATTTAGAATGCCGACTGGTTTCTTCATGGCTCTATCGAATGAGATAACAGGATCTGATCAGAAATTGAATAAGTTTGAAATCAACCATATAAAACGAACATGTGAACTTACTTTGTAGGATCCATTATCTGAACTTCCAGTCTTTTTGGCCATAAATACATATTTGCAACCTGATCTTTGATGAGTTCCTGAGGAAGCATAAACTCCATCATATCCAAAACTATAACCAATTCAAATCCCCCCAAAAAGAGGAACCATTTCCACCAAATAACTGTAAAGTTAAAAAAAGAAAATAAATATTGAACAATACCTGCACAATTCTGTATACCCCAGGAATGGACATAGCATCAGCGCCCAACAGCTTAACTCCAAAATCGACATGAGGCTACAAGAGAATTAAATGAAAAGAATTATGCAAATACGCAGATGTATATATTTTGTGGTCCATTGCCACCTAAATCTTAGAGGAAAGAAGTCCTAAAAGTATACATTGCTGATTTAAATGCATATAGTGCCGATCTTCCCACCAAAAACCACCCATGTCAAGTAGTCTATATTTGACAACCCATACTATAAGATTTCAATATTTATTTCTACAATATAACAATATCACGGACAAAGATGAAGCCTCCAATACTTACCTTCTCCATTAGAGAAACATGTATATTCGCAAAGCAAGGAAAGGTCGGAACGAGGGGCTTTAATGTGATACGTGGACAAGCAAATACTTGCAAATCAAGAACCTGAAAAACTCCAAAAGAAAAAGAAAAAGAAAAACAAGTCAGACCTAGAAACTGTGTAGAAACACTATGTTCTTTTTGAGTTTTAAGTGACTTTTAAAAACCCTTTTTTTTTTTTTAAATTCATTGGATTTTAAAATCTGTGTTCTTTTTTAGTTTTGAGTAGGGTAGGTTTTAACTTTATGATGTAAAAGTAAAGAAATGTTGTATAAGGTTATTTATGGGGTTGTAGGATTAACATTTCAAAAACCTAATTTTAAAACCCAAACTAGAATTGGTTTTAGATTCCAAAATCCAAATCCGGGCTTTTAAAACCCAAAAAGAACATAGCCCTTATGTTTATACATGAAGCTGGTTAGTTATGAGGAAAATGCATCAAAATAAAGAAGAGACATTAGCTAAAAGTATCAACTTTATAGTAAAAAGTATACCTGTACTGTTGCTTTAAGTCCAAATGCTTTTGCAGCAACAAGGATGTTAGGATTAGCTGCCCACTTCAAGCTTAGCTCCATAATCAATTCCTTTTCCTCAGTGTTATATACTTTCATTCCTGTCAATGTATAACAGATAAGAGAATTAACACCACGAAATGGTGTTTAGGAAGAAGAAAGGTTAAAGAAGAAGGAAATCAACAAGAATTATGTTTTCCGGAACAGGTTGTAGCTACATGGAATGATTATAGATTTAGGATAATTAAAAAGGGGAAAATACAGAAGTAATTCAGCTACGAACAAGGGAGCAAATCCTGAGAAATATAGCATATCAATCATTATCAGAGTTCATTTTTCATGAGGAAGGAAAAAACGACGGAGAAGATATTATTGATCATAAATGAAAGAGAGGAGGCCAAACACATAACGAGAGGAGACATTTAATAAGTTTGACAAAAGAAATTTCTAGGAATTTTAATATCTACCCGTTACTAACCAAAAACATGTTGTCTTAAGCTGTTTCTTATATACCCCTAACCTGAAAGGATCAACAACATTAACCAAACTTAGCTACCACAAGTATTTTTGAAGTAATTACTATCACCTGTTAATGTTCTGTTCCTCGATCAATCCTTCTGAATACAAATAATAATAGCAGGATTTAATGACAAAGTCTCCTGATAACCCAGAGTATTTTACCCATCTAGGAACATCATACTAGTACTAATTGTGAGTAAAATCAACCAATTCGCAAGTTATATGAACACCAAGCAAAATATATGGTCATTTGGTAAAATTAGGAGATTAATCAGTATTGAGATACCACTCATCCTGGTTTATTGCTGTAAGTGTCCATTGTGGTTAATGCAGATGAACAAGTAAATCTTACTTCTTAATTATGAGAAATGCCTTAGCCTACATCAAGCAACAATTACTATCTGACTATTGGTTTACTCTTTTGTATATATTCATACTCCCATTACTATACAAATACATAAACTACTTATTTTCTGTGCACATGCATAATTGAGGAATTTTCTTAAGGTATTGCAATGACAGAAACAATGGTCTCTTGTTGATATATAAAAAATGATAAACAGATGAGCACCATGTGTGGCCAAAAATATTAGTAATTCAGACATTCATCAACCATTAAATGCAGAAATAAGGAACAAGAAGAAATCTATAGTGAAACCTTGAAAGGTAGGTGGCAGAGAGCCCAATGTTAGTGTCTCAAAATCAACGGAATCAATTTTGTATTTTGGAATTTGCTCAGCTATGATAGGATCTGCTATTTTCTTTGCCATCTTGCAAATTGCCTGAAAATCCCAGAATGTTAATATTCCATTAGAAGAACAAACTTAAAGCTAAAGCATCTACACCGTACCTTGTCCAGATAAGGCCACGTGTACTCAATGAACTTATTCAGCCAATCAATCTGCATAGATAGGTACAATTGAGAACTGTGAATAACGAGCAGCTCATTTATTCTACTCTTGAATTTTTTAAAGGAAATTACCCGTTCGTAGTCTGGGTTTTTAATCCAAAATGGTATCTCTGGAAGCAGCTGTTGGAGACTTTTAGAATCTTTCTCAAGCAATGGGCGAAGTTCAGGATCCTGCAGAACAAATGAAAATGGACTTATCTATACTCTTATTTGGTGGGACATATTATGAATTATATTCCATTCATTCTTGGTTTATTCTTCGTACGAGAAAGCAATTTCATTCTATTCGTAATACTTCCTGATTTGATCGTCTCTTTTTCAAAATTTGTCAATAGGGGCAGATTCACTTAAATAAGATAAAATTCCAGCACTTCAAAACTAAAGTCACCAAGGTCTTCCTAAACCTAAAACCTCTAATATAGCAATTCCCTTTATACAAATTCTGCAAGCCAGGCATCAAGTTCTTAGAACTTAGTAAATAACCCTAAAATCTCCTTCCAACTCTTTTACCTCAAGGTTACATTAAAGGTGTTTCTAGGTCTATGGAATGAGATATCTCACAAAATTACTCACTTCATCGCACACATTAGAACAATTACTTCCATGAAGAAAACATACACACTAAATACAATTCAAAAACAACATTTAAGAGACCAAATATGACGACAAACAGATCACGGAAAAACACAAGAAGCAGAGTAGAAAAAGAAGAAGCATACCTTCACATCAGTTGGCTGAGTGTAAATGAAGAGAAAGTATCCGATCACAAGCCCAATGCTGATTCCAATCCCAAACCCAAAAACCCCCAATATAGTGCTTATGATACCCATACCTAATTTGTTTCCAAATTAACCCCAAAAATACCTTCGTTTTCAGAAACTCAACCGAAAACACACTGAATATGGAGATTAATCAACAAAAGGGCCCTCAACCTACTATGTTTGAGGGTTTTAACTAAAATTCAACAACCACCAAGCTATTCGACATGATGATCTTTCTAAAAACAACAAAGATCACTCGCTGAGAGTGCCCAAAACTCACCCAAACAAAAAGTTCACAGAAAGACATAAAACAAAGAAAAGAAAGCGATATTCACAAACCGATGAGACAATGTCATAGATCATGACGAATTTGAGGCGAGCAATTAATTAAAGAAATATAAATACTGGGCCAATCTATGCATTTAACGACCCCAATTGGATCCACAGATAACGGCATTTTCTCAAAAACTTAAGCGCGTGGAGCGCTGGGGCTGCTGTGCATGTTGGCAAACGTACAATAACGGCCATGCTTTGGGGTTATTTTTTTGTAGGTAGGGGCCTCCCTCGATTCAATAATATTGCCCCATTTGGATTATTAGTTAGGATAATTGATGAATCGTACCGTTCATGATAAGCTTATTATGAAACAATTTTAAAGTAACATTAACTATTTCATGTTAAATTTATTATGAAGCGTTTTCATATAAAACCTACTCGAATGATTATAGTATTAAAAGTGGTTTTTATGTGCAATTGCATGTAAGATGTAACATGCATTTTAAGATTTTCTTTTTTTAAAAAATTAAATTCAAAATACAAGTGCATAGTATACATTTGAGTAGATATAAGAATTTGTATAATATTACAACAGTTTTGGCACTAAATGATTATATTATCCACTTTCCACATGTGGACATTAACTTATGTCTACCCCCAGTTTAGTATGTGTCAATCACTACATTAGTGGTCGACAATTTAATGTGATGTTCACCGGTGGATATACCAGCGGCCTAAAATCAAAGGCGCTGGTTGATCTCTCCAATTACTCTTCCTCCTCTTGACCTGTCTTTTAACATCAAATTTTATCCTAAATAATAAAATATATTTAGATTTCACCCTTTAAATTATGTATTTCAAAATTTTAATATGTCTGTCCTGTACCCAATATATGAGAAAATCTAAAGAGCTAGTCTCCTATGCACCAACTGCATCATGCAATTAGGCACACATGATTAAAACACGACACTAATTTTAACTGGAACGTGTTGACATTAGATTTGACTAAAAATTTAAAATGAAACATAACATTATCTTTAAGCGAAATGTGACATTGGACTTTAAATTGAAACGTAGCAAGTGATCGAAGATTCGTGTACTTGGCATAAATGAGACCTCCCCAAATCTAAATGGTGGGATAATCGATTTTCCTTTTCTTTTAATTTTGGAAACTTTTAACCATTATATTCCATTGATGAAGTTGAACGTCGGTATTATGAGTAATAAAGTAAGATGACGGAAGACCGACCAAACAAAGATATTGAAACCAGAAATCGTTTCATTTTAAAAGCAAAACCTCAGTTTAAGAGCTATGTTCTTTTATCACTCAATTCATTAATGAAGTTCGTATTGCTAACTGATTATTCATATTTTTTTTTTAGAAAATTCCTTTTAATATCACTTAACTATACATATGTCTTTTTATAAATATATCGATAGCTGCACCTGTTAATAGACGAGCAGAAATACAACTAAGACAAATAGGATTATCCCAAATCATGCATTTTAAAGGTCAGATTAAGTTAACAAGGCCATACCAAGCTGGAATTGCCATGCGAACAAATCTAACAAAGCGAGCAACCTGGAATACAAATGCCATATTAGTCAAAATGAGGTCCGACGAGAAAATCCTGCTCATAGACGAACAAATTTAGTCAAAATATCAAGATATTCAATTATCAAGAATAAAGACCAACAAAATCAAATCAAAGACTCCTCAAGGATAAGTCCAACGGGACGAACAACTCCTGAATGCGAGCAAGTCCAGTGTAGAAGGATAGAATCTATAATAATATATAATAACACTACCTCTTCCAAAAATAATTTTGGCGGGAGTGCATTTTGGCCATTGATCGATTCATCATCTTGCATCTTGACCGTCCGATTTTGTTGTGTGTGTGTATTTATTTTGGAATAGTTTGTGAGTAAGTTTCTCAACTTTATTGCTCATTATTATGACCAATTTAGGCCATTGACTTAGCAATCATGTGTAAATTTTGTTCTATATATATTCTACAATTTCATCATTCATATCACACATTGACTCGATTTTTGTTCTTTGTTCTTGGAATATTGTAGTCGACGTTTTATTCTTTTGCGGTTTGTGTTTTCTCTAGCTCCGTGTTTTGTTGTTTTCACCAAATTTTTTTATAGGAATGTCCACGGTGTTTGATTGTACGTGTTGTGGCTTCAATGGAATGGAGTCGAAATGACGTCTATCTTTTGGCAAGTTTGGGTGTCATGTAAATCATTGTATTTTTTTTTTTTTACATTTTTTCGATTGTAGTGTTGTCGATATATCTGTTCATCGGTCTGTGGGGTGTATCGTTGTGCGTAGGATATTTCTTTCTTATAGTGAAGGGTTATGTTTGTGTAGCATCTAATGTATCTATTGCAATTTATCAAATAATAAAATAGATATTATTGTTCGTCGTGTTTTTTTCATTTTAAATTATCAGTTTTATACACCGTGTGCATGGTTTCATTGTCGATCTTGCAATTCATTCTATTGATACGAGTGTCTTATAGCTATTTTTTATTCGACTTACTTCGTTTATCCATTATATTCGTGTTTGTATCGTTGTGTGTGGTTCGACGGGGTGAGTCCATTAATTTCGATTGTCTTCTCTTTTTATTTTTATTTTAAATTGTAGTGTATAGAATGCTTGAACCTTGACTCAAACATTTATGTGTGTATGAATGATTCTTGATTATCATCCATTTCTTATCATTGGGTGTGTAGACGTTATAACATGTTTGTATTTGTTCTAACTCTCATTTCGGTTTGGCCGCTTTTGGCTTTTTAGAAGTTGGAATCATTATGGTTTTGAATTCATAGGTTTGTTGTTCGTGTATTGCCTTTGTTGTTACTTTTGCTTTGTGTGAATCTTATTATGATAATTGTGTTTATTTGTGCATTGATATTTAGTGTTGGTACGTTTTGTTTTTTAATCCTAAAGGTTATGTTGGTTAGCACGCGTTGATTTGTGTAATCTTCTGTTATTATGAGAACAATACTATTTGATCCACTTTTAATTTAAAATATGTCACTTATTAATTAAAAAATTGATATTTTTAAAACGTGATAAAGTTTTAACAAAAGGTGATAATATTTTTGCATAAAGTGACTTATCACTTTTATATAAAAAAAATATGTCATAATTTATTATCATCCTATCACTTTTGTTAATTTGGTCGGTTCTTTCCTATGAAACGGTTTCACACAAATTTTTGCCAAAGATAAATGTAATTGCGATTAACGTGTGTGTTTTTGTAATATACTCTAATGTACGTAATATTCTTAACTAATAAATCCTTCATACTTAAATTTGATTGTATTTATGAGAAAGTTAATGTAATTATTTGCATTCTAAAAATAATATTTGTATCTTCATTTTTTATCTATCTTATACCAAAAAAGTCAAAACATTTTTTATTAATAATAACTTAAATTATGTTTAAAAAAAAAGTTAAAACTGTATTTCACTCTTGATTTGCTGCACATTTACTCATAATCAATTTTATAATTCTCTATACAATTTTATTAGCCGAAGAAACAAGTCCAAATTTAAGTGATGGTACTAAGGACCTAAATGGTAATATTTTAACTTTTAAATATTGCAAATATCATTTTGATCTTAATTTATTTTAAGTAAACATCATTTTGAAATATGTATGAACGGATCCAAAATTAGTATAAATTCATATTTATTAGTGACACAGATCATCGCATGCTTTGTCTCATTAATGTTTAGTTTAAATTTGTTAGAAGTTTTGGATTTCATAAAAATGATAGAATTATTTTTATGAAATATTACAATATTGATGTTGGAATAAGAATATTTTGTTGTTTGTGTACCAATTAAGGTCGATTGCTTGATATTGATATTTTTAATTAGGTCACTTTGTTGATTCTTTCATTTGTATTGGTCGATCTCAATGACTAATTATGATATGTGATACTTATTTTTTTTTTTTATATCATCATTTGTTCAATTTTATCTGTATGATACCCTTATTAATATAAAATTGATATTTTGAAAATTTTAAAAATAACATTGACTTTATTATTATGTAACTGGTTCAAAAATATACAAAATCATTTTTTAATGGCTTAATTGCAAATAAAATCACCACTTTTCTGTTAATTGTAATATAAGCTAAACTTTTAAATTATGGCAAAAAAAAAAATCACTTTTATATTTTTTTTGCAATTTAAACTTCTGGCAGTTTGTCCCTTGCTCGAAAATTGACATGTACAAATAAAAATACAATCATCATCTCAGTATGCATCCACATCATTAATTATTTATAAAAAATAATAAATAGAATTTAAACTACAAATCAATTTTATAAAATTTTAAATAAATTTTAAATACATATAAATATAAAAATGGTTAGTCATATTTTATAAAAATTAAAAAATTTAACTATTGTTATAAAATTCAACAGAGTTTAATATATTTAAAATAAATAAAATTTTAAAAACTAAACAGTTTCTTAATTAAATAATAAAAGAACTCTCTTCTTCGATTACCAAATCCAAAATCTCCCAAAAATTATTATGCAATTATCAAATTCAACCCACCCTAAAACCATTATTCATCCTCCTTTCTTATCTTCACCATCGATTGCGCCGCTCCACCCTTTCAACACTGACACACAACATCATCAGACATGATTTAAATTATTTTCTCTTGATCAATTACAATTTTAATATATCCAGAAATTGAACAAATTTTTCCCCACATTATTTTTAAGATTGCCCTTTAATATTGCATGTCTCTAACCTTTACCTCGACCCAGTATCTTAAACTCGAGATTTGCAAAAAATGGGGTGGAGAATGGAGATAGACATGGGAAAGACTATCTGCAGAGTTGTCGGATATACCAAATGCTTGGGGGATGAAGAACTGAAAGGAATTGGGGTTAATTTAATTTATTTTCTTCAATTAATTATAGGATATTCTAATTGGAGTTTGAATATTTTGAACGTATATTGTGGACTAGAGTTTGAACATTTTGATTTTTTTAATTAGAATTTGATTTTTAAAACTATTTCAAACATATTCGAATTATTCATTAAAAAATATTAATTAATATTTAAAATTCTCAAAAGCACAAATACGTATTTCAATTTTAAGAAATATAATTAAATTTTTTATATTTAAACTTATTTATAATATAAATTATTTTTTTTTATTTTAAAAAAAATGTAATGATGTGGATGCTTACTAAGATGATGATTGTGTATTTATTAGTACACATCAGCTTCCGGGCAAGGGAAAAACTGCCCAAAGTTTAAATTGCAAACAAATATAAAAGTGATGAATTTTTTTACCAAAATTCAAAAGTTTAGGTTATATTGCAATTTGCGGAAGAGTGGTGCAACTAAACCTTTTTCAATTAAAAATTAAATATTGAAATTATTAACTTTTAATAAAATTTAATATGATTTTTTTTTATAGATAGATATATTGTACGACACGATTTTGGTCGCCACAAATTAGTTGGTTCTTGAGTCGGATACTAAGCCCTCAAAAAAATTATAGGGTGCAACTATCTACACCTATTGTTTTACTAAGTTCACCCTCCAAATTTGTATTCTTTATTAAATATACCCAATTTTAATTATGATTTTATCTAACGTATAATACTTACACACATTCATAAAAATGCATACACATCAACCAATTTCAATATAACTACAAACATATTCACTCTTCAGTGAAAACAACTGATACCCTTCAATGGTGCATGTATGAACAATATCCACTCTATACATACTCATATGTTATTGAAGAAACTTTCCAAAAAAAAAAAAGATTTTAAACTTAACAAGGGATGCTCAATTTGAAAAAAATGTTAAACTTAACATGGACAGAGGGAATATATTATAGGACACAACTTTGATCCCCATGATTAGTCGGTCTTTGAGTTAGATACCGAGTCATCAAAATATTATAAGACGCAACTATCTACACCCACTTTTTTACTGAGAATATCCACCTCATTTTTTTTACTGAATACACTCATTTTGATATTATAATTTTATCAAATATATAATACTTACAAACACATCTCTAAAAATACTTATTCATCAATCTCATTCAATTTATATACAACCAACAAACATACCCACTCAATTTAGGTACAACATTGGGAAACATGATTAACATTGTGTACGAGATGTCAATTAGGTAGATGTACTTGAAATTTGGTATGAAAAAAACAAACAAAACAATGTAATTTCTTTAAAAAAAATTAAAATATTTATGTAATAGTCATTATTTTATCGTAATATATTATATATCTTTTATTATATTATGTTTGAATAGTGATGAAAATGTTATTGTACCAATTTTATGCGCAATTTAAGTTTTTCTTCACATGTTCCGGCGGAAGGTCAAATTAATAATTTTTAAGATTATTCTGTAGGAATATTAGAACTAACGAATATTGGTGAAAGCATTGAACTTTCTATGAAATACAATAATGTTTAATCTAAAGGTTCTTTGGTAAGATTTATATTTCTATGAATGCACATCTATTTTTGTATTAATTTCTTACTGATACAGTAAATTAAATATGTTTATCATCTTTTTTTTAGCACATAGCAGTATTTGGTGATTTTTTTTAGGAAATCGAGTTTTATCATATTGAAGTATGTCCAAACAGGAGATTTTTCCCGGTTTATTATGAAACCAAGTTTATTGGAGACACGGGTCATCGTGTGCTTCGCCACACTATATATGAAAAACATATTATTAAAAAGTACTCCCTCCGTTCCGGTATAAGGTTCCTGTATCTTTTTGTTGATTTGTTTAAGAAAATGTAATGTTTATTAATATATGGTGGGTCATATGTTAATTTTTGTGTAAAGTAATGGGGAGTTGTGAAAAAGTAAAGAATTGTTTAAGAAAGTATTTATTTATTAATATATGGAGTGTTGTTTTTTGATTTCTATGGAATATGAAACTTATAATGGGACATCCAAAAAAGAAAAATATGAAATTTATAGTGGGACATCCAAAAAAGGAAAATATGAAACTTATAGTGGGATAGGTGGAGTATAATGATATTGATGTTGGAAAGAAAATATTTTTTATTATTATGTTCCAAGGGCTAGTACATTTTTATTGATCTTTTGAATTAAGTTCATTTGTTGATTTTTATATTATTATTGTAATATTTTAACAAGTATCAAAGAATTATTATATTAAGTGAATGTTAAGGTTTAGAAACAGTTCACAATCGGGTTATAGAGGTTTGAGTTTTGTTGTTTTTTATTATGATGTTGGGTACTTATTTTTGTTATCCTATCTTTAAACTATTTTATATTTAATTTTGGTTGTGTGCTTATTACCTTTATTAATTATTAATATAATTTGATTATTTGAAAAGTTTAAAAATAACAATAATTTTATTATTATTATGTAACTGTTTAAAAATCAACAATTTTGTTTTTGTTCTTTTCTGTTCAAAAATCAAATATTGAAATTATTAATAAATAAGCAAATTAATTAAGAAGTTGTTTATATATAAATATATTATAGGACACAACTTTGGTCCCCTGCATTAGTCGGTCCTCTAGCTGGATATCAAGTCACCAAAAAATTATTGGATGTAAGTATCTACATCCACTTTTTTACTATGTTTACCTAGGATTGTTCTCGGAGTTCGGAGATTATCGAACCCGTACAGAAATTCGCATCGAAAAATAACCGAACTGAAAAGTTCTTTGACTTTAATCATACCGAAACTGAACCGAATATTTTTTTGGGTATGGATATGGATATTACCAAATTAACATGACCGAAAAACTGAATGTGGCGGTCTTGAATTGTACCGAACCGAAATGAATAACTGAATTAAATATGTATTAAAATTTAATTGTTATTCATTTTGTATTCATCAAAGTGTATTAAAATTTTATTGAATTCAAGCAGTACAATTGTACGATAACATAATTTATCTCAGATATCAAAATACAAATACGATTTTATTTATCATATTAAGTTCTTAAAACATTAACTCATGTTTAGGTGTATATCAAAATGATCTAAATTTAATTTGTTTCATCTTTTAGTTTTATTCTAAATGTATATTCATTTCTTAACAAAAAATTTGATATGGTATACCTCATGTTAATTAGGAATAACGATCAATATGATTTTAGTATTACACTTTATATTCACAAGACATAATGAAATGATTGTTTAAATATATATTTTATATACAAAAATATCTTTGCATAGATAATATGTGTTGGTTAATGTGTTATACTCCCTCCATCCTACATCGATTTGCACCTTAAGGAGTTGCACATTTTTAAAAAAAATGTATTTTTTGAATAAAGTAGTAGTGTATGGGTAAATATGTGTATATATTTTTTAGTATGCATGCAAATCAATATTTTTTTGAGTCAAGTGGGCAAATTGATGTTAGATGGAGGGAGTAACAAATTAAAATAAATTTTATTTAAAAAAAAATTAAGAAACAAATATATTTTTAGAATGAACTAACATATATTTTAATGTTATATGTGATAATTATTAAAAAAATGATGATGTATTATATATAGAAAAATATACAATTTTTTTTATCTAATGCAGACATACAATATAGTAATACGATATTTGTAATGCAAATAATGATTTATCTAAGTAATATATTGATAAAACTGACTTCCGTGCAACGCACGGGAGGGTACATTACTAGTTTAGTTTAGATAAGGTCAAAATAGTCAAAGCCCAAGTGTCACATATGCACACTAGGGAGATCAAAGGTCATGTACACTTTTTGCTAGACAAACTTGTATAAATACTTAGATTTTTTCAGCTAATAAAACAAGCACAAATTGAGATACACGTTCAAACTTCGATTATACATCTAAAGTACCTCGATTATCGAACATACGAAATAAATACATAATCAATACACGTGTTTACTCTTATCCAATCTAAATTTTTGTATTTACTAATTACGTTAGTGATCAATCACACGTAATTGTTTGGTGATCTAATTAATGATTAAAAACAACCACTAATCCTTGTAATTAGAATTGATCATCAACAGCACCAACTAAAAAAAATTATTCCAAAATTTCATACAATTTGTGCACTTATGAACACCTCTTTTTTGTATTACTAGGTGGATTTTCATTTTTACAAAATAATGCATTCAAACCCTCTCAATTTTTAATTCTTGAAACTGCAAATTGCAATCGATAAACAAATACTTTCGTAGAAATATTCGTATATTAGAGAACGATTGTCACCGACTTTATGAGACAAGTATAAAAAAATGCATGTGAATAGGGTTAAAGTGAGTCAATGAAAGTCTCGGTGTTAAAAAGCTAATTATTCGACTCTATTTACTACTAGAAGTAGAACCATAACTTTGGTTATCACTCAATCTCGTAATCAAGAAATTGCACAAAATTTCTAATGATCTATATTCCTCAATAGCAGTATTACAAATGTTCCAAATTAAGTTCAAGGTTGGAGACACATGGACACTCAATGTATTAAAAATTCCGAAGTATTCACATCCACGAGGACATCAACATTGACATTAGACTTACCGACAATGTTAGAACTCATATATGTCAGTGTCTCTTTTTCATTCACCTAAATCAAACTTCCAACGTAGGTGCAAAAGTTGGTAGTTTGGTACATATTCAAAATTTGATATATAGCATATAGCATAATTAATTTTCTAAGCATTCACGTGAGCTCTAATTAATTTAATTAGATTAGATGGGGCCCACTTGTTTCAAATGCCAATTCAATTTCTCGGTCATGTAAATGAGCTTTGCAACTTTGGCTTTCTTTAATTAATAATGTTGGGCCGCATCTCACTGATCATTCAGGCCGCGGGCTTATGATTAAAGGCCATGTTATTGGTACTACAATATCAAGTAAATATACTATTCACTATAGTTAGGATGAATACACTACATTTTATTCCTAAAATACCCTACATATTTTGAATACACTCCATCTTCAACATTCTGCGCCGTCGTCCATAACCACAGCCACAACACCGTAGCCCATAGCCACAACACGGTCGACCATCGCCAAAGTGATGCGAACCAAAGCCGTCGCCCGCCGCCATCGCAAAGAGGACTCATATCCCGCCCCAACGTCTTCCGCCGTCGTCCGCTTGTCGTCAGTCAAAGTAAAAAATCGCGATGACTGTTTTTCGACTCTGGTTATCCGAACATAATCATAATGTTCGGAATTTTTTTCCGAGCGTGACCACAATTTTGGAAAAAAATATTGAACACTTTGTTCGGATTTTCTTCCCGAAAATTGTGTTCATGTTCGCATAAATTTCCCGAATATTCTGGTCGAGTTCATATAATCAGAGCCGAACAAGTGCAATCGCGATTTTAAAAAAATTGTTCGAAACAAGCAAACAACAATAATATTATCATACCCATACATTTTTATACACTCAATGAACAATAATATGCATGAAAAATATCATAACACCAACAAAAAATATATTATTCAACATTTAAAAAGTCCAGTTTCTAAAAAATACCAAAACACTTACATATACGTATTCCGGACTTGGAGGATCGTTCATCCTTAAAATGTAGGTCGTTACAACACGTTTCAAGTGCCTAGTGGCCGATAGATGGTGGGTCACATTTTTGAAGTATGAAGCTCGTTTGAATGGTTTGAAATGACTTTCTTTGTTCAGAAGTGAAGTATAAAAATGAGGTGTTGTGTCCGATAAAAAAAAGAGGTGTTGTGTATTTGCTAAAATTATTTTTGGAGGGAAGACTAGAAGGATAATATTGTCATTTCAAGTATCTGCCTTAGGAATTTTATTTTGTGTAGTGTATTTACTCCACCTTGTAGTGCCAATAACCTGGGCCATGATTAAAATGGAGCCTAATTCATCCTTCTCCACCCACTTCTTTAATAGACTTCAAACTAAAGCACATGTTATTTGCACTAGCCTCTCTGTTAAATAAACTACCAGAATGAATACACTACTCTGTGTTCGAAAAAATAATTGAATTTTTTTTTCACTTTTTTGGAAAAAAAAAATTAGAACACAATGAATTGAAAAAAAAATCGGATTTTTTTTTTTGAAAATTTTACAAATTTTCAAAAAAAAAAAAGTCGAGGGTACTGTATTTAACAAAAAGAACAGTGCAAATATCTGTGGCCTCAAAATAACAGGCATGTGTTTGATTCTAAAAATTTACATTACCTACCAAACAAACATTTTTTTAAAAAAAATTAAGTGTAAATAGTCAAATTAATATAAATAAATGTATGAAATCCAATTAATTTAGCAACTTAAGTACACGAATTAATCTCAAACAATTATCACACTAATCAAACTCCTCAAACTTATAATGTTGCTTATCCACGAACAAAGAAAGAAAAATAGAACAAGTGAGAGAATTACAAAAAAAAAAAAAGAGTGTCAAAGAAGGAAACAATTGGCATGCAGCACTTGCTCTTTTATGAAGGTGAACTCATTATGTAGTGCTTCATAAATTAATAAAAGAAATAGAGACTCATGGAAAATAAGATATTCAAATCACCATGATTCTCACCGGAAGTGTATAACGCAACTCTTAAAAGTGTATGAATATGTAAATTCTCAAGTGTCAATTCATAGACATGCACCACCATAAGTTTGACAATTATCTAAGCATCTTATCTCAAACTTACATTTAATACTAAATCAAAAAGAATTTTTCATTTGGTTGTAGCATTTGGCTCTTTGGTTATGATGGGTAAAGTATGGGAGACTTAATTGCATCTTAAATCACGACTTTTTACAAAATTGCATTTTAAGCTAAACTTTTGGATCATGTTAAAAAAAACTTCAATTTAACTTTTTTGGCAATTAAGACTTACAGACAAATTTGTCTTTGCCCATCGTTGATGTGACGTTTACGTGGCAATGACCCACAAAAAAATTAAATTAGGTGACAAAAATTAAATACTTAATTGCAATTTAAATCACGATATTTTTTAAAATTCATTATAAGTTAAACCTTTTGGATCTTGTTAAAAAAAGCTCCGATTTTTTTTTGGCAATTAAGACTTACATGCAGATTTGTAGAAGCCAACGATAAAAAAAAACTTAAATATTGTGACAAAAAACTTTAAATATATGACAAAATTTGAAATTAAATTCTCAGATTCAAAATAATTTCCCAAAACCCTAAATCCCCCAATTTTATGGTAAAACATATTATTAAAATTATATTATGGAAAAATGGTTGTGTTTATCCTATTTGCATTCATTTATGTTCTTATTAATACAATAATTTTGTATCTTGATTTCATCTTTTATTTACTTTTCCTTCTATTTGAGGTTATTTATTTATGTTCTTAATAATGCAAGGATTTTAAATTTGATAATTTAATTTTGAGTTTTGCCGCATTGATTAGGCGTGAAATTGTTAGATTTTATAGCTCGTTTTGTCCATATTTTGAGTGAAAATGATGAGTATTTAGAGTAATTGAGTATTATTTTATACATTGATGAATTTGCCTCTTTGATGCTCATAGATGGATAGAGGGCAAAAAATGGAGTTCGTAGGACTTTGAATCGACTCAAACGGATGCCCGGATGAGAAGATATTGAAAAAATACGAATGGTATTAGTTCGTGAGAAGAAAAGTATCATTTTGAGGAAGAGGAGAACCACTCGACCAGACAAGCTCGAGCGCCACTGCTCGAGCAAGTGCAGGGTTCGAACGCCAAGACTTACATAGACTTTTGGTCCCTGGAGCAGGTCGAGCGCCCCCGCTCGAGCCTTTGTTCCATTCGAGCTCAATGAGCTCGAGCGCCTCCATTCGAGCCCCTCTTTCATTTGAGCTGGGAAGCTCGAGGGCCACTGCTAGAGCGAGACCCGCTCGAGCGCCCCTCGTCCAATAAAGCTTTGGCCCGTTAACTCCCGAATCGACCCATGGCCTATATATATCCATTCCGAACACGTTTTTGGAAACTACTTCACACATAGAGATAGTTTTCGGAGAGAGAAGCACACCAAGAGTTTGAGCAAGTTTGTTTTACGTTTGATCGAGGTTTTTACGTTACAAATTCGTAGTTAGAGTTTGATTTTGATTTTCTTTTCTTTCGTTCTTTGATACTTGATACTTGAGACCTCGTATTTTCTCTTTAATTCAATTTTGTTCTTAGACGTTAATTCTTTCTTAAACCCTAGCTTATGTTATTTATTTTTTCAATTCAATTCATCATGTTTATGTTCGTTGCTTGTTTAATTACTTCCGTTATCGCTAAAACCATGCTAGGCTAAAACCCTTGTATGCTTAGGGTAGGATGAACTCGTAGAAGTAGGACGTTGGTACATAATTAGGGTAACATGTTTAGTTTTAATTCTCTTAATTAATGAACGCTTAAAATAAATTCCGGTTTTACCTTTGAATTTCGTACGAAAAGTGTTAGAGAGAGGACGACCTTATCACTCTTTAACAACTAGTAGGCTTAACGAGAGAGTTTAGAAGGGATTAATTCATCTACCGGTTTATCTAGGGAGGACGACCACACCACCTTAGTTAAATTAGGGTCTCTTTAATTAAGCACAATCTATTAACTTATTTAGTGGATTAGTGAAGTCGATTGATAGGATAAAGTATTAGGGTTTAATTCCTGAGCTTTTCAACTTACAATCTTATACTTAGGTTATTTCTTGCACATCACGATTATTTTGATTATGTACCGGCTCCATTAGTATACGTAGGAATTCCTATCCTGAGCATCATTATCTCATATTTGCAAACAACCCTTAGTTAATTAGTTTCATTCATTCTTTAGCATAATTAATATAATTTAGTTTAGAATTAATTTCTTAAAAAGCCAACAACACACACTCATATTAACTACGACGCACAGATCTTCAGGGATCTATTCGCATACATTCCTTTACTTGGGTTCGATAATACTTGGTCCCTATACTTGCCAATACTACAGTGAACCCATACTCTTGTAGGGTAACTTCTAGTAAAAGCTAGTAAAGTTTGGTTCAAGTCAATAGTATCGTTGTCGGGGAAGGCGATGTATGTCCATTGAGTAGGACTTGGAGATAGTTTAGTAGTTAGTAGTGAGTGTTTTTATTTTTATTTTGAGTTTAGTATTTCTCTATTGTTTGTCTGGTTGCGTTTGATCTTTCTTGTTGAGTACTCATGTATATGAAAACGCACTCGAAGGGAGAAACGGGCGAAGATAGAACTAAACAGGACCCTGAGACTATAGCCAGAAGGAATCGAGCCTTCCAGAGAAGGATGAATACCGCAGGAGGTGATGTCATGAATTTGGATTTAGGCGGAGATTTGGGTCTTGAGATAGAAGAGCTTAATCAGAATGTGAAGAGGGTTGAGGGAACTGAGGGAGTCAATAATCCAAAGCTAGCACCCCAAGGGGAAAGAACTAACCAAAACCCAAACCCACATAACCAGAGCAATCCCGCTAAAAACTAGAATCAAGTCATCCACCAAAACCCCCAAAACCCAAACAACCTATTTAACAACCCTGTTTACCAACACAACCACCCACCTTATCCTTACCAATACCCACCATATCCGTACCCACCATACTACCCTCCACACCCTACTTACAACCAACCTCATATTCCACAAGCACCTCTACCACCAGTCTATCCTCAACATGTTCCTCAGAACGCTGATCCGGGTATGGCAATTCGAGGAAGGTTTGCGGCACAGCCGCAACGGTATTACAATGGAGCAGCATTACCTCCAGTAGAGGCAAACAACTTTTCTATCTCCCCAGGGATCCTGAAGATGCTAGTCGAGAATCGATTCAAGGGGGAGGTCGGAAAGGATAATCCTCATACTCACTTGAGAAATTTTTTGATGATTGCCTCAACGTTCAACCATAATAGCATATCTGAAGATGCCAAGAGGCTCAGGTTGTTCCAGTTCTCTTTAACTGGAATCGCGAAGGAGTGGTATGATAACACGCTCCCAAGGGAAGGTGTAACCACATGGGCCAAGCTCGAGTGTCTGCTCCTCGAGCGATTCTATCCTCTATCGAGAACAATCAAAGCAAAGCTAGAGATCTCGTCTTTCAAGCAGAAGCCAGGAGAGGAATTACGTCAGGCTTGGGAGAGATACTCTAATATGCTCATTGAGTGCCCGCATCATGGGTACAATGAAGCTGATATAATGACTTATTTTTACTGTGGAGCCAGCAAGACAGGTCAAGACCACCTCGATGCATGTGCTAGTGGAGCATTCCTGAATTGTGGTGCAACTCGGTATAGAGAGATTGTTGATAACATTGTCAAGAATGTGGGGCAATGGAATGAGGCACAAGAGTTTCAGCGAGCTTATCAGATGGATGAGAGTGAGGGTACTAGAAAACTGTTGATGCAATGATGGAAAAGATCAGCAACCTAGAGGTTGGACAAAATCAGAGTGGAGGGAATACTGGAATGAGTGAGAAAGTAGACCACCAAGCAAGCCAGCATGAGGAGGCCAACTATATGGGAGAGCCTAATTATAATCAGAATGACTATCAAGGTGGAAATTATCAGGGGCGACCAACTTATGGTCAACCGTTTGTACCACCGGGTCCACAACCTCCTCAGAATCAATGGAGGAATACTCAGGGGTATCAAGGAGGCTAGCAGCCTCCTCAGAATCAATGGAGGAAGAACGAGAACTTATCCTACAGTAATCCGAGAGTGGGGATAACTGTACCTCCAAATGTCGACCCTTGCTCAAAACTCCCCGGAGGAGAAGGATGAGCTACCACTGATGAGATGTTACGTGCCATTCTGCACAAGGTGGAAAAAGATAGTAAGAGGCTATCCTCTTTGGAGTATGATGTGAAAGAGATTAGTAAGAAGAATGATCAGCGTGATCAAGACCTCCAGAAGAGGGATATGGAGCTGAATAGAATTCAGCAAGAGAATAATAGGCGGTTTACTTCCATGGAGTACCAGATTAGCCAGATCGCGAAATCATTCTATAGAGAGCCAGGAAAATATCCTTCTATGCCGGAGGGGAACCCGAAAGAGCAATGCAAGACGATCCAGCTGAGGTGAGACAGTTGAGGTAGAAGTTGAAAAGGAGGGTGATATGGACGAGTCCCAGAAGGGCAAAGACCTTGAGGAGGAAGAGATTGAGGAGGTTGAAAGAGTTCCAAAGTAGAAAAAGGTAAGATAAGCAAGAAAGCACGTGAAAGAGACCGAGCGAGATGAATGGGGGTACCCAAATCTGTGATACCCGTCCCATATCCGCAGCGTTTTATGAAAAAGAAATTAGATGAGAAATTCGTTAAATTCCTTAATGTGTTTAAAAAGCTACATATTAACATACCTTTTTATGATGCTTTGGAACAAATGCCTAATTATGCCAAGTTCCTGAAGGACTTGATAGCTAAGAGAAGGAGAGTTGATGAGCCCAAGCTGGTGCAGCTGAACCATAAGGTGAGTGCATTAGTGCACAAAGTGCTTCCCCCAAAGTTGAAAGATCCCAGGAGTTTTACGATCTTATGTGATATTGGGAATGGAGTCAAGAAGGGAGCGTTGTGTGACCTTGGAGCGAGCATTAATCTGATGCCACTGTCGCTCTTTAAGAAGTTGGAAGGTGGAGAACTTCATCCGACAATGATGACGCTTCAACTCGTCGACCGATCTATTACTCAACCTCAAGGTGTGGTTGAAGACGCCCTTTTTAAAATTGGAGATCATATTTTCCCAGCCGATTTCGTAGTGCTCGACATGGAAGAAGATGAGCATGTACCTCTGATTTTGGGAAGACATTTCTTAGCTACGGTCTGGATGGTGTTAGATGTGGTGAATGAGAAGATCACGTTGAAAGTTGATGATAAAGAAGTAAAGATTTCCCTATATGAGGACATGAAGTACCCGAAGGAGGATGAGAGATGTCATTCCATTGATGCCATTGACACTTGTGTTGAAGACACACCTCCTATCCCTAACCTTTCTTATATACGTGATTTTGATAGCCCTTCACTTGATGATATAACCCATGAGTTATGATCTTGATTGTTTTGATGGGGATGAAGGCAAGGAGTTGAAGGATGGAGAGCTGAAAAGTGTAGACGTGGCCTAGTTGGAGAGGAAATGAGGAGTTGATGTTAAGAAAAAAAATTCCAAGAAGTGGGTACCTCCGTGGAGAATGAAGAAGAAGAAGTTGACACCACCACCAGAGGTGAAAAAGGTATTTAGTAGTGGATGCCTTGAGGTTGAGAAGGAAGGAAATGAACTCATGATGAAGGGACATCAAGGAAAGGAATTCAACCACCACTCTTATGAGAGTAAGGGAGGTATTTTTTAGTATCATGTCCCATAAGCTCCTTTGAGCTCGGTCCGGCATGAGGACCTTAAAAATAGCGCTGAATGGGAGGCAACCCATTTTTATTTTCTTTTAAGTGTTTTATATTACTAGGGTGTTGTTTTGAATCGTATGTCTTAACCTCGTATTTGAGTGAGTTGCTTGTAGGATGGTCTCGATGGAGTAAAGGAATCATGGAGTTATTCAGATTGAAGAGACCAACTCGAGACAAGGGAGTGTGCCAAGTTGTTGAGAGAAACTTGAACTATTTGGATGAGGTAACCCACAACCCCAAACTTAGACCGCTTCACAAGGTCGAAGTTTGGGGGGGGGGTGGAGTATTTATATGTTTTATGGTTACATTGCACAGGCGCACACCCTCTTTTTGAGTTGAGTTAGGTTATATATTGTGCCTTGAGATACTCCTTAAGCTGATATTGCTTTGATGTGCTACTGCATATTTCATGCCTATCAATTCTCTTATGCTTGTTGATTGCTATCTTTGAGTGTGAGTATGAGTTGGTGAGTTGTGAAGTTGAGTTAGGGACTATATTGTGTGAGTGTAGTAGTTAGAGTTGATTTGAGAGCGAACTCGTATACTTACGAACTTCTCTTTTGAATACTTGTGTGATAAAAGTGAGAATTCACTAGGACTAGCATGGATGAGAAAACCAAGAGATTTAAGCCTTTTAGAGATTGAAATTCATTTTGTTGATCTAATCGTTTGTGAGTGGATCGTCACCTTAGAGGATGCTAGAACTTGTGTGTGCTCTCGCTTCTTGATTGTGTCTAGTTTGATAAGCCGAAAGTGATATTAGGCTATCTTTGATTTGATTGAGTCACTTAGCCTAAATTTTCCCTACCAATGATATTTATCCTTTGTTAGCCTGTTTGAGCCTTAGCCTATTTTATTTTCTAGCACATTTAAACTTAACCAAATTCTTAAACTCTTTTTGTCCCATTTTGAGTGGAAAATAGGAAAAGTTGTGAATGAGAAGGGATCGAGTTGAGATGAGAATGCAGAAATATTTTGGTTGTGTATTTGAGAAGAAGGTGTAATGAGATTTTGAGTTGTGGGAAAGACCAAGAATTTGAGATTGAGCAAAAGAAAAATGAGCTCATATGTATGTGTGAAAGAGAAAAAAGTGAGGTGATTGAAAAAGTGAAACGAGTTAGAAAAAAATTGAAGTGGTGAGATTAGTGGAATTGAAAAGTGTATTGCATGAAGATGTTTGAAGTATTCTGTTTCTCGTCTCGAAATATTGAATTTTTTTTCTATTCTCTACACTTGAGTCACTTATCCCATATAGTTACCCTACCTGTCCAAAGAGCCTACATTACAACCTTGATAAAGTCCTTTTTGATTCGGCATGGATTCTAGAGTATGGTCGAAGTTGAGAGTGCTTACAAGCCTATGACTGCTGATATGTGTGATTGATTGATTGAGTGAGTCCCTTAATATTGATATACACTTGTGAGGGAGTGAAACACATCGTCGAGAGCACATCCATGTTTAATTTTGGTGGTTCTGATTGTTTATGCATGAGTATGATGAAGGGGGTGAGTTAGTGTGTGAGTGATCGATCTTTGAAGCTTGAGCTCTATTTAGTTGCATGACTGGATTCTTTGATTCATTCTTGACAATTTCACTTGACTTATTATTTCATTGCTTGAGGACAAGCAATATAGTAAGTTTGGGGGGTTGATTAGGCGTGAAATTGTTATGTTTTGTAGCCCGATTTGCCCATGTTTTGAGTATTTTTATGAGTATTTAGAGTCATTTGAATATTATTTTCATAAACTCATTAATGTGTCTTTTTGGTGTTCATAGATGGATAGAGGGCGAAAAGAGGAGTTCGTAGGACTTTGAATCGACCAAAACGGACTCCCAGTTGAGAAGTTATGAAGGTTTTACGAACATGTGTACAACCATCGGTCGAGCGCCACCGCTCGACCGAAAGAACTGCTCGACCAAATGTGGTAGAGCGCCACTGCTCGACCTGCACCAGTGCTCGAGCTTTTTCGCGTATTTTCGGCCCAAAAATGCCCAAATTCGATCCCAAGCCTATATATACCCCTTCCAAGCATATTTTTAGAGATCAATACATATCTACACATATTTATACTCGTTTTTCGAAGGAGAAAGCTTAGAGAGAGTTGAGAAGAGTTTTACAACTTGTAATCGAGGTTTTAGCTTATGACTTCATAGTTTAATTATTTCTTTTGAACCTTTTAGTTTAATTCTTTCTTTCTTGAATCTTTTAGACTTATAAATGCTAGTTTTTCCAGATTTATATTGAGATTTTGAGTTATTCTTTTGTTAATTAAATTATGCATATGTTTATTGTTCTTGTTATTGCTTTCGTTATCCAAACCACCATGTTAGGCTAGAACCCTTGCATGCTTGGGATAGGATGAACTCGTAGAAGTAGGACGTTGGTACGTAATTAGGATAACTCGTGATGTTTAGTCTTGATTCTCTTAATTAATGAATGCTTAAAATAAAACCTAGAATTATCTTTGAATTGAATACGAAAATTGTTAGAGAGAGGACGATCTTATCACTCTTTAATAACTAATAGGCTTAACAAGAGAGTTTTAGAAGGGGTTTATAATCTACCGGTTTATCTAGGGAGGACGACCATATCACCTTAGTTAAATTAGAGTCTCATTAATTAAGCACAATCCATAAACTTGTTTAGTGGATTTGTAAAGTAGGTTGATATGACGAACTATTAGGGTTAATTCTTGAGCTTTTAGTTTAGGGAAGTTGATTGCCTAGTTTTAGTACACTTAGGATTAATACTTGCACATCACAATTATTTTAGTTATCGTACTAACTCCACTAGTATACATATGAATTCCTATCCTGATCATCACCATCTCATATTTGCATACACTTAGTTATTTATTCCGTTTAATTCAGTTATTAGAATATAGAGTAGTTTATTATAATTTTCAATCCCCAAACATACACTCATATTAACTACGACGCGTAGATCTCCAGGGCTCTATTCGCATACTTACCTTCCCTTGGGTTCGATACTACTTGGTCCCTATACTTGCCCATACTACTGTGATCTCATACTCTTGTGGGGTAACTACTAGTCAAGCTAGTATTTTGCGTTCAAGTCACACATAATTTAAGTTTTTTGTGGACCGTCGACACATAGACGCCACATCAACAATGATCCTCTACAAATTTGCCTGTAAGTCTTAATTGCAAAAAAAAAAAAAAAATAATAATAAAAAATATTGGAGTATTTTTTTAACAAGATCTAAAAGTTTAACTTAAAATGAAATTTTTGAAAAGGTCGTGATTTAAATTGCAATTAAGTCCTAAGGTTTTTTGCCACTTAATTTAAGATTTTCGTGGGTCGTTGCCATGTAAACGCGACATCAGCGCGGATAGAGACAAATATGCCTATAAGTCCTAATTGCCAAACAAAAATTAAAATTAGAGCTTTTTTTAACAAGATCCAATAGTTTAGTTTAAAATACAATTTTCTAAACGGTCATGCTTTAAATTACAACTAAGCCTAATTTTTTTGTGGGTCATTGTCACGTAGACGCCATGTCAGCGATAGACATATGCAAAGCTGCCCATAAGTTATTTTTAACAAGATAAAAAAATTTAGCTTAAAATGCATTTTTGAAAAATGTCGTGATTTAAATTGCAATTATGCCAATATGGGAAGAGAGACTAACTATGGTGGAGAACAAGGATTTCTTCTATCACAAAATTTTCACAAGCAATCCATAGCAACCCGTGTTCTTTCAAACTTTAACGATTTTTGTGTTTCTTTTTCAAACTTGTGTGAATATTTTTTCTTTGCATTCAGTCTTTCTTTTCCATTTTTTTTTCATTTCTTAACCACTTTCAAATAAATGTACATTTTTGATCTCACAACTATTTTTTTCTTCTTTTCTCGATTTTTTTTACTTTCACTTCACTTTCTTGTGTGCTACACTTTTTCAATATTGACTTTTTATTAATTAAGAGAATCAAAACTAAACATCACGAGTTACCCTAATTACGTACCCACGTCCTACTTCTACAAGTTCATCCTACCCTAAGCATACAAGGGTTTTAGCCTAGCTTGGTTTTTACGATAACGAAAGCAATTAAACAAGCAATGAACATAAACATGACGAATTGAATTGAAAAACTCAAGAACATTAACTAGGGTTTTGAAGAAAGAATTTAAATCTAAGAACGAATATCAAATAAAGAAGAAATCGAAGGTCTCACGTAACAAGTGTCGAAGAAAGAAAGAAAATCAACATAAAACTCTAACTATGAATTCGTAATGTTAAAACCTCGATTACACGTAAAGTGTGCTTGCTCAAACTCTCGGTGCTCTTCTCTGTCCAAAAAATATCTCTATGTGTGAAGTTGGTAGTCAAAACTGAGCTCAGGATGATGTATTTATAGATATGGATCACTTTGGATAACATCGGGCCGAAAATGGGTTAAAAATATCAAAATCGCACACTTTTGGGTTATGGTCGAGCGGTGGCGCTCGACCCCTTCTTTGCTTGAATGGTGCTTCTTCCAGTGAACTTCGGGCGCTCGAGCTAACATGCTCGAATGATTATGGAGCTCGAATGGGGGCGCTCGAGCTCACCCTGCTCGAGCGGTTTCAATGCTTAAATGGTGGCGCTCGAGCTAAAGTGCTCGAGCGGCCAAAACTCTCTGTAAGTCTGGGCATTCGAACAAATGCCTTGTTCGAGCGGGGACGCTCGACCTCTCTTGGTCGAGTGGCTTCTCTTCTTCAACTGAGTGACACTTTTCCTTGCACGAACTAATACTATTCGTATTTCTTCAATATCTTCTTATCCGGACATCCCTTTGAGTCGATTCAAAGTCCTACGAACTCCATTTTTCACCCTCTATCCATCTATGAGCATCAAAGAGGCAAATTCTTAGTTTATAAAAATAATACTCATTTGACCCCAAATACTCATCGAATTCACTCAAACATAGACAAAACGAGCTACGAATCATGACAATTTCTTGCCTAATCACGATACACGACCGATCTACTTTCCTCCGCATCCCCCTCCTCCGTCAACTTCCCTAAATTTTTTATTGCATTGTATTGATAACTATTGGAAAGAGTTAGAGAGGAGTACTTACGGATCGCGGCCGTTGTACACATCTTGTCGCCAATGTCCACTACTGATTTTTAAATTGTAAGTTTTTTTCCATTATTACAGATTCTCGCCCTATCACTTTCCATTTTGATAGCTCTCTTCTCTGGCCTTGATTTACAGAATTTCATCGCAAGTTTTATATGCAGTGTTATTTTCTACTACTACTCCTCTACTATATCTGTCTTCAGCCGGTGTTGGCGTTTAACATAGGTAAATCTCATACAAATATCTGCGTTGACGCTGATTTGGTTATGATTGCGCTGTTTCATCCTAAAATTTTTGACACTAAAGCTTACCCAACAATTATAAATTTTTTTTCTGTTAATAGTTTCCAAATGTATGAGGATGGACGGTTCAACCAGTAATTTGATAATGACTATTTATTTGCACGGAAAGATATGGAATGAATAGAGTTAGTTTAGTTTGTATCTCCTTTTAATATATAAGATTAAATTAAGGTATGTATTTGCTGGAGAGGCAAAACCTGGTAGGTTACTAGCAGTTTTGAGTCCATCTGGATTTGGGAAGACTACGTTGCTCAACATTTTTGTAGGTTGGATAGTTGCATTACCAAAATTGCATTTATCTGGACTTTTAGAGGTCAACGAACGACCATTCTCAGATAAAAGTTACAAGTATGTTTGTCTTTCTTAATTGAAGAGAGAGATGAATATGTAACAATCTCTTGTCCAAACTTGGCGTGTTAAGTATGTCTATATCCTAATTCCTATCTATGTAACACCATTCTAAATTTAATAACTCACAAGGCATTAGTAATTGGGTTTGGCTGAGTATATGCCATATTATTCAATTTATTTTTTGTTTCTGATGCACATTGACAAATATTATGTCCTATACATATATAATATGTGCAATTTAACTAATTATACATATGTACCTCCCAGCCCAACTACATATATACATGCACAACAGACGTACACATTTTACAGCATAATTGGTGATACCTTAAAACTTAATTGCAAGTAAAGGCTGACTTCCATTCTCCATTGACGCATTTTTTTGCTACTTCTTAAAAGGTAAGCTGTGCTGATTCGCGGGTTGGGGATGCAAAAGTCTGTGGGATCAGTGGCGGGGAGAAAAAAAGCCTGCCAGTGGCATGTGAGCTAATTGCTAGCCCATCTGTCATTTTTGCTGATGAACCTACAAGTATTGTTATTTCTTCTTTCACAATTTTCTCTATAAAATATATAGCAGACTGGTTGATTGAGTTATCCAGTATAATCCAATGGTTGAATGCAGAAGAGTAGGACATTTTCACTGAAGAATATGCTAAAAAATCTAGTTATGATGGCACAGAGTTATGTAAATGTTGTACTGATTTACTTTTGTTTAATCGGTTTATGCAAATGGAAGCAATTGCTTGGATATTTTGTAAAATAAATGGAGTCCGATTTATGATGCAGTTTCTATACTTGCGTCTATCCAGGTATCATAGGGCTATAAGAGTAAGTGCATAATATACATGTGCATATTTGAAAGAATTGTGTTTAATTATGATTTAGTTAGGGCTTAGATTTCAAAGGAGTTCCCACCACTCTTTTGTCTTAAGATTGGCACTACATAGAAAAAAGTTTCAAGGAATAGAATTTCATAGAATTTTCTTTTCTTTTCAGTTTTCACTTCCCTTAGCATTCTTGGAAGGAGTGTTGGTGTATGGTTCTTATCTTTGTGATTATTCAGGCTCTGGACAAGAATAATTTTTTTAAGGAAATCCGTAATGTTATTGTCACACCCTAGTTTTCAAAGTACAATATAAAGTACCATAATTTGTAAATACTTCTTTGGCGTGAATTTTTTTTAAACTTCTTTAAACTTCTGAGCGGAAACGTTAACACTTTTAGCTTGGAATAACACCTAGGAATAATTACATTCACTCTCAAAACCTTAATTTACACAAAGAAGAAATAAAATATATTGTCCTTGAATCAGAAAAACATCATTTTTACCAAAATGTCACTTTAACCTAAAAACCAAAATAACTTGGCAAACACAATAATACACTTGCACACAACCCATTTGGTAATACACCTACCGAAAAATATTTTTAACATTTAATACAAATTCCTAAATAAACTATTACCTTGCAAGACAATTTTATAAAAGAATTTTATTAGTAACTTAACATGAATATTTTCAAGAACTCAACTTTTCTCATTCACAAACACACTTTTAACCAAAAAAATGGAAATAACACTTTTATAATACCAAATACTATTTTCAAGTGAAACAAACAATACATAGACCGATTTATATATTTTTGTGAGAATAAACATTTTGACAACAAAATACTCTATAAGTCTACAAATAATGTTTTTACTCACAAGTAGCAATTTTCATAGAAAACCATACATATCTTTTTTTATTTTCATAAGAAGCCACAAAAACCATTATTGAATTGTATTTCAGAAATACTAATTTAGTCCCAAAGAATAAATATACAAAATATAATACATACACAAGGTTTTCCAAACAAATCCAAATACACATATGTCTATTAAACGCTAATATTTTTCCCTATGCTCAAATATACTAAAGATGACTTTTTTTAGCAAAAAGGCCCCTATTTAACCAAATAAACATACTTGACCGAACAACTAATCCCATTAACAAATTATTCATAAACATACCAACTTCATCATACTATTACAATACTCATGTAATACTATTGAAGAAATAAAATATTACAAACCGTCCAAAAATAAGAAATATTCCAAAACCAAGTTCAAAAGTCCTTTCAATGTTTAACATGTATTCAAATCCAAAACAATACATGTTGGAAATAATTTCTAAAATCATCCTTTAAATTAAAATACCACTTTTATTTCGAAAATAACTTCAATCTTTCTTTATCTCGTTCAAGACCACACCACTTATCCCCTCGGCCTCCTCCTTCATTTTTCAACCTGAAAAATTGTAAAGTGAAAAAGGGTGAGTACGAAATAATTTCATACGCAGTGGGGAATTCATTTAAACTTCAAACAACGTCACGTAACCGGGTATCTTTCAATCAACTTACTATAGCTACAAGAGCTATCAATATAATCACACCTCTCACGAACCAACTTCAGGGCTCGGAGTTCACATTCATACGATACATGCACACAGTATACATGCATGTCTAAAGATTAAACATAATCCCCCACCTTTAAATCTTACAAACTTGTTGTTCGAATACGAACGGATATGATACGCACACTCGCACTAAACCTCCACTTTCGTTTATCCCCAACACGTCCTCATCACCACGAAGGTATGTACAAGTGTCACCTTTCATGAAAATAATATAACATCACTTAGAACATCATTCTAATAAAAGATGATTATCAAACCTAAAATCTTACCAACCTTCGATTCGCTCAAGACTATGAATTCATTACGAACGTAGGACGAAACACCAAGCAAAAGCATGCCCCTTTCTCTTCAACTCACGGCCAAAACTCATACACTCACGGCCACTTTGAAATTTTTGAACACAAGCACACTTTCTCTCTTGTTTTTAATGAATTTTTCCCACTCTCTTTTCTTTCTTCTTTTGCTCACGGCCTCTCTCTACTTTTGTAGAAAATTTGGACGGCCAACAAGGAAATTTTGACTAGCTTAACTCCCTTTTACTACCCAATAACTTCAGCCATCAATTCCCCCCTTTGTAACCTCCACAACACTCCAAAATTCAAGCTTAATACCCCTTTTTTTTACACAAAACCGGCCAGCATTTACTCTATAGTTAAAAGTCATAAAAAAATAATAGCTATTAACCTTAACAATTTCCTACAAAGAAGCCCACAAAACGACCATTCACAAAAAGTAACATAAGAGTCCTTAATTTAAGTTTAATTTGTAACTCCTTCATTTTCTTCCACTTTCATCCTAATTAAGTCCTTAATTCAAAAATAATATAACATCCTACCTTTAAAACTTAAGAAATAACACTTAACTTAAAGCCGACAATTAAAATCACCCAAATAAACAAATACTGAACTATAACCCAAGTAATACTTCCACATGCTTAACAAATACTAAATAATTTTCTGGGTATTACATCCTACACCCCTTAAAATAAATTTCGTCCTCGAAATTTAAGAAACAAAACGTACCTATCACAGAAAACTCGGAAACCTTTCTCTTAGTTCATCTTCATGCTCCCAAGTCGCTTCGTCGTGCCCATGTCTACTCCAACGAACTTTCACGAGCAAAACCTCTCTATTCCTGAGCTGATGAACTTTCGTATCTAACACTTCGACTGGTTCCTCTTCATAAGTCAAACCTTCATCAATCGCCAACCCCGAGTAATCCATAACGTGACTGGGATCGTGCACATACTTCCTCAACATCGATACATGAAACACATTGTGCACAGCTGACAAACTTGGCGGCAGGGCTAACCTATACGCCAACTCACCAATCCGCTCTAAAATCTCGAACGGTCCTATAAATCTTGGCTGCAACTTTCCCTTCCGTCCGAAACGTACCACTCCTCGAGTAGGTGATACCTTCAAGAACACTTTCTCACCCACTTCGAAAAATAAAGACTTCCTCCTCCTATCCGCATAAGATTTCTGTCGAACTTGAGCACTTCGAATCCTTTCCCGAATTTTATCTACAACAGCCACTGTTCTCTCAACAATCTCGGGTCCCAACATTCTTCTCTCACCAACCTCGTCCCAATATAGTGGTGATCTGCACTTTCTCCCATACAACGCTTCATAAGGAGCCATTCCGATCGTCGCTTGGAAACTGTTATTGTACGCGAATTCTACCAAAGGTAGATATCCTTCCCATCCTCCGCCGAAATCTAACACACACGCCCGAAGCATATCCTCAAGCGTCTGAATAGTCCTTTCTGACTGACCATCCGTTTGAGGATGATAAGCTGTACTGAAGTTCAACCTCGTTCCCATCGTAGCTTGTAAACCTTTCCAAAACTGGGAAGTAAATCGAGAATCCCTATCCGACACTATCGAGACAGGCACTCCATGCAACCTTACAATCTCTCGGATATACAACTGGGCCAACTGTTCCATGCTGTTCGTCATCTTCATAGGTAAAAAGTGGGCGGACTTAGTCAATCTATCCACTATTACCCAAATAGCCTGATTTCCCTTCGCTGACTTCGGTAATCCGACCACAAAGTCCATCGTAACATGCTCCCATTTCCACTGAGGGATCTCTAACGGTTTCAACAACCCAGAAGGTCGTTGATGTTCAACTTTCACTTGCTGACACGTTAAGCACCTTTCCACGTACGCCCCTATATCCGCCTTCATGTTTTTCCACCAAAACTGAGCTCGTAAGTCCCGATACATCTTGGTTCCACCCAGATGTACCGTGTAAAGTGAACCATGAGCTTCCTCTAGTATCTCTTTCTTCAACCCACTCTCGTCCGGTACGCACAATCTACCACTATACAATAGTGCTCCCTCTTCTGCGACTTCAAACTTTTGCCCGACTCCCTCTATAACACGCTTACGCATCTTTCCAAGAAATGCATCTCCATTTTGTGCATCGACGATTCGACTTCTCAAAGTCGGCTGAATCTGCATCGCTGAAATCACTACTTCCAGATCCTTTGTTGGCTCCACAACCTCTACTTCATCTTCTCAAACTCTCTCACCAGATCTTCCTGTGTTGTCAATAGGCAACTCATCTCACTCTTTCCCTTGCGACTCAAAGCATCTGCTACCACGTTCGCCTTCCCCGGATGATAACTGATAGTGCAGTCGTAGTCCTTTACTAACTCCAACCACCTTCTTTGCCTCATATTCAGCTCCTTCTGTGTGAATATATACTTCAAACTTTTGTGATCAGTATATATCTCACACTTAGTCCCAAACAAATAATGTCTCCAAATCTTCAATGCGTGCACAACTGCTGCCAACTCGAGATCATGAGTAGGATAGTTTAACTCATGAGTCTTCAACTGCCTCGACGCATAAGCTACAACTTTCCCGTGTTGCATGAGTACACAACCTAGTCCTTGCTTAGACGCATCACTGTACACCACGAACCCTTCAGCAACTTCTGGAATAATTAACACTGGCGCGGAAACTAGCCTCTTCTTCAACTCCTGAAAACTCTCCTCGCATTCCCGAGACCACACAAACTTTACACCTTTCCTAGTCAAACGGGTCATTGGAGATGCCAACTTTGCGAACCCCTCAATGAACCTCCGATAATACCCCGCTAGACCTAGGAAACTGCGAATCTCCCCCACGTTAGTCGGCGTCTTCCATTCGCTCACAGCTTCAACCTTTGCCGGGTCCACTTCCACTCCTTGTGCTGTAATCACATGCCCCAAGAATGCAACTCTGTCTAACCAGAATTCGCACTTCTTGAACTTTGCGTACAACTTCTCTCCACGCAACATCTCCAATACAGTCCTTAAATGTTCCTCATGTTCCACTTCATTCTTGGAGTAGATTAGGATGTCATCTATGAAGATAATGACAAACTGATCTAAGTAAGGGTGAAACACTCGGTTCATTAAGTCCATGAATACTGCAGGCGCATTACTGAGTCCAAATGGCATCACTACAAACTCGTAGTGTCCATATCTCGTTCTGAACGCAGTCTTCGGTCTATCCTCTTCTCTAACTTTCAGCTGATGATACCCCGACATCAGATCAATCTTGGAAAACACTCCTGACCCCTTCAACTGATCAAATAAATCTTCAATTCTTGGTAACGGATACTTGTTCTTAATAGTAAGCCGGTTCAACTCCCGGTAGTCTATACACATCCTCATGGATCCGTCCTTCTTCCTTACAAACAGCACAGGTGCACCCCAAGGTGATACACTAGGCTGGATGTACTTCTTGTCCAACAGCTCTTGTAACTGGACTTTCAACTCTTCAAGCTCCTTTGGCGCCATTCGATAGGGTTCTTTCGAAACTGGAGCGGCTCCAGGCACCAGATCGATGGTAAACTCCACCTGTCGATCAGGAGGTATACCGGGCAACTCTTCTGGAAACACATCAGGGTATTCACGTACCACTCGTACATCTTCTAGTTTCAGCTTTTGCTCACCCGTTACGTGTACCAGATATCCTTGACACCCTTCCTTCCTTAACATCTTCATTGCTTTCATAGCTGTTACTATCAGGTTTCCCCTCTTCAACCTCGACCCATAGTAAACAAGCTCTTCACCCGTCGGAAGTTTCAACACTACTTCCCTCTTCCCACAGTCGATGGTAGCTTGATATTCTTCTAACCAATCCATGCCAAATATTACATCGAACATCTCCATCTCTATCACGTGCATGTAACCTTTTAAGGTTCGCTCGCAAATCTGGAACTCTAAGTTTTCTATTACCTTATCAGTCTGAAAAGTCTTACCGGAAGGTAGACTAACTTCTAAGGCTTCTATGGCGTCAGTTACCCGACAACCAACCTTACTACAACACTTGGAGGACACAAATGAATGTGTTGCCCCGGTGTCAAACAATGCAACAATTGGTACTCCATTAATTGAAAGCATACCTGCCAACGTATCCGGCTGTTTTCCGCTTCCGCTTGCTTTAGACGATCCACTAGCCCCCGATGGTCCTTCAAGAGCAAACACCCTCGCCTGTGTCTTAGATGCTGCCTCCTGAATTCTGAGTGGTGGGGGTGGTGGATTCCTGGGTGTAGTTGGGGGTAGAGTAGGACACTGCAATGCTACATGCCCCGGCTGCTTGCAATGGAAACACTTCCCCCTCAGACACTCTCCCACGTGATATCTTCTACAGTCTGCACACCATTTCTGCCCCATCTGCTGTCCCAGTCTTGCTACTCCAGGACCCTGATTCTGTGTAGGACCCCGAGTCTGCGTACCCGGACCAGCTCCAAATCTTCTATTCTTGTTGGGTCCTTCAAAACGATTAGGACCCGACCATGGCCTCTTGCCTCCCATATTCACACGAACATTTGCTCCAGCATCACTCCTCTGACTTGCAGCAATCCTCTCAGCTCGAGTGAAAGCTTCTATATATGACAGGTCACCCTGTCCAGACAATATATCCCGAATCTCTGGTCGCAAACCTCTAACAAACCTCAGCACTCTCTTTGCTTCAGTGTCAACCAGATGTTGTGCATATCTTGCTAGCTGGCTAAATCTGAGCTCATACTCCGCCACCGTGGAATTCCCTTGCTTAAGTTCAAGGAACTCCGTCTCCTTACTATCCCGATAAGACTGGGGATAGTATCTCTCCATGACTATCTCTTTGAAACGCTCCCATGTCAGCTCATCTCTCTCTTTCTCGGGCCGAATCCTCCAATAGCTTTCCCACCAATGGTCGGCATCTTCGACCAATTGGAAGGACACGCAAGCAATCCTCTGGGCGTCCGAACACTGGATTAGAGTAAATATCCTTTCCATCGATCGAAACCATCTTTCCACCTTGTCTAGTCCATCCCTCCCATTAAAGGTGGAAGGTTTGAACCTCCGAAACTGTTCTACAACTTGTACTGTACTAACTGCCTCAGGTTGTACAGCTGCTACTTCTTGTGCTATTGGTGCCACCTCTTGCACCTCAGGTGCTTCTGGTTCATCCACATTCGCTGGGTCAACTGGTCCTACTGGATTCACAGGTTCCCCTGGTGCCTCAGGCTCGACAGGTACTTCAGGTACGTTAGGTACATTGGGTGCAACAGGTGCTACAGGAGCAGCTGGTGTATTTCTCGCATTAGCCTGCCCTCTTCTAATCCGTATACGTAAATTTCTTCTAGGAGGCATCTAAAACAGAAGGGTTCCCTAAGGTAAGCCCAAAAATTCAGTTTAACTTAATAGCAAAATTTCTAAAGTCCCCAAACTTTAAGTTCATCTTAACTCTAGAGTCCACCATTTATGCTTTATTTCCTTCACATACTTATTTCATAATTCATGCCTCAAGTTTCATACTTAGGTTCAAAATTCCCAAATCATGTTTTTTTTTTTTCTATCATACTTTCATAGTAGGCCTAGTGTGCATACCATATCATTCCTTGTAAATAATCAATTTGCTCATACGTATCAAAACTTTTTATTTTGCTCATATTCTTCAATCATACTTTCATTCGTGTATCATTTTATGAATAAACAAACACACTTTTCATTACTTTGCATGCATGCAATTTTAACTTTACGTAAAATATTATATGAGCAAAATCTTCAAAACATAGTATGAGCATAAATAAAATTCATATGCATAACATCATATGAACCAAAACATTTAGTTGTAAACATTCAAACATTCAAAAACCTTTGCAAACCTAAAGGAGCCGTTGCAGGAGATAGGTGGTGGACTTGCTTCAAACGTTCTTTTAAAAATCTTAGACTTTCATACTTTCAAATTAAAATTTTCACAACTTTTGTACTTTTAAAACATTTTAGCAAGTCTACAGAAACGTAAACCTGCTCTGATACCACACTGTCACACCCTAGTTTTCAAAGTACAATATAAAGTACCATAATTTGTAAATACTTCTTTGGGCGTGAATTTTTTTTTTAAACTTCTTTAAACTTCTGAGCGGAAACGTTAACACTTTTAGCTTGGAATAACACCTAGGAAAAATTACATTCACTCTCAAAACCTTAATTTGCACAAAGAAGAAATAAAATATATTGTCCTTGAATCAGAAAAACATCATTTTTACCAAAATGTCACTTTAACCTAAAAACCAAAATAACTTGGCAAACACAATAATACACTTGCACACAACCCATTTGGTAATACACCTACCGAAAAATATTTTTAACATTTAATACAAATTCCTAAATAAACTATTACCTTGCAAGACGATTTTATAAAAGAATTTTATTAGTAACTTAACATGAATATTTTCAAGAACTCAACTTTTCTCATTCACAAACACACTTTTAACCAAAAAAAAAATGGAAATAACACTTTTATAATACCAAATACTATTTTCAAGTGAAACAAACAATACATAGACCGATTTATATATTTTTGTGAGAATAAACATTTTGACAACAAAATACTCTATAAGTCTACAAATAATGTTTTTACTCACAAGTAGCAATTTTCATAGAAAACCATACATATCTTTTTTTATTTTCATAAGAAGCCACAAAAACCATTATTGAATTGTATTTCAGAAATACTAATTTAGTCCCAAAGAATAAATATACAAAATATAATACATACACAAGGTTTTCCAAACAAATCCAAATACACATATGTCTATTAAACGCTAATATTTTTCCCTATGCTCAAATATACTAAAGATGACTTTTTTTAGCAAAAAGGCCCCTATTTAACCAAATAAACATACTTGACCGAACAACTAATCCCATTAACAAATTATTCATAAACATACCAACTTCATCATACTATTACAATACTCATGTAATACTATTGAAGAAATAAAACATTACAAACCGTCCAAAAATAAGAAATATTCCAAAACCAAGTTCAAAAGTCCTTTCAATGTTTAACACGTATTCAAATCTAAAACAATACATGTTGGAAATAATTTCGAAAATCATCCTTTAAATTAAAATACCACTTTTATTTCGAAAATAACTTCAATCTTTCTTTATCTCGTTCAAGACCACACCACTTATCCCCTCGGCCTCCTCCTTCATTTTTCAACCTGAAAAATTGTAAAGTGAAAAAGGGTGAGTACGAAATAATTTCATACACAGTGGGGAATTCATTTAAACTTCAAACAACGTCACGTAACCGGGTATCTTTCAATCAACTTACTATAGCCACAAGAGCTATCAATATAATCACACCTCTCACGAACCAACTTCAGGGCTCGGAGTTCACATTCATACGATACATGCACACAGTATACATGCATGTCTAAAGATTAAACATAATCCCCCACCTTTAAATCTTACAAACTTATTGTTCGAACACGAACGAATATGATACACACACTCGCACTAAACCTCCACTTTCGTTTATCCCCAACACGTCCTCATCACCACGAAGGTATGTACAAGTCTCACCTTTCATGAAAATAATATAACATCACTTAGAACATCATTCTAATAAAAGATGATTATCAAACCTAAAATCTTACCAACCTTCGATTCACTCAAGACTATGAATTCATTACGAACGTAGGACGAAACACCAAGCAAAAGCACGCCCCTTTCTCTTCAACTCACGGCCAAAACTCATACACTCACGGCCACTTTGAAATTTTTGAACACAAGCACACTTTCTCTCTTGTTTTTAATGAATTTTTCCCACTCTCTTTTCTTTCTTCTTTTGCTCACGGCCTCTCTCTACTTTTGCAGAAAATTTGGACGGCCAACAAGGAAATTTTGACTAGCTTAACTCCCTTTTACTACCCAATAACTTCAGCCATCAATTCCCCTCTTTGTAACCTCCACAACACTCCAAAATTCAAGCTTAATACCCCTTTTTTTACACAAAACCGGCCAGTATTTACTCTATAGTTAAAAGTCATCCAAAAATAATAGCTATTAACCTTAACAATTTCCTACAAAGAATCCCACAAAACGGCAATTCACAAAAAGTAACATAAGAGTCCTTAATTTAACTTTAATTTGTAACTCCTTCCTTTTCTTCCACTTTCATCCTAATTAAGTCCTTAATTCAAAAATAATATAACATCCTACCTTTAAAACTTAAGAACTAACACTTAACTTAAAGCCGACAATTAAAATCACCCAAATAAACAAATACTGAACTATAACCCAAGTAATACTTCCACATGCTTAACAAATACTAAATAATTTTCTGGGTATTACAGTTATGACTTAAAAGATCCTTAATTATAGGCTGAATTTTGTTTATTTTAGGTCATAGGAGTTAACGATATTTATAAGGTGCTATGTTGTCCCAGAAGGTTACACTTCTAATTGAATGGCACTGAATGTTGTTTCATCTAATGATTTTTCCGTTGTAATATTTTTTGAAGCTCTAGTACGACAATCCTGACGTTTGTCTACATGTAGGATTTTTTTTTGCTGAAGCAATGTTACACGCACACTCCTTTGTTCACTTGGAGTCACCAGAAACTTATTAGCACTAGGTGTTGTAGCTATCAACTGAATTCTTGAGGTATTCTGCCATTAACTTCTACTACTTTCTTTATTGTTGGTTTAGAGTTGTGTTTTGTTGTTAATATTTTAAGTCACTCATGTTTAATGTATGAAATCGAAAGAATCTTAATATAACTAATTGCTATAGATGGTATGTAGGAGTGGTTTCGAAACAAAGGCGAACTTTTCTTGAAACAAATAAGTATGAACAAAAAACTAAGAAGACAATTTGAGTAACCCATATCCATAATACCCTTCTACAATTCCCTTTTTAGAGGTTCCAAAGGTGGGTAGGATATTTTGGGAAACAATAGAGGATTTTGAATCTTTTGGTTTAGACCATAGTTGCATTTGTAGTTTTGTCCCTAATTATGCGTTTAAATGAGTAATAGAAATAAAGAATACCAGTGACTTCTTCAATCCATTAGGCATCATGCAACATTCTTGACTGTACCAAATCCTCCAAAGAGAGTTTGATGACAAAATTCGGATAGAATCTTCATATTAGTATCACTAAACTAGTGTTTTACCTCGAAAGTCTTTGCGGGTGTAATTTATTAATTTATGTGTGAGATTAGATAGCAGGATCTATTGCAATAAAATTATGAAACTGTAGAAAGTTACTTCACGAATACAAAACTGCTAGCTTGCCAAGAAATAATGCAACCATGAGAGATATAGAGAAATGTGTCTATCTGAATAATTTCTCATCCGATGTACAAGTTCCAACATCACCCTTGGCAAAAAGGTTTGCTCTTATTTATCCCAGTTGTTCCCATAACAATAAGAAGTGCACTGTTTATACAAGGTGAAAATAAGAGGACAATAATGATTTGAGGTGTGTTGTTGTGCGCCTTCTGCGTACATGGAAGTCTCACAGCTTCAAACAAAATAAAGAACTAACGACTGCCAATTTTCTGTAGCTGGATGAAAAGGTGTGTATGTTCAAAGTATGTTTTTTGTTTTTATCTAGGTTTACATTAGTATTCTAACAATATGTAGATGCTCAATGCGTGTAAATATGTTTATCTGTGTATCCTGAATTTCTATATTCTTGCTCAGTTCGTAAAGTGTGCTAGAGCTAGATACTTGTGTGTAAATAACTTCAAATAGTGCTTATATGAGTTGCTGCCTTCCAGAGTGAGAAAGTGATGAAACCACTACGGAAACTTGCATAGGATGGACATAGTGTCACATGTTCTAAACACCAGCCTAGAGGATCGGTGTATGCTAAATTTGACGACATTGTGTTGCTCACAGAAGGTTCACTTGTGTATGTTGTTCCTGCACGTGAGGAAGCACCGTCTGCCATCTCAAAATTAGATTTTTATGATTATATAGGCAATAATGTTGCAAAAAGGAGGAATATTCAGGTCAGACTCAATGGATAGGGGAAATAGAGAATTGATTATATGGTTATATGACTCCATAATAATGCACGAGAATTCCCATTAACGAATTAATAAGGCAACAAATGAGCACTAAGCAGGTAAAACTATTAATACTAGATTTTTTTATTTCGATATGTAATATTTGAGGAGCTTTAGTATAATTGATTAACTTTTGGAAGAGGTTTACACATGGTCTACTTTTGTTGGAATTAATGTATTTATGCAAATTTTAGACCAATGAGATGATTGATAAGTGACTTTGAATGAATCATTTAATGTGTAGAATTTGAGCTAAAATGTTGTCCAAGTGAAATGAAAGGGTCAATACAATAAATAAGATGTAGAGTGGAAATAAAGGGAAAATGTGCGGAATTTAGAGTTTACTTTCATTGATATTAATGGTAGTTTACGTATTCCTGGTCTCCATTATATTTAGAAACAGATAGGAGTTCTTCGAACAATGGTGTGTTCATTATAAAGCATTGACATCCGCTTGAGAGAAAATTGCTAACTACAGGTTTCTTTTAGTGGAAAAGTATCTTCATGATACATCATTCTACTATTTGTTTATTTGTAGGGTCTGATACCATGATAACCTGTCTCTCCTCTGTGGTTGTTGTTACATTAATTTCGCAAACAACTTCATCTAATCACCCAATTATATCACAATTTTATGTTTATGCTTTCTGGTAATTCATATTTATGCAGTTCAGTTTAAAATATGTTTAAAATAAATAATCATATTTATGCAAATAATTTGAGAACCACTGTAAACTGTAGTTAGTATAGACATTGTTTAAAAGTCATCAAAGTTGGTGTTGGTGATTACATAGTTATTTTAATTCAAACTCCATAATATATTGTCTGAACAACAATTGTTGAAAAGATACAGGACAGTGGAGATCTCAATTTCATTGGGTAATTTTGGTTTGATTCTACTCAGTATATTTTGATGCTGACTATGTTCATGTATACAAACATAATGATGATAAACACTATGTTCTTTTGCACCACCATCCTACTTTTACTAGGATATCCATTGAAATTGTGACATGTATGAGAGTAAAAACAGATGGTGATATCAGAAGATGAGCCACTTGGTCGTGGGGAGAGATGAAGCTCAGGAACATTTGGATAAATTCAAATTGAAAGATGATTTTTTATGCCCAGTCCCATTCCTACTTTCATGTGCTCAAGTAATTTGTTTATTTAAAACTGTACATATGTTGTATTTATAATCCAAGCAACACAATTGTATTGTTCTCTCTTCCAGGATCCTCAACATCACAGTATTTGGTATTGCACTGGAGTTTTTTCTGGAGTTCAGTCCTAGAAGAAAAAAAATTCACAATACCACTATATAAATTTTAGAATTGCTTTAAAGTGAGATTTTTACATTAACCTCCACTATAAAAATTCCTAACAAAATTTTACTGACGAAAAAGAAAAAATGAGATTCCTAACAAAAATTATTTTTATTGTATTGTGTGCTTCAAGTCATATGCTATTTAAGGTACCTTGAGCTTATGAATAACAATGTTGCATATATCAAGATGATTGACTATGGATTTTCATTATTTAACATAATCGTCCAATACCTTAGTCCTGGAGAAGTGGGTCTATATTTTGCTCTAGGATTACTTGGATGTGCAAAAATATTTGCTTAAAAGAAAATTAAATTTGTTGGAATAAAATATTATTGCAGAGAATAGATATTTCTATATTATTTTGTGATACTTTAAAAAAAATAAAAGAAAAAAGTAGTCGTTCTTTATGGATACCATGAATTGCATAGTATTGACTATTGAGTCATTTACATATGAAAATTACTCGACTTGATCATCTTTGAGGGAGTGCACTAATATATTTACAAAAATATGTGTAAATATATATATTTTAGAGAGTATTTGAAAAAAAAAACTAGTTTCCTTTAATTATCTGTATTTACACATGTTGTCTTTTAATGCATGCGATATTTAAACAAATTATTTCATTATTGAATGTCCAAATGAAAATGGTGGATTTCATTTATCCTGCAAAAATCGAAGAAAACCAGGTTTACACCTATTGTTATATTTGTAATAAATATTTGATTAATCTATTATATATAAACAGAGGTGAAGAGAGAGAAAATTTATATTTTATTAAAAAAAGTGAAAATGCAATTGTTATTGGTGAATTTTTGAGTCTCACTCTAATAAAGATATTAATTTAGTTTTACCAATTTAATTTAATTTCATTTTTTAATTAATTTTGCATCAACAATTTTAAATTTCAATAAATATTTAATTTTAAATCTATTTTTAAAACACTATATACTATATTAATTGTCTTTTAAATTTTTTAAATTAACATATACCCCCTTTGTCTCACCCTACCAAAATACAAAACTAAACTCAAACTTTTACTATTCATCGGTAGTTTTACTTCTAATGGTTAAACCACCGATTAACCGTACATCATCATAAAAAAACTATTTTAATTCATGTAAGTACTACAACTAAACTTTCATATTAAATTCTCTGGAAAGTCAACTGTGCAAAATGTTTGGAGATGGAGGATTATAAAAAATGATAAACACAATGTATAAATACAATTCTCTTTGTGATAGAAAAAAATATTAGTGTAAATAATCGTTGAACGGATATAATATAATATTCAATCCGTGCATTGCACGGGAGAATAACTAGTACTAATTAAGAATAGAATATATTTCGTAAAGTGTCATATTATTTGATCACATAATACCTATTTTTAGATTATGATGGCTAGAGAGAAAAAAAAAAGAGTTGGGTGAGAGGGTGAGGTATTGGGTAGATCATAGGATAACCCATTCCGAGCATTCTCCGGTGAGGCAGAAATATTCCGGTAGATGGACATCTAGGTTTCAGTCGGAAAAGTCTAAGAATGGCAATAATTAGGGTAGGTTTTCCTTCGGTGGAAGAGATTGTAGAATTGTTTCATTTTTGACATTTTCCTGAGAACTGCAACCTGGAAATTCTGAGGGATAAATTCAGTGAGGTCGGGAAAGTGTTATATCTATTTTATCCTAAAAAGAGAGATAAGGCTGGGAAGTGGTTCGGCTACGTTGAAAATTTTGGAGAAATTAAATAATATGTGGATTATGAGTTATAAAATACGTGCATACTGGCCAAGGTATGATAGAAATCAGGAAGCACATCAACCGGCTTTGGTCAAGACGTTTGCAGCGAACATGGGAGTTAGAACACCGGATAAATCCTTCAAAGCAGCGATTTTAGAATCTTATCAACCAAAGAATGAGAAGGGTATCTCAGTGGAAGAATTATTAGCTATAAATGCGGAAGCAGCATTCGAGTTTGTACCTTTACCGTGTGAAAGAAAATGGTTAGAAAAATGTTGGGTGGGGTCTCTTAGAGATAAGTTCTCGTGGGAGAAAAACGGGATGGAGATCAGGAGTGAATGCGGAACCAAGTTAAAAGTGGGATTCTTGGGCGATGAAACTGTGATAATTGAAAATTTAAGCGAACAAACAATCGAGAAGGTAGTTACGGATATGGAGGAATGGTTCGTTTATTGGTTCGGAGGATGTGTGTCATAGGAGGATAATTTGGACTCAATGGATAGGGGTTCTGATTCATGCATGGAATCAAGGATTCTTTAATCTGGCTTGCGGAAAATTGGGGAGATTCATTAGGATGGATCAAGACACGGAACATATGGAAAACTTGGATGTTGCAAGAATTCTAGTTGCTGCATCTTACCAGAAGGAGATTAATTGTTCTTTCAAAATCAAGATTGATGGTAAGGAATTCATTATTATAATTTTGTAGGAATATCCATTGGCTTTTATTCGATCATTAGAGAAGGAGGACAAAGTTATAGAAGAGAATTCGGATTGGTCAAGTGATGAAGATGGGTCAGTCAGTCTGGGACCCGCTCAGGCGGCGATCATTGACGGTGTTGCATCGAAAGTTTCTTCCGATGAGGAGTGGACCTTTGTAAGAGGCAGCGGAAAATAAAACAGTCAGATCAAGGAAGTGGGGATCAAAATAATAAATGCTAACAACTTCCAAACTCTTGGGGATCCAAACAGTCGTGAGCAGATTGAGGACGCGGTGCACGTGTTGGGAAAATAGGGGTGTCCGGAATCTATTCGGGATGAATTTTAAATACGAATTTAAATACAATTATTACTAGCATGAATTAATCCTAATTAATTCAAATAATAATTCCAACAACTAATTATCATCATGCATGTTGAATTAATTTCACATATTTAATTAAACGGAATAAACAATTAAATATGCGATTAACGTACCTCTTGTAGAATTGACCTTTGAATATACGGGACAATTATAATCTCGCTTTATCAACCCAAAGCCTTCTCAAGTATTTCCCTTTTCACCTCACTTGATCGCCGGTGGGAGACGCTTTCAAGTAATTTAATAACTAAGGAAAAAGAAAAATATCTATGCTCTTGATTTTTCCAACACATGGAATTATGTACTTGGAGATGAAATAATCATCTCCTATTTATAAGAGGTGGTGATCGAAAATTATAGGATTAATGGGCTTGGAGAAAATCTTTTCTTAATCTCTAAGAAATCTTGAATATATCTCATATATTCTTTTCTCCATAATAAAATATTCCACAAAAATCTCACACCCCTAAATAAATATGATGTTTTCGAAAATTTCATAGAGAAAATCCAAGATTTGGATCTTCTTGAATATATGAGATATTCTTGTATTCCTAGAATACATATCTTGCATAATATCTTTCCAAGAAAATCAACAAAATCTTTTTCCTCCTTATCATGCAATTTTTGAAAAAAAAAAAAAAAAATCAGCATATTATTTTCTTTTTATTTTAATCACCTTATCATTATTGGACTACTTAATGGGCTACTTGAGGGGCCTTAAGGAGAATTAAGATTGGACCTCCTAATGGACTTCTGAATTTCAATATTGAGCCCCAATATAATTCAGCCCATTAATATTAATTATTACCACTAATAAATTAATATTGCACTATCCATCTTAATCCATATTACGATAATATGGGCTCCCGGTTATTATTTCCCGCGTTTAAGATGATCAAGTCCATTAATTAATTAAGCTTCTGAATAGCTCTAAATTAATTAACATCTTTCACCTTGGAGTAAAGACAGCTCAACATTATTATTCGTACCGAAGAAACTAATTCTTCACTTGCAAGATTTGGTACAATAAAACTTCTGAGCCCACCAAGGGGACTAATCACACGAGCCGTACTCGCACGCGTTTCTCCGTATTAAATCTTAGCAACCGTCGTATGATTAATATTACTGCCCAAGACACAAAGTTCGAAGTCACAATGATTCTCACCCAACATGAATCAAAGCAGTAACCATTAAGCACACACGGTCCTATTTAAGGGATGGAGATTAAGAAATCAACAACCACTGAGGTCTAATTCTTCACATTTCAGAACAGAAGAATTTATCCTCGCTGTAGGTCCTCTTCAACACATACTAAATGTGCTAGTGCAATCTCTTAGTCAAGACAGACCAATCTGAGCCTTACACATCGACCTTTCACGGCGGATTGTTCAATTCCACCTAGGTCGTGAAAATGTACGTTTAGTTACAAGTATACTGTTAATGTTGTCTTCCGTGATCGGGTATCACCACATTAACTACAATGTAACATGTACTATATATTGAACGGTTTGCAATAGAAATTCAACATTCAATTATATCTAAAGCAAATGTGATAAAAGAATTATTCTCATAAATCGAGTGTTTGATACACGAGTTATACAAAGTAAAAGCATACTTTCACGTATAACTCCAACAGCACGCGGGGGGAAATCAATCCTATAGGGGCCATGTATTTGATTGTGTTACGGCTGAAAAGTAGTGTGATAATTCGTGTATTGGGCCGAAGCCTGTTGACAGCGATTTCATGAGGAACTCGATGTCTGGTTCCTAGCGGTAGGAAGTATAAAAGATCATAACTGAAAGAAATAAATGTAGTAGTAAATGAGCTCTCAAGTGGAGTCTTTGTAAAAAATGATTTGTGTGTTCAATGGGCATTTATGGCCCTATTTATAGTGTTCAAGGAAGGGTTACCCACTTGAGCTGGCCTGCCCGTGGGTCCCTCTGAGTTCTAGCTGCACAATCATGATTGGCTATGACCCCCCTTACTAACCAATGGGAGCGTGCCACGTGGCCCTGCTGGCCTCTACTAATAAGACTCTTCCTACTGGCCCTACTCTGACCCTATCACATCCACACATTCAATGGGACAGGACGGGCCTAGGAGTTGACGTTGTTCGTAGATGGGTAGACGGGTAGGTGGGTAGGATCCTTCAGCGGGAGTCTCCCAGCGACTGATCGTGGGTAGCGAGTAGAGAGTGGCTCGAAGCCGTAAAAAACCTCCTCGCTGCCCGACTGCATCCTGGAAGCCCTATCTGGGATCCTACTCGCTGTCCGCCTGGTGTCACTATGCGATTGCCCCTGCACGGTGCCCGACTCGCTCCCTGTGCTCGTCGGTCTTCGCTGGTTCCTTCCTCCTCTCATCTCTGGCGGTCAACCCGCATGGCCGCCGGTCAAGCAATATTATCGGGTGTAATAATTGCCCCACCAGCCCGTCATCAGAGAGGCGATGCCGTCTAGTGGCATGCCAGTTCTTCTCGATGCTCCACTACAATGGCGATGTTTCAACTCCCGAGGCATCGCCTCGTATTTTGCACCTACTGACGTTATCGGCTGGCGTGTGTGATATGCCTCCCCAAGCGTCACGTCCGCCGATTTGATTGCTCAATCGACGGGCGCGTGCAATCCGTGCCCCCCATACTTTGGGTTAATTATGAATTTGACCCCATCTTTTTACAACCTGGTCCCTCCCCCATTCCTCTATAAATAGGGGTTCCAAACCCTCATTCTCACTTTTCACACCTTAATCCTTCCGCGCCCATTGATGTTTTTGAATTTTCCGACGAACAAATCTGCACAGTTTCCCTCCAGACTTCCAGTTTCCGGCTACTTCAGTGCTTTCTAGGTAATTCTTCTTTCCTGTTTCCTCTCCTCCCCTTTGTGTGCCATGAACGACTCCGGGGACTCTGTTGAGGCTATCCACGCGTACTAGTTCCACCGCTACACCACCGCCGCCACCGAGAGATAATTCCATCCCGCCGGTGAGGGTACCTCCAGGGCCGCCCAGCGGGAGGGCGAAGGCACCTCGACTAACATCGATGTCTTCGCCGATACTCTGGACCACATGAGCCCCCTTGATGACACTCCCGTCCACAGTGCGACCCCTGTTGCTGTGGCCTACCCGCCAAATGTCAATCCCACCACCGACGACGATGAGGGTGCCGCTCCCGAGCCCATCGTCTATTCGGATAGCTGGCTGATGCTCCTCGACTACGCCAAGTATATCCATGGGCATACCCGTAGACACCCTGCCCACGCTTATCGGGAGGGCGAGATTAGTGAATACTGTGCCTCCCATTGCACTAGTTGCTTGCCGCCGGATGCGGACCTCACAAGCTTGTACTGGGACTTCAAGGTCCCTACCGACGTCCACTTCTATGCCTCGACGACCAACGAACGCGCCGACTAGCCGCCCGATGGGATCATTGTCGTCAATGTAGATACAATGCATGCGGGCCTTCGCTTTCCTCTCCACCCCGCCATCTCAAGACTCCTTGCCGCGTGGAACCTGTCTATCACGCAGATCATACCCAATGGCTGGAGCTACCTGTTGGGCGCCATGATCGCATTCGGGCGGCGGAGTCTGCACCGAATGCCATTCCCCGAGGAATTTAACCACCTGTACTATATTGTGGCTTCCGCGGGTGAGATGAATGCAGGCTACTACTCGGTCAAGCCAGGGGGCGGGGATGTAATCGTGTTCAATATCCCGACCAAGGTGATCGGCTGGCACCAAAAGTTGTGGTGGGTCGGCGGTGCTTGGCAAAGCATGGAACCCAACAACGGGAAGATCATCGAGATCCCCCAAGAATACCGTACCTGAAGTCGAGCGCGCTGTAGATTTGCTGAACAACGAGCAGAGGCCCCTCTCCGGTTTGCAAATATTTCCCCGCCACCTCAACTTTGGAGGTAAAAACGTTTTCAGTTTATTTTCGATTTTTTCATATTCCTAATCTGCTCGATTGATAGCAATTTCATTCCACAACCCAATGCTTCTCAGCTGCCAGTAGGGGTGGCAAAATAAGCCCGGCCCGATGGGCCGGCCCGGTTGGCCCGCCTTTAAGGACAGGCTGGGCCTAAATAATAGTGGCCCAAAAAGAACCGGGCCTATTTGGCCCAGCCAGATAGGCCCGGCGGGCCGACCGGGCTTGGGCTGGGCCGGCCCGGAACTTTTGGTTGGCCCGGTTTTTTTTTTTAAATTTTATATATCAAGTGTAGTTTTGTCTAATATGTCGAGTGTACCTATTATCATGAAAAGAATTTCATGTGATGTTTAAAAGTGTTTGTTGAGTTAATATTACTATTTTCTTGTTGTAATAGCTTTTTCTAGAGATTAATATAAGTTATTTATTGAAAATGGATAGTCAAATCATATCATAAACTAATATTAATGGTCATTATAATTCATATCTTGACCAAAAAAATAGGACTATAAGATTTGTTTAAAAATAAAATTATTTTATTGAATATAAATAATTTATTTGACAAAAATAATTTTTTTAAAAGACGGGCCATTTTGGCCCGGTGCCCCGGTGGCCCGCCTAGGGCCAGGCTGGGCCTTTAAAATAGAGGCCCGGTTTCAACCGGGCCGAGCCCGGCCCGGCCCGCAAATGAAGGTGGCCCGACGGCCCAGTGCTGGGCCGGCCCGGCCCGGCCCTTTTGCCACCCCTAGCCGCCAACGACCAGAGTCTCCCCGCAGCGAGTGGACCTCACCCGCCCATTGCTAGACATCGCACTCCACCCGACATCGGCCAGACGCCTGTGGACCTCTGCTCCTCCTCGACTGAATCTGGGGACACCGTAGATATGCCCCCCAGCAAGTCAGCCGTCGCCGCCCTCACGAAGAAGGGTGCAATCAAAGGGGCTACTGGCCATGGGATTCACATCAACCCGCCGACCCCACCGCTAGTCGCCCATCCGACCCCAATCTTCCATGCTTCGCCGAACAAGAGAGCCCGCCACGATGGGCCAACTGCTGTACAACCGGCCATGGTGGCCGTCTCCATCAATCCGGCCACCGGGGTGCTTACTGCGGGCACCTCCACACCGGCAACCGGCTGCTCATCCCCCCTACCCGCGATCGGAGCGACTTCTTGTTCCTGGGATGGGAGAATACCATAACGTAAGTGCACACCTTTCCTGCCATATGCTAGACATTTTTTTCTCACGTTTTATCTTTCTAGTATGTTTTCTTCTCGTCATTCACAGACCCGACCCGCTACCGCCGATAGAGGTCCTCCAATTCCTCCGCTCGCAAGACCCCTTTTCGCGGAGGCCGTCCCCAAATTGTGGCTGGAGGAGATCCAGAGGGCAGTGGTAAATATGCCCCGCTCCTGGATGATATCGTGCCAGAAGACCCTGCAAGCCACCGCCACCATCGATAAGATGAGGTCCGTGGCCATCCGCGCCGCTCGTGATGCCATCGCCATGTAGAGCATCATCCTCGACCACGAGCACGATGCGAGGACCATGGCTGCCTACCGGACTAGCTATCAGACCAAACGAGATGAGGCGGCTCGCCTGGAAGAGGTGGTGAAGTAGCTGCAGGAGGAACTGGCCAACTCTCGCTCCCCCTGCTCGAGGGTGGATGGCCAGCTGGAGGCCGAGAAGAAGGCTCGGGCTGATGCTGAAGCCCAAGCTACCGCTGAAAGAGATGAGGCCAAGCGAGTCCGGCAAGCCACAACCAAGGAGGTTGAGGATTGGGTAGTGGCCGAGCGGGCTCATATGGAAGACGAGCAGGAATCGGCAGGTACCATGATCTATATCAACGACTATGCCGATTCTATCCGCTCCCTCCTCCGGAAGAATCCCGAGGCGGACCTTACTGGTCTCCTCAAGGACTTGAAGGAGTACGTGATTGCCAACCCTCCTCCGGCCGAGTACGAGCTGACCTTGAAGGACTTGGTCGACAGGGGTGTCAATCTGTCCTTCTTCCCCGATGTTGAGGCCTTCATCCTGCCTCCACCTGCCGAAGAGGAGGCCGGCCAGGGGGAGCCAGCGACCGGAGGCGAGTTGGGTGTGGGGAGCGAGCTGGGCGCAGTGGTGGATGAGGGCCATGGTGCTTGATGGACTTTTTCTTGTATTTTTCTGTCTTTTTTTCCTTCTGGCCTAATGTATCTGAACACCTTTCGTTTCTCATGAATGAATCACTTTTCTTTTCAAAAGTATTGTACTTGCTTTTATTTTTATCAGTTTGAATGGTTCTTCTACTCGCCCCAATATGAGACCGATTAAATCGATTGACTAATGAACAAAATAATGAAGTGCTTTATCCGATTGACGGACAACAACTTCACAAGTACCAGTGAAGTGCTTTGGCTGATTGACGGGCAGGGACTTCACGAATATGTGATTAACTTAACAATCGATAATGATTGATTAATCAATGAAAAACTAGCAAAGTGCTTTAGCCAATTAATGGGCAGCGACTTCGCAAATACGTAATTGACTTAACAATCGATAATAATTGATTAATTAATGAAACACTAGTGAAGTGTTGTAGCCGATTAACGGGCAACGACTTTGTGAATACGTGATTGACTTAACAATCAATAATAATTGGTTAATCAATAAAAAATTGGCGAAGTGCTCTAGCCAATTAATGGGTAGCGACTTCGCGAATACGTGATTGACTTAAGAATCGATAATAATTGATTAATCAATGAAAAACCAGCGAAGTGCTCTAGCCGATTAACGGGTAGCGACTTCGCGAATACGTGATTAACTTAACAATCGATAATAATTGATCAAACGAAACATTCGAGACGCGATTACATTTTGGCCCCAAGTGGGCGAAAGGTGATGCATTTTCTACCCTGTTACAATTTGATGTTTTGCCCGACTATCGGGTATACAACTACTGATAGTATTTCTTGAGAAGTGAGGCATTCCAAGGGTATTAGGCTGGATTGCCCTCGAGGCTTTGCCCCATCATGGAAGATTATATATATAGTATAGTCTTGACGACTCATGTAAAAGTCGGATTATATATATAGTATAGTCTTGACGACTCATGCAAAAGTCGGATTGATCGAGCTCGTAAGCCCCATTGGCTAAGCACTTGGAGACTCTTAATGGTCCCTCCCAATTTGGGTCGAATGCCCCTTTGGGTTGCCCGACCGTCCGTCGTAGTATGAGGTCTCCAGCTTTGAATTCTCAAACTTTTGACTTTTGAATTAAAGTACTTCTCTGCCCACTGCTTGTATATTATGTTCCTCTATTCTGCCGGCAACCTTCTTTCCTCAAGAAACTCCAGCTCATGTAGCATAACTTCGTCGTTGATGGCCCCCACGAGCTGTGAGGTGCGGTGGCTCGGGAAGGCGACTTCGGCGGGGATGATAGCTTCCGTCCCGAAGGCTAGAGCAAAAGGAGTTTCCCCGGTGGCCGTTCGGCTTGTGGTTCGGTATGATCACTATACCTCGGGCAACTTGCTCGCCCAGGTGCCCTTTTTTTCCTCCAGCCTTGCCTTCAAGGTGTGCTTGCCTCGACTTGCCTGTTTGAATGGGAATGGTAGGGAGTCAGGTACAACCTCTTGATCTTGTGCTTCTGGCAAAACTTCTCCATCTTCGACCCATCAAACTGCTTCCTGTTGTCTGAAATTATAATTTGTGGGAATCCGAATTGGCAAATTATATTTCGCCATATGAACTTGATTACTAGCTCCTGGTCGATGGTCTTCAGTGCCTCGGCTTTCGCCCACTTGGTGAAATAATCGACGACCATGATTGTGTATTTGACGCTGCCCGGGGCTGTGGGCAAAGGGCCAATAAGATCGATCCCCCACTTTGCGAACAGCTCGGGCTGAAAATAGAAGTGAGCTTTATTGGTGCCTGGTTGACCAAAGATGAGTATATTTGTCATTTGTGGCAAGCTCTGGTGTACTTGATCGCGTCCTTCTTCAAGGTTAGCCAAAAATATCCTTGACGGATCATCTTGTGAGGGAGTACCTGGCCCCCTGCGTGATTCCCGCAGATTCCTTCGTGAATTTCGGTCATGATTAGATTTCCTTGCTCCGGGGTCACACATCTTAGCAGTGGTAAGGCAAAACCCCGTTTGTATATGTATCCTCCCATGATCGTGTACCTAGCTACCTGAAGTTGTATTTGCCTGGCCGCCACCCGTTCACCTTGGAGCTGCCCGTACCTTAGGTAGTTAAGGATGGGGGTCATCTAGTTATCCCCGTCTTGCTCCAGGTGGGTGATTAGGCGTGAAATTGTTATGTTTTGGTGCCCGATTTACTCATGTTTTGAGTGTTTTCGATGAATATTTAGAGTCAAATGAGCATTATTTCTATACATTGATAAATTTGTCTCTTTGATGTTCATAGATGGATAGAGGGCGAAAAGAGGAGTTCGTAGGACTTTGAATCGACTCAAACGGATGCCCGGATGAGAAGATATTGAAGAAATACGATTGGTAGTAGTGCGGAGGAGGAAAAATATCATTTGGAAGGATTAGAGATCACTCGAGCGCATAGCTCGAGCGCCACCGCTCGAGCGCCTTACTCGAGCGCGCAAACATACAGAACCATTCTTGCGCTCGAGCAGCTCGAGCGCCACCGCTCGAGCGAATCGCTCGAGCGTCCAAAACATACAGAGTCAATTCAGCGCTCGAGCAGCTCGAGCGGGACCGCTCGAGCGTTTTGCTCGAGCGCCCATATACTTTTGCCTCCGGATGCGTATTTTCGGCCCATTAACTCCCGTTTCGACCCGGTGCCTATATATACCTCTTCCAAACACGTTTTAATCGATCCCCAACTTTTAGAAATAATTTTAGACTTAGTTTTGGAGAGGAAGAAGGAGAGCAAGCTTTATTTTACGTTTTGTTGAGGTTTTGCATTCGAATTCTTAGTTTCTTTTTAGTTCGTTACTTTAAACGCTTTTAATTCCGTTTTAGTTAATTCAATTTCAGTTCTTCGTATTTATTTTCTTTTTAAACCCTAGTTCATGTTTCTTAGTTTCTTCGTTCAATTCATCATGTTTATGTTCGTTGTTTATTTTATTGCTTTTATTTTTGTTATAACCATGTCCGGCTAAAACCCTTGCATGCTTGGGTTAGGATGAACTCGTAGAAGTAGGATGTGGGTACGTAATTAGAGTAATTCGTGACGTTAGTTTTAATTCTCTTAGTTAATGAATTCTTATAATTAATCTGAACTTTACCTTTGAATTTCGTACGAAAGTGTTAGAGAGAGGACGACCGCATCACTCAATAACAATTAGTAGTCTTAACGAGAAGGTTTAGGAAAGGTTAATTCATCTATCGGTTTAGCGAAGGAGGACGACCGCATCACCTTAGTTAAATTAGGGTCTTATTAATTGAGCACAATTCATTAACTTGTTAGTGGATTAGTGAAGTCGATTGCTAGGATAAAGTATTAGGGTGAGAAATCTTGAGCTTTCATTCTACGATCTTTTACTTAGGTTAATTCTTGTTTGTCACAATTACTTTGATTATGTACCTGCTCCGTTAGTATACGTAGGGATTCCTATCCTGAGCATCACCATCCTCCATTAGAAAACAACCTTAGTTAATTCGTTTCTTACGTTCTTTAGTTTAATTAGTTTACTTTAGTCTTTTAATTAATCTTTCAAAAACCCCAAAAACATCACATTCATATTAACTACGACGCGTAGATCTTCAGGGATCTATTCGCAAACATACCATCCCTTGGGTTCGATAATACTTGGTCCCTATACTTGCCCATGCTACAGTGAACCCGTACTCTTGCGGGGTAGCTACTAGTAGAAGCTAGTGTAGTCGCTTCAAGTCAATGGCGCTGTTGCCGGGGATGGCGTTGTATGTTTGAATACGACTTGTCGATAGCTTAGTAGTTAGTAGTGGGTGCTTATTTTCTATTTTTTTTTATTTTTTATTGTTCTTTTTAGTATTCGGCAGTTGCGTTTTGATCCTTCTGCTAGTGTGTCAGGTTTATGAGAACACGCTCACAAGGGAATACGAGTGAAGAGAGATTACCTGCAGACCCTGAGACAATAGCCAGAAGGAACCGAGCCTTCTTGAGAAGGATGAACGCTGCCGACTTAGGGAAGGAACCAATGGACATCAATAATGAGTTGGACGATGCTGCCAACGATTTCAATCAGGCAGTAGACCGAGTTGAAGGCACTGGAGTTAGTGGTAGCCAGAATCAAATTCCATTAGGGGATAGCCAGAGCCTAAACCAGGATACACGAAACGTAGGGAATCCAGCTCAGAACCTTGTCCATAATCCTCCTAACAACCCTGCTTACCCACAAAACCCAAATAACCCTTTTAACAACCCAGCATACCAACATTACCCATATCCACCTTATCCTTACCCACCATACCCATACCATCCACCCCCAGTCTATAACCAACCACCTGTTTACCCACCACCACCCCAATAAGTACCAGTACCTGCTGCTAATCCTCAACACGTTCCTATGAACGTAGATCACAATATTGCTATTCGAGGGAGGTTTGCAGCGCAGCCACAGCGGTACTATGATGGAGTGGCTTTGCCTCCTGTTGAGGCGAACAACTTCTCGATATCACCGGGGATTTTAAAGCTGCTGACCGAGAATCAGTTCAAAGGGGTGATCGGGAAGGAGAATCCTCACACACATCTGAGGAGCTTTCTAATGATAGCCTCCACATTTAATTATAATGGCATGTCTGAAGATGCCAAGAGGCTTAGGCTGTTCCCATTCTCACTGACGGGAATAGCCAAGGAGTGGTACGATAATACGCTCCCGCGGGGAGGTATTACCACGTGGGCAGAGCTCGAGCGTCTGTTCCTCGAGCGATTCTACCCTCCATCTAGGACGATCAAGGCTAGAATTGAGATCTCGTCCTTTCGCCAGAAGTCTGGAGAGGATTTACGCCAAGCGTGGGAGAGATACTCAAACATGCTGATTGAGTGCCCGCAGCACGGGTACAATGAGGGAGACATTATGGCATTCTTCTATAGTGGTGCCAGCAAGGATGGTCAAGCCCATTTAGACGCCTGTGCGGGTGGAGTATTCCTGAACCAAGGCATAGAGAGGTGTAGGGAGATCGTGGACAACATTGTCACGAATGCCGGTGCTTGGGGTGTGGATGCAGATTTGCAAAGAGTGCATCAGGTGGAAGAAGGAGAAGGAACTAGAAGGCTGCTGATGGCCATGATGGAGAAGATCAACAACCTCGAGTTGGGGAAGAATTTGGGTGGAGAGCATGCAGTGGAGAATGAGAGAGTAGACCAACCCAGTGGACAGCAAGAGGTAGCCAATTACATGGGAGGTCCATATTACAATCAGAATGGCTACCAAGGTGGAAATCAGTATGGAAGGCCGTCTTATGGCCAACCATTTGTGCCTCCAGGCCCTCAGCCACTTCAAAATCAATGGAGGAACACACAAGGAGTTCAAGGAAGCCAGCAGCCTCCTCAAAACACATGGAGGAGGAATGATAATTTTTCTTATGCTAACCCAAAAGCTGGTGTTACTGTTCCTGCAGGTGTTGATCCGGGGTCTAAACCTCCTGGTGGAGAAGGCGGTACATCAACCGAGGAGATGTTGAGAGCGATCCTTCAGAAGGTGGAGGAAGGGAGCAAGCGATTGTCATCCTTGGAGCACGATGTGAAGGAGTAGCATAAGAAGGGTGATCAACGAGATCAAGAGCTCCAGAAGATGAACGTTGAGTGGACTAGAACTCAACAAGAGAACAATCGAAGGTTCACTTCTTTAGAGCTCCAGATGAGCCAGATTGCAAAATCAGTGAATAGAATGCCGGAGGGGAATCCGAAAGAGCAGTGCAAGGCGATCCAGCTAAGAAGTGGAACCAACTACGAAGGTCCTCAGATGCCTGCTGATTCTGAGACGCCCCAAGAAGAGATTGAGCCTAAAGGAGATGAAGTTGAGAAGGGGATTGAAAGTAAAGGGATTGAGAAGCCTAAAGATATGGATGAGTCCCATCAAGACAAAGACCTTGAGGAGGTTGAGAGAGTTCCTAAGTGGAAAAAGGCAAAGGAAGCAAGGGAGAAAGTGAAAGAAACAGAAAGAGATGAGTGGGGGGTACCCAAATCTGTGATACCCGTCCCGTATCCACAACGCTTTATGAAGAAAACGCTTGATGAGAAATTCGCTAAGTTCCTTGACGTTTTTAAACAATTGCATATTAATATTCCTTTTTATGATGCTTTGGAACAGATGCCGCACTATGCGAAGTTTTTGAAGGACTTGATTGCAAAAAGACGGCGAGTGGATGAGCCGAAGTTGGTGCAGCTGAACCACGAGGTGAGTGCATTAGTGCACAAGGCGCTTCCACCTAAGCTGAAGGATCCCGGGAGCTTCACGATCCTATGTGATATTGGGAACGGGATCAAGAAGGGAGCGTTGTGCGACCTTGGGGCGAGCATCAATCTCATGCCGTTGTCGCTTTTCAAGAAGTTGGAAGGTGGTGAACTTCAACCCACAATGATGACGCTTCAACTTGCCGATCGGTCTATTACTCGACCTCAAGGTGTTGTTGAAGACGTTCTAGTGAGAGTTGGAGATCACATTTTTCCAGCCGACTTTGTAGTGCTAGAGATGGAGGAAGATGAGCACGTGCCCCTGATTTTGGGAAGACCGTTCTTAGCTACGGCGGGGATGGTGCTAGACGTGGCGAATGAGAAGATCACGTTGAAGGTTGATGATCAAGAAGTGAAGATCTCCCTATATGAAGCCATGAAGCACCCGAAGGAGGATGAGAGCTTGGATGAAGTGAAGAAGTTGAAGGATGAAGAGGTGAAGAAAGTGGACGTGGTCCAGTTAGACGGGAAAGGAGGAGTTAAGAAGAAAAAGTCCAAACTCAAGAAATTGTTTAGTAAGACTCCTCCAGATAGAGGCAAGAAGGAGTTGAGACCCATAACACTTGGGAATGAGAAAAGAGGAAAGGAACTCATGATGGTGGGGCATCAAGGAAAGGAGTTCAAACACCACTCTTATGAGAGTAAGGGAGGTAAATTTGCGTATGATGTCCCATAAGCTCCTTTGAGCACGGTCCGGCATGAGGACCTTAAAAATAGCGCTGAATGGGAGGCAACCCATTTTTATTTGCTTTCATTTATTTTTAGTGTTTTTTTATATTATTAGGGTGTTTAGAGTCGTATGTCTAACCTCGTACTCGAGAGTTTTATTTTGTAGGCTTGTCTCTAAAGGAGTAAAGGAACCAAAGAAGTGGAGATTGAAGGAACCAACTTGAGACAAGGGAATGTGCAAGGCTACTGAGAGAAATTGAATTATTTGGTTGAGGTAACCCACAACCCCAAACGTAGACCTCTAGCAAGGTCGAAGTTTGGGGGGGTGGAGTTTCTTTTTATGATTACATTGCACATGCATGCACGCCCTTATCTTTGAGTTGAGTTTGATTGATTATTGGTGCCTTGAGATGCTCCTTGGGCTATTATTAATTTGTTTTGTTACTCAACATTTTATGCCTATCAATCACCTTATGCTTGTTGATTGCTATCTTTGAGTATGATTTGATGAGTAGGGTGAATTGTGAGGCTGAGTTAGGAGTTTTCTTGTGTGAGTGTTTGAGTTAGAGTTGATTTGAGAAAGAACTTGTATGCTTGTGAATTTTTCTTTTGAGTACTTGAGTGATGATTGTGAGAATGCACTAGGACTAGCATGGATGTGAAAGATGTGAGATTTGAGCCTTACGAGATTTAAATGCATGATTTAATCTCTTCGTTTGTGAGTGGATCGTCACCTTAGAGGATGCTAGAACTTGCATGTGCTCTTGTTTCTAGATTGTGTCTAGTTTGATATGCCGAATGTGATCTTAGGCCATTTTTTGATTTAATTGAGTCACTTAGCCAAAATTTTCCTTACCAATGACATTGATCCCTTGTTAGCCCCTTTGAGCCTAGAGCCTATTTTATTTGCTAGCACATATGAACACTATTCCAATTCCTAAGCCTTTTTGTCCCAATTTGAGTGGAGAATAGGAAAGTGTGAATATGAAGGGAGTGAATTGAGTTGAAAAAGGAAAAGATTGTTTGTTGAGTGAATATGAGAAGAAGGTGTGATGAGGTTTTGAGATGTGGGAAGAACAAAAAAAAAATTGAGAATGAGAAAAAAAATGAGCTCATGTGTTTGTGCGAAAAAGAAAAAAAAGTGATTGAAAAAAAAGTGAAAGAGTGAGAAAGAAAAAAATTGAAGTGTTGAGAGTAGTGGAATTAAAGTGTATTGATTGCAAATGTTGAAGTGATTCTGCTCCTAATCTCAAAGTGCCAAAGTTGATATTTCTATTCTCCATTCACTTTAGTCACTTACCCCATATTGTTATCCCACCTGTCCAAAGAGCCTACATTACAACCTTGAGAAAAGTCCTTTTTGATTCGGCATGGATTTCTAGAGTATGGTCGAAGTTGAGAGCATTTACAAGCCTATGGCTGCCAATATGTGTGATTGATTGATTGAGTGAGTCCCTTAAACACTGTTATACTTGTGAGGGAGTGAAACACATCGTTGAGTGCACGTCCATACTTGATCTTGGTGTTTCTTGTTGTTGTTTCATGAGTACGATAAAAGAAAGTGAGTGAGTATACGGGTGATTGATCTTTGAAGCTCGAGTTCAATTACTTGCATGATTTGATTCTTGATTCATTCCTAACAATTTCACTTGACTTATTATTTCGTTGCTTGAGGACAAGCAACATGGTGGGCCACCAGTCGGTTCCCGCAGGATGGAGCGGACATGTAGGTGATTGAGATTTGGGACATATTGGCGGTGCCTTTAGATGTGGCGAGGTGGGCTAGGGCATCCGCCTGGGTGTTTTCGAGTTGAGGAATGACCTTGATATGCACCTGGTCAAACTTGTCGAGCAAGTTTTTGGCCAAACCTTGGTAGGCTATCATCTAGTCACTGCGGGCTTCGTACCCTCCTGAAATTTGGCAGGTGACCAATTGTGAATCGCTGCAGACCTGTAACCGCTTCACTCCCATGACCATTGCCATCTCCAAACCGTTGAAAAGGCCTCATATTCGGCCTCGTTGTTCGTTGCGTGGAATCCAAACCTGATTGCCATTGTGAATGACTGTCCTGAAGGGCTGAGTAGGACAATTCCTGCCCCTGCCCGCGTGGTTATGGATGATCCGTCGACGTACATCTTCCATGGTGGCTGCTCGATCTTGGACATTACCTCCGGGTAGGTTAGCTCGACTATGTAGTCGGCTATTGCCTGGCCTTTGATGGCCGTGCGAGGAGCATATGTGACCCCAAATTGTCCAATTTCTACTGCTCATTTGAGGCATCTGACCATCTTGTCTGCTTGATGCAGGACCTATCGTAGTGGCATGGTCGTCAACACTTCGACTTGGTGATCGAAGAAGTATGGGTGCAATTTCCGCACGCTCATCAGTAATGCGTAAGCCAGTTTTTCTAAGGACGGGTACCGTAGCTCAGCGGCGTGGAGTGTCTGGCGGACGTAGTAGATTGGCAAACGTGTCTACCCCTCAGTCTGCACTAGCACGACGCTGAGAGCTGACTCCGAGGTGGCTAAGTATAGGTAGAGTTTCTCACCCGGAATGGGCTTGGCTAGTATCTGGGCGTTCGAGAGGTACGCCTTCAGGTTGTCGAATGCGAGTTGGCTCTGTAGCTTCCACTTGAGTTTCCCCTTCTGCATACTATCGAACAAAGGTTTGCACTGGTCCCCTATGCGGGAGATGAAACGACTAAGTGTGGCCAGGCTTCCGGTAACTCGTTGTACCTCCTTTACTGTGCGGGGAGCGCTCATGTCCAGGATTGCTTGTACCTTGGTAGAGTTTGCCTCAATACCTCACTGGCTGACCATATGGCCCAAGAATTTACCCGACTCAATCCCGAAGCTGTATTTTTTCGGGTTGAGCCTCATGCGACACTTTCTTAAGATTTGAATACCTCGGCGAGGTGGGTGAGGTGGTCTTCTTTCTTCTCGCTCTTGATGGCGATGTCGTCTATGTACACCTCCATCGTTGCCCCGATCTGGTCATGGAATATGTGGTTGACCAGCCTCTGGTATGTTGCCCCGGTGTTCATAAGCCTGAATGACATCTGTTTTAAAAAATACATGTTCTTCTCCATGATGAAATTAGTATGTTTCTGGTTGTCAACGGCTATCGGGATCTGATGGTAGCCGGCGAAGGCGTCCATAAACGTGAGCATCTCGTGCCCGGCGGTACTGTCCACCAGGTGGTTGATGTGCGGCATCGGAAAGTGGTCCTTGGGGCAAGCCTTATTCAGGTCTGGGAAGTCGATGCATATCCGCCATGTGTTATTCTTCTTCTTGACGAATATTGCATTGGATACCCATTGTGGTTTATCGTCGGGGTTGACCATCCCGATCAGTTTATTATCGAGCAACTTCTTGACCTCAACTGCTATGACAACGTATTTGTCCGGTCCGAATTTCCTTCTCTTTTGTGACACCGGCTTGCAGGCAGAGTCGATGTGTAGTTGGTGGGAACATATCGTTGGATCAATCCCGACCATATCTTCGTGCGACCAGGTAAATATGTCTAAGTTTTCTTCGAGAAAGGTTGTCATTGTAGCTCGCATCACGTCGGACATCTTAGAGTCGAGCTAGACATAGACTTCTGGTCGATTCTTCATGGTTACCGAAATTAGCTTCTCTATTGGGCTTGCTCCTCGCTCCCTGAAGCGAGGGTCGTCGATTTCTCCGGTTAGATTGCTGTCGATTTTCATTGGTTCGAAACCGATTTTGGGCTCCAAATTGATTTGAGTATCTTCGAAAGTTGGAGTATTTTCTTCCATTGGGTGGATCTCGGGTGGGTTTTCTTCCTCGGTTTCCATTCCCCCCCCCGATTGTACAAATATAATCTGAGTTGATGGAATTTAAAGTAAGACCAATATACGCTAAACATCCGCGCACCATTTTTTGATTACCCTTAAGAGTTCCCCCTTCTCCGAGGGGGTTGGAAACTTGATACAATAGTAGTAGGCCGAGGCAGTGGCCTCAAACTCGTGCTTAAATAGCCTGCCGAGAAAACCATTGTAGGTTAACGGCTGGTTGATGATTATAAAGTCGAGTTGCTTCGAGGCCTTGACCTCGGCATCTATGCTAGACACTAACTCTACAGTTAGTCTAACTATCCGTAGGGCTTCACCGTGGCATCCCCAAAGCCTTTGATGATCTGGTCGCATGGCTCCACATGCTTCCCAATGGAGCTTTCCAGCTGGTCGAAGGCGGCTTTCTAGATGATGTTGCAATATGCACCATTGTCGATGATCATACGGTGGACGGTGATGCCCATGATATTGACCGAGACGAGCAGAGCGTCGTGGTTAGGGTAGATAACCCTGGTAAGGTCTTCTTCCTTGAAGGCGAGGAGGTCGGATTCTGAGGCCGTCATGTTGACCGACATGGTTATTTGGTGGGCGTTATCCATTGCCCGCAACTCACTTTTCTGCCTGCGGTTGGAGAGAGTGGTGGATGGTGCAAATCCCTCCACCGGGGTGAGAGTGCTGACTGCACGGTAGACAGCATTGTCGGGCATCGGCGGGCAAACTAGGGCCCCCTCCAGGTTTGGCTCCTCGGGGAGCGCTGCGGGCTGAGCTGCTAGCCTGGCCGCCGGTCTCTTGACGAACTTCTCCAACTTCCCCTTCTCGAACAACCGCCACAGTTGCTTCAGCAAGTCGCGGCACTCACTAGTGTTGTGCCTGACGGTTTTGTGGTAGTGGCAGTATTTGTTGGGGTTGAGATGCACTCCCTCCTTATGTACCCACGGGTGAGCCTTGGGAACCAAGTTTTTTTATCCCGGATCTAGATATATACGTACTCCGGGGTGGCGCACAGCTCCTCCGCCAATTTTACTTCAATGGAATCGAATGGTTTGAAAGGCTGGGTGCCCGATAGGAAAAGTTCATTCGGCTCGGTGTGTTGCCCGTCTGGGCGCGAGGCTTCTCTTTTTCCGCCGGGGAGGAGCTTTCCCCCAGCCGCTAGGCCAGGATGTCCGCGTTGTAAATGATCTTTCTGGCTTGCTGCCGGAACTCCACATATGATTTGGGATAGTCCTTGTTCATGGACTTTCAGAGTTCATCTTTAGGCAGAGACCGCCGATGATTATGACAAGTTTAACCTCATCCCCGATGGGCTCGCCCTCTATGATGATGTGATCGACCCAGTCAAAGTATGCCCGATCTGACTCGTCCTTTCCTTAGGCCAGGTTGGCCATGCGATTGGCATCGGCCAGACGTGGCGCCATAAAAAAGAAGTGCTCCAGGAACAACTCCCCGAGCTGGTGGAATAAGACCACCTTCCCCACGGGAAGCGAGGAGTACCAACAGTGAGCTTTATCATCAAGGGTCAATGGAAACATTCTGCACTGGGTGGCATCTGTGGCCCCCATCGAGATCATGTACGTGGAGTACTTGATTAAGTGGGTGATGGGGTCCGTCTCCCCCTCATATTGTCCCACCGCGGCCACGTTGATCTTGAGTTAGGCGGGAGCCCGTACCAAGATGTCCGCCAAAGGGGAGTTTGGCATGTGGGCGAAGTGATGTTGCCCATCCCGCTTATCGACCTTCTCCTCCAGGGCCTCCATCTTTTTCAAGATTTTGGTCATGGTGTTGTTGGCAGCAGGTGGAGAATAGGGTCGGGGATTGCCCTCCCAGACGGTCGTGGACCGATGGCCTCGGGGCTGCATCATCATGATGCCTGGCGGTTCTCTCCCCGTCCCGCTTCCTTGGCCTCGAATTGGTATTCGATTTGCAGGGCCGGGCAGCTCCCTGAGCCTGGGACCAGAGCCTGGAGAAAATAGAGCCCACTGGGCACTGGGATGCCCGGTGCGAGTCAGCCTCCTCGTCTAGCCGCCTCTTCAAGTTCTGTGGCCTGGTGACGTTGGTGGCTGCCCTTCTGGCCGACTCCCTCTCGAGTCGAGGGTTTCTGATGGCCTTGGTGTGGGCTGGCTCCTTTCCTGCCCGATGGGTACGGAGGGGAGCCGCATTGATTTTATCCTGACGGTGCTGTATTAGCGCCATCGTCACATGCAAGTCCTCCGGTGTCTGCATGGCGGAAATAAACTCGAAAGGTCCTCGTGGTGTTTCCGCCCTGGCCGGAGCTGGGTTTACAGCTTCGGCACCGTCTTCAACCTGTTGTTGAGTGCGAGAGTAGCTTTGGACGTGGCCATTTCTGTGGTATTTTCTGGTATTTTTAGTGAACAAGAGGGTTTGTTTAGGATAGCTAAATGAACAAAACCGAGAGTACTTTGCTAGTAGCTTCCCTTGTAGCGCCAAATTGTTGACAACGATTTTGTGAGGAACTCGCCGTTTGGTTCCTAGCGGGTAGGAATTATAAAAGATAATAACTGAAAGCAATAAATGAGCTCTCAATTGGAGTCTTTGTAATAAATGAGTTGTTTGTTACAATGGGCATTTAAGGCCCTATTTATAGTGTTCAAGGAGGGGTTACCCACTTGAGTGGGCCTACCCGTGGGCCCCCCTGAGCCCTAACTGCACAATCATGATTGGCTATGGCCCCCTACTGACCAATGGGAGCATGCCACGTGGCCCTGCTGGCCTCTACTGATAAGATTCTTCCTACTGGCCCTACTCTGACCCTGTCACATCCGCACATCCGATGGGATAGGACGGGCCTAGGAGTTGACATTGTCCGTAGATGGGTAGGCGAGTAGGTGGGTAGGATCCTTCAGCGGGAGTCTCACAGCGACCGATCGTGGATAGCGAGTAGAGAGCGGCTCGAAGCCGTAAAAAACCTCCTCGCTGCCCGACTGCATCCTGGCAGCCCTATCTGGAATCCTACCCACTCCGCCTGGTGTCGCCATGCGATTACCCTCGCACGGTGCCTGACTTGCTCCCCGTGCTCGCTGGTCTTCGCTGGTTCCTTCCTCGTCTCATCCCTGGCGGTCAACTCGCATGGCCGCCGGTCGAGCAATATTATCGGGTGTACCAAAGCCTAATGGGTCTAACACTTTGGCGGTCAAGCATGTTGTTGGCTGTGGGCCTTGGACTCCTGGGCCCGTTGTAGCTAATAAGGCATTAAACAATCTGGCCGATGTGTCTGCTTCTTGTAAGAATAACACTTCCAGCCCAGTTTCTAGCAACGAGGAGCAAAGGGCAATAATGCGTAGAAATCCATTACCCAAGTTGATTCGTGAGAATAGAGAAATCGATAACCCCCTTTTGAGAACATCTCAATCCTTATCCACAAAATCAAGGGATATGTCTCTGACGCTCGGCGAGGGTGATCGATGCCCAAACTTTTCTTCACAGCAAATCCTCCGCGAGAATCATACTCAGAGGAATTACATCGCCAGATTATTGGCGGGGATTTCACCGATCAAGAGAAGAATGGTTGGTGATTTAGATTCAATACAATGGCGGAGGAAAAAGGAAGGGTCATCTAAAAGAGCTAGAAAAAGGAGGAGAATAAGCAATTTAGTAATTTCCTAGCTGACATTGTCTCGTCTGAGAACCAAGTGGCATCAACAAGAGGCAAAAAAGGGGATCTCGTGAAGGAGAATTTGACTACAGATCAATAACAAAATTTATTGGAAGCCAAAAAAGTTTGGGAAGTTGGGCAGTTTAATGGGTCTTTACTCGGCACACGAAGAAGCACAGATCAAGAGCAACATGGAGGCAATTGAAGACTCACTTAGAAAACAGTCTGCTTAGGACAAGGAGAGGAAGACAATAATTAATCAATGAAGATCCTAAGTCACAACATCAGAGGCTTGGGGTGTAGAGCACAAAGAAAAGAGGTACACAAATTCATTAACAAAAATAGAGCTGAGTTTGTTTGTTTTCAATATGGAGTAAGGGCAATTGTGGGTGGACATATATAGAGTCGGATGGGAGGTCAGGGGGGATTTTGTCTATATGGAATGCAGATTGTTTTATCGCTAGGAGTTACTGGCACATACAAGGGGTAGTAGCAATCTTGGGGGTGTGGGGCCCATATCGGATAGAATATTGCGTGATAAATGTTTATGCTCCATGTCCCCTGCAAGAAAGAATGGATGTGAGATCGTTTACAATTAATGGTGGACCAGAATGATGATAGTTATTTATGTGTATTGGGGGACTTCAATTCCATTAGGCGAGAATAAAAAAGAGCAGGAAGAGGGTTAACTACTAACAGAAGTGATATTCGGGTCTTCGACAACTTCACCAGAGATGTGGGATTGATCGATTTGCCCCATCATGGAAGATTGCATATATAGTATAGTCTTGACGACTCATGCAAAAGTCAGATTGATCGAGTGTTGCTTTATAATAAGTGGCTGCTCCAATAGCCCAATTCTTATTGTTAGGATAAAAATTGTTAGTTTTGATGAGTTAAAACAAACCAGAAGATGTAATAGGACCATCTGGACCTGTTAGCCAGATGATGATCTAGATTAGGACTTAGTCTAGAGGGAACTGCCAGACCAGAAGACTTCACCAGAAGAGTCACCAGAAGACCCCACCAGAGGACTTCACCAGAGGACTCCACCAGAAGACTTCACCAGATGAGATCTGACCAGAGGCAGAGGACCTTCCCCAGACCAGACGAGTCCGGACCAGACGAGTCTGGTGGAACAAAAGATGCTCAGTTTGTTCTCCTGTTTCTACTGAGTATTCTGGTTGTTCACCAGATTAGGACCAGAAGACACCGAGGTTGCCTGGTGTCTGGTCTTGCCTTCTCTGGAGAGAATCAGAGTTAGGCAGAGGAAGCTATTGACCGTTGGTGATTCAAATCAAGTCAACAAGATCAGGATTGGAAAGTTTTGAAGATAATCAATCCAAGGATCCCACCAACCCAATCAATCAATTAGGGAATTGATTGATTGAAGCTTCCTTATATAGAGGATCTGATTGGATTAGCTCTCCAACGGCTAGCCCTAATCCCCTCTATATATACAAGAGTGCAGTTCAAGAAAAAGCTCTAGAGAGACTATACGCGCATAAGTTGATCCAAGCTTTTGATATTCATTCCAAGCACTCTTACTGTTCATAATATTTATCTACTCTAAAGGAGTTGTTGAAACCTCAACCTGTTCATCTACCAGATAAGGTTGTAGGCTGTTGATCTTTAGATTGAAGTTAAATCTAAAGAGGTTGTAAGAAGGAACTGGTACTTCCCAATTCCAGTGAGTAAGTAAGTGAGTTGGTTGTTAGTGAGACCCCTTGGATATAAGGGAGAGTGGACGTAGGATTTTCAAATCCGAACTACTATATATCTTGTGTTCTTTATTGCTTTATTTTACTTATTGTCATTTTGATTATTGTTCTCTTGTAAAAGGACTTTGAAAGATATTTAACTTAAGCTTCCGATATTAATCTAACTAGTGGGACCAACAAGTGGTATCAGAGCAGTGTGTCCAACGACGACTGCTTTGAAAAGCTTTTGGTGGTCACCGGGCAGATCCATTGCTCTTTAGTGCTTTTGTTCAAGTTCTTGTTATTTCCCTTAATTTGATCAAAATATCTGCAAAATCTTCTTACAAGAGCCGTAAGCTCCCAGAATTCTCTTTTGAGGATTACAGCCACTGGAGCTTCATGATGAGCAATCATCTTGGAGCTATTCACCACCGCATGTTAGATGTGGTTGAAAGTGGCCCCATCCAATTTTACTGGACTCCTATTGATAGTGGCAGGTCAGAGTCCAGAGAAGAAACTAGTGAAGCTGCCCAGAAAACTGCAGAGGATAGAGTCCCCAGGCAGAGAATCCTAAAAAAGAAAGATGAGCTTGATAATGATGAAAGAAAGCTCTACAACTTGGACCATGTGGCAAGAACATAGATCATTAACACACTTACCAAAGAAGTGATTGAAAAGGTCAGAACGTGTGCCACTGCCAAGGAGATGTGGGACAAATTGGCACTACTCTGTGAGGGAACAGAGAAGATCAAAGACAACAAGCTCCAAGCTGTTCAACACTCGTTTGACACCTTCAAGATGAAACCAGACGAGACCATTGACCAGCTGGACATGCGTCTCACCAACCTCCTGAACAAGGCTAGTGCCTTAGGTAAGACCTACTCTGAAAAGGAAATTAATAGTAAAATCTTGCGTTCACTAACAAGCAGGTGGAGAATTAAAGTCACTGAGATCAAGGACAACAAGGATCTCAATACTCTGGATCATCATCTTCTGTTGTCTGATCTCAAAGCCTATGAGTATGATCTTCAAGAGGAGGATCAAACAGAAGAGGTTTCCTCTTCTGGTCAGAAAGGTGTTGCATTCTCTTCAACCATCAAGCCTGATGTCAAGCCAAAGGAGTCTACTGCAGATGACTTGAGCCTCAAGGAGCAGGTAGCACTTCTAACTCGTAAATTAGATAAAATGAGTTCAAAATATGGTAGGTACAAAAGGCATTGGAAGGAATCTACCAGAGACAGAAAGAGTTCCTTCAAGCCTGCAGAAAAGGAAAAGACATCTGGAGACTCAAGGGAGACCAGATTCAGAACTCCAGAAAGGAGGAGAGATGACAACCCTGGCAACTCTGGGAGATCAGATTATTAGAGGAGGGATGGTAGCTCTGGCAGACCTGACTACCAGAGGAGAGAGAGTAGCCTTGCCAGATCAGACTACAACCAGAGGAGGAGAGAGCCAAGTCCTAGTCCCAGAGGAGACAATGCCTGCTACACATGCAACAAGACTGGTCACTATAGTTATGATTGTCCTCAACTCACTCCTAGGGAAAGAGAAGAGAAAAAGATCAAGAGAGATAGGAGATATGCGGACAAGAGAGCATTGCTGGCAGAAGCAGAGGAGGAGGATACTAGTTCCAGTTCTTCTTCTTCTGACTTTGGATCAGATGATGATGTGTGTCTTATGGCAGACATCACTGAGGTAAATGAAACTACTCTAGTCCTATCTAATTCCAAATGTACTGAATCCTCTAATTCATCTGGTAACTCCAGAGAGTCTGATATGCAACAAATGCTATCAGATCTCCAAAATTGTGTCCAACTCTGTCAAAAACTTGAGAAAGAGAATGGTAGGCTCAGAGCTGAAGTTCAATCTCTCTCTCATGAGCATAAATCCAACAGAGAAATCATGAAAGATCATTCCAAAGAAGTCTCTGAACTTCAGGATAAGATCACAGAAAGAGATACTCTGGTAGATCAACTCATGAAAGAAAAGAACTCTCAAGAAGATGAGATCAATGAACTCAGAGCTAAATACCAGACTCTTATCAAAGGAAAACAAGTTGCTCACAACATAGAGGCGATACCCATGCCCAGAGAAGCTCCAAAGATACCATCTGTTGTATCTATCATATCAGAGTCTTCTCAGCGCATTTGTGATAAGAGTGGTTTAGGATATTCTGGAATTACCACTAAAACTCATAAATACCTTTATAATAAAGACAAGTCTGTAAGAGCTGGTAAATTGGTAGAAATCTGGGATGATAAAGACTTAACTGGTAATGGTTACAATGTGGTTCACAATCCTGACTGGAAAAGGAATCACTCTGTTAATCACATAACATATGGTCCAGAAGAGTTGACTGTTCTAGAAGAGAAGATGCTAGAGAATAAGTGTCAACAAGGGGAACCATTGAAGATTGATGGTTCTGTGAACAATGAGTCCCAAGGAGTAGAAATTACTCAAATTGGAGGACCCCAGAGAAATCCTCAAAGGGAACCTAACCAGATTAGGGGACCTCAAAGGAAACACTCAAGAAAGGGGAATACCAATCAGAGTAATAACTACCAGAGAAGGAACAATGTTCAACAGCACCAGGTACCCCAGAGACAATTTTCTCAGAGGAATCAATTCCAGAATAGGTATACTCAAAGGAACTATAACCACCAGAGCAAGTCTAATTCGCAGAACCAGAGGAGGTCTTCCAGACCCATCTATAGAAAACCAACTGATCTGGGAAGTTATGACACCAGAGATGGTTCTTCTAGGATGTACCCTTACAACCAGACCTTTAAGACCATGTCTTTGAGGGAGGCTATTCCAAAGGCCAGATTTGAGAAAAGGTACACCAGACCTGTTTATAGGAAAGGTGTCCTTATCAGACCAGTAGCTCAATATGTCATTGTCAGAGGACATGTGCTGGTAGATAGATTTGGAAGGAAGATAAGATCTCCTCATCCATCAAGGGATGATCTTTATCTATGGATTCCTACAAAACCTGCAACTAACCAATCAGGACCCAGCACTAGTAGGGGACCTAATTGATTTCTCTGCAGGTAGATAAGAGTCCATTGGAGAAATGTCTTTCAAGCAACCATGTCTGGTACATTGATAGTGGATGTTCCAAGCACATGACCTTCCAGAAGGATAATCTCCAAGATTTCAAGCCATTGAATGGACCAAGAGTGATGTTTGGTGACAACAACTATGGAGTCACCAGAGGAGTTGGAAAGTTGACCTTCAACGAAGTATCTGTAGATGAAGTCTATTATGTAGAAGGACTCAAGCATAATCTGCTTTCAGTATCCCAATTCTGTGACAAGGGATACTCAGTGAAGTTTTCTAGTGATTCATGCACTGTTTTCTCTTCTGATTATAATGATATCTTGCTAATAGGCTTGAGGAAGGGTAATATTTATCTTGCAGATTTTAGCAGTTGCCCAAAAAATGCTTGCCTGGTTGCAAAAGGATCTGCAGAGAACAACTGGATTTGGCACAAGAGATTGTGTCATCTTAACTTCAAAACATTGAACAAGATTGCCAGAAAAGGTCTCATTCGAGGTCTTCCTAATGAAGTGTTTAAGAAGGATCAGGTTTGTGGTTCATGCCAGAAGGGTAAACAACCCAAGACTTCCTTTAAGGATGTCCAGAGCACAACCACAACCAGAGTACTTCAACTACTTCACATGGACCTGTTTGGACCTGTTTCTCCTCTTAGTTTCAGTGGAAGGAAGTACACCTTAGTGATAGTAGATGACTTTTCAAGATACACTTGGGTAGTGTTCTTGTTTAAGAAAAATGAAACTATGACTAAGTTGCCAGAATTCTTCAAGCAGATTCAGAATGAGCAGAACCAGAGCATAGTCAGGATCAGAAGTGACAAAGGAACATAGTTTTTGAATTCACACATTGCAGATTACTGCAAGGACCATGGGATTTTTCATGAGACATCTGCTGCCAGAACACCTCAACAAAATGGAGTAGCAGAAAGGAGGAATAGGACCCTCAAAGAAGCTGTAAGAACACTTCTGGCAGAGTACACCACTCCACAGAGATTTTGGGCAGAGGCCATTAATACAGCTTGCTATACACAAAACAGGTGCCTGATTGCCCAGAGACATAATAAGACTCCATATGAGGTATGGAAAGGTAAAACCCCATCTGTTTCATATTTTCATGTTTTTTGATGTAAGTGTTTCATCCATGACAATGGGAAATCTAAATTAAGAACTTTTGATGCCAAAGTGGCTGATGGAATATTTTTAGGATATTCCAGCACCAGTAAGGCTTTTAGAGTTTTTAATAAGAATTCACTTTGTGTGGAGGAAACACCTCATGTTATTTTTGATGAATCTACTTTTGAGTGCAAGGTGGACTCTAAGTCTTCTGATGAGACCCAGAATCAGACTACACCTAGAGTTATCAAAGTCAATCCACCTATTCTTGATTCAGATTCAGATTCAGATGATGACCCATCTCCTAGTTCTCTGAAGCAGAAGCCTTCACAAGGAGCAGAACCAGAAGAGGTTGGTACTCCTGTAGGGGGAAGCTCTTCTGCAGACGGTGATACTCACCAAGGTGGTACTGCAGAAGATGATCACCCAGGCAAGACCACGGGAAGGAGGACCCTGGTTGATCACCCCAATGACCTGATCTTAGGAGATCCAACTAAGGGTGTCCAGACTAGGAGAACTCTAAACTTAGCTGCCTTATTCAGTTGCTATGTGTCCTTGATTGAGCCCAAGAACATCAAAGAGGCACTGAAAGATTCAAATTGGATTGTTGCTATGCAGGAGGAGTTGAATCAATTCACCAGACAGGATGTTTGGGAGCTGGTAGACAGACCAAGACATCAAAAGGTGATAGGCACTAAGTTGGTTTTCAAGAATAAGAAGGATGAGAATGATGTCATTACTAGGAACAAGGCAAGGCTAGTGGCCCAGGGCTATTCTCAGTCTGAAGGAATAGACTATGATGAGACATTTGCTCATGTTGCCAAACTAGAAGCCATCAGATTGTTCTTAGCATATGCTGCTCACATGAAGTTCAAAGTATACCAGATGGATGTGAAATCTGCCTTTCTTAATGGGATTCTCATTGAGGAAGTGTATGTGGAACAACCTCCTGGTTTTGAACAAGGTGACAAGGTGTTTAAGCTTAAGAAAGCTCTTTATGGGCTGAAGCAGGCACCCAGAGCATGGTATGACACTCTATCTCAATTTCTTCTGGACAATGGTTTTACAAAGGGTAAGATTGATAGGACCTTGTTTAGGAAAGAAGAAGGAAAGGACATCCTTCTGGTCCAAATATATGTTGATGCCATTATATTTGGATCCCCTAACAAGAAGCTGTGTGAGAAGTTTGGTGAGCTCATGCAGGGTCAGTTTGAGATGTCCATGATGGGAGAAATGAATTACTTTTTAGGTTTGCAGGTTAAGCATTCAGAGAAGGGAATTTTTATTAATTAGGCAAAGTACACCAGAAACATGTTAGAGAAATTTGGAGTAGGATCTAGCAAAGCAGCCAAGATCCCTATGATGACAAATTTCAACATGGATCCAGATGAGTCTGGAGAGAGTGTGGACCAGACTCAGTACAGAGCACTTATTGGTTCTCTTCTGTACCTGACTGCAAGCAGACCAGATATTACTTTTGCTGTAGGAGTTTGTGCCAGATTTCAAGCTAATCCCAATAAGAGTTATTTGGAAGCAGCTAGGAAGATATTGAAATATCTTAAGGGAACTGTGAATTTAGGATTATGGTATCCTGCAGATGATAACTTGGAATTAAGTGGTTATTCAGATTCAGACTATGGTGGATGCAGAATAGATAGGAAGTCTACAAGTGGAACATGCCAATTTTTAGGGAATAAATTAGTATCCTGGTTTTCTAAGAAGCAGACCTCAGTTGCTACATCAACAACAAAAGCAGAGTACATGGCTGCAGGGAGTTGTTGTTCACAACTACTCTGGATTAGTCAACAGCTTAGGGATTACCAGATTAGAGCTAAGGATATTCCTATTTTCTGTGATAGTAATAGTGCAATTGCAATCACCCAGAATCCAGTTCTTCATACCAGGTGTAAACATGTTGATATAAGGCATCACTTTATCAGAGATCATGTTGAGAAGGGAGATATAAGGATGGAAAAGATTGCAACAGAGAAGCAGAGAGCAGATATCTTAACTAAGCCTTTGGCTGAGACCAGATTAAGAGAGTTAGCTTTTGAGTTAGGGTTGTTGGATCCAGAGACAGATTTGTTTTAGGGGGAACAACAGAGAAGTATCCTTTATTTCATTACTTTATTTCATATATTTCTTTTTAAACTAACATACCTGTAGATTAGACATTTCAGAGAAGTTATATCTCCAGATGAGGTATCCACCAGGTGACACTTGTCCCAGATGAGGTACTAAGTCAGTTTAAGAGATATATCCAAAGTCTTTTCTGACCAGGACCAGATGAGTTCCATCAGGGGAGATGTATCATCAGACTAGTTGTGGTATCATCTGGTTACGATATCAGGTGAAAGGTATGTCTTTACTTCTCTGGCCTCTGTTCATTGGGATACACTTTTCAAATTAGTAGTACACTTAAAACCTTTCAACTTCGGAGTGTATTTATAACTAGGGTATAGGGCCTAGGCAATCATTTCGCTTTTTCTCTTGACTGCCACAAAACCCCTTTATGCCCAGTCCCAATGACTATGCCAACGCACCAGATTAAATCTGTATCTCGCCTTTCATCGTGGCCGTCAGATTTAATCAATGTGCAATATGTCAATCAATTCAAAAATTGATTTTGTTTCCTCAATTAAATTTGAAATTACACGCGTTCACACTTCATTTATTATTCAAGCCACGCGTATTACCCTATTTAAATCAAATTTCCTTTCAATCTGTCCTTTCACGTTTCCATACTTTCAAACCCTAACCTCTCTCTGCAAAGCTTTTTCTTTCTCTCTCTCTCTCTTTCTCACAGATATGGCTCCCCCGTGTAATTTTGATCATGCCCTAATGATGAAGAAACTGAAAATGGAGATGGTGGTTGACTTCTACACCCCAAGAACTCGTCTGCACTTGCTATTCTGGAACTATTGAGGAGATTCGGAGTTGAGAGGTTGATCTCCACCGTTCCCAAAGATTTTCGTACTCTTGACGGTTATGCGGCCCAGTTTCTGGTTCGAATGAAGATCAACGAAGACCATATTTCTTCAAAAATTGACAAGGAAGATTTGGTGTTTTCCAAGCATGATTTCTGTGCCCTGTTTGGAAACATTTCGGCGGAAGGGATGGATCCTTTAACCTACAAGGAGGATGATATTGTGGGTTCCTTCAAATTATTTGCTCGTTCTTCTTGCCAGAGTATCACGAAGGGATTTCTGGATAAACATCTGAGGCAAAAGTACAAGGTACTTTTTGACATAGTTGTAAAGGTGTTGATGTGTGAGAATCACAGCACGGATGCGGTTTTTAATGGAAGAATGTGTGTGATGAGGGCTCTGTATGACGGCGTCCAATGCAACTGGGCAGAGTTCTTTTGGGGCGTCTTGAGGAAGAATAAAGTGAAAGTTAACAAGGAGGCTTGTCCTTCCAAGCCAGGGGAGATGCAGTTTTATTTCACTGCTAATGTTTCGTTGGGAATGAAACTTACCTTGATTTTGGACTCATTGCTTCCAGAGAAGAGATGGAAGGAGACTTGGTGCAGAGGATTTCACAAGTCTAAAGTGTTATTATCAAAGGATGGTCCCCTTCATGGCCATCCTGATTCTGATGGAGAAGAAGCCATCCCTGCCCCTCCTCTACAGGCAGTACCCTCACCTGCAAAGGGGCAGAAGCAGCAGCAGAAGCAGAAGACCCATAAGAAAGCTGCTGAAGCAACTGGTTCCTCAACCATTGCCTTTTCTGGTTCCTCAGAGGAGGACCAGATTCCCCTTCTTGAGGTGCTTAAGAAGAAGGGTGATGATGATAAAGCTGTTAAGAAGGCTGGAGCAGCCAAGAGGAAGCGGCCAGAGGAGGCCAGGAGAGGCTCTGCTAAGAAGTCAAGGACTAGCAGGAAGGCCAGGAAAACCCTTTTGGTGGATGAACCATCAGAGGACGAAGAGGAAGAAGAGGATGTGCCTCTTATGAAGAAATCCAAGGACAAGAGAGCCATTCTTCAAGATCCTGACTCTGGATCTGATCTTGGAGAGGCCTTGGAGAAGGCCATTGATGAGGCTTCCCAGATGATGGAAGATGTCTCTGCTCCAGAGCATGCTGTACCTAATGTACCTACTGATGTTGACTCAGCAGAGGTAAACCCTTCCATTCCAACTTCTACCCCTATTAATCTTGTCTCCCCCTCTACCTCTCCCCCAGATAATATTCCCCAAACACCATCTGCCTCTGGTAACCCTATTGTTCCACCAGAGCAGACTCTCCTAGATACCCCAGTATATACTCCCTCCACTAATCCTACCCAAACACCCTCTCCCCCAAATTTCCAAACACATCTTCCCACAAACCCCTCTCCCCCAACTTCTGTACCAGAGGTGCCCTCAACCTCTTCTGGTGCAGAAATCCCCCCTCCAAACTCTTCCACATCCCAAATACCACCTACACCTTCTGTACCAGAGATCCCACCTTCTTCTGGTGCAGAGCAATCCATCCCCTCCACCCCTACCTCACAAAATCCTAACCCTCCCCAAACCCATACAGACCAGGACCCAACCATTTCTATGGCTCTGGGATTTCCTGCCCCTCCCCCTTCTCCCACCTGTTTAACAAGCGATGATAGTGAAGATGAGGAAGCTTCACTTGAGCCTGCTAACTTAGCACCTTCCTCCTCTGCCTCTGGGCCCAAACCCTTTATTTTCTCTTCTGATAAGATGGGTCCCATCAGGCAGAGTATGAGTGTGAGTGCTCAGCTCTGGCTAAGAGAGCAATTTCCAATTTTGTTGGAGCACTCACCCCTCCTGGCAGATCTGGCGGATGCCAAGGTTTGGAGTTGGCCAGACTCCAAGATGTTGAAGATCTCATGCTTCTGCTGGAGGAGATGTCTCCCTCTGTCTTCACTGGGTGGGAGATTGAGCCGAAGAAGAAGCTAAACATACAAAACCCAGCAGAGTTGGAGACACCAGAGGCAGCCAAGGTCCTCATCAGAACTCTCCTTATCCAGAAAGGAGTTATGCTCACTCCAGAGGGCTTCTCTTACAACTTTGGTCCTCATTTCACATTCCCTCCAGAGCTATATTCAGACGAGGAGGACTTTGAGATGTCTCCTGCTGTGCTCCAGAAGATGAAAGCATTCTTCAACGAGCAGATCATGCAAATAGGGCGCTTTTCAAAAGCTATTCAACATATGGCCCCTGCTATGATAGAGCATCAGATCAAGCAAGAGAGGAGGATCTTCCTGAAGCAGATCAAGTCCTCTCTGGCAGAAGTTAAGGCTTCTTTCAAGGAAAATGGCCTCTTTGTCAAATTGGACGTCATGCACAGCCAGAAGCAGCTCCAGGAGCACGTGCTGGAGCAGATGAGGCCAGTCTCTGTGCTTAAAGTTGAGATGGCCAGCCAGATGATCCAGACTGCCAAGTTGAAAGACTCCCTTCAGGAGATGTTGGAGAAGCAGGAAAGACTTGTTGCAGAGTCTAGAGCCTACCTGGAGGAAGCCAAGCAGCTGCGTGATCTTCACTCTTCCTCCAACACTGCCTTGCCTGATCTTATAAGGCAGGTTGTGGAGCCCCTCCTTGATGAAGTTAAAAAGGGGGAAGAGAAGGCGAGAACTGATCTGGCGAAGACTACCAATGAAACTCTCTTCAGCCATGGAGCTCGTCTGGACCTGCTGGAGAACACTTTGGTCCAGGCTGAGTTGCAGAAGAAGAAGAAGGAAGAGTTCAAATCTCTTTCCATGGCTAAGCAGCTTGCTGCAGAAGAGGAGTCAGAAGCTGAGCAGGATCCAATCTCCATCTCTGGACCTGCAAAGAGAAAGATAAGAAGAGTCAAGAAAAGCTTCCTTGAGACTGTTGTTGAAGAAGCTCAAAAGAGATACAAGGAAGAGACTCCAGAGGAGAAGCAAGCAAGGATCAGGAAGAACATAGATGAAGAGCAGAGGCTCAGATATGTTAGAAGGCAAAACAAGAAGAGCAGAGAAGCAGGTGCTTCTTCTGGTGCAAGTGGCTCAAACCAGAGGAGGAAAGCTCCTATTGAAGTGATGAACATTCTGCCTCTCAGGACAGAAGGGTCTTTTGACTCTACTGTGCCTGTGCCCTTGATTGAAAAATGGAAGGAGGCAAAGACTCTCTGGTTCATCCAACACTATATCCAGAGGCCAGTACCAGAGGATGATGAGCTAATCAACAAGACCTTCCACACCTGGATGCAAGCTTATGATGCAGAGATGTACAAGCAATTGATGGACTCAACCATTGAGTTCAACCTGGAGGTGACTGCCCCTGAGTTCACTTATCTTAACACTCCCATGGCAGGAGACCAGGTTGATTGGGCTGAGCTGAAGAGACTGTACAAGATAAAGGTGTTGGTGAATTTCACTCCAACATCTTCTGCAGAGTTGAAGGCCGTCCAGGATAGGTTTCTGGATTGGTTTCTGGTGCCCAAGGAAAACAGAAGATATGCTTAGATAGGACCAGATTTGCATTGTAATCTGTAATCACTCTTATCCTTACTATCAATGAAATTCATATCTTCTCTGTTCAAAAGACAACCTCTTGTTGTCTTAATTGTTTGCCTGATAAGATCTATTCTAAGGTCTTATCCTTTACTGTTTTTATGCTTAAATTCTTCTTTTGATCAGTTCTGGTAGTGTTTTAACTCCATCAAAAAAGGGGAAATTGTTAGGATAAAAATTGTTAGTTTTGATGAGTTAAAACAAACCAGAAGATGTAATAGGACCATCTGGACCTGTTAGCCAGATGATGATCTAGATTAGGACTTAGTCTAGGGGGAACTTCTAGACCAAAAGACTTCACCAGAAGAGTCACCAGAAGACCCCACCAGAGGACTTCACCAGAGGACTCCACCAGAAGACTTCACCAGATGAGATCTGACCAGAGGCAGAGGACCTTCCCCAGACCAGACGAGTCCAGACCAGACGAGTCTGGTGGAACAAAAGATGCTCAGTTTGTTCTCCTGTTTCTACTGAGTATTCTGGTTGTTCACCAGATTAGGACCAGAAGACACCGAGGTTGCCTGGTGTCTGGTCTTGCCTTCTCTGGAGAGAATCAGAGTTAGGCAGAGGAAGCTATTGACCGTTGGTGATTCAAATCAAGTCAACAAGATCAGGATTGGAAAGTTTTGAAGATAATCAATCCAAGGATCCCACCAACCCAATCAATCAATTAGGGAATTGATTGATTAAAGCTTCCTTGTATAGAGGATCTGATTGGATTAGCTCTCCAACAACTAGCCCTAATCCCCTCTATATATACAAGAGTGCAGTTCAAGAAAAAGCTCTAGAGAGACTATACGCGCATAAGTTGATCCAAGCTTTTGATATTCATTCCAAGCACTCTTACTGTTCATAATATTTATCTACTCTAAAGGAGTTGTTGAAACCTCAACCTGTTCATCTACCAGATAAGGTTGTAGGCTGTTGATCTTTAGATTGAAGTTAAATCTAAAGAGGTTGTAAGAAGGAACTGGTACTTCCCAATTCCAGTGAGTAAGTAAGTTAGTTGATTGTTAGTGAGACCCCTTGGATATAAGGGAGAGTGGACGTAGGATATTCAAATCCGAACCACTATATATCTTGTGTTCTTTATTGCTTTATTTTACTTATTGTCATTTTGATTATTGTTCTCTTGTAAAAGGACTTTGAAAGACATTTAACTTAAGCTTCCGCAATTAATCTAACTAGTGGGACCAACACTTATCATAAAACACTCAGAAGATCCTTGTCTGATCATTGTCCGATCATCGTGGAGATTAAGGAGCAAGATTGAGGTCTAAAGCCCTTTAGATTCGTTAATGCATGGCGCTTCAATGCGGGTTTTAGAGACTTCGTTATTACAAAATGGAGAAGTTATATGATAGAGGGGTGGGGTAGTTTTGTACTCAAGGAGAAAATTAAGACACTTACAGCAGACCTGAAAAGCTGGAATAAAACGGTGTTCAGTTCTCTTGATAAAAGAATCAAGAAGAAGAGAAAGGAAATTATGAAAATCGACACTATTGATGTAGTTATTGGGCTGGATGAGGTAGAAATTAGTAGGAGAAATGAAGTCCGCACAAGGCTGCTCTGTGATCTAAAATAAAGGGACTTTTTATAAAGCAGAAAGCAAGAGCGAAATAGCTTGGGGATGGTGATGCAAATATGAGTTACTTTCATAAGGCTATTAATAAGAGACATAAACGCAACAAAATTGTGGGGGTCTCAATTGATAATCACTGGTGCGAAGAAGTGGAGGATGTTAAGATTGGAGTGGGGATTTCTTTAAAAGCATTTCAAAGCCGAGACTACAAATAGACCAGCCTTGGAGCTTGACTTTTGTGAATAGAAAATTAGTGATAAACAAAACCAGTTTTTAAGAGCAGCCTTTACTCCTGAGGAAATTAAGAAAGCAATAGACGCTTGTGATGGCTCGAAAAGTCCGGGCCAACACGGTTTTAACTTCAGGTTTCTGAAGGAATACTGGGAGGTGATAAAAGAGGATTTTAGTCTGCTGTTCGAGGAATTTCATTCTCATGGAAAGTTGGTTAAGGTGATGAATCCATTCTCTATTGTTCTCATTCCAATAAAGGATGAAACCCTTCCAATTTCGCTAATCGGAGGGTGTACAAAGTTATAGCAAAAGTACTATAGTTGAGGCTATGCAAAGTACTAAGCTCTATCATTTCGGAGATCAATGCGTATTTTTAGGGGGGAGATAAATCTTGGACAATGTCGCTATACTTAATGAGGTGATCGAGGAAACAAAATCCAAGAAAAGCCAATATTTGTTATACAAAATTAACTTCGCAAAGGCTTATGACTCTATTGATTTGGAGTACATGAAGATGATCATGAACAGATTAGGGTCCGACTCCAAGTGGATAGGATGGATCATGGAGTGTATCACGACAGCACATGCCTCCGTTCTGATTAATGGTAGCCTAACAGAGGAATTTCGTTTGGAAAGAGGCCTTCATTAGGGAGATCCCTTATCCCCCTTCCTTATAGCCGCGGAGGGTCTCAGCATAATGTTTAGAAAGACGATCAACAGGGGTTTATTCGAGCCCATTGTCGTAGGTAGAGACAATATTAGCATCTCACACCTCCAGTTTGCGGACGATACGATTTTCATTGGCAAAGCTACCTTGGAGAACGTCATGTTCTTAAAGCGATTTATAATTAATTTGGAGAGGGGGTCCGGGCTTAAGGTAAATCGTCATAAATGTAGTTTGATTGGGCTTAACATAGAGGTTGGGGTGCAGCAGAATTATGCAAATATGTTGGGTTACCGTGTGGGGGAAAATATCTTCTCGTATCTGGGTGTTAAGGTTGGGGAAACTTACCTTGATCAATGTTATTCTTATGTCTATCCCGGTTTACTATTTGTCCATCTATCGAGCTCCGAAAAATACCTTGAGTGAAATAGCTAGTTTACAAAAAAAAATCTTTGGGAGGGGGGGGGGGGGTTGAGAGTAATAATAAAATTTTATGGGTAAAATGGCAAACCATTTGCAAACACAAGAACTGGGGGGGGGGGGGGGGAGGGGCTTAGGGTGAAGGATTTAGAGTGTTTTAATCGGGCTTTATTGGGGAAGTAGGTTTGGAGATTTTATTCAGATCCTGGGAGTTTGTAGACGAGGGTGGTTAGGTCTAGGTGGGGTACATCTTGGGGTGTGGAGACTGTAGGAGGGAGAAGGGGGAGAGTGAGTAGTCCTTCGGGATGGTGGAGAGAGGTCTTGAGAGCGGTGGGTGAAAGTGTTGAGGGTTAGTTTTTTACTGGGATGCGTAAAGAATTAGGGGATGGTAGCAATACTCTTTTATGGGAGGAAACTTAGGCGGGGGTTAACTCATTAAAATAGATTTTTCCGAGGCTATTAAGCTTATGTAGGGATAAACTGGTTAGTGTGAGGGAGATGGGTAAGTGGAGGGAGGGAGTTTGGGAGTGGGATTGGCAATGGAGGAGGTGTCTATTTTATAGAGAATATTCTATGTTCAATAATTTAGTTGATTTGGTGAATATGTACAAATCTTCGCAAGATAGAGATGACAAATGGAGATGGAGTTTCTCACCGAGTGGAGAGTACAATACTAAATCAACCTACATTTACCTCACACAAGACAACGAAGCAACCAACGAGGAGGACAAAGAGGTTTTCAAAGTATTATGGAACAAGTTGGTTTCGTTTAAGATCCGAATTAATGCTTGAAGAGTCTTATGGGAACGTTTGCCTACAACGACAAACCTGAAGAGAAGAAATGCACTCCCACACAACACAAACCTTTTCTGCCCCTTCTGTGGTATTGAACTCGAATCAATAAGACATGTTTTATTTGAATAATTTTTTGCATATGAAATTTGGATGAAATGTGTTGGATGGTTTGGATTGAATACTGTGCTCACATCTAATCCGAAGTTAAGCCTACTCCACTTTAGTAGACTTATTAAAGGAAAAGATGAGAGGATCCTCTTAGTTTGCTTATGGAAGTGTATTTTATGGTCCATCTGGAAGAGACGAAATGTTGTCATTTTCCGTAGAGAAAAGAAAGAAATAAGAGAAATTGTGGATGACATCAAAGTAAGACTTTGGAGCTGGATTTGTGCAAGAACTAACTGGAGAAATACGATCACTTTCGACGAATGGAGCAACAGACCTAGAGCAATCCTGACTTGAAAATTTATTATTTGATTATGGTTATCCTAGGAGTCTCTGTTGAAATAGGAATAATCTGGGTGGCAATTTGTAATACTTGGTGAAATGCCGCTGTAAACATTTGTGGAGTATTACTCATACCCTTTATTAATAATAGTATTTTTTCTAATAAAAAAATAGTTAATCCAACTATATGCATCATGTCCGCTACTTACAGGCAGGAGAGTACACTCATTAAATATGTATAAAAATGATGAGTTTTTTTTTTTGTACTATATAAGATGAAGAGTTGAAAAAATACAAGATATAAATATATATATATGATTTCTTATTTAATTTGGTTTTAATAGGTAAAGTTAATAATTTCTTTTTATAAAAAATTAATAAATATATGGATGGTGACATCATATGCACAGTCCAAAATTAATTATGGTCTAACTAGGATCCAAAGCAGCTTCCTAGGAAGATTGTAAAAATTCTCTGGCTGATACAATGAGTTAAGGTTACTTGATAATTTATCTACTATCCACTTTTTATTTTCTACAAAAATCTTGAAATTAAATTAGACTAAATTAATTAAACATGCTAATTTCGATCATTTAGTATTTTATATATTATATTTTGATCGACTTCATGTTTCTTAAAGTAGAGGACAACTATTAAACATTCTCCCTCTAGGTATATATATAGTCTGTTTGTTTTCCTTTTCAGGAATATTAGTTGTTTTCCCCTCAAGTACTGTTGTTTGTTAAAATTGATTTTGTTTACCAAAAATTCGGTAAAATTTAACAAGCCAACACTTTTATTATCCAAATTTAATGGATTATACATACTCATTAGGAGGTGGTATTTACAAGACCCCTCATTATCCCACATATAAGGTAAAATATATTCCAGAATTTATTCTATTTGGTCATAGTTTGAGTTTGTGTAGAATTATGGATACAACTAAGGATAATATTGCACCAAAAGAACAAAAAACTAAATGGGAGCGGAAAGAAAATGTTGTTTGGTTGACGAGGGTGAAGTAAGTCCTCCCTCTAATGTCTTGGTTGAGAAGGGTGAGTTGTGTCCTTCTCCTGGTGATGCATTAGCTGTTGTTAGTCCATCAGCTGTGGTTGATAGTCCTATAGCTGTTATACCTGGAGTGCATCTGATAATGCTGGGAGTGAATCTACCAAGCCTGGGGGTGCAACTATTAAATCTGATGGTGCATCAGATGAGGGTGTATCTGATTTGGGAGGTGTTGCTGATGTACAGCCTATTTCTACCATATCGCCTAGCTGGAGTGGTTCTCTTTCTCCCAAGGGGAATGAACTTGTGTCTGCTAACAATTGTACTGAGATGGGGGGTTGGAACTACGCTTCTTGTTCTAAATCTCATGAAATTGGCTGGGAAGAATAAGGGAATCTCGCATTTGGTGGGTATGGGGGCTTTGATTCCTTACAACCCAAATACTAACTCATTTAATGCTCTGAGTGGAAAATGGGTAATGTGTCGAACGGGGAGATAGAGAACTTGAAAGAATTGCCTCCCCTCTTTCATGAGACACTTCATATAGTTAGTTTGGTGATCACAGAGGTGGACGCTGATCATACCTTTGGAGAGTGTTGATAGCGATTTCGGGTAAAGATCGCTCAAGCGTTCCTAACGGGTAGAGATATTAAATGCTAGTAGCTGAATGCAATAAATGATGTAATAAATGAGCTCTTTTGTGGAGTCTTTTCTATTAAATGAGTTGTGTGTTACAATGAGCATTTAAAACTCTATTTATAGTTTACAAGGCTGGGGTGCCCACTGGGTGTGGCCTCCCCGTGGGCCCACTGGGTGTGGCCTCCCCGTGGGCCCCACCAGATCATAAATGCGCAGTCATTATTGGCTACGACCCCCTCTATAGGCCAATGAGGGTCGGCCATGTTTCTCTGTTGACCTCTGCTGATAAGACTTCCTACCCTGGCACTGCTCTGCCCCTGTCACATCCGCACATTCGATGGGACAATACGGGCCTAGTGGCTGACTTTGCCTAGGCAGCCAGGCTTGTGAACGGGTAGTGGTAAAAGGGCCTCGAGCCCCCATTGCCAGGATAATTCGGGGAGCAGGTAACGACAACCACAAAATACTCTTTGGTGTGCCCGCTAACCGTCATCCCCCGGTCCGACCTGAGTGCCTCTACTCGCTATGCTGTCCGGGCCGTGCCTGACACTTCTTCTACTCGATGCTCGTTTGCTTACCTGGGTTGGGCTCCGCCAGTCCGCTGCCATAGTGGCCGTTCCTCGTGGTGCCATGTGGCCATGGTTGTAACCGGGCGTAACATAGAGGAAGAAGCTCCTGAACAATGGGAGACTAAGGCTAAGAGTATGAAAAAGAAGAGAGGCGCGAAGAAGCCATCAGTGACTATCAGCTACAATCTGCGGAATGATCGTACTAAGAATGAGGATGCACAGGCAAGAGTGCAACACGAGTTAGCTAATGTGGTGGCCTGGAAAAAAAAATCCTAATTAGTACTCTCTAGGGAGTTTTCCGGATTTTATTCATGCAATGCTTGTTGGTATCCTTTTATGCTGGAATTTATTTTTCCCTTGTTCAGTTGCTCCAACGGGGGCATAACACAAGGTTTTAAATGAGTTCCGATCTCTTTTGTTTTGAGCTTTTGCCCCAGATTGTGGGGCAACTCGTACCTTTTTCTTTTTAATAAATTTGTCTTTATTTGATATATATATATATATATATATATATATATATATATATATATATATATAATCTCCATAAATTAATAAACACTCTAAAATAATAATTTCCCCCGATCTCGATTTAGACCAGTTAAAAAATTTACCATTTTCGATAAGATAATAATATAATAACTTTTCAAAAAAAACTCTATATAAATTAGCGGTCCCATCAACATCATAAATTAATAATTTCTTCAAATTTAAAAAATAACTAGGAGAATTTAATAAATAATAATCTATTGTTGAGTGTATTAGTAATTGTAGCTTGATGATACTTTACATCAAGTTACGATACCAAAACTTTTTTAGTATGAGTGAAATGATATCTTTTAAACTCACATGAAATTTTACAAATTTTGATCTGTAATTGTTTATTTTGAAACACTTTTTAAATGAGAAGTCATTCTCTTGTATGATTTTTAAGATTTTTTTTTCTGTTTAAGATAAATTTTCTTTGGTTGATGGATATGATGTATATTGTTTAATTAAATTCAATGACTTCCAACTTCACACATACATTGATAGATATGATGCATGATGAATATATATGTTTTATGTCATGTATGATGAATATATTTGTTACATTAATAGTTCAATGAATATAATGCATATTGAGGAGTATTAATTTAATGACTCACTTTTCTAAAGATAAATTTTTTTATCCATAGCATTCTTTAAATTAACAAATTATTAATTTTTAGATAAATTAATCTCTCTAAAATAATAATTTTTTTCAGCTCCGACATTATTAATATATAGAGATTTTACTTGTGTGTGTATATATATATATATATATATATATATATATATAATCATGCATGTGAATCACATCGAAAATCTAGGATTAATCAATAGTTATTACCGAGACAAACAAAAGAAATGATTTATTTATATATATATATATATATATATATAATATGATAAGCTCTTTTTGTGAGATGAGTTTGTTGGTCCCAAAAGGTGTATCAAGGTCTAGAGGGGGGGGGGGGGGGGGGGGTGAATATACCTTGATTCTTAAAAACGGATTTTAAAACTTTTAAACTATACAGTTTAAACTCTGCAGCTGTAGAGTTGGAAAACTAAAGTTTGCAGCTGCAGACTTGTTAAAAACAAAGTCTGTAAGTTTCAAACACTTATCAAAGTTAGTGTTGTAAAACTTTTGAGTTTTTTTAACACTTTGTGCAGCGGAAATAAATAAAGTGTGTGTAGTGAAAAATCAAACAACCAGATTATGAAAGATATGAATGATGCATTAAGCAATATATAAATAAGTATGAAATGCAAGAATTTATATATAAGGGAGTAGAGAGAGTTTATAGTGGTTCAGAGGTGTTGTAATCCTCCTACGTCCACTGTTACACCACGAAGGTGCCAAATTCACTAAGAATATTCACTTAGACACACAGTTGTTCCCCCTAAAACTTAGGATCTTCACTCATAATACTCTAATCTAGGTTGAAACAATAGACTCACTCAGAACTACTCTCAATCTCACTTAGAACAACACACTCACTAAGAATGATATCCACATTAAGTGGAATACAAATGTAAAAGTATAGTGAGGGGAATGACAACGAAAGATACAACACAAATTCCTAGCCTCTAAGTCTTAAAACTTCTAACTCTGGAAGAACTGTAGACTTTTTGAGAGCTGTAGACTTTGTGTAGGTTTGCTTGGGAGCTTGGGGTTGTTGTTATTCCTCTTCTGAGGCCTCCTCTCCTATTTATAGGAGTCTTGGGGGTCCTCTAGCCGTTGGAGGGATTTAAAATTTTGAATTATTATCTCCTCCAGCTTTGACTTCAGCTAATAAAAGCTTCTTGTCATGTAGCTCTGTCCTCAAAGTAGTATAAATTGTCTTTTAGTGATGACTGCTCAAAGAGCTTTTAATCACTGAGACACTCGTTTCTACTGGCTAGTTATTTGCTCTGATAAATACTGAGACATTTCAAACTAAGTGAGTGAGTGTAAAAATTGTACTACACTTAATTAGTCCTTCTAGTCTCAAGTTTACAGCTTGTAGTCTTTAACTCTGTAGATGTAGACTCTTCGGCTATGGACTTGTCTTTAACTTTGCAGATGTAGACTTGTCTTGATCATAGTTAGGGTCTTTATCTAATGTTTGCAGATGTAGACTTTCAACTTTTGAACTCTTCATTTCTCTTAGTACCTGCAATGTTAGTTCTCACAAAACACATATATGTTTTGACATTATCAAAATCAAACAAGAAAATTCTTAGGACAAAAATATCCTAACATTTTCCCCCTATTTTGATGATGGCAAAACCTTCAAACAAAATAATGAAAAACTAAATTGCATAAAGAGATAAAGAAAAAACTAGGTGATATAGGGAGAATTGTATTCATCTGCAAGTTCATTACAAATTCAGTGATCTATTACAATTCTTCCTGAATCAAACTAGATATCAACATTCTTACCTCCTTTTGTGTTTAGGGTCAACATCTTCATCAGAATCATTCCTTTCAGGACTCTCAGGGATGATTCCTTGTGCAATAAGTGCTGCATTCTTCAAATCTTTTTCTTCATAAGCTTTTAACATTTCAAATTCAATCTTAGCACTTTCTGCTTCTTCTTCTTCTTCTTCTTCTTTCCTTGCTCTGGATCTTGGGGATAGAGTCCTGGGCATCTTCTTCTTCCAGGCTTGCTTCTTCTGAGCTCCTCCTCCAAGCTTCCTTAAAAGTTTAGCATTGTCACCTGTATAAAGAGTACCTTGACCTTTCAAGGTCTTGAATAGTCTGAATCTATCTGACAAACTGGCATGCTTCTTGAGTAAAGAATGTAGAGGACCAATCTTCCTAAATTCCTCCATAAGCTTCTTAGTCTCTTCCAACAGGTTCTCATCTTCTTCAATCGTTGTATCTATAGACTCCTCAACCACTTTAGCTGCAGGTTTAACCTCAACTGTTGAAACCAGGTCTACAGGCACAATATCTGAAGATTTCTCGACTGTAGGATTCTCATAGTCTTGACTCTGAATATTTCCTAACAGTTGTTGAGCAAAGACTGAGACAGGCTGTATCTTCCTCTCTTGTACTCTAGCACCTTGAAGTTTAGCCTCTCTCCTTTGAATCATCCTGACTTCCCATTTACCAATATGCCTCTGGTCTTTAGTCTGTGGGATCTTGACAATTCTTCCTGTATAGTTTTATCCTTGAGGCTTCTCTTGCGGCTTGGCAAACAGGGAAACACCTCCAACTGGTTTATCAAAACCACTCAGTCCAGCATTAAAAGCCAGATTTACCTCTCTCTCAAAGCTTCCTTGAAGATCTTGAATATTGGATAGGACTTTATCAAAGGCCTCTTTCTCTTCAGACTTCTCCACTAATCCCATGGATACAGTAGCAACTTCCCCCTTTTTTCCATAAGCAAAATATCCAAGGAGGGTATCCATCTTTGCAGATAGGTTAGATTCCATCTGACTGGAATTAGCAACTAGTGATTTCATGTTTTTGTTTATTCCTTCAATAGCTTCCTTGATTTGCATGTTGTCATCCAAAACATTTCCAAGGGTCTTATTCAAATCTCCAATCATCACATCCTTCTGTTGTAGCTCTTTCCTCATGGTCAAATGCATACTGACAAGATTCTCAATAGATTCTTTGAATTTCTCTTGAATCTGCAGTTTTTCCTCTTTTGCTTTCTCACAGAGCTTGGTCAGCATATCTTGAATTCCTTCTTTGATCTTTTTAGAAATAATGTGCTCTGTAATTATTCTTAGTTCATCCTTGATGTTCTTTGACATTTCCTCCACAGTAGTTTCAATCTTGGTCACTTTCTTCAAAACTTCTTCATTATTCACAGTTTCCTCTTCAAGTGTGTCTTCCTCTCCACCTTCAGAAATTCTTAGAACAATTTCAGATTTTCCTTCATCCTCAATTAACTTCTATCTCTTAGGGTCAGTCTTGGTAGGGGCAGGGGTCTTCCTTTTCAGATTTAAAGGTATAGGCACATCTGGTGTAGCCAACTCCTTTAAGTAATCATCAAAATCTTTCTCCGTCACAGTCTCTTCACCTAAAGGTGTAGATGGGTCAGAAGAGTCTAAAACAATGAAGGCGGATTGAACTTTAAAAATCTCTAAGTCCTTACCTAAATTGCCAGTAGACAACAGCTGCTGAGATCCATCTGTAGACTCTTGAGCAACTTGGTCTGTAGGATCAGCTTCACTTACTTTTGCTTCAAATGAAACATTTGCAATAGCCTGGCCTCCTTGAGGTGGTAAACCTCCATCACCATCATCATCATCATCATCATCATCATCATCATCATCATCATCATCATCATCATCATCATCATCATCATCATCATCATCATCATCATCATCATCATCATCATCATCATCATCATCATCATCATCATCATCATCATCATCATCATCATCATCATCATCATCATCATCATCATCATCATCATCATCATCATCATCATCATTATTTCCTTTCTTTGAATCATCTGGTTTGCAGGGAGACTTATAATCCTTCTTGGCATCCATTCTATCTTCTTTTTCCTCCTTTCTCAGTAAGAAATCCAGCTTGAGCAACAATTTGTACTCCTTATACCAAAGTGTTGAGGTTGGATAAGTCTTCCACAGGAGGACTAGGTGGCACAGCTGAACTTCCATATATATCTTCATTATGAGGCATATGTCTCCCTCATCTGAGCTCTCATCATCTCCAGCTGCAGACAAAAGTCTCATTCCAGGAATTATAGCTTTGTCATCTGGCTCATTTGCAAGAACTATTCTTAGAGCCTCAGCTGCAGATTTACTCAAAGGTTTTCCTCTAGGGTGTTCAAATACCACTTCTTTCCCTTTTCCCTTTTTGGCTTCTAGGGATTTTCTTTCCTCAATCTGCTTTTTCTTCATCTCAGCTATCTTCTTGAATAAGAACTTATTATCTAAGAGTTCCTCAATGTTTGAAGTATTACTCCATTCTTGAATCCAAATAAACTCTTCTGCCTCTTTCTTTTTTAGAATATCCAGCTTGTTTCTGAGATCTCTCCATTCCTCATATCTCTGCAGTTGTTGAACATGCTCTGCAGAAAATTGTTCCTCATCTAACATAACATCTCCAGATTCTGCATCCACCAACTCCTTCATTCTCTCTTCAATGTCTCTTACTGGCAACTCTACAGTTGAAGAGATTATGATGTCTCGAGTTTCCTTAGGAACAATTTCCTTTTCTCCATCAACCTTAGCTGCAGTTTCTAAGTCTGCATCTGTAGACTTAGTCATCTAAGCTGTACAATCTGTAGCTTCTTTTGAATGTCTTCTTTTCCTCCTCATTTTCTTAGAAATTTATTTGTTGTTGAGGATAACAGTATCATCTTCTTTGTCAACCAACTCCAGCTTTCTCTTAGCTTTAGATTTGTAGTGAAGAACAACAGGGGGCTTTGAGATTTCGACTACTTTGGACTTCTTTTGTTTCTTCTTAGCAATTAATGGTGCATCTGCAGCACCTCTTTTGAACTTTCCTAATCCAATAATCCTGTGCACAAATATGGGTACATGACCTCGAGTTTGAAACAATGGAATACCCAGGTGTTTCAAGATATAGTTCAAGAACAGTCCAAATCCTTTAGTAATGCTAGGTTTTGAAACATTATAGGCAATCCTATTGAAAATCAACGAGCTTACATCTACCTTATCTCCTTTATTAAAATCAATCATTAAATCCCAAGAAATCTCAAGACCATCATCATAGACGTACTCCTTTGAAAGTTGATTCTTCTTAAAATGTCTACTCCAGTTCTTAGGTAGATCCAATCCACCAGTGAACTTGTTGTAATAGACGATGTCCTCATTCTTGAAGTCGAATTCAGTGAAGTGAAGTCCTCCTTGTGGTATCTTCAAAGCTTCACTTATGACTTTGATATTGATCTTGACATCAACTCCATCAATGTTGGCAGTGATGTAGTTCTTTCCTTCCGTGTATGATGCAGTTTTATAAAATTTTTGAGGTAAAACATCATCATAACCTTCGGGTCTGTTGGTTAGAACATATTCTAAGCCTTGGGTCTTGATGCGTTGAAAAATGTGAGCCATTACTTCAGATTTATCAAGGGCTTCGATTAAGTCATTGAAATCGAACAAAGATCCAAAGAGTATCTTCACGGTATTTGGTGTTTTAGAAACACAGTAAGCTTTGGGTTCAAAATTTGCAGTTTCGAATGCGAAAGGGGCTCAAGCAAAAATGAACCAATTTTGTGCTAAGGGGTCGTATTTATACTTGCACAAAGCTCAAGGAAAAAGTTAACGTTGAGAAAACGGTTTTTCCTATTATTTTGGAAATCAACAGTCCAAAATGTTTGGAGTATTTACTCACTTAAAAGATCAACGACTTAAAAGTTAAATAAATAAAATCCAATTTTGAAAGTCAATGTATAAATGTACACTGTCCAGTGCGATTTTATCAATTAAAATCCTGGAACAATAAAAATAAAAATACTGTGTACAGTCAAGTACAAATATTTGGAATTTAGTATTGTACGCATTTAATGACTAAGAATGTACAAGTCAAAGGTTAAATCTACAGTTTGAAGTTTGCAGTTTGAATTCTTCAGTTAGAGTAGTCTGCAGTTAATTAAAGTTTGCATCTGTAAACTTAAGTCTGCATCTGCATCCTTTTAAGTTTACATTTGAATAACTTTTTATAACTTTTTGACTTTCTATTGAAAATTTTCAACTGTATACTTCATTCCTGAGTGATTTCCTCATAACTCTAACATTCCCAGTTCTCCTCTCAAAGTAGAAAATCTTGATTCACATTGGGGCTTGGTAAAGATATCTGCAAAATTAAGATCTGTATGGATCTTTTCCATTTTGATATCTTTCTTTTCAATATGATCTCTAATAATGTGATGTCTCACATCAATATGCTTTGATCTTGAGTGCAGAACAGGATTTTGTGTAATAGCAATGACACTTGTATTGTCACAAAATATAGTAGTGTTCTTTGACTCAATATCATAATCCTTTAATTGGTATTGCATCCATAAAATTTGTGCACAACAACTTCCTGCAGCAATATATTCTGCTTCAGCTGTAGATAGTGCAATAGAATTTTGTTTCTTGCTATGCCAAGAGACTAGTCTTTGTCCAAGAAATTGACATGTCCCACTAGTACTCTTTCTATCAACTTTACATCCAGCAAAATCTAATACTGTGTAACCTTTAAGTTCTATTCCACCCTCTTTTGAATACCATAATCCAAGATTTTGGGTAGACTTAATGTACTTGATTATCTTTTTCACAACATTCAAGTATGATTCCTTGGGGCTGACTTGGAATCTAGCACATACACCCACATCAAACATGATATCTGGTCTGCTAGCTGTAAGGTAGAGCAAAGATCCAATCAATCTTCTATACAATGTAACATCCACACTCTTTCCATTTTCATCTTTATCCAACAGGGTTGATTGGGACATAGGAATAAATGTAGGCTTTGAACAACTCATTCCAAACTTTTTGATCAGTTCTTGAGTGTATTGGGCCTGACTTATAAAGATTCCCTTGTCTATTTGCTTTACTTGCAATCCCAAAAAGAAATTTAGATTTCCCATCATGCTCATCTCAAACTTTTCTTGCATAAGGTGTGAAAATTTCCTACATAATTCTTCATTGGTTGATCCAAAGATAATGTCATCAACATAAATCTGAAATAGTAAGATGTCTTCACCATGTTTGAGTCTAAATAGGGTTTTATCCACCATTCCTTTCTTGAAACCATTCTTGATCAAATGATCACATAATGTATCATACCATGCTCTGGGGGCTTGCTTTAATCCATATAAAGCTTTTCTCAGTCTGTAAACTTTGTCTCCGTCTGTAGAGTCTTCAAAAACAGGAGGTTGCTCTACATACACTTCTTCTGACAAAAGTCCATTAAAAAATGCACTCTTTACATCCATTTGATATACAATAAATTTCATATAAGCATCATATGCTAAAAATATCCTAATTGCCTCTAGTCTTGCAACTAGTGCAAATGATTCATCAAAATCAATTCCCCCAGCTTGACAGTATCCTTGTGCTACAAGTCTGGCCTTATTTCTTGTAACAACTCCTTCTTCATCAAGCTTGTTCTTAAATACTCATCTTGTACTAATAACTTTTTGGAGCCTTGGTCTGGGAACCAATTCCCAAACTTGATTTTTTTCAAATCTATTCAGTTCTTCTTGCATGGCAAGTATCCAGTTGACATCCATAAGAGCTTCTTCTATATTTGAAGGTTCTATCCGTGATAGAAAACTTGCAAACATAGCTTCATTTTGTTGTCTTCTAGTCTTTACTTTATCAGTAACTTCTCCAATAACTTGTTCAGGGGGATGGTTTTTAAGCCATTTCATATTTAAAGGGTCATGGATAATATTATGTTTAGTTGTAGTGTTATTAACTGTAGATTCATTTAATTCTTCAGTCAACTCTTCTACTGAAGGAATACTACCTTGATTTTCTTGACATATTTCATTCGAGTGTTTTTCAGTCCTTGGAAACTCTTTAGAAGATTCTCTATTTCCTTGTTCAGTTATTCCTACTGGAATTTCAACTGTTACATATGGCTGTAGAGTTCTATCTGTAGAGTTTTCTCCTTTTTGCAGATCTTTAATGATCTTTTGATTTTCTCTGTCTGCAATATGTGGTTCATCAAACACAGCCTGTGTAGACTCTTCCACATGCATAGTCCTATTATTAAATACTCTAAATGCTTTGCTTACTATTGAATATCCAAGAAAGAATCATTCATCAGCTTTAGGGTCAACTGTCTTTAGATAATCTTTCCCATTATTCAAAATGTAGCATTTGCATCCAAGGATATGAAAATAAGATACATTAGGATTAAATCCTTTCCATAATTCATAAGGTGTCTTTCAATGTGTCTTGTTAATTAAGCACCTGTTTTGTGTGTAACAAGCAGTGTTGGTAGCTTCAGCCCAGAACCTTTTAGGTAAATGAGCTTCCACTAACATTGTTCTAACAGCTTCTTTCAGAGTTCTATTCTTTCTTTCAGCCACACCATTTTGTTGAGGTGTCCTGGCTGCAGAGAATTCCATGGAGAAATCAAAACTCCTCAATAACTTGGTTTGTAAATTCAGTTCCTCTATCAGATCTGGTTTTTACAATCTTCAAACCTTTCTCATTCTGAATCTTTCTCATGAGTTCAGGTAGTCTCTGTAGAGTCTCACTCTTTTTTCTTAGGAACACAGTCCAAGTGAATCTTGAGTAATCATCTACAACTAATAGAGTATACTTTTTCCCACTAATGCTAACTTGTTCTATGGGTCCAAAAAGATCCATATGAAGCAGTTCTAGTACCTTGTTTGAGCCATCAAAGATCTTATTCTAAAAGGTCTTCTTTGTTTGTTTACCCTTTTGGCATGCATCACAAAGATGATCTTTCTTAAATTTTATCTCTGGTAGGCCTCTTACAAGTTGATTCTTCACAAGATCATTCATGGTTTTGAAATTTATGTGATTCAGTCTCTTATGCCAAAGCCAGCTTGTATCTGTAGAGTTGTTGGCAATAAAGCAAACATTCTCTTCAGCTGAGCTCCATTCAACTATACACACATTTCCTTTCCTAGTACCACAAAGTTTGACTTGTTGGTTTTAGCATCTTTGATCATACATGAGTTTGGTGTAAACTCTACAATGTAGCCTTTGTCACAAAATTGACTTACACTAAGCAAGTTATGCTTCAATCCATCCACAAGATATACATCATTGATCTGAACATTTCCTCTCCTTATTGAACCTGAACCTTTGGCAGTTCCACCGGCATTGTCACCAAAAACTACTCTAGGTCCATTTAGTTCTCTAAGGTTGGAAAGTGCTTCTTTATTACCTGTCATATGTCTTGCACAACCACTATCAATGTACCATATCTCCTTTGGAGTGGTTGTCAAATGTCCCTGCAATAAGTGAAAGATTAGTTTCTAGGTATCCAGAGATTTGGATCTCCTCCAGTACATTCTTAACCACCCAAGTTGGTTTTACAATAGTTGGTCTTTTGCCTTTCTTGTATGGAACTTCTTGAGCAACTTTCTTGTCATCTGTAGACTTCTTTCCATTCCAGAATTTGTTAAAATTTTCTTTTGTTTTGAAGTCTACAGCTGCTTCCGGCTGCAAAGTTGTTGTCTGTAAAGTTTGACTCAAAGTTTCTTCTTTACAGATTGATTTGATCTTGTCTGTGTACGGATTGGTCTTCTCTTCCAAATGTTGTTCATTTTCAACTTTTCCATAGATAATGTCAATAATCTTCTTTTGTTTCTCATTAGATAGATTTTTGACCAATCTTTGGACAGTTGGTTCCTCAAGTTCTTGTAGTAGAATGCTTTCTCTCTCAAACTCGTGTTGTTGTTTGACAAAGGTAGGAACAAATTTTTAAGATATTCCATCCAATCACATGGATTGTAGCCAATGTCTGTCATATCTCCAGAGGGTCTTTGTTGTAAAAGCATTGCTTTTAACTTTCTAGAGGATTTACCATAGCATTCCAATCTTTTTATGAAATAATCTCTCTCAGCCTCAACATTTTGAATAATATTGTCTTTCTTTGCAACTTCATTCTTGAGATCTATGCAGTCAGCAATTCTGCAGGTAGCTTCTTCAAAAAGCTCTTCATGACTCATCTTTAGATAATCAAATTCCTCTTGCAAGTCATTCATTGAGGATAGCTTGTGTTTGTTTTCACAAGTTTCAACAAGCAATTCCTCAATTTTTTGCTTTAGCTTTTGATTTTCTATTAAGAGTTTATCATAATCACTTCTTATGGGAAGCAGTCCTTCAAAACCTTTTTGGAGCAGGTGAATCATATCACTGGAAGAATCCTTTTCAGTTAAAGAACTGGATGAGGATTGCACCTCTTCATCCTTTGCCATAAGAAAAATTAGTGCTTCATTATCCTCAGAATCTGTGGATTCACACTCTACAGTTGGGTGAGAAGAAGAAGAAGGACTTTCTTCCTGAGTCTTTTCAAACTCGGATAGTAGTGCTCTTATTCTTTCTTTATCCAACTTTTTCTTCTTTTCCAGTCTTGCAGCTTTCTCCTCTTCAGTATACTTCTTTGCTTCAGGATACGGGCAATCTATGATGAAATGTCCAGGTTTCCTGCAATTATAACAAAGATAGTTGGAGTTAGCAATTGGTTTACTTGACTTACCTTCTTGTTTAGGTGAATTCTTCTTCCAGTTGGCTCTCTTGGAAAATTTCTTGAATTGCTTAATTAGAAGAGCCATCTCATCACTTTCTGAGTCTGATTCTGCAGTTGGATTAGACTCTGCAGCTACAAGAGCTGTAACTTTTGAGCTAGTTGAGTCCTTATCTTTCCTCCTGTCAATATCAAATTCAAAGGTTTTGAGGCCAGAAAATAATTCAAATGTAGACACTTTGGATAAATCTTTGGATTCTCTCATAGCAACAACTTTCATATCCCATTCAGATGGTAGGGCTCTTAGAACTTTCATATTTTTTTCCCTTTGTGAGTACTCTTTTCCAAGTAGTTCAAGCTCATTGAGCATCTCAATGAATCTTGAATCAAACTTCTCAAGAGTTTCTCCAGATTTCATCTTGAAGTTCTCAAATTTTTGGACAGCTATCATGAGCTTGTTCTCTTTAATTTGATCAGTCCCTTCACAGATCATCTCAAGTTTCTCCCATATCTCTTTTGCAGTTTTGTAACTTTTTATGTTGCTGAACATAATTTTATCTAGAGAATGATAAATAGTGTTTTTTGCAATATTGTCGAGGTTTGCTCTCCTCTTGTCTTCATCTGTCCACTCCTTCTTGGGCTTTGGAATGATTTGGGCTAGACCAGTCTGATCTCCTGCAGTGTTGGCCTTTTTTTTTTATCACAATTCGACCATCCTCAATTATGGACCACATTTCATCATTCATAGCAGATAAGTGAACTTGCATTCGGATCTTCCAATCATCATTTTCATCTGTGGAAAACATAGGCACTTTAGATTTCATCATTTTAGGAGCCATAGAGAAATGCAGATGTGATTTTTCAAAAATACTTTTGGATCTGGCTTGAAAACTTTTGAAAACTTGGTCAAAGCAAAGACAAGCCAACTGTTCTGATATCACTTGTTGGTCCCAAAAGGTGTATCAAGGTCTAGAGGGGGGGTGATAGACCTTGATTCTTAAAAATGGATTTTAAAACTTTTAAACTATACAGTTTAAACTCTGCAGCTGTAGAGTTGGAAAACTAAAGTTTGCAGCTGCAGACTCGTTAAAAATAAAGTCTGTAAGTTTCAAACACTTATCAAAGTTAGTGTTGTAATACTTTTGAGTATTGTTGGTCCCGAAACGAGTAAACAGGTGTATGGGGGGGATACACATGTGGTTACAAATTAAAACTTCTTTCAAAACTTATCAGGTTACTTAAGACAGTAGCTCGTCAGTGGACTTGAGGTCTGCTGAGAGTTACTTTTTGAAAGCTTACTGAGATAATACCTCCACTGAAAGCTCAAGACTTTCAGTTGAACTACTATCTAATTAGCTTTCAGATGCGGATTAGTGAGCCCTTAGAAAACTCATTTTACTTTGATAAACTTTGAGATTAACACACACTTAGGAAAGCAGATAATAAGAACACAAGGTATAAAGTGGTTCAGAGATGAATCTCCTACGTCCACTGTCCTGATCAAACAGGAGAATTCCTTTCACTTGGAATTCCTTGTGTTATAGTGTCAAGGTGCACTGATCAACTAATCCTCTCTTAGGATGATTGATCACTAGGAAATTCCAGGTCCTAGTTCCCAAAACAAACCAGCTTTCAGACTGATACAACAATCAACTTACTAAAACCACTTAACACTAGCTCTCAACCTAAACACTGAGTAGGGTTTTGAGTAGGGTTTTGGTTCCAACTATTTAGAGATAATCCTTACAAGTTTAGCTCAAGGCTTAGGATTAGATTATCTCTTTCTAAGATTTGGATAAAGCTTTTAAGCTTGGTTACAGAAGGTTTGTTAGGCTCTCTACAAATGTGAAACACTTGGGAAACAAAGGTAATTTCGAGTGCTTCTTAGTTGTTATGAATGTAGAGATAGATTTGATCTTGTGAGTTTCCCGTGCATAGAAATGAGCACGTCCTTCTGTATTTATAGGTTTCCTTGAAAATCTTCCCGTTGGATTTGAATCTTCTCAAGTAAGTCTTCTTGTATCTGATTGGTTCAAACGGCTCTATTTGAAGCTTTAAGTCTTGTCAAGAACCGGCTAAAAGACCATGCCTGTTCACCAACTTTCTGTAGATTGCTAGAGAAAGACTTTTGGTACTTGTCAGGCTGGGGCAGGTCGGCTGTCAGTAAAGTACACTGACGTGTCATCTTCTCATTGGACCTTTAGTCTGCATGCCCAGATTCTTGTCTTGCTTTAAGGTGGAACTCCTCTGAGAGAACCTTCTTATTCCTTCATTTATTGTAAGCTTCAATGTAATTCGTTTTGCCTTGTTCCAACCAGATTAACTAACAACTTTTAATATGTTTAGCATTGAATGTGCATTGTTAGTTACCATCAGTGGACCTTGGTCCTCTCCTGATAGTTTTAGTCTTAGTGAGAATGTACTTAGAAAACATTCAAGACTTATACTTATTCTCAGATCACATGTCTTCAGTGGACTTCATCTTCAGCAGACTTCATTCTTAAATACACTCTAACAACTACTAACTACACTCCATTTCTTAACACTTTGAATTGTTTGACTAAGTACTAACTCTACTGAATAATTTACTTACAAAACAACTTAGGAGGAACATTTTGGCATCTAATCAAAACATAAGTCTTATACATTTTCCCAACAATTTCCCCCTTTTTTATTATGCCGGAACCTATCTTATTACATATCTTCTTTCAGATGAGGTTCTTCAGATGACATACAAAGTTCACAGATTTTGTAAGTAAAACATTCAAGTACATAAGCCTAAATGATAATGAGATATTATCTTGGGCAAAACATCAGTAGAGTTCATTTCATTGAAAAAATGATGAAGTACATATTACATGAAGTTTACTCTCAAAAGTTTCAAACTTAAACACACCTGGGACTTATAAACAAATGCCCAGCAAAAAAGTACAAACTTCTCAGATAGATTCGAAGATGGGTTCAAGTCCATACTGCTTGAATACTCTAATCTTCAGCTCGTTCTTCCTCTCCATTATCTCCTTTGAGTGTCCTCTGAGTCCAAGATGATCACACAAGGATGTCCACTCTTCAGTGATCCTTTCTCTATCAACAGCACCTGTTGCATCTTGAGGAGGCCAGTAGATGATTTGCTCAGGGGCCTTCAGGGCTTGATCAGGGAAGGCATCATTCCAAGCATCACTGATCTCAGGATAGAGTTTAGGATAGGCATCAAATAACCATGAGTTGAAGACTTCTTGAGCATTGTCTCTTCCTAACTCTCCACTGACATAAAAGGAATACACAAATTCCCTTTTAGCAGTCTCCCAAGCATCATTGAGCTTCTTAGGAACCCATGCATCATGATAAGGGAATCTGTTCAGAGAAGGAGTGATCTTGTCTCTCTTTAGCTTAGCAACCCACCTTTGATAACCACTCCTGAATTTCTTTGAAGTAGTTTTATCAAATGTGGCCAGCCTCTCTTTCCTTTTCCTTTCAGCTAGCTCTGCAATGGTCTCCATCTTACTAACCACCTTATCTCTCCTTTCTTGTTGTTGAGCTGTTAGCTTCCTTGCTCTTTCATTCATTCCTCCAGCCTCTTTGATTAGCTCAGCGAGCTCTGTGACTTTTGTGGGTGCAGACTTGGGAGGTTCAGAAGATAAAGGTTCAGGATTGAGAATATGGAGTACCTGAACTTCATCAGTAGAGGTTGTGGACTTAGCTGCCAACCTCCCTGAGATTCTTGTCTTTTTGGCAACCTCCGCTGAGAGGGCATCAAATGCCTTTCTCTTTGTGGTTTCCCCCTTCTTCGCAGCTCTCTCTTTCTTCTCCTTCAGATGCTCCTCCTTGAACTTTGATAGGTCAACTGAGGAGGTCTCCTTGCCTTTCTTGGCTTCTGCTATCTTCTGAGCTTCACCATCAACTTTCTTTAGAGTGCTCTTCACCTGTTGGCCTTTCTCGAAGTCAGGGGTTTCAAGGATACTATTCATCTTGTTTTTAGGATCAAGCTTCATGTCCTTGGCACTTATCCTCTTTTCCCCATTTCCGGCATTAATCATGCATTCAGCTACAGTTATGTTGAGCTTCAGTTGATCATGGGCCAATACCTTCAGCTCAGTTGAGCAATGATCTACCTCATCTTCAAGCCTCTCCAGGGTTGCTCCAACTGTCTGCCCAAATTGAACAAATTGTGCTAGCTTCTTGTTAGGATAAAAATTGTTAGTTTTGATGAGTTAAAACAAACCAGAAGTTGTAATAGGACCATCTGGACCTGTTAGCCAGATGATGATCTAGATTAGGACTTAGTCTAGGGGGAACTGCCAGACCAGAAGACTTCACCAGAAGAGTCACCAGAAGACCCCACCAGAGGACTTCACCAGAGGACTCCACCAGAAGACTTCACCAGATGAGATCAGACCAGAGGCAGAGAACCTTCCCCAGACCAGACGAGTCCGGACCAGACGAGTCTGGTGGAACAAAAGATGCTCAGTTTGATCCCCTTATTCTACTGAGTATTCTGGTTGTTCACCAGATAAGGACCAGAAGACACCGAGGTTGCCTGGTGTCTGGTCCTGCCTTCTCTGGAGAGAATCAGAGTTAGGCAATTGGAAGCATTGATCCGTTGGTGATTTATCAAGTCAACAAGATCAGGATTGGAAAGTATTTGAAGATAATCAATCCAAGGATCTCACCAACCCAATCAATCAATTAGGGAATTGATTGATTGAGGCTTCCTTATATAGAGGATCTGATTGGATTAGCCCTCCAACGGCTAACCCTAATCTCCTCTATATATACAAGAGTGCAGTTCAAGAAAAAGCTCTAGAATTCCTCACGCGCACATAGCCATACTAAGCTTTTGATCACTACGCATTTTGCACTCACTTTTGCTCTTATTTACTCATCTACTCGTAAGGAGTTTATATACTCAACCTGTTCATCTTGTTAGATAAGGTTGGAGTAAGTTTGTCTTTAGATCGGAGTTAGATCTAAAGAGATTGTAAGAAGGTGCTGGTACTTCGGAAATTCCAGTAAGATAGTGAGTTGGTTGGTTGATAGTAAGACCCCTTTGATCAAGGGAGAGTGGACGTAGGATATTCAGATCCGAACCACTATATATACGGTCTTATTTATTGCTTTCCTTAATACTTGTTTGATTATATTTTGTGTCTTATAAAAGGATTTCTTCTAAAGACATATCGGTTAAAAAGGCTTCCGCAATTAATCTATCTAGTGGGACCAACACTTCTCATTGATCAGCACATGTGTTTTCTCTTGAGTTGGGAAGTCTTCAATTGTCTTCTTCAGTACCTCTCCTAGTTTAGCTCCTAGCTCAGCATGCTTGGCCTCGAATTCAGACATCTTAGAGTTCCATAACCCTTCAACCTTTCCAAGTAGGTCCTCTGAGAAAGCCTCTACTGAGGACTTCAGGTTGATGGATACGTTCTCCACTGAGTCCTTTAGAAACTTGGTTCTGGCCTCTTCTTCAGTCTTCTCCAGCTTCTTCAGGGCATCAATGACTAGCACACTTTGCCTTCAACTACATCAATCACCATCTGCTGAGAGTCTTCAACTTTTAGTGTGAGATTCTGAAGTGATGTAGTTGTGGATTCCATGAGTTCATCAATGTGGTCTGAGAGGATAACCATCGCATCCACTTCTTCTTGTACAATCTCCTGGACATCCCTGAGCTGAGTCTGAAGAGATGGAAGGCTTTCTTCTTTGAGTGATTGAACAACATCACTCAGAGGAGTTAGGCTGACCACAGCTGGGGGAACTTCAATGGTTTGAGTACCTGCATGGCAAGAAGTGTTAGTTCTAACTCCCTCAGCCTCACCACCTAGGTCTCCTGATGCCTCTATCTCCATGGGGACTCCCTCCTCCTCACTTAACTTTCTTTTCTCTCCTTCACTCTCTTTTTCAACTGCATTTTTTTCAGCCAACTCACCCTTTACAGGGATGATTGCTCTTATCTCTCCACTCTTCACAGCAGTGATTTCTACCTCTTTTTATTTCTCACTCGTTTTTTCAACTCCTTCAGTACCAGACACCTCAGTTGACTCTGTAGCCACCACTGAGGGCTGTTGTGGGAGAGCTTCAGTAGACACCTCTACTGAGCCCTCCTGTGGCAAGTTTTGTGCCTCAGTATCCCTTGCCATGGATACATCCTTGGCTGCTTCACCACCACATTGCTTAGGTGAAGCGCCTCCTTCTTGTTCAGTCTCAACTACCTTCTCCACCTCACTCTTCTCCTTCTCCTCCTCCTTCTCAGCTATGGGTTCAGCTGGCTTTTCTCCATCAGCAGCCTTTTCAACCTCTACCTCCTTCTTTGCCTCAACAATCTTCTCCAAGACCAAACTTTCAAAGATCTTCTCATCACAGAGAAGTCTGGTCTTGTGCATACCAGCAAATTGCAGCACTTCAACTTCTTCCTTCTTCCATTCCTCTGCACTGCTGCCTCTTACAGCTAGAAGGATTTCACCAAGTCTTCTATCTTTGAGCTGGACAATGAGTCTCAGTCTCAAGAACAAGGCTTTTAGAGTGGGAAAGTTGTCAAGTTCAGGGTATTTAGACTCTAAAGAGTAAGCTACCTCATCCTTGAGAGTATCTAGGAATGAGTACTCTTCTTCATCGTCTGAAGGAAGGGAAGGGGTAGGGGATCTGCTTTCAGTGGGCTCTTCTGGGATAGACTCCAGTTGAGTTGAGTGTGAATCATGAATGTTTGGTTCAGTGGAGGTTTCATTTAGAGTATCAGTGGAGGTAGGATTTTGATCAGCGGGGGTTGATGTAGGTTCAGAAGGGGTTGAGGGGATGGGTTCAGTAGGTTTTGATGGAGTGGTTTCAGTAGGGGTGGATATGGGTTCAGTGGGGGTTGTTTGGGATCCACTTTCTGGCTGTTGAGAGCCATCAGTGGGGGTTTTGATTATAGTGGAGATGCGTTTGGTTTTGGCAGGAGTGCGCGGTTTAGTTGTTTTGGATTTGATGGGGGTGGGTGCAGGGACATCTGAGTCAGACTCAGTTGAGATAATGTTAGGAGAAGAGTCTGGGTTACCTGATGAAGATTCATCATTAGAGTTGGTGACTCTGACCTTCTTGGAGGCACTGTCCTTCTCTGCCTCAGGAGACTTCTTCTTCTTCTTTTTAGAAGCTTTCTATGCCTCTGCTTCTTTGTGTTGTGCCATCTTGTCGCTTAACTTAACTAGCCTCCTCTTCAGCTTGGTTTTCTTCCCTTCAGTAGGGTTAGCTTCCTCTTCCTCAACTGCCTCTGGGCTCTCCTCAGCAGGCTTGATCATTCTGGTCTCCAGAGCCTTTCCAGATTTGAACAAGGCCTTGAGATTGCTCCATTTCCTATCTGGAATCCAGTCCACTCCCAGATCTACTTTCTCTATCAGATAAGAGATTTTAGTTGCAAAATTGAGCTTACTGGATAGTTGGGGAGTTTTGTCAGGTTGGAGTTTTGAGTGCTCCTTGTTCAATGCTCTAAAAAAGAATTCCTGCCGGTTGTATGGCTTCTCCTTGCTTTCCACTATTGCCTTCATCAACCTGAGCTTGGGTTTGCTCACTTGTTCTGTGCTTCCTTGGTTTCCCAAGATACATTTCCCAACCACTTCACAAAGAACATTATATACTGGTAAGAGTATATTTCTGTTCATTGTTGGACTGTATTTGACCTTCCTCTGCATAATGGAATTAACCCATTCTTCCTCTTCATCCATGATGCGGGTATCTGGATTCGGACCTTCAGAGGGGAGATTAAACAACTCCTTCAGATCATCACCACTGACACGGATCTCCTTCTTAATCTTCTGGTGTTCAACAATTTCAATATCATCCCTCATCACCCTCTTCTTCCTCTGGAGTATTAGATAAGACCTGATCCTCGAATCAGAGTTGGATACATTGTTGAAGAACTCAAGAACCTGCCTGTCAAAGCAGTTCGTAGGATGAACAGATAGAAATTTCTCTAACCCAGCAGATTTAAGTAACTCTAGGGCTTCTTTGATATGGGCAAATTCTGGTTTTGTTTCTATTTTCGGATTATCAAAAACCACAATGGGTTCATACCAGAAGTTTTCCTTATTGGTAAGGAAACTAAGATTTAGTTTAGCCATTTGAACAAAGGATGTTTGAGAGAAAAATTTGCAGAGTGTAAAGGTTGTTTGCTTTATAGTATGTTTGAAAAGGTTCTTAGGCTGAATTTTGGGGCTTTTATATGAGAAATGAGCGGTTAGATTGATCTGAAAAATCAACGTCTGAGATTGATCGGGTTTGAGATAGTGGATAGTCCAAGAGTTTAGTGGGGAGTTTTTAAGAAATCTTTACGGTTAGAAAAGAACCGCCTAAAATGAATGGTATGGATTGAAAGGGTTGGTAGCCGGAAGGTCACATCGTCCGGGTTTTAAGGCGCGTGAGATAGGTAACTGTAAAAGTAAACCTGACTTGTACAATGCGGATTAAATGCTTGCCATACCAAAATCTCTTCGAAAAAGCGTAAGAAAGATTTAATTTTCAGAAAGCACTCATTAGAAATTCTATTGAATCAAAATATATATTTTAAAAACTAAGAGGCTTTAGATTTGAAAAACACTAAGCATAAACTTTTGACCTCCACTGAGGTTTGACCTCGTCTGATATTCAGACCTCTTCTGAGATGAAGAACTTCTTCTGAGAAAGATCCTCTTCTGAAATATGAACCTCTACTGAGTTGAAGGTAACTCTTCTGAGATTCAATCCTTTCTTTACTCTCCTGGATCTAGGAGTCCAAGCTCTACTGACAACTCTTGAAACCTTGCTTCAGCCAAGGGTTTAGTGAAGATATCTGCCTTCTGCTTGTCAGTATGGATTTTGAGCATTTTGATGTCCTTCTTCTCCACATGATCTCTGATGAAGTGATGTCTTATATCCACATGTTTGCATCTTGTGTGGAGAACTGGATTTTCTGAAATAGCAATTGCACTGTAGTTGTCACAGAAAATAGGGACTTCATTGGCAAAAATGTTGTAATCTCTCAGTTGTTGTCTTAGCCAAAAAATTTGAGCACAACAACTTCCAGCTGCCATATACTCAACTTCAGTAGTGCTTGTGGCTACTGAGTTTTGTTTCTTGGAGAACCAAGAAATCAGCTTACTTCCCAAGAATTGACAGGTGCCTGAGGTTGATTTCCTGTCAATTCTACATCCTCCATAGTCAGCATCTGAGTATCCTGTGAGTTCCAGATTGTCATCTGAGGGATACCACAATCCCATATTCACAGTACCCTTAAGATATTTAAGAATCCTCTTAGCAACTTCCAGATGACTTTTCTTGGGGTTGGCTTGATATCTTGCACAAATCCCAACTGTAAATGTGATATCAGGCCTGCTTGCTGTGAGATACAGTAGAGATCCAATGATGGCTCTGTAATGAGTCTGGTCTACTGATTCACCATCCTCATCTGGTTCCATTTTGGTGTTGGTGTTGAGTGGAACTCTTGCTACTTTGCTGGTCTGGCATCCAAACTTGTTGATCAGCTCCCTTGTATATTTGGCTTGATTGATGAAGATTCCTTCAGGGGACTGCTTAACTTGAAGTCCTAGGAAGAAATTCATTTCTCCCATCATAGACATCTCAAATTTTCCCTTCATCAGTTGAGAAAACTTTTCACAGAGGACTTGGTTGGGACAACCAAAAATGATATCATCCACATAGATTTGTACAAGCAAAGTGTCCTCTCCTTTTGTGATCCTGAATAGAGTTCTATCAACTCTCCCTTTGATGAAACCATGGTCCAAAAGGAATTGTGACAAAGTATCATACCAAGCTCTTGGAGCCTGCTTCAGTCCATATAGAGCTTTTATCAGTCTATATACTTTGTGGCTTTCTTCAAAACCTGTGGGTTGCTCCACATAGACTTCTTCATTGTGTACTCCATTCAAGAAGGCACTTTTAACATCCATCTGGTACACCTTGAATTTCTTGTGAGCAGCATATGCAAGAAATAACCTTATTGTCTCCAACTTGAGAGTAGCCCTTTGCTTCAACTTGAGAGTAGCCCTTTGCAACTAGCCTGGCTTTGTTTCTGACTATGATATCATTCTCATCCTTCTTGTTCTTGAATACCCAGTTGGTTCCTATCACATTGCAGTGAAATGGTATGTCCACCAACTCCCAAACTTGATTCCTTGTGAACTGGTTGAGCTCTTCTTGCATGGCAATGATCCAGTTGGAATCTTGAAGTGCTTCTGCTATGGAACTTGGTTCCTGGTTTGATAAGAAACAACAAAACAAAGCACTTTCTCCATGAAAACTTCTAGTTTTGACTCCTGAGGAAGGATCACCTAGGATTTGCTCAACAGGGTGATCTGAGAGCCAAGTTCTCCTAGGCTGATGCCCTTCAGTAGAGTTTAACTCTTCTGAAGTTGAGTCACTAGATATAGGAATGAAATCGAATTCAGGAAATAAAACAGAGGGTTGGAGTCCTGAGTCATCATTCAAGGTATTCTCATTCTCAATGGTGATTTCATTGGTTCCCCCTTGAATGATGGGTTCAGTGAATGTCTCAGCTGTGACCACGTCTTCATTGACATTACTTACCTCTTGAACTGGGATAGTGTTCATCAGTTCAGTTGCTTGTTCAGGAGAGCTCTCCGGTGAGCTTTGAGGGGTGCTTTGACTTTGGGTAACCTCCTTAAATTGTTGATCTTCTAAATTGTCCCATGTTGGGATGTATGTATCAACACAATTCTCAGGATAGCCTTTAGACTTGATACTCAGTCTGGTTAGTCTTTTGCTAATTACCTCCTCATTCTCCTTACTCCTGGACTCAAAAGTAGATTCATCAAAGACCACATGAGGTGTTTCTTCCACAACAAGAGTTCTACAGTTGTAAACTCTGAAGGCTCTATTGATTTGGGAATATCCTAAGAAAATTCCTTCATCAGCTTTGATATGGCTTTCTGCCATTCCATAATTCATATGGAGTTTTTCCTTGATGTTTGGTTACCATGGATCTATTTTGAGTGTGGCAGGCAGTGTTGATAGCTTCAGCCCAAAATCTTTTAGGAACTTGAGCTTCTGCAAGCATTGTCCTTGCTGCCTCCTTGAGAGTTCTATTTCTTCTTTCAGCTACTCCATTTTGTTGTGGAGTTCTTGCAGCTGATGTCTCATGTGAAATACCTAATTCTTTGCAGTAATCAGATATAATAGAATTAATGAATTCAGTGCCCTTATCTGATCTTATCTTTACAATGTTTAGGCTCTTCTCATTGCTAACTTTCTCCAGGAGCTCTGGCAGCCTCAGTTGAGTCTCCTTTTTGCTTGCTAGGAATATCACCCATGTGTACCTAGAGAAGTCATCAACAACAACAAGTGTATACTTTCTCCCATTGATACTTATAGGGGTTACTGGACCAAAGAGATCCATATGTAACAGTTGAAGTACTCTGTCAGTAGAGGTTGCTACTTTGCTCTTGAAAGATGCCTTTACTTGCTTTCCCTCCTGACAGGCTTTACAGATATGTTCTTTGTTGTATACTTCATTTGGCATTCCTTCTACCAGTCCATGTCTTGCTATCCTGTTCATCATCTTGAAATTCAGATGACTTAGCCTTTTGTGCCATAACCAATTAGTGTCAGTTGAGCTCTTAGCAATAAGACATGCATTTGGTGTGCAAGACTTCCAATCTGCAAGATAGACATTACCCTTTCTTGACCCAGTTAGTAGTACCTGTTGTGAAGATATATTCTTAACAAAACACAGATTACATGAAAATTCAACACTGTATCCTTTATCACAGAATTGACTTATGGACAGAAGATTGTGCTTAAGTCCACTGACAAAAGATAAATTGCTTACCCTTACTGAGCCAATGATTAAAGTACCATTACCTTTAGTGGCTCCTTGTGAGTTGTCTCCAAAGGTGACTTGTGGACCTTCTCTCTCAACAAATTCTGTCAGGAGATCTTTGTTGCCAGTCATGTGCCTAGAACATCCACTGTCCAAGTACCAGACTGAAGATTTAAGAGCTTCTCCTTTGTTGAGGTCCACTGAGCCCTGCAATCACAGATCAGGCTTTAGGTACCCATTTGGTGTTGGGTCCTACCAGGTTAGATGTACCTTTCGGAATCCAAATTTGCCTCACAGTTCTAATCACTTTAGATTGGCTAATTTGTCTTCCATAAACATCTACATAGATTGTTATCTCCCTAGGTGCCTTGGGAGTAAACTTTATATGGGTGTCAGCCTTTGAAGGAACAGGAACCTTCTTCACATTCTTTCTCTTTGGCTTGGGTGCACCTGGTCTTGGTTTTTGTTGATAAAGGTATGAAGGACCTTTTCCTTTAGGCACAAAAGGAATAGGTCTTCCATATGAGTCATTCCTTGAGGACTGCTCATGCCTGGGTGCTTTCAGCTGAGGTTGCTTCATTTGTGAAGACCTCGGCTGATAGTACCTCTGCTGAGATCTAGTTTGATAAGTCACCTGAGCCTTTCCATTTGGTTTTGGCTTAGATTGACTTTACTTTTGAGTGATCTCAACTGGTCTTTTTCCTTTATCCACAGTCTGTGGTTGAAATGTCACAGACTTGACAAAAACTCTCTTTGTGCCACTTGAAGAAGCAACACTCAGAGGACCTTCTGAAGGTTTTGGAATAAAGCCTATCCCACACTTGTTATTAGGATTGATTTGAAAATTTTGAATCTCCTCTATGGCAAGAGAGGGTTTGTTTAGAGCATCAATCCTTTTTAACAAGGTCTCTTCAGATTTTTGTAAGACATCAATTTTCAGGAGAGAATCCTTTATTTGGCTTACCAATTTTAAATTCTCTTCAGTTAACTTTGTCTTAGATTCATTGAGATCTTTTATCAGTTGATCTCTACCATTTCCTTGACTCTTGAGGGTTTCCACCTCTTTTGTCAGTTCAATGGTAGATTTGGCTGAGTTCAGATCTGCTTGATTCCCAGACTCAATTAACTTGGAGTTTTCACTCAAGAGATGTTTGTTCTCATCTTGAAGACAGAAACTTGCTTCTTGCAACCTTGAGAAATCAATCATCAACTGTTCCAAAGCGGACTGAAGATTGAGTTCCTCAGTTGACTCTGAGCTTAGCTCAGGTGTGTGTTCTAGAGAAATGGATGGTTTAGATTGTACCTCAGGTTCTTCTCTTGCCATGAGGCACATGTCATCATCACTGCTGTCAGAGAACAGTCCATCAGATGACTCCAGATTTTCATCCACATCCTCAGCCACCATGGCTTTCCTTTCTCCATATCTTCTGTCTCTTTTGGCTTGCCTTTCCTTTCTTTCTTTTGTGCTCAGTTGAGGACAATCATATTGAAAGTGCCCAATCTTCTTGCACTGAAAACACCTGTTGGCATCATCATTATTTTCCTCAGTGGACTCTCTGGTCTTTGATGATGATCCTTCAGCCTTGGTGTAATTCTTGTATTCCTTCTTCTTTTCCAGCTCAGATGAGCTTTTCTCTCCTTCTCTGGTGGTCTTTTGTGGATAACTTCTACCTTCCCTGTTATCCCTGTAAAATCTTTTATACTTGCCAAAGCGGCTGTTAAGTTGTTCAAACCTTCTAGCCATCAGGCTGAGTTCCTCCTGCATCTCAGCATTGCTTTGTGACTTGCTTGCCTTTGTACTCTTCTGAGGCTTTGGGGATTTTGGCTCAGACTCCTTGGCTTTGAAGGCTACTCCCTTCTCAGCTGAGGTCTCATCAGGAGCCCTTTTCCTGTTCAGATCAAACTCATAAGCCTTGAGTTCAGAGAATACCTGTTGCATAGACATGCTAGATAAATCCTTGGTATTCTGCATCATCACAGAGTAAACATCCCATCTTGAGGTTAGACCTCTCAGGATCTTTAAGGCAACCTCCCTCTTGGTATAGACTTTTCCCAGAGAATTTATCTCATTCATGATGTCTGTGAACCTCCCATCAAGTTGGTCAATGGTCTCAGTGGGCTCCATGGTGAAATGCTCATACTTTTGAACAGCTACTGAAAGCTTGTTATCCTTTATCTTGCCAGTTCCTTCACACATGAGAGCAAGAGTGTCCCATAGTTCTTTTACAGTCTTGCAGTGGATCACTCTTCCCATTACTGAATCTGGAATGGTGGTGTAGAGAATATTCATGGCAATGAAGTTGAGGTTGTTTCTCCTCCTCTCATCTGCAGTGAAGTTATCTTCATCCTTGGGCTATTCTTCTCTAGGACCTGCAATAGTTTCAGCTGTAGTTCTAGGGTTAGGTGTCATAAAAACAAATGGACCTTTAGTAATAACCCTCAACATTTCATCATGCACACAGGCAAGATGAGCTCTCATTCTGATTTTCCAGAAGTCATAATTTTCCACTGAGAATTGTGGAAGCTTGTGATGAGACATATGGTTCAAGGGATTAACTCCCATATTGTTCTCTGCTGGTGGTGCTGCCCTAGCTGCATTGTCAGCCATAGTATAAAAATAAGTTTATCAAAAGATCAATTCAGGTAACCTTAAAAAATACCTTTAAGCACAAGGTATACTTAGAACAATGGCCTTTTGAACCACTGCTCTGATACCAATTGTTGGTCCCGAAATGAGTAAACAGGTGTATGGGGGGGGGGAATACACCTGTGGTTACAAATTAAAACTTTTTTCAAAACTTATCAGGTTACTTAAGACAGTAGCTCGTCAGTGGACTTGAGGTCTGCTGAGAGTTACTTTGTGAAAGCTTACTGAGATAATACCTCCACTGAAAGCTCAAGACTTTCAGTTGAACTACTATCTAATTAGCTTTCAGATGCAGATTAGTGAGCCCTTAGAAAACTCGTTTTACTTTGATAAACTTTGAGATTAACACACACTTAGGAAAGCAGATAATAAGAACACAAGGTTTAAAGTGGTTCAGAGATGAATCTCCTACGTCCACTGTCCTGATCAAACAGGAGAATTCCTTTCACTTGGAATTCCTTGTGTTATAGTGCCAAGGTGTACTGATCAACTAATCCTCTCTTAGGATGATTGATCACTAGGAAATTCCAGGTCCTAATTCCCAAAACAAACCAGCTTTCAAACTGATACAACAATCAGCTTACTAACACCACTTAACACTAGCTCTCAACCTAAACACTGAGTAGGGTTTTGAGTAGGGTTTTGGTTCCAACTATTTTGAGATAATCCTTACAAGTTTAGCTCAAGGCTTATGATTAGATTATCTCTTTCTAAGATTTGGATAAAGCTTTTAAGCTTGGTTACAGAAGGTTTATTAGGCTCTCTACAAATGTGAAACACTTGGGAAACAAAGGTAATTTCGAGTGCTTCTTAGTTGTTATGAATGTAGAGATAGCTTTGATCTTGTGAGTTTCCCGTGCATAGAAATGAGCACATCCTTCTGTATTTATAGGCTTCCTTGAAAATCTTCCCGTTGGATTTGAATCTTCTCAAGTAAGTCTTCTAGTATCTGATTGGTTTAAACGGCTCTATTTGAAGCTTTAAGTCTTGTCAAGAACCGGCTAAAAGACCATGCCTGTTCACCAACTTTCTGTAGATTGCTAGAGAAAGACTTTTGGTACTTGTCAGGCTGGGGCAGGTCGGTTGTCAGTAAAGTACACTGACGTGTCATCTTCTCATTGGACCTTTAGTCTGCATGCCCAGATTCTTGTCTTGCTTTAAGGTGGAACTCCTCTGAGAGAACCTTCTTATTCCTTCATTTATTGTAAGCTTCAATGTAATTCGTTTTGCCTTGTTCCAACCAGATTAACTAACAGCTTTTAATATGTTTAGCATTGAATGTGCATTGTTAGTTACCATCAGTGGACCTTGGTCCTCTCCTGATAGTTTTAGTCTTAGTGAGAATGTACTTAGAAAACATTCAAGACTTAGACTTATTCTCAGATCATATGTCTTCAGTGGACTTCACTTCAGTGGACTTCATCTTCAACAGACTTCATTCTTAAATACACTCTAACAACTACTAACTGCACTCCAGTTCTTAACACTTTGAACTGTTTGACTAAGTACTAACTCTACTGAATAATTTACTTACAAAACAACTTAGGAGGAATATTTTGGCATCTAATCAAAACATAAGTCTTATACATTTTCCCAACAAGTATTTTAACACTTTGTGCAGCAGAAATAAATAAAGTGTGTGTAGTGAAAAATCAAACAACCAAATTATGAAAGATATGAATGATGCACTAAGCAATATATAAATAAGTATGAAATGCAAGAATTTAAATATAAGGGAGTAGAGAGAGTTTATAGTGGTTCAAAGGTGTTATAATCCTCCTATGTCCACTGTTACACCACGAAGGTGTCAAATTCACTAATAATATTCACTTAGACACACAGTTGTCCCCCCTAAGACTTAGGATCTTCACTCAAAATACTCTAATCTAGGTTGAAACAATAAACTCACTAAGAACTACTCTTAATATCACTTAGAACAACACACTCACTAAGAATGATATCCACACTAAGTGGAATACAAATGTAAAAGTATAGTGAGGGGAACAACAACGAAGATACAACACAAATTCCTAGCCTCTAAGTCCTAAAACTTCTAACTCTGGAAGAACTGTAGACTTTTTTAGAGCTGTAGACTTTGTGTAGGTTTGCTTGGGAGCTTGGGGTTGTTGTTGTTCGTCTTCTGAGGTCTTCTCTCCTATTTATAGGAGTCTTGGGGTCCTCTAGCCGTTGGAGGAATTCAAAATTTTGAATTATTTTCTCCTCCAGCTTTGACTTCAGCTAATAAAAGCTTCTTGTCATGTAGCTCTGTCCTCAAAGTAGTACAAGTTGTCTTTTAGTGATGACTGCTCAAAGAGCTTTTAATCACTGAGACACTCGTTTCTACTGGCTAGTTATTAGCTCTGATAAACACTGAGACATTTCAAACTAAGTGAGTGAGTGTACAGATTGTACTACACTTAATTAGTCCTTCTAGTCTCAAGTTTACAGCTTGTAGTCTTTAACTCTGCAGATGTAGACTCTTCGGCTGTGGACTTATCTTCAACTTTGCAGATGTAGACTTGTCTTGATCATAGCTATAGGGTATTTATCTAATGTTTGCAGATGTAGACTTTCAACTTTTGAACTCTTCATTTCTTTTAGTACCTGCAATGTTAGTTCTCACAAAACACATATATGTTTTGACATTATCAAAATCAAACAAGAAAATTCTTAAGACAAAAATATCCTAACAGAGTTAGTTACCTGCAGCATTTGTTGTAAATATGAATTATTTTGTAAGAGCATTTGAATGAACTAATTAAAATAATTTTATATTGAATAGATTTTGCGTGAGACCTTTTCACATTTAAATGAAATATAAATTGGGTATGACACATTAACACTTTGTAAAGGATGAATTTTAATTTGTATTAATTTTTGAACCGTCTCATATAAATTTTTATCTTTATATCTCTTAATCATTCCTTGCAACGAAATTTTATTTGTGTGAGATTATTTCATATATAGAATGGATATTTATCTTAATATATGGATTACATTTTTCTAAAATATGGGAATGGATTGAAGCTTCATAAATTTATGAGTCATAAAAATAGAGTAAATATGATTCATTCGTTTTATATACTTCCTATGTCCACTCAAAGTATGCACATTTGCTTTTGACATCATGTTTAAAAAAACATAGATAATGTAGATAAAGTAAGTTTATTTTGGGATATTGTGTGGTTAATTTATGAATTAAGTGATTGTTTTTAGTGTAAAGTTAACGATATGTAAAATAATTAAGTGACGGTTTCATGGTGAAGAAAAAAATATTAATATAAAAAACAGACGATGCATACTTTTAATTAACAGTGAAAGTATAATTTTTGTCCTGATGCATACTTTTAATGAACAGTAAAAGTATAATTTTTGTCCTCTTTCAATAGTTTCACGTGAGAACGTTTTGTATACCTTTTGAATGTGCATAGGGAGTCCATTCTGATGGACAACAATCCATAGTTTGTAGTTGTAAATAACGTCAAAAACTTAATCCAACTTGGGGCTTTCTTAGGTCAGGCATCCTGTCGAGTTGCCTGATATCAGATATGCTCTATAAACCATCAGATTTAAAATCTAATAAAATCTAATGGTTTATATTTGATGACTTGCTACCTGTTGAATTAATGATCTAATTTTCAATCGAGTTGTATCGAGTAGTATCGAGTTTGTCGTCTTATTTAAATATTATATTAAATTTAATAATTTTTAATTATTAATTTACAAATTTATCCTTATTTAATTTATAAAAAATATTCTAATTAATTTTTAATCATACAATTAAAAAAATATTCTAATAAAAAAATATTATAATTAAATCTGAAATTAAATTTTTATCCCAGGTTTATTAGAACATTCATCGTTCATCATCATCCTTCATCGCTCATCATCATCCTCCATCATTCATCCGTTGGATTTCAATGAATTAAAAGAACTTTCACTGTTAATTTTCTACGGTATTTTTGGGGATTGATTTAGTTTTATCTAATTTTTTAATTTAAATTAATAATTGGACAATAATAATTATTAATGTTATTTTAATTAAAAAGGGTACAATAGTAAATAAGAAAATACAATTTAAAATATAATTTAAATATAATATTTTAATTTAACATGTAGCAGGTCAATTCGATACAAAGCGATGACACGTGGCACAATTATAGACCGTGCCTGATATCAGACAACTCGACAGGGTGTCTGACCTAAGAAAAACCCAACTTAATTATGTAGAATATTTAATAACATATGTACTGCAAAGGGCAAAGAGAAATTAAGGAGGCGCTTGGTTAGCAACTCTTCAATAGTAAAGGGAATGAAAATTATTTTTCATCTATGCCCACATATTAAAAATGATATGGTGTGGGAAGAAGTGTTACAATTGTGACTTCATTGTTAGTGACATGCCCCAATTTTGGAATAGAAATAGAAAACAAATGGTTGTTGGTAGAGGAATGTTTGCTAAATTTGTTTAACACGAATTTAACTACTCGCAAGTGCACGAGTTCGTTGTTGTTGTAAGCACTTGACCAAGTTTAATATCGAACCAAAGGATTAAATTGATGAACATAGCCCTAGGAATATACATCGCCACATAATTGTAATGCAAATCACTTTTGATAAGGGTGTTTGATTTGGAAAGTACAAAACAAAACTTAGAATGAAATAAGGAAAGTAAATGAGAACAAAAACACTTAACAAGAGATTTTTAAGTTTTTTGACAAATGTGAAAAGGTGTACGGGTGTTCTTCCTTACATGAGAATCAAGTACATGTTCAATTAGCAATCATAACTCTAGTCTTCGGTCATAAAAAAGGAGCAATCACTAAATATTACGCATTAATCGTACTTGATAAGCCTAGACAAACACGTCAATTAAAACCCTTGGATTGTATTCTCCTCACTAATTACCCAATAACTAAATCAAGCAACTAATGTAGGAATTATGTAATTCTAATGAAAACACCCAACTCTCGTTGCGATGCCTCAATATTAACTCAAATCGCATGAACTACTCACACCAATACTATTTCATGCAAGCATCCAACTCTCGTTGAGACAATCACACAATCTAATACAAATTACAAGAGCAATTCATGCAATCGAACAATCAAAACCATAATCCTATGAGAATGACCTCCAACTAGAGCAACAATCTCCAATCAAATCATGTACCTAATTACCCATGTAATTCCAAACACCCAAACACAAGGAACTTAGCTAGACATCATAGAAATCAACAAAACATTCATTGAAATGAGAGAAATAGCCATTGAAATGAAATTGAACAAATGGGTAAACAAGATAAAGAGTAGAAAACACCTAAATAGAAGAAAACTCAGCAACATCTTCAATCCATCCGTCAATTACAACCATACTTGAGCTTGAATGCAACAATAATCGAAATCTAATGAAAAACCTAGCTGGAATTTGAAATAAAACCAAAGAGAAATGGAAATGGTGAAGAACTCTCTCTCTAACCTAATTTGGATCTATAATCTGATGGGGAATGCCTTGTAATTCTCTGAAAGATGGTATTTATATGTGGGTTAAAAACCTTTGGCCGAAATTGCATTTAAGTCCTCCAAAAGTTGAAATTTCTGATTTTTCGCGAGCAGAGGAGGTTCGGACCGGTTTGCCTTAGTTTGCACCGGCCGGTCTGGAATTTGCTAACCAGTCTATCGATGCCGAAGCGAAGATACCGGTTTGGGTCAGTTTGCACCGGCCGGTCTGGACATTGCTTAACCGGTCTAGAGCTTCCGAAGTGAAGGTACCGGTTTGGGCTTTGGATACCGACCGGTCTGGAACATTGCTAACCGGTCTGATCACTTTTTGGGCATATTTTGCTTCTTCTTTGCATTCCAACTTGCATTTTGACTTGATTCTTCTTCCTTTGAATATCTTTGCTCGACTCTTCTTCAGTCTTGGACATATTTCACTCATTTTCCTAAACAATGACACCAAACTTGAGGAGAGGAGTTAAATGGACAGTTTAGCACAAATAAACATCAATTATGCTTCAAATACTTATAAGAACTTACAAATCAAGCAACAAAATGATGCAATAATGACACTAATCACCCCCCAAACTTAGAGTGTTGCTCGTCCCCGAGCAACGAAAAAGATAAAACAAGGGGAATGATTGCATCAGATTGTGCTCCAAGGCTAACTCATGAAACGTAAACCAATTCCATTCAAACCATCAACTTCACAAACAATTGTATCAACCCTTCAATCTCAATTAGAAATCGAATAAGCATGAAATGATCAAGAACAAGCAATAATTCTCACAAGATTTGTATCACTTAAGCACTCATATGAATAGAAGGAACGCTCAATGTCAATTTCAATACAAGTACTACCATATGCTTGCCCAGGTTCTCTATCTCTTACCTCAAACAATGTTTCACTTTCTCAATCAAAAAGGACTTTCATTCGGTTGTAACGTTAGGCTCTTTGGGGAAGGTAGGGAATTTTTGGCTAAGAGTGACTCAATTCAAGTAGAGAATAAGGATCCATTTGCCAACAAGTCAACTTTTTATCACGATTTGATTGTTTCCTCATCTAATCCACCCACTTCCTCCTTTCACAAAATTCTTTTGTTCCTTTGTTTTCACGTTCACTCTCACAACAATGTATAAAGAACCCTTCAATCAACGTTCAAGAATGATTCACTTCACTCAACTTTTCTTTTCTTTCTTCTTCAGTCACACTCTTGTTTTTATGCTTCCTTTCACTTTCTCAAAATTCAAGCATTACATTTCTTGCAAAAATTTTCATTCTTTCTATCAACCCATCAAACTTCTCAACTTAGAAAACATCTATGCCCCGTGTACATTCCTCATTCCACAACAAACTTCACTTAAATCCTATTCTCCACTTGTTAAGGGTAAAAGAAGGCTTCAAGAAAGGATTAAATTTGATTTGTTTGGCTATCCAAAGAAAATAAGGCTTTAAGGCACAAATGAGCTACTAGGGTAAAATGTTCCAAGGTGGGATAATTCTTTGGTTCAAGTGACTTTTAAAACAAAGATGGCCTTTTATCATTTTGAGAAAGATCCACAAGTCAAGTTATCAAGTGAGCACAAGGGCAAGTTCTAGAGCACAAAGTACCAAAATGACTACTCAATCAAAGAAAACAAACCGTTTGCATATGAACAGTTTAAGCTCAAATCTCACGGGCTCATTTATTATTGCTTATTTATCATTTCATGCTCATCTTTTTCTAAAATCAAAATCCGAGTTTCCACTATTGCAAGATCCATCAACGATTTTCAAAGAATTAGATTACACAACATTAGCTAAGCAATCATGACCACAATCATCAACAATCAAGATCCACAGATATCACAATTAATCATCAAAATCAAAGCAAATCCAAACATCATCATCATCCTAAAATTAGAATTTAATACACACCCAAATATAACTACGAATTTAAGACTCTTTTCAAAGATCTAAAGGAGATAGAGTGAGAAGGCAATACCATCCACATCCACCGTGACGTTAGCACACATCACTTCATTGTGGAGGGTGATCGTACTGAAAATGACCATGTTGGATGTGCCAATTCAAAATAGCCTGTTGCCCACTCAAGATGCTTTGCTGGATCCGACTTTGATCTTGAAGTGTATCTTCAATTCTTCCATATCTCGTGTCAAGTCTTTCAACTGTCACTTGCAACCGATCCATCCTCGTGCTTAGATTCTCTATGTCATTTCTCCTTCTCCCATACACCAAAAGTGGAGGTGCCTTCCTACGGGGACTGTCCTCCCTTACACTTTCTTCATTTCTTCTTTCTTCCCTCTCTTCTTCTCTTCTAGGCTCCTCTTCAGCTTCTCTGCTCGTCCCTTCTCCACTTCTAGCAACCCTTCTACGCTTTGCTATCCTCGGAGCATGAAAGGTATCTCTATGAACAATGTGCTCCCTAGAATTCAACAACCAATTCCCTTCATCTTTTTCTTTCCATGAAATGAGTGATAGATCATCCATGGGAAAAGGCAACTCATTCTCGATTTGCACGCAAGGTATATTATCGACCAACTTGTACATCCTCATCTTTACCACTTGCTTCATATCCAACAACTCATAATTAACTCGAGGCATACGCATAGGGGTCCATCCTCTTGATTCGGCAATGCGAGTTATGAACCCTCCAAGATGACAGTTGACCATTGCATTTCTCGAGCGCTGCTCCACCAAGCTAGCCATCAAGTATGCCCCAAAGTTGGCAGTCAACCCGTCTGTCATAGAATATATTAGGAACAACTCTTCATCTTTGACGCATCCCAATTCGACTCTTGCAAAAACTGTGCTCGCAAGGATTCGATGAGCTAGTCTGAAAATCGGGTTCCTAATTCTTGATGCCTTTGACTTGCCTGCAACAAGCAAGTTAATTCATGGAAGCAAATAGCATAAAAGCATCACTTTTCAATTTACCCATCAATTTTCGTCACTATTCATGCCCTAGATATGAAAATCCAAATTCCATCAAGGATTCATCAAATTGACACAAATAAGACAAGGAATTGAGTTACCCATCAACAATAGACCTTAAACAACTCGAAAAATGGACCAATAAAGCAAGAAATCATCAAACCCATTCAAACTCAAATTCATGAAAAGTTCAAGTCTCAACCTATTCTCATCACAATCCTTCAATGAATGCAAGAACTTGTCATAATTAAAGAAGAATTAGAGAGTACATACCTTGGGTTTGTGAATTGAAGCACAAAATTGGAGTGAAATTGGTGAAAGAATGAAGAACTTCTCCTTCTTGGCACAAAGGAACCGAAAGTGTGTGTGTTTTGAGAGAAGAGAGAAGTGTGTGTGCTGAGTGTGTGTTTGTGTGTGTTTGAAAGGGGTTAAAAATAAGTTAAACGGGCGGATTATGCAAGAAAAACGGGTCGAAAATTCGACTCGGCCGATTTTTACCTGTTTTCAGACGGGTCCATACCGATTTGGGCCTTTATGCACCGGCCGGTCTGGAATAATGCTAACCGGTCTGGAGCTACCGAAGCAAAGAGACCGATTTGGGCCCTTATGCACCGGCCGGTCTGGAATAATGCTAACCGGTCTAGAGCTGCCGAAGCAAAGAGACCGGTTTGGGCCCTTATGCACCGGCCGGTCTGAACCTTTTTTCAACACTTTTGCTCATTTTTTTCAAATTTCACCTCCTTTTCACCTACAACAAGCTTGACACACAATCACACTGACACAATAGCATCAAATAGGCCTCAAGTCCTCAATATATACCCAATATTCATCAAGATCAACCTATAAATGCACCCATTACATAGACATTAAATGAAAATATGTTGATGAACGTTAAAATTTCGAAAAACGACACATCCCCCCAAACTTTTTCATTGCTATGCAATTAAAAGTTTGGCAAAATAGTGATTGAATTTTAACGTGCCACAACGTATCCTAATCAACCAAGCATAACTCAAGATCAATAAGCTCAATGTACAAGTTCAACCAAATTTCAACAAATGACTAAACATAAAGCCAATCAAGAGTAACAACAAATAAACCGGGCACCGGTGCAATGTACGAAAATGTAAAATACCCCTCCAAACTTAAGCTTTGCAAAGCAAACTTAAGTTCGAGCCCGGGGTCGTTGTACCTCACTATATACCGAGCACCAAATTTCCATAAGCTCCCCACCTGCAAAACAAAAGGACATGAAATAAACAAGGATAAAAATAACAACCAAGAACTAGAAATAAAACAATGGGTCGCCTCCCATTCAGCGCTAGTTTTAACGTCCTATGCCGGACGGAGTTATAGCAACTCAACCCTCTAAAAAGGATTCACACACGGTCCCTAATTGGGACGAGGATAGGTACGGCTTGATACGATGACCATTTACAAGAAAATGTTCTTCTTTTGCGTTCTTCAATTCAACTTGGCCATGTGGAAAACTCTTCACAACGGTGAAAGGACCACTCCATCTAGACTTAAGCTTGCCCGGGAACAACTTCAAGCGAGAATTAAAAAGGAGCACTTGATCACCCTCTTGAAAATCCTTTGGCTTGAGTTTTTGATCGTGCCACTTCTTCATTTTTTCCTTGAAAATTCTCGAACTCTCATATGCATTAGTTCGGAATTCTTCCAACTCATGAAGTTGGAGAATTCGATTCTCCCCCGCTTTATCACTATCCCAATTTAAACGACGAATAGCCCAATAAGCTTTGTGTTCCAACTCCACGGGAAGATGACAAGACTTTCCAAAGACAAGTTGATAGGGAGACATGTTCAATGGAGTTTTGTAAGCGGTCCTATAATCCCACAATGCATCATCCAAATTAATGGCCCAATCCTTCCGATTTGTTCTAGCGGTTTTCTCCAAAATTTGCTTGATTTGACGATTGGAAACTTCCGCCAACCCATTTGTTTGGGGATGATATGCTGTAGCAACCTTGTGTTTCACCCCATATTTCTCTAGCAATCTCTCCATGATCTTGTTTACGAAGTGTGATCCTCCATCACTAATAAGAGCTCTTGGTACCCCAAAACGAGAGAAAATATTCTTCTTGAGAATTTGAATCACCACTTGTGCATCATTTTTCTTGGTTGGAATGGCCTCGACCCATTTGGAAACATAATCTACTCCCACAAGTATATAAAGAAATCCAAACGATGGAGGAAATGGCCCCATGAAATCCATCCCCCACACATCAAATAACTCGACCTCCAAGAAAATGATCAATGGCATTTCATCTCGTTTGGTAATTGTCCCCATTTGTTGACATCTATCACACCTTTGAACGAACACATGACTATCCTTGAAAAGAGTAGGCCAATAAAACCCCGATTGCAATACCTTCCTCGCTGTTTTTTCACCCCCGAAGTGACCTCCACTCGACATAGAGTGACAATGCGTTAAAATAGCCTCAAATTCTTCTTGTGGCACACATCTTCTAATGATAGAGTCAACACCTCTTTTAAAAAAAAATGGGATCGTCCCATATGTATCCCTTGACATCTCTCAAAAACTTCTTTTTAGCATATGAGTTCATGTCATTTGGTAGTCTTCCACAAGCTAAATAATTAGCAAAATCGGCAAACCAAGGAATGTCCATTCCGACCTTCATAGTAGGATGCACGTCAACTACATTCAATTCTTCTATCTCAAAAAGCTTTTCGTCCGGGAATTCATCTTGGACTTCTCCCTCTAGATCAATGTACTTCTCCTCCCTTTCAAGTCTTGATAAGTGGTCAGCTATGACATTTTCGCTCCCTTTTTTATCTCGAATCTCAATGTCGAATTCCTGAAGTAGAAGTACCCACCGTATCAACCGTGGTTTAGCCTCTTTCTTACTCATCAAATATTTGATTGCAGCATGATCAGTGTAGATAATCGTCTTTCCTCCTAGGATATACGAGCGAAACTTATCTACGGCATAAACCACGACAAGCAATTCTTTTTTGGTTGTTGTGTAGTTCACTTGGGCCGAATTGAACGTCTTGGAGGCATAGTAAATGGCTCTAAATGTCTTCTCTCGTATTTGCCCAAGAACTACTCCCATGGCATGATCGCTTGCATCACACATTAGAATGAACGGCTCGATCCAATCTGGGCTAATCAAAGTAGGGGATGATACCAAAGCCTCCTTTAGAGCCCTGAAAGCAATCAAACACTCATCATTAAAATCGAACGGAACATCTTTTTCTAACAAATGAGAAAGGGGTTTAGAGAGTTTAGAAAAATCCCTTATAAATTGACGATAAAACCCCGCATGGCCAAGGAACGACCTTATCCCTTTCTCCGTGGATGGTGGAGGCAATTTTTCAATTGCTACCACTTTGGCATGATCAACCTGTAAACCTTTTTCAGACACATGATGTCCTAACACAATTCCTTCATGAACCATAAAATGACATTTTTCCCAATTCAAAACAAGGTTAGTATCTTCACACCTTTGTAAAACAACATCTAAATTATGCAAGCACGAATGAAACGAGTTTCCAAAAACAGAGAAATCATCCATAAACACTTCCATAATGTTCTCAATAAGATCATGAAAGATGGCCATCATACAACGTTGGAAGGTAGCCGGGGCATTACAAAGCCCAAACGGCATCCTCCTCCATGCAAAAATGCCATACGAAGATGTAAATGTTGTCTTTTCTTGATCCTCCGGGGCAATCATGACTTGGTTGTACCCGGAGTATCCATCCAAGAAACAATAATGAGAAAATCCACTCAACCTATCCAACATTTGATCCATAAAGGGCAAGGGAAAGTGATCTTTACATGTAGCTCTGTTCAATTCACGATAATCCACACAAACACGCCACCCCGTGGCTATCCTAGTTGCAATTAATTCATTATTATCCACTTTCATGACCGTCATCCCCCCTTTTTTAGATACCACATGCAACGGTGAAACCCATTCACTATCCGAGATAGGAAAAATCATATTACCATCAAGGAATTTCAAAATTTCTTTCCTAATTACTTCTTGCATAATAGGGTTCACACGTCTTTGACTTTGCACAATAGGTTTCCTATCTCTCTCTAAACGAATATGATGCATGCAAATAGCGGGATTAATGCCTTTTATATCCTTAATAGACCAACCTATGGCAGATTTGTGCTTCCTAAGTACATCAAGTAAAGCATGCAACTCATGATCATTCAAAGTAGAAGATACAATTACCGGAAAATTTTCACCTTCACCAAGATAGGCATACTTCAAGTGTTCCGGTAATGGCTTTAGACCTTGCTTCTTCTCCTCTTGTGGTACTCCTTCCAAGGGTATCCTCAATGGTAGAAATGGTTTCTTTCTTTCCAAAATTTGGCTCACATCCTCCTTTCCATCATTGCACCTATCAAGACAAATAAGAGAAGAATCATTAACATTATCCTCAAAGATAGGATTAGTGAAAATGTTAGGATAGAGAGGGTTGAGAGAATTTTCCAACACTTCTTGCACACAATGCTCAAGCACATCAATTGTTTTACATTCATGATCATCATTGGGATGTCTCATAGCATTGTATATGTCAAAAGTGATCTCTTCTTTATCCAACTTCAAAGTGATTTTTCCGGTAAACATATCCACGACCGCTCGAGCGGTTGCAAGGAAGGGCCTCCCCAAAATCAATGGTACAAGATCATCTTCTTCCATGTCCAAGACTACAAAATCCGCAGGAAAAACAAACTTGTCAACCTTTACTAGGACATCTTCAACTACCCCCTTAGGATAAGTAAACGAACGATCCGCTAATTGAAGTGTCATTGCAGTGGGCTTGATCTCTCCAATCTTCAATCGGTTGAATATCGACAAAGGCATAAGGTTGATACTTGCTCCAAGATCGCATAAAGCATGCCTCTTCTCTTGGTTCCCCAATTCGCATAGAAGAGTGAAACTTCTGGGGTCCTTTAACTTCGGTGGCAAATGTCTTTGCAATAGAGCACTACACTCCAAAGTTAAGTTGATTGTCTCCCTTTCCTCGGGTTTTCTCTTTTTCGAAATTAGATCCTTGAGAAATTTTGCATATGTCGGCATCTCTTCCAAGGCCTCAAGTAAAGGGACATTTATGGTTACTTTCTTGAACACCTCTAAAAACTTGGAGAACTTCTCATCGATCTTCTTCTTCATAAACCTTTGAGGGTATGGTGGTGGAACAAGAGTTTTTGGAACTCCCCATTCATCACACTCCACCTCTTCTTGTTTTTCTCTTGCCTCTTTTGCTTTCTTCCACTTGGGCACCCACTTTTCCTTTTTTTCCTCAATCTTGTTCTCCTCTTCTTCCTCTTTGTCTTGATCATCCACCAACTCATTCTCATCCTCTATCGTCTTCTCTTTCTCTACTTCCTTCACCTCTCCATCTTCTTCTTCCACTATCATGTTTGGCCCATCGTATTTCATTCCACTCCTAAGCTCTATAGCCTTGCAATGCTCCTTAGGATTAACCTCCGTTGTCGATGGGAACTTGCCTTTCTCACCACTTCCACTTGAAGATGCCACTTGCCCAAGTTGAAACTCCAAATTCTTCACATGATTGGATAACGATTCTACCACATATGGTAGTTGACTAAGTGAGCTAAGTGTGCTTAGTTGCTCTTCTATTTTTCCAAATCTCATCTCCGTCTTAGCATTTTGTTGTTGAATTTGACCGGAGAGTACGCCCATGTTGGTATTAGAAGTATGCAATGTAGCGATGGCGGTATTCAACGCATCTTCAAGAGAAGACTTCCTTTCACTATGAGGCGCTCGTGCACCCGGATCAATCCCCGGTGGAAGTGTTATAGCGGCTTTTGGGTTAGAGTAGGAAAAGTTTTCATGTTTTAGAAGGTTGGGATTATAAGTGTTGGTATTTGGGAATGGAGGTGTGGGTTGGTGTTGAAATGGTGGTTGTTGGGCATTGTTTTGGAATGGTGGATTGTTTTGGTATCGATTTTGATAGGGTTGAGAATTGTGATTGGGAAATTGTTGGTTTCCTTGAAAGTTACCATGGTTATAAGGTTGCTTTCCCATGTAGCTCGCCTCTTCCAATTGTTCAAAATTGTTTTGCATATCCATATTTCCACTCATCACGTTCTTCTTTTGGCCTTCGACTAAACTATCAACCTTTGTGAGCAAGGACTTCATCACTTCGGCTAGAGACTTAACCGTTTCTCCCTCTTGTATGTGAGTAATTCTCCGTGGAAGATCCATTTCAGTTGTCCAACTAGCCGTGTTGCTAGTTATTTCATCTATCAATTCTAAAGCTTCTCTCCCCGTCTTCTTGAATAACGATCCACCCGCTGATGAGTCCAACTTATCCCTTGACACCCCATTGCATCCATAATAAAATAAGCTTACAATTTGTTCATCCACAAATCCGTGTTGTGGACACTTTCTTAGAAGTTCATTAAACCTCTCCCATGCATCATGCATATCTTCATGGTCTTTTTGACGGAATCCACATATGAGAGTCTTGAACTGTAGAGTTTTCGAGGGGGGGAAGAACTTTAAAAGGAATTTGTTGCACAATTTCTCCCACGAATCAAGGCTATCCTTGGGCAAGGATGCTATCCAGTCTTTAGCTCGGCCTTTCAACGAAATTTTATTTGTGTGAGATTATTTCATATATAGAATGGATATTTATCTTAATATATGGATTACATTTTTCTAAAATATGGGAATGGATTGAAGCTTCATAAATTTATGAGTCATAAAAATAGAGTAAATATGATTCATTCGTTTTATATACTTCCTATGTCCACTCAAAGTATGCACATTTGCTTTTGACATCATGTTTAAAAAAACATAGATAATGTAGATAAAGTAAGTTTATTTTGGGATATTGTGTGGTTAATTTATGAATTAAGTGATTGTTTTTAGTGTAAAGTTAACGATATGTAAAATAATTAAGTGACGGTTTCATGGTGAAGAAAAAAATATTAATATAAAAAACAGACGATGCATACTTTTAATTAACAGTGAAAGTATAATTTTTGTCCTGATGCATACTTTTAATGAACAGTAAAAGTATAATTTTTGTCCTCTTTCAATAGTTTCACGTGAGAACGTTTTGTATACCTTTTGAATGTGCATAGGGAGTCCATTCTGATGGACAACAATCCATAGTTTGTAGTTGTAAATAACGTCAAAAACTTAATCCAACTTGGGGCTTTCTTAGGTCAGGCATCCTGTCGAGTTGCCTGATATCAGATATGCTCTATAAACCATCAGATTTAAAATCTAATAAAATCTAATGGTTTATATTTGATGACTTGCTACCTGTTGAATTAATGATCTAATTTTCAATCGAGTTGTATCGAGTAGTATCGAGTTTGTCGTCTTATTTAAATATTATATTAAATTTAATAATTTTTAATTATTAATTTACAAATTTATCCTTATTTAATTTATAAAAAATATTCTAATTAATTTTTAGTCATACAATTAAAAAATATTCTAATAAAAAAATATTATAATTAAATCTGAAATTAAATTTTTATCCCAGGTTTATTAGAACATTCATCGTTCATCATCATCCTTCATCGCTCATCATCATCCTCCATCATTCATCCGTTGGATTTCAATGAATTAAAAGAACTTTCACTGTTAATTTTCTACGGTATTTTTGGGGATTGATTTAGTTTTATCTAATTTTTTAATTTAAATTAATAATTGGACAATAATAATTATTAATGTTATTTTAATTAAAAAGGGTACAATAGTAAATAAGAAAATACAATTTAAAATATAATTTAAATATAATATTTTAATTTAACATGTAGCAGGTCAATTCGATACAAAGCGATGACACGTGGCACAATTATAGACCGTGCCTGATATCAGACAACTCGACAGGGTGTCTGGCCTAAGAAAAACCCAACTTAATTATGTAGAATATTTAATAACATATGTACTGCAAAGGGCAAAGAGAAATTAAGGAGGCGCTTGGTTAGCAACTCTTCAATAGTAAAGGGAATGAAAATTATTTTTCATCTATGCCCACATATTAAAAATGATATGGTGTGGGAAGAAGTGTTACAATTGTGACTTCATTGTTAGTGACATGCCCCAATTTTGGAATAGAAATAGAAAACAAATGGTTGTTGGTAGAGGAATGTTTGCTAAATTTGTTTAACACGAATTTAACTACTCGCAAGTGCACGAGTTCGTTGTTGTTGTAAGCACTTGACCAAGTTTAATATCGAACCAAAGGATTAAATTGATGAACATAGCCCTAGGAATATACATCGCCACATAATTGTAATGCAAATCACTTTTGATAAGGGTGTTTGATTTGGAAAGTACAAAACAAAACTTAGAATGAAATAAGGAAAGTAAATGAGAACAAAAACACTTAACAAGAGATTTTTAAGTTTTTTGACAAATGTGAAAAGGTGTACGGGTGTTCTTCCTTACATGAGAATCAAGTACATGTTCAATTAGCAATCATAACTCTAGTCTTCGGTCATAAAAAAGGAGCAATCACTAAATATTACGCATTAATCGTACTTGATAAGCCTAGACAAACACGTCAATTAAAACCCTTGGATTGTATTCTCCTCACTAATTACCCAATAACTAAATCAAGCAACTAATGTAGGAATTATGTAATTCTAATGAAAACACCCAACTCTCGTTGCGATGCCTCAATATTAACTCAAATCGCATGAACTACTCACACCAATACTATTTCATGCAAGCATCCAACTCTCGTTGAGACAATCACACAATCTAATACAAATTACAAGAGCAATTCATGCAATCGAACAATCAAAACCATAATCCTATGAGAATGACCTCCAACTAGAGCAACAATCTCCAATCAAATCATGTACCTAATTACCCATGTAATTCCAAACACCCAAACACAAGGAACTTAGCTAGACATCATAGAAATCAACAAAACATTCATTGAAATGAGAGAAATAGCCATTGAAATGAAATTGAACAAATGGGTAAACAAGATAAAGAGTAGAAAACACCTAAATAGAAGAAAACTCAGCAACATCTTCAATCCATCCGTCAATTACAACCATACTTGAGCTTGAATGCAACAATAATCGAAATCTAATGAAAAACCTAGCTGGAATTTGAAATAAAACCAAAGAGAAATGGAAATGGTGAAGAACTCTCTCTCTAACCTAATTTGGATCTATAATCTGATGGGGAATGCCTTGTAATTCTCTGAAAGATGGTATTTATATGTGGGTTAAAAACCTTTGGCCGAAATTGCATTTAAGTCCTCCAAAAGTTGAAATTTCTGATTTTTCGCGAGCAGAGGAGGTTCGGACCGGTTTGCCTTAGTTTGCACCGGCCGGTCTGGAATTTGCTAACCGGTCTATCGATGCCGAAGCGAAGATACCGGTTTGGGTCAGTTTGCACCGGCCGGTCTGGACATTGCTTAACCGGTCTAGAGCTTCCGAAGTGAAGGTACCGGTTTGGGCTTTGGATACCGACCGGTCTGGAACATTGCTAACCGGTCTGATCACTTTTTGGGCATATTTTGCTTCTTCTTTGCATTCCAACTTGCATTTTGACTTGATTCTTCTTCCTTTGAATATCTTTGCTCGACTCTTCTTCAGTCTTGGACATATTTCACTCATTTTCCTAAACAATGACACCAAACTCGAGGAGAGGAGTTAAATGGACGGTTTAGCACAAATAAACATCAATTATGCTTCAAATACTTATAAGAACTTACAAATCAAGCAACAAAATGATGCAATAATGACACTAATCAAGGAATGTGAGATTGATTGAGGAGGATGATTGTAGGAAGAGAATAGGGTAATCAAAATGGAGTAGTGATTACTTTGTTTAGGAGAGGAGGTAGTGATTTTGTTCCTATTGACCATCATAATTACACTAGTTTTCAATCTCATTCCCATTACTATTGAAGAGTGACTAACCAAGCGCCCCCTAAATACATTTTTGGTGGTTTGAATTTTTCCAATACCCTCTTTACAGGAAAGGGTATAAATTCATCGCGTCATCGTCAATTCTATTATTATAATTACTAGTTAAACATCATGTACGTTACATGTTATATGTAAGTAGATAGAAAAAATAAAAGTAGAAGTTTTTAATGGTGAACCTCTTTTATGTATTATAAAATACTCAAGTTTAAATTTCTGTTATTATGTATATTATGTTAATTAATTTTGAGAAAAATTGTTTACAAACACTTGCCTTTTACAGTTTTACATTAGAAATAATTGTAAAACACCAACTATTGAAAGATACTCCCTCCGTCCACTAAATTTATATTCCATTATTGTTGGACACATAATTTAATGAAAATTAGTATTTTATTGAAAAAATAGATAAAATAGATAAAGTAAGGGTATTGAAGCGGGTATTGTGGGACCAATTTATTTGTTTGTGAGTGGTGTTTAATTCCAAAAAGGGAAGGGGTAAAAATTTGGTGGACAACCAAAAAAAAAAGTGGATATAAATTTATTGGACGGAGGGAGTAGTATTTACCTAAACAATGTATGTGACTATACAATGAAAGGAAGCTCGAACAAACACTTTCACTTTTACATTAGAAATTACCATAAAACACCAACTATTGAAAGATAGTACGTATCTAATAAGTTTGTAACACCCTGGACAAAAAAAATTAGGATTTATACTATTAATATTATTATTATGTTATAATTATTTTATTTTTGTTGATTCATTATTCTTTTAAGAGTAATAAGTTTTAAAAATCGATTTCTATGCAACGGTTGGTCAAAAACTGGAACCGGAAGCACTCCTAGCACTGTAACTATGAAACAAATATATACAGACCTAGAAAATAAACAAAATGAAATTCTAGAATAGGAAATTTGAGGCTTTGAACTTAATGGAAAATTCTGGAACAAAATTGTACTTTTGTCGCCAAAAGTCGAACATTAAAACTCTAAAACTTCCTAATTTTGAATCCGATAAATAAATACGAACCCAACACAAGAAGTAATTGATAAAATGAAGATAAATGTCAGTTTTAATAAAATAAGTAAAAAAAACTAAACTTTCGGATAACAAAACGAGCAAAAACGTTAATTTTCGGAGCAAAAAACATAGCCAAAAAACACCCAATTTCAACAACGAAAACTACACCGTGTCCGAAAATATCAAGCCACCCAATTGGGCAGCCCTGGACCCACAAAATACTGCACCTTTTCTACTGGAAATCAGTCAAGATGCAGCCCCATACTTTCCCCAAAATTCAAACACACCTTACCTATTAAAATAATCAACAAACATACACCTTACTTCCTTACCTATTCCTACCCACTTCCCCTCTCTCCCTCACCCTTAATTGCTGCCGTCCACACCCTTCCTCTCTCCTATAATAATGTCTTGCTTTTCTACTTCAATGATATGCTAAAGTCTAAGAAAAATCAAAGAGAAAAGAAGCTCTCTCTCCCCCCTAACTTACTCCTCTCGGCAACCTCACTTCCAAGGGAGAAGAAAATCTTTCTTCTCCCATTTTCAACCATAGGAGGCTTCCAAAATCAAGAATCAAGTTTCCATAGGTGTTGGTTCGAAGTTTTGAAGCCATCTCCAAGCAAAAATGAGTAATTCTTCTCTCTCTCTCTTTCAAAGTTCATGAAAGTATTATCTTCATCTTCTAACTCCAACACTTGTTCTGTTTTAGCTCAAAACCAAGAATTTCTTTCAAGAAGCCCTCATCCACATCAAGAACTAAAAGATTGAAGAGCTAACAAGACCCTCTAGCTTAAGAAGACAAGTCTACAAAGGTTGTAAAACCCTTCAACTCAAAACATAGCTAATATGAATGCTTTCCTTGAAATGTTGTTGTTATTGTTGTTTGCTTAGAAATCATGGAACCTTAGGGCTATCTTACTTTTGAATGTTCAAGTATATGTTAAATGGAGTCTTGAATGATGTGTATTAAGGTGTTAAAATTTGAGTGGCATGAGAGTTTTGAAATAGGAAATACAAGTGAAAATATGCACAAATATCACACTGTGAATAGTGTTTTGAAGTTTCTGTATAAATATTCGAACTCTAAATGCTACATATTTTGGGAAAGTGTTTAAAGGTTATTAAATTAGATCAAGTTATCTTTCATCTGCCACTGGTTTGAGTCAATTCAAATTTTTTTTTTTATAAGTTATGAATTTATAAAGAAAGTGTGATGAAACTGCAAGATTTTTCACTTTCATGGGCTAAAATGTACCTTTCGAGTCAAGTTTGGATTTTATAAAAATTATGATAAAATACTACATGAAGTTATATATCTCTATATATTTTTCTATAATTTTTGAATAAGTATAAATAGTTCTACAAAAATTATTTTTAACACTGCGCACACACTGTAAGTTTCTGGAAGAAACTGTCACGTTTTGAAAATGAGCCTAGAACTCATATTTTCTTAAACCAAATGACATAAAACAAATTTTATATGTGTATTACACTCTAAAAGGTACATACTGTATAAATTACATGATGATCAGATATATTTTAGTATTCTTTAAAAGTGGTTAAAGATAGGGGACGAACAACCGAAGGAGCAAACTGTCCACCTTCAGATGCAATTTCCTCAAACTATTTTCCTTGTTTCGACTTAAGAATGGACTATCTCCTTGTTTAAATTGATAAACATGATATGCATTAATCTAAGACACTCAAGTATTATGTGAATACATGTGAATGATGTGTTGTTTGGTGTTAGTTTAAAGTAAGGACTATATGTTTCTATGTGAGTCCTTAAAGAGGAAAGAATAAGGAAGTCTTATAAACCTCCAAAGTATTTCAAGTATACTAATATGCCTAGATAAGAATTTATGTTCTATGTAAACATGTATTCCATTAAAAGCTTTTGGTAAACTCTATAAGCGATGAAACACTAAATAAAGTACGAGTCATTATCGAACCAACGCGTATAAACTTTAAAAAGATTTCTAAGACATTGATAACTAATGCATATAAGAATGTGTGAATCCATGTTTTCATGAAAGATTACTTGCTTAGAAAATCGTGTTTAATGAATTTAAAGAGAATAAGGACTTTATATTAAGAGGACAAGCGAAAGGTGATGTGTTGTAAGAAGAATTAATAAAGTATCAGAAGAACTTCGAATATGAAAAATAAACTGGAGACCCAAAATCCTCAATTAGTGAAAGTAACGAAAAAAATGTTATATGATCAATATGCTATATCTGGTGAAATCTAAGATAAACCAAAGTGATATCTACAAATGCTCTTATGTTAAGTATATAAAGTATTACATGAAAAGTAAAAGCTTATTAAAGTGCAAACAAAACTGTGCTAGGTTAAGTGCGATTATGGTGACGAGGATTTGCTGGTGAACGCAAAAGAGAATTTTTCTAAAAGGAAAGTGTTTGAGGTGGGTGGTTTTTACTGCATTGCCTGGAATATTATATGGTATGTTGGTATTACAAATGTTTTGACCTTCAGGTCGGGTTACATGGTTATTACATGATATATGGTATCTTAAATGATACGTAATGGTCTGGCTTATGTAGCTAGGCGCTATGATGCCTTCGGGCGAGCCTAAGGGATATATGATATATTATGTTTGACGACCTGGCCTTTGTGGCTCGGCGCCAGGGAATGATGTATTATGTTTGACAGTCTGGCCTTTGTGGCTCGGCGCCAGGGAATGATGTATTATGTTTGACGGTCTGGCCTTTGTGACTCGGCACCAGGGAATGATGTATTATGTTTGACGGTCTGGCCTATGTGGCTCGGCACCGGGAAATAATTTATTATGTTTGACGGTCTGACCTATGTGGCTCGGCGCCAGGAATGTTACATGATGGTTTAATAACATGATGCTAAAATGTTTTACAAAATGATCATATTTATTTTTCCCAACTATATAATAGAATGCAGACCGCCCATACTGAGAATTCAAATCTCACCCCCTTATTTTAAACAAATTTCAGGGTATGATGAAGGGGAGCTCGAGCCGGTGGAGGTATGATACGAGTCCGGTGATATTATGGAATTAATACTAAAGAATTATATGCACCATTACCTTTTACTATGACAAATTATTCATACGTCGGGGTGACAAACAGCCTCATGATCTCACGATGATTAGTTATGTATGATGTTTATGTTTAACATTTGTTTTGTGCTAAACTTTTTATAAAGATCCTTTCATAAGAATTTTAAAAAGAAATAAATGACCGCCGCGTTTTATAACGAAAATTATGTAGTTCCGTTGTCTATGTGAAGTTGTTATTTGCATTCTATATAAAAGAAAATTTTTAGTTCGGATTTTTGGTCACTAAGTGACGACTTGAATTTTCTAAAATGTCGAATCTACATTTTGAAAAAATGGGGCGTTACAAAGTGTGTGATTATACAATGAAATGTAGATGGCATGAAGACGGTTATGAAAAGTTCGAAAGAGACAATGTTTTCACCGTTGAGATTAATTTCAAACAAATGAACCCATCTTTTGCAAAGATACAATTTTAGTTGTTGACTCTTCCTAAATTTTGCCCTTTCTATAATTTTGGGCTTGAGTTAATATATGACCTATGAAATTCCGGAAACATATATATAAGACGTGAAGATGACAAATTAATGGCTTTAATTAGACAATTATGATAATAATTAGATAAAATTAAGTATAAAGTCAAAATTGAAAATGTAAAAATAAGGTAGGAGTAAAATTGTCCAAAAATATTTCTCAGCCTCTTGTCATGTTTATAATAGTATAGATAAGTCAACTTCCTTAAAATTTATTAGTAGGGGAGTAAATATTGAGATTGTGAGTAGTTCTAGTGTGCACTTGAGTGCATGATATGCACTTGGATTTTGAAAAAAAATTCTCTAAATAAAAATCAGTAATACCCTAAGAAGTAATCAGTGGTACTCTAAGAAGTAATTAGTAATACCCCAAGAGGTAATCAACAATATAACAACTGCAAAAACCACACAATTTGGTGTGTTTGTGTGTGTTTTAAAAAAATTAAGATTAAAGTCAAGATGGAGTTTAAAACCCAAGTGCATGCTAGAATTTGGGTGAGATTATATATAAAAGAGGAAAGGGGAAAAAAGTACAACCTGTTGGAGTTATACGTAAAAGTATCCTTTTACTTTGTATAACTCGTGTATCAAACACTTGTTTATGAGAATAATTCTTTTATCGCATTTGCTTTAGATATGATTGAATGTTGAATATTTATTGCAAACAGTTCATAATAGTACTAGTTACATTGTAGTTAATGTGGTGATACCCGATCACGGAAGACAACATTAACAGTTTCCTTGTAACTAAACGTACATTTTCACGACCTAGGTGGAATTGAACAATATGTCGTGAAAGGTCGGTGTGTAAGACTCAGATTGGTCTGTCTTGACGAAGAGATTGCACTAGCACATTTAGTATGTGTTGAAGAGGACCTACAACGAGGATAAATTCTTCTGTTCTGAAATGTGAAGAATTAGACATCAGTTGTTGTTGATTTCTTAATCTTCGTCACTTAAATAGGACCTTGTGTGCTTAATGGTTACTACTTTGATTCATGTTGGGTGAGAATCATTGTGACTTCGAACCTTGTGCTTTGGGCAGTAATATTAATCATACGACGGTTGCTAAGATTTAATACGGAGAAACGCGTGTGAGTACGACTCGTGTGATTAGTCCCCTTGGTGGGCTCAGAAGTTTTATCGTACCAAATCTTGCAAGTGAAGAATCAGTTTCTTCGGTACGGATAATAATGTTGAGCTGTCTTTACTCCAAGGTGAAATATATTAATTAATTTAGAGCTATTCAGAAGCTTAATTAATTAATGGACTTGATAATCTTAAACGCGGGAAATAATAACCGGGAGCCCATATTATCGTAATATGGATTAAGATGGATAGTGCAATATTAATTTATTAGTGGTAATAATTAATATTAATGTATTGAATTATATTGGGGCTCAATATTGAAATTCAGAAGTCCATTAGGAGGTCCAATCTTAATTCTCCTTAAAGGCCCCTCAAGTAGCCCATTAAGTAGCCCAATAATGATAAGGTGATAAAAATAAAAAGATAATATTATGCTGATTTTTCTATGTGTTTTTCGAAAATAGCATATCATGGGGAGAAAAGATTTTGTTGATTTTCTTGGAAAGATATTATGGAAGATGAGTATTCTTGGAATACAAGATTATCTCATATATTCAAGAAGATCCAAATCTTGGATTCTCTTCATATAATTTTCGAAATTTACAAGCCTATTTAGGAGAGTGAGATTTTTGTGGAATATTTTATTATGGAGAAAAGAATATATGAGATATATTCAAGATTTCTTAGAGACTAAGAAAAGATTTTCTCCAGGCCCATAAAATACTCAAAAAATTCGGCCACACCTCTTATAAATAGGGGGTGATTATTTCATCCCCAAGTACATAATTCCATGTGTTGGAAAAATCAAGAGCATATATATTTTTCTTTTTCCTTAGTTATTTAAATTATTCGAAAGCATCTCCCACCGGTGATCGAATAAGGCGAAAGGGAATACTTGAGAAGGCTTATGGATTGATAAAGCGCGTACGTGTTTGTCCCATTTTATTCAAAGGCCAAGTTCTACGAGAGGTACGTAAATCACATATTATCTTGTTTATTCCGCCATAGATTATATGTGAATTAATTCAACATGCATGATGTTAAATTGGTTGTTGGAATTATTATTTGAATTAATTAGGATTTATTCATGCTAGTAATAATTGTATTTAAATTCGTATTTAAGTTTCATCCCGAATAGATTCCGGGCACCCTAATTTTCCCAACAACTGGTATCAGAGCCACGGTTTCGGGCTCCGATCTGGAATTTAAATTGTTAAACATTAAATTGAAATTGGATAGTAGAATTGCTAGATCTTTTTTGCAGGTATCCAATTGTCATGGTTTTAATGTTGTTAATTTTTCATGCATGTGAATTAATTGTTTTTAATTCGATTCGTTCGAATTCGTTTTTCTCGTGAGAAAATCCACGAGTAGATTAGTTGGTTTTATTTTGATTTGATCATTGTAATAGACTAGTCTAGATCTATTTTTTTTGTTTTGTAAAATAAATTGTAACCGGATCGAGATGAAGAACGAAGAATTAAAGACGGCGTACCCGGACGATGCATGCATGCATGGCGCGTGCATGGACGTAAAATCATGCATGGAGTGAAGAAAACGAGAACGAACGGCGAAACCCGGCTCACGGGGTGCACAAGGCGCACGACCCGCGCGCGACGGGTGCCCGACGCTGCACGACCATGCGTGAAGGGCTAGGCCTCTCGGCGCTCGGTGCTCGGCGCTTCGGCTGCTCGGCCGAGAGGCGCGCTGGCCCACTCCGTGGGCCGACGCGCGTCGTATCTCAGGCCGTGGAATTTTTTGGTTCTGTTTTTTTTCGTGTGATTTTTTAACGTCATCCCGAACCCCAACTGATGTTGTTTTTGATGAAGTGTTGTTGTTCGAGTGAGAGCATATCGAGACGAACGACGGAAAGCAACAAGGACGATTTTTCGCATCAAGACGTGAAGAAATTAAACCGTGACAATTGGATTTGAGTGCTCCAATGTGTTTAATTTTGTTTTGATGGATGTTTTATTTCGTGCAATTATTATTAATTGTTAATATGTGTTTGCATGAATTTAATTGTCCAAGAAAAACCTTACTTTCGAAAATTACTAAGTATGTTTATTTAATCGCAGTTTTATTCCGGATATTAAAATTGGATTAATTTGACCTCCATAATTTATTTATTTGTGAAGTTCTTTTGGAATACATTTCCCCCTCGGATCGGCCAAAAGAACGGATTTCACATGAATAAATTCCGAAAGGATGATTGTGGATTATTACTAGTGGCGATATTGACCCTCACCACGAGTGGCTTGCTCAAAGCGAAATAATAATCCTGTATTTAATTATGGTTATTACTTAGGCATAGGAAATTGATATTAACTTACTCCCCTCTGAGTCCCTGTCAATTTCTATGTGGTCAAAGTGGGAGCCAACTATTAATTTTGAATTAAGGATTTGTAACTTTTAAGTTTGTGATCCGCTTGAATGTATTTAAATGTATAGACCACCCCTCGTGGCGCATTTAGATTGTTTCGAGATGTTGGCTGATGCATGATTATATTGTTTTAAGGTTTCAATATAATTGATGTGATCGAATTATGTGATAATTTCATATTTTTCAAGATATTGATATGAATGTATGTTTTATTCTCATTTCATCATGTCGCAACCTTTTAATCCACTGTTTAATATACTTAAAGTTAATAAACTTTTTGGAGAGAATTATATCGATTGGAAATGTAATTTTAAATTTGTCCTTACTGCACGAAAACACAAATGGGTTATTCACGTTAATAAACCCGACAAGCCTAATGATAAGTCAAGCAATGGGAAAAGGCAGTTGATGATTGACAGCGTGACAATGAACACATGAAGTGCATCATCTTGACATCTCTGTCTGAGGATTTGAGGCGCGTTCATAAAGACATTGTATCCGCTGTTGAAATCATGCAAAGCCTTGAAGAGATGTTTTCACATCAGAATCCCATGACTAATCAGTTCACCAAACATGACTCGGTCAAGTTGGAAATGGTGGAAGGAACTCCTGTGAGGGAGCACGTTCTCGAAATAATGGCATACCTTAACAAGTTGGAAGTACTTGGTGCGGATTTTGATGTATCTTCTCAGGTTGATTTCATATACCATTCTCTACCGAGAAGCTTTGAGCAGTTTCATCTGAACTGTCAGATGAATGAACGGACAAGTCGTTTGCCCGAGCTCTTGTAAGCTTTAGTTTCGGTGGAGGTGATAATGGAGCACCAGTCTAGTGCTATGGTGGCTAATGGTCCGTCTACCTCTTTTGGTCCCAAGGGAGGGAAAAAGAGGAAGAGAACCAAAGGCCGGATCCAAGCAAATCCAATTGTTGCGAAAGGCAAATGCAAAGGCTAGCATCGAAGGGGAAGTATTTTAGTTACGGTGAGAGAGGACAATGGAGGTCTGCCTGTTCCAAGCCTAAGAGGCTAGGAAAGTTAGGTAATTCACACACCCTAGTCGTCGAAACTTGTGAAGTGGCGTATGCTGTCTATTCGTTGATAGTGGATACGAGAGCTACTGATCACATTTGTTTCATGGGTTCAAGCTAACCCGAAAACTTAACGGAAGTGAGATCCCCATCACATGGGACAATGCTACGAGAGTGGCAGCTGAAGCAGTGGGAGAAGTGCGCCTATCTTTTGAAGATAGAGTTATGGTCTTGAGAGACGTTCTTCATGTTCCTAGTTTAGAAAGAACTCAACCTTCAGTTTCTGAACTGGTTTTGAATAGATACTCAGTTTCTTTTAATAAGGATGTTATTATTTCTTGAAACGATGAGTTTATCTGTTCCGGAACTTCAATGGATGATCTTTATTCCATTATTTGGGCACACCACTAATAAAATTGAATCTAATAACACATCGATTATTTCGAGTAATAAAAGAAAGCATTCTTCGGACATGAACGAAACACTTATATGGCATCTTAGATTAGGTCATATTAATCTAATGCGGATACAAAGGTTGGTGAAAAATGAATCCTTGGAGTCACTTCAAGTTGAGTCATTTCCAACTTGTGAATCATGTTTAGAGGGTAAAATGACCTAGAGGGCATTTGGAGCCAAGGGGAATAGAGCCACCAAAGTGTTAGAACTCGTTCATACCGATATGTGTGGTTCAATGATGATCATAGCTTGAAAGGGTATGAGTAATTTGTCATTACTCGAGATATGGATACATCTACCTTATGATGCATAGGGAAAGAAGTATCAAGTCTCTACAATTTGATCGTGGAGGCAAATACCTTAGCAATGAATTCTTGAACTACCTATCGGACGAAGGGATTGTGTCCCTGTAGACCGCACCGGGAACCCCTCAAAATAGAACGGTATGGCGGAACGAAGGAAGCAGACTCTTTTAGAAATAGTCAGATCCATGATGAGTTATTCAGATTTACCCAAATCGTTTTGGGTAACGCCTTGGAAATGGCGGCTTACATTCTAAACTTGGTGCCATCCAAATCGGTTCCTAAAACCCTAATGGAATTGTGGACCGGGCGCGAGCCCAGTCTAAGACACTTGCGGATTTGAGGTTGTCCGGCATACATGCTAGACAAGGAAGCCGGTAAGTTGGATCCATGTTCGGAATTAAGGTTGTTTATAGGATACCCTGCGGGAACGAAAGGGTGTATGTTCTATAGTCCCAAGGATCAAAAGACCGTGATTAGTTCACACTTTAAATTCTTGGAGGAAAGACTATATGAACAAAAGAAAGCCCAGAAGTGAGATTACCTTAGACGAGTTAAGAGGGCAAACCCCTATACCAAGTATACAAGATGATGTACCACACGTCACACCTTCAAAACCGAAACCCCATTGCAGTGGGAGGATTTCTAGGCAACCCGAGAGATTCATGGGGATAGGAGAATCTTCGGATTTAGTTCTCTGCGATGAATCAGACCCACACGACGAGGCAATCCAAGACAAAGACGCGGAGTCGTGGTAAACGGTAATGGAAACCGAGATGGGTTTGATGGATCATAATCAAGTGTGGGAGTTGGTCGAACCACCCAGTGGGGTAGAGCCCATTGGATGCAAGTGGGTGTACAAGAGGAAAAGAGGACCGGACAGAAGGGTAGAGACCTTCAAAGCAAGGCTTGTGGCCAAAGGGTATACTCGGAAAGAAGGGTTCAATTATGAGGAGACCTTTTAGCCTGTAGCTATGCTTAAGTCCATCTGTATTCTCTTGTCGATCGCTGCGCACCGAGATTACAAGATCTGGCATATGGATGTCAAGACAGCTTTTCTTAACGGAAGTTTTGACGGGATAGTTATCTATATGCAACAGCCCAAAGGTTTCATTGAAAAAGGCCAAGAGAATCTCGTATGCAAGCTTAAGAGATCCATTTATGGACTTAAGCAAGCATCGCGTACTTGGAACCAGTGTTTTGATCAAGTAATTAAGTCTTATGGGTTTGTGATCAAAACAAGTTCGAAAGTTGTGTGTATAAAAGGTGTGACGGAACTGCGGTGGTATTCTTAGTATTATACGTAGATGATATTCGGCTCATTGGAAACAATGTAAAGGTATTGCCAGATGTAAGGGTATGGCTGTCAAATCAGTTTGATACGAAGGACTTAGGAAAAGCCGGTCACATCCTTGGGATCAAGTTCACTCGAGATCGCAAGAGGAGGATGTTGGGCTTATCGCAAGTTTCATACAAAGCCATTGTTTTGAAGCATTTCAGCATGCAAGATTCCAAGAAAGGTTTTGTACCTTTTAGGCACGGAATCCATCTATCTAAAGAAATATGCCCTAAGACGCAAGTGGAGATAGATGACATGAAAGACGTTTCGTACGTTTCGAACATAGGAAGTCTTATGTATGCAATGTTGTGTACGAGACCAGATATCTGCTTTGCCGTGGGCATGATGGCAAGATATCAAAGTAACCCCGGGAAAGCACATTAGATTGCAATTAAATGTGTTCTTTAGTTTCTGAAAAGAACTTGGTATGAATGTTGATTTAACAGTCAAACAGTCTAATTCCCGTAGGATACACGGACTCAAATTTCCAATCAGATGTAGAATCCAGAATATCTACCTCGGGTAGTGTGTTTTGCATGGGAGAAGAAGCCATGACATGGAGAAGCAATTTGCAGAAATGCATCGCCGATTCGACCATGAGAGCCGAATAAGTAACTGCTTGTGAAGCAGCGAAAGAAGCGGTTTGGCTCAAGTACTTCTTAGTGGACTTGGACGTTGTTCCGAATTTGCCCATCATAATCACTGTCCATTGTGATAATGTCGGAGCAGTTGCAAATTCAAGGGAACCAAGAGCCCACAAGGCCAACAAACACATTGAAAGAAAACACCATCTTACACGAGAAATCGTTAAGAGAGGAGATAAAAAGGTGGCAAAGATAGCGTCGGGTGACAACGTAGTATATCCATTCACAAAGGGCCTGCCTCTGTATACATTCGAGAGACATGTGGATGGAATGAGAGTCAAGATTATTGTCAATCTGCTTTAAGTATAAGTGGGAGGAATTATTAGGTTAGTGTAGGTTGACATGAGATGTCACGTAGAGCTACTACACTAAGACATGTGTGATGTATACTAAAAAGCAGACTTTAAGTATAAGTGGGAGATTGTTGGAGTTATACGTAAAAGTATGTTTTTACTTTGTATAACTCGTGTATCAAACACTTGTTTATGAGAATAATTCTTTTATCGCATTTGTTTTAGATATGATTGAATGTTGAATATTTATTGCAAACAATTCATAATAGTACTAGTTACATTGTAGTTAATGTGGTGATACCCGATCACAGAAGACAACATTAACAGTTTCCTTGTAACTAAACGTACATTTTCACGACCTAGGTGGAATTGAACAATCCGCCGTGAAAGGTCGATGTGTAAGGCTCAGATTGGTCTGTCTTGACGAAGAGATTGCACTAACAAATTTAGTATGTGTTGAAGAGGACCTACAACGAGGATAAATTCTTCTGTTCTGAAATGTGAAGAATTAGACATCAGTGGTTGTTGATTTCTTAATCTTCGTCACTTAAATAGGACCTTGTGTGCTTAATGGTTACTACTTTGATTCATGTTGGGTGAGAATCATTGTGACTTCGAACCTTGTGCTTTGGGCAGTAATATTAATCATACGACGGTTGCTAAGATTTAATACGGAGAAACGCGTGTGAGTACGACTCGTGTGATTAGTCCCCTTGGTGGGCTCAGAAGTTTTATCATACCAAATCTTGCAAGTGAAGAATTAGTTTCTTCGGTACGGATAATAATGTTGAGTTGTCTTTACTCCAAGGTGAAATATATTAATTAATTTAGAGTTATTCAGAAGCTTAATTAATTAATGGACTTGATAATCTTAAACGTGGGAAATAATAACCGGGAGCCCATATTATCGTAATATGGATTAAGATGGATAGTGCAATATTAATTTATTAGTGGTAATACTTAATATTAATGGATTGAATTTTATTGGGGCTCAATATTGAAATTCAGAAGTCTATTAGGAGGTCCAATCTTAATTCTCCTTAAATGCCCCTCAAGTAGCCCATTAAGTAGCCCAATAATGATAAGGTGATAAAAATAAAAAGATAATATTATGCTGATTTTTCTATGTGTTTTTCGAAAATAGCATATCATGGGTAGAAAAGATTTTGTTGATTTTCTTGGAAAGATATTATGGAAGATAAGTATTCTTGGAATACAAGATTATCTCATATATTCAAGAAGATCCAAATCTTGGATTCTCTTCATATAATTTTCGAAATTTACAAGCCTATTTAGGAGAGTGAGATTTTTGTGGAATATTTTATTATGGAGAAAAGAATATATGAGATATATTCAAGATTTCTTAGAGACTAAGAAAAAATTTTCTCCAGGCCCATAAAATACTCAAAAAATTCGGCCACACCTCTTATAAATAGGGGGTGATTATTTCATCCTCAAGTACATAATTCCATGTATTGGAAAAATCAAGAGCATAGATATTTTTCTTTTTCCTTAGTTATTTAAATTATTCGAAAGCATCTCCCACCGATGATCGAATAAGGCGAAAGGGAATACTTGAGAAGGCTTTTGGGTTGATAAAGCTCGTACGTGTTTGTCCCGTTTTATTCTAAGGCCAAGTTCTACGAGAGGTACGTAAATCACATATTATCTTGTTTATTCCGCCATAAATTATATGTGAATTAATTCAACATGCATGATGTTAAATTGGTTGTTGGAATTATTATTTGAATTAATTAGGATTAATTCATGCTAGTAATAATTGTATTTAAATTCGTATTTAAATTTCATCCCGAATAGATTCCGGACACCCTAATTTTCCCAACACAACCACCAAACAAAGAAGAAGAAATCTAAGAGCAAGAGACCCGATCCTTAACACCTATATTAAAAAAAATACCTGATGAAAAAAAAAATCGTAAAGTAGGAAAAAATAATACCATCTTTAAAAAAACTAAAACAAAAGAGTTATTTAATGATCAATTCTAGAAATTCTATTTGAAGAAGAAATTAAATAATTTTTTTGGTGGTTTTAATTTGTTGTAAAATAAAGAGAGTAAACAAGAACACCGATTTGTTTACCCAATTCATCATGAATGACTACATCTATGGGTGTACCAAGCCATAATTTTTCCACAATATTATCTGTGTATTTACATGCGTGTGTTACAATACTAAGTACGGGGATATATGTATATATATATATATATATAATATCAAAACCCTAAAGCCTATCAGGTTACTTGGCCCATAAGTAATGTCCACATCAAATCTTCTAGATTTACAACACTCTCCCTTGAATATTACGACATGACGTCCATGTCTCGTCAAAAACTCCATAGACTAGGTTGCCAGAATAAAATATTCGACTGGGGAAAGAGTACAACTGTTGATCTTCCGGATCCAATCTTTAGGATTGTTTCGATGTTGTTACTCCCCCTGAAGACAACAACTTTCTAAGTCTTCACATCCAAATACCATAAACATACTTTTCAAAAGTAGATGTAGGCAGGGACTTAGTGAACATATCTGCTGGATTGCCACTAGATCGCACCTATTGTATGGTAATTTCGTCACTCTTATGGAGTTCGTATGGGAAGAAGAATTTCGGGAAAATATATTTCATTAAGTTCCTCTTAACGTACCAGTTGTTCATTTGTGCAACACAAATTGCATTGTCTTCATCGATGATAGTGGGGAATGTATTGTTTAATGGATCTAAATGAGATCACAGTATCATCACAAAGAAAATATAACCAGTCTAAGATATCATAGAATGTGTTTAACACAATTCCAATATCTCCTTGTAGGAGAAGCGCTAAATCTCGCAAGCAAATTTACCACAAATGCGATGTCCGGACTGGTGCAGTTTGCGAGATAAAGTATGCACCAAATAGCGCTTAGATAAAGAACTTCCGGTCCTAGGATATCCACTGTATCTTCTTTGGGCCTAAATGAGATCTTATCCACTTCAAGGGATCGAAATACCATAGGTGTACTAAGTGGATGAGATTTATCCATGTAAGATCTCTCAAATACCTTTTTCAAGTAGGTTGACTGGTGTATAAAATTCAATCGTCCTTCAGGGAGATATCATATTCATTTTTTTGTTAGGGAAATGCTCGAATTAATTTTCCTTCCGGGAAATACTTAAATTTAATTTTCCTTCAGGGAAATACTTTAATTAATTTTCCTTCAGGGAAATACTAAAATTTTATTTTCCTTCAAGGAAATACTTAAATTTTATTTTCCTATTGGTCCCGAAACGAGTACAAAGGTGTATGGGGGGAATACACCTGAGGTTACAAATTTAAACTTCTAAAAACTTATCAGGTTACTTAAGACAGTAACTCGTCAGTGGACTTGAAGTCTGCTGAGAATTACTTGTGAAAGCTTACTGAGATAATACCTCCACTGAAAGCTCAAGACTTTCAGTTGAATTACTATCTAATTAGCTTTCAGATGAGGATTGGTGAGCCCTTAAGAAAACTCGTTTTACTTTGATAAACTTTGAGTGAATAACACACACTTGGGAAATAGCAGAATGTAAGTACACAAGATATAAAGTGGTTCAGAGATGAATCTCCTACGTCCACTGTCCTGATTCAACAGGAGAATTCCTTTCACTTGGAATTCCTTGTGTTATAGTGCCAAGGTGCACTAATCAATTAATCTTCTCTTAGGATGATTGATCACTAGGATAATTCCAGGTCCTAGTTCCCAAAACAAACCAGCTTTCAGACTGATACAAGCAATCAGCTTACTAATACCGCTTAACACTAACTCTCAACCTAACAACTGAGTAGGGTTTGGTTCCAACTGTTGTGAGATAATCCTTACAATTTGGCTCAAGGCTTAGGATGGATTATCTCTTTCTAAGTTTTGGATATAACTTTAAGCTCAATTACAGAAGGCTTGGTATGCTCTCTACAGATATGAAACACTTGGGAAACAGAGGTAATTTCGAGTGCTTCTTAGTAGGTTATGAATGTAGAGATAGCTTTGATCTTGTGAGTGTTCCGTGCGTAGAAATGAGCACGTCCTTCTATATTTATAGACCTTCTTGAAAATCTTCCCGTTGGATTTTGAATCTTCTCAAGAAAGTCTTCTTGTATCTGATTGGTTCAAACGACTCTATTTGAAGCTTTAAGTCTTGTCAAGAAGCAGCTGAAAGACCCTGCCTGTTCACCAACTTTCTGTAGAATGCTAGGGAAAGACTTTTGGTACTTGTCAGTCAGGGACATGTCGGCTGTCAGTAGAGTACACCTACGTGTCATCTTCTTATTGGGCCGTTCAGTCTGCTTGCTCAGAATCCTGTCTTGCTTTAAGGTGGAACTCCTCTGAGAGAATATTTTTATTCCTTCATTTATTGTAAGATTCACTGAAATTCGTTTTGCCTTGTTCCAACCAGATAAACTAACAGCTTTTAATGTGTTTAGCTTTGAATGTCATTGTTAGTTTACATCACTGGACCTTGGTCCTCTCCTGATGGTTTTAGTCTTAGTGAGAATGCACTTAGAAAACATTCAAGACTTAGACTAATTTTCAGATCACTTGTCTTCAGCGGACTTCGATTTTAGCGGACTTTATTCTTCAATACACTCTAGAAATTTTATAACTGCACTCCAGTTCCTTAACATTTGAACTGTTATAACTAAACTCTAACTCTACTGTATACTTTACTTACAAATAACTTAGGAGGAACTTTTTGGCATCTTAATCAAAACTTAAGTCTATACAATTTCCCAACATTTCCTTCAGGGAAATTCTTAAATCAGTAAGTCGAAACTATACTTGGTTTTGTCCAAGATTTTCATTTCTAATTCAGCTTTCAAGATTGATCTGACTTTTTCAATCTCTTTGCATGTTCCGATTATGTTTATGCCATCAACATAGACGGAGATGATGCAAGAACCACTTTGCGATTTCTTTATAAATACACAAGGGAAAGCTTCATTGTTTGTATATTCCTTCTTCAGGAGGAATTCACTAAGTCGATCGTACCATATTTGATCCGACTGTTTTTTGATCATGTAATGACCTTCGCAGTTTTGTATACATTCTGCGGTTTCATCATTCATCTTCTGGGAATCTTAAATCCATCAGGGATATAAATATTGACATATAATAACCATATAAAATATGCAGTTTGCAAGGTCCATTAACTGCATTTTATTTTAGCTGCCAGAGATTAGCGGAACTTTGTTTGTTCATACCAGGAGAATATGTTTGATCACAAACAATCATGGGTCTCTGTGAAAACCAGGGATTTTTGCGAAAATCCTAAAGCTATTAATCTCGCTCACCACCTTATTTTGGTTTTCGTGTAAACACTCATTATCCAACAGGGATAACTCTACGAGTGTACGTACGATAGAACCAAACTTTATTTTTAGCGAGTTTAGTTCTGCCACACCTTTGCTTCTTCATTATTGCACCCAAATAAAAGTGCTTCAGGCACTGGATCCGGATTTTAGAAAGAGCAATTGTGGACACAGATATGTTGTCGACAATAAATTTATATTATTTCTCCTGTATTCATTTATTGATCTCATATTAACCAGATTCACATCATTTCCCTTATGTATTTGATCTGGTCGTTCCGCAATCCTAGAATTAGATCATTTTGTGCACGTGCTTTGTTACTAGGATTCTTCATCTTCAGGACGAATCTCTTTTGGAGATTTCAAGTCTTCTGGACATATCTCTTATGAAGATTTCAAGTCTTTTGGACGTATCTTTTCTAGAGATTTCAAGTTTGACTGACCAATTTTGCAAGATTTCATTCTAGGTGTGTATGTTTCTTTTATAGGTCCTTTACACTTCTGGCGTGTGGGGGCATGTATACTCATTTTCATTGGGACCTCTACACCTTTGTGGTCAGTAAACGCATCTGGCAGATTACTTGCTATGTATTGCAAGTTACTTATCTTTTGAACTTCAAGTTCAGTTTAACTAGTGCATGAGTCTAAATATCAAAGACTTTTTTCCTTCAGTGAAATTTCTTGGTCTTTTTCCTTCGTGGAAATTATCTCGATTTGTTTCCTTCAAGGAAACTTCTCGGCATTATTTTAATTTTTAGATTCTAATCTCCCCCTAATGCCGAGAATAGACTCTTTATCAATTATGCAGTCAGCCAACATGGATGTTAACGTGTTGTGGTGGTACGCGTACTGCACAATAGAATGTTCGTAGATGGGATATGTCATTTTCTGCGCACTAGTTGTAGAGGGGACTACTAATGATATGCAGTGGGTCGGATTTAAATTCGAGTAGTTACATTTAAATTTGCCACCCCTAACATGTAGCTAAGTTGGAATTTTTGCAATAATGATCTAGCGATTAGTTTGATGCATTATATTAGTGACTCACCTAGACCATTATGGTGTGGACGTAAGGAACTTAATGTTTCACTTTAATTTCCCAATGCCATATAATTAACATTGAATGCTGTCAATGGAAGCTCACTGACATTATCCATTCGAATTAATTTTATTTGATAATTTGTGAAATAAAAACTAAGCTCAATTATTTTTTCCATAGGCTTGGCAAAAGCGTGATTGCGGGTGGATAATGAGCATGCATAGGTCCACCGTGGGAAAGCATTAATTATGGTCATTAACTATCAAAATGGTCCCTATACTAGGATAATCAGTCCACAAATATCTCAATGAAACCATTCTAAAAATGGGAGATTTAATTTCAACTTTAATACGATTCAGTCGTACTCTAAGTTCACCCTTTGTACATGCCATATAAATTTATTTACGAAAGAGTTTGACATGTTATAGTCAATGAACTTAGACAAAATCCGACATATCACATTATTATTTTAGATTGACTAACCGCTCATGCTATAATATGTATGAATCTAAATTGGATTTTAAGACTAGATCTATAACTCTTCAGGAGGTTGGATTTTGTTACTGAGGTCTTCCATGCTTCAGACGTGTTTTAGAGTCATTAACATGTAATATTTTGTCCTTCAGGGACATCAATTTTTAACCAGGGATTTTCTATATAAAAATGTGATTCAGTAACTCTGCTGGAGTTGTTAAAGATATCCGGTAATTGAGTAGTAATTTTTTGCAAATATTAATTATGACAAAGCATATAATAATAACATGCATAAAAAATCACAAAATAATGACACTATGTATCTTGACAAGTTATAGTCTTTGATGTCATATCACTAACAATGTCCATGTTTGCTTCAGACAAACTGGTATGATGAGATTCGCTTGGGGAATACTCGATCTCGACCACCTCAACAATTATTTGACATCAACCATAATTTTCATTTATCGATATTTTCTACTACCGATTTTATTCATTTTTGTATCGATGAATATAATCTTTCAAAACGATGAGTTCTTTTGAATAAGATATTCGTTGATGAATACAATCCTTCAGGGATTTTTCATAAACAGTTGATATCTTATTGAGATGGTATCAGAGAATTTAATCGGTGCATTTGCCTTCTGGGCAAAGATGGGGGCAAAATTTTATTATATTTGTCCCAAATGAAGCAAGACTAATCTCAATGCCCAAGTCAAGATACTAATAATGTCCAAATATGTAAATCACTCTTTGTCTCCAAAATCTTTGAGCTCTAAGCTCAAAAGATCATCGTTGTCTATGTCAAACCTGCTTCACGCAGTCTGGCATGGTGAGATTCACTCTGAGGGGCCTTGCCCTTGTATCTTTCGATAAGCCTCAACCAAGTGTTTGGCGTTACGAATTTCCACCCTTCCACGCTTATGCCCACTCAGGCTCCCTTGAGTTATAGCATGTGCTTCGGGCACTACTTGTGAGCCACACGGTCTAGCATTATGATTTCTCATCAGGAGTTGGTTATGTTTTTCTGTCACTAAAAGTGCAGAAATTGGCTTTGAGTGAGAGGTGTGCTGCTGCTGCTGGACTACAAGCTTACTAGCATGGAATCTTGATAAGATTTTTTTTATCAACTCGGCCTCAGTAATTTGCTGCTGGCATAATTTTAACTGAGATACAATACAATACAAGGTAGAATTGTACTTCATTATAGATTTAAATCTTGAAAAATGAAGATTAAGCCAATTGTATTGTACCCGAGGGATTATATCGTTTTGTTGATAGAAACAATCCTTTCGGGATGTCCATAAAATACTAGGGTCTGTCTCAGTAAGTTACTCATATTTCAAGTCCTAATTTAGGTGGTACCTGAGATAAATCAACGATTTTGCCTTCTGGGCATTAGTGAATTTGGGATCATGGATAATGACTCCGCTTAATTAGGATGAGGCTAGTTGAATCTCAACATCTATGACCCATGTCACATAGTTATTACCATCGAGAGAAAGCTCAGTAAATTCTCGCTCATTAATGCCAAGCATTTCACTACGTTTTTAAATGGACATGATAAGACATACAATTTAAATTTTTATTAACAAAGGAGAAAGATGATTTAATTTACATGCTCTATCAAAAAATAGTAAATATTGGGTGCCGTCTACCCAAACATGATTCACGGTCCGAAAATACTGGGTGCCGCCTACCTAGACAATATATGCGGACTATAACTAATAATGTAAATTTAATTCACATAAATAATTATACAAGTAAGAGCAACTATTCAAGTTCAATTTTTAGTCAATGCCCATGTTTGCTTCAGGCAAACCTGTATATGAAAATTTTGGGCATTGTTTGTGAATTAAATTAGCAGCAAAGATAATAATAAGCACACAAGAATTTTCACATAAATCCTAATTTCTACAGCAAATAATTCACAAGCATATGTTGCAGCAAACAGTGCTAATTACTGAAAATATAAACAAAAGATTTAAGCCTTTTACCAGAGCGGAACCCTACGATAAGAGTTCCTAAACACCAAATGGTGGACTCGAAGACTTATCTCGTGTTGAGTGCAAATTCAATATGGGGACAGTTCCATCGACTTTAGGCACATCTCAACTGATATCACAAAAGATTCTTCCAGAATGTATTCAATCCCATGATATATCTCATGTTGAGCAAATAATATATATTAGCGATCAATATATTAATTACTCAAGAGAGCAAATAATATATATTAACTTTAAGCTGTAATATATTTAACGTAGCTGCGCTAATATAATATATTTCCCAGCGATTATGCGAACAAAAATAAAATCACAACTAACGAGATAAGATTTGAAATCAAATCGTTCACCGTGGAGGTAGGATAGGTAATATTCTGATAATAATTATCTCCGCGGAACCTATCGAAATCTATAAACACGAATAATCCCGGGAACGCATCCCAATATCATCAAAATCAAGCAGATGAGCAGCAACCATGATCCATTGTTTTTGTTAAGCGCTCTTGGCGGCCCGACCGGTTCGGTCTTTTATGGCGGATGATTGTTTGACGGAGTTAGAAAGTAATCGAAGTGGCGGACGATGGACCATGGCTGCTATTGTGGACTAGTTGTTGCTGTTTTGCTGATGTAGAAAACGAGAGATTAGACTTTGGTTTTCCGGTGGCAGCACCAGTCATCCCTCATCGAGGTGGCGGCTCACGGGAACGAATCAACGTTCATCTCTTTGCGCCGTGAGAAACCATGTCCGCCAGAATATTCGCAAACAATTTGGAGATGTGCATGAAACAACAGTAAATTCAGAGTGTTAAATTTGGGAGTATGTTAAACTTAATAAAATATTAATTAATATTTAAGACGATAACAACTGTAAACTACATTCAAATAAAAAAAACTATTAATAAAAAATGGTTGACGCTAATTTCTTGGGGCTGACGCTAATTGAAACCATGTCCGCTCCCGGATTTTATCCTGATTCCCTCGTCCAATATTTTCCTATTTATGTAGAGACTCGTGTTGATAACTTGTTGTAAAATAAAGAGCGCAAATAGCAACACCAATTTGTTTACCTAGTTCGTCATGAATGATTACATCTGGTGGTGTTTACCCAATTCGTCATGAATGACTACATCTGGGGGCATACCAAGCCAGAACTTTTTCACTATATTATCTGTGTATTTACATGTGTGTGTTACAATACTGAGTACGGGGATATATATATATATATATTATCAAAATCCTAAAGCCTATCACATTACTTGGCCTATAAGTAATGTCCACATCAAATCTTGTAGCAAAAAGCGAACCCCTCGCCCCCAGGGCCCCCACCCCCTGGCCCGACAGGATTGGGTGGAGGAGGTAAATTATGGTGACTCAGCGGCCCATTAGGTGGGAGGACCAGTGCCTGGTGCCCACAAGGAGCTATCCCCCACATTGGAGTGATAAAACTCCCACACTGCGGCTGTCAGGGCTCGATCATGCGTCCTTGTAGCAATCTGCCACCCAGGAACCAGATGAGCTACGCCCATGCGGGCAAAATCTTCTAGATTTACAACACAATTTACCCAATACCCTCTTCTACAGGGAAAGAGTATGAATTCGTCAAAGTCATTGTTAATTTATATTTATAAGTCAACTTCCTTAAAAATTATTTAAGAAATCGTTTATCAACCAACCTTATTGTTAGGAGATCGAATCAATCTTATATAATATTCTACGATATTATTGTTGGATTTTATTAAAACGAACATCATGGTCGATGCAACGGAAGATAAAGAGTCACCAACAACAAATCTGATACATAGTTGCATAACATAAAATACGAAAGATCCCTTAACTATGGTATCCACGCAATCCCCGTCTACAAACTCGCAATTATTTGCTAATGTGGAATTTCTAGTGGAATTCGCTAGGAGAATTCAATACTAGATATCTATAGAGAAATCACTTTTTGAAATAATGTCTCCGAGTCTCCAGATTAAGATATATAGTAAAGGGTTGTCTCAAAATTAGATAATTACTAACAGACGTTTGTTGGGACAATGTCAGTTTTGATTAGATCCCAAAGACCCAGAAAAGATGACTTGCCTAAGTGTTGTAATAGTTAGGATAGTCTTGATTAGGTTTGTAAGTTAGTTTATTTTACATTTCACAGGTACACAATGAGAGGAGTACTCATTATTGGCAATCAAGACTGAAGCCTGAAGACACAAGAGCATCATCCCGAACTTATGGCAGTTCATCTAAGCTGACTGAGTAAGTGTCAGGATGTAGAGCATGAGCCTGAGATTATTGCTAAACTCAGTCTGAAGGGAACATGATCATACTGAGTATTTGGGAAAAGACTTGGAGTAGGATCCAAGCAAGTCAAAAGGAATGTCAGCGCTGGAAAACGTACGTAGATGAGGACAAATATGAACTCAGTAAAGACAAGACTGAACTGAAGAATGAGTTCTGACATTCTCACCTACCTGATTACGTGGACCAATCAGAGCGCACCAAGTCATGTACGGACACTGACCTGAACCTGACATCCCTGCACAGTTCAACGGGCATGCATTTAATGCATTTACCAAATACATGCAAGGACGGATGTTGCATGGAGATTATGTCCGTTGAAGAATCTTACAACAAATCCAACTTTGAAAACTATCCGTTGGAAGAGACAGCCAACTTTGAAAACTATCCGTGAAAGGGAACAGTCAGGCTCTCCTAGAGCTTCTGACTTAGCTCAGGTAAGGGAGACTCTCGAATCTGCTGAACTCCTCCAGCCTGAACTTCCCAACCCCCAACTGCCTCTGAACCTACATCCAACCCTGAACCATCTCTAAATCCCACTGAACCCACCGAGCCCAAATACCAACCAATCCCAACCCGAGTCAGAGCCAAATACTTCCAACACCATTGAGCCTGTCACTGAGCCCACCTTACCCAATCCTGAGGATTTTCCAATTTCATCCAAGGATCCGAAGGAAACCGACCCTGACCTCGATCTGATCATCGAAGAGGAAGGAGAATATGACGATAGTGAAGATATTACATCCCTTCTCTTCATGAGCTCCATTAAAGAGAGGGCGGAGAACTGGGTTGTTCGGAGTTTTCCATCTCTGAACAACTATCCAATGCTCAGGGAGCATGTAGTGGATCTAAAGGTCTGGCTGGAGTACAAGCATGCCAATATGGTGGAGCAGCGGATGCTGGTTAAGCTCAAGGGCTGGGATTTCTGGGTTGGAGAAGAATCTCGTATGACCAACTTCTTTGGTATATCTAGCTACCTGGAGCTGCTAGAGATGGAGGCGATCAGGCAGCTAGTGACTAGGATGATAGCCATGCGCAGAGAGAAATCAAAGTTTTTGGACACTTCTAAAAAGGATGACAAAGATGATGATGATGATGATGATGATGATGATGATGATGATGATGATGATGATGATGATGATGATGATGATGAAAGAGACAATGGCCCTGATGGTGGCCAGGCTGGTGGAGCTGATGAGAACTTGGTGAGTGAAACTGCCAAGGAGGCGGATGAGATGCGCTCTGAGAATGAAGCTCAGGGGGAAGGTGATAAGGAGGCTGGTGCCAAGGGTGGACCAGTTGTTGAGGTTGTTTTGAACAGCTCAACTGCCAATGATACATCAGTCGATGACGAGACTCCCTGCCCTGAGACAAAGGAGGATGATGTAGAGGCATCCAAGGTGACTCCTAGTTCTGAGGGGCAAGTTCCCGAAGTTTGATCTGGCTTAGTTGAGTCTGAGCAGGTGGTTATGACCACTCAACAACTGCCTTCAGTGCACCCTGAAGAGGGGACTGAAGTTGCAGGGGTTGACAAGGGAGATCAGCCACTGACTGACGGAGCTGAGGATGAAGTGGTCATCACAGGAACTCAGCACGACAACTTCACCAGCATCATCCAAGTCAAACAAGAAAAGACTTCTAAGAATCTCGCTGAGCTTCAACAAGAAATTGTTTTACTCAAGGCTGAGGCCGAGGATAAGAAGAAGGGGATTCAGAAGCAGCTAAGATGGGTGAAGTCTGCCATCAAGACGGTTGCCACCTCTGAGGTCAAGAGCCTGAAGAAATTGATGGTGTCAACTATCAAATCCGTCAAGTCAGAGAGGAAGACGGTGAAGAAGCTGTTTGCCAACTCCTTGACTCAACTGAGGGAAGAACACGATGAAAGGATACGCAAGGCTGTAGAGCACTTAGCTAGTCAGGCTACTGAATTATTTTCTCAGGTCCTGAACGACTCAGTAGCCAAGATGACACTCTAGTCAGCGAAGGTGGCTCAGGAGTCTAATAAGATTGCATCGGAGATGAAGAGAATCATGGAAGAGTCAGGAAGGATTGCTGCGAAGCTGACTAACACTGAGCAAAACTTGGTCTCTGCTATGGAGAAGTTTGAAACAAAGATCGAGACTAGTGTTGCGAATGTGGCATATGCGGGATCCAGAATTGCTTCAAGAGTCGATCTCATGAAGGAGCAACTGTCGAAAGTTCAGTCCCTTGCAACATTCGTTGTCAATGCAAGGGAATATGCTATTGAGAAGGCCGCTCCTAAACCTCTTCCCCCTCCCAAAGATGATGCCAAAAGGGGGGAAATGACTAAGAAAAGTTCCGCTCCTGAGCAATTTCAAGGACCTAAGAACGAGGTCACTCTGAGGACTCCCCGCAAGTCAGCCAGATTGGAGGCAACGGTAAAGGCTAATGAACCTTCAATGCAGGTTCCTCAACTCCATCTATTCCAGAGGCTTCAAAACGCTCGCCCTAAGTACAAGGAAGAACCCAATCACTTATGATACCGACAAAGTGGTTGGGTTGTGCAAAGAAGCATGGGGATCTGCCCCTGAGAAAACTGAAGCTCAGCATCGAGCTGAAATATCCCTGGAGGAGAAGCAACGGATCCTAGAAAAGAAAGTTGAGAAGCTCACTGACGTGACTGAGATGCAACAAAGAGAGTTAGATGATGCATTGGTCAGCATGCTGAGAAGGAAGAAATAGAAGCCTGAGCCCAGAAAGTATAGGAAGTAGCCAACGGCAAAAAAGTCAAGATTACTTCAAGTACAGAAGCTTGAGGAGCCAATTGAGAAGATCGTACTCATTGATGACTTCATCTCTGAGAAGCTGAAGGAGTTTTGGCTGGATGCAAGGGACGAGTTCATCAGGCTATGGTACATTGTGAAGAAGTGGGGCGACACTGAAGACATTGATGCCCACTTCATCGACTTCATGTCTGACAACCACCCTGAACTTTTAAAAGGAATCCTAGAGGAGGCTGACACTGTCAAAGTTCAAAACAAAGCCCCCGAGTTCCTCACTCGTCCACCACCACTTCTCCCTGGAAATGTTGGCTATGGATCGAAGGCTATTAAGATTGCCAAGGCTTAAGGGTACCTGAATCAACTGGATAGACTTGACGAGATGAAGAACAGAGTCTACAATGGCTATGGACTTCGACCTGAGATGAGAAAGATCTAGTTGTACCCAGAACTTTTGTAATAGATAGGATGCATTATACTCATGATCATAATCATCAATGAAATCTATTACTTTGCCCACAGACAAAAACTCATTGTCTTTTTGGGTGTTATTTAATTTTTGTACTTATCAAGAACTGCTCTAACACTGACTTTATCTTATAGATTAGGACTTGTTTCCTCTAAGTGTTTTTTAGGATCTTTTCAGTGTTTTGACATCATAAAAAATGGGGAAATTGTTGGGACAATGTCAGTTTTGATTAGATCTCAAAGACCCTGAAAAGATGACTTGCCTAAGTGTTGTAATAGTCAGGCTAGTCTTGGTTAGGTTTGTAAGTTAGTTTATTTTACATTTCACAGGTACACAATGAGAGGAGTACTCATTGTTGGCAATCAAGACTGAAGCCTGAAGACACAAGAGCATCATCCTGAACTTATGGCAGTTCATCTAAGCTGACTGAGTAAGTATCAGGATGAAGAGCATGATCCTGAGAATATTGCTAAACTCAGCCTGAAGGGAACATGATCATACTGAGTATTTGGGAAAAGACTTGGAGTAGGATTCAAGCAAGTCAAAAGGAATGTCAGCGCTGGAAAATGTACGTAGATGAGGACAAACCTGAACTCAGTAAAGACAAGACTGAACTGAAGAATGAGTTCTGACATTCTCACCTACCTGATTACGTGGACCAATCAGAGCGCGTCAAGTCATGTACGAACACTGACCTGAACCTAACATCCCTGCACAATTCAACGGGCATACATTTAATACATTTACCAAATACATGCAAATGCGGCTGCTGCATGGAGAATATGTTCGTTGAAGAATCCTACAACAACGTTAAAACCCATAATTATCTTAATAAAAAAATCCAACATTAAATAGATTCTTTGGTGTATATATATATATATATATAATATAGCTAATATATTATTATGATATAATTAATATATCATCTTATTTAATTAAATATTAATAATTTTATCTAATAGAATTATTATATTTCTCTATAAATTAAATAATATGACCAAATTAAATATTTAACGTATTAAACTTTATTTCATAAATATGGATTACTTGTTGTTTGACCCATAGGTTCTCATATGTCAAGTGATTAGTCAAGTTAATGGTTTTAGTCGAACCTAAGACAATGAACCATACAATCTCAACGTATGTTGCGAGGAAATGACAACAACCTGTAATGTGAAGTTTATAGTGGTATAGTCCTTTCATTCACGTATACTCAGATTAAGTCTATAACACGATGGTGTGTCTACTCAAATAACTTAACAACGTTATCTCATTATACTAATTGATCATGTTGCCATAATTAAACACCATTTCAAATGCGACGTACATTAGCCAATGACAAACGATCCAATTAGTTAAAAAGAAGACGAGTATTCTCTCCAAATCAATTTGAGGAATGAATCATATTCTTAGTTCAATTACTATGCACATGTACTTCGTGATGTGTCCAACACATGACATATCTACCCTGTTCGGAGTATAAACGTCGGTCATGGTTTAAGCCCATCACTCCATACATGTCGTGCGTATTGGCCTCAAGTTAGAGGACTATTATACTACACCAAAAACTGATATTCATGTAGACACGTAAATAGAATACACCAAATGACTTCTCGGTTGGGTATGTCAATACTCTCTAAAAGTATTTGTACATCTACGATGAGATACCTAGTATCTCGTACTTGTAAGAATCACTATATTCTTTAATGGTACTGATGCAGATCATGCACCAATCTCAATCGCATCATCGACATCCCATCCACGATGATCATTAATTGTGGCTACTTTAAGAACAATGTCATAGTCATCTGAGTCTCAATATTCTCAATGATGACATTAGTTCACGGGAACACACACACACACACACATATATATATATATGTGAATGCAAACAATCAAACATAATATTCTATTAGTGTACTACCGAATATTATTGATTGAATCAATAATACAAAAATAATTGAATATGATCAAGTATAATGTTCTCACAACGATTGTTTCTAGGACATATATACTACTCCCTCTGTCCCAGGATTACTTGCACACTTCTATTTGTCATCCGTTGTAAATAGAGTTGTATTAATACATTGTATTTTTTTTATATAAAATATACTATTTGCAACGGTAAAGATCAACATTAAAAGTATTATATTTATATAAAAAATATTGAACGTAATTCTATATACAACACTATTAGGGTCTGTTTGGTTAGGAATGGTGGTGGATGAGATGGGGATGGAGATGGGAAAAGAGTGATGGGGGTAATCCAATGAATAGTAAATCTGTGTTTGGTTAGGGATGGAGAAATATAGTTGGATGTAACTTTATGTCAAATCAAAATTGATGTAGAAATATTTTATTATTGTTAGTTAGTGAGATAATGATTGGATGAGAGAAAAGTAGGAGATTTGATAAGAAAAGGTATGAGAGAGAATGAATGTGTAAGAAAAAGTAGGATAGAGAATGAATAAATATGGAAAAAGTATGAGAGAAGATGAATGAGTGGGTTAAAGTGATGTGATTATATAAAATATAATTAAAATAGGTGTGTAGGTATATAATAGGGATGAATACAATGTGATGTGTCCATCCAAAATCGGATGGGATGGGGGATGGCCTCATCCCTAACCAAACACTACCTAAGTGAAAGACATAATATACAGGTGTCCAAGTAATCTTGGGATGGAGGGAGTAACAATTATAAGTAAAAAATAAAAGTTTTAAAAACTTGTTAACAAGGGTGGACAAAGTTGAAGATTAAAAAAGACACTGATCTTAGGGGACGCTTGATTAACGACTCTTCAATGGTAATGGGAATGAGATTGAAATTAGTGTAATTAGCATGATTCATGAGAACAAAATCATCACCTCTCCTCCTAAATAAGGTAATCAATACTCCATTTTGATTACCATATTCTCTTCCTACAATCCTCCTACTCAATCATTCCCCTATTCCTCCACCAACAACCATTTGTTGTCAACTTCTATTCCAAAATTGGGGCATGACACTAGCTATGGTGTTACCATTGGAACATTTATTCCCCTAAAATGTCATTTTTCTTATGAGGGCATAGATGGAAATAAATTTTCATTCCCATTGGCATTGAAGAATTGCTAACCAAGCGCCCCCTTAAAAGATAGCCCACTACTAACACAAGTATGCCATGAGAATCGCGACAAAGAAGAAGAAATTCGGCTATTTTAGGATGACAAAACATAAAAAATCTGGCAAAAATAGAGCCGGAATCGATTCGCCACATTGACTTGAGGCAAAAACAAGAAAAAAAATAGAAAAAATAAAAGATATGAATTATATTTTTTTGTATTGCCAAATAATCTCAACAAACTCTACTGGTTCTACGACAACAGGTAAGATTACTATATGTTCATAGTATAACATATACACACACAACACTAGAATATCCATAAAATCCCAGGAGCACAAATTAAAAAAATGTGTTACTTGTTAAAGATATGTGTGTTACTACATAAACTAAAATATTGTTACTATTTTGTAAGGGAAAATGTGTTAGTTGTTGAAGAGATGTGTGTTAGTCTATGAGATAAACAATGTTACTATTTTATAAGGAATAAATGTGTTACATGTTGGATTACTCTATGTTACTATATGACCTAAATAAGGTGAGTTACGCAATAATTGTACAAATTAAAATCCAAGAACATATCAAGAATAGACCCAAAATGACAATCATCAAAATTCTCATCCAAGGGCAACTGGACATCTGGGCCGTCTTCAATATCATCATCCATCTTCTTTGTCGAGAAAAACCGCAAGGCAGAAAGTACTCATTGTTCTACAATATCATCATCAATTGGTGAATGATGGCGGTAGTTTGTCTTAGAGATGCATGCGGTGGTGAGAAAGGGCCCACCCATCATTGCCTTGGGATATCAAGTTTCAGAGACTAGTGGTGTGGAGTTCACTCGATTTGCCGTCATCGGAGATATATGGGTGGTGACGTGGCATTTTAGTGCCATTGCACTTGTTTCCTCAATTATGGGTGAAGCCAGGGAACCTTGAATTGTTGCCCACAACCTAAAAAATGTATCTTAATCAAACCCATACGGTGATCCTCAGGTAGTGAATCCAAACAAAAAAGTCTGCAAGCTCTTAGGATCCCAAAATTTTTGGAATGTTAATTCTCAGACTTTATTCCCACTGCGTGATGACATCATACAACCTCTTATTCTTGATTAACAATACTCAACTACTCCCGGAGCATACTTAATCTATAATCTATATAATAGAGCCAGGATTTCCATAGTTGGTTTTGGGCGCCATTTTACTACGGTCGTTGATCGTTTTTGCTCATCCTTTTGCCGATCGTTGGATCATTTTTTGTTTCTTATATGGTATGGTTTTAATGGTGGTCTTTATTCTGTTCCTCTATATTCTCACTCACATTAGTTCTTTTGGAATCTATCCTTCGATTGTGCATCTGTTTCATTTTTTTTATCTATATATATCTGCATCAAGTTTTCTAATGTTGCATCATCTGTCAGCCTCTGTTGGTATTAATCACATTATTTTGTTGCAGTTTCGATGAGGCGGTCGAGATTTGGAATGTATTTGGTTGTCCATGTTCGATCTATGTTATTAGGTTGTCCAGATGATTGTTGTTGTTTTGTTTTTTTTGTTTTTTCGGAGGTTTCTTTGTTGATTCCGTCTTCGTGGTCTATGGCAGTTATCGGAGGGTGTATATTTGGTGCTCGCGGTTTCGTTTAGATTAGACATGTACATGGTCATTCTGATCATCTTTTTGTAATTGAATTTAAATGTTGTATTCATGATTCATTTAGGATTGTTTGTTGTGTTTATGGATAGTTCCGTGTAGGTTATACGTTGGTAGATTTTGTTTGGACGATGGTTGATCGTGATGTTTGTGTCACATTTTTCTTTAGTAATACCAGTTAGTTGTGTTGGTGTTATGTTTTAGTTCAATCAATATTATTTGTATAATATTTCGTCGTATTTCTTGTGATAAATATTAATATAACATCCAACATCAATCTACCATCGTGTGATTGAATATTCGACGCATTTGAATTTATTTGTTTGATATAATTATTAAAATGCATCTTAGATTTTTGAATATTTATCAAACATATGCTTCAATATCAGATAATTTATTATAAATATTATCTTAAATATTTATTGATTTATTTGTTAAATTTCATCTTAATTGTAACAACCCAGCATCAATATAGCTCCATCTGCATGAATATCGGAATTGCATAAGATCATGTTAATTTATTTAGTGGTTTTTAACATTCCCATGATTGTAGGAACTAATTATCTAATTGATATGATTGATATAGTTTATGTGAATGTTTAATTATTTTAGTTATATTATATTACTCAATTATGTGGTTTTTATTCTAATAATGCATCGTATTAGTCTAGCTGTTACAGATGTTTTTTTTAATATCCAGGATTGTAGCTAATTAGTCACTTGATATTATTGATAATATTTTTTTGGGATATTGGTTATTTTAGTTGTAGATTATATGAATCAACCGTGATTTTTTTTCCTACTTCCGAAACATAATAATTTGTTGTTATAGAATTTTTTAAAATAAATATTTTCCTTGGGGTAATTGATACGTTTCAAATATAAATATTATTATTAATGTGTTTTGTTCGGGATCACTTGAATCTTTAATTATGTTGTATGACTCAATTCTGCATTTTTTTATTTCCAATTGCCGAATCATAATAATCTGATATTATATAATTTTGCCAACGTGATCGATTTTGTTCTAAGCCTCTGACAGGCAAAGAGCTGACATCTTGACTAAGCCTCTGGCTGAAGCAAGGTTTGTGGAACTGTCAGTGGAGTTAGGACTCTTAGATCCGGGAGAGCAGTCAGTGTAGGGTTCTAGGGGGAACTCAGGCCAGACTCGACTCAGCGAGGTATCAGGGTGCTACAATGTCTTCCTGACAGGTATGAGTTCTATCCTAACTCTTATGAATCCCAAGCGTCTCCCTGAGTCCTTCGTCCTGAAAATATTTATTAAATGCATTCTGTTTTCATTAAAAGCGCGCCTTTTCATATTTAAACCCACGCGCAATGGAGCATTTAATGCCTCAGTTACTTTTTCATATACGTGTCCATTTTATACGGAATATGACTGACGTAGGTAATTGATTAAAACTGAGATTAATCCTAGCCCTTCATTTCAAAACGTTTCGAATTCAGGAATTAATCTCAACCCCACGTCTGAGTAACTGACTTAGTCATATCAATCAAGAATGTCATTCGAGGTTTTTACGCAAACACAAAGCACATCTGCACACTGAGTTTTCTCTTGCTCAAGCAATCTCAGAATTTTCAAAAATCTCTCTTCTTCAAAATCAATGGCACTTCTTGATTCCAACTGGACAACCGACAAGATCGAGGATGTTGTCAACAACAAGCTAGTACACATGGAGCAAGTCATCTCCATGGAGGGTACCTGTCTTACAGTGGAGGAAATCAAACCGGTTTTTAAATGGATTTCCAAAGCTGGGTTGGAAACATACTTTACCACTCGCACTATCTCTGTGCTTCCAAGAACGGTCGTGGAAGCCTATCTCAACATGTTCTTACGGAGGGATGAACTCTTCAGGAAAGTGACCGCGCTCAAGCCGACGGGGGAGAAGGACGGCGACGGCGAACCTCTCTACAACTCAGAGGTGGTCACCATCGATATTTGGAGGGTGGTGAGAGAATTTTTTGGACTGCCATCCTCAGGCATCAACCCAAGGCTCTACAAGGAGAACTCGGAGGGAGAACTCCTGGGTAAATGGACCAAGGAGGGGTCGTCTGTGTTCAGGGCTCGTCAGAATAAGAACACTCTAAAGCCTGAATATAGAGCACTTGTGGACCTTATGTCCAAGATGGTGATGGGATCAACGGGATCTCATGAGCAGTTGAGCCTGCCCAAGTTGAGGCTGATGGGGGCTATCGTAGATGGCGTTGAAGCCAACTGGGAGCAGTTCTTTCTGGACCAACTTCATCAGGCTGGTCTGGACAAGCTGAAGAGGGATGAGGAGAAGAAGCACATCCCCATTGGTGCTATTCTGCCTTTCGAAACCAGACTCTCGGTCCTGATTGCTCATGCTTGCCATGGGTACACCTTCGACTTTGAGGATAGTCTCTCCTCGAAGAAGGTGATGTTTACCTCACGGAGCGATACCTACTCAGTGCTAGGGTTGACTGATCCCAATGCTAAGGCAAAGGGTCAGGCCAAAAAGCCAGATGGTAAGGCCAAGAAGGAGGCTACCAGTCTCATTGAAAGGGTAGATGACCTCTTTGAGAGGAGCAAGGAGGTGGAGGAGGATGTGGCGCCTGAGAAGGAGGTGGATCAACCTGCAGTGGAGGAGGCTGAGAAGAAGAAAAAGAAGGTAAGGGTTGTGCTGTCAGGGAAGAGCACTGCGTCTGGGACTGAGTCTGATCCCAAGAGAGCCGTATCTGAGGCTTAGGGAACTGACGATGACGTCAGGAAAGAGAGTGATCAGGGTGAGAGGCCCTTAAAGAGACTAAGGAGAGGGGTCAGAAAGTCTCCGGCTAAGAGCCTGCCGACACAGAGTGAGAGGGAGAAGTCAAGCTCTCCTGGAGCCTCTGACTTAGAGGAGGTGAGAAAATCTATCGAGACGGCTGAGTTGTTGCAGCCTGAGATAGTATCCCCTAAGTCACCCACACACCCTGAACCCCAAACTCAATCCATCCCTGATCCAACACCTCAACTCACCCAAACACCCCAAACCTCAGAGCCAAACATTCCAACTGAGTCAGTGCCATCAAACTCACCCACGAATGAGCCTGACCAGTCATCTGAGCCAAACCTTCCCGATCCCACAGATTTTCCCTCTTACCCCAACCCCAAGGATTGCCCTAAAACCTTCCAAACTGAAGAGGACGATTTCCTTGTAATTCAGGAGGAGGAGGAGCTGGATGAACATTTGATGGGTGGTGTGATTGAGAACACCCATAGGGGTAATGCCTCTGAATGGGCAGCTAAGTGCTGGCCCGGGCTAAATAGGTACATGGAGCTGCTGGCAAATGTGATTGAAGTGAAAGTTTGGTTGGAATTCAAACAATCAAATATGCAAGAGCAACATTTGCTGGTGGATGCTCGTGGCTGGGAGCACTGGGAAACTGAGGAAGCCAGGTTATGCTCTTTCTTTGGACTTACTAGCTGGCTTCAACTGCTCAACTTTGATAATCTGAAGGAGCTAGTAAACAGCATGATGTCCAAGAGCAAGGCTGACATCCTGTCCGAGGCTGAGGAGGATGAGGATGATGAAGCTGCTCAGGGTGGAGCAATGGAGAAAACCGTGGAGGAGACGGCAAGGGAAGTTGATGACATGGACTCTGAGCCTCAGGCTCAGGGGGGAGGTGAGAAGGACACTGGTGCCAAGGGTGGACCAGTGGCTGAGGATGTTTTGAACATCTCAACCGCCGATGAGACATCTGTCGATGAAGGGATTCCCTGCCCTGAGACAAGGGAGAAAGATGTTGAGGCATCTAAGGAGACTCCCAGTTCCGAGGGATAAGTTCCTAAGGTTCGAGATGGCATGGCTGAGCCTGAGCAGGCGGCCTTGACCACTCAACAACTGCCTTCAGTGCACCTTGAAGAGGGGACTGAGGATGCAGGGGCTGACAAGAGAAAACAGCCAATCACTGATGAGGCCGTTGATGAAGATGAAGATGTGATGATAACTGGGGTCGGCCGTGCTGAGTTTACGAGCATTGTGGAGGTCAAGAAGGAGAAAACCACTGAAAATCTAGCTGAACTTCAGGAGGAAGTAATGAGGCTACGAGCTGAAAAAGAAGAAGACTCCAAGGCCCTAGCGAAACACATCAGGTGGACGAAGTCAGCCTACAACACCCTTGCCAACAAGAAGCTGACTTTGTTGAAGAGAACGATGACTGACACGGCCAAGTCAGTGAGAAATGAGAGGAAGAGGACAAAGAAGATGCTAAGGCAAACCTTGAAGCAATTAGCTGAGAAGGATGAGCAAAGGAAGGAGGATCTCAATCAGGCTGTGGAGAAGCTTGCAGCTCAGGCTGGAGCACTATTCACTCAGGCCATTTCTGGCTCAGCCTCAAAGTTGGAGCTGGAGTCAGAACGAATTGCTCAGATTTCAAAGGATATTGCTGAGAGGCTGACTCAAGCAGATGAGCGATCCGCTCTGGTGGAGGAGAAGATCGAGAAGGCTGAACAAAGACTCCAACTCTCCATGGAGGTCTTTAAGAAGAAGGTGAACGCTACAATCAGTTCTGTTTCTTTTGCAGGAACTGGTATCTCGATGGGAGTTGAGTTATTGAAGGAGGGAATCAATGATGTTTATCTCGCTGATTGGAGCAGCACTATTCCTAATACTTGTTTTGTTGCTAAAAGATCTCTAGAGATCAGTTAGTTATGGCATAAAAGATTAAGTCATCTGAACATCAAGATTCTTAACAGAATTTCTAGACAGTCACTTGTTGAAGGTCTACCTAATGAAGTTTTTAGCAAAGATCATGTGTGCAAAGCTTGTCAGGAAGGAAAGCAAGTCAGAGCGTCATTCAAAGAGAAAGCTTCTCATTCCACTGACAGAATACTTCAGCTCTTGCACATGGATTTATTTGGTCCCATAACACCTGTGAGTATGAATGGTAGGAAATATACCCTTGTGGTTATTGATGATTATTATAGATATACTTGGGTTATTTTCTTGTTGAGTAAGAAGGAAACACAGGTGAAGCTTCCAGAGTTGCTCAGGAGACTCAGCAATGAGAAGAATCAGTCCATTACTAAGATCAGATCTGACAAGGGAATTAAATAGTGAATAGTAGGGCAGTGTACTTTTTAAGGATCAGGCTTATTGATTCAAGCCTGATAAACCGAATGCAATGAATAAACAAGTAATATAGCAAGCATGCACAATATCAAAGCAATAGGAACACAGGGAGTTTAACGTGGTTCAGAGACTCAAGCTCCTACGTCCACGGCCTGATTTAACAGGAAATTCACTCAAGGGATTCTTGTTTTTAACGTGCTAAGGTGCACCAAGACCAGCTAACCTCACTGATCTATACAACTCCACTTACTAACTCACTAACTGACTTACTCCCAACAAACCTAACTTAGGGTTTTGGTTTCAGTTTGGATTCCAACTAGGTTGAGATTATCCTTACAAGGCAAAGTTATGCTAAGGATTGGATAATCTCTCTAAGCTTAAGATAATGTTAGTTCGCTCTTGGAATACAGAATGACTCTCAATAACTAAGAAACACTTGGGAAATTTAGATGGTTTCGAGTGCTTCTTCTAAGGCTGAATGCTTTTGAATGCTTTGAGAGTTTGAGTAATTTCTGGCTTGGAAATTTCCCGTAACCTTAAATGGGTTCAAGGTCTTCTGTATTTATAGGTGATTTGAAAAACTATCCATTGGAGAGATAGCCTTTCTTGTCATCTATGTAGAGTGGCTTCAAACAGACATATCTTCATGCAGCAGCCGTCCTTGCATGGAATTAGGTAGTTGCATTAAATGCTTGCCCGTTGAAAATGCAGTCTGAAGTCAGTCTCCTTGTCAGGTTCCGTACGTGCGTGTTCTTCCCAGATTGGTCCACGTCATCAGGTTGGTGAGAATGTCAGAACTTATTCCTGAGCTTCAGGCTTGTCTTATTAAGTTCATTTTGTCTTGAGCTCACCGGTCTTGTCCTGACGCTGACATTCCTTTTGCATTGCTTGGCTCTACTCCAAGTCTTCCAAAAAACTCAGTTTCATCCTGTTCCCTTCAGGACTGAGTAGTAATGACCTCAGGGTCATACTCTTCATCACTGAGACTTACTCAGCCAGCTTAGGAGACTGCCATAAGTTCAGGATGGTAAAACCGTCTTCAGGCTCTAAGTCTTGATTGTCATCAGTAAGTGCTCCTCTTACTGAGTACCTGTGAAATGTAAAATGACTAAGTATAAACCTAACCAAGACTAGCCTGACAAAGACAACCAAAAGGCAAAATATCTTTTTAGGGGCTTTGGGATCTTAATCAAAACTGACAATGTCCCAACAACCAACGTGATCGATTGGAGGATTTTTTTTAAAGGGGGAATGACATATAGGTTCCTTTCATTAGGTTTTATTACCCTTTTGTTCTATAACTTTTAGAAAATACAATTAGGTTCCTTTTATGGCCCCACCATCTACTTACCCATCTCCCTTCCCCCTTACCCCCACCCCCCTCACTCGAAGAAAACCCTACCACCTTCTCCCATCCCCCGCCTTTTCGACTACCAAACGTACTCTGCTATTCGGCGCGGATGGGACATGCCCTTTCAATCAATAGTTCTCCTCTTTAGCACTCAATCTCTCTCTCCCCCATTCTGCACAATTCAAATTTTAGTTTCCACGTTTCTCTCGTCTGGTTCGAAACAAATTAGCTCATCTCAGAGTTGCATCGGTGGTCAAGATTTTTATTCCGAAGTTCATCCAAGAACTTCAACTCTGCGAAGGTGAGACGGAAATTGCCAAATTCTTAGGGTTTCTCTTGATTTTTGGTTTCTCTTGATTTTTTTTTTTTTTTGCTTCGATTAAACCAGAGTGATATGGCGCGAGATGAGGATGGGTACGATAAACCCACGGAAAAGAAAGAATAAGGATGAAGTTCAACGGAGGATTCAGACTAGAGGTCAGTGTAGAAATTGTTCAAATTTTTTAATATTTTTCCATGGATTGCGTACATGCATTATGAGATTATTATGCTTTTTGAAGTGGCGGATTTAAATTTGTTGTTGAAACGGCGAGTTTAAATTTAACATATATGTTTGTGTGATTTCTGTTACAATACAAAATTTGGGTGAGTGGTTGTGCGATTGGGGCTATTCAATGGCAGAGTAAGGAATGGTGTATTTTTTTTATGTTGAATGGGTATTGTACAATTTGTTTGTTCAGGAAAATGAATTGTCCGTAGTTTAGCACATTGAATCATTTTGGGTTTGTGGTGGGTTGTGATGTGTAGTTCATAAAAGGAATAGATGCAGATTTGTCATTGAATGAACCAAAGAGCTATGAAGGAAACTGATGTAATTCATTTTTTGGTCATTGACCTGTATAATTCATTTTTTTGGGGCACAAACTGATGTAATAATCTGTTTAATTTTGTATTCTTATTGAAGGAAGCACTAGCTCAAAGAGTGGGAAGGATAAGGATAAGTCTACGCATGTACATGATCATACGGAGATATATGAGAACAGAAATTATAATGGTAAATTGTATACATAGATTATTCTCAGATTGCACTACACAGCCTCCCATGCTACTCCCCTCCTACACCTCCCCCAAATAGAAAACTTACGCATTGTCGAATTTTTTAACAAAAAATATGGTTATAGATAGAGCTGAAAAATTAGATCATAAGAGACGCCGAGTGGGGGATCAACATTTCAGGATGAGCCCTTCTATATCTAGATCTGATGGTAATGTTTTCTTGTAAGTAATATTGATATCAATTTTGTAATTAAGGAAACTTATAATGACCAAAACATGGGCAGGGAAAAGGAATGAGAGAATGGAGGATGAGGCTGATCCTCGAAATAGAAAGGATAGGATGAAGAAGAAGGGAACTGGGGGAAAAGATCGTGGTGGCAGCGCATCTGTGTTGAAGCCCAATAACCCATTTGGTACATTTTTTCCCCCACTTTTTTTTTACCATATTAGCCAACTTAAATGTGCAGCATTTTAGATATAACAACTGGATTCTCTATATGGTTATGTTGTTAGGTGGTGTGGAAGTGGCAAAAAATGAGACTTATTATCGGTCAAACATGCGAACCGTAGTAAAAGAGATTAACAGACTGAAATTTTCAGAGAAACACATATTAGCGTTAAAACGGACACCATTCTGGTTTTTATTTGAATCTATTTACGTTAAGGATTTTGATTCTTTGTTAAAAAGATGTCGTAAGTATGAGGATGACATACAAATGATTATAAGGACTTACGATAGGAGAACTTGTAGTTTTGTGATTGGAAATGATTATCTAAAATTAGAAAGTTTAGATGTTGATCTAATCTTTGGGGTTACGGGTGGTTCTAGGAGAGTAAAAACAAAGACTGAGGGTCATCGTATAACAAATTGGGTAAGACGTTGTTTCAAAAACCAAATTCAAAAACATAATACCCATATTGTGTTGTACAAAGCCCAAATTCTAGATAGGCTTAAAGAGAGTTTAGTGAGTGAGAATGAGCACAGTGTAGAAGACACCGCGAGGCTGGTCCACTGTTATTTTTTGGCGTCTTTCCTTGCGCCAAATAAGAATGGAGTCATTGCTTGTTCACCCACATCTTGCTTGGAAGAATTTAGTGAAATATGCAGTTATGATTGGAGTGGTTACATTGTTGATTTACTGAAATCACAATTAAGTTCCAGTACAACAATGAAATCTGGTGGTTGCACAATGTTACTTCCGGTAAGACATCGTTGTTTAAAATAATATGCAATATTTCTTATGTTTTTGGATAAAAAGTTTTTTTTTTTTTGTTCAGTTTTGGCTGTGTGAACATACAAAAATGGTGGAGCCCATGGGGGAGTACTTTCCACGATACCTGAAATGGGATATGTATGATGTACACTATGCAATAGGAAGTGTTCGGTTGTCGTTAATGGGTGATGTATGTCCAAAAAATACTTTAATGTTCTTGGCGTTCTTTATTTATCTATTGTTTAGATTATGATAAAAAAAATTGTTAATGCTCGATCAATAGGTCTCTAGGATGGTTCTGTACAGAACACCAGAAGAGAAAGAGAGGATAAAGGTTATGGAGGACTTTAGGCAGGATGCGATGGGTAGAGAGCGCGCTATAGTCTTATTTGCTGGGGAAAGCAGTAGCAAGGAATCGAGTGATGCTGGAGGGGAACCAAAAAATTTTGATGATGATGATGGGGTAACCGGCGATGGGGCAGAGTCGTCCAAAGTTGCTGATCCAGTCGAAGATGGACTGGATTATATTAATTTGGGAGACATTAACTGGGTAGATGATTGTTTTCGTACACCTGTTGGGCAAAACCACCGCGCCACTTCAAACTTTACGAGTGACAGCAATACGGGGTCAGCCCCTCCTCAAAAGATTCATCTAAACACCCCAACTTTTAGTCTGGGGCTTACCCAACTGCCCGGTTCAGTAGATGATGCAAATCACACGATTAGTAGAGTGCTGTCTGAATTGGATGATGAAGGAAATGACGTGAAGAAAGTTGATGAAGGCGATCAAGTGTGTGATGGGTATGTCTAAATTGTTGATGGTGACGACAGTGGAAAAGTGGGACATGTAAAAGAAAGTTGCCCAACAGTCAACCAAGAGTTTGGTCTTTCCTCGGGCAAACCGATTTCTAGATGTGGCGATGGAGAAAGGGCAAATGGGAATGATTCTGAAGAGTTGCTTCGGTTGACAAATTTGATGGAGGTAGAACGGGTCAGGGCTGCTGGGGAGGTATTTGGTCTGAAAGAGAAGATAAAAGAGTTGCAGCTGGAGAACGAAGAATTGGAATAAAAGCTGGGGGAGATTATGGTCCCAACAGCAACCCAAGTGTATTCCAATCCAACAAACATGGCGTATATGGAGGCCATTGAGACGATCCATATACTGCGAAGGGAGAATGAAGAACTGGTTCGTAGAAATAAGTATATCCAACAGCAGCTCGATAAGGTTGTTGCAAGAGTAGATGAAGATAGATCAGGTGAAAAGACGCCGATAATTCAAGAGTCTCGCATACAAAACTATCCAACGCCTCGAGATCTTTCAAAGACGCTTATGATGATACCGGAGGGTGATGAGGTGGGTGAACAAGAAGAGAGGAACACTGATGCGGATGGGAAGAGAGAGTCAAAGTATCCATCGCCAAGCACTCTAGCAAAGCGGGTTAAGGCGAGGACATTGGATGATGACCGAAAAGTGGTTAATATCACGCCACAACTGCCTACCAAAGAGCTAGTGAAGTTTCATGAAGAAATTGTAGACGTGGACGAAGATGAGCAGAAACAGAAAAAAGATGCTCGGACAGTTAGAGAGAACAACAAATTCAAGTTTAAAAAATCGTGCTTGGCAGTGAAGCGTACAGATCCTGAAACAATAGGGGTTATCGAGTATCTATTGCATACCGAAGGCAAAGGGTACGGACTTCTATAATTATCTTGAATTGTTAAAATAAAAATCTATTGATTCCTAATTTTTTTTAATGATTCGAATGATTTGCTGGCAGTTATGTTGTTTGGGGGGGCGAGAGAATGTTTTTTGTGGTAACAATAGGGCGCATACTGGATATTCTTCATAATGAGAGGATATCGAATTGGGTAAGATGTTTCTATGTTGCGCAAAAACTAGAGATTATATAAATTAATGTAATGAATGGTGTGAGTTTGATGTAATGTTTTGATTGCCTCAGGTTATTGATGCTTGGTCAGACGTTATGCATGAGGTTTATAATGCGCACCATAAATCGTCAAGACACACAACGGTGTTCACTGCTTCTTGCTGGGTAATATGTCGAACTTCACAACTCCCAAAAACATATATTAGATCTGGGTTTTTTTTTAGAGTTTTGATTGATTTATTTAGATTATATTTTTTATACAGGGACTGATTGAGGATGGGAGCAAGATGAACGAAAAAGTGTTTAAAAGTTTGATTACAAATGTCTTGGATAATTGTCTAGATGAGGATGTATTGCTATTCCCTATACTAGCCGGGGGGTGTGATCGCAGAGCGGGAGGGGTTGGTGATCATTGGACTCTGCTGAAGCTTGACATGCGTAAGTTCAAATGGAGTTTCTATAACCCAATGAGACCGAGGGGGGATGCAGTGGTTCGGCACTATAACTCTTCAATGAAATTGGTGAGCTTTATGAAAACTGATGAAAATATATATAGTGATGTGGTGGATCAAAAAAATGTACTGATATATTCTTTTCAGGTCAATTATGTAGATGGTGAGCTCCGTAAACTGTACAAGAAATTTAGGTCCACACACAGCTTCTTGAAAAACCCTTTGGTCAAGCCCGTGTCTGAGCACTGTTTGCAGCAGACTGCCAGTTCAGTCGATTGTGGCGTTGTTGTCTGTTTCCTGATCGAAAATATTATGACACAGAAAAAAATGAAGAAGGGTGATTACAGCGAGGTTTCATCTGGGAATTATCGTGCAAAGATGGTTAAATGGTTTTTGGATCTTAAAAAAGGGCGGGTGTGAAACAGCCCAGTGCCCAGTGTTTTTGTGAAAATGTTGGGAGTTTAGTTTATTTTCAAAACTATGGCAGTGACCAAACAATCCTAGCTGTTTTGTAATATTATATTTTTGGGCATTTTAGTTAAGTGTGTTGTTTTGGATAATGTTAATATGGTAGTGTTTTGGCAGGGAAAACTCTGGGGGTGTGGGCTATTTTCCATTTACTATTTGATGGTTATTTGTATCACAGAAACTACTGATGAAAAGATTTGTTATTTTGATGGATATGAGTTGGATATCCATAATTTTTTATCCTACATGGTTATTTATAGAATCTCGAAAAAGATTTGCTATTTTTTTTATTTGCAAAAATTTGGAAAATGGCACATGTTCAAATTTCTGATTCAAATTTATAATTTGTTGTTTCTGAATAATTTTTATTCAGATTTTATAATAATAATAATTTATTCAGAATTTGAATTGAACTTTTTTTTTTCATCGGGGGCTGGCCCATATTCAACTGTCTGACCACATTTTTTTTAATTGTATCTGGCCCATATTAAAGGTGTGTGTGAGTTGAGTCCAGTGTATACCTGACCCATATTCAAATAAGGGCCATATTTTCATTCATTATTCAAAAATATTAAACCCCCCCCCCCAACATCTAAGACACATAAAAGACCATCTAAAAAAATGAGGCCCAAGAATTTGCAAGAATCTCGAAAATGGCCCATGTTCAAATTTCTGATTCAAATTTATAATTTGTGGTTTCTGATTAATTTTTATTCAGATTTAATAATAATAATAATTTATTCATAATTTGAATTGAACATTTTTTTTGCATCGGGGCCTGGCCCCATATTCAACTGTCTGACCAAATTTTTAATTGTATCTGGCCCATATTAAGGGTGTTTGTGTGTTAGGTCTAGGGTATACCTGGCCCATATTTAAATAATGGCCCATATGATTTTTTTTGCCCATGTTCAAATTTTTTATTCAAATTTATAATTTGTTGTTTAATAATAATAATTTATTCAGAATTTGAATTGAAACATTTTTTTGCATCGGGGGGCTGGCCACATTTTCACTGTACCTGGCCCATATTAAAGGGTGAGTGTGTTGGGCCTATATTGCATTATTCAAATAATGGCCATTTACAATATATTTATAAGATTGTGCAAAAAGTTTTATTCAGATTTACGGTGATTATTTTTTGTTTTCTCTCTTTTGACTTGGAGTGGTTCAATTTAATATACTTGGCCCATGCCCCTGACCCTATAATCACGATGTTCAAATTGGCCCATGCCCCTTGCACATCATCAATAAAAAAACTCGGCCCAATGGACCATGTTCAAAAAATTTATTCAGAATTTGAATTGAGCCTTTTTTTGGCATCGGGGACCTGGCCTGGCCACATTTTTATTGTACCTGGTCCATTTTAAGGGGTGAGTGAGTTGGGCCTAGAGTGCATTATTCGCATATTGGCCCAATAAAAAAATATATTTATAAGGTTATTCAAAAGTTTTATTCAGATTTATAATATTTTTTTGGTTTTTCTCTTGACTTGTGCTGGTTCTAACTCTAATATACTTGGCCCATGCCCCTGGCCCACATAACATATTTTGGCCGCATACCCATGAGCATGAGATTTAAATATAATTAAGATGGGAGATATCCCAAAAAAAAACCCAGTAGCCTGCTCATAATAATAATAAAAAATTGAAAAAAAGGAACCCATGTCACCATTCCTGAAACAAAACTCAAAATATATCCGTTCATAATGTTCCCGTTGGGGAACAGTATCAGAATCTCAAAAATAACAACTATAAAAGTGCACACAAAAAGTCCCACACCACAGCCATTTGGTATACTTCTAGTAAAACACAAAAAAGTCCCACACCACATCCATTTTGCTCTGTTGTCTCAGAGTAGCAACAATGTCGCAAAAAAGCACTTACTCGACCTGTGAGACGTATCTGAAATACTCCAAATCGGTGTGTCGGGAATGCGGTATGCCGGCCCGGATATTAGTCTCTTCCTCACAAAACAATCCTGACCGTTTGTACTACGGCTGCAATGCCCATGGCTTCTCCCACTGGTGCGAGCCCAACAATTGGGATCAAGTACAAAGTGCAACTGTTGAAGTTACAAGTCCTCCATATGTTGGGAATAACAGAAGCCCCCAACGCACTTACGAGATAACACTGACCAACCTGTTGCTCGGTAATATGGTGACAATCATGGTATTGGGCGTCTTGGTGTTGGTAATAGCTCACATTCTCGAGTGATATATCTTTTTTTTTTGGAAACGATATGGTTATGCTTATTCACTGAATGTAATGCAAACTTATTCAATGAAAAAGTTTATGGTTCAATCACAAAAATGTATGTAATGAATTTGGTTTACAATAAAGACATACTAACAGTACTAAAAAATGGAGTTCACCCCACACAAAAGATGTCCAAACAACCATAATGCTACACAGAAAAAAAAAACATCCAGAAACATATCGTGTAATACACAAGTTTCGCGAGACTGGTATAAGCCCAATAGCTATGCACAATACAAAAAGCCAATAAATTCCTTCACCAACAAAATAGCCAACCCAATATTTCTAACTTGACAAATGCACCCAAGCTAGTCACACATGTGGACATGCTCTTCGTTACACAAGAGTTCAACCACAAAGGGTTGGCAAAAACAAAAATCAGAATGCTACATATACAAAAAGCCAATAAATTCCTTCACCAACAAAATAGTCAACCCAATATTTCTAACTTGACAAATGCACCCAAGCTAGTCACACATGTGGACATGCTCTTCATTACACAAGAGTTCAACCATAAAGGATTGGCAAAAACAAAAATCAGAATGCTACATAGCCAAAAAAACATCACCCCAAACAAAACTTGAAACATATCATGTAATACCAAGTTTCACTAGACTGATGTTAGACCAAAAGCTATATTAATGCAGCACCAAAAATAAGTTATGGCATTTATAGCTATTGCAAAAAATCTGTACCGTTTGAAGAGCACACCCTCCATCTTCACACCCCCTCACCACTAGATACTTCCATACTTCTATTGCTGCAAAAAATTGGATCAAGGCAAACAATTTAGTACTGTTGTTATTCAAATTAGAATACTAATACAGACAAGTAATGTTAATTTTTAATGGGAGATTGATGAGGTTGGGGTTTAGAGCCACCTACGTGAAGAAATGAACGTTTCACTTGAATATCAGCAAGCTTTTATGCACGTGGGGTCGTGCTGGCCCCTCCGGCCACAATATCCACAAAGTGGCTGCTTCTTCTTTGGGTATTCACCGTGTGATGGGATTCGAAGTTTCTTTGGCCGACCGGGCTTCCGATTGTGGATAGGAGGCAGCACCTTCTGTTTTCCACACTTTGATTGCATTTCAAATTGCAGAGTGTCGGGGACTGGGTTAATGTTTTCCCGGTACGATTGGATGTAGCTGGTTGTGTGAAAACATGGTTCTACGTATGTGTAAACTGACCCAATATTACTTTCTATAACAGCCACGGCGTGCGCACATGGGAAGTCGGTAACAGCCCATTGATGACAGGAACATGACCTAGCCCTTAGGTCTACGGTGCACGAAAGATCACAGTGAACCTCATAGTGACCACCAGGTGAAATCTGCACAATCCACGACCTGCCGGTATCATACATGACATTCCAATCCACTTGCCTTTTGAGGACCAATGCAGTGGCCCATTTCTGACATGCTTCTCTCCTTTCGACGAACCACCGGGCAATATTTTAGCGAATCCAATCTAACATCTTTGTGACTAGAAGAGACCTTGCTTCAGGAATCCAAGAGTTAAACTATTCCGCCGCATTGGATGTCATCTCGCCGTACCTTGTTATGTGGGGGGAATGTGCAATGGCCCACTTCTCAAATGGTAGATGAGATAACCATTCATCCGCGATTGGCCCACCAACACGTATAAAAGCCTGAACTTTCTGGTTCAAAATACGCTCATCGGGCGCATATGCACATGCTTTAAATAGATCCCCAAGATCAGCCCGCTGATTATTTGTCCACCCGGTCGAAAAACGACCTTTGAGATTGGTTAAAAGGTGGAAAAGACAGTAGAAATGCATGGGTTTTTCGAAGATGGAGTTCATCGCTGAGAGAATGCCGGCATTCCTGTCGGATATGTAATATATTTCACGATCGTGCAAGACATTATCTTTTATCTTCTGAATAAACCACTCCCAGTTGCTCGTGTTTTCAGCGGATACCAATGCATAAGCAATAGGGAACAGACCTGAAAATGTGCAAAATTCAGTAAATGTGATCTCAAAAAACAACACAAACACACATAATTCCAATATCACACAAAAACAGATACCAAAGTGGCTGGACATACTGTGAAGCATATTCCTTGATATTTGATATGTTAATTGTTTTAAACTGTGAAGCATATAATGTCCATTATCCTAACAGAAACTTTACTGTTATTCACACAGATTTGGATCAGGAGTGAAATTTTAATGGAATGACAAAAGGTTATGTATACTACTCTAGCTTTACCTATAATAGCATCACTTTGTCACAGTACTATTTTTAATCATGACCAAGGTATAATGGATGTCCTTAAGATGTTGAGTTCGAATTACTTTCTGCCTTTACATGTTCATATTCAGATGGTTGTACACATGAAGAGATGCTAATATATGATTTTACACATGAAGTAGCTCTGTACTTTGCATGTTGGCTAAAATACAGTTGTACACAAAATTAGATGCAAAGATATGTGGTGTATCAATAAAGGATTAGCTGGAAATCATTACCGTTATTGTCGTCTTTTGTTGTAGCTGATAGCAATGTGCCACTCGCACGACCTTTTAGAAATGTGCCATCCAGGAATATCATTGGCCGACAGCTTTTGAACCCGGAGACACAAGCATGTAAGGCCAAAAAAACACGTTCAAAGCGATTGGTCATGCTGCAACACTCTAAGGAAACGACACTACCGGGGTTTGTGTGTTCAATTGCAGCACAATACCATCTAAGGTGGTCGTACGATTCATCAAACCTGCCAAAAATCTGGTCTTTTGCAGCTTCAACGGCTCGCCATGCTTTGTAATAAGGAATCTCAATACCGTATTTAGTCCGCAAAGTCAATGCAACATCCTTTCCAGCAATATCTGATTTACTCTTGATATCTTCCACCATCAATTTACCAATCAATTTAGGGCATAACCGTTTTGACATGTCCTTCAACAGCTTACCCACACACTTATGTGTGAAATTAGCCTTATGTATAACAAAATAACCAGATGAAGGGATAAGCTTAGTCCTTATAAACCATTCACATCCCCTTGTTGAGGACTCACAACAAACAGCATATACAGAATTCTTGGTGTTCCTCTTAAATTTAAACCTAAAACCCAACTTGGTTGCATACTTTCTAATTTTTTCCCTAAACTCAACACAACCACCCGTGAACAATGCACCAACACCCCCCCCCCCCCCATGAAATCGGCCCAATGATCTGAAAGATATGAATTCTTTGACAGAGGAGGACAAACGTCATAGCAGGGTAGAGAGAATTCGCCCACGAATTCTTCCATTTCTCCGCTATTAATCGATAATGGATTAATAGTAGAAATGGGTGCGTGTGTTTGCCCAGTTGGATTACCAATCGGGTGGATATGAGCCTTATTGCACAAATAGGATATCACTAGCTTTGTTGATGAATGATTGCATATTAGGAAAATATTCTTGAGATCATTATCAGATTCAATGATGCAATTTGAAATGCTACCGACTGAGCAACAAAATGAGAAACTACAAGATTCTAACACAGCCCACCTTGCCCTAACCTGATTCAGCAAGCTTGAGAACAAATCGCGTCGACATATAGATATCAATTTGCATTCCCCTTCGAAATTGATGGCGAACACTAATTCGCCTTCTTGTTGGGCTGGAGAAACTGGTTGTACCATTTGAGGATACCAGTTGGGGTCGAAATTGGGAAAATGGATGGGGGAGAAGGGATGATCGATTCTGGTAAATTGAATTTGAAATTTGAAATGGGGTATTGCACCCCCAATATAGGATTAGACGCCATGACGGAAACTGGGGCTGTAGGCTTACCTACCTCTGGTCGTCGTTTTTCGATGTACGGCGGATAAAAGGAGGTGGGGGTGGTTTGTGTCCAAGGTATGGGGTATTGGAGCTGGGGGGGTGGGTTTGAAGACTTATACAATTAAAGTGGGGCCTAACGAAAGGAACCTACATGCAATTACTAAAAGGTGACTAACCAATTTGTTTTTTAGGACTTAAGGAGTAACCAATTTGTAATAACCTCTTTTTTAAATATATAATTTCCATGATATATTTGATATGCTTCACGTATAAATATTATTTTTAATAGGTTTCGTTTTTTATTACTTAAATCATGTTAAGCTAAATTTTCGAATAATGATCTTCTTTTTTTCCGTTTGTTATAGAATTTAAAAAAAAAATCCTTGCGGCAATTGATATTTCATATATAAATATTATTATTGATGGGTTTCGTTCGAGATCACTTGAATTCTTAATTATGTTATATGACTCAATTCTATATTTTTTTATTTCCAATTACCGAATCATAATAATCGGAAATTTCCATGATATATTTGATATGTTTCCATGAGATATTTGATATATTTGAGATATTTTATTTCCATGTGATATTTGATATGTTTCACATATAAATATTATTTTTAATGGGTTTCGTGTGGGATTACTTAAATCATGTTAATCTAAGTTTCCGATTAATAGTCATTTTTTTAGGTTTCGTCAAACTTTGTATTTCTCCCCTGATTTATGTGGTGTGTATTAATAATTGTCCATATATATATAGTATGATGTTGGTTATTTTTTAGTATAAATTCTTTTTTTTATATAATATACATACTAATATAACTCTTGTATTGGTGATGTGAGGTGTTTATTTAATAAAGTAGGTGCAAATATTGTGGTAGGGTTATAACTGTAAATTTAAAGAGGGTGTGTTTAGAAAAATTAAAATATAATTGAAATATAAATTGGATTAACTTAGTAGTGGTTTAATTTAGCAATTTAGTGGGTTAGAATAGTTGTGTCCTTATGTTTATTGTAAACAATCAATTATTGGCTCAATATTATTTTGCTTTAATTAGTGGTTTTAATTAAGCAAAAAATGTTTCCTATAATTATGCAACCACCTTCTCACCTTAGGTTGATTAGTGTTTGTTTGTCTCCTATAAATGCATGATATTAGGAAATCTTTTATTGAATTGGTCATAAATATAGTCGATCAGTTTCATCCATTACATATTTGTGAAAAAAAATATATTGTTCACTATAAATACAATAATAATTATAGATTTAAAATTATATAATTTTTTTTAAATTTTAATATAATATTTTCATAGTTATATTGTTTTTCTATTTTTTAAAGACATATTTATATAGTTATGATCTAAATATATTAAACGCTGAAATTTTTCAAATTTTATTCATTTCATATTTATAATTATTATGTAATTTCCTTTGCTTAGTGGAATTATAAGTGTAGATACTATTTTTTAATTATTATAGGTATTATTTATATTCATACCATTTCAAAAATCGAATTCATAATTATCACTTTTGATTTTTTATTTGTCTTTCTATAATTGTATATCAGAGACTTAAGTAGTTACGTATTGGCCAGACTTATATATATATATATATATATATATATATATATAATTATGAATACTTATGTTTACAATAGGGAAAATTATATTTTTAGGACAATGTCTTATAAAAATTTGCAAAAATATGACATTATCTTTACAAATTTGCAATTTTAGGACTTTATCTCAATAAATTTGCAAAAATAGGATAATATCTTTTAAGTTTAGCAAATTTAGGTCAAATTTTACAAAATGCAGGCCAAATAAGGCCCGAATGTGATGTGTCCTCCATAGCGCCACCTCAATGTCAAATCACCTAATTAACAATAAAATAAAATAAATTATTCAATAAGTTAAACATTTTAAATTATAAAAAGTCAATTTAATTTTTAAGTATATATATATATATATATATATATATATATTTGTGTGTGTGTGTGTGTTTAAATCTAAAATCTATTTAGTAAATCTGTTTAAAAAATTAGTGAATTGAGTAGGCTTACTGAAAAATTATTTTTAATTAAATTTTAATTCACTATTTTTAATTCTCATCAATAATTTTAAATAGTAAACCTCTACTTAATAACAAAATTTAGGGTGCATCCAAGTGCATAACATGCACTTGGAATTTGATCCCAATTTAAAATTAATTTTGACTAAAAAGTAAAAACTCGCGGGTTTGGCAACAAGCCGGGTCGCAAATGGGTCACGCGCGCTTCGCACTAATACCCCAAGAATTACTCAATATTAATATCCCAAATAATTATTCAGTAGTACTCCAAGACTTAATCACCAATACCCCAAGTTATAATCATCAATATCCCAAGTTATATCACCAATACCCCAAATTATAATCACCAATACCCCAAGTTATAATCACCAATACCCCAAGTTATATCCCCAAAAAATTATTCACCAATACCTCGAGGCTTAATCACCAATACCCCAATAGTTACTCAACAATATCCCAACTTATAATCACCAATACCCAGAAAAATTACTAAAAAATAACAAGATTAAAATGTTACAGAGTTTAAAAATTGATCTAACACTCTAGGTCTTTCCCATATCTGCAATTATTCAATGGAGAGCCGAGGTTTATAGCAGCAAAGTCGGGACGCATCGTCTACAGGGATGGGAAAGGATAATGAAGAACTCATGCTACATTCTGCAGAATAACCTTATTCTGATGCATCCTAAATAGATTTATATTTATGCAGATGAGTATGATTGTTCTAAAGTTATTGAGTGAGAGGGATGTCTGATGCCAGCCTCTCCATCGCCGCCGATCTATAGGATTTGGGTGAATAGGGTGAATTTGGGTGACCCGCGAATTGAATAGGGTGACCTGATCCACTCTAGGCTAGGCTCTATAGGCGGTGTTTTCTCGTTCCGATTTATGTTTGCATACCTGTTACAGAGAATTGATGGCGGAAGGCGCAGCCCCTCTGCGACCCTTTTTTATCGCCAATGGTCGCCGGCTCACCTGTTGGGTCAGGCTTGATCCGCGAATTTTTTGTTGGGTCAAACTTTACCCGCGAATTTGATTTTTTTTGTCAAAATTGATTTACAAATTGAATGCAAAATTCTTGTGCATAGTATGCACTTGGATGCACCCTAAAACCACTCCTACTTAATTCACACATTTTTAAAAAAAAAACATGTTTACTAAAAATATTTTAAATTAAAGAAAATCAATAGATTTACTAAAAATCTATAACTTAAAATATTTAGTTTATCAAATGATTCTTTTTAAATACTGTTTAATAATTATATTAAATTTATTTTGAATTAATTTCATTGCTAAATTAGTTTATATGGTGCAGAGGTGGATGACACATCATATTCGCATTTTAATTGGCCCGCATTTTATACAATCTGGCCTAAATTTGTCAAATCTGAAAGATAGTGTTCTAGGTTTGTAAATTCATAAAGATAGTCTTCCAAAATTGCAAGTCCATTAAAATAATGTCCTATTTTTGTAAACGCATATAAGATATTGTCATAAAAAATTAATTTTCCCGTTTACAATATATTTTTCTAGATGTAGTAGAACATTATTATGAATTTACTGATGTACTAATTTTTGTACTATTTATTTTTCCTTACAAGTATGGATGTTAATTCTCTATACATAATTGTATTCTGTATATTTGTACTGATATTTTTATATATCTATGCAGGATGAATATGTTCTATAAAATTTCTATATTATTATTTCGGTCACCGATTGAAGGAACACAATGTGGCTAAGGACTTCACTTAGAAAATTCCTAAATTAGGTCATTCAGTTGAAGTTATTGTTCATCAATAGATAAAATATATATGTAGTTTTGACAATTTTCTTCAAAAATCCGATTTATCTTTATTTTCTTATAAAGATATAAAAACAATTCAATCTTTGAAAAGAACTTTCCAAAATTTAGAAAGGATTATCATTAGATCATTAAGCAAGGTGGTCTCTGTTAATCAAAATTGAAACAACTGGAGAATCTCTTCTAAATTCAAAACCTCAAATTGAATTCTGGGTATGTAAATTATTATATTTATATATTATTTATTTATTTATTTTTTATTTGGGTATGTTTTTCAATTATTGTAAAAATATTAATTGACTTTTTTTATTTTATTTTTTGCAATAGCGACAAACAAAACATATTGGATTGCTACATTCATCTACCAATATTCCTTCATTAAAACTTGGAGTAGATCATGTTATACTTACGAGATCTTCTTCAAATGTATAGTTTCCATTACTATATGATAATAGTTTATGTATAATTATCATAGATCATTCTTTTATTATGTACTAATGTATGATGCAATATTTTATTAAATCTATGCAGGGACTTAAATCTGGGAAATTGACATTATACTCCCCTCATCCCAAGATAAATTTAACATTTTATTATACCGGGCGTCCCAAAGTAAGTTTCACATTTTCTATTTTAAGACAATTTACAACCACACAACACTTAATAATAATTTCATTGAAGTGCAATATAAATTGACAAGTTTTACGTTATCAAACAATTTACTATTTTAATTATATAATTTTTATTTGTATTGATTGTTATTTGTTTATTTTATTTTTCAGTGTATACCTGATGTTATTTTTTTGTCATGGGATATGTCAGTAAATTCAAGCTATGCATTGATTAATCAAAGTGGTTAGGTATCGAATGTAAAGACAACTAATTAAGTCACTAATTATAATTCAGCTTTATGGATATTTATTACGTTCTTTGTCACTTAATTTACATTATCTGGAATTTTTCATTTTATATAAAATATTACTAATTCTAATATTTAAGTTATTTGTAAATTAAGCAAAATTAATTCAATAATCATCTGCATTTAATTTTTTATTGGTATGTTATTTGACAAGTTATAATATGATATGCTTACGTTATTCATAAATCTTATTTTACGAACAATCTTTACAATTAATTAAAGTAATATATCAAATTTATAATACATCTACTATCATTTAAGTAGAATAAATATTTACAATTTAAGTTTTCCTAAAAATGTCTTGGTAGAAAGTTAAGTGGTCATTTTGAAGATGATGAAGAAGGAAAATTAGAACCAATGAATGTTGGTGAAATCATTGAGCTTCTGTGAAATTAAATAATGCTAAAATATAAGTAGTTTGTTCGGATTTATATTTCTTTGAATGCATATCTTTTATTTCCTTATTGAAATTGTAATTTATTATGTTTTTCATTCTTTTTTGGTTTTTAGTGTATACCAATGTTGAATGTAATTTTTTTTTTTTTTTGGAGAACTGTCATATTTGTTAAGAATTTCAGAACTAAAGTTTTTTTTTTTTCAATTTATTATGAATACAAGTTTATTGGTGACACAAATTGTCACGTGCTTCACCTCATTTAAACTTGATTTAAATTTTTTATATGAGTTGGATTTCATAAAATTTAATAAAATAAAAATTCAAGAAGTACAGTAGTATTGATGTTGGAGCAAGAATATTTTTTATTGTTTGTGTATGAAGGTTGAGTACATGATAGACTATATCTTTTTTTTCCAGGGTCTAACTTACGGGTGATGGAAAATTAGGACTTTAAATCTAGGCGCGTATGATTTAAGGACTATAATTTTTAAAACTTGCAAATTGAGGTCAAATCAGCATGAAACAAACTAAATTGGGCTAATTGACCCTATTTGGCCTGAACTTCGGGATTATTGTTATGATTTGACCTGACTTCAGGCTGAATGTAGACCTTATTTGGGTTGATATGACCTAGATTCACTATTTTAAAAGTCATTGTTCTTAAATTGCCAGGTAGAAGAGTTGTGATCTTCATTTTGTCAGCTTGAGGAGTTACAGTCCTCATTTTGCCACCTCTAAGATACGGTAATATAATTTATTTCCGTACTCGATATTGGTCTTTTATTTTGTAGTGGTCAGTTTCTACGACGATATAATAGTTTTTTCTTATAGTGAAAATATAATACTTTATGTGGTTAATGTTCAAAGTAGATCACAAACAGGTTATGAAGATTTACATTTGGTGGCTTTTATTAAGATATAGGGAACATTTATATATATATTTTTCTTCAATTATTTATTATTAATTTCTTTTTATTATCGTTATTTATATAAAGTTGAATTTCTTAAAAGTTTAAAAATAACATTTATTTTATTATTATGTAATTGTTTTAAAATATTTTTTAAATCAAATATTTAAATTACTAATTATTTTTTTGTCAAATTAAATATGAAATTATTCATAGATAAATATATTAGAGGAACGCAACTTTGGTCCCATAGATTAGTCGGTCTTTGGGTTGTACATCAGTTCACTCGAAAAATCATAGGTTGCAACTATCTGCATCAACTACTTTACTAAGTTCACCCACCTCATTTATAATTCTTACTATATATACTCACTTTAAAATTATTCATTTCGTCCCAAATTAGTTTTCACAGTGCACTATTCATCCCTTACAAAGACCTCTAAATTACAACATATTTCACTAATAATTACGCAAAAAAATACCTTTACTTTGTTTCATTCACTTAAATTCAACAATATTATATCATCAAAAATCTATTCAACAATAATTACGCACAAAAATACCTAAGTATAATGCAGTACTTATTTTTAGATTAATTTTGTTTTTTTATAGGTTATTATTCTTTAGTATTTGTGTGTTGTCTATATAAATTATATAGACAATATAATATGATCTATGTAAAATGTTTTTCAGGTTATTGACTTGAAGCAAATTACACTAACTTCTACTAGTCGCTTCCCCGCAAGCGAACGGGTTCACTGTAGTATGAGTAAGTATAACGGCCAAGTATATCGAACCCACGAGATGGGGTGTATGCGAACAGATCCCTGAAGATCTACGCGTCGTAGCTAATATGAGTGTAATGTTTTTGGGTTTTTTGAAAGATTAATTAAAACAACTAAAATAAACTAATTATACTAACGAACTAAAGAAGACGAATTAACTACGGGTTGTTTTCAAGTAAGAGATGGTGATGCTTAGGATAAAAATCCCTACGTATACTAACGAAGCAGGTACATAATCAAAATAACTGTGACATGCCAGAAATAACCTAAGTACAAGAATGCAAGGTGAAAGCTCAAGATTCTAAACCCGAATACTTTACCCTAACACTCGACTTCACTAATCCACTAACAAGTTAATAGATTGTGCTTAATTAATGAGACCCTGATTTAACTAAGGTGATGCGGTCGTCCTCCTTCGCTAAACTGGTAGATGAATTAACCTTTCCTAAACCCTCTAGTTAAGTTTACTCGTTGTTAAAGAGTGATACGGTCGTCCTCTCTCTAACACCTTTCGAACGAAATTCAAAAGTAAATTCTAGATTAATTTTAAGAATTCATTAACCAAGAGAATTAAAACCTAAAGTCACAAGTTACTCTAATTACGTACCCACAACCTACTTCTACGAGTTCATCCTACCCCAAACATGCAAGGGTTTTAGCTAGACATAGGTTTAACGTAAACTAAAGCAATTAAATAAGTAACGAACATGAACATCATATTTAAGACGAAGAAGAGAGCAAACATAAACTAGGGTTTTACGAAATAAAAGAATAACTGAAATTAACTCAAGAAAATAAGTCTCAACGTGTTCAAGAATAGAAATCTAAAGAAACGAAACTAAAAACAAGATCGTAGTATGAATTCGTAATGAAAACCTCAAAAAAACGTAATCGTAAACTTGCTTCTCTTCTTCCTCTCCAAAAACGCACTCTAAAACGTAGTATGGTATCAAGTGGTGGTAAAAAAAGTGTTCGGAAGGGGTATATATAAGCAACGGGTCGAATCGGGAGTTAATGGGCCAAAAACGCGACAGGTCGTGCACTTACTCGTGCACTAGTGCACGAGTAGTGTGTGGTCGAGCACTCCAAAACCAACAGAACCCCAAAAGTGCTCGAGTAGTCGAGCTCGTGCACTAGTGCACGACTTGATTCAGCTCGAGCACTATGCACGACTGACTCGTGCACTCAGTGCACGACCCACTTCAGCTCGAGCACTATGCACGACCAACTCGAGCACAACGTGCACGAGTTCTTCAAGCTTGTGCACTCCAATGATACTTTTGCTCCCTCGAACTAGTACTTTTCGTATTTCTTCGATATCTTCTCATCCGGGCGTCCGTTTGAGTCGATTCAAAGTCCTACGAACTCCTCCTTTCGTCCTCTATCCATCTATGAGCATCAAAGAGACAAATTCATTAGTTTATGAAAATGATACTCAAATGACTCTAAATACTCACAAAATCAACCAAAACTAGGGCATTTCGAGTGACAAATCATGACAATTTCACGCCTAATCAACCCCCCCAAACTTACCATGTTGCTTTTCCTCAAGCAACGAAATAATAAGTCAAGTGAAATTGTTAGGAATGGGTCAAAGAATCAAATCATGCAAGTAAATGAACTCGAGCTTCAACAATCGATCACATATATATCAAGATCAAACATGGATGTGCACTCAACGATGTGTTTCACTCCCTCACAAGTGTATAACAATGATCAAGGGACTCACTCAAACAATCAATCACACAAATTGGCAGCCATAGGCTTGTAAGTGCTCTTAACTTCGACCGTACTCTAGAAATCAATGCCGAATCAAAAAGGACTTTTCTCAAGGTTGTAATGTAGGCTCTTTGGACAGGTGGGATAACAATATAGGGTAAAGTGACTAAAGTGAACGGAGAATAGAAAATCAAACTTTGGCACTTCGAGATTAGGAACAGAATACTTCAAACATGTTCAATCAACACCCTTTCAATTCCATACTCTCAATACTTCAATTTTTCTTTCTCACTCTTTTCATTTTTTTTTCAATCACTTCATTTTTTTTTCTCTTTTTTCGCACAAACACATGAGCTCATTTTTTTTTCTTTTGCTCATTCTCAATTTTTTTTCTCTTTTTCCCACATCTCATAACTTCATCACTCCTTCTTCTTATATTCACTCAACAAACAATCTTTTCCTTTTTCAACTAAATTCACTCCCTTCACATTCACACTTTCCTATTCTCCACTCAAATTGGGACAAAAAGGCTTAGGAATTGAAATAGTGTTCATATGTGCTAGCAAATAAAATAGGTTTTAGGCTCAAAGGGGCTAACAAGGGATTCAATGTCATTGGTACTGAAAATTTTGGCTAAATGACTCAATAAAATCAAAGATGGCCTAAGATCCTATTCGGCATATCAAACTAGACACAATCAAGAAGCAAGAGCACACACAAGTTCTAGCATCCTCTAAGGTGGTGATTCACTCACAAACGAAGAGATTCATTCATATATCGAAATCTCATAAGGCTCAAATCTCACGGCTTTCACATACATGCTAGTCCTAGTGAATTCTCACTCTCATCACACAAGTACTCAAAAGAAAAATTCACAAGCATACAAGTTCTATCTCAAATCCACTCTAGCTCAAACACTCACACAAAAGAGTCCCTAACTCCAATCCACAATTCTACTCTACTCATCACTTCATACTCAAGAATGACAACTAACAAGTAGAGAGGGTTAACAAGCATGAAATAAATCAGAAACCTCAATGAGTTCGACAACAATTACAACCCGAAATTTTGAATAACAAATCCATCACAATCCCCATAACCACATCACACCACTCAAACAATAAAGCTCACACTCACAAGCAAAATAAGAAAAGAAAAGGAAAGATAAAGATAAGAAAAAGGAGCAGAAACTGGGGGAAACCCCATGATCATCAAGCATCAGGAGGTGGTGGTGGGCGGTAGCTAGGGTGGTCCGTTCCTAAATGGGAGACAAAGAGTGCCTCCATCCATCTCTTCAAATCTGAAACCTCAGATCGAACCTCATAAAACTGCCCTTGCATAGCTGTGGCTTCTGTGTACCACTAATTTTGAGTGGTGCGAAGCTCCGTAACATCAGTCCTTAAGCTTATCGGTTCGCATTCCATCCCACTCTAGCTGGCTCGGGTACCACGGCACGGGAGTAGATACCTCAGGTGTTCCAAACTCCATCTTTTGAGGTCCTTGACCTCCTTCACCCACATTAGCCTCAGCCTCATCCGCAGTATTTCCTCCTTCTTCATATTCATCTTCCTCTTCCTCCATAAGGTCTTTGAGTCCACTCGATCCTGCTCCGCTCGTTCCGGCTCCACTCCTAAACCTCTTCTTCGACCGCTGATCCCATAAGCCGCAGCTCTACAATCTCTCTCTGAATTTCTTCATTTCCTTGATGTGATGTGGGTCATCCATCTGAATATTTTCCTTCTTCAGATTTCTCAGGGTCACCAACTTTTCATTCGGCATAGGGAACAACTCATCATCTCTGAGTCTCATGCAATACCTTCCGGCCCATTGCTCACACATCCATGTGTGATACATGTGCTCAAAGTCGATGTCTCTTCCATCGATAGGACCTGCACTCGGTCTAATTTCCAGGTTCTCCAAGAGTGCACAAATAAGGCCTCCTCCACGTATCCTTGAAGTCTTCCTTCCGCACTTGTATGGTGCCTGAATCTGCATCTCTAGGAAATCTTTTCCAAAATCGTGCACCCTTTTATTGAGCAAGCACCACAGTCCATACAGCTCCCTCGAGGTCACCGTCCCTATCTCAGACCTCGCATAGATGGTGCTCCCTAAAATCCTTTCAAGGTATCGGATTACCGGATTTCTGATTGAAGAAGCTCTAGCCGTCCTTGAAGAGTACTTTCCAGCCAAACCTCCCGTGATGAGCTGCCAGAATTGATCAGCCTTGAACCTCCCCGATTTTGTGTTTCTTTCGTTAGTTTGGGGTAGGTGTAGGGCTGTGTTCACCATTCCGATCTCATAAGCTCGCCACTCGTTCCGTATCATAAACCGAAACGTTCCATCTCCTTGCATCTTTACTGAGGCCAATAACTGCTCCACCAAATCCTCGTATGTCTTCATCGAGACTAAGATTGCATAAAATTCCAGCATTTGGTTCTTTTTAAAAATCCTCTTGATCTCCTCCTCGATCCCCAATTGCTGCATAAATTCAACACAAGGTCGTCGGGTCTTTTCTACTTTCCCAGCAATCAAATTCCATCTGTAGGCATGAGCAAACCATCTTTCTCCATATGTCAGATTATCCCATCAAGACGGCATCAATTGTTTCCTTGTCAACTCAGCAGTCAATGCTTCTAACTCATCCCCCTCGACGAACCTATCCTCGAACTTCTTAGGAGGGGCCATTTCCTGAGCGTCACAACAATTCACCGACCAAATTCACCAAAACAAAAAACAATGATAAACTCACTCAATTCAAACATACACCTTTCAAGCTAAAAAACGAGTAATCCAAATCAATTCACAATGCATAATACTTCTCAAGATCAAAGCAATTCTCAAATAGTCTTAATTTACTTTCTTTAAGCTTCCCTATCCAAGTTCTCAAGCAACCAACACTTAAGCCATGCTTTTCATTCAAAGTACTCAAATACTCAACAATTAATTCCCCCATTCCAACCCAAAAATGCCTATAACCAAGTCTATCATGAAGTAACATTACACAAATTATGCAATTTACATGCTCAAGACTCAATTCATACTCAATCATGCTTAATACCTTCTCAATTCGTACCAATTTCAACTCAACATGCCAAACCCACTTCCTTTTCTCAAATTCCTACTTTCTCACTCTAGAATTTCACCTATTCTACTCATTCAATTCCAAAATTGAGAGTTAAATAAGCAAACCCATAGCAAATTATCAACATTCATTCAAAAGGAAACAAGAATCAACAAGTTTGGCACAAAATCCCCAAAAATTCGAACATGCTCATGAACCCTAATTTATATACTCAAATCATGCCAAATTCAACCCTAACTACGAATTGAATGAGATAATGGGAGAATTGTTTACCTTTTGGTTGAAAAACCCGGATGAAATTGGACGAAAATGAAAGATTGAAGGTGGAAGGAATGAATTCGTGTTTTTCGCCCCTCAAGTGTATGAGTTGTGTGCGAATTTGTGTGAAAAGTGTGTTTATATAGTGAAAAAAATCGAGTGAAGGGCTTTGGACTCAAAATCCGCGTCTGGTCGTGCACTACTCGAGCACTAGTGCACGAGTAGTGTGTTGTCGAGCACTCCGAAACTAACAGAACCCCAAAAGTGCTCGAGTAGTCGAGCTCGTGCACTAGTGCACGACTTGATTCAGCTCGAGCACTATGCACAACTAACTCGTGCACTCAGTGCACGACCTACTTCAGCTCGAGCACTATGTACGACCAACTCGAGCACAACGTGCACGAGTAAGAGTGCTCGAGCAACTTCACTTTCCAAACTCGAATTTCACCCTTTTCGCACTGAAATGCTAGAATTTATGACCAACATGAGTACTAACCTGGATAACTCCTCGATTTAAGCCAGGTCGCTCATTCGATCGAGGAGTTGGGGTCTCTTCCAACGTGCAATTCACCAATCCAATTCAAGTCGAACTTAAGCAACCACACTCAACTCGATCCATCCTCACTCAAACATCGATATTTTCGAAAAAATTGACCAATTTTTCATTAGAATTTCGTGTACGAACCCGAAGTACGAATACATACCCCCCAACCTTTGTTCTTGCTACGCAATAATAAAGTTTGAAAAGAATGAGTACGTACGAGTAAGTACACCAAATTCTTATGAACTCGACTCACTATCAATGCAAAGTAACGAACGAAAAGAACATCACCCCCCCAAACTTCGACTTCGCAAAGAGGTCGACGTTTGGGGTTCGGTTTACCTCAACTCCAAAAATCGAATGATCTCCTACTCGAACGTGTTCAACTTCATGACTTTATTCACCTTAGGCTTACATACTCGAAATACGCACCACGAACAAGCCTACACCAAATAAACTCTAACACACGAGGTTAACACTTACGATTCACAAAAAACGACGAAATAAACTAAACACATAAAAGCAAGTAAAAATGGGTTGCCTCCCATTAAGCGCTAGTTTTACGGTCCTAATGCCGGACCAAGCTCGAAGGAGCTCACGGGACTTGAGAATCTAAAATACCTCCCTTATTCTCATAAGAGAAGTTAAAGAATTTCTTCACTCGATGCCCGTTCACCATAAATCTCTGTCCATCATCCTTCTCGACTTCAAGGAATCCACTCTTATGCACTCCCCTCACAATATACAGCCCGTTCCACTTGGACTTAAGCTTTCCACCAAATAGCTTCATCCTTGAATTGAAAACGAGGACTTGATCACCCACTTTGAACTCATTTTTCCTCAATCGTGCATCATGCCACTTCTTAGTCTTCTCCTTGAAAATTCGGGCATTCTCGTAGGCACTGTCTCGAAACTTCTCCAACTAATGCAATTGGAGTAATCTTTTCTCACTAACCAAAGCACTATCAAAATTCAGCTTCTTTATCGCCCAATATGCCTTATGTTCCAACTCCACGGGCAAGTGACATGCCTTTCCAAAAACCAATTGATATGGTGACATACCAAGAGGAGTTTTGAAAGTTGTCCTATATGCCCAAAGTGCATCATCCAACTTCATTTCCCAATCTTTCCTACTTATGCTCACCGTCTTCCCAAGGATCTCCTTGATTTGACGGTTAGAAACCTCTACAAGTCCGTTAGATTGAGGATGATAAGCAGTAGAGATTTGATGACTTACCTCGTATTTTGACAGCAGCTTTTCCATCCATTTGTTCACGAAATGACTTCCCCCATCACTTACCAAAGCTCTTGGAACTCCATATCTTACAAAGATGTTCTTCCTCAAGAACTCGATGACCACTCGGGAATCATTCACTCGAGTCGGGACAGCTTCAATCCACTTCGAGACGTAATCAACGTATACGAGAATGTACAAGAATCCATTGCTAGGAGGAAATGGACCCATGAAATCAATCCCCCATACGTCGAATATCTCGACTTCCATGAACACGTGCATCGGCATCTCATCCCTCTTAGTAATGGAGCTGAATCTTTGGCACTTCTCACACCTCTTAACCCATTCCATGCAATCTCTCAACAGAGTTGGCCAATAAAAACCAGATTGGAGGACTTTCCTTCCGGTCTTCTCTCCACCCAAATGTCCTCCACATGGCAAGGCGTGACAATGCCTTATGATATCACTCCACTCCTCCTCTGGCACACATCTTCTCAACACATGATCAATCCCTCTTTTGAACAAGTAGGGATCGTCCCAAATAAACTCCCGAACTTTCTTCAAAAATGCCTTCCGATGCACCGAGTCTATCTCCACGGGCAATTCTCCACTTGCTAAATAGTTAGCATAATCTGCAAACCAAGGCGCCTTCCCTTCAACTCGATACAAGGGGATGTCTCCTAAGCCAAAGAGCTTCTCATCCGAAAATTCATCGTTCACCTCTCGATCCTCCACGGTGTTCTCCTTGGTGAGTTCCAATCTCGAGAGGTGATCTGCTATCACATTCTCGCATCCCTTCTTGTCTCGAATCTCTACATCAAACTCCTGGAGTAGCAAAATCCATCGAATGAGATGGGGTTTTGCATCCTTCTTACTCATAAGATACCGAATCGCTGCGTGGTCCGTATATACAATTGTTTTCGTCCCTACTAGGTAGGGTCGAAATTTATCAAAGGCATACACGACCGCCAACAGCTCCTTTTCGGTCGTAGTGTAATTCACTTGAGCATAATTCAGCATCTTCGAGGCATAGTAAATAGCGTGAAAACGCTTCTCACGAATTTGCCCCAAAGCAACCCCCATCCCATAATCACTAGCATCACACATCAGCACGAACGGGCTAGACCAATCCGGTGTCACAAGTATTGGGGCATTCACCAATGCTTCCTTCAACCTATTAAAAGCCACTAAACACTCATTAGTAAACTCAAAGGCGACTTCTTTTTCAAGAAGCCGCGAAAGTGGTTTAGCTATTTGTGAAAAGTCTTTGATGAAGCGTCTATAAAAACCCGCATGTCCTAAAAATGACCGAATTCCTTTCTCGGTCGAAGGTGGTGGAAGCTTCTCAATAGCAATCACTTTCGCCTTGTCAACTTGGATACCTTTCGAGGACACATGATGTCCAAGAACAATACCCTCTCTCACCATGAAGTGGCACTTCTCCCAATTAAGCACTAAGTCCGTCTCTTCACACCTGCTCAACACGACTTCAAGATTGATTAGACATTTATCAAACGATTCCCCGTAGACTGAGAAGTCGTCCATGAAAACCTCCATAATCCTCTCAATCAAACCATGAAAAATCGCCATCATACACCTTTGAAAGGTGGCGGGTGCATTACACAACCCAAACGGAATCCTCCTAAAAGCAAAAGTCCCATAGTAGTAGGTGAAGGTGGTTTTCTCTTGATCCTCGGGGGCTATCATGATCTGATTATACCCCGAGTATCCATCTAAGAAACAGTAATACTCAAAACCACCTAATCTATCAATCATTTGATCAAGGAACGGTAAAGGAAAGTGATCCTTACACGTTGCCTTGTTCAACTCCCTATAATCTACACAAACACGCTAACCCGTCACTAATCTAGTGGCTACCAATTCATTAGACTCCATCTTAATCACAGTGGTACCCCCCTTCTTAGCAACTACGTGTAACGGACTCACCCATGGACTATCAGAAATAGCAAAGATCATGTTGCTATCTAACAACTTCAAAACTTCCTTATGAATCACCTCTTGAATTACCGGATTAACTCTACGCTGATTTTGCACTATCGGTTTCCTACCCTCTTCTAATCTAATCCTATGCATGCAAATCGAGGGGCTAATCCCCTTAATATCCGCGATCGACCATCCTATAGCAGATTTGTGCTTACGAAGCACCACTAAAAGTCTCTCTAGCTGATCATCAGATAAAAGGGCGGATACAATTACCGGATATTTGTCGGTCTCATCCAAGTAAGCGTACTTGAGGTGATCGGGAAGTGGCTTCAACTCCTTTTTCGCCTCCAATGGTGGTGCTTTATCGAACATCTTCTCGAAGGTTGACTCCTCGGCCTCCAAGTCGTCCTCATCATCTACTTTCTTCAACTCCAAGAACTTGACATCTTCATTGTCTTCCAAGCTGTCAAAATAATCAAGATCATAAGAATCATAAGATAGATCATCAAGGATAGGATAATCAAACTGATGCACATAGAAAGAGCAAGGGTCTAAAAGTGTGTCTTCAACACAAGTGTCCGTGATGTCAATGAAGTGGCAACTCTCATCTCTCATGGGGTATTTCATAGCCTCGTAAATAGCTATCTTCACTTCTTGATCATCAACCTTGACCGTGATCTTCCCATTCGCTACGTCAAGCACCATCCCGGCAGTAGCTAGAAACTGCCTCCCTAAAATCAGTGGGACATGCTCATCCTCTTCCATCTCGAGTACTACAAAGTCGGCGGGAAAAACGTGATTCTCCACCGTCACTAGAACATCCTCCACTACTCCTTGAGGTCTCGTGATGGACCTATCAGCAAGCTGGAGTCTCATCATCGTGGGTTGGAGTTCGCCCACCTCTAACTTCTTGAACAGCGAAAGAGGCATCAAATTGATGCTCGCCCCGAGATCACACAATGCTCCCTTCTTGATCTCGTTCCCGATATCACATAGAATGGTGAAGCTCCCGGGATCCTTCATCTTTGGAGGAAGCGTCTTGTGCACCATTGCACTCACCTCGTGGTTCAAGTGCACTAACTCAGATCCGTCTACTCTTCGTCTCTTCGCTATCAAGTCCTTCAGGAACTTGGCGTAATTAGGCATCTGTTCCAAAGCATCATAAAAAGGAATGTTAATATGTAGCTTTTTAAAAACATCAAGGAATTTAGCAAACTTCTCATCAAGCTTCTTTTTCATGAAGCGTTGTGGATACGGGACGGGTATCACAGATTTGGGTACCCCCCCATTCATCTTTCTCCGTCTCTTTTGCATTCTTCCTTGCTTCATTTGCCTTCTTCCACTTTGGGATTCTCTCGATCTCCTCTATCTCCTCTTCAGGCTCTTTGCTCTCATGGGACTCATCCACATCTTTATGCTTCTCAATCCCTTCACTTTCAATCCCCTTCTCAACTCCAACTCCCTCAGGCTCTTTTCCTCTTATCTCATCCTCTCCTTTGGGCGTCTCAGAATCAGCAGGCATCTCAGGACCATCATACTTGGTCCTACTTCTCAACTCAATAGCCTTGCAATGTTCCTTTGGGTTATCCTCGGGCATTGAAGGATACTTGCCAGGCTCTCTCGGCTGAGACTTTGCAATTTGACTAATTTGGTACTCGATAGAATTGAACCTTCTATTGTTCTCTTGCTGAGCTCGATTCCACTCGATGTCTCTCTTTTGGAGTTCTTGATCTCGATGATCGTCTTTCTTATGCAACTCCTTCACATCGTACTCCAAAGAGGACAATCGCTTGCTACCTTTCTCCACCTTCTGAAGGATAGCTCTCAACATCTCCTCGGTCGATGCACTGCCTTCTCCACCAGGAGGTTTAGACCCCGGATCAACACCTGCAGGAACAGTAATACCAGCTTTTGGGTTAGCATATGAAAAATTCTCATTTTTCCTCCATGTGTTTTGAGGAGGCTGTTGGCCTCCTTGATACCCTTGTGTGTTCCTCCATTGATTTTGAGGTGGCTGTGGGCCTGGAGGTACAAATGGTTGGCCATAAGGAGGCCTTCCATACTGATTTCCACCTTGTGGATACCCGCCTTGTGGATAATTAGGCCTTCCCATATAGTTAGCCTCTTCTTGCTGACTCGTAGGTGGGTCCACTTTCTTACTCACCGCTACATTCCCTCCAACCAAATTCTGCCCCATCTCAAGGTTGCTGATCTTCTCCATCATTGCAATCAACAGCTTCCTAGTACCCTTATTTTCCTCCAACTTGCAAACTCTCTGAAACTCGGGATCCTCGTTCCATGCACCGGCATTCGTGACAATGTTGTCCACGATCTCTCTACATCTCGCTATCCCTTGGTTCAAAAATGCTCCACTCGCACATGCATCTAAATGGGCTTGGCCAGCCTTGCTGGCTCCACTATAGAAGAACGTCATAATATCCCCCTCGTTGTACCCGTGCTGTGGGCACTCGATCAACATATTTGAGTATCTCTCCCACGCTTGACGTAAATCCTCTCCTGACTTCTGGCGAAAGGAAGAGATCTCAATTCTCGCTTCAATCGTTCTCGATGGAGGGTAGAATTGCCCGAGGAACAGACACTCGAGCTTGGCCCATGTGGTTACACCTCCCCGTGGGAGCGTGTTGTCATACCACTCTTTAGCTATTCCCGTCAGTGAGAATGGGAACAGCCTAAGCCTCTTGGCATCTTCAGACATGCCATTGTAATTGAATGTGGAGGCTATCATGAGGAAACTCCTCAAGTGAGTGTGAGGATTTACCTTCCCAACTTCCCCTTTGAACTGGTTCTCGGTAAGCAGCTTAAGAATTCCCGGGGAAATCAAGAAGTTATTTGCCTCAACAGGAGGCAATGCCACTCCATCGTAGTACCTTTGTGGCTGCGCTGCAAACCTCCCTCGAATAGCCAGATTTTGATCTACGTTCTGCGGAACGTGTTGAGGATTAGCAGCTGGTACGGGTACTTGTTGGGGTGGTGGTGGTTGGTAAATAGGTGGTTTATTGTAAACTGGAGGTGGAGGATACAGGTATGGTGGGTAAGGATACGGTGGGTATGGGTAGGGTGGATAGGGTAAGTTATTTTGTGGTAGGTTAGGATGTGGGTAAGCAGGGTTATTATGAGGATTTTGGACCAAGTTATGAGCTGGGCTATTTCGGTTCTGAGTACCCGGGTTTTGGCTCTGGCTCTCTCCTAACGGATCTTGATTCTTGCTAGTATTGCCATCAGTGCCGTCAACCCGGTTCAATGCCTGATTGAACCCATTCTCGACATCGTCCAACTCATTAGTGATGTCCATCGGTTCTTTCCCTCCGGCAGCATTCATTCTTCGTAAGAAGGCTCGGTTTCTTCTTGCTATTGTCTCAGGATCTGCAGGTAACCTCTCTTCGCTCGTATTGCCTTGTGAGCGTGTTCTCATAAACCTGAAACACTAACAGAAGAATCAAAACACAACTGCCGAATATGCAAAAAATAATTAAAAAAAAAACAGAAAATAAAATCACTCACTACTAACTACTAAGCTATCTACAAGTCCTATTCAAAAGCATACAATGCCATCCCCGGCAACGGCGCCATTGACTTGAAGCAAATTACACTAACTTCTACTAGTCTCTTCCCCGCAAGCGAACGGGTTCACTGTAGTATGAGTAAGTATAACGGCCAAGTATATCGAACCCACGAGATGGGGTGTATGCGAACAGATCCCTGAAGATCTACGCGTCGTAGCTAATATGAGTGTAATGTTTTTGGGTTTTTTGAAAGATTAATTAAAACAACTAAAATAAACTAATTATACTAACGAACTAAAGAAGACGAATTAACTACGGGTTGTTTTCAAGTAAGAGATGGTGATACTTAGGATAAGAATCCCTACGTATACTAACGAAGCAGGTACATAATCAAAATAACTGTGACACGCCAGAAATAACCTAAGTACAAGAATGCAAGGTGAAAGCTCAAGATTCTAAACCCTAATACTTTACCCTAACACTCGACTTCACTAATCCACTAACAAGTTAATAGATTGTGCTTAATTAATGAGACCCTGATTTAACTAAGGTGATGCGGTCGTCCTCCTTCGCTAAACTGGTAGATGAATTAACCTTTCCTAAACCCTCTAGTTAAGTCTACTCGTTGTTAAAGAGTGATACAGTCGTCCTCTCTCTCTAACACCTTTCGAACGAAATTCAAAAGTAAAGTCTAGATTAATTTTAAGAATTCATTAACCAAGAGAATTAAAACCTAACGTCACAAGTTACTCTAATTACGTACCCACAACCTACTGCTATGAGTTCATCCTACCCCAAGCATGCAAGGGTTTTAGCTAGACATAGGTTTAACATAAACTAAAGCAATTAAATAAGTAACGAACATGAACATCATATTTAAGACGAAGAAGAGAGCAAACATAAACTAGGGTTTTACGAAATAAAAGAATAACTGAAATTAACTCAAGAAAATAAGTCTCAACGTGTTCAAGAATAGAAATCTAAAGAAACGAAACTAAAAACAAGATCGTAGTATGAATTCGTAATGAAAACCTCAAAAAAACGTAATCGTAAACTTGCTACTCTTCTTCCTCTCCAAAAACGCACTCTAAAACGTAGTATGGTATCAAGTGGTGGAAAAAAAAACGTGTTCGGAAGGGGTATATATAAGCAACGGGTCGAATCAGAAGTTAATGGGCCAAAAACGTGATAGGTCGTGCACTTACTCGTGCACTAGTGCACGAGTAGTGTGTGGTCGAGCACTCCGAAACCAACAGAACCCCAAAAGTGCTCGAGTAGTCGAGCTCGTGCACTAGTGCACGACTTGATTCAGCTCGAGCACTATGCACGACTGACTCGTGCACTCAGTGCACGACCCACTTCAGCTCGAGCACTATGCACGACCAACTCGAGCACAACGTGCACGAGTTCTTCAAGCTTGTGCACTCCAATGATACTTTTGCTCCCTCGAACTAGTACTTTTCGTATTTCTTCGATATCTTCTCATCCGAGCGTCCGTTTGAGTCGATTCAAAGTCCTACGAACTCCTCCTTTCGCCCTTTATCCATCTATAAGCTTCAAAGAGACAAATTCATTAGTTTATGAAAATGATACTCACAAAATCAACCAAAACTAGGGCATTTCGAGTGACGAATCATGACAATTTCACGCCTAATCAGTTATCATAAAAATGACATTTTGAAAGATATTGGGAATCTGAATCATATATCCCAAACACTTAGGCTATGTTCTTTTTGGGTTTTAGAAACCAGGATTTGGATTTTGGAATCTAAAATCCATTTTAGTTTGAGTTTTAAAATTAGGTTTTTTAAATATTAATCCTACAACCCTATAAATAACCTGTAAAACATTCTTTTACTTTTACATAATAAAGTTAAAACTTACCCTCCTCAAAACCCAAAAAGTACACAAATTTTAAAAACCCCGTGGATTACAAAAACAACTGGTTTTCAAAAACCGATTTTCGAAAACCAGTTAAAACCCAAAAAGAACATAGCCTTATAAGTGTTTATGGTTAGTTTAAAATTCTTTATTTTTCTATTTTCCAAAAGATTAACATTTCAGTAATCAAAATTATTCAAGGAAAACATGAACATTTAGATGTAGAGACACAAAGCAAGACTGATTAAAAAATATATAGATAATACCTTAGGCAATTGCATGCAGTGTATAGATCATGAAAGTAGGTGAAACTCGAACGGTTGCTCAAAAGATGTTTTCTTTCTCCAATGCATCTACGTCTACTTGCAACACTTTTAGTTTCTACTCAATTCAGTATATTTGATGATGACCCTTTAACTCTCTTTGATCTTTTTTTTAATTCAAAATCAATTAACAACAGCAATTGAAGACGATGAATTCAAAATAGAAATAGCAAAACTACTCAATTACAAAAAAAAAAAAAAAAAAAAAAAACAGGGCGTTGCTATTCACCCACGCGAAAATGCTATGTTCACCCATCCTTTTTTAAAAAAACAAATATATTTAAACGAAAAATACCAATATATCCTTCATAAAAAAATATTAAATTTATTAAACACACTTACTTTTAACACCCACCCAAAAAATCTCAAACTAATGCAAATGTTTCTATTCCCCCACTTATCGCTGCACCATCAAAGAAGAACAGAGAAAACGACATAACAAAAAAATAAATCATATACACACATGCAATTTTATATGAGATTAAAATATTTCTTCTGTAAATCCAATTAAGGTATATCTTGAAAATTATAAATTATATGAAAGTGGATATATATTATTTATTTTAATTTATTACAATTATAAATTAAATTGGTGGGGGAATATATTAAAGTTGTGGTTGTAAATTTAAGGGAGGTGTCTTAAGCATAATATTAAGGTTACAATTGTAAATTTAAAGGGGTGTGTTAAGAAAAATTTAAAAAATAATTAAAATAATGGTAAGTTAACTTAGTAGTTGGTGAACAAAGCATTTTTGTTAGTGTTAATAGTCGTGCCCAAAAAAACATTGATTTTTTTTAGCTTTTTTTCTTTCACTTCTTTTTTACGGATCTGTTTAAGCATCCAGGTATTTTTTTCAAATATTATTATTACTTAATGATTTGTTTCAAGATATTGTTTTTCTGCAAAGCCTGTATAGGATTTACACTGGAATTTTGTTTCAGAAATATATGGACATTTGATTCTAAAGTTGAATAAAATTATCAGTTTTAAGTAGACATGCTCAATAATTATTAGAGTAAGTGGTGTGCCTTTTTTTTTAAATGTCAAAGTTATTTATTTCTTAAATAAAATCCAATATCATAAACAGCATACTAATTCTATAAGGGGAGATTACCACACTTACCGTATTTGCTCTGTTTCTCACATCTTCGACTCTTCTATTGTCTATTTTGATTAGTTTTTTCTATGTTTCTCGCATCTTGGACTTTTCTGCGTGATTTGAATTTCTTAATTGGGCTTAAGTTTGTGGTCGAACTTTTTTAAAATTAATCAAAGGTCAGTAGTGATTCATTAAACTGGTTTTAATAAATCGAACAAACAAGGTTAATTATAATAGACAAGATGAAATGAACACCTTAATCTTGCATTTTGATATTCTGGAAATGACGAATCAAAACTTCAATTGTTGTTGGTAGAAATGGATTTGCACTTTCTCTTTTTGGAGGGGGAGGGGGGATCTCCTTGACGATTTTAATCCTTCATACAGATGAACCGTTAGTGAAATTTCAATTGCCCGATGCCTAATTAGTTCATTAAATTGAAAAATCTGTAAATTTTAGTATTGTGATTTCAATTAATAATAAGCCGTTGCATATAATCTATAAAATTGAGAAATTAAAATCAAAATCAAAATTTGTAACATGATGAAAAGTGTTCTAACCATTGGAATCGAAGATGGATGTTTCTTGTGGTGTAAAATCAAAAAAAAAATGTAGAAATGTTTTCTATTTCTTTCTTTGTGTTCGAGTGATTCTCCCAAACATTGTTATCATCGCTTCGTCTTAAGGAGAAGGGTGGTGGTGTGGAGAATTCTAGAATTGAAGATGAATAATGTTTATTTTTGAATGGTAAGAGAGAGGGACAGCTATAGTGGAAGTCGTTCAATTTTACAGAGTAATATTTTTGGTTGATTGATGAATAATACGAAAGCTCAAGTTTATTAATGTGGAACAAAGTTATTACTAACCCACTTCTAATATTAGCCTTACCATGCATATTTCTTGGGAAGAGGAATATAATTATTTATTACAGTATATTATGGGTGTATTGTGCCAAGTATTTGGTACTTTCCCAGTAATGTATATTTATAGATATACGGTCAAACTCATTATGCATCAGATGCACAGTGCACTCCCTCAACAATTAAGATTGTTTACACTAAAAACATAAGTTAATTACATTGTTAAATGTAGTTATATTACATTTAAAAGTTTATACTGAATTTAGTTTTTTATTGTAAAATTTTCAATTTAATCTAATACACTTTTTGGTTTAATCAATTTTTTGTGTAAATAGTCTAAATTGATTACTGAATACATTATTATTCACCATATATACAATATAGTTATTCTTTGTGTGTAACAATAATTATTTTACTCATATATTAAATATGTATAAAATTTATGTTTTTCATTAAAATATTCACATTACATTGGATTTAAGAAATATGTTTTGTTAGCCAGACAAATAAAGTTTATGCTCAAACAAAGATTTTAGGTAATATGTGAAACTTAAGCCATAATATGAATGTTTAATCGGGTATCAAAATTTTTATCATAAGTATCATTGATCTTGATAAAAAAAAATTAAAAAAAACAATTGAAAAATTGTTGTAATTTTTGTTTCAAAAAATTCCGTTCGTGCGAAGCACGGGTAGAACAATCACTAGTACTAACTAAAGCAAAGTAAATGTCCATTAATTCTTATAATATTCAAATATTGATTAACACAAAAAGTTCGCCGACTCAATATGGATACCTGAAGAACATTAACAAAACATGGGGAAAAAGATAAACCCAATATTTTTTTGTATAATCAGTGTTCTAAAAGTCGCTATTCACTAGTCGGTCGAACTATTGGGGTCTAGCGACTAGAGCGATTAGACGGAACTAGTCGTGGACTAGTCGAAACCACCTAAATGTATAAAATACTTATTTTTTAATAAATTAACACATTAAATACATAAAAAAACACCACTGCCCTTCAATATTAAAATTATAAGTAATACATCATCACGCTAAGTAATATCATAAAACTCAAAACACAATAAAGTAGCAAAATATGCATAATAATATAAATCAAAAGACGTCATCCAAATTCTATGGAAAGGTTGGGGGAGCAGCATGGAGCGCTGGAGTCGTTCAGTGGTGGAGAGTTGTGGCACAATATTCGGTGGAGGAGGGATGGGGTACGAATTTTGATGGTGGAGGTGCACCGACGTTCGGCGTCCGTGGTGGAGCGTTTTGATAATTAGGTTAAAAAATAAAAAATAAAATAAACATTTAATTTATTATTTATTTAGATAAAAATGAATTAAATGGATTAGACGACGACTAATCAAATTAGTTGCTGATTAGTCCCGACTAATTTGATTTGTCGCCGACTAATTACAAGACCGTTTTTTTAAACGTTTTAACTAAAGTCGGAACGGTCTAGGCCGACTAGCGACTAGTCACCTACTAATCGGCCGACAAGACTGTTTTTTAGAACACTGTGTATAATAAATCAATTGAATAATAATGTTTACGGCTCATATTTAAATACAAGAAATAAAAATTTTGAAAATTCTAACAAAGGAAATAGAATAGTTAATATTATCTTCTTAAAACTCTTGATTCTCTGAATCAACAAATAACCATTCTAGATAGTTATCGCGATCTGGTCTCTATCAATTCCCCATATATACTAGTGCTCAATTTGCTCTACAAACATAAATCATGGATTTGAGTTTGCGACAAGGTAATACCCATGGAAAATTTAAAACCCAGATATGTGATGGTCTCTTCATTACAAAATTTTGGTAAAATGGTCATTGTTTTACCTTCAATCATGGCTCGTTGCATAAGATTTACAACGGGTGTATGTCTCAAAACAAATTTCAATATTTATTACTTAATTGATCAATAGCAAGCCCATTTAAATTTGCAACGAATGAGTTCGTTGTAAATCACCATATATTTTCTTAAAACTAGGTAGCTATAACGTGCGTTGCACGTTGTTGTTTACTTTGCTTGTTTAGTTGGCGTGATTTTTTCAAAGTTTGTTTGTCAAGTTGAAATGAAAGAGTTATGGGGCAAAGATGTTTGATTTTTTGTCATTGAAAAAATAAGGTTTCTTACCCTCAGTTTTGCCGGGTAATCATTTTAAAGATCATGTATGTTTGACTTTTACAAGTATTTTTTTCAAATGCATTCTGATTTATTCTAGTAAATCAATAGATATCGAAAATTAAAGTGATGCTTTTATTTTTGAATCGATACTTGTATTATTTTTGTTGTATCAATAGCTTCTCCTATGAAATATAAAAAGTAAGCTCTCTTATAGTTTTTTAATATATTTTTTTACATTAGAATATCCTTGTGAACAATAGCTGTACAACACATTACACACAAGTATTTAGTGAGTAGACAATTTTTTTCGTCAAACATACTTGTTTCTCCTATATCTTGTTCACTAATATATATATATATATATATATATATATATATAAGAAAGCCCCTAATAAAAAACTAAAAAAAATCCAATTATATATTGTCCAATGACCCACCGTACAAGATTTGTATTCATGTTGCCCATGGAAAAACTGTGGAGTGACTCTGAGATAGTTTGCCTCCTGGCAAACCTTTTTATTTCATCAGGATTCCCGGATAGATTTTGGCTTGGAGCTAAAGATGATGATTCTGAACTAAAAGGCGGTGACTTACCCACTCTCCGCATAAACCTATTAAAAATCTCTTTGACTTGTCACACGCAAACTGCTTTTTCAATGCAAAATTCAATGATGAGTCAGTCTACAATAATAAATAACGAAATCATCATTTACTATGTAATATTTCCAGGAGTATGAATAAGTACCATACTTGGAGATCCTGAACCAAATCGAAATGCAGAAAATGAATCTATATAATTATTACCAGAATTTTACATATTTGTGTAAAAGTAGAGAAATAACATGCTATTTGCTTTTAATCTATATATATAAATAGAAGTGAGGAGAGAGAAAATGTTGTTATTATTGGAGCAAGTGAAGTCCACTTGCTCCAATATTCTTGAATCTTAAATTGATAGGTACAAATTTATAATTTGCCTCAGTAATAGTTAAAATAAAGTCACCTGAAAATGCATATTATGGTGTGGGACACTATTTTTCTTTACCAATACGACAACAATCCGATTTCCAACCTCCTAGATACGAAAATTTTGTCTACACCAACTCACAACAACAATACATGAGAATAGACACACTAACTACCCAGATGCTTGGGAAGAATATATAAGATCTAGAATGCTTTTTTTTTTATAAGCAGATATGGCCTGATTCCTTTACTTGAGGCTAAAACAATATATGAGAATAGAGGCATAACATCTTTTTAGTTGATGAGATTTTTTTTCCTGAAAAAGATAACAAAATTAATAGAGTGGTCTTTCGAATGACCGAATACTTGTCTTAATTTTTTTTTTTTATTTGTCAATGTTTTGTGCAGAAGAATGATCAAAGAATATATAATTAGATCATAGATTTTTTCTTTGATAAATAAGCCAGAAATCATACTTTTTCATGTACCTTATGAAATAGACAATTGCTGCGAATGCTTACCTCCTAGTGAACTTCCTCTGAGATTTATAGACACTGGTAATCGGGTTCAATAGCCTTTGCTCTTTGTACACATAATTTGGCATAATGACGGTTGAGAAATAGAAATTTAGTACTCCAAAAAATATTGAGGTTGTACACATAATTTGGCATAATGACGGTTGAGAAATAGAAATTTAATACTCCAAAAAATATTGAGGAAGATAACTAATATAAATGATAATCCACTCTATCACACCCATAATCCCCCCAACTGCATAAATCAGGCCTTAACCCAAAATGGAATAAAAATATATGAAAACTTCTCATTCTTTGTACACTTGGAATAGATATGTCTATCAATTTTCTTGCTACAAAAAATTCCAAAAGAGAAAAGAGTGAAAACAGTGCTTCTTTTCTTACAAAATTCACTAATTGTGACAATGAAATTCAAGTATGAAAGTAGACACGAAGAGGCGGCCGCCCTTTGTAGGCATTTTGAAATGCTAATCTATTTTAAATGTTGCAGTCCATTGCTTGTTCGCCAGGCATTGTCGCTAGTGGGGTCGACCTTCGAGGTTGGCTGGGAATAGGGAAAGATCCTCCACATCGGTGGCACAAAGATAAGAATTGAAAATATTAACCGCATCGGTCGGCGTCGTGTGTTTATACTGATTGCCTTTAGATTGAAATAAATTCAGCATCCATTGTGTGCATATTCAGTGCAAAAACGATTTTGCAGTGACCAGTTACTAATATGAATAGGATACTGAGATTAATGGATGAAGGGACCAGTTACTAATATGAATAGGTGAGAGACAGATGAATCGTCGTTCAGGCAGAAGGACGCTGAGATTAACTGCAGAGGGGATCGGTTACTAATACGTTGAATTAGTTATTCATTTGTAGGACTAAACTGGCCAAGGAAAATAAAGGCATGGGTATAAACGTCCAAAAATGTTTCTCACAATGATGTCACTTAAAGATAAAGATATTAATTAAACCCCTTATAAAAAAATTAATTCCACAATGGGTAACCATTATATATGTAATTTGCATTATTCTATTCATAATGATTACATTAACCACCTATAAACTATTCAATTTTGGTAACGTTTTTGTGTTAGGGTGTGTTTACATTTTGGGGGAAAGATGACCTGGGATAACCTAAATGAGGTGATAAAAGTCTATTATAGTTAGAACAATTGTTGTTTATTTCACGTGTTATTTAATGAAATAAGAAGTCCTTGAAATATATATCCGACGTTTACTTCGATTGGCTTAGTGGTATTTTTCCCCCTTATTCTTCCACTGTTACACTTAGGTTTGATCTCTTTCTCTCTTACTAACCCCCTCCTAGCTATTCCACCACCCATCTCTGCAACTCTCATTTTGTTTCCAATTACATTCTAAAACTTGATTATTAGAATCTGTAAATGAAAAGGATTTTTTACTGCGGAAATAATAATTCAAAAAAGAAAAAGAAAATTACAATTGAATAAATATTACAAAGAGAGGACAGAAAAAGAATCAGCAAAGGTGACGAGTCGAGGAAGCCCTCTTCCCGCAAGACAAAATTTCCCCGGTAGTGCTCTTCGGTCTCGAAAATTCGTCCCCAAAGGTAAAACGTCACAACGTCTCCAAGAGTGTAGCACCACAGGTCTTGGAGCTCCGGCGAACAAAACGAGTGCTTCGAACTGGACTGGCTCTTAAGACTCTATATGCAGAGAGACAGAGAGAGAGAAGAAGATTTCTGAATGCGTGGCCAGGCAAATGCATGAGGACGCTATTTATAGGCGAACCTCCACTCAATGCAGAAGGAAAAACCGCGTGGGCCCAAGGCCCAAAGTCCAATTGCCAAGAACCAAGACCAAGTCCAAGTCCAAGTCCAAGGGCCCGGGCCCGGGCGCGGCGCGGCTCGGCTCGGCGCGCGCGCGCGCGTGTGGTAATTTTGATTGACTAGCAATCAACTACAATTTATTATACTTCATTATTCCCATACTAATATCATGTATATTAGTATTCCAAAAAACCAATGTGGGATGAATTAAATGACTCATTTAATTCCCAAATTAGGTGTTGAACCTTTCGACTTTCCGATTCAATTTCTCACTCACCGAAAATCGGTTTTGCGAGTATGAATACACAATTCTCATCTACTCCAAGAGTAGAACGCACTTGTAACAATTAATTTTCGAGAAATTAATTTCAACATCAAGAATTAATTGGTCAACTATTAAAGTCTCAAATAAACTTTAATACCAATTAATTATAAAATAATACCACCAACCAATTTTCTCTAACAATCCCCCACATGAGTGGAAATTGAACCTATAGACATGCAGACACACAGTCCAGTTCAAACACAAAATATTACTGCATTTGGATAGGTAGTTTGTGGCTTTGAACCTTCCATAGTCAAGCATTACCGAGTACACCGGCAGCCTGGTGGACACATTGCCTTGAACCATTCCGCCTTGGTGTGTACTTAGACAGTAGTACTGACACAATAATATTTCTACGCTCATTTCTTGTTCTCACGTTTTTGTCCGTTTCGGCCATGGACACTCTTTGGATTCATAAGTGTTTAATATCCACTGATATTTGAGGCGGCCTCTCACCTCACACTTACATAGGTGAACTCCTCTTGAGTATCCCGTAATACTCCGTCCCCCACATGGACTTAGGATTCATTAAAAGTCGTATAGACTTAGCCTGTACCACACACGGGTTCTCACTTGGTGTACTGTCCTATAAGGAATGGTCGGGTTACCAAGTGCATTTCCTAACTTCCACAGCTTAGTTTTCCCATTGAACCAAGATCTTGGGATCTCCAGTCAACTTGGTTGGGTTACCACTGTTTCAGCTTACTTTGTGGATTTTAGACCCATTCCTTCTGACAGTTTAGACAATTGATCTCGATTTATACTCTTAGTTAACGGATCCGCAAGATTGTCCTTAGACCTCACATAGTCTATTGACATTACACCACTTGAGATCAATTGTCTCACGGAATTATGTCTACGACGAATGTGTCTAGACTTTCCGTTATACATGTCACTTAAAGCCCTACCAATTGCGGCTTGACAGTCGCAATGTACCATTATCGTAGGTACGGGTTTATCCCAACATGGAATATCCTCGAGAAAATTTCGAAGCCACTCTGCTTCTTCACCAGCTATATCTAAAGCTATGAATTCTGATTCCATGGTGGATCGGGCTATGCATGTTTGCTTAGTCGATCTCCAGGACACAGCCGCTCCTCCTATAGCGAATACAAATCCACTAGTGGAGAATGACTCTTTAGTGTCTGAGATCCAATTAGCATCGTAGTACCCTTCAAGTACAGCAGGATACCTAGTGTACTGTAGCCCAAAGTCGAGAGTATACTTTAAGTACCTCAAGACTCTCCTGAGTGCATTCCAATGCTCATTGCTTGGATTGCTTGTGAATCTACTGAGTTTATTCACCGCACATGCTATATCGGGACGCGTACAATTCGAAATGTACATTATGCTACCGATAACTCTAGCATATTCTTGTTGAGCTACAGGACTACCTCTGTTTTTGCTCAAATGCACACTCATGTCCAAAGGGGACTTTGCAGGTGGATCATCAAAGGCATTGAACTTCTTTAGCACTTTCTCTACATAGTGAGATTGTGTTAAAGATATACCATTTGATGTCCTACTGATCTTGATTCCTAGAATCACGTCAGCAACACCCAAGTCTTTCATGTCGAAGTTTCGACTTAACATGCGTTTCATACTAATGAGTAAATCATGATCATTACTCATAATGAGCATGTCATCAACGTATAGACACAATATGACAAACCCTTTCGGTGTACTTTTCACGTACACACATTTGTCACACTCATTAATACGAAAGCCATTTGACAACATGGTGCTATCAAATTTCAAATGACATTGTTTTGGAGCTTGCTTAAGCCCATACAACGACCTCACTAGTTTGCACACCTTTTTCTCATTTCCAGGTGCTACAAACCCTTCTGGTTGATCCATATATATATCTGTATCCATTTCACCATTTAGAAATGCAGTTTTAACATCCATTTGGTGAATTTCGAGATTGTGCAAAACAGCAATCGTGATTAGCACCCTAATGGAAGTAATCCTCGTTACCGGTGAATAGGTATAAAAGAAATTGTACCCTTCGATTTGTTTGAACCCTTTGGCCACTAAGCGGGCTTTGTATTTTTCAACTGACCCGTCTGCTTTATACTTTCTTTTAAGGATCCATTTGCATCCTAAGGGCTTGCAACCTTGTGGGAGATCAACCAACTCCCACGTGTGGTTTTGCATGATAGAGTCGATTTCACTGTTAATCGCCTCTTGCCAGAGCGGAGCGTCTGGCCTAGATAGAGCATCTTTGATAGTCCTCGGTTTCTCTTCCAACACGTAAGTGATGAAATCGGGACCAAAGGTTTTAACTATCTTAGCTCTCTTGCTGCGTCGTAACTCGCCACTATCTTGAGTGGATGGACCAGCATCATTATCAACCTCCTCATTACGAGGTCTTTTGGTTGATATCTCATCTTCCTTGGACTTGCTAGGAAAGATATTTTCGAAAAACACAGCGTTTCTCGACTCTATATAAGTGCCTTCTGTCATATCGGGAACTTCTGATTTGTGAATTATAAACCGATAGGCACTACTGTTTAATGCATACCCAACAAATATGCAATCAACCGTTTTAGGGCCGATTTTAATTTGTTTGGGTAGAGGCACTTCAACCTTTGCTAAACACCCCCACACTTTGAGGTATTTATATGACGGTTTCCGCCCCTTCCACAATTCATAAGGAGTAGCATCTTTACTCTTATGTGGAATTTTGTTCAAAATGTGGTTAGCCGACAGAATGGCTTCTCCCCACAAGTTTTGCGGTAAACCGGAGCTAATAAGCATAGCATTCATCATCTCTTTGAGTGTTCGGTTCTTTCATTCCGCAACACCATTAGATTGAGGCGAGTAAGGAGCAGTAGTTTGATGTATGATTCCGGATTCAGAGCATATCTTCTCAAACGGTGCTACATACTCTCCTCCTCTATCACTACGAACCATTTTGATTCGTCTATTCAACTGGTTTTCCACTTCACTTTTGTACAGTTTAAAAGCGTCTAACGCTTCATCCTTACTATGCAAAAGGTAAACATGGCAAAACCTTGTACTATCATCTATAAAAGTGATGAAGTACTTTTTCCCACCTCTAGTTTGTACGAATTTTAAGTCACACACATCAGTGTGAATTAATTCTAGAGGTTCTGAGTTCCTTTCAACCGAAGGGAAAGGTAACTTTGTCATTTTAGCTTCTACACAAACTTCGCATTTGTTATTTAAATCGATATTTTTTATGTCTAGTAAATTTAAGCTTGCTAGTCGTTTTATCGATTTAACGTTTACATGTCCCAATCTGCAGTGCCATAAATCTGAGAACTCAACGATATAAGAAGAAGTAGAAGCTTCTTTATTCATAACAGATTTCCCCTTGGGGTGTACAATAATGGCACTCATCTTAAACAGACCATCGTGGACATACCAACGACCTAAGTACACTGAGTACTTGCTAAGAACAACCCTATTAGACTCAAATACAAGTTTGAAATTATTCTTCACTAGTACAGAGCCGGAGATGAGGTTCTTGCGAATGTCCGGGACATGCAGGACATCTCTCAGTGTGATGTTCTTCTCACTGGTCAGCTTCAGAACAACGTTGCCAACCCCAGCCACCTCAGACGTGGCTTGATTCCCCATGTGCAGCTTTCTCCCATTGGCTGGCTCATAGGTCGAGAAAGCATTCCTGTCAGAACAGACATGACAGGTAGCCCACGTATCAATGAACCATTCCTTTGGGTTGCCCATGAGGTTCACTTCCGTGGTCACCGCAGCAAGGTTCTCTTCAGTGAACTCCCCTTCAACCACGTTCGCATTGGACTGCTTGCCCTTGCCTTTGTCATCTTTCTTCGGGGCCTTGCAGAATCTTGCAATGTGGTTCGGCTTTCCACAGTTGTAGCAATCACCCGTAAATTTGGGTCGAGTTACAACTGGTTGTTTGCCTTTGTCAAAATTTGGCCTCTTACGCTTCTTTGACTCCATCAAATTAGTTTTTGCCTCTTCCTAACCTTTGTTCCTTTCCAGCCCACCTTCGCGAATCTGAAGTTTGCCTATGACCTCTTCCAAGGTCATACTCTTCTTCTTCAACTTCAAGTGGCTTTGAAACTCCTTCCAGCTTGGAGGCAGTTTCTCAATGACTGCAGCGGCTTGGAAAGCGTCTGGCAGTATCATTCCTTCTGCAGCAATGTCATGCAGAATCAACTGGAATTCTTGAACTTGTTCAACGACAGACTTCGAGTCCACCATCTTGAAGTCAAAGAACTTCCCAACCAAGTACTTCTTAGTACCGGCATCCTCGGCCACATATTTGGCCTCCAAGGAATTCCACATTTCCTTGGCCGTTTTGCACTTCTGGTAGACATTGTACAAAGCATCTGCCAGACCACTCAGAATGTAGTTCTGAGCATAGAAGTCGTGTTCCCACCAGCGGGCACGAACTTCATCATTCTGCGCATCGTTCTCAACGACCGCAGGCGGGTCCTCAGTAAGGAACCTCGCCAACCTCAAGGTGGTCAGAAAGAACAGCATACGCTGTTGCCACCTCTTAAAGTTCTTACCCGAAAACTTTTCGGGTCTCTCACTTTGGACCACAAATGGTCTCGAATTGTCAAAAGGGAAAGGGCTCACCACTGAGGGATTAGAAGTTTGCCCAAAATGGACAGTTACAGGGGGAACGGGGGTAGTGGTGCCCTGGGGAGTGGGGTTACCAGGAGGAACAACAGTGTTTCCCTGGTTAGCATACTCCGAATTGTTATTTCCGTCAGTCATTTTGAAAACATAAAATATTTTGTCTTGCGATTGTAAATGAAAAGGATTTTTTACTGCGGAAATAATAATTCAAAAAATAAAAAGAAAATTACAACTGAATAAATATTACAAAGAGAGGACAGAAAAAGAATCAGCAAAGGTGACGAGTCGAGGAAGCCCTCTTCCCGCAAGACAAAATTTCCCCGGTAGTGCTCTTCGGTCTCGGAAATTCATCCCCAAAGGTAAAACGTCACAACGTCTCCAAGAGTGTAGCACCACAGGTCTTGGAGCTCCGGCGAACAAAACGAGCGCTTCGAACTGGACTGGCTCTTAAGACTTTATATGCAGAGAGACAGAGAGAGAGGAGAAGATTTCTGAATGCGTGGCCAGGCAAATGCATGAAGACGCTATTTATAGGCGAACCTCCACTCAATGCAGAAGGAAAAACCGCGTGGGAAAACTTTGTGGACCTGATATCCTAATTTTTGTTCTCCAAAAATTAGATACCCACTGGGCCCAAGGCCCAAAGTCCACCCAAAGTCCAATTGCCAAGAACCAAGAACCAAGACCAAGACCAAGTCCAAGTCCAAGGCCACGGGCGCGGCTCGGCGCGCGCGTGGTAATTTTGATTGACTAGCAATCAACTACAATTTATTATACTTCATTATTCTCATACTAATATTATGTATATTAGTATTCCAAAAAACCAATGTGGGATGAATTAAATGACTCATTTAATTCCCAAATTAGGTGTTGAACCTTTCGACTTTCCGATTCAATTTCTCACTCACCGAAAATCGATTTTGCGAGTATGAATACACAATTCTCATCTACTCCAAGAGTAGAACGCACTTGTAACAATTAATTTCCGAGAAATTAATTTCAACACCAAGAATTAATTGGTCAACTATTAAAGTCTCAAATAAACTTTAATACCAATTAATTATAAAATAATACCACCAACCAATTTTCTCTAACAGAATCAATTTACAATTACCAGAATCAGCTTACATGTAAATTCCAATCCATGAACTCTTCATTCCTCCATCCATCTCTCCTCTCTCAATTGTAATTAATTTACCAGAAGGAATTTATTTGTGATAAATTTTTGGAATTCATTTATGGAATCAATTTAGTAAACACACCCTGAGTCAAGCGATGGTAACTTTCTTAAAGCTGTTAACACGGGTAAAAGTGTGGAAATTTGAGGAACTTCTTGTTCAAGCACAAATCCACTCAAATAGATTAAATAAATGAGTATGGATGAGATTTATACATATAAAAATTTCAATACCTTCTATAAGTATGTTACTTGTTTATAAAATTTATCTGTCCTTTAGAGAGACATCAAATTCATTCTTCCTTTTGGGAAATGTTTAATTCATTTTTCCTTCGGGGAAATGCTCAAATTCATTTTTCCTTCATGGAAAAGCATAATTGTTTAAATATTTCTTCTTCGGGAGAAACTCATTAAGTCGATTGTATTACATTCGATTTGATTTGTAACGCCCCGAATCCAGAATGCAAGCCCTTGTGGCTTTGACACTCTAAACTCAGGTCGTCACTTAGCGACCACAAAATTCGAGCTAAAAAGAAATTCTTTTGAATATAAAATAACCAACTTAAAATATACTTTGTAGCGGAAGAATTTAAACATTTATTTAAGACGGGGATTATAATTAAGAAATTCATTAATTAAAACTTAAGAGTGGAGGAGTTATTAGTCTAAATAGTAGAATTTAAACATGAAACATCGAGTTTGTTGCTCATAAAACATTTGATACCCAAAAGTAGAAACATTAAAATTTAAGATTCATTAATAGATCATAAGATAGGTTTGGGAAGCTCCGTGTCTACTGCAGCTCTCAGAACTCGATATTTTAACCTAAAAATATTAAACGTTGGGGGATGAGATAAAAATCTCAGTGGATAACCTGTACGCCTTTATACAGATTGGTATGGTCCTGAAAAGTTAATAGTTTTACATTTCCCATATTTGAATCTTAAAGTGTTTTAAATGTTTTTTATCTTGCTTGCATATCCGCACTATGACAACTTACATTAGTCGTACTATTGAGTACGCTAAGGCAGTATTGCCCCCTTTGGCGGTTCATAACTTTTGTATCATTCATATCATTCATATCCGTACTCTGACAACTTACGTTAGTCGTACTATTGAGTACGCTAAGACAGTATTGCCCCCTTTGACAGTTAATCATTATTACTCGTACTATGACAACTTACGTTAGACATACACCTGACGGAACGCTAAGGCAGTATTGCCCCCTTTGACGAGATTTTCATGCATTCTTTCTTATACGTTCATATTTATGTTCGATTAATTTGCTTCAGAAATATACCAACAGTCCATATAAAATTTACAACTACAATACAGATAAATATCACCCACCTCTTAACTTTTAAGAAAAGTTATAAACTTCTTCTAAAGTCCGGGTACCCAAGGACTACAGGGACATCCGATCTCTGATCAATGCCACACTTTACCTAGCAAAGTTTCTTTCATATCTTAGTCATTATTTCATTCTTACACATTCATGAATATCATTTAGGCCGTCTTAGGTTTCAATAGACGAAGCACATTGATCATATAATTGTTATTTCGTTATTTTTCCAGATTGGGAATTTTAGGTCTTCAGATTGTTTTTTACGTCCAAAGTTCTTTAGATACTTTCTTAATTCTCCGCTTAATGAATCAAACAAGAGCTCTTAGTATTATATTGGTCATTTATGAGTTTAATAGGGACGTTAAATTCCTTTTTTTAAACTTTTTACAAGGAAGACTTCTTAACAATTAAATTCTTTAAAACATGATTTAACGCATATTGACAAATCACTAAAACACATAGGTCATTTGAAACTTGTCATTAAATTACTCTAACACACATACTACATGAATATGATTATCACTAACATAAACATTCTCCTAAGCATGTTTTTCTAGATAAGCAAGTTATTCATGAAGACATGGATTACACATACTTGTAAAATTTTCATCAAGCGTACTCTTAGCAAAATCACTTGTATAATATCATTTGTTTATTACAATTATTCATCAATTCGAAGCTAGTCATTCTTACCAAAACATAAGTACTCGAAATCTTATAAGGTTTTACTTATTTTTCTCTTTTAAGGACACATAAGAAACATAAAGCCCTTAATCTATAATAAATACCAGACAATATGTTACACATTTACATAACATTTGAGTATTTCAAGTTATTATCTTAACATTCTCATTAAGTATAAGTCATTAAAATAATAAACACACTTAAGAATAACAAGTTCAAAGTGAGCAATTTGCTCTCTTGGTTGTTCTTTCTCTAACTTTAACCATTTTTGAAAAAAATACTAAAACACATTCAATAATCATGAAATTTGTACACTAGGTATTTAATCAAGTGTATTTCAAATATAAAATTTGTCCCATGTCATTTGATTTACGAAAATATGAGTTCTAGACTTGTTTTTATAACTTGACACTAAGTTACAGAAACTGTCCAGTGGGGTTTTGGACGTGTCCAGTGATCAAAATACTTTTGGTAAGATTGTTTCAAACTATGCATAAATCATGGAAAATTCATAAAAATAGATAACTTCACGTATTATTTTATCATAATTTTTATAAAATTCAAACGTGAGCACATTAATACAGTTTTGCATATAAACGTGAAAAATATCACAGATTGCCACACTTCCTTCAAAAATTCATAACTTATCAAGGAAAAATCCAAATCGTACAAGACCAGTGGCAAATGAAAGCTAACTCAACCTAGTTTTACAGAAAAACATTTTTGTAAGAGAACCTTATTTTTACTGTTCACAGCAAATTTTCAACTTGTACACTTTCACTTGTATTTCCATTTTCAAAACTCTCATGCCATAGAATTTTCACCACTTAACATACATCAAAAAGGTTTCTTATAGCATGCATCTAAACATTCAAAAGTGAAATAATCTCAAGGCTTAAATATTTCTAAACATATATACCAACAAAAACACATATGAACATAAAGCTTGCAAGATAGACATTGTTATGAGTTGGGGTTATTTCCAACCTTTTGGGCTTTCTCTTTAGCTAAGGGGGCCTTATTAGCTCTTGGATTTCTTGTGAGTTAAGTGTAAATGAGGCTCCTTGGATGGATAATGCTAAAAACAACAAGAATTTAAAGTTAGCAAAAGATTTCAAGATAACTTGAAGAGTAGAAGGAAATGGAAGGCTCATTCGTTGAATGGCCTCAAACCTTGAACCTATTACCAATGGAGAAGCTTGGCACTTGAAATGGAAGCCTACAATGGATGAGAAGGGAAGAATTTCTTCCCTTTTTCTTGCACTTTGCCGTGAGGGAGTATGTGAAAGGGGAGGGATTTTCTTTCTATCTTCTTTGTTGGGCAAAATGGCTGCAAAATGGATATAATGAGGAGAGGTTTGATGTATTTACAGAGGGAAGGGGGAGTATAGCCGGCCATTGTGAGAGTAAAGGGGGTGGGAAAAGTCAAGATAGGTGATGGGTAGGTGGGTACTTTGTACCTTAGGTTAATAAAATAAGAAAATAGAAGCATGAATTGTGGAAAGCCAAAACTTGGCTGCTACTTGCAGCTGATGGACGTTTGGTGTGGGCCCATGGGAGGACTTTTGGGTCCTCCCTATATTATTAGACGCGATAAAGTTTTCGGTTTTGCACTCGGATGTTTTTCGACTAACGTTATGGGGCTAATTTTCTTAAATATTGTCTTTTCCAAAACCAATTACGAAAATGCAGTGATTTCTATTTTGTTTACACAAATAAGTGTAATCCCGCTTGAAAATCGCGACTGGGGAGCAGCCGCTTGTGGAAGCAGAGACTAGGAGGATGCCTGACAAATTCTGACACAAACAGTGCAGCTTCTGCTTGTAGACACGATTGGGGAGTTTACGTGCCCATCGGATAACGCGATTGAGATGACATTTACTAATTCTGTAAATAATATGTATATAGATATATGCATACCTTAATCCTTTTAGCTCAGTACACTACACAACACACCACCAGCTCTATTGCAAGCATTCTTCAAATTTTGGGGTATGCAGTATCAGATATGCGGGGGATACGGGTGCGGGTGCGATTTGCGTCGGATTCGCACCCGATATACCACGTGACGTATTCGAATTTTTTTTAAAAAAAAATTAAGTCGGATACGCGTATCCCCCTCCAAGAATACACAGGGGATACGTGGGGATACGCGAATCGGATAAAATATTGCAAAATTTATTAATTTTTGTAATTTTTTTAAAATTTAATATTAAATTGTAAATAATTAAATATATTAGTCAAGAAAATATTGTGGTAAAAGAAGGGATTTTTAGGAGTTTCTAATTGACTACTGGGATTGTGGATATAGACAGCTCCCAGTTGTTTTTGAAGTGTTTTAAAGCTTTTTGGAAACATTATATTGCAAATGGCAGAATAGGAAATATGCTTCCCTTCTATTTGATTTTTTTTTTGGAAGATTTAATTTATTTGCATTTATGGTTGGCGCCTGCATAATGATGGGCCCGCAAACTCCCCAATCACGTCTACAAGTAGAGGTTGTACTGTTTGTGTCAAATTCTAGTCTCTGCTTCCACAAGCGGCTGCTCCCCAGTCGCAATTTTCAAGAGAGATTGCACTTATTTTTGTAAACAGATATAGAAACCATAATATTTTCGTAATATGTTTCGAAATAGACAATATTTAAAAAAATTAGCCAACGTTATGGGTTCGAAAATTAACGTTTTTACTCGTTTTGTTATCCGAAAGTTTAGTTTTTTATTTCTTTTATTAAAATTGACATTTAACTTTATTCTATCATTTATGTCTTATGTTGGGTTCGTATTCATTCATCGGATTCGAAATCGGGAATTTTTCGTCCAAATTTTGGCGACAAAGTATGAATTTTTATTCAATAATTATAAGCATTATTTGGGTATCGAAGTGACTGTTGGGAATTCATATTTTATTCATTTCTTAATTTATGAATAATGTTCGATTCATATTTATTGTGCTAGAAGTGCTTCCAGCTCAGATTGCTCGTCTGTCGCCTGTAAAACCAAATACTAAAATATATTGTCCTCTTATTAGAAAAAAAAAAATCATGGAATTGTATAAATAATTTCATAAACTTTATTTTTTGGTTTTGGGGTTTTACATGATTGTTTTAGGTCATACAATGACCACTATCATTTTATATATACGTAGTGTAACTTTCATCATTCCTCACCTGGAGAATCTTAAATCCATAAGGGATTTTTTTATATAAATATTGGCATCCAATAACTATAAATATGCGGTTGGGAGGTCCATCAACTGCATTTCTAAATTCATATTTTCTGTCAGGAATATATATAGTAGCGGAACTTTATATTATCCATATCAGGAGAATATTTTATCAAAATCAGTATCAGGTCTCTGCAAAACCCATTGAGCTACAAATCTTGCTCACTACCTTGTAATTCTCATTTGGTTTTCGTACAATTACTCACTTATATCCAATAGGGATTGCACTTCAGGTGTAGAATAACAATTCGGGTGTATGTACGATAGAGCCAAATATTTTTCTTTTATTTATCGAGTCTAGCTCTGCCACATTTTGCTTCTTTCTATTTCAACTAAATCAAAGTGCTTCGGGCATCCAACATGAGTACTGGATCCAGATTTTAGAAAGAGCAATTGTGGATACAAATAAGTTGTCGACAACGATAATATTTCTATTATATTTCCTGCATTTAGTTATAAAATTCATATCAACCAAAAATTCATCATTTTCCAAAATATTTTGATCTTTTCATTTCGCAATCCTAGTATTTTGATTATTTTGTGTATGTGCTTCTTTACTAGGATTTTCGTCTTCAGGACAAATCTCTTCAGAAGATCTCAAGAGTGATATAATATTTTGCTAGCTTTAATTTACCGCGGTTTTATATCTTTCGTGTTAGGAGGTCATTTACGCTTCTAGTGTATGGGGGCATTAACATATATACTTGATTTTATTGGAACCTCAATCATTTGTAGTCACTTCTTTATGTTCAGTAAATGCACTGGAAGATTACTGCTAAATATTGCAAGTTAATTATCTTTTGAACTTCTAGTTCACTTCGACTAGTGCTTAAGTCTAAATATTAAAGATTTTTTCTTTTTCTTCAGGGAATTTTTTGGCATTCATTTACTTTTGATTTATTATCTCCCCCTAATATCGAGAAATGACTCTTCATCAAGTGTGCAGTCAGCCAGCAGAGATGTTAGATTCGTTGTGTGGTGGTGATACAAGTATTGCACAACTAAATATTTGCAAATGGGAAAGGCTTACTATGTTCTATGCACTAGTTGTAAAGGGGAGTAATAATAATATGCAGTAGGTCAGATTTGAATTGGAGTAGTTGCATACAAAATTTCATGCCCCCAACATGAAATACGTAAGTCAGAATTTTGCAGTAAAGATCTAGAAAATAATTTGATGCATCATATTAGTGATTTAACTGGACCATTCTAGGTGTGGACATAAGGGATTGAATGCTTCACTTAAATTTCACAGTGCCATATAATAATCATTAAATATCTTCAACATGTGTTCACTGGCATTATCCATTCAAATGGATTTAATTAAATAATTTGGAATTGAGACCTAATCTTAATAATTTTGCAATAAGCTTGGCAAAAGTTTTATAACATGTGGATAATAAACACACATAAGTTCGTTGTGTGGAAGCATCAATTATGGTCACAAATTATCAAAATAGTCCCGATACCTGATTAATCAGTCCACAAATATCTCCATGAGATCGTTCAAGAATAATAGGAGATTTAATTCCAACTTTAGTACGAGACAGCCATACAATAAGTTTACCCTTCACACATGCATCACAAATAAATTCATTTACATAAGAGTTTCTGTTATTTGATATACTCTAATCCGACATATCATGTTTTATTTTGGATGGACTAACTGATTTTGAGACAATCTCTTCAACTCTTTAGGAGGTTAAATTTTGTAAGTGGTGTATTGTACGCTTATGTCATGCTTTAGATTCATTAGCACTTTATTATTTTGTCTTTCTGAGACATCAATCTTGACCGGAACATTTTCTATATATATTTTAATTTGGTAACTCTGCTAGAGTCACTAAAGGCATCCGGTAATTGATTTGCAATTTTTTTGCAAAGATATAATTCTAAAAAACAGTATGAAAAATATATCCACAACATTCCTAAGAGAAATACTAAAACAAGTAAAAACGCAAAATATAATAATATTGTATATCTTGATTACTCATTTTCATAAGAATTATCAAGTTCAACATCATTGTCAATTCCCATTTTTGCTTCAGTCAAACTAGTATGACGAGATACCTCTAAAAAAAAAAACTAATATGACGAGATTCGTGTTAGGGACCTCCGACCTAGACCACCTCTACTATTATCTTGACCTCATACATAATCTTCATTTATCGATTTTCGTCGTTGATAGTTTTTCCATTTATATTTTCGCTATTGATTTTTTCTTCAGGGATTTCATATCCTTATTGAGATGGTGTCGGAATATAGTAAGTTTCTTTGCCTTCTGGACAAAGGTGTATTCAAAATTTCATTACAATTATTCCACTTAAATCAATGAAGTAAGACGAATTTCAATGTCAAAATCTCAAATCAAGTAATTATTATCACTAAGACAAGCTTGATTATTCCTTTGAGTAATATTAGATATTTTTTTAGTGAACTAAATCAGCTGCAAAAAGCAATAATAGGAACACACGGATTTTCAACGTAAATTCTAAATTTTATAGCAAATAATTCTCAAGCCTATTCCGCGGTAAGCGGTTCTACTTGCTGAAATTTAAAGGGATTAAGTCACTTTACCTGAGTGGAATCTTACGATAAGGGATCCTAAATGCCACTTTCTCGAATCAGCCTTAGGCATGTCTCAAGCGCATAGAGCCGTCAAATAGTTATTGAGTTCAAACAAAAGCTCAAATACAATTGTGCTGATAACGTGTTGTAAAATAAAGAACGCGGAGACACAAATTTGTTTACCCAGTTCGTCATGAATGAATACATCTGGAGGCGTATGAAGCTAGGAGGGTTTCACTATATTTATGTGTATTCTCTATCTATTATACAATACAATAATCATGATATATTTATATTAGTGAAAGAGATTTAACCCGAAAAGCCTATTAGACATCTTGACTCATTAAGTATCTCATCTTCCAAGTAATGTCCATAATTATAATATATTTACAACAATTGGGTCCTTATTCACCCTTATCCAATAAAATAAACACACCCTTAATGTACGATACATTGTATTCAATTTTGATCAATTTATTGTTAAAAAAAATGTGCATGTCTGTTGATGATCAATATTCAAAGGAAGGTTAATGTGCCATTATTAGGAGATCATCAAACAAATCGTTCCACGAATAATATGATTGTATTATGAAAAGATTAAAGAAAGAGAATAATTATTAAGCTTGTATATTCTTTTTTGGAAAGTTGGAGAACCCTTTTATTGGGGGTATTTATAGGACTACAAACAGGGCGGAGGTGTCAAGTCCTTAATCATACAAAATCTGGCATAATGACTAGGATAAGATAAATTATGCTTATTACAAGGTTGCTCGACCTAGATTAATGAGAGCTTCTAAGCTCTTTGCCTTCCTCCATAGCTAGTCTTCATTTGGGCGGTCAGCTGTTGTGTCGGTGTGCACCTTGGGCGATGATCTTCTTGCTCCTACAAAGTTTGATCGCTTTTTCCCAAGCTTGTTAGCTTAACCAGATAATGGTCTTGCACATATAATTACTTGATCGCTTATGGGTGATCACTGATCGCCCATCAACAATCTTGATTAAAAAATACAGGGAATAACTATTAGTTTATATAATATATATATATATATATATATATATATATATATATATTATATTGAAAGTGTTAATCAACTACATACAAATTATTTTAAAAATATTCTCATCCCCTAAAAATTGAGTGATTTTTTTAATTTGTGAATCCAACTGCCACTTGACAAATCCAACTAATGGACACGTGAATCCGATGTGTGAATCCAACTTGATAATTAAACATGGTCATGCTATTAAGTCTTAATTAATATGTTATCTCAATTAACCCCCAAAGGTTGACCTAGTGGTGAGGGCTTGATATTTAAGAGGCTAATGTCCTATAGGTTTCAGGTTTGAAACCCACTAGGTGTGTTCAATTCTTGAGATGAGCGAGTCCATACAGAGCTTAACTCTGGTTTAAAATGGGAACCTCGCTAGTGGACGGTGGGTTATAGGTCACCCGGATTAGTCAGTCAATGAGCCGGATACTGAGTACCAAAAAATAAAAATATGTTATCTCAATTGAACTTTATTATGAGATGTCACTACAAAAAATCTCGCTGATTAACGACGGAAATTTGCGACGGACACCTTATCTGTCGCTAATTTTAGTATTTTGCGACGGATTAGCGACGGGTTTTGACCATTATTCGTAAATTTTAAAAATTTGCGACGGACTTGTCCATTTGTCGCTAATTCTTAGGTTTTGCGATGGAAAGTCCGTCTCAAATTCTAAAATTAAAATTCAAAAAAATAATTAAATAATTTGCGACGGACACGTGTCCGTCACAAATTTTGGCTACCCGACCGGGTCTTGACCCGACTTATTTGCGATGAAAAGTCTGTAGCAAATTTTAAATTTGAAATTAGTGATGGACATTTTCGACGGAATGTTCGTCTCAAATTTCAAAATTGAAATTTAAAAAATTAATTAAATAATTTGCGACGGACACGTGTCCGTCACAAATTTTGGCGACCCGACTTATTTGCAACGGAAAGTCTGTAGCAAATTTCAAATTTGAAATTAGCGACGGACATTTACGATGGAATTTCCATCTCAAATTTCAAAAGTTAAATTTAATAAATTAATTAAATATTTTGCGACGGACACGTGTGCTCGCAAATACAATTAATTGCGTACAAACGAATAAATTATAAATTTACACATTGTCGACATAAACAATTTTACCCAAAAATGGGTTGGACACAACGTTTTATTTTAAACAAGTTAAAAATAAAAAGGAATATGATTAGGCGTGAAATTGTTATGATCTTTAGCCCGATTTGCCCGTGTTTTAAGTGAATTCGATGAGTATTTAGAGTCAATTGAGTACTATTTTTATAAACTGATGAATTTGCCTCTTTGATGCTCTATATGGATAGAGGGCAAAAAATGGAGTTCGTAGGACTTTGAATCGACTCAAACGGATGCCTGGATGAGAAGATATTTTGAAGAAATACGAAAAGTATTAATTCGTGCAAAGAAAAGTATCACTTGGCTCAAAATTTGAGATGCTCGAGCACCACCGCTCGAGCAAGAGAAGGGTCGAGCGCATTGTTTGCTCTGGAAGAGGAGGCGCTCGACCATGGTGAGGTCGAGCGCCACCGCTCGACCGCGTGAAGCATTCGACCACCTGAGGTCGAGCATGGTCATTCGACCACTTGAAGTATTCAACCAGTAGGGGGTCAAGCGCCCTAAACACTCTGGAAAGAGGCCCATTCGACCACAAGCGCTCGACCATACCCCTAAGATGCATGATTTCGGCCTTTTCACCCGTTTTCGGCCCGTTGCTTATAAATACCCGATCCCAAGCTCGTTTTTTGATACCCTTTGATTCTGATTCATAATTTTGCACACTGAGAGCTTGGTAGAGAGATTTTGGAGAGTTTTACACTTGTAACCGAGGTTTTGATCTTACGAATTCTTAGTTTAGACACGTATTTTGAATCTTTTCATTTAATTTTTTTCGTTCTTGAACCATTGAGACTTCTAAACCCTACTTTACCAGATTTATTGAGATTTAGAGATATTCTTTTGTTTATGCTTTTCAATTCTTTTGATTATTCAGTTATGCAAATGTTCATCGTTCTTGTGATTGTTTTCGTTGCTTCAATTACCATGTTAGGCTAGAACCCTTACATGCTTGGGGTAGGATGAACTCGTAGAAGTAGGATGTTAGTACATAATTAGGATAATTCGTGATGTTTAGTGCTAGTTCTCTTAATTAATTGAATTCTTAAAATAAACCCTAAAATTATCTTGGAAGTGAGTATAAAAATTATTAGAGAGAGGACGATCTTATCACTCTTTGATAACGAGTAAGCTTAATGATAGGGTTATAGAAGGGGTTTATAATCTGCCGGTTTATCTAGGGAGGACGACCGCATCACCTTGGATAAATAAGGGTCTCATTAATTAAGCATAATCCATACTTGTTTAGTGGGTTGTGAAGTAGGTTGATATGACGAAGTATTAGGGTTAATTCTTGAGCTTTTAGTCTTTCAATCTGGTGCTAGATTAGGGAAGTTGATTGCCTAGTTTTAGTACACTTAAGATTAATACTTGCACATCACGGTTATTTTAGTTATCGTACTAGCTCCGTTAGTATACGTAGGAATTCGGAATCCTATCCTGAGCATCATAATCTCATATTTTATTTAAACTCTTAGTTATTCGTTTGATTTCATTATTTGCATTAATAGAAGTAGACTTTAGAGTAGTTTAATTCCATTTTCTAAAACCGAACATCCACTTATATTAACTACAACGCGTAGATCTCCAGGGCTCTATCCGCATACATACCTTCCCTTGGATACGATATACTTGGTCCCTATACTTGCAAATACTACTGTGATTCCATACTCTTGTGGGGTAACTACTAATTGAAGCTAGTATTTTGCGTTCAAGTCAGAATACATTTGGATAATTATGAAAAAAATGAGTCAATTTGGATACATGTACAAATAATTGCGTACAAATGAATAAATTATAAATTTACGCGTCATCCAAATAAATAATTTTACAAAATAAAAGGTTGGGCACAAAATTTTATTTTAAACAAGTTAGAAATGAAAAGGAACAAATTTGGTGAATTATGAAAAAAGAATGAGTCAATTTGGATACATATACAATTAATTGCATACAAATGGATGAATTATAAATTTATGTGTTGTCGAAATAAATAATTTTACAAAATAAAAATTTGGACACACTGTTTATATAAACAAGTTATAACGAAAAAGAATTAATTTGGTGAATTATGGAAAAAAAATACTCAATTTGGATACATATACAATTAATTGTGTACAAATGAACGAATTATAAATCTTCACGTTGTTGAAATAAATAATTTTACAAAAAAAAAAAGGTTGGACACACTATTTATATAAACAAGTTAGAAATGAAAAGAAATTAATTTGGTGAATTATTAAAAAAAAAGGACTCAATTTGGATACATATACAATTAATGGTGTATAAATGAACGATTTATAAATCTATATTTTGTTGAAATAAATAATTTTACAAAAAAAATAAAAAAAAATTGGGCACACCATTTATATAAACAAATTAGAAACGAAAAGGAATTAATTTGGTGAATTATGAAAAAAAAAAGATTCAATTTAGATACATATATAATTAATTGCGTACAAATGAAAGAATTATAAATTTACGCGTTGTTGAAATAAATAATTTAAAACAAAAATTGGGCACAACATTTATATAAATAGGTTAGGAACGAAAAGGAATTAATTTGATGAATTATTAAACAAAATGACTTAATTTGAATACATATACAATTAATTGCGTAAAAATGGACAAAAGAAGCTCGTGCCCGAGCGGCACGCGCCTCCTTCGCATACACAAGAGGTCGCGCGTTCGATTCCTCTAGGGCTCAAACTTGGATTTAATTGTTCAAAGCCCAATCTTGCTAATATATATATAAGGTGGGCCGCCTATGATAGCTTCAAGGTCGGTGGCTCAGTGGTTCGTGCCCGCCCCGGGTGCTTGGAGGTCTGGGTTCGAACCACGCGAGCCACTTTTTTTTTAATGTAGGTTGTGTCCGTCACAAATCCGTCGCAAATAAATTTGGGTAGAATAAATTTAATAAATAATTAGCTACGGACACGTGTCCGTCGCAAATTTTGGTGACCCGACCGGGTCTTGACCCGACTAATTTGCGACGGATTTAACCGTCGTTAATTAGCGACGGACGCCAAAAATCCATCGCAAATATTAGCTATGGCTGTTTTAGAGACGGTCACGTGTCCGTCGTAAACAGTATTTTGAGACGGATTTTCCGTCGCAAATTCGTCGTTAATCTACGTATTTTTTGTAGGGTGTTACTTAATTGACAATTGAATTCACTATTATGACTTATGTATTGGACTTGTGGATATTGAATTGTTGTTTTGTTATTTAATTATATTGAATTATTGAATATTCTTAAGTTTTGAATGGAAAATTTTTGGGTTACAATAAAACCTCTATAGATTAATAAACTCTCTAAAATAATAATTTTCTCTGATTCTAACTTAGGCCAGTTCAAATATATAACAATTTATGTTTTTTTTTTAAGGATTATTACCAATCTTGATAAGATAATAATTAATAATTTTTCTGAAAACATCTATATAATTTTTTTTAAAGAGAAAACATCTATATAATTAGTGGTCACATTAATATGATAAATTAATATTTTTTCAAATTACAAAAATAATTATGATAAATTCGCAAAATAAGAACATATTGTTGATTGCATCTTATTAAACTTCAAATCTACTTTAATCTCATCTCTAACTTTCTAATCCATCCAATAGTTTTAGTGTTGTGTTCTCAAATTGCACCAAAAAATTGTGAAACATTCTAGATGTTATAAGTGCTTCCTTTCTCGTAATTGCTTCAAAAGATATTGTATTATCCTCTGACATCATCCTCCATATTATTTTTTTAAATGGTTGCTACAATTTCTTCTAAACTCTAAACTTCAGAACATTTATCGTTTTCACTCAGATAATGCATATTTACATTCATTTTGTTGCGGCAATCGAGATCATTTATCATTGTCTCTAGTTTTTTTAATATATTCTTCAACATTGGGATCATTTAAATTCTTTGGCCCTTCATTTAAATGCAGAAACTTTTTTTAAAATAATTTTTATTCATTGTACTAGAAAAAATACTCTTTAAATTAATAAAATATAAATGAATAGATAAAATAATACCTCTCTAAAATAATAAAAAAAAATCGGTCCCAACAATATTACTTTATAGAGGTGTTACTATACATACATTTAATTTACATTTTTTAAATACATATATTTTAAGTGTTATATATAATAAAATATAAATAACTAAATGTATCCTTGAATCACACTTTTTTTTTAAATCCGCATCCCTGTACCAATATAACCCTGGACTCGCGTCCGTATATCTATGCAACATAGGTGCTAATATTGCTTAGCTTATAATAATACACTTTCAGACCTCCAGAGGTTGGAGACTTAGAAGTATGCTCCTCTTTAGATCTCATGTTCAATATCCACAACAATTAATTTTAGAGATGAGTTAATTGATATAAAGTTTTGCTCTGACTTGAAATAGATCCTCTTGCTAGAGAACGATAGGTCATGGTTCCCCCAAACTAGTAGATCTTTGTATCGAATTTTGAGTATTAAAAAAATTAATACTCTCTTTATCCTTTTCTATGAGCCAATAATAATTTATTTAGTATTTTTTATTTACCTTATAATACTCTTCAAAATAGTTACTATATATATGTAAACAACTAATTCCTCCGTCCCACAATAAACTTCTCACATTTTCAAACTGGGTGTCCCTCAATAAGCTTATATTAATACTCCTTATATTTCATTAAAAAAAAAAAAATCATGAGAAATTTATTGTGGAACAAAAAAAGTAATATTTTTTTTTAAATCGTATTAAAATATCTTACCAGTATTAATTTTTTACGCAAAAAATTTTAGTGAACTACGATACTTCTATTTATACGAGAAAGTGATATTTTTAAGGTCTAATTGCACTAAATCCACCAAACATCAATTTTGCATTTAAACCAACAAACTATATATTTTGGCACTAATGCATGCAAACTCCTAAAATTTGGCACATAAACCACTAAATTTTGTATTTTAATCATTTTTTTCCCAAAGAATATATTATCGCGCATGCGCCTAAGAAAATGTTATTTTTCTCAAAACTCTTCATAATTCTATTCCAATTGGAATGAGAAATATACAAAACTCATCATCACTTCCATCTTCTACTGTTTCATGTCTTTGTTCCACAGTACACGGTTTCGTGCGTCCTTCCATTGATGTTGTTCTCCATCTCATGCGCACCACCTTCTTGCCCCGCAATTAATTTGGCTTTTTTTTCTTACAAAATATTTTTCATATGTTAAAATCGTAGAAATTTTTTGCTAAAATTTAAGTTTAACTGTTTATGTACTAAAATTTGATAGTTTGTATGTATTAGTGCTAAAATATATAGTTTGATGGTTTAGATGCAAAATTGTTCATGGGTGGGTTTTGTGAATTAGGTCTATTTCTAATAAAGACTAAAAAAACTAAAATAAATGTATTCTCCTTTTTGTTTAATATATTTGGAGCATAGGTCCCCTACTGAATCCCTTCCACGCGGGGCAAATCGAATCACTGGCACCAACAACGTGTATGGCCAGATTTATTCGGACATCACGAAGAACCCGAGGACAAAGATCCAATGGTCATCATCGCGACAACGACTATTTCCGATAATAATTCAATCCAACGGCTACATTTTAATTGGCGGCTGCCACCCTACCTCTTTTTAATATACCACAATAATTAAATATTACTCCAACTTTACAGAAATAATAAAAAATAACATTGTGATCTTCGGAAAATCATCGCTTGGAATCTGGAAATATTGCATCAGCCGACCCGACCGCTACTGTTGTCGGTAATTAAATAATATTTCTAATTAAATAAAATAAAGTAGCCGTTACACGATTCCCTTCTATATAAGGGTACCCAAAGAAGCTTCAAGAAAATTGCTCTCAATATTCTCTTTCACAATTCCAACATTAGCTATAGTTTCCAAGATATAATTTCATATACTTTATAATTTTATTTTTTTGTATATTCTTGCATATTCATATTTTTCTTGTAATTTAGTATAAAAAAAGGCTGTTGAATCCGATTTTATTTGAGATTCCTTTATTTTCTTATTGAATTAATTTGCTTTCTTAAGAAAGAAAAAAACAAGTATGGATGTTGTTGTATTGCATGGATCACTAGACCAATCTTTCTCCCCCTACAAATCCCATCTCAGAAACCCTAGAAAAATCCAACACCCCTTCATTTTAAGGCCCTATGAGCATTTTCCGACCACCGGCGTTCTGCCGCCTCTACTCCCTCTCCCCGCCAACACTCTGCGGCGGAGCGCCACCATGTACCCTCGCAATGGAAACAGAACAAGGAACTCCTCCCTCACCCCCAAGAAGTCAAAATACCCCAAAAAAGAAGAGAAGAAGAAATCACCCAAAAAAGGGAATCCTGTAGGCCCGGATCCAAAGGAGAGCGATATGTTTTCCGGGTCGGCCGTGTTTACGATATCTCCGCCACCGAGTAGTGTGCCTTTGCCGACGTTTTTTTTGCGGCCGAAGATGATCAACTGCAAAGTGGAAATAGATACCGGCGCTACCGATGATCTCCGGCGGCTTCTTCGCCTCCGGTGAATAATGGGTTCTTTTTATTATTATGGTTTTTGTATTGGGGAGATTAAATTGTGAACGCTGCCTCGTGTGTTTTTTGGAATGAGGTGGCGTAATTAATCTTTCTTTAATTGTAAAGAGGCTTCGGTATGAAGCTATGTTTTCGTTCGTCTAATTATGTATGTAACTTAATTGAGTTTACATTACATAACTTTATCATAAAATTAATTTATTTCAAAATTAACGTTTTATTATATTTAGTATTAATTTTTCTGATAGAGTTCAATTTTAATCCTAAATTAACGGTAAAAAGCGAAACGACTTCATATTAACTCTTCATCTCATGTGCTATCCTCAAGTCGCTCCCCGATTCATATTCTAGTTTCGTAGTAAATTTAATATGAAGAAGACGGAAGCGACGATGCTGGAGCCTCATAACATGCTTAAGACTTTTGAGTCTTCCACTGCTAAGGAAAAACTCGTACTCATGGTGAGTGCTTCTACTTCTTCTGACCCGAAAGGCGAGAAGAAGCGAATGAGTAAGGCTAAGAGGGCTTCAAGCCCAACTTTCTGAAGGCAAAAGGTGGAGTTCAAAAGTAAGGTCGGGTTGATAAGGATGTGTGCCCCACTGCAATTGAAAGGGGTATTGGAAGAAGGACTATAAGGTTCTAGCAACCGAGAAGAAAATACAAGGTGTTTCAGCTGCTAGAACAAGTATGGTTGTTGTTAAGATAAACATGTTCACTAATAGTTCAAACTGCTAGGCATTTGTTGAGTTATGGACATGATGTTCTTAATGTACAAAGTAGAGAAACAACCTGATAAGAGTATCAAGACTCTTCGATTGGATCGAAGAGGTGAGTACCTTAGTCATAAATTCATGGATTACTTGAAGCTTCATGGGATCCAGTCACAATGGACTCCTCCCGGAACACCTCAGATGGAAGGTGTGTCCAAAAGGAGAAACCGAACCTTGTTAGACATGGTAAGGTCCATGTTGAGCTTTTCCTCTCTTCCAATATTCTTATAGGGATGCGCATTACAAACCTCAATCTACATTCTGAATAGGATTCTGTCAAAATCAGTTGAGCAGACCCCATACGAGCTATGGCATGGCAAGAAGCCATCCTTTCTACACATTAGAACGTGGGGTTGCCCCGCAGTTGTGAAGAAAATGTTAATTGATACGTTGGAATCCAAAGGTGAAAAATGTTATTTTGTGGGATATCCTATAGAGACAAGATGATATCATTTCTATCTACCTGAGAAACAAACAGTGATTGTTTCTAGGCAAGCTAAGTTCCTAAAAGACGAGCATGTTTTTAAGGAACAAAGTCGTAAGAAGATAGAACTTGAAGAGATTCAAGAACCACGAATTAACATAGAGACTGATGATTTGTCAAAGCAACATGACAAAGAATCAGTGGGAGCATTCAGCGACTCTCATGGTGGAAGTTTATCACTAGGTGGTCCTCTTTCAGCCAGTGGGAGCGTAATTGGAGTTGCATTGCCTTCGCAACAACCTCCAAATAGGTTGAATGAGAATAACATAGTTCAAACTCCCACCCAAGAGGCATATGAAAGTGTCGCTCTTGAGGACTCTCAGGTCAACGATGAAGTCGTTGCACCACAAAATTTTCACGATCAGAATGTACAGCCTGCACAACCACAACTCCGTAAGTAGACTAGGATTCGTAATCCACCCACAAGGTATTATGGGTTCCTCGTGGAGGAACATGATGACGTGGAGGTTCCGGATAAAGACGAATCTAGAACTTATACTGAAGCAACATTAGATGTTGACTCAGAGAAGTGGCATGAAGCCATGAAATCCGAGATGGACTCGATGTACACCAATTAAGTCTAGGACTTAATTGAGTTGCCAGAAAGGGGTTAGACCCATAGGTTGCAAATGAGTCTTCAGGGTAAGAACAATGCAAATGGCAAAGTACAAACCTATAAAGATAGGTTGGTGGCGAAAGGTTATAGTCAACGCAAAGGTATTGACTATGATGAGACTTTCTCACCAGTTGCTAATATCAAGTCCATTCGAATTTTACTTGCGATAGCAGCACACCGCGATTATGAGTTTTGGTAGATGGACGTCAAAACAGCTCTCTTCAATGGTAACATTGATGAGGAAGTGTTTGTGACTCAACCGAAGGGTTTTATATCTAAGCCAAAATCTAATCTTGTGTGCAAGCTTAAACGATCCATCTATGGATTGAAGCAAGCTTCTAGGAGTTGGAATATCCAATTTGATGAAACTGTCAAATCTTTTGACTTCATCTGAAATTTGGAAGATCCTTGCGTTTATCGTAAACGCCGCGGGAAGAGTATTGCCTTTATAGTCGTATATGTCAATGACATATTGATTATAGGAATTAACATCCCGCCAATGCAGTCCATGAAAGATTGGTTATCAAAGACCTTCATGATGAAGGATCTTGGTGAAGCACGCTACATCTTAGGGATCAAGATCCATAGGGATAGATCGAAGAAGATGTTAGGGCTGTCACAATCCACCTACATAGATAAGGTGTTGAAGCGATTTGCGATGGAGAACTCTAAGAGAGGGTCTCTACTAGCAAATCATGGGATAAAGACTGTCGAAGAAGGATTGTCCTTCTAGCGAAGCTGATATCGAACACATGAAGGACGCTCCATATGCATATGCAATTGGGTTCTATCATGTACGTCATGATTTCCACGAGACCAGATGTGGCCTACACTGTCAACATCACTGGTACATACCAGCGGAATCCAGGTGAGCCTCACCGGATTTCTGTCAAGAATGTTATGAAGTACCTCGGGCGTACTAAAGAATAATTTCTTATCTACGGTAGCCAGTTAGAGCTAGTCGTTATGGGCTATGCTGATGCGAATTTCCAATCAGACTGTGAAGATTACAAATCACAGTCAAATTATATTTTCAATCTCAATGATGAGGCGGTAAGTTGGAATAGTTCTAAGCAAGATCTGACCGCAGATTCAACAACCGAAGCTAAGTACATTGCTGTATCAGAAGCCTTTGAGGCTTTCTGGAATTTAAGGTTCTTGAGAGAACTAGGGGTAGTTCCGAGTGTCAGTTGTCAAATAGAGTTATATTGTGACAACATTGGTGCGATTACATGAGCAAAGGAACCAAGATCTGATAACAGGAATAAGCATGTACGGAGGCGTTATCATTTGATCCAATAGATCATATCGATAGGAGAAATAAAATTAAAACATTTCCCATAAAGGATAATCTTGCAAATCATTTTCACTGTTCATGTACACACTAGACATTTGATGGTCTAGGGGTTAGACATGTAGGTGATTGGCTCTAGTCCAAGTGGGAGATTGTTAGTGTTAGTGCCCTAGAGACAATCCATAGAAAGGAAATAAGACTAAGATAATATTCATATTTAGTTTAATATTATTATTGGTTTAATATTAAATGTATGACATTACACTTATCTGAATATAATGTTTGGTTGTTTGCATATATTCTTATTTGTATTCCCATGAATCACTACTGTCATTGAGTGAGTGAGAACTCAGATGACTTAAGTATGATTCTCAAATAGCCCCGATCAAGGATCATCAAGAATGAGATATTGATGATGCAATTGAGATTGGTGTGCGATCTGCAACATACTCTTAGAGAGTGTAGTAAGATCTCACTTACTACGAGATACCGGGTATCTCATGATGGATGCACAGATACCTTAGAGGGTATGGGTATACCCATCCGAGAAACCGTTTAATGTAATTCCACATAATGTGTCTACGTGTGTCTCGGTTAGTGGGAGCAATGTGATACTCCTCTGACTTGAGGTCAATACGCACGACATGTGTGGAGTGATGAACTTTGATCATGACCGACGCTTGCACCTTTCCACGGGTAGATATGGCATGGATTGGGTCCATCACGAAATGCATGTGCGTGGTAGTTGAACCAAAAATATGATTCATTTCTCAATGTAGATTTAGAGAGAATACTCGTCATCTCATCATAATTGGATCTAAGTCGTTGGCCAACGCACATCAACTTAGACTTTGTGGCTACGTGTGATATACTTGATCAATTAGTGATTTGAGATAATATGATTAAGTTATTTGAATAGACACTTCATCATGTTCATGACTTAATCGAGTATTCATGAATGAAAGGAAGATATCACAATAGTCCACAATATTACAGGTAGTTGCAGATTTCCTCACAACGTACCTCGTATATTGAGAATGTCTGATTTATTGTCTAGGGTTCAATTAAGACCGTTAGTTTGACTAGTAGCTCGATATACGAGGGTCTATGGGTCACACAACAAGTAATGGAAATTTACCAATTATAGTTGGTTGATTAAATGTTGTATTAAATATAATATTTAATTTATGAAGAATATAATAATAATTATATTTGGAATTAATTATTATTATTATTTAATTAAATTAGATTTAATTAAATATGAAATCCCAATAATAATATTTGGAATATTATTATATAAGAATAATAGATATGGTAAATATATTATTCGTAGGAACATATCTAGGGAAATATAATCCGTAGAGATTATATTACGGGCTAGGCCCGATATCTTGCTTAGGAATTAAGTCAAGTTAATCCCTATAAATATGTGCCTTATGGGATCTGAAGATACACAAGAAATATAATTTCTCCATAAAATCTCCAGTCGAAATTTTTCTAGCAAATTCGTCTCGAGATTCAACGCTGGCATATCGGTGCGGGTTGGTAGAAAAAAGTTACGTGGATACCATAGTTGAGAATTCCGCGTACAAATCGATGTAAGGATTTATATACGTGTTATTTATCCTTTATGTTTATGTTATACAACCGTATTTCAGATTCGTTGTTAGTGAATCGTATTCTTCCACTGCGCCGAACATGGTGTTCGTGCCTCTAAAATCCAACACTTAGTGCAAGATGTTTGTGGCTGCAACTGTACATTTTGTACAGTAATATCAAGTTTCGTATTGTGTTAACTCTAAGTACTCTTGTTTTATTTCTGCTTTTGATTAGCTAGTACTGATACTTAATTTTAATTTCTGAAAGACAATATTATATTAGAATGATAGGTTGTTTATGTTTAAATTATTTATTTCTGAGCTATAGTTTGAATGGGTAAATACTATGTTACTCATTTTATTTTAATGAGCATATATGATGATGTTCATTTGATTTGAGTGAGCAAATGTTTGTTCATTCTGTTTTTTGTGAATTAACTGATTGTTATTTCATCTTGATTTGGTGATTCAACTTATAGTTGTTCATCTTGTTTTTTGGTTGTTTTGCTACACAAGTGTGAAAAGATAAGTATACAATACGATGTTGATCTCTATTGTATATACATCACTGACTTATATATTGAAAAATATATATATCAGGTGTGTTGTAGCAGAAAGGTCAAATTGGGGGAGATTGTTAATGTTGTTGGTAGTGAATCATTCACTATTTACTTTGAAACAACATGAATTTGCTCTTTCTTCTCATTAACTAATAATTTATGATCAAATGTTGTCTTATATGTTTTAACATGTAGGATGAAGATCTAGAAGGATCTACAAGACTCTGGAATATTAAATGTTGCAGTGAATGTTGCAAGCATTGGTTGCAACATGGACAGTTACGGGTTCCAGAAGGATCTACAAGGACCTACACGATTCAGGCTTTTCCAGAATCCTTAGAACGATCTAGATCAGGCGGTTGCGGTCGATAAACATCAGAATAAAGATAAGATTATAGCGATTAACAAAAGATCATGGAGCGGTTACATGATGAAGTTATTTACAGATGAAGACCTCCATCTATAAATAGAAGTCAAAGTTTTCAGTACCAAGTGTGGAGTAAACGAGTACACCTACTCTAGCGTCAATCCTGAGTTCAAAGGTGATAGGGCAATTATTCCAACGTTCATGTTATGCCTAGAAGTTAAGTACATCTCGCATAACTTGCGATCAATCCTATATCCATAGATAGAGAGATCATAGATATTGAGTGAGGTCAACTTTGACGGTGTATAGTGTTATACACTTAGCCAATTTAGATTTGGTAGGTGATATCGAGTCGTATTTCCGTTGTAAACGATTTTACTCTTCACACGACTTTTGTATCATTAATCTTATTATAGTGAATGTTTCGCCGTAAGGCTAGCACATGCTATTTTATATAGTTTGTGTTAAAAAATATTCCATCTTGCATTAGTGTGTTTAAGTCTTCCGCTATACAAGTTTTTATCTCTGTTTTTCCAGATTGTTGTGGTGATTGTTCTAACATTTGTTACAACATCTATACTTAACAACACACGCACACCTTCAAACTGTTTATTAAAAACAAACTAAAACTCTTTAATGAAAACAACTGATACTCTCTAGTGAAAACAACTAGTACTCTTTAGTGAAAATAACTAATACCCTTCAATGATTCATATATGAACCAATTTCACTTTATACATACTCTTTTTTAATTGGATCAAATTAAATTAAAATTAGATATAAAATTCAATTGCATAGTTTGCACTTGAGTGCGCACAAAAATTACTTTTTTTTACTATGTTGTTTGTATTATTTTTAGTTAATATTCTTCTGTTAAATGAATATCATTTTAGAGATTTTGTGTCAAAGTTTTTTAATATATTTGTTCCATATATATTTATAAAAGATTTGATTATTACTATAAAATAAAAAATCTGATTATTTCTTAAAGATCTTTTATATTTTAAACTAAAATTTGGATAAATTAGGAAAAATAAAATTAAAAATAATTAAAACACCATTTATTTTGAAACATAATTTAAACTCTAAAATTAGACTTCTGAGAATTATTATAAGTATGATGTTTTTGCCACCAAAGTACAGACAACTTCAAAGATGAAAGCTTTTTTGCCTTTGTGATATGAATTCTTTAGTTAATTTTCTTGAAATTTGAGAAAATAAGTGTTGTTTCCAATTTAAATGGTAGGGAGAGCGATAGAAATGAGTGCAACAAGATTCATAAAGTGTGTGACAGTGGGTGATGGAGGTGTTGGAAAAACCTGTCTCTTGATTTCTTATACCAGCAACACATTTTCCACGGTAAGTTTATCAACCCTCTTTACTCAATTCAATAATTTATATATATATATATACACTCACCTGTTCAATACTTATTTTGTATATTATTGTTTGCATAGATTTAAAAAAAATTATTATTATAATATTTTATATATATATTTATGAAGAATATAATATTAAAAAGTATTATTGTTTTTTTATAAAAATGAATGTCTCAAGCAAAGATAAGACGGATTTTTTTAGCAATGTAGCAAACAAGTTTGGAAGGGAGGGACTCTCGGGATTTTTTTCGTTTCTACTGCGGATTAGGTGCAGCTGGATTTGTTAATTGATGAATTTGGGATTGGTTTCAACGGGTTACATATACTTCATACCTTATGTTAATTATAATTGAAAAAGCAATTGGAGGTGTGGCTAATTAATGTTGATGGGAGGAAATAGTGTGTGTGAATCGAAGGGTTAGATTTGGGAATTCAATTTTATGATTCGGGATCTGAGGAAGATAGATTGATCATCTGATCATATTCCTTTCCATCAAGTTATTAGTTTCCGTACCTTTCCTTGTTGCTAACAACAATCAGTTTTTGGTGCTCACATTATTAGTTTGAATAATTGGTCATAATTGACACATGGGGTTTGGATACATTTCATCCATCCTCTTATCACATAATAAATTTCATAAGGAGGAGTGCACACTTAAAAGAAAAAGTAATTTTTTTGTGCACTTCGTATATGATGCACTCATTCACAAGTTGAGACCGTTTACACTAAAGAAAATCGATTTTTAGTGTAAATTTTTCAGTGCAATCTAACCATACTTTTTAGAGTAATCGGTCTATATTTTTCAGAATATTGTGAGAATGTTTTATTTTCATTTTAAGGGTGTGAAAGATAATTTGGGAGTGTGAAATGTATTGGGGGTAGGGATGTTAAACGGGCTGGCCCTAACCCATTAGGGTCAGCCCTACAGGGCTGCGGGCCTAAACGGTCCCGGGCCTTATCGGTTCATTTTAATCGGTCCACTGACACTCGAAACCTAACCCTAACCCTAGCGGTCCGCGGGCTAAACGGGCCACTAACGGGCTCCGAAAGAAAAAACTAAAAAAAATTAATTTTAATATAAAATATAGATATGTAATTGTAATACGATGTCATTTAAACTTAAAATTCACACATCGTTAAAAAATTCATGAAAATTACATTTAAACATTGTTCAACATTTCACTTTTTCATGAGATAACTTTATAACGTCAATGACGATTTAAGAGCCGGCGGCAACCGACAATGACAATTTGAGAGTCATGCAACGACCGATGATCCCCAATTGGAAAGATAATTATAAAGTACGGATGTTGAAGCCCTACATTGTTCATAAATTTATAAAAATTATATTCACACGTTGTTCATAAAGTTCAAGAATTAATTAAATGGTTAAATTCAATTTCAAGTAATTTAATAAATTAACCAAATGAAAACATAAATAACTAAATAAAAACTTGATATATATATAAAATTGAACTTGGATTGAAAATTTGAAGTTGAAGTAAAATAGGTAGGTTGCATACACGGTTGTAATTGTACAAAATATATAAAAAGTAAAAAAAAAAAAAGAATCGGACTAAACGGGTTGGCCCGGTAGACCGGCGGGCTAGCCGGTCCGGGCCAAAAAGGCCCGGTTTTAAACGGGCCACCAAATATTTGGACCTAACCCTTGTTCGGTCCAGAGCTAAACGGGTCAGCCCGCGGCCCGTTTAACATCCCTAATTGGGGGTGCTGGGGAGTAATTTTTATTCAAAAAGCCCTTCCAAAGTGCATTTACGGGCTTTTGTTTATTATGACTTTATTTTTTAAGGAACGGGTCTCGTGAACCAAAAATTAATATTTCAAGAATTTTTTAAACAAAAAATAGTTTATGATCTTTCAAAATAAACGTCGATAGTTTACGTTCCTTTCGATGCATTATGTTTTCTTAATACCCCTCAAATTACATTAAATGTGCTGCAATTTGGCTGAATTTTCATAATTAATACAGGATTATGTTCCAACTGTTTTCGATAACTTCAGTGCTAATGTAGTAATGGAAGGTACCACTGTCAATTTGGAATTGTGGGATACTGCAGGTTATTTCTTTTTTTTTTTTTTTCTTTGAAATATTTCCGATTTTTTTTCAAGAATTACCTAATACTCCAATATATGATGAATCAGGACAAGATGATTATATTAGATTACGACCCTTTAGCTATCGTGGAGCAGATGTTTTCCTTGTTGCATTTTCACTCATTTGCAAGGCCAGCTATGAAAATATTGCAAAGAAGGTCTGATTTGTTAGATGACACTTTCTTGTTTAGCTTTTTTTTTGGTAATTTGATGTCACGTTCTTATTTTCATATTTGTTTAGTGGGTCCCAGAGTTGAGGCAACATGCTCCTGGTGTTCCAATAATTCTTGTGGGAACAAAGCTTGGTAAGTTTATTTGTATCTTTCATGTTATCATTACATTACCTAATTGTGTAGAATACACCTCCTTTAGGTGTAAGATGGATGGATAACCCCTTATGATTGCAATGTCCTCACTCATCATAAACCAAGATTAAAGAAGTGATTTATTTTAATGATTGTCAGAAGAACTGTTTAGCAGCAAAAGTATTGTGCGTTTGTAAAATTTGTAAAATATTGAGTGTTTTGATAAAAAGATTTGATTTAACTAATCAGTTAAAAAAATGCTCTTCTCTGCTTCTAAATTAATTCCAGATGATTAAGTTGAGTAGAACATTCAACTTGAATTTCTCCTCTTAAATCCCTCAAATTCTTTTTAGGGTTTTGTTATTTGGTATTTCAAAATCTTACTACGGTTCTCTTTTAAAATTTTAGAATTTGGCTTTAAATATTCAATAGTCAATACATTCATCTCTATAAATATTGATAAATCCAACAAATTTTACTTAACCCCACCCCTCTCTCAAATGATCATTAATGCAAATATGAGTTTTTATTCACATGATTCTTTTGTGCTATCACTTTTTTTTTTCACCTTTATAATTTTCAATAAAATATATTAATCATAACAGTCATTACAATTTTTTTTTATTGGTAAAATTGTGACTTGAACCCATGACCTTTGGGTCATAGGTAGAGGAGCTCTAACCACACACAGGGCCGTGCGGCTCATAAATCCAAAGAGTCGATCGACTCGGGTCCAAAGAGTTAGTAGTTTTTAATTAGGGGCCTAAAATTATTTTATGTGTGTATGTGTGTGTGTGCGCGCGCGCGCGTGTGTGTGTGTGATTTTGCAATAATCAAATCAACATGTGTCTGACCCAAGCTACTGAAAATAAAAATTCTCAATTTTGAGAATTGTGATGTTCACATTTCGATCCTCGAAATAAGATGCCTTCAAATATCAAAACCAAGCATCACATACTGTTCAATATCTATGATTTATCAATTATTTTCCATATTTATTGATAAATAAAGAAATAAAATTAATTTTAAGTTATAATATAGATTATAATGACATATTTATCTATGTATGTGTAGTACTTTTTTTGTTGATCATTTCTATGATTCGTTGGTTTAGTTTTATTTTAAATTATTTCTCCTGTATATATTTCTTGAATATATTTCTGAATTATGAAAAGAGAAAAAAAGAAGAAGGACTGAAGATTTAATTAAATGTCAAGTTTGTGATATTAATAAATATTATAATTCTAGTAAGGCTGCGGCTAAACGAACTCCCGATTCTCTTATATATACCCCAATTACTATACAAACCCCATTAAAAATATGATTATATTAAAAGATTATTAAACATACCCCAAGTTTAGACAATTATGTCATTTAAAAAAAAAAATTAACCTAAATTTAAAACACAAAAAAGAAAAGTGAATAATTATAAACTCACAATTGTATTCACTTAAAAGTATACACAATCAAAACAAAAGTGAAGAGTTCCCAAATTTTAAAGGAAGAACAACAAATTTGCCCTCCGAAATCATTAAAACACAATAAAAAAAAGGCGAACAAAATCTCACACAAAATAATTCTGATGCAATATGGATACATATTAACTTGTCATTCAGCGTAAGAAAAAAATATTTACATTAATGTGATCTTTGTGTCATTTGACTCCATTAATTAGACATTATAAACTTGGGTTATCTTGTGTTAATATGAATGAAAATAATTCAGGAATTTGGGTTTTAGACATTTAATTAAAATAATTCAAAAACTTGGTTTTTTAGAATTTCAAATGTTAATTTTGCGATGTTGAGAATGAGAAAAGTGGTTGAAAAACTAAAGGAAAATTAGTTCATAATTAAAATTATATTAATGAATGGGTAATCTTGACTTTTAACTTAAAACTATTTTTGACAAAAAATAAAATTGGGGTATGTATAGAAGAATTGGGTGTTTATTTAGCTGGGGCCTTCTAGTAAACAAGCCGTCTTGGAGAGAAATAGTGAAAGTTAGAATTTTTTTAGATGAGGAAAAAGGTGAAAATTTTGAAGAGAAATATATGGAGGGTAGAATGAACTTCAATTCGACTTAAACTTATGATATAAATACATCAAATGATAACGAAGAAATGGATGAACATGAGAAAGATGGTGACTTTGTTCAATATGAGAGTGTAAATTAACAGACGAATCTTGATGATCATTTAATTGAAAAGAATACGAGGGGCCTAATTTTAAAACTCGACTTAGGCCTTAAAATTGTTAGGATCGGCCTGACCTCACACTTTTACACATCAAGGTTGCATAAATATAAATCTTACCTATTTAAATCTCAAATCAAACCTACATCATTACTATTTATTGAGATTTTAAAATTTAGGAAATCTCAAATCAATCATACCCTTGTGATTCTTGAGTGAATCCTGGGTATGAGGCACGCATAAAAGATGTTTATTTGTTTCAAAAGTTTACTTGAATTTGTTGATGTTGTGTACAGATTTAAGAGATGACAAACAATTCATTCTTGATCATCCTGGACCAGTTTCAATCACTACAGCTCAGGTAAGAAGGAATATTAAGGGGGTGTTTTATTCAAAATTCTTCAAATAAAAATTTGGTAATTAGAATAAACACTGGTAATTGTGATGATTAATAAACTCTCGGGGTTGACCTATTGGTAAGGGTTGTTGACGATCGAATTCTAATCACGTGAATTAGTGGCTGTTTTTAGTTGCTAATTAGATCATCAAACAATTACGTGTGATTGATCACTATCGTAAATAGTGAATTCGATTATTCGGGATGAAAAGAGATAAATATGTGTATTAATTACGTATTTGGTTCGTATATGTGTAAACTGAGGTGTATGATTGTGTGTAGATAGAGTTTGCTTGTATTTATGAATTTGTGCTTCTTCTATTAATTGAAAATCAAGGTATTTATACAAGTTTTCCAAGTAGGAGGTGTCTAAACCTTTGCTCTCTCATGCATGCATGTTTGAGACATGGAGAGTTGACTTATTTGACCTTATCTAAACTAATTTATATCTTCCAAGTTGGATTAGCTCGCTTTAATGAGTTGCTCGCCTCTTGAATCTTGTCCTTGAAGAGTCATTAGCTTGATTTTGTTGGTCAGTTTACTTCTTGACTTGGTGCTTTAATGCTTTGGCTAGAGTTGTTGGTCAATTAGCTAGAGTTGCTCGTCAAGGTCGCATTTATGTTCATATGGTCTTTGCTTTGAAGTAGCTCGACTGTGTAATGTAGCTTGCCTAGCTGAAATAGCTCGCCTGACTTAGTTTTGCTTAATCTTGTCTTTAATGTGGTCTATTCACTTAACCTTGTTCGCCTTAGTTGCAATGTAGCTCGCCTATCAACAAGGGTACTCCTCTCTAGATCTTAGGTTTCAAATTCATTGAGTGCGACCAATTCCTGAGATGTCAGTCCATACAGCTCTTTGTTATGATTTGAAATGTGTCTTCCCCCTAGTGGACTGTGGGTTATGTGTTTCCTGAATTAGTTAGTCCTTGAACCAAATACCAGATATAAAAAAAAACAATGATTAATGATAAATTGATAATAAATGATTATCAATTCACATTCATCATAGTTTAGACATGTAACAACACTCAAAATAAGCTAATCAATACCTCACTTTGATTAATACTTCCCTTCTTATATTCATTTCTCTTCTATCGTTCCACTATTCCTCAACCCGCAACAATTCTTTGTCCCTACGCATTACAAGATTAAAAGCAAAGCACTATAACATGTAATTCACTGTTCAGTAATTCTCAGTGTCATTCTCATTGAAGAATATGAACCAAACATTCCTTAAACTAATACACAATTGTCCATCATGCTCGTTTTGATGAAATCCATGCAGGGAGAGGAACTCAAGAGACTGATTGGAGCTCTTGTATACATTGAGTGCAGTTCAACAACACAACAGGTACACTTTCTGTTAATACTTACATTTTGTACTCAAAATATATAGTTATATAATTCAACATTTTCAAAAGTAGCATTTTTCGATTGCAGAATGTGAAGGCAGTGTTTGATGCTACCATCAAGATAGTATTGCAGCCACCAAAGCAAAAGAAGAAGAAAAAGAAAGGGCAAACAGGATGCTCCATTTTGTAATTTGGTTAAGAAAGTTGACGTTTAGAGAAAGTAATCTAGTTAAAAGTTATTAACGACGCTAGATTGTTTTAATTACTGTTTTAGTTATTTATTATATATTCTTGAATATTTTGTTTCCCTCGTTCTGCTTTTGTCTCTCCTCTACACACTTTTTGCTTCATTTGTTGGCTTATTTTGCAAAAGATTTAGTCCAGATTTGGCAAATATTCATTCAAAGGAAAAATGCTAGTACAATCCCAATGTTTGATTTTTAATTATACACAAATAAAAAATTGTATGAAATAGTTACATATTTTGTGGGGTGTGAGGTGAAAATAAAAATCATCAAGTGAAGTAATACTTTTTTGTTGGAAAATCATACTTATGTTTTTCGGATAAAATTTATTCCCTCTATCCCAAACTTAATTGCTATCTATCGAAACTATCTTCCCCTTGTTCAGTGAATATTTTCATAAATGACAATATAACAACATTAATTTTTTGCAATTATGTATATTTTTCATATACTAGTATATTTACATCTCATGTTATTAATTACTTTACACATATTAATTTATATTTATTAATTAAATTCAATTTAATTAAAGGTGAAAAATAGTAAATTAGAAGTTAGGTTCGGGAAAGGTATTTTTTATACTGGTGTATCTATTCTTTCTCATTTCATGAAACACAAGATTATCTTCCTGGTTATAAATGTATGAAGCCATCCACGTCGCTTCTATAAATCCATGAGATTTGTGATTATTTACTGCTAAGCAAGGGATAATTTTCATGGACAAAATTTTTTTTGTGCACTAAAGTAACACTATACATAAATTCTTGTATAACAGATCATAAAAACGGGTCAAGACAAAGCTAATAAAATTGAATAACTTTTGTGTAATTTATAAAATGAAATTTGAGTACTATACATAAATGAATTAATTTAAATAAATAAATTTTAGGTAAAATGTATCTTTAGGTCCCTAAACTATCAAAGTTTGTTTAGAAAGTTCTTTAAAATATTTGTTTGTTTTAAAAAAAATTCTGAACTATTAATTCGTGTTTCACGAGGTCCCTACACTATTAACTTTTATTTTGAAAGATCCTTAATTATTTTTTTATTTTAAAAAGTTTTTAAACTATTGAATTCTTATTTCACAAGGTTCCTTGGATAAAATTGGCGAAATATGTTGACTCAATCTATCAGAATCATCTATAATAATATATAATACACCCTACATTACCTTCTTTGTTTTCTCGCTCTTTTTTTTAGACCGTTAGATTGAATAGTTGCTGATCAATCTCCACCGTCGAAATCACTTATGGTAAACTTGATCATTTCCTATTCCCCCTCCTCTCGACACTTAATATATTCCTATTAAAATTATGATAGTGTTTAATTCTCCAAAAATTGTGCAACATTATATTAATTAGCTTCAATCTCTCCTTACATTCGGACTATCAACAAGTTTATATACTCCATGGAGCCACTCATCTGTCATGCATTGTTGTCTATTCATTTGTTTTAATATCATGTGTAATTTTGCTTTCAAATTTTTTTAATTTTTCCGTTTCAAAATCACGCTCTTCCGACGGAAATGATTTTGAATCATTTGTTTAGGTTTTCGTCGGATTTTTTATGGTTTGTTCAACGAGTGTGTTGGGAAATTAGGGGTGCCCGGAATCTATTCGGGATGAATTTTAAATACGAATTTAAATACAATTATTACTAGCATGAATTAATCCTAATTAATTCAAATAATAATTCCAACAACTAATTATCATCATGCATGTTGAATTAATTTCACATATTTAATTAAGCGGAATAAACAATTAAATATGCGATTAACGTACCTCTTGTAGAATTGGCCTTTGAATAAACGGGACAATCACGATCTCGCTTTATCAACCCAAAAACATTCTCAAGTATTTCACTTTCGCCTTACTTGATCACCGGTGGGAGATGCTTTCAAGTAATTTAATAAACTAAGGAAAAAGAAAAATATCTATGCTCTTGATTTTTCCAACACATGGAATTATGTACTTGGGGATGAAATAATCATCCCCTATTTATAATAAGGAGTGATCGAAATTTACATGTGGATATGGGCTTGGAAAAAATCTTTTCTTAGTCTCTAAGAAATCTTGAATATATCTCATATATTCTTTTCTCCATAATAAAATATTCCACAAAAATCTCACTCACCTAATTAAGGGGTGATTTTCGAAAATTACTAGTAGAGATCCCAAGATTTGGATCTTCTTGAATATATGAGATATTCTTGTATTCCAAGAACACATATCTTCCATAATATCTTTCCAAGAAAATCAACAAAATCTTTTCTCTTCTAATATTGCTTATTTTCGAAAATACTAGAAAAAATCAGCAAGATATTATCTTTTTATTTTAATCACCTTATCATTATTGGGCTACTTAATTGGGCTACTTGAGGGGCCTTAAAGAGAATTAAGATTGGACCTCCTAATGGACTTCTGAATTTCAATATTGAGCCCCAATATAATTCAGCCCATTAATATTAATTATTACCACTAATAAATTAATATTGCACTATCCATCTTAATCCATATTACGATAATATGGGCTCCCGGTTATTATTTCCCGCGTTTAAGATTATCAAGTCCATTAATTAATTAAGCTTCTGAATAGCTCTAAATTAATTAACGTCTTTCACCTTGGAGTAAAGACAGCTCAACATTATTATTCGTACCGAAGAAACTAATTCTTCACTTGCAAGATTTGGTACAATAAAACTTCTGAGCCCACCAAGGGGACTAATCACACGAGCCGTACTCGCACGCGTTTCTCCGTATTAAATCTTAGCAACCGTCGTATGATTAATATTACTGCCCAAGACACAAAGTTCGAAGTCACAATGATTCTCACCCAACATGAATCAAAGCAGTAACTACTAAGCACACACGGTCCTATTTAAGTGACGGAGATTAAGAAATCAACAACCACTGAAGTCTAATTCTTCACCTTTCAGAACAGAAGAATTTATCCTCGCTGTAGGACCTCTTCAACACATACTAAATGTGCTAGTGCAATCTCTTAGTCAAGACAGACCAATCTGAGCCTTACACATCGACCTTTCACGGCGGATTGTTCAATTCCACCTAGGTCGTGAAAATGTACGTTTAGTTACAAGTAAACTGTCAATGTCGTCTTCCGTGATCGGGTATCACCACATTAACTACTATGTAACACGTACTATATATTGAACGGTTTGCAATAGAAATTCAACATTCATCATAACTAAAGCAGATGCGATAAAAGAATTATTCTCATAAAACGAGTGTTTGATACACGAGTTATACAAAGTAAAAGCATACTTTCACGTATAACTCCAACAATCTCCCACTTATACTTAAAGTCTGCTTTTAGTATACATCACGCATGTCTTAGTGTAGTAGCTCTCCGTGACATCTCATGTCAACCTACACTAACCTAATAATTCCTCCCACTTATACTTAAAGCAGATTGGCAATAATCTTGACTCTCATTCCATCCACATGTCTCTCGAATGTATTCAGAGGCAGACCCTTTGTGAATGGATTTACTAGGTTGTCCCCGACGCATATCTTTGCCACCTCTTCATCTCCTCTCTTAACGATTTCTCGTATAAGATGGTGTTTTCTTTCAATGTGTTTGCTGGCCTTGTGGGCTCTCGGTTCCCTTGAATTTGCAACTGCTCCGGCATTGTCACAAAAGACAGTTATCTTATCGGGCAAATTCGGAACTACGTCTAAGTCCACTAAGAAGTACTTGAGCCAAACCGCTTCTTTCGCTACTTCACAAGCAACTACTTATTCGGCTTCCATGGTCGAATCTGCGATGCATTTCTGCAAATCGCTTCTCCATGTCATGGCTCCTTCTCCCATGCAAAACACACTACCCGAGGTAGGTATTTTTGGAGTCTATGTCTGATTGGAAATTTGAGTCCGTGTATCCCATGGGAATTAGATTGTCTGATTGTTAAATCAGAATTCCATACTAAGTTCTTTTCAGAAACTAAAGAACGCATTTAATTGCAATCTAATGTGCTTTCCCGGGGTTACTTTGATATCTTGCCATCATGCCCACGGCAAAGCAGATATCCGGTCTCGTACACAACATTGCATACATAAGACTTCCTACGTCCGAAACGTACGGAACGTCTTTCATGTCATCTATCTCCACTTGCGTCTTAGGGCATATTTCTTTAGATAGATGGATTCCGTGCCTAAAAGGTACAAAACCTTTCTTGGAATCTTGCATGCTGAAATGCTTCAAAACAGTGGCTTTGTATGAAACTTGCGATAAACCCAACATCCTCCTCTTGGATCTCGAGTGAACTTGATCCCAAGGATGTGACCGGCTTTCCCTAAGTCCTTCATATTAAACTGATTTGACAGCCATACCCTTACGTCTGACAATACCTTTACATTGTTTCCAATGAGCAGAATATCGTCTACGTATAATACTAAGAATACCACCGCAGTTCCATCACACCTTTTATACACACAACTTTCGAACTTGTTTTGATCACAAACCCATAAGACTTAATAACTTGATCAAAACACTGGTTCCAAGTACGCGACGCTTGCTTAAGTCCATAAAATGGATCTCTTAAGCTTGCATACGAGGTGCTCTTGGCCTTTTTCAACGAAACCTTTGGGTTGTTGCATATAGATCCCATCAAGACTTCCGTTAAGGAAAGCTGTCTTGACATCCATTTGCCAGATCTCGTAATCTAAGTGCGCAGTGATCGACAAGAGAATACGGATGGACTTAAGCATAGCTACAGGCCACAGGCCACAAGCCTTGCTTTGAAGGTCTCTACCGTTCCGTCCGGTCCTCTTTTCCTCTTGTACACCCACTTGCATCCAATGGGCTCTACCCCATTAGGTGGATCAACCAACTCCCACACTTGATTATAATCCATCGAACCTACCTCGGTTTCCATTGCGGTTTGCCACACTTCCGCGTCTTTGTCTTGGATTGCCTCGTCGTACGTTCATGGGTCTGATTCATCGCCGGGAATCAAATCCGAAGATTCTCCAATTCCCATGAATCTCTCGGGTTGCCTTGCAATCCTCCCACTACGACGGGGTTCCGGTTGTGAAGGTATGACGTGTGGTATATCATCTTGTATACTTGGTATAGGAGTTTGCCCTCTTAACTCGTCTAAGGTAATCTCACTTCTGGGCTTTCTTTTGTTCATATAGTCTTTCTCCAAGAATTTAAAGTGCGAACTAATCACGGTCTTTTAATCCTTGAGACTATAGAACATACACCCTTCCGTTCCCATGGGATATCCTATAAACAACCTTAATTCCGAACATGGATCCAATTTACCGGCTTCCTTGTCTAGCACGTATGCCGAACAACCCCAAATCTGCAAGTGTCTTAGACTGGGCTTGCGCCCCGGTCCACAATTCCATTGGGGTTTTAGGAACCGATTTGGACGGCACCAAGTTCAGAATATAAGTCATTGTTTCCAAGGCGTTACCCCAAAACGACTTGGGTAAATCTGAATAACTCATCATGGATCTGACTATTTCTAAAAGAGTCTGGCTCCTTCGTTCCGCCACACCGTTCTATTGAGGGGTTCCCGATGTGGTCAACAGGGATACAATCCCTTCTTCCGATAGGTAGTTCAAGAATTCATTGCTAAGGTATTCGCCTCCACGAACAAATCGTAGAGACTTGATACTTCTTTCCCTATGCATCATAAGGTAGATGTATCCGTATGTTGAGTAATCATCAAATTACTCATACCTCCTTTTGCTATGATCGTCATTGAACCACACATATCGGTATGAACGAGTTCTAACACTTCCGTAGTTCTATTCCCCTTGGCTCCAAATGCCCTCTTGGTCATTTTACCCTCTAAACAGGATTCACAAGTTGGAAATGGTTCGACTTGGAATGATTCCAAGGATCCGTCTTTCACCAATCTCTCTATCCACTTTAGATTAATATGACCTAGTCTAAGATGCCATAGAAGTGTTTTGTTCATCTTCGAAGAACGCTTTCTTTTATTACTCGAAATAATCGATGTGTTATTAGATCCAATTTTGTGAGTGGTGTGCCCAAATAATGGTATAAAGATCATCCATTAAAGTTCCGGAACGGATAAACTCATCGTTTCAAGCAATAATAACATCCTTATTAAAAGAAACTGAGTATCTATTCAAACAGTTTAGAAACTGAAGGTTGAGTTCTTTCTAAACTAGGAACATGAGGAACGTCTCTCATGACCATAACTCTATCTTCACAAGATAGGCGCACTTCTCCCACTGCTTCAGCTGCCACTCTCGTAGCATTGCCCGATGTGATGGGGATCTCACTTCCGTTAAGTCGTCGGGTTAGCTTAAACCCATGAAACAAATGTGATCAGTAGCTCTCGTATCCACTATCCACGAATAGACAGCATACGCCACTTCACAAGTTTCGACGACTAAGGTGTGTGAATTACCTAACTTTCCTAGCCTCTTAGGCTTGGAACAGGCAGACCTCCATTGTCCTCTCTCACCGCAACTAAAACACTTCCCCTTCGATGCTTGCCTTTGCATTTGCCTTTCGCAACAATTGGATTTGCTTGGATCCGGCCTTTGGTTCTCTTCCTCTTTTTCCCTCCCTTGGGACCAAAAGAGGTAGACGAACCATTAGCCACCATAGCACTAGACTGGTGCTCCATTATCACCTCCACCGAAACTAAAGCTTGCAAGAGCTCGGGCAAACGACTTGTCCGTTCATTCATCTGACAGTTCAGATGAAACTACTCAAAGCTTCTCGGTAGGGAATGGTATATGAAATCAATCAAAATCTGTACCAAGTACTTCCAACTTGTTAAGGTATGCCATTATCTCGAGAACGTGCTCCCTCACGGGCGTTCCTTCCACCATTTCCAACTTGACCGAGTCATGTTTGGTGAACTGATTAGTCATGGGATTCTGATGTAAAAACATCTCTTCAAGGTGTTCCATGATTTCAACAGCGGATACAATGTCTTCATGAACGCGCCTCAAATCCTTAGACAGAAATGTCAAGATGATGCACTTCATTCATTGTCACGCTTCCGATCATAAACTGCCTCTTCCCATTGCTTGACTTATCATTAGGCTTGCCGGGTATATTAACATAAATAACCCAATTGTGTTTTCGTGCAGTAAGGACAAATTTTAAAAAAACGTTTCCAATTGATATAATTCTCTCCAAAAATTTTATTAACTTCAAGTATATTAAACAGTGGATTAAAAGGTTGCGACATGATGAAATGAGAATAAAACATACATTCATATCAATATCTAGAAAAATATGAAATTATCACATAATTCGATCACATCAATTATATTGAAACCTTAAAACAATATAATCATGCATCAGCCAACATCTCGAAACAATTTAAATGCGCCACGAGGGGTGGTCTATACATTTAAATACATTCAAGCGGATCACAAACTTAAAAGTTACAAATCCTTAATTCAAAATTAATAGTTGGCTCCCACTTTGACCACATAGAAATTGACAGGGACTCCGAGGGGAGTAAGTTAATATCAATTTCCTATGCCTAAGTAATAACCATAATTAAATACAGGATTATTATTTCGCTTTGAGCAAGCCACTCGTGGTGAGGGTCAATACCGCCACTAGTAATAATCCACAATCATCCTTTCGGAATTTATTCATGTGAAATCCGTTCTTTTGGCCGATCCGAGGGGGAAATGTATTCCAAAAGAACTTCACAAATAAATAAATTATGGAGGCCAAAATAATCCAATTTTAATATCCGGAATAAAATTGCGATTATAAAAACATACTTAGTAATTTTCGAAAGTAAGGTTTTTCTTGGACAATTAAATTCATGCAAACACATATTAAAAATTGCACGAAATAAAACATCCATCAAAACAAAATTAAACACATTGGAGCACTCAATTCCAATTGTCACGGTTTAATTTTTCACGTCTTGATGCGAAAAATCGTCCTTGTTGCTTTCCGACGTTCGTCTCGACGTGCTCCCACTCGAACAGCAACACTTCTTCAAAAACAGCATCGTTTGGGGTTCGGGACGACGTTTAAAATCACACGGAAAAAAAACACGAACCGAAAAAATTCCACGGCCTGAGATACAGCGCGCGTCGGCCCACGAAGTGGGCCCGCGCGCTTCCCGGCCCGAGAAGCGCTGGAAAACAGCCTGAGGCGCGCCGAGGCGCAGCCCCGAGGCGCACCCGAGGCGCTGCACGGAGGCGCGCCGAGGCGCACCCGAGGCGCCCCGAGGCGCTGCAGGCCCTTGCCGAGGCGCGCGCGCGCGGCGCCGTGCGCCCGCTGCGCACGGCGTGCGCCGTGCACCCCCGTGCGCCGTTTTTTCGCCGTTCGTCCTCGTTTTCTTCACCCCTAGCATGATTTTACCTCCATACACGCGCCACGCTTGTATGCGTCATCCGGGTACGCCGTTTTTAATTCTTCGTTCTTTGTCACGATCCGGTTACAATTTATTTTTACAAAAAAAATAAATACTAGATCTAGACTAGTCTATTACAATGATCGAATCAAAATAAAAACAACTAATCTACTCGTGGATTTTCTCACGAGAAAAACGAATTCAAACGAATCGAATTAAAAACAATTAATTTACACGCATGAAATTAACAACATTAAAACCATGACAATTGGATACCTGCAAAAAAGATCTAACAATTCTACTATCCAATTTCAATTTAATGTTCAACAATTTAAATTCCAATTTAAAATTCAGAGCCCGAAACCGTGGCTCTGATACCAGTTGTTGGGAAATTAGGGGTGCCCGGAATCTATTCGGGATGAATTTTAAATACGAATTTAAATACAATTATTACTAGCATGAATTAATCCTAATTAATTCAAATAATAATTCCAACAACTAATTATCATCATGCATGTTGAATTAATTTCACATATTTAATTAAGCGGAATAAACAATTAAATATGCGATTAACGTACCTCTTGTAGAATTGGCCTTTGAATAAACGGGACAATCACGATCTCGCTTTATCAACCCAAAAACCTTCTCAAGTATTTCCCTTTCGCCTTACTTGATCACCGGTGGGAGATGCTTTCAAGTAATTTAATAAACTAAGGAAAAACAAAAATATCTATGCTCTTGATTTTTCCAACACATGGAATTATGTACTTGGGGATGAAATAATCATCCCCTATTTATAATAAGGAGTGATCGAAATTTACATGTGGATATGGGCTTGGAAAAAATCTTTTCTTAGTCTCTAAGAAATCTTGAATATATCTCATATATTCTTTTCTCCATAATAAAATATTCCACAAAAATCTCACTCACCTAATTAAGGGGTGATTTTCGAAAATTACTAGTAGAGATCCCAAGATTTGGATCTTCTTGAATATATGAGATATTCTTGCCAAGAAAATCAACAAAATCTTTTCTCTTCTAATATTGCTTATTTTCGAAAATACTAGAAAAAATCAGCAAGATATTATCTTTTTATTTTAATCACCTTATCATTATTGGGCTACTTGAGGGGCCTTAAGGAGAATTAAGATTGGACCTCCTAATGGACTTCTGAATTTCAATATTGAGCCCCAATATAATTCAGCCCATTAATATTAATTATTACCACTAATAAATTAATATTGCACTATCCATCTTAATCCATATTACGATAATATGGGCTCCCGGTTATTATTTCCCGCGTTTAAGATTATCAAGTCCATTAATTAATTAAGCTTCTGAATAGCTCTAAATTAATTAACGTCTTTCACCTTGGAGTAAAGACAGCTCAACATTATTATTCGTACCGAAGAAACTAATTCTTCACTTGCAAGATTTGGTACAATAAAACTTCTGAGCCCACCAAGGGGACTAATCACACGAGCCGTACTCGCACGCGTTTCTCCGTATTAAATCTTAGCAACCGTCGTATGATTAATATTACTGCCCAAGACACAAAGTTCGAAGTCACAATGATTCTCACCCAACATGAATCAAAGCAGTAACTACTAAGCACACACGGTCCTATTTAAGTGACGGAGATTAAGAAATCAACAACCACTGAGGTCTAATTCTTCACCTTTCAGAACAGAAGAATTTATCCTCGCTGTAGGACCTCTTCAACACATACTAAATGTGCTAGTGCAATCTCTTAGTCAAGACAGACCAATCTGAGCCTTACACATCGACCTTTCACGGCGGATTGTTCAATTCCACCTAGGTCGTGAAAATGTACGTTTAGTTACAAGTAAACTGTCAATGTCGTCTTCCGTGATCGGGTATCACCACATTAACTACTATGTAACACGTACTATATATTGAACGGTTTGCAATAGAAATTCAACATTCATCATAACTAAAGCAGGTGCGATAAAAGAATTATTCTCATAAAACGAGTGTTTGATACACGAGTTATACAAAGTAAAAGCATACTTTCACGTATAACTCCAACAGAGTGTTCTTATACCTGCTATCCACAGTCCCCATTTCATAATGTGTTTGGCAAATATTCATGTTTATTTTACTGTAACTCATATATGTTTATTTAGTCTTCATTCGTGTTTTTCCTCAATTTTATATTATTTATTAATTGTAGGTAGGTGTACTAATATTCTTTGCTGTTATTAGGTGAGCTCTTAGAATTTAAAGAGGTATTTAAGGAAGAGTGGAAGAGATATAGGGACATTTGCTCCATGTGTATACCATCAACACATTACATTATATCATATGGATCACATATGACTAAAGTAGTTTAATGCGACCAAAGGGTTTTCGTCTATGGTTGTCGTCTATTGTAGCAGTTTTGATTGTAGTTCGTTGGTTCGATCATCTGTTATTGTAAAAAATTTTCCATTACAGTAATAATGAAAATTAATTGATCTTTTGTACACGGAAAGTATATATGAGAAAATTAATGAATTTTTTATTTCTGTATTCTAAGTAATCAATATTAAAAAAATGTATAAATATATTATACACATATGCTTAATATATTCTTACATTTATTCATTTTTTATTGTACGTAGTAATAGTTTTTTAAGTTATCCAGCATAATAGACTTTTAAAAAAAATGTAGCCAGCATAATATAAAATTTACGTGGTAATTAAAAATCAACAAAAAGTCAATGACAATGGCTCTACTTTTGAAAAATGGGTAACACATTTTTCTCTTTTTTTTTATACTACTACAAATAATGAAATAATACAGGAAAGGTCATTATGATTTTCTGCCAACATTTATTGTGACAAATATTATTTTATTTCTTTTTATGATAGATGAGTAAATAAAATGAAAATGAAAATCTTCTCATTCTATAATTCTGGCCTATCAGGTATACATTTAATTAAAATTTTGACAATTTTTTTTAAAAATATTTCTACACATTTCTACTCGTGATTGATATATATTTTATAATCTTTCCGAAAAGTTGCACTAATTAAAATATCATCACATTTATTTATTTTTAAAAAATTAACGCATTACTTAAAATTATTTTCTTTTCAAAAAAATCATTAAATTTTCTTTTGTTATTTAACCTTTGTAACGATATTTCTAATCCCAACTAATATGTATTTTTAAGCAATATATAAATATAATTAATGGGTAAGACATTCTTTATATTTTAACTTCCAGTTTGTACATAAAGTAGTTTAATTGTTAGCAAGTATTTTTTTTTTAAGTATATATAAACTATAAAATATAAATTGTAGTGAATTATCAATTTTTTTTACAAAATATCACCATAATTTAGATAATTAAAAGAACGGGATGCATTATTTTAAAATAGTTTAACAACATTTTCTTTAATGGAGATGAGAAATAGCATCATTTCCAGTCATGCGCCGAACACGTGAGGTTGGGCGTTAGGAGTTTCAGAAAATAAAAGATGATTATATGAGATTATGAATTTAATATTGAAGACATTTAAAAAAAATTAATGACATGAAATATAAATAATTGTAATATGCTTTAAAATTATTTTTTCTTAACATAGTCAGCATTAAAACGACATCGTTTATAACTTCTAGCAATTTTTTTGTTATGAAAATTGTACAATTAAAAAAAATAGGACAAGATTCGTACATCACACTTTTTTGGGACCAAATAGAAAAATGTGGTAAGTTGTGAGACTTAACTGGTTTCTATACCCTTATTATTACTAACATTGTTTTTCTACTAAAAAAAGACTAACATTGTTTTTTTATTAAGCGAATTAAAAAAATAAAACTATTCATAACAATTAATTCTATAAAGAAAATAGATATGATAAAAATATTTTTATATATGTTTCAAATAATATGATGATTAATTTGTTGATAGATGTTATATTATAAATTATATACCCTTATGCAAAATTTTAATAATTTAATTAAGTAATTTAAAATAAGTCAAGATAGCAATGTAAACTTTCCACAATTGTTTTTAAAATTTTAATCTTAAATTCTCTCATTTTTCATCTTCTTTTAGTCACAACTTTTTTTTTGTACTCGGTATCCGACTCATTGGCCGACTAATCCGGGGGACCCATAACCCACCTTCCACTATGTTGGGAAATAGGGGTGCCCGGAATCTATTCGGGATGAAATTTAAATACGAATTTAAATTCAATTATTACTAGCATAAATTAATCCTAATTAATTCAAATAATAATTCCAACAACTAATTTATCATCATGCATGTTGAATTAATTCACATAAAATCTAGGCGGAATAAACAAGAATTTATGTGACTTACGTACCTCTTGTAGACTTGGCCTTTGGATAAACGGGACAATCACGATCTCACTCTATCGACCCAAAAACCTTCTCAAGTATTTCCCCTTCGCCTCACTTGATCACCGGTGGGAGATGTTTTCAAGTAATTTAATAAACTAAGGAAAAAGAAAAATATATATGCTCTTGATTTTTCCAACACATGGAATTATGTACTTGGGGATGAAATAATCACCCCCTATTTATAATAGGTGGTGGCCGAAATTTTTGAATATTTAGAGGTGGAGAAAATCTTTTCTTAGCCTCTAAGAAATCTTGAATATATCTCATATATTCTTTTCTCCATAATAAAATATTCCACAAAAATCTCACACTCCTTATTATTGCTTGTAATTCTCGAAAATTTCATGTAGAGATCCTAAGATTTGGATCTTCTTGAATATATGAGATATTCTTGTATTCCAAGAATACATATCTTCCATAATATCTTTCCAAGAAAATCAACAAAATCTTCTCTCTCCTTGAATTCCATATTTTCGAAAATCATGAGAAAAATCAAAATATTATTTTCTTTTTATTTTAATCACCTTATCATTATTGGGCTACTTAATGGGCTACTTGAGGGGCCTTTAAGGAGAATTAAGATTGGACCTCCTAATGGACTTCTGAATTTCAATATTGAGCCCCAATATAATTCAATTCATTAATATTAATTATTACCACTAATAAATTAATATTGCACTATCCATCTTAATCCATATTACGATAATATGGGCTCCCGGTTATTATTTCCCGCGTTTAAGATTATCAAGTCCATTAATTAATCAAGCTTCTGAATAGCTCTAAATTAATTAATATATTTCACCTTGGAGTAAAGACAGCTCAACATTATTATTCGTACCGAAGAAACTAATTCTTCACTTGCAAGATTTGGTACAATAAAACTTCTGAGCCCACCAAGGGGACTAATCACACGAGCCGTACTCGCACGCGTTTCTCAGTATTAAATCTTAGCAACCGTCGTATGATTAATATTACTGCCCAAGACACAAAGTTCGAAGTCACAATGATTCTCACCCAACATGAATCAAAGCAGTAACTATTAAGCACACACGGTCCTATTTAAGTGACGGAGATTAAGAAATCAACAACCACTGAGGTCTAATTCTTCACCTTTCAGAACTGAAGAATTTATCCTCGCTGTAGGTCCTCTTCAACACATACTAAATGTGCTAGTGCAATCTCTTAGTCAAGACAGACCAATCTGAGCCTTACACATCGACCTTTCACGACGAATTGTTCAATTCCACCTAGGTCGTGAAAATGTACGTTTAGTTACAAGTAAACTGTTAATGTTGTCTTTCGTGATCGGGTATCACCATATTAACTACAATGTAACTAGTACCATATATTGAACGATTTGCAATAGAAATTCAACATTCAATCATAAATAAAGCAAATGTGATAAAAGAATTATTCTTATAAACAAGTGTTTGATACACGAGTTATACAAAGTAAAAGCATACTTTCACGTATAACTCCAACAATCTCCCACTTATACTTAAAGTCTGCTTTTTAGTATACATCATGCATGTCTTAGTGTAGTAGCTCTACGTGACATCTCATGTCAACCTACACTAACCTAATAATTCCTCCCACTTATACTTAAAGCAGATTGACAATAGTTTTGACTCTCATTTCATCCACATGTCTCTCGAATGTATTCAGAGGCAGACCCTTTGTGAATGAATTTACTAGGTTGTCCCCGACGCATATCTTTGCCACCTCTTTATCTCCTCTCTTAACGATTTCTCGTATAAGACGATATTTTCTTTCTATGTGTTTGTTGGCCTTGTGGGCTCTCGGTTCCCTTGAATTTGCAACTGCTCCGGCACAATGATTGTGATGGGCAAATTCGAAACAACGTCCAAGTCCACTAAGAAGTACTTGAGCCAAACCGCTTCTTTCGCTGCTTCACAAGCAGTTACTTATTCGGCTTTCATGGTCGAATCGGTGATGCATTTCTACAAATCGCTTCTCCATGTCATGGCTCCTTCTCCCATGCAAAACACACTACCCGAGGTAGATATTTTTGGATTCTATATCTGATTGTAAATTTGAGTCTGTGTATCCCACGGGAATTAGATTGTCTGACTGTTAATCAGCATTCCATCACAAGTTCTTTTCAGAAACTACAGAACGCATTTAATTGCAATCTAATGTGCTTTCCCGGGGTTATTTTGATATCTTGCCATCATGCCCACGGCAAAGCAGATATCCGGTCTCGTACACAACATTGCATACATAAGACTTCCTACGTCCGAAACGTACGGAACGTCTTTCATGTCATCTATCTCCACTTGCGTCTTAGGGCATATTTCTTTAGATAGATGGATTCCGTGCCTAAAAGGTACAAAACCATTCTTGGAATCTTGCATGCTGAAATGCTTCAAAACAGTGGCTTTGTATGAAACTTGCGATAAGCCCAACATCCTCCTCTTGCGATACCAAGGATGTGACCGGCTTTCCCTAAGTCCTTCATATCAAACTGATTTGACAGCCATACCCTTACGTCTGACAAAACCTTTACATTGTTTCCAATGAGCCGAATATCGTCTACGTATAATACTAAGAATACCACCGCAGTTCCATCACACCTTTTATACACACAACTTTCGAACTTGTTTTGATCACAAACCCATAAGACTTAATTACTTGATCAAAACACTGGTTCCAAGCACGCGATGCTTGCTTAAGTCCATAAATGGATCTCTTAAGCTTGCATACGAGGTGCTCTTGGCCTTTTTCAACGAAACCTTTGGGCTGTTGCATATAGATCCCATCAAGACTTCCGTTAAGGAAAGTTGTCTTGACATCCATTTGCCAGATCTCGTAATCTAAGTGCACAGCGATCTACAAGAGAATACGGATGGACTTAAGCATAGCTACAGGCGAAAAGGTTTCCTCATAATCGATCCCCTGAGTATATCCTTTAGCCACAAGCCTCGCTTTGAAGGTCTCTACCCTTCCGTCCGGTCCTCTTTTCCTCTTGTACACCCACTTGCATCCAATGAGTTCTACCCCACTGGGTGGTTCGACCAACTCCCACACTTGATTATGATCCATCGAACCCACCTCAATTTCCATTGCGGTTTGCCACGCCTCTGCGTCTTTGTCTTGGATTGCCTCGTCGTACGTTCATGGGTCTGATTCATCGCCGGGAATCAAATCCGAAGATTCTCCAATTCCTATGAATCTCTCGAGTTGCCTTGCAATCCTTCCACTACGACGGGGTTCCGGTTGTGAAGATGTGACGTGTCGTATATCATCTTGTATACTTGGTATAGGAGTTTGCCCTCTCAACTCGTCTAAGGTAATCTCACTTCTGGGCTTCTTTTGTTCATATAGTCTTCCTCCAAGAATTTAAAGTGCGAACTAATCACGGTCTTTTAATCCTTGAGACTATAGAACATACACCCTTTCGTTCCCATGGGATATCCTATAAGCAACCTTAATTCCGAACGTGGATCCAATTTACCGGCTTCCTTATCTAGCACGTATGCCGTACAACCCCAAATCCGCAAGTGTCTTAGACTGGGCTTGCGCCCGGTCCACAATTCCATTGGGGTTTTAGGAACTGATTTGGATGGCACCAAGTTTAGAATGTAAGTCGTTGTTTCCAAGGCGTTACCCCAAAACGACTTGGGTAAATCCGAATAACTCATCATGGATCTGACTATTTCTAAAAGAGTCTGGCTCCTTCGTTCCGCCACACCGTTCTATTGAGGGGTTCCCGGTGTGGTCAACAGGGATACGATCCCTTCATCTGATAGCTAGTTCAAGAATTCATCGCTAAGGTATTCGCCTCTACGATCAAATCGTAGAAACTTGATACTTATTTCCCTATGCATCATAAGGTAGATGTATCCATATCTCGAGTAATCATTGAAAAAGACAATTTACTCATACCCCTTCTTGCTATGATCGTCATTGAACCACACATATCGGTATGAACGAGTTCTAACACTTCCGTGGTTCTATTCCCCTTGGCTCCAAATGCCCTCTTGGTCATTTTACCCTCTAAACAGGATTCACAAGTTGGAAACGGTTCGACTTGGAATGATTCCAAGGATCCGTCTTTCACCAATTTCTCTATCCGCTTTAGATTAATATGACCTAGTCTAAGATGCCATAGAAGTGTTTCGTTCATCTACGAAGAACGCTTTCTTTTATTACTCGAAATAATCGATGTGTTATTAGATTCAATTTTGTGAGTGGTGTGCCCAAAAAATGGTATAAAGATCATCCATTGAAATTCCGGAATAGATAAACTCATCGTTTCAAGAAATAATAACATCCATATTATAAGAAACTGAGTATCTATTCAAACAGTTTAGAAACTGAAGGTTGAGTTCTTTCTAAACTAGGAACATGAGGAACGTCTCTCAAGACCATAACTCTATCTTCACAAGATAGGCGCACTTCTCCCACTGCTTCAGCTGCCACTCTCGTAGCATTGCCCGATGTGATGGGGATCTCACTTCCGTTAAGTCGTCGGGTTAGCTTAAACCCATGAAACAAATGTGATCAGTAGCTCTCGTATCCACTATCCACGAATAGACAGCATACGCCACTTCACAAGTTTCGACGACTAAGGTGTGTGAATTACCTAACTTTCCTAGCCTTTTAGTCTTGGAACAGGCAGACCTCCATTGTCCTCTCTCACCGCAACTAAAATACTTCCCCTTCGATGCTAGCCTTTGCATTTGCCTTTCGCAACAATTGGATTTGCTTGGATCCGGCCTTTGGTTCTCTTCCTCTTTTTCCCTCCCTTGGGACCAAAAGAGGTAGACGGACCATTAGCCACCATAGCACTAGACTGGTGCTCCATTTTCACCTCCACCGAAACTAAAGCTTGCAAGAGCTCGGGCAAACGATTTGTCCGTTCATTCATCTGATAGTTCAGACGAAACTGCTCAAAGCTTCTCGGTAGAGAATGGTATATGAAATCAATCAAAATCCGCACCAAGTACTTCCAACTTGTTAAGGTATGTCATTATCTTGAGAACGTGCTCCCTCACGGGCGTTCCCTCCACCATTTCCAACTTGACCGAGTCATGTTTGGTGAACTGATTAGTCATGGGTTTGATGTGAAGACATCTCTTCAAGGTGTTCCATGATTTCAACAGCGGATACAGTGTCTCCATGGACGCGCCTCAAATCCTCAGACAGAGATGTCAAGATGATGCACTTCATGTGTTCATTGTCACGCTTCCAATCATAAATTGCCTCTTCCCATTGCTTGACTTATCATTAGGCTTGCCGGGTATATTAACATAAATAACCCAATTGTGTTTTCGTGCAGTAAGGACAAATTTAAAAAAATATTTCCAATCGATATAAATCACTCCAAAAAGTTTATTAACTTTAAGTATATTAAACAGTGGATTAAAAGGTTGCGACATGATGAAATGAGAATAAAATATACATTCATATCAATATCTAGAAAAATATGAAATTATCACATAATTCGATCACATCAATTATATTGAAACCTTAAAACAATATAATCATGCATCAGCCAACATCTCGAAACAATTTAAATGTGCCACGGGGGGTGGTCTATACATTTAAACACATTCAAGCGGATTACAAACTTAAAAGTTACAAATCCTTAATTCAAAATTAATAGATGGCTCCCACTTTGACCACATAGAAACTGACAGGGACTCCGAGGGGAGTAAGTTAATATCAATTTTCTATGCCTAAGTAATAACCATAATTAAATACAGGATTATTATTTCGCTTTGAGCAAGCCACTCGGGGTGAGGGTCAATTCCGCCACTAGTAATAATCCACAATCATCCTTTCGGAATTTATTCATGTGAAATCCGTTCTTTTGGCCGATCCGAGGGGGAAATGTATTCCAAAAGAACTTCATAAATAAATAAATTATGGAGGCCAAATTAATCCAATTTTAATATCCGGAATAAAATTGCGATTAAATAAACATACTTAGTAATTTTCGAAAGTAAGGTTTTTCTTGGACAATTAAATTCATGCAAGCACATATTAACAAATAATAAGAAGTCCACGAAATAAAACATCCATCAAAACAAAATTAAACACATTGGAGCACTCAAATCCAATTGTCACTGTTTAATTTCTTCACGTCTTGATGCGAAAAATCGTCCTTGTTGCTTTCCGTCGTTCGTCTCGACACGCTCCCACTCGAACAACAACACTTCATCAAAAACAACATCGTTTGGGGTTCGGGACGACGTTTAAAATCACACGAAAGAAAATAGAACTTAAAAAAAATTCCACGGCCCGAGATAAGGCGCGCGTCGGCCCACGGAGTGGGCCCGCGCGCCTCTCGGCCAAAACAGCCGAGGCGCTGAAGCGCCGGCCAGAAGCCCCGAGGCGCTGCAAGGCCTCGCCCGAGGCGCTGTAGGCCGCGCCCGAGGCGCGCGCGAGCGCTTGCGCGTCGCCTGCCTCCCGTCGCGCGCAGGTCGTGCGCCATGCACCCCGTGCGCCGGGTTTCGCCGTTCGTCCTCATTTTCTTTACCCCTTGCATGATTTTACGTCCATACATGCGCCACGCTTGTATGCATCGTCCGGGTAAGCCGTTTTTAATTCTTCGTTCTTCGTCACGATCCGGTTACAATTTATTTTTCAAAAATAAATACTAGATCTAGACTAGTCTATTACAATGATCAAATCAAAATAAAAACAACTAATCTACTCGTGGATTTTCTCACGAGAAAAACGAATTCGAACGAATCGAATTAAAAACAATTAATTCACACGCATGAAAAATATAACAACATTTTTTTTTACGGGATAAAAATATAACAACATTAAAACCATGACAATTGGACACCTGCAAAAAAGATCTAGCATTTCTACTATCCAATTTCAATTTAATGTTTAGCAATTTAAATTCCAATTTAAAGATCAGAGCCCGAAACCGTGGCTCTGATACCAGTTGTTGGGAAATAGGGGTGCCCGGAATCTATTCGGGATGAAATTTAAATACGAATTTAAATTCAATTATTACTAGCATGAATTAATCCTAATTAATTCAAATAATAATTCCAACAACTAATTTATCATCATTCATGTTGAATTAATTCACATAAAATCTAGGCGGAATAAACAAGAATTTATGTGACTTACGTACCTCTTGTAGACTTGGCCTTTGGATAAACGGGACAATCACGATCTCGCTCTATCGACCCAAAAACCTTCTCAAGTATTTTCCTTTCGCCTCACTTGATCACCGGTGGGAGATGCTTTCAAGTAATTTAATAAACTAAGGAAAAAGAAAAATATCTATGCTCTTGATTTTTCCAACATATGGAATTATGTACTTGGGGATGAAATAATCACCCCCTATTTATAATAGGTGGTGGCCGAAATTTTTGAATATTTAGAGGTGGAGAAAATCTTTTCTTAGCCTCTAAGAAATCTTGAATATATCTCATATATTCTTTTCTCCATAATAAAATATTCCACAAAAATCTCACACTCCTTATTATTGCTTGTAATTCTCGAAAATTTCATGTAGAGATCCTAAGATTTGGATCTTCTTGAATATATGAGATATTCTTGTATTCCAAGAATACATATCTTCCATAATATCTTTCCAAGAAAATCAACAAAATCTTCTCTCTCCTTGAATTCCATATTTTCGAAAATCATGAGAAAAATCAGCATATTATTTTCTTTTTATTTTAATCACCTTATCATTATTGGGCTACTTAATGGGCTACTTGAGGGGCCTTTAAGGAGAATTAAGATTGGACCTCCTAATGGACTTCTGAATTTCAATATTGAGCCCCAATATAATTCAATCCATTAATATTAATTATTACCACTAATAAATTAATATTGCACTATCCATCTTAATCCATATTACGATAATATGGGCTCCCGGTTATTATTTCCCGCGTTTAAGATTATCAAGTCCATTAATTAATCAAGCTTCTGAATAGCTCTAAATTAATTAATATATTTCACCTTGGAGTAAAGACAGCTCAACATTATTATTCGTACCGAAGAAACTAATTCTTCACTTGCAAGATTTGGTACAATAAAACTTCTGAGCCCACCAAGGGGACTAATCACACGAGCCGTACTCGCACGCGTTTCTCCGTATTAAATCTTACCAACCGTCGTATGATTAATATTACTGCCCAAGACACAAAGTTCGAAGTCACAATGATTCTCACCCAACATGAATCAAAGCAGTAACTATTAAGCACACACGGTCCTATTTAAGTGACGGAGATTAAGAAATCAACAACCACTGAGGTCTAATTCTTCACCTTTCAGAACTGAAGAATTTATCCTCGCTGTAGGTCCTCTTCAACACATACTAAATGTGCTAGTGCAATCTCTTAGTCAAGACAGACCAATCTGAGCCTTACACATCGATCTTTCACGACGGATTGTTCAATTCCACCTAGGTCGTGAAAATGTACGTTTAGTTACAAGTAAACTGTTAATGTTGTCTTCCGTGATTGGGTATCACTATATTAACTACAATGTAACTAGTACCATATATTGAACGATTTGCAATAGAAATTCAACATTCAATCATAACTAAAGCAAATGTGATAAAAGAATTATTCTCATAAACAAGTATTTGATACACGAGTTATACAAAGTAAAAGCATACTTTCACGTATAACTCCAACACACTAATCATAACTTAATATAGAATTTGATATTAGGGGAATTATTTAAGAGTTTACAAATGGAATATTCTCTTTTTACTTCAGACTAAGAGTAATAATACATGATATAATAATTTTCTTTATTTTTTCTATCCCCAGTCTGAGTAAAATGAACAACTACACATTCGAGTGAAGAAAAGAAATAAAGACGGAATTTATGTTCATGCATAAGAAAGGTGCAAGGTAGTGGTCTTTCCTGAAATATGATAAGATATATGGTGTATGATGGTGGCGGTGGGAAGGGAGTGAGCAGTGACAAGCTCTGGCGGGCTATGATGTTGGGAAAAAAGATTGGATGAGTGTATATATATCAAAGAATAATCACAGAGGTTGTTGGCAGTTGCAGATTTTACGTAGTAGACGGTAAAAATGATAAAACAAATTACAACTATAATGGTATTAATGTCGACGCAAGCATGATTTTCACTAATTGTGTACACATGGTTGAGTGCATTATATTGATCTATCAAGGTTTTTTTTATTAAAATTTATATATTTAAATTATTAATTCTTAATCAAATTAAATATGAAATAGTTTATAGATAAATATATTATATGGAGCAACTTTGAATCTCCGGACTAATCAGTCCTTTGGGCGGATACTGATTCACCAAAAATTTATAGGGCATAACTATTTTACTAAGTTCACTCACTTCATTTATAATTTTATTTATTAAATATAACTACTTTAAATTAATAATTGTAACAACACATCTCCAAAAATTACCACCCCACAAAAGTGTCTATTAGGAAGAGCGATTTAAAATTGGATAAGTAAGAAACTAACAAAGCAAGGTAATTTGTTCAAATGCATTATGCCTTTTCTATTCAATGTTATCGTAATAGTTGTTCTTCCTTTGTATATTATAATTTTTATTTGAAAAATGATGAAAATTATAATTGAATCAAATATAGACAATTTAAGTTTTCTTTCATATATTTCAGTTCAAAGTCAAATTGATCATTTTGAAGACTATGTTGAAGGAGAATTAGAACTAGCGAATGTTGGTGAAATCTATTAGCTTCTCGTGCAATGTAACAATGCTAATTTAAATGTCTTTTAGTGAGATTTATATTTCTATGGTTGCATGTCTATTTTAAAAAAAAATCTTACTGAAACTGTAACGCCCCGAATCCAAAACACATAAATATCTCAGATTCGAGGTGCCACTTGTAACTAAAATCCGAACTATAAAAAAAAATTTATATAAAAAGGGATAACAAAATGAGAGATGCGTTTTATGCAGCGGAAAAAATGAGTATATTATTTAAATAAGTATCTCAGACACACACATATATATATATATATATGAATATAAAGCTTAATATTTAACAGTAACATTTTATTTAAGTGGGGAACTCTGTGTCGTCTCTATTACTGTCCTTGCTCCACGAAATCAAAATCTGCAAGGGTTGTAAAAAGGGGGAGCGTGAGATTTGAATTCCCACGTATGGGTGATTTGCAACGTCATGGGATTGGTAAATCCGAAGTACATTAAATTATACTCATTAATAAAGTATTTAATTCCATTAACCCGTTGACATATAAACACAATTATAATAAATCACATAAGTAATAAGTCCACAATATTAATTAATTGAGCATAGCAGGTTTCACATTATATAATTGAAGCATCACAAGTTGGTTCATATATAAGGGCAAAGCCCAAAACCATTTTCACGTATCGGCCGAATCTGCCAAAATTATTTTCCACATATTTTAAATCTCTCTCAAATCCTTTCTCATATTCAATTCTAACTTATTAATGACCTTGCCCGAAACTCTACTGAGCATCTTATCCGGAGGACGAACTTATTAATGACCTTACCCGGAACTCTACTGAGCACCTTACCCGGAGGCCGAACTTTATTAATGACCTTGCCCGGAACTCTACTGAGCATCTTGTCCGAAGGACAAACTTTATTAATGACTTTGCCCGGAACTCTACTGAGCATCTTGTCCGGAGGACAAACTTTATTAATGACCTTGCCCGGAACTCTACTGAGCATCTGGTCCGGAGGACAAACTTTATTAATGACCTTACCCGGAACTCTACTGAGCACCTTACCCGGAGGCCGAACTTTATTAATGACCTTGCCCGGAACTCTACTGAGCATCTTGTCCGAAGGACAAACTTTATTAATGACTTTGCCCGGAACTCTACTGAGCATCTTGTCCGGAGGACAAACTTTATTAATGACCTTGCCCGGAACTCTACTGAGCATCTTGTCCGGAGGACAAACTTTATTAATGACCTTGCCCGGGACTCTAATGAGCACCTTATCCGAAGGCCGGGTTTATTATTAATCAATAGCTTTCCTCTTTCTCATAAGCTGACATTTCACAAAGTGGGGAGAAATTCACATAATTCATACTTAAACAGATTCATGCTCACAAAATGCCCTTATATCATGCAATCGTCATCAGTTCATATAATCAACAAACACGAACCATCCATATAAGGTATATATAATTATATCACATAATTCAAGCAATTATATAATAGGGTGTACATTTATGTTGGATTAGTTGTTTTAGATTGAATTAGTCGAGTTTAGAGTATACCAGCACAACGTATTATAAGCAGATCAATCAACAGATCATCATCCACCTGTTTGCTCCGGGTCCCGAGAACAATATACAAACAGATGGTCGGATCCCTCGTGCGTATTCCAACTAGCACTGAATCCTAATATGAAATCATTTTATTAAAAGTTGACCTTTGAATTATAAGAATAACTTGAGAGTTTGTGTTACGAGAATCGAGATGGTTTTTGTCTTAAAAACATATTGAAGAGGCTTACTTTCAAAGGTCACACCCTATATTGGTAAATACGCCCCCTATCTAAGAGGTTGGTGTATTGGGGGTGTACTTACTAACTCTCTTGTTGTATGACTATTTCAATTTCTATAAAAACAAACTATTAATATTCTTAGACTTTTATGGCTAAAAACTTTTATAACTTAAAAGTATATTCATATAGTATTTTCTCAAAAATAATTAAAAGAATAAGAAATTTATTTAAATAATATTTATATAATAAAAGTTCCATTTTAATATTATTCTTTCTAAACTCTATATTTTATTTTAAAAGAATGCTTGAATATAAATTATATTTTATAAATAAAGTTTCCTTACTAAACTTATTTTGCTTAAAGGATTTTATACAATAAATACTAAAATAATTTAATGCATACTTTTCTTCATTATTAATAATACTTGTTTTAAAGAGGGATTTTCCGTAACAAATAAATTGAATAAAAGCATTATTCTATATTATTAGTATTACTAACCAAGTTGACTTGTGTCACTTTTCAAAACAAAGGAATAAAAATTATTTTCTAACAAGTTATTTTTCATTTATTACAACCATTAAACCTGAGACAAGGGAGAAGACGAGTTTCCCTTTGTCTTTGAACCCAACTAAAAGAATCAATTTTTATCATCAAAACAATAATACTAACACCACCAATTCCAAATATTGTCCAACTAAAACAAAGACACCATACTGCTATAATAATGATACTAAACAACCAAGAGACTAGTACTAGTCCACTAAGGTCCAAAAACAACAATAAATCTCAAAACATCAGTACTAAAATCATATACTGCCATTGAAAACACTAAATCAAAGTCCAAAGTGCCTAGTCCTTAAACAACAGCCAAAGTGCTAGTTCTTAATCAATAGCCATTAAAGAGAGAAAAATAAGAACTTTAACTCTTCCGTTCTTGTTACACGGCGCCGAAAAACTCGACCCAATTTCTGGATTTTATTTTTTACGAAAAGAAAGTAACGAAGGTAGAAACCTTACGTTCTCCTAGTTTGAGGTGATAAATGGGCAGCAGCGGTTTTGTCGGAAAGGCGGAGGAGATGGCAACATCTCGATTATACACGAAACGGAATGAAATTGTGAGATTAAATTCAAAGGGAAAAATAATTGACAAATTAAGCGGAAAATAGCTAACGGTGAAACTCACCTAAAGAAGTAGGTGGACCCGCGAAGCGGCGGCGTCCGAAGAGAGGCGGTGGCGGCTTCGTCTCTGTCCGAAAGAGGCGGCGACGAAAAGAAAAGGCGGACGGTGGCGACGCTTGGGCGAAGAGGCAGAGCGACGCGGCTTCGATTTGAAACAGGGAGGCGGTGGCCGATCGGCTGGGAGCGGCGGCGGCCGATTGGCGGAGGCGGCGCTCTTGTGCTGGGGGGGTGACGTGGCGGTGTCGATTGGCGGTGCTCGTGATTTCTGATGGGGAGGGAGGCGCGACCGCGACGGGCGTCGCTCAAGGGGAGGACGGCGGCGATCGATCGGCGCAGCCGATTGGTGGAGGCGGTGCCTCTGGGCGACGCGGCGGCGCTCGACTTCTGCTTGCGAGAGGCATTGCGGTGGTAGATCGGTGGGCTAGCGGCTGGCTGGGCGGCGATCTCTTGGTGGTGGCGACTTTGGGTCACCAGAAAAGGAAGGAGGAGGAGGGAGCAGGACACGTTTTTGGAACTGGTTGAGAGAGAAAGGAAAAGTTATACGCGTTTTTAATTTTAGGAGAGAGAGAGAGACTGAGTTAATCGAAAGTGATATTTGGGAATTCTTGTTTTGAGTTGAAACGGTCATACGCGTCTTTTATTTATAGAAGAAAAAAAAATATTTTTAATTTGTTAATTAATTTTAAAGGGGGGTAAAAAGATGTGGATGAGAATTATTCCTTTAATTTGTGATATTTTCGATCCCACTTAATACGGTTTAGGGATCGTTTGGTTCACGAGGTTAATTCCGAATTGAAAATTAATACAGTTTTAAAACTCAATTAATATTTTATTGTATTTTAATTATTCTCAACAAATTATACGGATCGAAAATATAATTTTAAACTTTAAATAATTGATTTCTCGTAGTCCTTTATTCGTTTGAAAGTTTCGATTCCTTTCTTCGAATTTTAGGAATTTATAATAGGGTATATATTTAAATTACACAATAGCACACAAAATAATAAAATTAAAAGAAACAAGGATAATAATATAAAATAAGGTTTCTAGCAAAATAAAAGGTATAAAACGGGACGGGGTATTACATCCTTTCCCCCTTAACAGGAATTTCGTCCCCGAAATTCAACTTCTAGGTATTATTTGGCTAAACCTTATACTCTTATTTTAAGCAGTTTCTTATTTTCCTCTCCTACTAGTCATAACCTCTTTCTGCTGGTGCTTCATACTACTCGGGTTGTTCCTGTTGTTTCAATCGAAGTTGTCCTCCACCTTTTTTTTTCCAGGATTGCATTCACGTGGCCTGACTACTTCTGACCTTGGTTAGGTGAACCTCTGACTGGTGGTCCTAATTGACGGTTGTTAGGTGCAGGCAGCAGGCGAGTCTGGTAGTTATCCATTTGTTGCGGGTGGTACTGGATGTTGTTAACTGGTCGGCGTTCGACACTTGGCGGTTGAGTGCATTCGTAAGATTTGTGCCCTGGTTGGTTGCAACGGTAACAATTTGTTCCACTCGGGTTACATTGTTTCCAATGTCTCTTTCCACAACTTGGACAGACTGGTTTGTTTCGAGCAACGTTGTGAGACTGGTTATTGTTAATTGGTTGGCGGTTGGTACTGGATGGTTGAGTGCATTCATAAGACTTGTGTCTAGGTTGGTCGCAACGATAACAATTCGTTCCACTCGGGTTACATTGTCCCCAATGTTTCTTTTCACAACTTGGACAGACTGGTTTGTTTCGAGCAACATCATTGTTGCTTCCCTTTGGTGGTGGGGGTGAATCTCTTTCAAAGTATGGCTGCAAATTTGGATTGACAGGGGCAGTTGTCGGAGTCAACTTGTACTCCAAATTCTGGCTGATCGAGACTAGTAGTGTTCGATGAAAGACTTCCCCATAGCTTGACATCTGAAGTCCAATCACAATTCCTGCTATCTCAAGCCTCAAACCCTGCTCAAACCTCCGTGCTTTCCTTTCATCATCACCCACCAGATGTGGGGCATAACGAGACAGTTGGTTGAATTTTCTCTCGTACTCTATCACCGAGAGAGTTCCTTGTCGAAGATTAACAAACTCTTGTTCTTTCTGATCCCTCAGTACTCGTGGAAAGTACCTGTCTAGCACAGCTTTCTTGAAATCCTCCCAAGTAAGGGCTTGTCTTTCCTCTTCATTCATAGTCCGCTCATAAGATTCCCACCATTGAGCTGCGTCTTCCATCAATTGGAATTGTGCACAAGAGATTCTCTGCACATCAGTTAGTGTCATGTGTCGAAAAATACGTTCCAACTCGGCTATCCATTCTTCAATCTCGAAAGGATCTTCTCTCCCATTCAGCCTAGGTGGTTGCAGTCGTCGAAATAGTTCAACAAAGTCGTTCACCCTAGGTGTTTGAGCTTGTTGTTGAATGCAGTTCTGGAGGGAGAACAATATTTCCCTCGCAATGTCATTCTCAGGTGCAGCCTGTTGAGGTGGCTCAGGTTCGGCCTGATGAGGTGGGTCCTGTCCCATAGGATCTCTTGGGATTGTGATAGGGTTAACACGAAGTCGTCCACGTCTACGGCACGGTGCTATCCTAGTGGTGGTTCTGAAAATAAAAGAATAATATTGTTAAGTTATATAGGTATGGGAAAATTACAAAAACAGAATTGAATTACGTAATTAACACAACGCTAGTACTGAGATACACGTGAGTATGTAGTTCACCGCAACGCACTACGGCCGTCAATGGTACAGTGATCACATTCACACCGTATAATAGAAACCAGTGACATGTCCAAAACAGTAATTAGATAAAATATAACAGTTAATATGGAGCAAGTAGTAAACATTGCCAAGTAGCAATTTTACAACATAAAAAGTCTCGGGTTCTATGGAGGTTAGTCTTCTTACATCTTATCCTAAAAGAAACTAAGGCTTCCAAATATAATGTTAACGCATCACATCTTCTCTTTATTACGGATTGCGAACGACAAAATGAGTCGGAGTTAAGACTATGTTGTTATGGCCCAAGTAAAACAATCATACTTTTGACTACTACTATATGTCAGGAAAGGGTGGCACACCTATGTTGTATGTATTTGTGTCTACATTAAAAGGATAACTGTTTAAAAGGTCTTGATCATTCTGACTGATCGGTACTATCATACGGAAATCTCCGTCGTCGACTTCTACCAGGCATGTCTCCAAGTGGAAGTGGGGCCCTTGAATTGGGTCTTCTATTCTCATCCATTCGAGTAGTCTTACAGCGATAAGACGAAGAATAACTCAGTAATCCTTCTGGCAAAACGAATCATAGCCGTCAAATATATCTTCGTCATTGGGTATAGGAGTGGCTCTTGCTTTTGCACGCAGTCTCATGAACTAGGTTATAAACACACTGATAGCTTCTAAATTTAGCTAAGTGTTTTCCAACTATCGGTATATAACTATCTTAGGTGGATTCTTATATGGAAAGGGAAATCCTAGTCAAAATTTTAGTTATGAAGAAACATAAATTTAACAATTAAAGCACAAAATTTAAACAATTAAAGTATATAGTTTAAGCAATTAAAGCACATAGTTCAAATAGTCATAAAACACCATTTATGAAATTTATAAACTTATACGAAATATTTTGTTTCTATCATTTACTCATTATCCGCATTTCAATAGTAATATAAACAATATTTATGGTTCTTTCCACACCTCGTAGGTGTTGTTTAGAGTTCTCGATCTTTTGATTGGAGTTTTGTTATGAAAGTCAACTTATCGCAATGACATAAACTTTTAGACACTTTTAAAATAAAATAAGAACATACCTTCGAGGAGCTTCTGACGGTAATAGGAGACACATTTCCCCTCAAATAATTTAATTAGTGATCTATATTTAAATTATAAGAAAATTTTAATTAAAGAAAAAGAATTTTGGTTTGATGAAAACAATGATTTGGGTTTTGGTCCGAAAGTTTGAACTTAAGCTCTGATACCACCTGTAACGCCCCGAATCCAAAACACATAAATATCTCAGATTCGAGGTGCCACTTGTAACTAAAATCCGAACTATAAAAAAAAATTATATAAAAAGGGATAACAAAATGAGAGATGCGTTTTATGCAGCGGAAGAAATGAGTATATTATTTAAATAAGTATCTCAGACACACACACACACACACACACATATATATATATATATATATGAATATAAAGCTTAATATTTAACAGTAACATTTTATTTAAGTGGGGAACTCTGTGTCGTCTCTATTACTGTCCTTGCTCCACGAAATCAAAATCTGCAAGGGTTGTAAAAAGGGGGGGCGTGAGATTTGAATTCTCACGTATGGGTGATTTGCAACGTCATGGGATTGGTAAATCCGAAGTACATTAAATTATACTCATTAATAAAGTATTTAATTCCATTAACCCGTTGACATATAAACACAAATATAATAAATCACATAAGTAATAAGTCCACAATATTAATTAATTGAGCATAGCAGGTTTCACATTATATAATTGAAGCATCACAAGTTGGTTCATATATAAGGGCAAAGCCCAAAACCATTTTCACGTATCGGCCGAATCTGCCAAAATTATTTTCCACATATTTTAAATCTCTCTCAAATCCTTTCTCATATTCAATTCTAACTTATTAATGACCTTGCCCGGAACTCTACTGAGCATCTTATATGGAGGACGAACTTTTTAATGACCTTACCCGAAACTCTACTGAGCACCTTACCCGGAGGCCGAACTTTATTAATAACCTTGCCCGGAACTCTACTGAGCATCTTGTCCGGAGGACAAACTTTATTAATGACCTTGCCCGGAACTCTACTGAGCATCTTCTCCGGAGGACAAACTTTATTAATGACCTTGCCCGGAACTCTACTGAGCATCTTGTCCGGAGGACAAACTTTATTAATGACCTTGCCCGGAACTCTACTGAGCATCTTGTCCGGAGGACAAACTTTATTAATGACCTTGCCCGGGACTCTAATGAGCACCTTATCCGGAAGCCGGGTTTATTATTAATCAATAGCTTTCCTCTTTCTCATAAGCTGACATTTCACAAAGTGGGGAGAAATTCACATAATTCATACTTGAACAGATTCATGCTCACAAAATGCCCTTATATCATGCAATCGTCATCAGTTCATATAATCAACAAACACAAACCATCAATATAAGGTATATATAATTATATCACATAATTCAAGCAATTATATAATAGGGTGTACATTTATGTTGGTCCCGAATTTTCATTCACAAACAAAGACAATATGGGAAATTAGGAGAAATTTTTATTTTAACACTGATGTTATGCAAGTCAGTAAAGCAATAAAGAACACAACAATGTAAAGTGGTTCGGAGGCTCAATCTCCTACATCCACTGCCTGATTTAACAGGAAATCCACTACCCGGGATTCTTGTTTTTAATGTGCCAAGGTGCACTCACAACTGGACTCACACCCCTCCGCGGAGCTGCCTCTCGAACTGGCCTCACATCCCTCTTCACTCAGGGACTGCCTCTCCTCACCTCACTGCAACACCTAACACTATTCTGGAAAGGGTTTAGTTTGGTTTGGTTCTCTCCAACTAGGTGAGATTTTCCCTTACATGGTTTTAGCCTTTAAGCTAAGGTTGGGAAAATCTCTATAAGCTTAGGATGTATATGATGAGCTCGAGTATACAAACTGGAACACTCAAATATGACTATGAAGAACTCAGGTCAGTGTTCTTGATGGAGATGGTGCCTCCTTATGCCTCCCTTGAAACGCACCACTCTCACATCAGCTCCTTGCTCCTTCACAAATGAAGCTTGAGTTTGTATTTATAGTGTGGATTTGAATGTTACCGTTGGAGAGAGTAACATTCAAATCCAGACTATCTATGGAGTGAAATTCTCCTTTTCAGTAAAGTATGGCCTTTGTCAGCTTTTGTCAGATTTGCTGCCTTGACTTGATTGGTCCACGTGGACTGAGTCCAACGGCTCTTTTGTTCAGGGTACTTGATCAGGGTAGTCCTGACTTCAGGCGACTTGTCTTCAGCTGACTTGTAATCCTCTCAGGATACCTTCCTTCAGTAGACTTGAAGTCTTCTTAGGAACCATCATTGGACTTTAAGTCTTCTTAGTGGACTTCCTCCAGTAGACTTGAAGTCCACTCAGGGGAGTTGACATAAGGCTATTTGTCAAGCTTCTCAGCCTCAGTAGCCTGACTCCTTCAGGTCCTACTAGGCACAGCACTGATCCTCTCAATCATGCTCTTCACTGAGTAGTCCACTGACCAGCTTAGAAAGTCAGTTTATACTCAGTGGGACTTCCTTCAGGCTTCTCTTCAGGTTCAGGTCTTCTGACATGGCTTCAGTCTGTTCTCTTTTTGATGTTATTTTGACTTCCTCAGGCTGTGTCAGTGAGTTCCCCCTCACTGAGTTCCCCCTCAGTAGAGTTCTTCCCTCAGCTGAGTTCCTCTCAGCAGAGTTCCCCCTCACTGAGTTCCTCTCAGTAGAGTTCCCCCTCACTGAGTTCCCCCCTCAGCTGAGTTCTTCCTCCACTGATAACCTGTTCTACTGAGAAACAAACTAGCCTGACCTGAAACTAAAAGATGCTATCCTGACTGCTTCAAACCTATTACATGTGGTTTTGGAAAATCATCAAAACTAAAATATATCCCAACAATTTCCCCCTTTTTGATGATTCCAAAACTTCTAACCAAATTATTTTCTATTACAAGAATAATGTCAGAACACAAGTAATAATTTGAAATATGCAGAAATTCCCATAGTTTAAAACATTTAAGATCTGTTCGGTTGACCATTTTTCATAACAAAACTGGATCAGTGGTCATGTGAACAACCCGCTCTGATACCAATTGTTGGTCCCGAATTTTCATTCACAAACAAAGACAATATGGGAAATTAGGAGAAATTTTTATTTTAACACTGATGTTATGCAAGTCAGTAAAGCAATAAAGAACACAACAATGTAAAGTGGTTCGGAGGCTCAAGCTCCTACACCCACTGCTTGATTTAACAGGAAATCCACTACCCGGGATTCTTGTTTTTAATGTGCCAAGGTGCACTCAAAACTGGACTCACACCCCTCCGCGGAGCTGCCTCTCGAACTGGCCTCACATCCCTCTTCACTCAGGGACTGCCTCTCCTCACCTCACTGCAACACCTAACACTATTCTGGAAAGGGTTTAGTTTGGTTTGGTTCTCTCCAACTAGGTGAGATTTTCCCTTACATGGTTTTAGCCTTTAAGCTAAGGTTGGGAAAATCTCTATAAGCTTAGGATGTATATGATGAGCTCGAGTATACAAACTGGAACACTCAAATATGACTATGAAGAACTCAGGTCAGTGTTCTTGATGGAGATGGTGCCTCCTTATGCCTCCCTTGAAACGCACCACTCTCACATCAGCTCCTTGCTCCTTCACAAATGAAGCTTGAGTTTGTATTTATAGTGTGGATTTGAATGTTACCGTTGGAGAGAGTAACATTCAAATCCAGACTATCTATGGAGTGAAATTCTCCTTTTCAGTAAAGTATGGCCTTTGTCAGCTTTTGTCAGATTTGCTGCCTTGACTTGATTGGTCCACGTGGACTGAGTCTAACGGCTCTTTTGTTCAGGGTACTTGATCAGGGTAGTCCTGACTTCAGTCGACTTGTCTTCAGCTGACTTGTAATCCTCTCAGGATACCTTCCTTCAGTAGACTTGAAGTCTTCTTAGGAACCATCATTGGACTTTAAGTCTTCTTAGTGGACTTCCTCCAGTAGACTTGAAGTCCACTCAGGGGAGTTGACATAAGGCTATTTGTCAAGCTTCCCAGCCTCAGTAGCCTGACTCCTTCAGGTCCTACTAGGCACAGCACTGATCCTCTCAATCATGCTCTTTACTGAGTAGTCCACTGACCAGCTTAGAAAGTCAGGTTTATACTCAGTGGGATTTCCTTCAGGCTTCTCTTCAGGTTCAGGTCTTCTGACATGGCTTCAGTCTGTTCTCTTTTTGATGTTATTTTGACTTCCTCAGGCTGTGTCAGTGAGTTCTCCCTCACTGAGTTCCCACTCAGTAGAGTTCTTCCCTCAGCTGAGTTCCTCTCAGCAGAGTTCCCCCTCACTGAGTTCCTCTCAGTAGAGTTCCCCCTCACTGAGTTCCCCCCTCAGCTGAGTTCTTCCTCCACTGATAACCTGTTCTACTGAGAAACAAACTAGCCTGACCTGAAACTAAAAGATGCTATCCTGACTGCTTCAAACCTATTACATGTGGTTTTGGAAAATCATCAAAACTAAAATATATCCCAACAATTTATGTTGGATTAGTTGTTTTAGATTGAATTAGTCGAGTTCAGAGTATACCAGCACAACGTATTATAAGCAGATCAATCAACAGATCATCACCCACCTGTTTGCTCCGGGTCCCGAGAACAATATACAAACAGATGGTCGGATCCCTCGTGCGTATTCCAACTAGCACTGAATCCTAATATGAAATCATTTTATTAAAAGTTGACCTTTGAATTATAAGAAAAACTTGAGAGTTTATGTTACGAGAATCGAGATGGTTTTTGTCTTAAAAACCTATTGAAGAGACTTACTTTCAAAGGTCACACCCTATATTGGTAAATACGCCCCCTATCTAAGAGGTTGGTGTATTGGGGGTGTACTTACTAACTCTCTTGTTGTATGACTATTTCAATTTCTATGAAAACAAACTTTTAATATTCTTAGACTTTTATAGCTAAAAACTTTTATAACTTAAAAGTATATTCATATAGTATTTTCTCAAAAATAATTAAAAGAATAAGAAATTTATTTAAATAATATTTATATAATAAAAGTTCCATTTTAATATTATTCTTTCTAAAATCTATATTTTATTTTAAAAGAATGCTTGAATATAAATTATATTTTATAAATAAAGTTTCCTTACTAAACTTATTTTGCTTAAAGGATTTTATACAATAAATACTAAAATAATTTAATGCATACTTTTCTTCATTATTAATAATACTTGTTTTAAAGAGGGATTTTTCGTAACAAATAAATTGAATAAAAGCATTATCCTATATTATTAGTATTACTAACCAAGTTGACTTGTGTCACTTTTCAAAACAAAGGAATAAAAATTATTTTCTAGCAAGTTATTTTTCATTTATTACAACCATTAAACCTGAGACAAGGGAGAAGACGAGTTTCCCTTTGTCTTTGAACCCAACTAAAAGAATCAATTTTTATCATCAAAACAATAATACTAACACCACCAATTCCAAATAATGTCCAACTAAAACAAAGACACCATACTGCTATAATAATGATACTAAACAACCAAGAGACTAGTACTAGTCCACTAAGGTCCAAAAACAACAATAAATCTCAAAACATCAGTACTAAAATCATATACTGCCATTGAAAACACTAAATCAAAGTCCAAAGTGCCTAGTCCTTAAACAACAGCCAAAGTGCTAGTTCTTAATCAATAGCCATTAAAGAGAGAAAAATAAGAACTTTAACTATTCCGTTCTTGTAACACGGCACCGAAAAACTCGACCCAATTTCTGGATTTTTTTTTATACGAAAAGAAAGCAACGAAGGTAGAAACCTTACGTTCTCCTAGTTCGAGGTGATAAACGGGCAGCAGCGGCTTCGTCGGAAAGGCAGAGGAGATGGCAACATCTCGATTATACACGGAACGGAATGAAATTGTGAGATTAAATTCAAAGGGAAAAATAATTGACAAATTAATCGGAAAATAGCTAACGGTGAAACTCACCTAAAGAAGTAGGTGGACCCGCGAAGCGGCGGCGTCCGAAGAGAGGCGGCGGCGGCTTCGTCTCTGTCCGAAAGAGGCGGCGGCAAAAAGAAAAGGCGGACGGTGGCGGCGCTTGGGCGAAGAGGCAGCGCGACGCGGCTTCGATTTGAAACAAGGAGGCCGTGGCCGATCGGCTGGGAGCGGCGGCGGCCGATTGGCGGAGGCGGCGCTCTTGTGCTGGGGCGGTGACGCGGCAGCGTCGATCGGCGGTGCTCGTGATTTCTGATGGGGAGGGAGGCGCGACGGTGACGGGCGTCGCTCAAGGGGAGGACGGCGGCGATCGATCGGCACGGCCGATTGGTGGAGGTGGTGCCTCTGGGCGACGCGGCGACGTTCGGCTTCTGCTTGCGAGAGGCGTTGCGGTGGTAGATCGGTGGGCTAGCGGCTGGCTGGGCGGCGATCGCTTGGTGGTGGCGACTTTGGGTCGCCGGAAAAGGAAGGAGGAGAAGAGAGCAGGACGCATTTTTGGAACTGGTTGAGAGAGAAAGGAAAAGTTATACGCGTTTTTTATTTTAGGAGAGAGAGAGAGACTGAGTTAATCGAAAGTGATATTTGGGAATTCTTGTTTTGAGTTGAAACAGTCATACGCGTCTTTTATTTATAGAAGAAAAAAAAATATTTTTAATTTGTTAATTAATTTTAAAGGGGGGTAAAAAGATGTGGATGAGAATTATTCCTTTAATTTGTGATATTTTCGATCCCACTTAATACGGTTTAGGGATCGTTTGGTTCACGAGGTTAATTCCGAATTGAAAATTAATACAGTTTTAAAACTCAATTAATATTTTATTGTATTTTAATTATTCTCAACAAATTATACGGATCGAAAATATAATTTTAAACTTTAAATAATTAATTTCTCGTAGTCCTTTATTCGTTTGAAAGTTTCGATTCCTTTCTTCGAATTTTAGGAATTTATTATAGGGTATATATTTAAATTACACAATAGCACACAAAAATAATAAAATTAAAAGAAACAAGGATAATAATATAAAATAAGGTTTCTAGCAAAATAAAAGGTATAAAACGGGACGGGGTATTACAGAAACTTTAAATTTAATATGCTCTTTTTTTAGGGGTTGATTACATATGGGTCTAAATTTGTACCGCAAAATACAAAGGGGTCTAAAATTAAAAAAATCCACCACAGTAAGAAAATTACTCTATAATACAAACAAATTACACTACAGTATAATAAAATTTTAGACCCCTTTGTAGTTTGTTTTTCTAATTTTAGACCTCTTTGTATTTTGGGTTTAAAATTAGATTTATAATTTTTCATTTAATTAATAGCACATATGCTCAGCGTAGGTGAAATATTTTGGAAAAGGATCAGATTTTTATTATATGAAGTATGTTATAGTTGAAGATTTCTTACCTATTTATTATGACTCAGGTTTACTGTTAACATAGATCGTCACATGATTAATCTCACTAAAACTTAATATAAATATAGATGAAATATTGGATTAGTAAAAATAATAAAACAATTATTACGGAGAATAATAGTAACGATGTCGTGGTAAAAATGATTTTCATTAATTGTGTGTCAAGGTTTTGTACATGATATTGAGGTTTTTTTTTAACTTAAGTTCGTTTGTCGATTCTTTATTTTGTATTGCTAAATTTCAATGAGGATAGAATATTTTCTAATTGTATCGAAGGTTTAGTATTTTATTTTTATTATTATGGTTTATAAACAATTCATTATCGAGACAAAGTGTTATAGCTCAAGTGGTTAGAGCTCAACTACTTATAACTGCTACATTTGTTTTAAATAATTTGTTAATTGATCTTGTTTGTGTGTTTATTAATGTTAGTAATATAAAAACTAATTAAATAATTAAGATAACATTAATTTTATTTTTATTTACTCCCTTCGTCCCCTAATAATTTTTAATTTTTTCTTTTTGGGACGTCCCACAATAACTTTCACACTAAAAAAATAGAAATAAAACACTTACACACTACTCATTTTATTTCAAAATACTCTTCATTCATTGATCCAAAAAGTCAATAAAATAATTTTTCTTTAAAAGTGTGTCACCCCACATATAAAATTTAATAGAGGGCAGAGGGAGTAATTGTTTTTTTTTAGAAATTTGTTATTTTTATAAAAAAAAGAATCAAATGAAACTATTAATGGTTAACTAAAATAATATGAAATCATTTATAGATAAATATATTATAGAGCGCAGCTTTGTTCCCTTGAATTAGTCAGCCATTAGACCGCCATACCAATTCACCAAAAAGTTATAGGGCTTAAATATCTATACCACTATTTTACTAAGTTCATCCACCTCATTTGTAATTTTATTAAATATACTTATGTTAAAGTAATAATTTTAACAAATATAATACTTACACATTCTTCTTAAAAAATTCTCACCCACTCCTAAACTCACCTGCCTCATTTTATAATTTTTATAAATATTTATTCACAATAAATTATAATTGTATCATTAGTCTCTTCCATGTTCAATACAACCACAAACCATACCCATCTCCCACCTCTCTAATTGCACAGTGAAAACATGATTATTAGATTATTTGCGCAAGAGTATTTATTACTAACACATTAATGTAATTTATTGGTGACACGAATCATTGCATATTTCGTGATATAAATTTGTTAGAAGTGCTTAATTATGTGAAGATAATATAATTATATTTAAGAAGTATAATAGTATTGATGTCGGAGCAACAATAATTTTTGTTGTTTGTGTATCAAAGTTGAGTGCTTGACATTGATATTTTTAATTAAGTTTATTTGTTGATTCTTTATTTGTATTGCTCGATTTAACCTCAATATAATATTTTGTTATTGTATAAAAAATTATTATTTTATTTGAATGTTAAGATTTAGAATTGGTTCATTATTTGGTTAGGGGAAATTGAGTTTGTTATTTAATTTTATTTGTGTGTTTGTTACTAATATTAATATAAAGTTGATTTTTTTTTTTTGAAAATTTTAAAAAAATCATTAGCTTTATTTATATGTAAAATTCAAATATGAAAAATAAACACGTTTGTTTTTATTATTTATTAAAAATCAAATATGAAAATTTATTAATTCTTAATCAATCAAATACAAAATTATTTATATATAAAATTAATGTAGTGCACAACTACCTACATCCACCATTCCACTAAGTTTACCTACATCTAAATTTACCATATCATTTTATAATTTTTACTATAGAATTATTTTTTTTCTAACATATAATACTTAAACTCACATCTCTAGAAATACTCACAATCAATCTCATTCATTTTCACCCACTTTTTACCCATATAGGTACTATTGATGGTCATATTGCTACTGTTATATATTATGTTCATCCCGATATCAAATTTTGGATGTATGATCACAATTTTTTACAGGATAAATTTTTTTCTTACATCGATACTTGATTCTATTAAATCTATAAATAATCATGTGTCTCGGTTAAATGAGACGGAGTTGCTTAAGTTTTCAATTATGATAGTGTTTACAGGTTCGAATTTTTATGTTCTTACTAATGTGCATACTCCTGGAATTCTCAATACTTTAAAGTTCTCTGCACTGCTTGACCATATTGGAGAACCAATTATATTGTTAATTTATTATTTATTGTTTCTATTTTTCAAAATTTATTAGTCATTAACTTTTTTTTTTACAAATTAAAATTTAATACATTATTTTTTTTATATTTTTTATTTGTATAATAGAGTAATTGAGACCAATGTTCTTAGTGGTAGTAGCGCCAGTGAACTTGCATCAATACACTGATTGTCACGGACTCCATTTGATCGTAGGTTACTATTCAAATTTACATGTAGACATTTTCATATGCTACGTCAATAAGCTAAAGTCAAGGTCTCATTTTCTCATGTTGAAGTATTTCTAAAAAAGACTTAGCATGGTAAATTTATGTTGTAGGCTATATATATGAATATTTTAGTGATCATTTTCATCATTTCAGATCTCTATTTTCTGTTTAATAGGTATTTCATTTTTTTTTAATTTCAGATTTTATAGTCTGAAGAAATTTATAAAGAGTATAGTCGTAAACAAAAAAAATTATATTAAGATTTCGGAATATAATTTATGTTGATTGTATATATATTCATTGTAGTCTAATCTGTATTTGTACGTAGTTATCATAATTTTGAGATTTGTTGAAGATTGTGCAATCCATTCATCCAAAATTTGAAGAATTGTTGAAGATTTTTCAGTTCAAAGGTTTGAAGATTTGTTGGAGATTTTGGAGTTATTCATCAGAGGTTTGACAATTTTTTGAATAATTGAAGACTCTTTTATTTTAATTTTTAGATTTTAGGATTTCTTTTTCATTTTTTTTATTAATTTGTAAATGAAATTATTAGTATTTTACCTATGAATTTCTATTTAAATGGGAATATTGATAATGATCGATCTCTATTAATTTCACAGAGTTTCATTTGGAAGTGTTGAGAAATTTAAATGAAATACAACTAATTAATCGTACATGTAAAACCACTCATATTCTTTGAGGCTTATCATCTCCTACCGTTAGATCTTGAGTTTTGTACCATTTGTATCATTTAATTTATATCAAACACATTATTTTATTAAGATGAGAAGATTGTAAAAACTTTAAAATAAATTTTTATTCTTTATAAATATATATTTTATAATAAAAATAAATATTTGTTCATGTTATGTTTGGTTTAAGCCTCCAAGATCCAGTTTGAGGATTACACAAGTCAAACTATGTTTGTTTCAAGATTATACACGCTAGATTTCAAAATTCATCAAAATCCTAACCTATAACACCTATACTCTTTTACACTCTCTCATACTTTTTTTCTTTTCCCAACAATTCACACTTTTATTTTTCACAATATAATAATATTTTCATCTCCTACTTTTTCACTGTATTCTTCTCAAACCTACTTTACTACATCTTATAAATAATCATGCACAAATATCAAATTTATTTTTTCACTATTCATGGATTTTCCAATCCGAATTTTCCCAATCCCCCTGCAACTTGAAACCAAATATACCCTGTAATTAGAAAATATTGTACTAAAAAAATTGTGATAAATCATTGTTTTGAATATTTTGATATTTGTAAAACATAAAAAAAAATTATATTAAAATTTTAGTTATGAAAAGGACTTCCGCACAAAGTTTAGGCATATTTAAAAAAAATCAAATTGTATTTTTTTTATCAATATAAATTAATTGAGTAGGTCTTATATGACACCTCTCATGGCATAAGACAATGAAAATGAGTATAACTAGAGCATTGACTCGTGAGAATTTATACATTTTCATTATTTAGATGTCATATACCAGTTTGCACACTACCTAAAAATGACACGTTTATTTACTTTAACATTTAAAAGAAAAGACATATATTTACCAGTGTATTATTAATGAGTAGGTCTTATATGAGACCGTCTCATGACATGAGACAATGAGAATGAGTGTAATTAGGGCATTGACTCATTAACACTTTTGTAGGGGTAGGTGTTAATTTTTTTAGTCTCATGCCATGAGACGGACTCATACAAGTTTTTGTCATTATTAATACTAGCATTATACCCGTACGATGCACGGTGATATTTATATTTTTTAAATTGTATATGAAGAAACTTTTATAAACATATGAATGTATATTAGCAACATAAGATAAAAACAACTGTATGATTATCTCTTAGAGTTATAAATATTATATGACATATATAATAAGATAATATTCAAATTTATAATTTAATGTACTTACATTGAATACTATAACGTAATAATGACCTTACACTTCTTTTTCTTTTTTCATTTATCTCTACTAACACCAACTTTAATTGCAGTCCTCGAGATCAAATGTAATAGCTGGATTATTCTTTTTTTTTTATCTCATAAAAACTTTCACAAAAGGGAGAACGCACAAATTTCAAAAGTGAAAGAAAGAATACAATTTTGAGGAGAAATTTCATAAATATTTATCTATAAATCTATAAAGTAAAAGAATGAGAACAAAGTTGAATTGTGTATATGTATGAATCCAAAAAATAATGATGTTTTATATAAAATATTGAATATTGTGAAGACGAAGTTATGGAAGATTTTTAATTTAAAGGTCTGAAATATATATTATGGGACAATCGAAAAAAGAAAGTGCGAAAAGTATTATGGAAAGGAGGGAGTATGCGATAGCTTGCTTTCAATATTATCACTTTGAAATTTTTGTGTGCAATATAATCTTATGCATGAGACAAACTTTCATCATACTAACCGATAAATGTAATAATAGAATATAATTAAAAAAATTATCTCACACATAGTTAATACCATTTCATACAATTTTTTATATTGTTTTAAATATGTATTGTGAAATTGTTAACTATATTAAAACTCATTGAATTTAAACTTTTTTTAATTTGAAGATTAATATTTGTTTGATTTGTTTCCTAAAAGAATACATGTGATTATGATTTTATAAGAATTCTGGAAATTTTATATTACAAAAATTACTTTAAGTAAAGATAACTGAAATCTAATATGCAAATTCAAAAGTGGATTGACATAATATATATATTTTTTTTGAACCCAACATAAAATATTATTCCGCACTTCAGTGGAAAAAAAAAAGATATGAAGTATCAAAGCCCTTGATATATGTCCCAATTCCAAGTTAGGGATAAGTATAATAGAGAATTTTAAATCGACCAATAAAACTCTTAAATAAAAGGTTAGCCCTGTCTTCTACTTAAAAAAATAAAGTATAGAGTAAAAATAGTTCATATATGAATCATTGATGAAGGATATTAGTTGTTTTCACTAAAAAGTATTAGTTGTTTTCACTAAAGGACATTAGTTGTTTTCACTGAAGAGTATTAGTTGTTCAATGAAAACAAACTAAGACTCTTCAGTGAAAATAATTAATATTCTTCAGCGAAAATAACTAATAGTAGTATTGTTTAGTGGAAACAACTAATACACTTCTATGATTCATGTATGAACCAATTTCAACCCATTCGTATTTAAAAAAAAAAAAACCTAGCCCATTATATCCCCATTTTTTTTAGAAAATAGCTCTTCAATCTTAAATTCGTATTGTATGCACCCACAATACTCCTTCATTTTTGTTAAAGGGTTTTGACTCCCATTTGGGGAAATTGATGGCGAAGATTCTTCTACCGACCACCGGATCGGCTCCTCCAGATCTCCGAGAGGGTCCAAGGTACACATTTTCGACTATTGTTTTCTTTTTTAGTTGTGAATTTGGTTTTCAGAGTTAGGATTCTTTTATTATATATTAAGGCCTTAAGGTAATGGAAGATCAAATCAACTTCATTTAAGCAGGGGTTTGTTTGGACAAATAATTAGGTAACAATAGTTTGTGAAACGATTAGATTAGTTTCTTTGAGATGTTATTTTCAACTTTTTGGGTTAATTTTTCTTGAATTGAATACATCGATAGTTTCTCATTGTATTTCTTTCAAGGATTTTTTTTTCCATGACACTAATTTTGTGTATCTACAATTATCTATTTGATATGTCTGAGGGTTTGATAGAGGGAGTTGTTTTGTTATTTGGAATAACATGTTTTTTAGTTATATATCATAGCATGTTCCATTATTTATACAATTCCATTGGGAAGCTCTTGCTCGTATAGACCTTATGATTCTAAGTTGTATTCCGTTAAGGATGACTTGGAATTGATTCTACAAATCGAGAACTTACCAAAGGGAATCATCATAAATATGTTTGGTATGACTTTTGAGCATCTGAGTTTAAGACCATGTCTCTGATTACAATGTCTTGGGTTTATTTGCATGTGAAGAATGTAAATTAAAAACTGAAATATGATGAGAAGTTGAGAATTATATCCAAATAGAAGGAAAATATAAACCCATGATTGCTTGTGGAATTTTTATGATAATTTCACACACTTTGTTTTTAAGAAATGCTTATAGAATTCTTATGATAGTCCACTCTATACAGGTTTACTATTTTCTTCCTAAAAATATTTCTTCTTGCTAACTGACATGTTTAGACTTTAAAGACGTTTTAAGCTCTCTTGAAGAGGATGTGAGGTCTCTGGCCTAACTCTTGTAACTCTGACCATCCACCCAACCCATCACGTTGCCACCCACCTTTCCATTATATGGCTAGTTTGATGGTTTTGAATTTTGTTCAGGAATGCATATGCATCGACTCTTTTTTTTTTTTTTGGGAGATCCAACTCGAAAGGTAATTTTTTCCTTTGGTTTTTCTTATCTTTTAGTTAAACATTTCTTCTTTAGCATTTTTGGTTTCATGCTACATACAATATATTTATGTTTAAAATCTACATGTATATAACTTTTTAATCTTAGTTAACTCAGGTTATGAGGTTTATTGAGTTGATAAGTAATAGAATTAATCTGAAAATGTTGCCCTCCCTACCATGACCCGTTTTGTCATTCTCATACCAATAATAAAAATAATAAAAATTCTACATTTTTATTAGTAGGGTTCACTTTTGTTTTTATAATTATAGATTCACATATCAGTATAGTTTATGGTGGTGTAAATTCATATCCAATTTGGAGTATATTCACATATTTCACTTTTATATTCAGATGCCTAGGATGGTTTTTAAAATACAACACACAAAAGATTAATTTTCGAAAGTGGTATAGTATATAAAATTATATTTATAAAAGTGACAGGGAACAATAACGTGAAGATCAATTGATATATATACATACATTTGAGACTGTTTTGAATCTTTTGACGCTGCTTTCGATCGTGATTCAAATTTATCTTTCTCTTGTTTTCTCCCGCCTTTCAATGTCGTCAATTTTGTAAATGTTGTAAGGTCATGGTGGTGTTTTGCTGAAATATAACAAACACCCCGAGTTAAAAAAAATGTCTCACCCATCATCTCATTCCTGGGTGTTTTTCCTTTGCAGGTGTTGTTAAAAAAAAGGAGTTAAGAGGGTAGTTCTTCTAATTTACCTGTGAGGCTTGCTTTCTCAGTCTACTGATTAGATTTTTCCATTGAGATGTAGTTATTATAAAACCTGCAGAAGAAAGGTGATGTTATTTATTAGCACTGCAAATGTAATCTATTTATTTATGTATGTGTAAAACTGGTTACTGGGGTTATTAAGCGGAACATATAGAAAAACTAATGGTAAGTAGTGAGGTGTAATTATATTTAGGGATAATTGTAATAAGGCGTAACAACTTTTTTTATGATAATTAGTTTTAGATAGTGGGGTAGGTGGATGGATTAGTATGTAAATGTAACTGTATATTTATTTATTTATGTGTAATTGCAGTTTGGATGGAGAGTGAGTAATTTTAATTTGAAAGTGAATCGTCAATTATTTTAAGTTCATCAAGTTTGTAAGGATCGGGGAAAAGGGAATGGTAAATAATTTTAACAGTTTCATTTACATACTATATATCGTAATTGGATATGTAGAAAATGAATGGTCCATGATATTAATGAATTAAAGTAAAGAATTCAATAAATTTACACGTTCTATTTAATATAGAGTTTATTATAGTTTTATTGACAGATTTAGTAATTGGGTTTTGGGATGAAAAATAAAGTTTCCAAAAATGGCATAACATTTTGTTATTATATAGTTATAGATTCTCATTTTCTTAATCCCTAATGTTGATTGTTTATACTATCTATTTGTTGCATTGGTGAAAAAGTAGGATTGTAACAAATGTATGGACATTAGTAAAGTGACAATAAAAAAAGGATACGATTTTTGGATAAAATAGGGCATTTTAAAAATGAATGGAGTACGTAGTTTTATTAATAGTTGTACTTTAATTGTTGCTTATTATCTATATTATTTTATATATTTACACAAATCAATTGTGTAATTTATTAATGTATAAAAAATATACATCTTTAATTTTTACAATTTTTTTTTGTCAGAGGATGATTAGTACTACTATATAATAGAAATATATTAAGATTAATGTATATTATGTGCATTGATTACGGATCAACCATTTACCTAACTTTAAGGTATTCTAAGGGCATGAGGTTGAATGCCAAATAATTGGGTATCAAGTGTGTATAAATTTGGTAAAATTTCGTTTAGAGGGGTTAACAAATAAAATCAATTGAAGGTAATATTATCATTTAACACATGTGCATTTTAGTTTAAAATTATTTCCGGTTATGCTTAAGAATTTCTAGGGGCTCCTCACATATGTTTGGTATATAATTAATTTACTATTAATTTTTTTATTTAGTATGCCTTAAAAATTACATCTATGATAAAAGTAATAATTATTTTAATGTTAAAAAATGTAAATTCTCCAAACATTTATTTTTTATTTAAAAATTTAAGAGAGACTATTTTAATGGTACAATGATTTTTTACATGTATATATATACATATATGTATAAATATTTAAATTAAAAAATATTTTAATGTTAATGATTTTGTTATAAAAAAGTAAAAAGTTTAGTTATATTTAAAAATTAATTTTTTAGCATTAAAATTAAATTTTATTAACTATCATAGTTAAAAAATTGTAAAAATATCTTCCGTGCGAAGAACGGGTAGAATAATCACTAGTTAAATAATATACACTTCATTCTTTATTAATTTTATTAGTAATTACACATGAAAATTTTCAGTCTTTTAAAATGTCCTTCTAAATACTTTCATTTCGAAAGATAAGTTCCATTTCGAGGGACCTCGTGAACAAAATTTAATAGATATTAGTTGAATTATGAAGAAATGTTTAAAAATATGATCAAAATAAATTTAAATTGAAATTTTGCAAAAAAAGAAGGAATATTAAAATTTTAAATAAAATATAAGTTAGTAAAATTAAATAAATTTTGTGTAATTAAAATTTGTAACATTTAAAATAAAACAACGCTAATTAATAGGTATTGAGTCCAACCGAAATGATATAGAGCCCACCATTGGGCACAAATATAATATCCACTATTTATGTGGCAATCTAAATCGCCATATATAATTTATTGATTTTGTTAGATTTTATTATATATATATATATATATATATATATATATATATATATATTCTTCTTCTTTTTTCTTTTTCTTTTTCTTTTTTGTGAATCACCCCCCACCTCTCAAAAGTTTATGTCTTAAATATATATATATATATATTCTTCTTCTTTTTTTCTTTTTCTTTTTTGTGAATCACCCCCCACCTCTCAAAAGCTTCTGTCTTAAAATACATTGATTTCATGCATTTGTCTTGTATATGGTATTATATTTATCTTAATTTATAATCTCAACTATTTATGTTCTCTAATCTATATATCTATTTTTGAATCACCCCCACCTCTCAAAAGCCTGTATTTTGAAATACTTTGATTTCATGCATTTGTACTATATATGATATTATATTTATCTTAATTTATAATCTCAACTATTTATATTCTCTAATTTTAATCTATTTTTGAATCACTCCCTACTTTTTTAAAGCCTCTATTTTTGTATTGAACGATTTATAACTTCTTCTTTTTTATTACAAAATGATTTTTTTTAGTTCTTTTTTTAATTACAATTGATTAATGAATTGTGTCTTATTTTAGATAAATTACAATGGAATCATCTATTAAATGGTTGTGTCTTTATATCATAATATAAGAAATGATCGATTTTGATTGTTCACTCTAAATATATTATCTATTTTTATAGTTAATCTGTTCCTTAAAATTATAATTATAAATTTAATTAAAATAGTAATCAATTAAAGAGCAAAAATTTAAATTAAGATAAAATAATTATTTAATTAAGAGGATAAACATAATTCTTACTGAATTAAAATTTTAAAATATTTAATTTAAAACAAATAACATAATATGTATATACCCGCATAATACGCAGGGTTCAAGAGCTAATTTTTTAATCAATTTCTAAATCACTCTCAATTTTTTCTAAAGCCTCTATTTTGAAATCTTGAGTTTATATTAGCTTGATTTATAACTTTTTCTTTTTTATTTTTTTTAATTACAATTGATTAATGCATTTTGTCTTATTTTAGCTAAATTACAATGGAATCATCTATTAAATGGTTGTGTCTCTATTTCATAATATAAGAAATGACCGATTTTGGTCATTCACTCTAAATATATTATATATTTCTTTTAGTTAAATTATTCTTTAAAATTATAATCATAAATTTAATTAAAATAATAATCACTCCAAGGTCACAAATTTAAATTAAGATAAAGTAATTAATTAATTAATTAATTAATTAAGAGGATAAATATAAATCTAACTGAATTAAATTTTTGAAACATTTAATTTAAAGCTAATAACATAAAATTTATAAACCCGCGTAATACGCGGGGTTCAAGAGCTAGTATACTATATAGGAGAGAAGTTGTGGAAGCCTCCATTTCAAATCTCTACAAGTTACGGAAGCTTAGTTGGCAATCCCACAACTCTCTATTTCAAATATCTACTCTCTCATTCACCCTTGCAGTTTTTGATGAGGGCCATTGGATCGCTACTTTTAATCATAACCATTTATCTTAATGCTCCATGGAAGGTTTGACTAATTAATTAATTACTCACATTTTCATCTCTAATAATAATCTTGACAATAGAATAATATTGATATTCATCAAACCATTCAATTATGTACTCATTATAATGGTAAGTTACTAATCACATACATATTAATTTAAGGACCATCATTAGATTTAATTATATTTTATTATTGATTTGCTACTAATTAGATACCGTTGCATTTTGAGGCCTATTTATAATGCACACTCTCTTCGATATTTTCACTACCATAGGCTAATCTTCGGTGCATTTCAATTTTCTCTTTTAATTTTTGTATGTAATATTTGTAGATTACCCCTGCTCTTGGCCCATATTAGGTATGTCGAGTGTGGGTTAGATTTTCTTTATTTTGAATTGGTGATTAACACATGATACTGGAATCTGTAATTCATATATTAGTTTTTATGTATTTTTTTAGCGGATGTAAATTGATTAAATTTGTATTTTATTTGCTTTCATGGAGATTAGCATTTTTGTTGAAGATTCATAATGTTTTTGTAAAGTGCACAATACAACATCTCAAATTGAAGACGAAAGATCTTGAAGAAAAGACGAGAGAGGCAGCATGGATATTGGAAGTTGAATTTCATGTGAATTGCACCCGCACTCATGTAGTATCCAATACTACATAGTATTAGTATTTTTTAAAGAATCTGTGCATTATAGGTGTATGTCTGCATATACACATATACATATAGACCGAGGAGTACTTGAAGTTTTTTTATTTATTTTAAAGTTGAGCAAGAAATTTAACTAAAACTGTGTGAGTTTTCTTCTAATGAATTTTTATTGTTCGATATTACTATACTTCAAATTAACTTAATATTTTAATCTTCAAGTAGCATATACACACATTCCAGTAAAATTATAATTGGGATGTTGTTGACATTTGGTGTAGATATTTAATAGCATGATTGTTTGTGTCCCAGTCATTCACATTATCTACATAATTATTCGTACTAATGAACAATGCTCCTTTTATTCTTTAAAAAAAATGATGTTTTAGAATTTGTTAATAAAATTAAGGATGAGTGCATAATAATTAATAAATTCTTTATTAATTAATAAATTAAGTTCAAAATTACATTTTTTTTTTTAGGATAAGAATTAGAAGAGAGAAAACACTAAATAATTAAAAATAATAACACTATTCTAAAAAGTCGTTTATTTGGGATTGGAAGGTGTAAAACGGTTCACTTGGTTTGTCCCATTGGTTGGAAAGACGAAATCAATGATAGAATCCAAATCATTCATGTGTTCAATATGTCTTTGTCCATTCTATAATTTTGTAACATAAAATGGTTGATTGAATTGTACTAATGATTTTTTTTTCTTTTAAGTTTCAATGTATTTATCTTCTGTTCTTCTTTCATATTGTTCATGTGTAACTTTCAACTGTGTTAATATGATAAAGAGTTAAAATATTCAACGAAGAGGTTACCATTGAATACCACTAATTTGGAAGTTCTTTAATTATTTGGCTATAATTTTGCTTATTAACCTCTAACATTTGATGAATTTTCAAATACTTTAGTTCATGTTATTATTAATTCCTATAATCGGTATTTTTTTTATTCTACTTACTTAGATGAGTTTTTTTGTATTTTTTATCAATTTGTACAAGTTTTCATTTATAAATTTGTTAATTGATCGATATTTTGTTTGACAATATGAATTTTAATAGGTCGTGGTGTATTTCATGATCACTAAAGTATTATTCATGTATAATGGATATGTAATGCATGTAATGAGGAGAATGTTCACCTAAATTAGAGATAATTAAATATCAAAATTAGTGTTCAATTGTTCGACTAATTATACATTTACTAATTATTAGCATGTCAATTGATAAAATTGAAATGGTTGCAATTGAATTAAATGTATAGACAAAGTTCACTAATTGATTGTTATTGTGAATCTTATTTGCATACTATATATTATATGAAGATGAACCATTATATAATATTGCAAATTTAGTTGTGAATATTCCATACTTTTCACTATTAAAATTGACATTATTTTTTTGTTTCTCAATCTTTCTTTTCTTAAATATATTGTTTATAAGGAAAAAAATATTATTTTAGAACACTACCTTATTAGTGTATGTAAAATTAGGACAATATCTTTACGAAATTGTAAAATTCAAATAATGTTTTTACGAACTTGCAAAATTAAGACAATATCTTTACATACTTGAAAAATAAGGACACTATCTTTTAATTTTGGTCAATTCTGACCAATTTTTATAAAATACGACCAACTGGACATATTCTAATTGGGCTCTCTTTAACCCACATCTTATAAAATTTGGCCTGAATTTGCTCAACATAAAATATAGTGTCCTTATTTTGCAAAATTGGAAATATAGTGTTCTAATTTTATAAGTACATAAAGATATTCGTAAATTTGTAAGCCCAAAAGGATAGTGTCCTAATTTTACAAACATCCATAAGATAATGTCCAAAAAAATTATTTTTTCTTGCGTATATGAGTTAATTTAATGATAAATTATAATGTATGACTTATTGTGTACATATCAATTCGTAGTTGATAGATTAGAAATATAATTATCCAGAATGTGGTATTACATATTTTAGTCATAAAATATTACTACTGAAAGTTTGCTTTAGAATATTATTGTTTCATATATGAACCACTTTATAATTATTTTTAGATACACTTTACTTTAACCAATTATATTCTTTAAATAAATAATTAATATTCTCTGCTACCATTAACTAAATTGATTACAAGGAAAAATTATTATTTTAGGACACTGCGTTATAAATATTTGTAAAATGATCTTTACGGGCTAGCAAAATTGAGACAATATCTTTACGAACTTGTAAAATTAGGATCGTTACTAACTTTTAAAACTAGAACACTATCTTTTAATTTTGGCAATTTAGTCCAAATTTTATAAAATACAGGCAACTTGACATATCATAATCGGGCTTTATTTGACCCATATTTTATAAAAGTTGGCCTATATTTTAATTTAACCGGAAGATGTGGTCATAAACAACAACTTCTACAATTACGTAGATAGTATTGGTGATTGGTTCTAATCGTGAGGATTAGTGGCTATTTTTAACCGGTTTTAGGATCATCAAACAATGTGATTGATTACCACCGTAAATGGTAAATTCGATTGTTCGGGTTATTAAATCGTAAATACGAGTATCGAGTTCGTATTTATTGTGTGTGTGTGTAAGTTTAGGTGTATGAGTGTGTGTAATTGGAGTATTTGTGAATTTGAACTTAAAATTTATTACTGGAGAACAACTATTTATATTAATCCACCAAGTAGGTGGTTTACATGACTCTTGGACTTCCAAGCTTGTTTGACCTTATCTAAGCCAAAACTTAGTTACAAAATCTTGTGTTTGGTCTTATCTCGGATTCATTGTTGTTCGTCTTTGTTAGCTTGGTTGGTCCAATACTTTCTTTTGGTAAGAGTTGTTCGCCTCTTGAGGTAGTGGTTCATAAGTTGTTCGCCTTTATGTTCCTTGTAGGCAGGCTTCGGGATTTTTGTCCTTTGTTCGTCATCTATCTAGCCGGTTTGTATACACCTATTTAGCTGGTAAATACACCATCTCTTGACAATGTTGTTCGTCATTTATGACCTAGTGTAGGGTTCATATTTGGTCTCAGGCCTTTGGACTTGTTCGCAAGAATGCTGTTCGTCAACAGTGTTGTTCGTCACAGAGTGCACTTTCCAAATTAGTTTATGCACTCCCCTTTGATTTTCTTTGTTGATCATCTCTGGTTTGGGTATTTTGTTTCAAAATCTTCATTTAGGTCTTAGACCTTGTTCGCCAAGCTATTATAAATGTTCGCCTATCAACAATTGCCCCTTATCCTGGCCGGATGTTGCTTTGGACAACCAACTTTGCATCGAGCAACTATGGTCAGGATATTATTCTGGTGATAAGGGTAGACGAGCAGCTTTGCTATTGACGAGCAACTTTAGTAACGTCATTTCGTCTTCCCGAGATTTGGGGATCCTACAACGATGACGTGGGCGGCATAATTATGCGCCACCCACGCGCGACCAAGCCCGAGGCCACGCGCCCCTACAATTGCATGTAGGTCCTCCGATTCTTATAATTGCTCGAATTTTACCCCATTTTTTTCATTTTGACCCCAGAATTTTTCGAATATCGCAAGAATTACCCCATTTTTCTTATAAGTATAAAATCGAGTGGAAAATGAAATTTTTCCCACTCTTCTTCCTTTGCTACAGAGAATTCAGGAGAAAGTTTCCATCTCCGGCGACCTTCAATACTTTTCCGACGTAATTACACAAAATTTCGGTTTCTAATCTTCTTCCAAGGTAGTTATTCAACTTAACTGTTTGGTTTTATTCTTTTGTTTTTCTTTCCTCCAAGACTCGCGCCACAGCCACTGTGTGAAATTTAGCATCACCGTCTCCTGCAAAAATCGCCACCATTCTTCATAAATTTCCCATTTTAGTTCTTTTTATACTCGAAATCCATGTCCTCACATTCAAGTAATCGGAATTCCGAAGAGAGTTTGGACCCTATTTTTTCGATCGTGTAGTTCGAAACACAACCTCCATTCGAAATTTCATCGGAGATGCACCCCGACGTTGATTCTATTGTCCAATCCGTGGAGGATACTGGTGCTCGTCACTCCGGCGAGGAAATTGTAGCGGCGGTGAGTAGAAATTCAGACGAGGAATCTTCCTCAAGTTTCGAATCTGAAGAGTTAGATCCCGAATTCGATGAGCTAACTCGTGAATTCTTAGAGGGGATTGACTTCCCAAAGCCTAAAATGCTCAAGAACAAAATCCCATCCGGAGTTGCTCACCCATTTGAATGGCGAGCATATGTGAATGAGCATGCGAACAGATTTCCCCATCCCAGACGACAAGTCTTAGATTTAGAGAAGACCGAGTATCAGGCGAGCAAGATCAAGAGTGTAGTTCTCAAGGAAGATCTAGCACTGATTCGGGAGACTTGTCAAATTCCCTTTGATATCTATATGTGGGCTCCAAAAAAGAGAGAAAGAGTTGATCGCCCTCCACCTGGATGCACGGCGATCAACATTGACACATTGATTGTTGGGTTAAGGTTGCCACTGCCCCCAGTTGTTGGTCGTTTCTTGGAGGCCACTAACCTTGGGTGGATGAACTTGCTCAGTACAATGGGTTTGTTCACCCTGGAGGGGTATGTTGACCGTATTACTGCTGAAGAGGTCAATTACCTAATGACAATCACCAAGTGTCCCGTGGGCGAAGAGGGTTATTATTACTTGAAGACCCAAACTGGACTCAAGATGGTTGAAGGGGTGCCGAACAAGATCAGAGATTGGAAGCAACACTTTTTCTTCATAGGGGGTGATTGGCGAGCATCTTCTGGCCCACACGGTGGTGTTGGGCGTATTAATTCCCCAGCTTCTTATGGAAAAATTAGACGTAAGCTTACTTCTGTTCGCCTTGGAATTGTGTTGTTCTAATTTAACTTTTTTTGTTTGCTCGCAGGTCCTCATCTACTCAAGTGGAATACAGAAGAGGAAGAGATTGGCTCAGAATTCCTCTTCACCTCCTGTTTGATCGCCCTTCGAAACAAAGCAGAAAGGACGATTCAAAATGTGAACGAGGAGAGGTGCAAAAAAGCTACTCGCCTCTTTACGTATCCACATCATCTCGAGGCTGAGGTTGAAGTGCCCCCAGGTATGAGAAAGTTTCTAACTTTCAACTTTATATTTGTTCATCATTTTGAATTTTTGCTCGTCATTAACACTCATTTGCCTCTTTTTTTTCTGTAGCCGAGCAAGTCGCAGTAGACATTCCCCCCTACTTCGGACTTCTCGAGCAAAGAGTCCACGAGTTGCCGCCTCCTAAAGGACGGAAAATCAAAGGGGATCCGCCATCCAAAGTGTTGGCGATGACGAACAAACCCGAGGGGGCCAAAGTTGTTCGCTAGGCCGCACCTCCTTCTAACCCCCCACCATCTCCTCCTCCCGCCTTATCATTGTATGGAGCCAAACGCCTAAAAAGGGGCGATGGGACCCCTGTGGTGCAATCGGTCCCTGCCGGTAATAAGGGGAAAGAGAAAATGGGGAAGAGTCATGCTCACCCCCTCTCTGAAGAAGAAACTGCTCGCCATACCTTGATCGAGCCAGTTGAAAAGACAAGCAAGGCGGGAAAGGACGTTACTCCTTCCCGTGGTCCAGAAGATATCACCCATCTGGGTTGGGATGATCGAAAATTTTCTGAGTGAGTTTACCCTAACTTAATTCTGTCGAACAAGTTTTACAAATCTCGAAATATTTCCAAGTGTAATCGCTATTTTTGTTCGCAGATATCGGTCAGAGGGCCATCCTGGGTGAGCTAATCTCGTTCACCAATATGCTTGTTCTAAAACTCCGGTGAATATAAGGGAGATCCCAAGCGAGCATGTTTGTAGAGCTACAAAATTGATCACCCGGGCATGGACTAGGCCTATGGAGAAAACCATCTCCATGCAAGGAGTGGCGGACAACTTCCACTACTCGATGATGCAAGCCGCCAACTCCCTGGTCACAGCTCAAAAAGGAATGGCCCAGCTCGCCGAGTTGGAGGATGATGTTCGTCGTTATGCAGGCACTGCTCGGCAGCTGGCTGAAGAAAAGGATGGCTTGGTCAATCAGTATGAGGCTAAACTTGCTCGTATAACTAACCAACTCAAGCACGCCGATAAAATAGAGAAGAAACATGTCAAAGACTATCAACTGACGTCGGCCGAGCTCAAGAATAAGAATGCTGAGCTTGAGGTGGTGAAGAAGGAAAAAACTGCTGCCGAGCAAAAATCAGCCGAGTTCGAGGCCGAAGTTGCTCGCCTCAAAGAGGTTATCACGAGTATGTATACTCAAGAACAGCTAGAGATCGAACTGCAAAATTGGTCTGGGCCCATCTCCAATCTGGGATATATCTATGCTTATGCCGACTATATCTGTATGGCAAGTGCATACGAGAAGCCCGAAATGGTGGAAGAGATGGGTAAGAATATGGCAGAGTTTGTCGAGAATTATCCTCCTCAGAACAACATTGAACTCCAGCTGGGGGATATGACTGATTCTGGGGTTAAGATAGATAACCTTGATACCAGCATCATCATCACTCGTCCTCCAGCTTCTGCCGAAGCTGGCGAGCAAGCTGCCAGCGACGAGCAAGAGGCTGCCGAAAAAGATGAGAAAGCTGCCGAGGATCTTGTTAGTGAAATGATAGTCGATCCTTCTGCCAATCAAGCTCAAGATCTTCCTCAGGCCGAGCAACATCGGGAATAGGACTTAGATTTTCTTGAAATTTTTCCTTGTAATAGTTGCTCGTCATCTTGTTGTTCATTTTCACATCTTATGTACTATTTTTTAGGCAAAATGCCTTTAGTATTAATGGATATGTCTTTTGTTCGCTAATTTTATTCTTATATGTTAATTGCCTTTACATTATTGTTTAATGCTTTTGCAATTATAACATATTATTTTGGGCTTTGTTTGATTTGAACTTTGCCTTTTAATAGAATATGGGTTTAGCCTTAGGTTCTGTTCACCGTGTAAGACGAACAATCTTTAAATGGCCTTGATCCTAAAAATTGGATTTATACCTTGAGCTTTAGACTTATCTTCCAACGAACAACTATATTTACATCATAAAAATTTACAAGTGTTTTAAGACTGTTCATCACTAACATATACAATCTGACGAACAACTTTAAATACTAACACAAAAACTCTTGCTCGCTTATAATATTCTTGCCGAGCAATTCTATCTAGTTCCAAAAAAAAAACTGAACAGCACCAAACTATACAATGTGCCGAACAACTTTTCATTCTATACTTAACAAAATTTCCAAAAAATTAGGCAAGTTTTTTTGTTCATTTGACTCACTTGCCCCCACAAATATTTGCTCGCCCAAGAACTGAACTTGTTCGTCCTATTGATAATACTTCTTTAGATGTACCGCATTCCAGGAGTATTGGGCCGGTTTGCCTTCCATATCCTCGATAACGTATACACCATTAAGGAATTTGTCTGTTATATGATACGGGCCCTCCCAAGTCGGTCCCATTACACTTGGAGGTTGGGCGAGCAACTTTCTTAGAACCAAATCTCCAATTCTGAATTCCCTGATTTTGACATGGAAATTATAATAACGTTCTGCTCGCTGTTTGTATGTAGCATTTTTTAGCTCGACATTTAATCTTTTTTCCTTGAGCAAATCCATTTCAGTAGCTAAAGCAGAGTTGTTCGCATGTACATCAAAGTTGGTCGTCCTGATTGTATTGGCCTTTAACTCAATTGGTATTACAGCTTCTGTTCCAAAAGTCATTACAAAAGGTGTTTCTCCGATGCTCGACCTGGGAGAAACTCTATATGCCCACAAGACTTCCGAAAGTTCTTCAAACCAACTACTTTTGCTTTCCGCCAATTGTACTTTTAATGTATGCTTGATAATCTTATTAACTTCTTCGACTTGTCCATTAGACTGGGGATGATAGGGAGTAGAATAATGTTTTTTGATCCCCCACTTTGTGCAGAAATCTCTCAACTCCTTCCTGTCGAACTGCGGACCATTGTCTGCCACAATTGTTTGTGGAACTCTAAAACGACAGACAATGTTCTTCCATATAAAGTTGATCATCTTCTGTTGTGTGATTTTCACCATGGCTTCTGCTTTTGCCCATTTCGTATAATAATCAATTGCCACGACGACAAATCAAACATTTCCAACTCCTGTTGGGAAGGGACCAATAATGTTCATCCCCCATCTTGCAAATGGCCACGGGCTGTAAACTGATACGAGCTCCTAAGCCAGGGTGTGAATGTTCGGGGCAAAAATCTGGCATTGGTGACAAGTTTTTGCTTTCTTGATTGCATCCTCACGTAAAGTCGGCCAATAATAACCTTGTCTGATAGTTTTGTATGCCAAGGCTTGCCCCCCAGTGTGATTTCCGCATACTCCAGCATGTATTTCTTCAAGTATTGCTCGTCCTTGCCCCCTAGGCAAATATTTGAGAAGTGGAATTGATATTCCCCTTTTGTAAAGCTACTCGTCTACCAGAGTATATCTGGCGGCCTGCTTTGTTAGCTTGGCAGCTTCAAAATAGTTGCTTGGTTTATCTCCACTTTTCAAATATTTGACTATTTTTATTCTCCAGTCTTCGTCATTTGTTTGCTCGTCTAGCTGGTTGATATTGTAACTTGTTGTTGACGGGTTGTTCATCTTTGTGATTATAATGTCTGCCAACTGCGCAGGTCCTTCGCTTGTTGCTAGTCGAGCCAATGCATCTGCTTGAGTGTTGCTTGTCCTTGGGATTTGTTCAATGAAAACTTGATCTAGTAAGGATATTAGGTGAGCAACAATATATTGATATTCGATCATGTGATCATCATTTGTCCCGTATTCACCTCGGACTTGGTTCATGATCAATTGTGAGTCGCCAAATATTTGTAAACATCTGACACCTACCGCAAGGGATAAGTGGAGACCAGCAATAAGAGCTTCATACTCAGCTTCGTTGTTGGTAGCCATGAAACCAAATCAGATGGCCGAGGTGAATACTTGTCTGTCAAGGCTAATAAGAACCACTCCTGCCCCTGAGGCCATGTTGGTGGAAGATCCGTCGACATAGAGATGTCAGGGATGATCTAGTCCTCTTGTCGGATCTGGAGGGAAAGTTAGTTCGACAATAAAGTTGGCTAATCCTTGCCCTTTGATCGATGTTCGAGGAGCATAGGTCACCCCAAACTGGCTGATCTCCATGACCATCTCAATAGACGACCAGCTGTGTATGGGCGATGAAGAATTTATCTGAGTGGGAAAGTTGTTAGCACCTCAACTTGATGGTCGAAGAAGTATGGTCTTAACTTTCTTACACTCATAACAAGTGCATATGCCAGCTTTTCGGTTGGAGAATATTTAATCTCTGCTTCATGTAAAGTTTGGCTGACGTAATAGATTGGTTGATGAAATTTGCCATCCTCCCGCACCAGAATAGAGCTGATCGCCACTTCCGATGCTGCTAGATACAAATAGAGCTTTTCACCTGAGATTGGCTTTGATAGAATTTTGACATCTCCCAAGTAGTCTTTAAGTTGTTCGAATGCACTCTGGCAGTTGTTCGTCCATATAAATTTTCCTTTCTTAATGGTTTCGAAGAATGGACGACATTTGTCTCCTAATGGGATATAAACCGGTTCAATGCTGTTAGGCATCCTGTAAGTCTTTGCACCTCTTTTACTGAACGTGTAGGTTGCATATCCACAATGGATTTGACTTTTGTTGGGTTGGCCTCAATTCCCAGTTGGCTAACAAGATGACCCAGGAACTTCCCTGAATGAACTCCGAAGCTGCTCTTCTTTGAATTCAACTTCATGTTGTAGTGTCGAAGAATTTCAAACACCTGGGTTAAATATTGGAGATGATCTTCTTTTCGGGGGCTTTTGACCACAATATCGTCTACATAGACTTCCACAGTATCTCCAATATGTTCGTCGAACATCTTATTCACCAACCTCTGATATGTTGCTCCCGCATTGATGAGGCCGAATGGCATTCTTTTCCAGCACAACAGATTCTTATTTGTATAAAAGGCTGTATTTTCTTGATCGTCAGGATGCATCAGAATTTGATGGTATCCAGCAAATGCGTCCATGAATGTTAGCATCTCGTGCCCTGTAGTGCTGTCCACTAATTGATCAATGTGTGGGAGAGGAAAGTTGTCCTTCGGGCATGCTGCATTCAGATCTGTAAAATCTATGCATAGCCTCCAGGTTCCATTTGGTTTCCGCACAAGGACTGGGTTTGCTATCCATTGTGGACAAAGTGCTTGCCGAATTAGATCATTGTCTAGCAACTTCTTCACCTCTTCGTTTAGAGCTTGGTACTTGTCTGGGCCGTATTTTCTTCTTTTTTGATGGATTGGCCTTCTTGCTTGGTTAATATTGAGTTTGTGGCAAGCATGTTTTGGATCTATTCCCACCATATCCGCATGAGACCATGCAAAAACATCTAGATTTCCTCTGAGGAACTCCTCCATTCGGGATTTGTATGGCTCAAGGAGCTCAAATCCTATGTACAATTCTAGGTCCTTGTTTTTAGGGCTAACTTTAATGGCCTCCAGTTCTTCAACTGGAGTTGTTCGTCGTTTTTGCCCTTTCCAACGAGGATCTATTATTGGTCCCTCTTGGTCGAAATTATTTTCGATGTTCATTGGGTCCGTATCTAGACGGGGTTCAAGATCATCTGCTTGCCTTGGCTCACCATTGTTTGCTAGACTGTGGCCCTCCAGTCATTGGTAGCAAGTTGCTCGTCGCCACCCAAATGTTGTTCGTCAGGTGAAGGTGCCTCCTTGGTGGTGACGAGCTGCTCGCCCAAGAGTTGTTCGTCAGCAAGCATGAGTTGCTCGTCCATATCCATATGGTCCTCCCCTGCCTCCATCACGTCTTCCAGTACTGATGGTTCATCAACTGGGTAACTGGTGGTGGCTTCCATCATAGAAACTCGTCCCTCTTTTGATTGCATTTGTAGGAGACACTCACGAGCTTTTCTTTGGTCTCCCTTTATCGAGCCAGCTCCACTTGCTGTTGGAAATTTTATGCAATAATAGTAGGTTGAACATGTAGCTTTGAATTCATTCAAAAAAGGGTCGACCAAGAAACCCGTTATAAGTCGATTCTTAATCTACGACCAAGAAATCTACCATTCTTGTGATATTTTTCTCGGGTTCCTCGGCCGTTACAAGTTGCACAGACAAACTAATTATTCCTAGAGGGATTGTTACAGCATTTCCAAAGCCTATACGATGATTTGAATTTCGGATATAGCCTGCATAATCCCCCAGTTGATCGAGTGTCTTTTTGAAGAGGATGTTAGTGTAAGCCCCTGTGTCTACCAACAAACGATGCACCCTGGTCCCCATAATCTTAGCACAAATTACGAGAGTCATTATGGGGGGTCAATATTCCCTCCAAGTCTTTTTCAGTAAAGGTTAATTCCAATGTTTGTAGGACGGACAGATTAACCCTCATTTCTTGTACATGATCAATCGCTCGCAACTCCGCCTTTCTTTTTCGATTAGACATTGGTGGTCGTCCATCAAAACACCCTCCGGCAGATCCTGAGGGTTCCATCATGTATACATCTTCCACCGGACGAGCAGCTGCGGCAGGGGCTTGTCGTCCAAGTCTGTTGTTTCGTGGAGGTTGATCGTCAATCTCATCTCCCGAACTGCTCTCCCGGACTCTTTTCCCAGGTTGCCTTTTGACAAATTCGGAAAACTTTCCCTCCTTGTAGAATCACCACAATTGCTTGAGCAAATCTCTACACTCACTCGTAATATGCCCCATACTTTGGTGGTAGGCACAATACTTGTTTGAGTTGAGTTTGCCAGTCTCTTGACGGATCTTCCGAGGAGGGGGGAGCAACTCTTTTTCCTTCACGTTGTTGTACACAGTATCGATGGACACTGTTAGCACCTGGTTGAGTTTTACCTTTAGCTCTGTCCCTTCAGTGAATACCTTCATGTTTTTAGGGACCCGATAGCCTGTTCTACGGGTATTTTGTTGTTCTCCTTTGGATCAGCCTTGTTGTCCCCCAAGTTTACTTGTAAAGCTTCATGCATGGAGACGAATATGCCGGCTTGATTTCTGAACTCGGCATAACTTTTTGGGTACTTCAAACGTACCTCCTTCCATAGGTCTGACACTTTTTTTAGCCCGACCATGACGGCTACGATCTTGGTATCTTCACTAACCTGTTTTCCCTCCAGCAATACTTTATCGAACCTTTCCATGAAAGCCCGGTCTAATTCATCATCATTTTATTTTAAATCTGATAGTCGGTGCTTTTGGGAAAGGTACGATCCTGCAGTTGAGAAGTGAGAGAGAAACTCCCGGCTTAACTGAGCAAATGAGTGAATGGATGCTGGTGGCATTGCTGAAAACCACTTATATACTCTGTCCCCCAAAGTTAGGGGAAAATTCCGGCATTGGGTAGCATCACTGGCTAGTCCGAATATTTTGTTAGATGGACTCGGGGATCAGCAATGCCTTCGTATTGTATGCTCGCCGAAAATTGTATCTTTTTCTGGATTGGGGCCTTCAGTATAATTGATGATAAAGGTGAAGATGGCATGCTGGTCGTTGAGCTTTTCTTAAGCTGGACAATTCATCAAGAGATGCCCTCTGACTTGGAGGTTGTTCGGTGAGCAAGGACGTTTACCCTTCTGCTCGTCGCAGTCCCTCTCTTGGAGGAAGAATCTCCTGAGGTTGTCTCCTTGGGTTGCTCGCCGCATTTGGCCCTAGGCGCCCAAAGGCGGACCTAGTGAGTCTCTCATGCACCGATGGGTAAGCCTGCCCAAAAGTTGCTCGCCCATCCCCTGCCCCCTGGCGAGCAACTTCTTGTCGGAGTTGAGGTTGGCCAAGTCTTCCTGTGCAATGGAACGAGATGTTCCATGGCTAGACATTATTGTTCTCCCATGGGCAGTCTCAGCTTGACCTTCTGTTTGGTCGACTATTTTAGCTTTGTCTTTGTCCCCTCGATTCTGAGCACTGTAACTTCATGTTGCTCGCCACGAACAGACCTTGCTCTCACTACTTCCAATTGGCGAGACTTAGACCTTTCCTGTGAGGGTTTATGTTGTTGTTGTTGCTTCTGAATTATCTGGAGAGCAGCTATTGTCTTGGCCAATTCCTGGGTGTTTCTAGACAATACCTCAAAATCTGGAGGCGTTACGTGAGTTGTAACCGAAGGTTGAACTTTGTTCGCATGGCGTGGATCACGATCCTGATGATCAGTGGATGAGACCCGGGTTGGGGAAACTCCTATCGAGGGATGTGAAATCCTAGTTTCTTTGTATTGAGGCATCCTGATTTGAATTATCTTCTCTGTCCTTGAATCTTCAAATCTGATGTTGAAGAACACCAAGAACACTATTATATGAATCTTCAAGAATTTCTTGAGGATTCCTTCAAATCTTCAAGTTTTAAACTTGAAGTTCTTGATAATCACACTTCAACCGGAGGTTCGAACCCTCCTTCTACCGCCAATTTGTTGGTGATCGGTTCTAATCGTGAGGATTAGTGGTTATTTTTAACCGATTTTAGGATCACCAAATAAGAACGTGTGATTGATTACCACCGTAAATGGTAAATTCGATTGTTCGGGTTATTAAATTATAAATACGAGTATCGATTTCGTATTTATTTCGTGTGTGTGTAAGTTTAGGTGTATGAGTGTGTGTAATTGGAGTATTTGTGAATTTGAACTTAAAATTTATTACTGGAGAACAGCTATTTATACTAATCCACCAAGTAGGTGGTGTACATGACTCTTGGACTTCCAAGCTTGCATGCTTGACATGTGTCCTTTGACCTTGTTTGACCTTATCTAAGCCAAAACTTAGTTACAAAATCTTGTGTTTGGTCTTATCTCGGATTTATTGTTGTTCGCCTTTGTTGGCTTGGTTGGTCCAATACTTTCTTTTGGTAAGAGTTGTTCGCCTCTTGAGGTAGTGGTTCATAAGTTGTTCGCCTTTATGTTCCTTGTAGGCAGGCTTCAGGATTTTTGTCCTTTGTTCGTCATCTATCTAGCCGGTTTGTATACACCTCTTTAGCTGGTAAATACACCATCTCTTGACAATGTTGTTCGTCATTTATGACCTAGTGTAGGGTTCATATTTGGCCTCGGGCCTTTGGACTTGTTCGCAAGAATGTTGTTCATCAACAGTGTTGTTCGTCACAGAGTGCACTTCCCAAATTAGTTTATGCACTCCCCTTTGATTTTCTTTGTTGATCATCTCTAGTTTGGGTATTTTGTTTCATAATCTTCATTTAGGTCTTAGACCTTGTTCGCCAAGCTATTAAAACTGTTCGCCTATCAACAGATAGTTAACTTGAAGATAGTTTTCACATTTAAGAAAGTTTACTAAAAAAATGAATGGTACTAGAATGTCCAATAGATCAATAACTATGATTTTAATTCTACAAGGAAACAACAACTAGAGATCAACTCAACTCTCTCAACACTTCTCAGAAGCGGTTATCGTAAGAATTTTTTAATTTTTATTTTTTGGAAAAAGTTCCATACTTTTCTCCGTTAAAATTGACCTTATTTATTTGGTTTCTCAATCTTATTTTTCTTAAATATATTGGTTATGAGGAAAAATTTATTATTTTAGGACATTATTGATTAGGCGTGAAATTGTTATGTTTTGGTGCCCAATTTACTCATGTTTTGAGTGTTTTCGATTAGTGCTTGGAGTCAAATGAGTATCATTTTTATAAAATTATTAATTTGTCTCTTTGGTTTTTATAGATGGATAGAGGGCGAAAAGAGGAGTTCGTAGGACTTTGAATCGGCCAAAACGGACTCCCGGTTGAGGAGATATGAAGATTTTACGAACGAGTGCACAGCAGCCCGCGCTCGAGCGATTTGCTCGAGCGCCGGCGCTCGAGCGAATCACTCGAGCGCCCAAAAACTTACAGAACAGTTTTGGCGCTCGAGCGAATCACTCGAGCGCCACCGCTCGAGCGTTTTGCTCGAGCGCGCACGTATTTTCGCCTCCGGATGCGTATTTTCGGCCCATTAACTCCCGTTTCGACCCGGTGCCTATATATACCTCTTCCAAACACGTTCTGAAGGATCCCCAACTTTAGAAATCACTTTTAGACTTAGTTTTTAGAGAGAGGAAGGAGACGAGCAAGCTTTATTTACGTATTGTTGAGGTTTTTCTTACGAATTCTTCGTTTAATTTTGTTTCTTCGTTTCTTTTCTTTAGTTCTATTACGTTAAATACTTTAGACTCCGTTTAATTAATTTAATTTCAGTTTTTCGTATTTATTTTCTTCTAAAACCCTAGTTCATGTTTCTTATTTTCTTCGTTCAATTCATTATGTTTTTGTTCGTTGTTTCTTCTATTGCTTTTATTTTTGTTATAACCATGTCCGGCTAAAACCCTTGCATGCTTGGGTTAGGATGAACTCGTAGAAGTAGGATGTGGGTACGTAATTAAGGTAATTGGTGACGTTAGTTTTAATTCTCTTAATTAATGAATTCATATAATTAATCTTAACTCTACCTTTGAATTTCGTACGAAAGTGTTAGAGAGAGGACGACCGCATCACTCAATAACAATTAGTAGTCTTAACTAGAAGGTTTAGGAAAGGTTAATTCATTTACCGGTTTAGCGAAGGAGGACGACCGCATCACCTTAGTTAAATTAGGGTCTCATTAATTGAGCACAATCCATTAACTTGTTAGTGGATTAGTGAAGTCGAGTGTTAGGGTAAAGTATTAGGGTTTAGAATCTTGAGCTTTCACCTTGCATTCTTTTACTTAGGTTAATTCTTGTTTGTCACGATTACTTTGATTATGTACCTGCTCCGTTAGTATACGTAGGGATTCCTATCCTAAGCATCACCATCTCTTATTAGAAAACAACCCGTAGTTAATTCGTTCTTTTTCATTCTTTAGTTAATTAGTCTATTTTAGTCTTTTAATTAATTTTTCAAAAACCCAAAAAAACATTACACTCATATTAACTACGACGCGTAGATCTTCAGGGATCTATTCGCATACATACCATCCCTTGGGTTCGATAATACTTGGTCCCTATACTTGCCCATACTACAGTGAACCCGTTCTCTTGCGGGGTAGCTACTAGTAGAAGCTAGTGTAGTCGCTTCAAGTCAATGGCGCCGTTGCCGGGGATGGCGTTATATGCTTTTTGAATAGGACTTGTCGATAGCTTAGTAGTTAGTAGTGGGTGCTTATTTTCTGTTTTTTTTTTATTTCTTATTGTTATTTTTAGTTATTCGGCAGTTGCGTTTTGATCCTTCTGCTAGTGTGTCAGGTTTATGAGAACACGCTCACAAGGGAATACGAGTGAAGAGAGATTACCTGCAGATCCTGAGACAATAGCCAGAAGGAACCGAGCTTACTTGAGAAGAATGAACGCTGCCGACTTAGGAAAGGAACCAATGGACATCAATAATGAGTTGGACGATGCTGCCAACGATTTCAATCAGGCAGTAGACCGAGTCGAAGGCACTGGAGTTAGTGGTAGCCAGAATCAAATTCCATTAGGGGATAGCCAGAGCCTAAACCCGGATACACGAAACGTAGGGAATCCAGCTCAGAACCTTGTCCATAATCCTCCTAACAACCCTGCTTACCCACAAAACCTGAATAACCCTTTCAACAACCCAGTATACCAACATTACCCATACCCACCTTATCCTTACCCACCATACCCGTATCCTCCACCCCCAGTCTATAATCAACCACCTGTTTACCCACCACCACCCCAACAAGTACCAGTACCTGCTGCTAATCCTCAACACGTTCCTATGAACGTAGATCACAATATTGCTATTCGAGGGAGGTTTGCAGCGCAGTCACAGCGGTACTATGATGGAGTGGCTTTGCCTCCTGTTGAGGCGAACAACTTCTCGATATCACCGGGGATTTTAAAGCTGCTGACCGAGAATCAGTTCAAAGGGGTGATCGGGAAGGAGAATCCTCACACACATCTGAGGAGCTTTCTCATGATAGCCTCAACATTCAATTATAATGGCATGTCTGAAGATGCCAAGAGGCTTAGGCTGTTCCCATTCTCACTGACGGGAATAGCTAAGGAGTGGTACGATAATACGCTCCCGCGGGGAGGTATTACCACTTGGGCAGAGCTCGAGCGTCTGTTCCTCGAGCGATTCTACCCTCCATCTAGGACGATCAAGGCTAGAATTGAGATCTCGTCCTTTCGCCAGAAGTCTGGAGAGGATTTACGCCAAGCGTGGGAGAGATACTCAAACATGCTGATTGAGTGCCCGCAGCACAGGTACAATGAGGGGGATATTATGGCATTCTTCTACAGTGGTGCCAACAAGGCGGGGCAAGACCATTTAGACGCCTGTGCGGGCGGAGCATTCCTGAACCAAGGCATAGAGAGATGTAGGGAGATCGTGGACAACATTGTCACGAATGCCGGTACTTGGAGTACGGATGCAGATTTGCAAAGAGTGCATCAGGTTGAGGAGGGAGAAGGAACGAGAAGGCTGCTGATGGCCATGATGGAAAAGATCAACAACCTCGAGTTGGGGAAGAATTTGGGTGGAGAGCATGCAGTAGAGAATGAGAGAGTAGACCAAACCAGTGGACAGCAAGAGGTAGCCAATTACATGGGAGGTCCATATTACAATCAGAATGGCTACCAAGGTGGTAATCAGTATGGAAGGCCTTCTTATGGCCAACCATTTGTGCCTCCAGGCCCTCAGCCACTTCAAAATCAATGGAGGAACACACAAGGAGTTCAAGGAAGCCAGCAGCCTCCTCAAAACACATGGAGGAAGAATGATAATTTTTCTTATGCTAACCCAAAAGCTGGTGTTACTGTTCCTGCAGGTGTTGATCCGGGGTCTAAACCTCCTGGTGGAGAAGGCGGTGCATCAACCGAGGAGATGTTGAGAGCTATTCTTCAGAAGGTGGAGGAAGGTAGCAAGCGGTTGTCATCCTTGGAGTATGATGTGAAGGAGTTGCATAAGAAGGGTGATCAACGTGATCAAGAGGTCCAGAAGATGAATGTTGAGTGGACTAGAACTCAACAAGAGAACAATAGAAGGTTCACTTCTTTAGAGCTCCAGATGAGCCAGATTGCAAAGTCAGTAAATAGAATGCCGGAGGGGAACCCGAAAGAGCATTGCAAGGCGATCCAGCTGAGAAGTGGAACCAACTACGAAGGTCCTCAGATGCCTGCTGATTCTGAGACGCCCCAAGAAGAGATTGAGCCTAAAGGAGATGAAGTTGAGAAGGGGATTGAAAGTGAAGGAATTGAGAAGAGTGAGAGAGTTCCTAAGTGGAAAAAGGCAAAGGAAGCAAGGGAGAAAGTGAAAGAAACAGAAAGAGATGAGTGGGGGGTACCCAAATCTGTGATACCCGTCCCGTATCCACAATGCTTCATGAAAAAGAAGCTTGATGAGAAATTCGCTAAGTTCCTTGATGTTTTTAAACAATTGCATATTAATATTCCTTTTTATGATGCTTTGGAACAGATGCCGCATTATGCGAAGTTTCTGAAGGACTTGATCGCGAAAAGACGGCGAGTGGATGAGCCGAAGTTGGTGCAGCTGAACCACGAGGTGAGTGCATTAGTGCACAAGGCGCTTCCACCTAAGCTGAAGGATCCCGGGAGCTTCACGATCCTATGTGATATTGGGAACGGGATCAAGAAGGGAGCGTTGTGCGACCTCGGGGCGAGCATTAATTTGATGCCACTATCGCTTTTCAAGAAGTTGGAAGGTGGTGAACTTCAACCCACAATGATGACGCTTCAACTTGCCGATCGGTCTATTACTCGACCTCAAGGTGTTGTTGAAGACGTTCTAGTGAGAGTTGGAGATCACATTTTTCCAGCCGACTTTGTAGTGCTAGAGATGGAGGAAGATGAGCACGTACCCCTGATTTTGGGAAGACCGTTCTTAGCTACGGCGGGTATGGTGCTAGACGTGGCGAATGGGATGATCACGTTGAAGGTTGATGATCAAGAAGTGAAGATCTCCCTATATGAAGCCATGAAGCACCCGAAGGAGGATGAGAGCTTGTATTGCATGGATGTCATTGATCCTCGTGTTGAAGACACATATTCTCTCCCGAATTCCTCTCATACTCATGATTTTGTTAGTCCTTCACCTGTTGAGTTAACCCATGAACATTATGTTCTTGATTATTTTGATAGGGATGAAGTGAAGAAGTTGAAGGATGAAGAGATGAAGAAAGTGGACGTGGTCCAGTTAGACGGGAAAGGAGGAGTTAAGAAGAAAAAGTCCAAACTCAAGAAATTATTTAGTAAGACTCCTCCAGATAGAGGCAAGAAGGAGTTGAGACCCATAACACTTGGGGATGGTAAGAAAGCAAAGGTACTCATGATGGTGGGGCATCAAGGAAAGGAGTTCAAACACCACTCTTATGAGAGTAAGGGAGGTAAATTTGCGTATGATGTCCCATAAGCTCCTTTGAGCTAGGTCCGGCATGAGGACCTTAAAAATAGCGCTGAATGGGAGGCAACCCATTTTTATTTGCTTTCATTTATTTTTAGTGTCTTTTTATATTATTAGGGTGTTTAGAGTCGTATGTTTAACCTCGTACTCGAGAGCTTTATTTTGTAGGCTTGTCTCTAAAGGAGTAAAGGAACCAAAGAAGTGGAGATTGAAGGAACCAACTTGAGACAAGGGAATGTGCAAAGCTACTGAGAGAAATTGAATTATTTGGTTGAGGTAACCCACAACCCCAAACTTAGACCTCTAGCAAGGTCGAAGTTTGGGGGGGTGGAGTTTCTTTTTATGATTACATTGCACATGCATGCACGCCCTTATCTTTGAGTTGAGTTTGATTGATTATTGGTGCCTTGAGATGCTCCTTGGGCTATTATTAATTTGTTTTGTTACTCAACATTTTATGCCTATCAATCACCTTATGCTTGTTGATTGCTATCTTTGAGTATGATTTGATGAGTAGGGTGAATTGTGAGGCTGAGTTAGGAGTTTTTCTTGTGTGAGTGTTTGAGTTAGAGTTGATTTGAGAAAGAACTTGTATGCTTGTGAATTTTTCTTTTGAGTGCTTGTGTGATGAGAGTGAGAATTCACTAGGACTAGCATGGATGTGAAAGCCGTGAGAGTTGTGCCTTACGAGATTTAAATGCATGAATTAATCTCTTCGTTTGTGAGTGGATCGTCACCTTAGAGGATGCTAGAACTTGCATGTGCTCTTGCTTCTTGATTGTGTCTAGTTTGATATGCCGAATGTGATCTTAGGCCATCTTTGATTTAATTGAGTCACTTAGCCAAAATTTTCCTTACCAATGACATTGATCCCTTGTTAGCCCCTTTGAGCCTAGAGCCTATTTTATTTGCTAGCACATATGAACACTATTCCAATTCCTAAGTCTTTTTGTCCCAATTTGAGTGGAGAATAGGAAAGTGTGAATGTGAAGGGAGTGAATTGAGTTGAAAAAGGAAAAGGTTGTTTGTTGAGTGAATATGAGAAGAAGGGTGTGAATGAGATTTGAGTTGTGGGAAAGAAAACAAAAAATTGAGAATGAGCAAAAGAAAAATTGAGCTCATGTGTTTGTGCGAAAAAAAAAGAAAAAAAAAGTGATTGAAAAAAAAGTGAAAGAGTGAGAAAGAAAAAATTGAAGTGTTGAGAGTAGTGGAATTAAAGTGTATTGATTGCAAATGTTGAAGTGATTCTGCTCCTAATCTCAAAGTGCCAAAGTTGATTTTTCTATTCTCCATTCACTTGAGTCACTTACCCCATATTGTTATCCCACCTGTCCAAAGAGCCTACATTACAACCTTGAGAAAAGTCCTTTTTGATTCGGCATGGATTTCTAGAGTATGGTCGAAGTTGAGAGCATTTACAAGCCTATGGCTGCCAATATGTGTGATTGATTGATTGAGTGAGTCCCTTAAACACTGTTATACACTTGTGAGGGAGTGAAACACATCGTTGAGTGCACGTCCATACTTGATCTTGGTGTTTCTTGTTGTTGTTGCATGAGTATGATGAAAGAAAGTGAGTGAGTATACGGGTGATTGACCTTTGAAGCTCGAGTTCAATTACTTGCATGATTTGATTCTTGACTCATTCCTAACAATTTCACTTGACTTATTATTTCGTTGCTTGAGGACAAGCAACATGGTAAGTTTGGGGGGGTTGATTAGGCGTGAAATTGTTATGTTTTGGTGCCCAATTTACTCATGTTTTGAGTGTTTTCGATTAGTGCTTGGAGTCAAATGAGTATCATTTTTATAAAATTATTAATTTGTCTCTTTGGTTTTTATAGATGGATAGAGGGCGAAAAGAGGAGTTCGTAGGACTTTGAATCGGCCAAAACGGACTCCCGGTTGAGGAGATATGAAGATTTTACGAACGAGTGCACAGCAGCCCGCGCTCGAGCGATTTGCTCGAGCGCCGGCGCTCGAGCGAATCACTCGAGCGCCCAAAAACTTACAGAACAGTTTTGGCGCTCGAGCGAATCACTCGAGCGCCACCGCTCGAGCGTTTTGCTCGAGCGCGCACGTATTTTCGCCTCCGGATGCGTATTTTCGGCCCATTAACTCCCGTTTCGACCCGGTGCCTATATATACCTCTTCCAAACACGTTTTGAAGGATCCCCAACTTTAGAAATCACTTTTAGACTTAGTTTTTAGAGAGAGGAAGGAGACGAGCAAGCTTTATTTACGTATTGTTGAGGTTTTTCTTACGAATTCTTCGTTTAATTTTGTTTCTTCGTTTCTTTTCTTTAGTTCTATTACGTTAAATACTTTAGACTCCGTTTAATTAATTTAATTTCAGTTTTTCGTATTTATTTTCTTCTAAAACCCTAGTTCATGTTTCTTATTTTCTTCGTTCAATTCATTATGTTTTTGTTCGTTGTTTCTTCTATTGCTTTTATTTTTGTTATAACCATGTCCGGCTAAAACCCTTGCATGCTTGGGTTAGGATGAACTCGTAGAAGTAGGATGTGGGTACGTAATTAAGGTAATTGGTGACGTTAGTTTTAATTCTCTTAATTAATGAATTCATATAATTAATCTTAACTCTACCTTTGAATTTCGTACGAAAGTGTTAGAGAGAGGACGACCGCATCACTCAATAACAATTAGTAGTCTTAACTAGAAGGTTTAGGAAAGGTTAATTCATTTACCGGTTTAGCGAAGGAGGACGACCGCATCACCTTAGTTAAATTAGGGTCTCATTAATTGAGCACAATCCATTAACTTGTTAGTGGATTAGTGAAGTCGAGTGTTAGGGTAAAGTATTAGGGTTTAGAATCTTGAGCTTTCACCTTGCATTCTTTTACTTAGGTTAATTCTTGTTTGTCACGATTACTTTGATTATGTACCTGCTCCGTTAGTATACGTAGGGATTCCTATCCTAAGCATCACCATCTCTTATTAGAAAACAACCCGTAGTTAATTCGTTCTTTTTCATTCTTTAGTTAATTAGTCTATTTTAGTCTTTTAATTAATTTTTCAAAAACCCAAAAAAACATTACACTCATATTAACTACGACGCGTAGATCTTCAGGGATCTATTCGCATACATACCATCCCTTGGGTTCGATAATACTTGGTCCCTATACTTGCCCATACTACAGTGAACCCGTTCTCTTGCGGGGTAGCTACTAGTAGAAGCTAGTGTAGTCGCTTCAAGTCAATTATCTTTTGAGTGTTTGTAAAATTAAGACACTACCTTTATGGGCTTGCAAAATTAAGACAGTATATTTACGAACTTGCAAAATTAGGACAATATTACGAACTTGCAAAACTAGGACACTCTCTTTTAATTTTGGTCAATTTAGACCAAATTTTATAAAATACGACCAAATGGACATATCGTAATCGGGATTTGTTTGACCCATATTTTATAAAATTTGGCTTAAATTTGCTCAAAATAAAAGATAGTGTTCTTATTTTGCAAAATTGTAAAGATAGTGTTTTATATTATAAGCCCATAAAAATATTTTCTTAAATTATGTAAACCCAAAAAGATAGTGTTCTAATTTTGCAAACACCCATAAGATAATTTTCTAAAAAAATATTTTTTTTTTCTTTCTTGTATGAGTTAATTTAGTGATAAATTATAAAGGTATGACTTTTTGTATACATATCAATTCATAGTTAATACAACGATGATGATAGATTAGAAACATAATTAACCTTAATATGGTATTACATACTTTAATCATAAAATACTACTATTGAGAGTATGTTTTAGAATTAAATTGTTTCATATTGTATCACTTTATAATTAATTTTATATACACTTTACTTTAACCAATTAATTTTCTTTAAATAAAAAATTAATACTCCTCGTTGCCATTTACTAAATTGGTTATAAGGGAATTTTTTTTTATTATAGGACACTATCTTATGAGTGTTTGTAAAATCAGGACAATATCTTTATGGGCTTGGAAAATTGAGATAGTATCATTACGAACTTGCAAAAATAGGACAATATCTTTACAAACTTGAAAAACTAGGGCACTCTCTTTTAACTTTAGCCAATTTAGGCCAAATTTTATAAATTACAGCCAACTGGGCATATCATAACTGGGCTTTGTTTGACCCACATTTAATAAAATTTTGCCTAAATATGTCCAAAATAAAAGATAGAGTCCTTATTTTGTAAAATTGTACAGATAATGTTCTAATTTTATAAGCTCATAAAGATGGTTTCCTAAATTTGAAAGCCAAAAAGATAGTGTCCTAATTTTGCAACCGTATATGAGTTAATTTAGTTTGTCAGTATTTTATTGGTGGAATATATTAATTGTTGTAGATAATTGTATGTAATTTTTAGGGAAATTGCATTTTTTTGTCCTTTAACTTTGGTTGACTTTTTTTCATCATCTTGTTTACTTTGAAATTCTAAATTTTATCCTATAACTTATAAAAATTTGTGTTTTTTTATTTTGTTACCTGCTACACTAGGTAACTATTGCGGTAAGTCTCACATGACACCAATTTTTTGTAATGTATAGGATGAAACTCAAAATGCCACGTTAGATTTATCGAAAGAGGTATCGGGTATAGCAGGTAATAGGACAAAAAAACATAAATTTTGTAATATATAGAACGAAATTCAATAGCTCAAAGTTAACAGGACGAAAACTAAAGATAAACAAAGTTAAAGGATAAAAAGGTGTATTTTTTCTAATTCTTATGTTCTAAGTTTTTTTTTTTAATTTATAAGTAATACAGTGCATCCAGTATAATAAAAGTTAAGTGTAATAGAGTTATGACATAAAATTCTTATAAAAATATACTCAATCTTATGTATATTTGATGGTCTACAAACCAAATGTCATGTTTATAATTTAAGAGTTTATAATTTATATATTTCATTTGTGGTTGACTTATTTTTAAGACGTGATCAGATTCTTAATATGATAAATATAAAATAAAAGATTTGATTTTTTTTCCTGATGTTTGAGTCCTTATATGAAGCTACAAATACATATATTAAGTTAAACACTCAGTATTCTTACTATGTGTGTTTTTTCTAAAGTGACATTGTTGAATGTATTTAGAAAAAATATTTTGTCTTACTGAACATGTGTAGCAATTAATAGATAAAAAAAATTATAGCATATATAATAATCTCATTCAGTAATTATATTTGACGTTATTTACATCAAAATGTTAAGATATTGGTCTTTAAAATTCTCCATTTATAAGAAAGATTAATCTTTGAATATAAATATTTTTCATTCTAAATGAAATTTAACTTATAATGATACTTATTTATTATAATATTGACATCTTTGTGTTTAGTAAGACTCAATAGGAAGATTCGTGTAAGAACAATTTATCATAATTTTAATTGTTATTTTGTAATTAAATATTACATTCTACTTTTTATAAAATAGTGGTTTAGGGAAGAAGTCAATTAATGTAGTTTAAAAGAAATGCATACTTTTTATAAATAAAGTGGTTGAAACCCTAAGCTTGTGCGGTCGATTTTCTCAGTAAAATCGACAAAAAAAACACCAAAATAGAACAGACGAAAGTTTGAGAATGGACTTCATATAATATAAATGTGAAGAACACAAAAAAAATCTGAAAAAACAGATGAGAATGAGAAGAATTGAAGAGCGCGTAGAGGGAGAAGGAGAGGCGGACGCGATTTTCAAAACAAGAAGAAAGAAACTGAATAAAAAAAATGGGGAAAATGGGATTTTTATAATGATCTGAATTGAGAGTACGGGTCGGGCAATCGGTCGGTACGGGAAGAGTGCACCCTGTAACTGACGTATATAAGACCCTCACTATATTTGAATCTTAAAATTCACTATATCTTCATTCCTATCCGTTCTTATGTAAAACCAATAACCAAAGCCAAGAGTCGATAAACCTCAATATGCTAACCAAATTCTCAACAAACTAATTATTTGGCCACCACTTTTTTTTTATTTTTATTCGAGGTTTCTTGAATTTTTATTGGCTGAGTGTATGATTTGATTAATTAGTTATTGAAATGAGCAAGTTTGGATCATTAAATTGGAAGGAAACAAACCATTAGATAATTCATTAAATGTTACAATTAAAAGTTGATAAAATTGCAGCAACAAAAGAGAGAGATATTAATGTTTGAGCGTGAGAGATTGAATGAATAATTTTTCAATGAGTTTGGAAACAAATATATGCATTTGTGGCATAAAATCAAAAGAATATAAATCAAATCTAAGAAAATCTAAAAACTATATATGGTGATTAAAAAAAATGAAAAAATGGAAAGCAGGAATGGGGTTGACCAACCATTAACTTGGGCCCGTACCTCTTTCTTACACCCATTTTGTCAAAATGGGTTTTAATTTGTTATATACACATTTTTTTAGTATAAGTATCACAGTCACCCACATAATACCCATTCTTTTAAGTTAATATTCTTGTATTTCAAAATGAATGTAATTTTTAGAGATTTTGTGTCATAGAATTTTAATATATTTATTCCATATATATCTCTAAAAGATCTGATAATTTTTTAAAGATCTTTTATATTTTAAACTAAAATTTGAGTAAATTAGGAAAAAGATAATTAAATCTACATTTATTTTGAAACAAAATTTAATCTCGCAAATTAGATTTCTGAGAATTATTATAACTATCAATCGATTTTGATGTTTTTGCCACCAAAGTACAGACAAGTTCAAAGGTGAAAGCATTTTTGCATTTGTGATATGAATTCTTTAGTTATTTATCTTGAAATTTGAGAAAATAAGTGTTGTTTCCAATTTAAATGGCAGGGAGAGCGATAGAAATGAGTGCAACAAGATTCATAAAGTGTGTGACAGTGGGTGATGGAGGTGTTGGAAAAACTTGTCTCTTGATTTCTTATACCAGCAACACATTTTCCACGGTAACTTTATCAACCCTCTTTACTCAATATTGTTGTTTTTCATCGTTTTTTTTTTTTTTTTTGCATAATATTGTTGTTTTTCCTCTTTTAATTTGTTTATTGTGAAAAATCGAGAGTAAAATAAAGGAGAATGAGGTGTGAGGATGGGCGTGTGGCTAATGTTGCAGCCCTGGTTTTACATGGGAATGGTTGGGTTTCCTCAATTCCCATTCAATTTTGATTGTTCATTATGATTTACGGATTCAAATATGTCATGTCTATTATTTAACTTGTTTTCGGAATAATTGACTGGCTTCATTCAAACATTTACCATTTGTTGTGTCAACACACATGTATATTGAATAAATTGGAACTAAATAATTGAAACTAGAGAAAAATATCACTCAACTCAACTATGATCCATTTGATTCGGCGCTATTCTTTTTCTTATTTCGGATAATTCGACACGAAAACTCAAATTCTTTACCAAATCAATATTATAGGTAGAATTATTAAAATGGGTTCGGCCTATTGGGCCAACCCGAAAAGTTCAGCCTTAAGGACGAGTTAGGCCTTAAAGTTATGGGCCCAAAAAGAACCGAACTTTTTAGGCCCGGCCAGGTAGATTCATCGGGTTGGTCGGGCTTGGCCCAAAAGCCCGGGCCGGCCCGGTCAATTTTTTTTATATAAATAAAATTACCTAAAAGTAGATTATAAGTAGAGAATATATATATAAAAGATGTTAAGAGCTTATTTTATGATCTTATAAACTGTTAAATATCTTATTTTGTCAAACACATTAGTATTACTTATAAGATCTTAAACAACTTGTAAGTTGTTTTAAAGAGCTTATAAGCTCAGCTAAACACCCTCATGCATAATGTGTAGAAATCTCGTCTTTTTTCTTTTTGCAAATACACACAAACAGTTGTTCAATTTGTTTGCCTAAAATAAAGTTATATGCAACAGAATTTACCCAGAGCATATTATCAAAGAACGAGCATGAGTTCTCTCCACATAAATATAAATAAATTTTACAATAAAAAAGGTTAAAATTAAAAAACTAATTTAAAATATTATTCAAGTACGCAAACGCAGATTTGAAATCCAAATCTCACCCTCAATTGCCAACCCTAAATAATTTGAGGATATTAAGGATTATTGAATTATTTTATTTGAATCTCATTTAGGAATTTGAGTTTTTATTTAATTGTTTTTTTAAACTGAGTTTTGATTTATTTGTTGAATTGTTGTTAATAAATTAAAAAAAAAAATCATGTCTATATGCATAGTATTTGTATACCAAATTTTCAATTAATAAAATCAATATAGAAATCAAGTGTAATATTAATATATTAAAAAAAATTGATTGGGCCGGTTAGCCGCGATAGCCCGCCTAGGGTCAGGACGAACTTCAAATTGTATGACCCGAAATCAACTTGGTCGGGCTCGGGAAAAGTCAACAGTCCCCGACCCGGCCCATTTGACATAGGGATGGGAAAGCTTTGCAACCAATTTTATATGAATTCTTCTGCGGATCAACAGAATTTTAGATTTAGTGGAGTTGTTCATCCTTTCGGATCATAAAATCGATGAGAAAGTCATTCTTATTTATCTTTCCCCTATTCACTTGTGGAGCCAGAAAGCAGGAGTATATTTTTTCCTTTAGTTTTGCTGAGTTTCGTTTATAATGAAATTCCATTTTTACATATAGTGCGATGGCCTTATTTATTTAAACAAAAAATTGTGTACAGTCTTTCGACATAAACGTTGATAGTTTACGATCCTTTAGATGCGTTATGCTTTTTTTATCGCCCTCAAATTACATTAAATATGCTGCAATTTGGCTTAATTTTCATAATTAATACAGGATTATGTTCCAACTATTTTCGACAGCTTCAGTGCTAAAGTAGTGATTAATGGTACCACTGTCAACTTGGGATTATGGGATACTGCAGGTAATTTCTTTATGTTTTTCCTCTCATTTTTTTCAAGAATTACTTAATACTCCAATATATGATGAATCAGTAGAAGATAATTATAATGGATTAAGACCCTTAAGCTATCGTGGAGCAGATGTTTTCCTTGTTGCATTTTCACTCATTTGCAAGACCAGCTATGAAAATATTGCAAGGATGGTCTGACTTGTTAGATGACACTTTCTTTTTTTTTAACCTTTTTTTGGTAATTTGATGTCACATTCTTCTTATTTTTATATTGCTTAGTGGGTGGGTCCCAGAGTTGAGGCAACATGCTCCTGGTGTTCCAATAATTCTTGTGGGAACAAAGCTTGGTAAGTTTTTTGTATCTTTCATGTTATCATTACATTGCCTAATTGTGTAGAATACACCTCCTTTAGGTGAAAGATGGATGGATAGCCCCTTATGATAGAAATGTGGTCACTCATCATTAATTAGATGAAGAAAGTGATTTAATTCAGTGATTATAAAAAAATTGTTTAGCAGTAAAAGTACTATTGTGTTGTGTCTTTGCTAAATTTTGTAAAATGTTGAATTTATTGATAAAAATAATTGATTTAACTAATCAGTTAAAAACATGCTCTTCTTGACTTCTAAATTCTAAATGTTTAAGTTGGGTAGAACATTCAACTTGGACTTCACCTTTTAAATTCCTCAAATCCTTACTTTAAAAAAAAAAAAAAAATCCTCAAAATTCTTTTTATATTTTTTTATTTGGTATTTTGAAATTTAAATATTGTTCTGTTTTAGAATTTTAGAAGTTTTTTTTAATAATCATTAGTCAATACATCCATCCCTATAAATACCTATCAAACCCTACAAATTCTATTTATCTCCATCACTCTCTCAAATGATCATTAATGCAAATATGAGTTTTCATTCACGTGTTTCCTTTGTTTTATCATTTTTCTTTTTTACTTTTACAACTTCTAATAAAATATACTAATCCTTACATAATCATTACAAATTTATTTTTTTATCGGAGAAGTTGTGACTCGAACCTATGGGTTATGGGTAGTGGAGTTCTAACCACTTGAGTTATAACACACTTTTACACATCAATTTAACATAAATATAAATCTTACCTATATAAATCTCAAATCAAACGTCACCATGATTTTGAAATTTAGTAAATTTCATATCATACCCTTGTGATTTTTGGTGAATCATGGGTATAAGGCATATGCATAAAAGATGTTTTTGTTTCAGGAACTCACTTGGATTTGTTGATGTTGTGTACAGATTTAAGAGATGACAAACAATTCATTCTTGATCATCCTGAAGCAATTTCAATCACTACAGCTCAGGTAAAAGCATATTAAGGGGGTGTTTTATTCAAAATTCTTCAAATGGAAATATGATAATAAGAATAAACATTGGAAATTGTGATGATTAATGAACCCTCTTGAAGGTTTGGGACATAGGAGCATGCTCCTCTCTAGGTCTAAGGTTTTAAATTCGCTTGGTGTTCTCAATTTCTGAGACGAGTCAGTCCATACAATAGGTCTCTTCGTTAGTGGACGGTGGGTAAATTCACTGGGTGCTCTCAATTTTTGAGACGAATCAGTCCATACAATATTTCCCTCCGTTAGTGGATGGTGAAATATGGGTAATTGGATTAGTTAGACCAGATACTTAAGTATAAAAAAAAAGATAATTAATCCCTTTATCATACTCTAGACAAACCACGTCACTCAAAATAATTTTATCATTACCTCACTTTGATTCATTTCTCCTTGATTGTTCCATTATTCCTAGCTCGATCAATAACCAATTTTATCCCTACGCATTACAAGATTAAAAGCAAAACACTATAACATGTAATTCACTATTCGGTAATTCTTAGTATCATTCGAATTTGAACTAATACGCAATCGTCCATTATGCTCGAAATCCATGCAGGGAGAGGAACTCAAGAAACTGATTGGAGCTCTTGTATACATTGAGTGCAGTTCAACAACACAACAGGTACACATTTTGCACTCAAAATATATAGTTATATAATTCAACATTTTCAAAAGTAGCATTTTTCGATTGCAAAATGTGATGGCAGTGTTTGATGCTGTCATCAAGATAACATCGCAGCCCCCAAAGCAAAACAAGAAAAGGAAGAAAGTGCAAATAGGATGCACTATTTTGTAATGTGGGTAAACGCTTACAGAAAACAATCTAGTTAAAAGTTTTTTTATGATGGTAGATTGTTTTAATGACTGTTTCAGTTATTTATTATACGTTCTTGAATATTTTGTCTCTCTCTTTCTGTTTTTTTCTCTCCTCTGCACTCTTTTGCTTCATTTGTTGGCTTATTTTGTTCAAACCGGTGTAAAAGGTTTAGTCCAGATTTAGCAAATATTAATTCAAAGGAAAAATTCTAATACAATTCCAATGCTTGATTTTTAATTATACACGATAATGGTCACATGAAATGTATTCTGTGTGGCGTGAAGAAAAAAGAAAAAAAAAAAAAAAGTCAAGTGAAATAATACCTTTTTGTAGGAATAATTACACTTATGTATTTCTATAAAATTTATTCTGTCTCAAACTTAATTACTACTTATCGATACTATCTCTTACCTTATTCAATCGATATTTTTATAAATGACAGTGTAATCACATTATTTTTTGTAATTATATCTTCTATATACATAATATATTTACATCTCATATTATTATTTTATACCTATTTAATTCATATTTATTAATTAAATTTAATTTAATTTAGAGTGGCAAACAGTAAAGTAGAAGTTATATTTAGGATGGTGTATGATTTTTCTCATTTCATGAAACACGTTTGATGAGACGCCTCGTGTAAGATTTTCTTCTTATAGTTATAAATGTATAAGGGGCATTCACAAAATAATACAATTGAACACCACTATTTACAAGATAGTACAGTGTTCAAAAAATATATACTTATGTTCAACTTTTTTTTGTGCATCTGTTCAATTATGCTGTACCAATTTGTAAAAAGTGGTTTGGAATTATATTATCCTGCACTTAATCCAATGTATAAAGTCGCCCTTTTGGCCAACCACGTCGTTTATCAAATAAATCCATGAGATTTGTGATTATGGGTGTTTTTTCCGAAAAGTGATTATAATTTTATTGATTTTTGTGCAAAAGTTTTAATTGTTTTGTATTTGTGTGATTCTATTTAAATCAATCACTTAAAATCTATAATCTAAATATTAAGCTATTATTCTCATCATTACTAAATTAAACCACTACTTAAAATACATAAAAAAAATTGCAAACACGCCCTATATCCAGTTAAGCAAGGGATTATTCCATCAAGTATTGCACTTCACACATTCTTATACAAGACTATGATGTGAATAATGATATAGATTTACATGAAATATAATTTATTTACTTATCCACTAATCATGGTTTAAAAAAAAAAAAAAAAAAAACTGATATGATAAATTTCGACGTCTCAATAAGATATCTCATTACATTCTACCAGCATAGCATATTCAAAGAATTATGATCAACCGATATTTAGCTAATTACATATTTGAATTTTAAGTTTAGTTTTAATTTTAATATCGATTTTTTTTATTAAAAAAAAAAAGCACATACAAACACGTCGAACTATGTATCTTTTTGCAATTTGAGTATTACTAACTACTTCTTAGAATATTACTGACTATTTCTTAGGGTATTATTGTTTACTTATTGAGATAAGACTGAGTTTTGTTTGGGGTATTTTTTTCAAAATTCAAGTGCATAACATGCACTCAAGTGCACACTAGAACAACTATTCACTAATATACACAGCATACACTACAAGAAAATTAAAATATATATTAAAATTATCTACGGAATTTTTCAATAAACAAATTTCCTAGTGAAATTAATTGTCTACGATTTACCTACAAAATATTCTAATCATATAGACACCTTCATTCCTCAATCTACAAGCAATTTGCCGATGAAATCAATTGTCTACCAAATGAAATTTATAGGTAATTAATTGCCAACAAGCAATTTTCCTACAAAAATCTACTTACAAACAATTTTCGTAGGCAGATTCTTTGTAGTTAGGAATGACAATGTCTATATATTTAGAACATTTTGTAGGCTATTTCGTAAACAATTTCTATTATGAAATTTTTTGTTGAAAATTTTGTAGTCATATTGACACTTTTCAGACTTATATTTTCTTGTAGTGATATGAAAAGATAAGGTAATATGTGCATCTTATACACCATAAACAACTGCCGCTGGCAATGCTCTCTCCCTCCAACTCTAGTAGGCCCAAAACTTGTAATACGGATTTTAAGTAGAGCTAGCAAACCGGGCTGTCCGGCTCGGGCCGGCCAATTTGCAAATTGGGCCTATAAAATTTGATCCCAGCCCAACCCAGCCCAACCTAGCCGCGGGCTAGTCCGACCCTTTTTTTTAAAAAAATAAATTTTATATAGAATTATACTCCCTCCGTCTACGAACTTTTACCTCATTTCTGTTGGACACAAAATTTAATAAAAATTAGTGTTTTATTGAAAAAGTAGTTAAAGTAAGAGTATTGTAAGGGGTATTGTGGGACACATTTATTTGTTTGTGAGTAGTGTTTATTTCAAAAAATGGAATGAGTAAAAAATTGGTGGACAATCCAAAAATAAGAGTGGGTAAAATATTGGTGGACGGAAGGAGTACTATAAAACATAATTCATTACATTTTCACAATTCATATGTATTTTATATTTTAATCTACTTTAGTTCATAACAAGTAAAAATATTAATTTCAATCTTTTCTAAAATTATAATTAATATAAATCGGGCCAAGCGGCCGGATTTTTTTGGGTCACTATTTTTTTAGCCTGGCCCGGCCCAAACTCCAGGCAGGCCTAACTCAAATTGTCAGCTCTAGTTTTAAGAAAGTAAGCCTACTTATAATGAATGGAGGGAGAAGTATTAATTTTTTATCATAGTATTAGTTTTATTGAGCAATAATATTAATTATTTACAAGCATGGTGTACGGTAATTCTCTGCCCAGAGGAAATGGGTTCTATCCTGAGTCATCCTTGTAGAGGAAGAAAATTAAATCAAATGTGTGGGAGCTCCAAACAAATGTTAAATCAAATATAATATAATCCTGTAGTGTCTAAAAACAACAAATTCTTAGTTTACAAAAAAAATCAATATACAATATCTTATACACAATCACAGACGACCCTGCCCTTGTGACATACTAACTAATCCCAGCTACTCCCATTCCATTGAGATGCCACACCAACCCCAGCAATTCTTCGAGAATTCCAGGAAATTTCACCCAAAAAGGAGCTTTTATTTCACGGAATTAAGGATCTGTGAAGTTTTCATTTCGTAACTTCATCGTCCTCCCAAAGCAAACTCCACGGTTTAAGCACGTGAAAAATCATCACATATCGAAAGAAGCATCAACATGTCTCAACTTAATAGCATCGTACTTCTCACCCGTGGCACCTCCTTTTTGTTTTTGGAATTGAATATAACGCAAAGTGCTCGTCAAGAAAGCATCAGAAACGGGATTGTTGGTCGAAGTGTCACTCAGCATCTCGGTTTTAATTAATTCTATCAGGCCTTGAATGACAGAAGCAGTTATCTGAGGGTTCCCCTTCTCGAAGAAGTAAAGGTACCTGGGATATACATATGATCATGAAAAAATAGACAACCATACATATATAATAACACTAACCACTAAAATATGGGAATTTTAGTGGTTTTTCGGTCGAAAACTCATGGTCAAATCAAGAACTATTATGGAGCAATTTAAACCATTAATTTATGATTTTATAGGGGAAAAAATAAAGAGCATTCCAAAAATAATATTGTTAATAAATATCCATGCTCTCAAAATTTTTATTTTATAATGTTGTATTGAAAATTAATTTACTATACTTTTTCCATCAATACTACCTACTAAAATATGTAGATATAATGTGCAATACTCGTTATTATGACTAATCGTTCTAACATTTGTAATGTAGATTACGAGAGTTTGAGCCAACTAACTTGTTAAGTATTTCAACGAAGAGAGTTACTGGCCCACTGCTACCCCTGGTGACATTTGTCATTTGCTGAGCAGCATTGGCTATTCTTAACGAACGCTTTAAGCAAAGTAAAACCCTGTCATACAAAAAAGGCACATCATACTGCATTAGATGCATTTGATAAATACTCCCTCTGTTCCAGGAACTTCTTCATAGTTACTTTTTTCTCGTGTTTTAGCGAGCGAGTTTTTTATTAGTATTTATAATGATAAAATAATTTTTAAGTCACTTTATAATAGAGTAGAGATAGATCTATCAAACCCTACCTTAAAAGTTACTTTATCATTTCAAATACTAATAAACAACTTGTCCGCTAAAACGCGAGAATAAAGGTTGTGTGAAAGAAATGTTGGAACGGAGGGAGTAGTAAATACGATGAGGATTCAAAGATCGTATTTAGACACAGAAAAGATGGCACTATTTAGACACAGCACAGCGGATTCAAAGATCGTATTTAGACACAGAGAAGATGGCACTATTTAGACACAGCACAGGTTACCTTTCTCCATCTTTGATGCCATCCTGATCATCAACCCAGAAAAGATGTGAGCATGCATAAACTGCTCTGCATTGATCTGGCTTCTTTAGAAGTTTAGCTGAGTACTGAAAAATAAAAGAACGAGGTTAGGGTGCAAGGTAACATTAATTTTGTCCTTAAAATTTACATTCTTCCAGTTTTGGTCCCCTCTTTCAACTCAATATCAAATTTGGTACACTTTTGCTCATATTTGGTCTCACCTTTAGTTGACCGACTGTTGATTGACGGGACGGAATCAACATTTGAGAGTGTTATATGTAATATTTAAGAGTTTGTTGATTTATTTATAATTGCATTCGAGTACAAAGATTTAAATAATTACATTTAGCACCTTCAAATATTTATATTTTCTTTAGGGCAATGCTTGGTTGATGTGTTTATAGGTAGGGAATGTGAATGGAATCAAAAAAATATGTTTGGCACATAGGTTTCATTCTTTGAATAGTGTCTCTATATCCTAAAACTAAGGAATGAACCATTCCAGACTTTCATTCCTACTTTCATTCCTTAACAATTTTTCATCTCTCCATTTTTAGTATAACTAATCATTCCTTATCATCTACCAAATATCATAATTTTATGGAGCAATACTCATTACATTCCTCACTACTATCATTATCATTTATATTCTCATTCCTTATAACAAACCAAGCAGCACCTTAGTTAATAGACGGTGAACATTATAGTGAGACCAAATGTGAGAGTAAAAGTGTACTTTCTACCAAATTTGATAGCAAGTGAACAAGAGAAAGCAAAACTAGGGGGGAGGGAATTAAGGGTCAAAAATAATATTTAGACCCTTTAGGAAAGATGATATGTACTCAACAAAATGATAAAGTTACCCCAGTGGCTTTATGAGTCAAGGTATCTCTATTCTCAACACCAAATATGCTCATCCTTTGTAGAGTCCCAATTATGAGGTGAATAGCTGTCACCTGGGCTTTGGAATCCTATAAAGTAGGGGAGTATAATAATGAAAGTTACTTAAAAACAACTGCTCAATGGAAAAAAATGTATTGTAGAATTAACATCTAAGATACGTACAGCAACTTCTTCCTCGTATAGCACAAACGCCTGTGTGAAAAACTCATACGCGACGGGCTCGAGGTCACAGTCATTAGCTGCCTGTAAATATGAATGTTCAAACGAACACAAGGGAAATAGACACCCATCAGCAGCCTGAATGTATTAATCTTCAATCTAATGAATGGAAGTGCAAAATGAGAATTCAAAATCATAATGTTGTAGGGATAATATTACACCCCAATTTTCAAGTTTAAAATTCTACCATAACTCCCTCTATTACATGTGTGGTACACACACACACACACTCGCAGAGATGTAAGAAGATGGAAACAATTTTAAAGGTGGTAGTAGGTTTAAAAAAATTCAAAGGTGTGTTAGTATTAATTGCCATGGAAAAAAAAAAATGTATCTTCTTTAGATTTATTAGTGCTACGTGCCGCAAATTAAAAGTAATCTCAATAGTTCAATCTCAAATTTCCTTCTGTTAAATACCTAATGCTTATAGCTAAATATTTCTCTTTGTAGTTGTTGGGGTTCAAACAATATCTCACATCGGATAAATATGGGAGGATCATGGGATTAAGTAACTCCATTGGTATGAGGCCTTTAGGGGGAAGCTCAAACACAAATTCGTGCGGGCTCGACTCAAAGCAGACAATATCATGCCAATGTGGAGATGGGAGGGTCCATTTTGGGGGTCCTAATAGTAGTTTCCTTGTGGGGTTTAGGCTATGCTATATATCATCAAACTTTCATTAAAAGAACAAATAACTGCGAATTTTGAGATAAAATCTTCATATTTGAAGTTTATAATGCGGAATTGGATTTGTGTTAATTTCTATGACAATCAATTGTTACACTATATAGATAACTAGATTGTAAACATATGTTGATTTGGCTAACAGAAGATGCAAATTATTTATTTACATAAAGGCATATATATGATTAGGCCCGTAGGGGCTTGAAGGTGATGGCGGGTAGCAAGTCTCAAGATGTGAGGAGATGGTACCCCTTCTAATTTATTACAACTTGATTAGTTATACGTGTAACAAAAATTAAGTTAATTATTAGTCATAGTACTTTTTTGAATTCAATAAAAGTTACTAAGTCTAGTACATCATTGTAAATCTGTAATACTAAAACTTAGACTATATTGCATGCAGTGTAAAAGAAAGACAATATTTTTTTTTTTAAGTATGAAATTGTATAAAGGAGAGAATGAGACAATAAAACCGAACAAAAAGGAAGAATTCAAAGTTCATGCAGAATTTGTTTTAGTAATATGATCAAACCTAAAGGAAGCCTAGATAACTACCCTTACAACCTAAGATAGTACTTGAATGCATGTGACTCAATCCCTACTAAAAGGATCTTGGATTTTAATGATAGGCGTAGAAGTATATATCCTAATAAAAATGTAAAATGTCGAAAATAATATTACAATATTAGCATTCCATAAAGTACGCAACAAACTTCACTATTGACTTCAGACAAGATTTTGGATCAATTTTAATTTAAAATCTTCAAAATGCAAGCTTAGATGAGTCCATTTACTTTTTTCTAGTTTGTTTTTTAATTTTCAAAATGTGCCTCTACTAGCTTTCCCTGCTTGAAATCCACTACTTATTTTTCAGCATAGCTACAATATCATAAAAAAGTTTGTTAAAAAAAAAAAAAACAATATCATAAAAAAGATTACCTCAGCACATTGCAAGTAGAGTCTTAAAGCCAGTTCAGGTGAAGGAACAAAAGAGAGAGCCTCGATAATCTGCGATAAACAAAAGTAATATACTTCAACTCCGCATCAATGGTAAAATAAATGGTGAAGGGTATTAGAAAAACACAAATATATATATATATATATATATATATATATATCTCTGAAAGCATAGCCAATAATGTGGTTTCACTTGTCAAGTACACCAAAATAGAAATACCAAACTCGAGTATTTGCAATTGTGCTTGCTGTTTTCCTATAATGAGGGAATTAATTTTCATAAAAATTATACTGCAAATCTTTGCATCACAATCTCATGAATAATGTGTAATTGGCTCTGTTTTCAAAACGAGATAAGTCGCATAAACCTCAATTTAGAAAATTCAAGTTTGAACCTTTATTACCTGATTCAAGAGCTGAAATATTTTCTTTGGAGTGGCTGGAACTTCTTCACCACCTACATCTCCATCTTGGGCTTGCAATCTCCTCACCAACTATAGCAGGAAAACACATCAAAGGTGTGGGGTTTTAAGGAAAACGAACGGTATTTTAAGGGAAAGTATAAAAATGCTTAAATTATGTGGCATAACCCTGATTAACAAAGTGCAAGATGACTATCGCTGAATGACTCAAGCAAGTATGCTACTAACACTTAGTGAAACTATTCCACCAAGACATGCTAAATTGACTCAACATAATGAGTAGTCGAAGAAACCACGGATACCAGCCATTAATGCCCAGAAAAAGGATTAGCTTGGAAGCTCCTTTGGGACCTTTGCCATTTATTGAACAACAATTCCAGATGACCACCATGCCAAAAAAAAAAAAAAAAATTTGCTCTTCGCCTATTAGCCAGCTAATATCCAAATATTACCATTTGGGCACAATGCAAAATGTTTCAGGATATCATTGAGAAGAATAAAGTCAGGGTACTGAAAGTACACGTTGATCTAAGGGCATATACAGTAAACAGCTAACAGAGAATATATGGCTTTTTAATTATCAAGTATATAATTTATTAGAGATGTGACTACTGAAACTAAACAAACTGTTTTTTTGTTTATAAAAAACGAACAAAATTTTATTAATTAAATTACGAAAAAAGTACCATAGAAGGAACGAGACATCTCTTGACTAACAAATACTCCTTCTGTTCCAGGAATTCTTTCATACATGAGATGGGCACATTTCTTAAGAAAAAAGAGAGTATGTGAGTGTGGAGTTGAATAAAATAATGGTATTATGTTTTATTGACTTTTGTGAAAGAGAGTTATTTCCTTTTTTGGGGTGTGAAAAAAATGTTGGAACGTCCATTTAAGGCAAGTGTGAAAGAAATGTTGGGATGGAGGAAGTAAAAAAAAGACTCAAAAAAACAAGACCCCATTCTCTAACAATATCCAAGAAAAAACGAGTAAACTTTATCTGGTTTGAAACCCACAAGCAACCCTTAAACTTAACTCTCTTACAAATCATCTATCAGTTCTTGATCCTAAAAGTAAATCTCCTATTCCTCTACACTCTCTAGCCAAAGGGACCAACACAAAGCAGGTAAAATGGCTCCCCTTAGCACCTTACCCCTTTTACATATATAATTTGCTAAAGTGAAAAGAAACAGCTCGGTTGCTGAAAATAGCATCACCAATTGAAGGTTAATCTCCCTCAATATCCTGTGCCATAAACTAATGAAATCTTCAGAATCCTTCCTGCACAAGACGCACTAGTTTGGGGATAAAAAAAGCACAGGTAAGCCAAAACCAAAACCTTACATAGGGGCAATGTCTTTGGCGTGCATGACATCAACAGGATTACACTTACCCAAAACCCACAACCATGAAAAGTTTAACCATCTTAGGTACGGGCATCTTCCAAATAGATTTGAATATGGGAAAGGGGGATGGAAATCTCTAGGAAAGAAAGACATATAAAAGGTTTACACGAGAATACACCAGATGATTCCAAAATCCATCTCCTAATATTATCCACTAATTTCACACCTTCCAACAACCCAATAAAAGAAAAAAATACCAAACTACTTCAGATTTCAAAAAAAAAAAAAATTAATGTTCTGAAGCTAGATAAGCCATTACTAAAAGTTGGTAAATATAGCATGTATAAGTAATTCAAATTTTCTTTTGAGGATCAGAAAATATATGGTACTTGTGTTGGGGCATCTCAAGAATATTCCGGCTTTTCTAGAACCTACAGAGGCATCTAGGAGCTCCAATATATTTTTAAAATAAAAAAACATTAAATGCAGTTGTTATCATGTTTTGACTAAGATAAGGGTGGAGGGAATTCCAATACAAGAAACATACCTTGAGGGCAGAAAACACAAGAGGTGGAACAGTAAAGGGCAAGCGTTTTGGACCTCCAGTCTTTACATATTTCCACACAGTCCATATTATCTGATAAAGTAAAAAGAGTTACAAGTTCGGTATGAGTATATAATAGAAGACAGCTATACGTATCACAAAACAATTTCACAATTATAATACATGAGCTACTAGATGCACAACAATATATAGTCTATTACTCTCTCCGATTCGATTTTGATTGTCCATAAGAAAATGGCACGGGTTTTAATAAAAAGAGTTGTTTGTTAGTAATTGGGGGTATAAAGTAGATTTTTAAAAGGGGTAAGAGTTTTTATTAGTATTTGTGGATATAAAGTTGATAAAGTAGTAGCATGAGTGTACATAAATGATGTTTTTAAGGGGTGAGTTAAAAGGGGTATTGTTTGCTTTTTGCTATTTTGGGTAAGTGGAAAACAAAAAAAAAAAATTCCCTTTATGGTAATACGGATAATCAAAAATGAATCGGAGGGAGTATAATTCTATTTTAAGCAAAGTCAGTATTAAGGCCAGAAGTACATCAAGCTAAGTACAGTCCTCATATGCAGCCCACCCAGTCACCACCACCGAAACTGGGAAGAGATTGTTTTCCTGCTTTGAGTTTCATCTCCTTTATCCTTTTATATTTATCCCTAACTTTCAGCATTCTCAATTCATTCACACACACACCCCCCCCCCCCCCCCCCCCCCCTTCATCTTATCACATTCTTGTCTGACTTTCCAAATCGATTTTGAATGAAAAGTCCAATAGTCTCAAGAAGCGAGATGACAGTCCAAGGAAGTAAAATTTGTCATTTCTCCCAAAAGAACCCGTGCGCACAAAATTTTTATAGGTCAAGATTGACCATTAGCTACAAGAGTTGAATAAACAGATAAACCATAATTTCCATTGCTGAACATATTTATATTGACCATCCAGCAAAACTGTACTTAGCATAACACCTCATGCATTTAGATATTCCTCACTCTCCGTTTGAAGAACTATAGCGGTGCTTGTTTCAAATTCTTCAATGGAAATGGGAATAAAAAATCTTTTTTCCCTCTTCACCCTCGGATATATTGGATGAATGATTGTCTTCATGGTGGTTACATGTTACATCACTAGTTGTGCTCTAACTTTGGAAAAAATGGACAGAAACGAAGATTGTTGGTTGTGGTATTCCTCACTCCCAAAAATGTTTGAAGAACTATAACGGCGCTTGTTTCAAATTCTTCAATGGAAATGGGAATGAAAAATCTTTTTTTCCACTTCACCCTCGGATATATTTGGATGAATGATTGTCTTCACGGTGGTTACATCACTAGTTGTGCTCTATTTTTGGAAAAAAAATGGACAGAAACGAAGATTTCCAGGGCTGAACATATTTACATTGACCATCCAGCAAAATTATACTTAGCATATCACCTCATGCATTTAGATATTCCTCACTCTCAAAACGTTTGAAGAACTACGGTGGCGCTTGTTTCAAATTCTTCAATGGAAATGAGAATGAAAAATATTTTTTCCCTCTTCACCCTCGGATATATTGGATGAATGATTGTCTTCATGGTGATTACATCACCAGTTGTGCTCTAATTTTGGAAAAAATGGACAGAAACGAAGATTGTTGGTTGTGGTATAGGGGAATGATTGAGGAGGATGATTATAAGAAAAGAGAAGGTAATCAAATGGGTTAATGATTACCTTATTTAGAAGGGAAGATATTATTATGGATCATCTTTTATTCTCAACAATCACTATAATTCCCTAATCTTTATCTTCATTCCCACTGAAGAATTTCCAAATCAAGCGCCACCTAAAATGGCATTAGCTTGGATCCTAAACTACCTTGATTGTAAACTATATGAATTTGCATTCCATAATTGCAAAGTAATAAAATGCCCCAAACACCATTTTTTGCAGTTAGGAAAGTAAATGGGTAAAAGGACTAAAGAGAGAGCAAATAATCAAAAAAAATTCAATTCATGCACAGCATTCCTCAGGAAAACTCAGCATCTCAACCTCAAGACATTAAAGTGGTATATCAGTTAGTATAGGTCTTTTGTCAAATTTGTTAACTCAAATATCGTGACCAGTCAAAATGGGGGACAATAACCCCTCATTTCTGCAATATTGAAGAAGCATGAAAATGAAGGCAGTGGTATAAAAGAATGCTGAAATTTAGCAAGAGGTATCCTACCTTTATCATCTCCTCTGGGTCATCATTATGCAACATGTGCATGAGGCAAGCAACAGAATTTTGCTCCTCAATGAAATCCTCTTCATCAAGCTATTGATCAAAACACATAAAACAAGGAAAGTTATGCTATAAGCACAAACTTGGAAGGAAATAAAAACTGGCTGTGAAAATAGAAAAATCAGATTTCTCAGAAGCAATTTGTCCTTGACAAATTGCAATTGCAGATAAGTTTTCTGTGTACCTCATCCATAGAAATCCCTTCCAAATCCTTTATAAGCCCTTTTATCAGTTCAAATAATACCTCAACCTACAAAACAAACTTATGTCAGGTGTATGGCAGGTAATAACCAAGAAGCAGCAGAAAACTTAAGAGAATTATACCTTGTCTGAAGTTGAGACACGAGTTCGGTTTTTCATAATGCTTTTTATGATAACCATCGCCATGACTTTATTTGTTCCAGCATCAAGGTGATCCATTACACGGGGATAATTAGAAAGTGTAAGAGCTGTGACGATATCATCATATCTATCTAGTGGAGCACTCAGAAGGGCAACAACTTGTTTTGTTGCTTTACTATCTTCCAGCTTTGGTATTCCGGATAATTTTTTTACGCATGCCCCCTTTCAAAAATCAGAAGGTATAAAGTGGTCAAAATATTAAATTCATATTATGGACTTTGGTTATGGAAGTTAAATGCCCAATTCTAATAATTAACGAGATAGAGTAAAATTCAAATCCACATCACACGACTTGTGCTAACATTTATGAGCAAATACTAATCATTTTTTAGAACACAAATTTACTAGATACTAGGAATTTGATGGAACCATCAAATTTCAAGCATATTGAGGCTTGGCTATTATCAAAAAGCTGGGACAACTTCTGCATCAGCAGCACGAAAAAGAGCATACCAGCACTTGATCAACATAATCCAGCCTATCAGGATGCACGCGGAGAGTGAAAGTCAAAAGAGACACATATAAAGTTATAGCTCCGACAATAGGCATGTCAGCTTGTGCTTCAATGACCTGCATAAAGAACCAAATAAATTTTTTTTGTGAACAGAATGTTATTCCAAATGTAATTCTTAGTTCATCCCAAAATATATTAACATTTCAAAGTTAACGCCTCAACTTCAACAAAGTCATATCATGTCATGAACAGATAGACATGGGCAATATCATGAAAATCCTTACTATTAAAATCAGTAGGTTAGAGTCATATTACCTAAATATCGCACATTGAGTATACATATCCGCCCAAGGGATGACCAGGGTTCAAGAAAGCTTCTCTAAGCCCGAAATCAAGGGAAGTTTTTAAGTAATGATAGATCTCATTTTTAATTCTTAAAACCTTTCATGTTTGGAAATCTGTACTATATTCAGTAACAACTATCTCATTTCTGGTGTTAAGGGGGATTGAAATTTTTTAGAGTACTTTCTTTTCATTTACAAGATAATTGCTACGAACTTTTTAAGATGTGCTTTCCCAAATGGCATATATTTTGCAAGTCAGGGTCTCATATGCACCTGGTGCACGGTGCACTCACACAAGAGTTGAAGTTGTTTATACTGAAAAGTATGGGTTGTCTACACTTAAAAGTTTTCAATGTTATCGGTTTTCAGTGTAAACAGCCTCAATCGTTGAGTAAGTGCACCATACAACACTTACTCATTTTGCAATATTAAAGACCATTGAACACTCATTTTCAACAGACAAATATAACAACTTGTATATCTTAAAATTATACTAGAATTAGAGATTAAGCACAAAATTGAGAGAACAAAAATTATATCATCTTTCTCCCATGATATTTATCTATATCTAGTTGTGCAAAGCTAAAAGCTATGAATAAAGACGTAACACCATTATGAACGCCAGTGGGAATATCATGTGAATTTGCAATTACCGTAGGCAAGTATCAGCACTAAGCTCGTAGCATTTTTTTCGTTTTAATAACTGATGAGATTACAAGCAACTACAAAAACCTTTATTAATGTACGTTTAATGTGGATGATATGGTAAGAAATATTAAAGAGAAAATGCCTAGAAGATTGGACAGAGGCATTAGAATTGAAAGGTTTTACTACAGAATTAAACTGAATTTACTGAATGTCAATTTATTAATAAAAACCCAGAAGTAGCAATTGCATAAACTTGAAATTTTGTAGATAAATCCATCTAAAATTTTAGATATTAAGGCTCTAAGACATAAGAAATCTAGATTAAGGGGAAGGGGAGGGGAATTAAAAAATTTGTTACAGACGGGAAGCTATGCATCTACAAAAGGCTGCACATGGTTGCATTATAGGGTAAAAGGGGCAGAATGGTGAGAACTGGTGAGATCTATAATTCAGGATGCGCTTGGTTAGCAACTCTTCAATGGCAATAGGAATGAAAATTATATTTCATCTATGCCCCCATAATAAAAATGATATGTTGGAGAAAGAATTATTGCAATTGTGACTCCATTGCTAGTGGCATGCCCCAATTTTGGAATAGAAGTGGACAACAAATGGTTGTTGGTAAAGGAAAATGGGAGTGATTGAGGAGGATGATTGTAGGAAGAGAATAGGGTAATCAAAATGGAGTAGTGATTACCTTATTTAGAAGAGGAGATAGTGATTATGTTCTCATAAACCATCATGATTATACTAATTATCAATTTCATTCCCATTACCATTGAAGAGTTGCTAACCAAGCGCCCCCTCAGTTACTTAGAAAATCAGTTAACAGAACAAACTACCGAACACATATTCGGCAACTGTAGCATTTCTAAATGCTTGTACATATTTAGTACAAATATGGTAGAAAAGGTAAAACAATCCATGTTACTGAATTATGGTAATAATCAATATTGTTCCGTTCAAGTTTATTTTTACCTGTCAATCTGTTACTCATACATTCCAGCAATAGGTAATGCACAAGAAATTACATCACTTCAGTAAAACATTATACACTTGTTCGTGTGCGTAATTCAGCTTAAAAGTTTGCCAGAACTAAATTTTAAAAAAATTCTAGGTTTACCTTTCCAATTGCATTGCTCAGCTTGGAAAATGCTTCAACTTGTAAAAATTCTGGTAATAACTGTAACAGGAATAGAAGTCAATAGAATGTGCATGAAAGAAAACTCGAAAATGGTTAAGTGTGAAAAGGACTCACTTCAGGATTCAAAGAAGCATAGTTTGATAGCCTCTCCATTAGTTGGGACAACACCGTTTTTAGGTCAACTGTAGGCTGCGAATTAAAATATAGCATCAAGAAAATTATTACTAACCAAAGAGTGCACTATGTATACCCAATATCATTGCTTAGATTTTAAGTGACTATCAGATCTCAATCATGGCCTAGAATCAAGTTATGCTCTCTCTCTACACAATTGCCTTATAGTTCAAATCAGTTAAGTAATAACAGGCAATAGCTACCATTATCCAAAAACATCATCTGTCAATAAACTATGGACATTCATAGCAATAAAACAAAAAAATTTCATTTATTATTCTTCTTATCTTAAATAAGGTCTAGGAGAAATTCAGTAATATTCATTCAAAATCTAGAGAAGAAGCCAATTAATGTAGTTTAAAAGAAATGTATACTTGTACAAGGACAGACTGTCTCACTCTGCACCATACTTGGGAAGTCACGTCCATGGAACATGGATAATATAACAATCTCATCATGACATTCAGAATGAAAAGTAATAAAGGAGAACTTAATTGTAAAAACAATTATTCCAAGATTGACAACTCACTTGAAGTTGTGGGCAGGCACCCAATAACGTCTCGAGGGTCTGTAAGTGGTACTCATCTGGAAAGACTTGAATTATGCAGTCCATTAGATAATATTGAGCAAGTTCATCCTTACAATTGACAATCTGCAATGAGCATTTTGAATGTGCATTTTAAATGAAAGCATAAAAATGTTATAATATCCTAACAAGATATATGTGCAACAATCAGATTACCCACCTGCTCCAAAACTCTAGGAAGAACGGTGTCTCTATATATTTCAAGGTCAACACCCTCTATCTGGCTAAGGACATGTAAATTCTTCCCCACCTAAACCAACAGCGAGATGGATGAGAATTAACCTCATTGAACTAAAACGATAAGATACAATGGAATTAGGCAACTCTTGGAAGCATTAGCATTACAAGATCACGCAGTTCGCTTCGTTCTTTCTCAAGTTTCTCTTTCTCACTGATAGGTCCCTGCAGACCAGAAATCCGGAAAGGCCTCAACTCAGGATCACCAAAGCAAAAATGTGCATCATAAGCATTATCACTCCTGCATGCCCAAACATGCCTTTATGATTTATTTCACTTTGGTGCATGCAAGTTTTCAGATGCCATGCATGTTCAAAGTAAGAGCTTATTAAGAATTCAGGGGTTTTTCACAAACCTGGTTCTGCATCCGGACCCAAAGTTTATTCATCTCTATGAAATTCTGCAGTACAAATTCTACAGCCTCCGTGACACTATCACCTTCACTATAAGCAAACAAATGACTGACTTACTAAAGAAAACAAAAGCTATGGCATCAACAATTCATACATGAATGCATTAATATTTTAATTTTAGTAGCATAAAAGGAAACTACGACTCGATTACATGATTTAATTTTTTATACAAAAAGCACTGTCTCAATGGACATAATGATTTTAGCCCCATTAGCTCTCAAACACTACTTGAAGGCAGGAACTTTCATCATTTCAACTCTCACCTAAAAAATCATGCCAACATCGAGAACTAAATCTGGGATGATGGGAATAATTTATTGCCATAACATGCATTAAAAAGTTGTATATTAGCATGGACGTAAAACAGCTACTTTAGATGCACCCACCCCAATATCAGTGTTCATCTTTTAATTGCCATTAAGTTTTGATCAGAGCTATAAATGGAAGCTTCAAGTAGATTTACAGTTTCAAAGTTGTAGATTAAAGTTAGTAAAATCACATTGTTACTTCTATGAATTAGTGCATTACTTGCAGAAATCTTAAATCATTTAGTAATGATATGGAGTGTGGCCACTGGCCAACATAATACAAATGAGTAAAAAAATCTAGCATACAACTCAAAATGAAAAACAGGCACTAAATATCAACTTTTGATGAAGAAAATTATTGTACTTAGTCATAAGTGGATCAAACAATCTATGGCATGAATGATTAGCAAGGTGAAACTTAAAAATGAAAACCAAGTGATGACAAGAAGTGTTTCAACAGAAATACTTTTCATGTGTCAAGGAAAAACAGTTGCCTCTCCTATGGGATTGTAGAACATCTTGCTTGTTGGAAAATGAGAGAGAGAAGGTTATTGTCATACCCCGCATACTCTGAACCAATATCAGGTAACTTATCCCTACTAACTTGAGCAAGATAACTCCTCAGAAAGAGCCCACGGATGGGATGTTGAACAGCTCGACACATTTCAACAAGATCTTTAAGGACATCCTTAGCAGGAGCCTCCTTTGACTTTATGTAAACAGATCCAACTGTGCAGAGAAGATACCTGCATATTCACAAAACAAAATAATATGCATCTACCGAGCCTAAATAATGTTTGGTCTTAAAAGTATGAAAAGATAACATTCTATCGGTGGTTTGATGACCACTTTAGTTAGATAAAGATGGAATATACCCACTCTTTCAGAAAAAAATACTCCTTTCGTCCACGAAAAATGTGCTCATTTATTTGGTCACAGGTTTTAAGAAAAAGTAGACAAAATAAGAGTATGTTATAAATAAAGTGGTTGTTTATGAGAGAAGATAAAGAGAATGTTGACATAAAAGGAATGAGCACACTTTTAGTGGACAAACAAATAAGAAAAGTAAGCAAACTTTTGGTTGACGGGGGGAGTATTGAGAATACCACTATGACCAACAAAATGACTAAATTCCCCTTAACTGACTAATAGGGTGTTTGCTTCGAATTCTTCAGTGGGAATGGGAATTAAAATCTATTTTCACTCTCTGCCCTCAGATATGTTGGATGAATAATTGTTTCCATGGTGGTTACACCACTAGTATTGTATCTGGTTTTGGATTAAAAAAAAAGGTTGTTGGTGGCATGGGGAGGTGATTGAGCAGGATGATTTATAAGAAGAGAGAAAGGTAATCAAATGGGGTGATGATTATATTGTTTAGGAGAAAAAATAGTGTTGTGGATCATTTTTTATTCTCATTAACCATTATAATTATCATACATTTATTCTCATTTTCATTTCCATTGAAGAATTTTCAAACCAAGCACCACCTAAAATCCTCTCCACCCACATTCATGACTTAAAAGTTCTTCAAGCTCGAGACAGAGTGGAGCATCCAGATGTACCAAGCTTCAAGACACACAGGAGATACATTTGTCCTAAAGCTTCAATTTGTCTTGAAGCTAAAGGCACATTTGCCCCCAAAGCTTCGATTTGTCTAAAGCTCCATCCACATTTGTACTGGTTTGTCTTAAAGCTCAAGACACATTTGCCTCGAAGCTCCAGACCTCCAGTGTTGTCTCGAGCTCCAAGACATGAAAAAAGTAGGTGGTAAAAATTTAATTCGTTAACGGCGTTTTAATCTTTCTATGTGGCAAAGTGTTATTTGGTATATTTCATTTCATCAACCAAATGGCTAAAAACTAGAACACGCTCAAAAGAAAATGGACCTCGAATTTTCAGGAAGTAAACATTGTATTAGAATTGAAAACTCAACTATTTTATCCTTCAGCAGTCTAGAATCCAATAAAATTGGCAAATTCTCAAGACTATACAAAACTATGCCAATAAACAGCAAGACTTTCTAGTTTCTTCAGATCCCAAGTCTAGACCTTAACTTTATATGATTGAGTTCATTTTTCCCCATATGGGGATACAAAATACTCCCTTTATCCCATTCTAAGGTTACACTTTCCATTTTGATCCGTCCCACTTAAAGGTTTAAATTTTCTTATTTGGTAAGTGTGATCCCCACATCTCTCTCTACCTTTATCTCCCTCTCCTACCTTTTTACCTATTTAATACTATATTCCTTAATCTCCCTGGAAGTGTAAAGATTAGAGTGGGATGGAGGGAGTATGATTTTAAATGCTACAGTGGTGGTATAAAATTGTTCAAGAAAAAAAGATGAAACTCATCACAGGCTAGTACTTTTGTTATAGTTAATAGTAAGGGTTGATGGTTGAGCAGAAAAATATGTGTCTTCTCAATTCTCAGTGTGTTGACCAAAGGCATATACTGGCCACACATCTATCAGCTATATGGTCAAATATACATGAGCATATGCATATTACATATAAAGCACAAAATTTATTCCTTCATGTCGACATGGTTCCATGAAGAATTCCCTGAACCATGCATTATATCATCAGTAGCTAAGTACTTACTAAGCAAACTAAGATTTAAGGCAAAATTTTAAAAATTTAGTCACTTAATCTATGGCTGAATTCCACAATAACTTACAATCTAGGCAGGACATTTCCGGCGTGCTGAACAAGTTCATATAGATCAACCACTGGACAACCATGACGATCTTCTTCCTTGAAGAACATTTCCAACCTCCTGAGCTCATCAAATGCGCGCATATCTAACACTCAAAAACAAATCCATAAGATCAACCACAAATTTCAGAAAAAGAAAAAAAAAAAATTCATAAGTGACAGCCAACACATATTGATCAATTACTTAGAAATGGATCCAAGAACTTTACAGAGCTCATAATATTTATGAGGCGAGAGTCTCGAAGTTCGAAGCTCAGACAGCAATTGCGCCGAGTATTTGAGTGCTTCCCGCAGATTATTCGAGTCCTGAATTTTTTAATAATCAAAAAAATAAAATCTGAATATCAATTGCGTTGCTTAATTTGAGGATTTAGGGCTGTCTTTCTCCCTTCGATAAAATTGTTGAATTGAAGAGAATCAGATCGAAACATACCAAAGCTCGATGCAAGTAGAATGCGTTGTGCTGAATTCCGGCGATACCTTCGGCGAGCCACTTCTCTTCGTCTTCGATTCCGTTTGATATCATCATTTTCCCTTCCCCTTCTCTCCCTCTCTCTCTCTCTCTCTCTCTCTCCTCAACAGCTTTCAGTTGGAACTAACGAGCGAGCCACCCATACATCACTTATCAGGGTCTTTTACCTTTTTCTTTTCCTTTTTCTTCAAAAAAAACTCTTGTTTGACATAATTAGGTTTAAGAATTCAAGTAATATATTTTTAATCAAGTGATAAATTGTGATGTACTTTAAAATTTAAGTATCTATTGTGTATCATAACCAACAAATTTCATATCAATGTTTGATCATGTACACATATATTTTCAAGAAAAATAGTTGTGGGTGGCATTACCGCACCGTACCAAAAAAAATTGCATATTGATACCGTATCAAAAATTTATGTATGCTACCAAAAAAGCATATCGCATACTATACCAAACATTTGATATGCCATATCTTACCAATGATTCGAATAACGATTCATACCTATACTGATCTATACCAAAATATTTAACTATTTATTTAATATAAAAATATATTAAATATTAAATTTTAATAATGAATTGTTGGCACAGTACATACTGAATTAACAAAATACCAAAATATTTTCGGTTATCGGTATATAACGACTTATATCGAAAATATTTCGATATCTAGGTATAATACCGAATACCAAAATTTTCCAAATATAAATACCGATACCGTACCGAAAATTTCAATATGGTATTTTCGTCATACCAAAATTTTCGATAAATTCGATATGGTAAGCGGTATTCCAATTTTTTCGGTATACGAAATTTTATTGTAAGAATCCCTCATAAATAGAAAATGGAGTCGAAATTTTATTATAACTTTCATGGTATTCAAAATGATACTTCTGCCGTTTCCAAGTTTTTTTTGGGTAAAATAATAAACAATATTGAAAAATAAATAAAATGAGTGACATTTTAAGTAATATTGTGTGAATTTTAAATGTTAAAAATTATGTATAGTTGATTGTTGTTTTTATCATTTATAGAATGTAAAACTTATTGTGAGACAACCTGAAAAGAAAAGTGGAAAACTTATTTCGAGACAAGAGTGCATTGTTTATAAGGTTGTAAATGAGTCGAGCCGAGTCGAACGCAGTAGTGTTCAAGCTTGTTTGAAAAGTTATCGAGTTTTGATATTCATGTTTAAGCTTGTTTGATAATTAATCGAGTCGAGCTCGAACGAGCTTTAATCGATTCGAACACGAGTCGAGCTCGAGTAGTTTGACGTTTTTACACAAGTTTTATCTATTTTTAGCTATCGATCTCGAATTCGAGCAGAGCTTTAAATTATTCCGAACATAAATTTATGTTCAAGCTCATTTGATTTCTATTTTGAATCGAGTTTTTACCGAACGATCTCAAATCGAGTATCGAATAGCTTGGTTTGATTTTCAGCCCAAATTGTTTAGCATAAGAAATATCACATTCTAATTCTTTTGAGGGAAACAGTATAGCACATAAAACATTTTTTTTTAAATGTTAAATAGCCTTCTTAAAACAATGTTAGAAAATGAGACTCCATGTGAATTTGATTCATATATATAATATATAACAAGAAGAAATAGAGTTAATGTGAATTAAATTAATATAATATATATATGACAAAGTTTTATATAATAGTTCATAGTAAGCTTAATAAAAAATATTAAAAATCTAATTAGAAGTCAAATTGAAATCGGTGCTATTACATTGTAATTTTTTATACAGTTTCACGCTAAATTATTATTATTATAAACTATATTCATATAAAAACTATTCTGTATATTGTGTTGTGCACCAATAAAAAAGAAATGAAATAGAACATGAAATAATCTAAAAATAACTTGAGCTTACCATATGAATTTGAAACAGGAATCTATTTATCTTTTACCATACAAGCAAAGCCAAAATTATAGTGTCCGGGTTAGAAAAGAATTCACACCTGATCAAAGCTAAAGACTTAATGTACTCTGCTCAAAAGTAAAAAATCTAAATTCCACTCTCTCGTCAAACCATTAGTCTAAATCTAAATTCCAATTTTGATTCAAAAACGTATTCTTAATTTCATTGTTCTGTACAAAATTTTGCCTATAATTTTACTCAAGTGATGAACAAAATCTAAACATAAGGAAAAAGCAAATAAAATGCAACTGCATTTAAATGAATATATATTAGCTGTCAAGGCCATCAAGTACATCGATCAAAATCTGTATCCTAAAAACTGTAATCCACTCACTGGTGCAAAAAATCTGGTAACCAGATGCAACACTTCATCATATTACAACCCAAGGAACAATCACTACAAAAATCCTCAGGCAGCAGGCAGCAGGCAGCAGGCAGCAGGCAGCAGGCAGCAGGCAGCAGGCAGCAGGCAGCAGGCAGCAGGCAGCAGGCAGCAGGCAGCAGGCAGCAGGCAGCAGGCACATTATATTCGTCCCGCATCATTCACACAACTCAAATGTGCCCCTTCCAACACACATCAACTTCCGAGTGTGTGGCCAACGATGCAGCACCCTGGGCATATCAGTCTTTTCTCAACCGGTAGGGGACTTCAGTCCAATAGAATTCTGCTCCATTTAAGAAGGCTCAAAACGGGACAGTGAAAGGCAATGCAAACACATCAACTTCTGGCAAGTATGTTGCCACAGGCCATAACCCTGAAGAGCTGCCAGAACAGGATGATATGCTATCACCTCTGCATATCCGTCTTCTCCCTTCATTCTTGCTCGAGAAGAGCCAATCAGTATTATCATCCAAGCTGAAGCACCCGCTCTGCAATTGAGGTGGGACCCAGTTCTCGGTCAGATTCTTATACAGTAACTCATCTTTCTTCATCGGAGTCATAACTGTATCACTTGCTGGAACTGGAGTTTTCGCAATTTGCTTAGAGATGGAACTAATTCGTTGTCTATCAATTTTTAGAACAAGGCCTTGATCTACATTTTTGCTGGCCAGCTGAGCTGTGCAGCTTTCAGTCCCAAGTCTGTTGGCAAAATCACTTTTTACTTGGGATGAGAAATGAGTCGCCCTTCCAGATGTAGAGCATGGCTGTTGTTCATTAGACTGTTTCTGCTTCTTTAAGGGGAGTCTTATCCGGATAACATTACCTGTGTAACAAATAGATAAAAAAAATAAGCAAAATCAGGGAAAGAGCACACAAAAGCAAGATAACAAAAAATCATCAACAAAGAACGTTCTTTTACCATGGCCATGGCTAACATCGCCTGGTGAAGATGGCCTCTTCCTCTTGTTGCTATTTTCAGTGCTATCCGAGGAAGAGCTGGGAACACGGAAACACACAGGTTTCTCATGTTCTTCTGTTAGACTGCTCCGTTCCAGCTGTTCAGACTCAGTTTTGCATTCGACTTTTGACTGTGTCCATAATTTTCCAACAATGTGGCCCTGTACAACATCGGATTTGTCCAGGTTCTGATTTTTCTTTTCTTTCTTCTCTTTCTTCTCTTTCTTGTCTTTCCTTTTCTCTTTCTTCTCTCTTTTCTTGTCCTTTCTCTGTTCCTCAGCATTCACCTTTTGCTTTTGGAGCTTTAGAGCACCAAAATAACAATTTTAGAATTGAGGCCAGGAAAGTGCATGTGACATGGCCCAGGATATGAAGAGAGAGCTCATCATAATTTCACTTAAATGTAATCAGTACAAATCCAAACTGGCATGGATAGTAATAGACAACATGCTATCTCTCCCCACAAGTCAGTAGGTTAGTGATCCCAAGAGATCATAGGGATCTCATACTCTTAACAGATCAAGTTTCTTCCAACAGAGAGTAAGAAAATATGGCTAAAGTATCAATTTTTTATTTTTTACATATTGGAAAAAAAATAGGCAATGCAATTAGGTTGGCACTTGAAAAGTTGAAACGTTTGAATAGACAGAAGATTTGACAAATGAAAAAAACCCAGGAAGTTTGAGAGGAAGTCTTTTGTCTTGTTAGCGTGTAGGAAAGTGCTTATAGGAAAATCTCAGAAAACAATACAGGAAATCACTCAAAATTAAACACATGAATTCTGCCAGATTACATCACAAACACAGGCTTTAGCTAAAGATGTTTTATCACCAAAACAATTAAACATGACCAGTTTACACTTCTTGTTGACAAACATCACAATCTTTTGTTTCTGATCCAAATTGGCTAACCTTAATCCCCTATCATAGTCCAAAAGGAAGATTCACAAGGAATTGATGCATAGAATCCAAAGCAACCTAAATACCAGAATGCCAACTCTGAAGTAAAATCCCATTAGTCCAAAAGAATTGGGATAAATTCCTATATCTTCTAAACCTCGTTTTCATTTCACCAAAGGTCAAAGAACATCCTAATATAATTCCCATAGGATTTTCCCTTCACCAATATAGTCTAAAGACCCTGATTACACACTTGAGCATATTTCTAAACCTAATCATGCAAAATTTTACATAGATGTTATAGACACAACTTCTCCCAATATATCTTCACCTAAAATTCTACTTAATTCTCCCAAAATATCTTCTGCCCTTTATTTCCATTCCACTAAAAGTAAAATCAAAGATCTTTCTACTAAAATTACCCATACAGTCTTGCCTTCATCAGAATAATCTAAGAGCACCAACTGCCACACAACAGACTAATTCAAGAAACTAACATCACGCTAACTCCAGTTACTAAGAAAACTTCTACCGATATCTTTCACTGAAATCCAACCTAATATTCAAAGGCAGATTGACACAAATTTATACTGTGCACGAGCCAATTCACATGTACTCAGCCTCTCACTCAACAAGCCAATAATTATAACCACCTGGTCACACAGCATTCATGCACAGATGCACCTATAACTTCCGTAACATGAATTAGAAGCATCTCCATTCACCATCAACATATCCCAAATCTATGAACCCCAATGCCTCGAGTATTGCTCCCAATAAATTCTTATAATAGTGAAATACATCCATTTTCAAGAAAATGCAAGCAGGTGTGCTAGAAACTACAGATGCTTACTGATAAAAAGCACAGAGATAAAACTTCAATAGAAATTAGGGTTTAATTTTCAATTAATTTGAAATTGGATTTAATTTTTGTAAATAAAAAAAACCCAAATAAAAAGAACATGAACAAGACCAAGAGGGGATTACATTGAAATTAAACGAACAATCATATACAAAACAAAACCCTGATACAAGAGCCTAACCAATATCGTTTTCTTTTCAAGATTTACATGTCGGACCCGTACATTAAGATAACCCATCACAAGGCCATTAATTTACATCGATGAGAACTCATGCTCACGAATAAATCAATTAAGGTACTCTGTGTAACAAACCTTAATCGATTCAATCAACGCCTCTTTTCTGGCATTGCTTAGAGTATAACCAGGTGGTGGGTAAGGAAAGCACCGAGACATGTTTCGGGGATTGAATCGAAGATCTTTGCCGACAAAACAAATAAATTCCACTAGTTTGAAGTAAAAATTAAGAGCCTGCTGTAGATCTGTATAAAATCTCGATGGAAGACGGGATCGAGATTACCGAAAGGCGGAAAACTTTCGATGCCTAGGGTTAGGGTTTCGCGATGAAATAAATAAACGCGAAAATGATTCAGAATACCGGTTAGGGGGCTAGAGGGGGTATATATAGGCGAGAGCACGCCGACTTAACGCGGTTTCTATTTTGCACTTTGGTCCCTCAACTTATATTTATTGCAGGTTATTATACTCCACGGCCCACGGGCTTCGATTTGGCTTTTATGGGCTTGTTCGGATTTGTTTTGGACTTTTAAAATAGGCTGGCTGGTTAAGCTGAAGGGTATATAAGCGACAGCTCACCAATTTTGACGCGGGAACACGGATTCGATTCTGCACTTTGATCCTTCGATATATATAGATTACACTACTGCGTGTCCCGCTAATTTTGCGGATCGGAAAAAAATATTACTCCCTCCATCCCAGCATTATCTGCATAGTTGGGATTAGGGCTGTTCACGGAATTCGGAGATTACCGAACCCGTACCGAAATCCGCACCGAAAAAGAACCGTACCGAAAAAATTATGGACTTTTTTATTTTAACCGTACCGAAACCGAACCGAATATTTTTTTGGTACGGATCTGGATATTACCAAATTAACCGTACCGAAAAACCGAATGTGACCGTACCGAACCGTACCGTACCGTACCGAACCGAATAACCGAATTAAATATGTATTAATTTTAATTAATTTTTATTTATCAAACATTATTATAATGTTATTGAATTTAAGTACAACTAAGCGATTTCATAATTTCTCCTCATTTTCTTAACACAAACACTATATTATTTCTCTTTTAAGTTCTTAAAATGTTAACTTATGTTTAAATGTATATCAAAATGATTTAAATTTAATTTCTTATTCTTTTAATTTCATTGTTCATGTATATTCATTTCTTACAAAAACTTGGATATGGTGTACCTTGTGTCATGAATTACGACCAATATAATTTTAATATTGCACTTTTCATTCACAAGATATCTAATATATATATATATATATATATATATATATTATATACTGTATTTTAAATACTTTATTGGTGGTGATTTACGTAAATATTTTAACCATCCATTATAATATAATGTGTTATATTCAAGTTTGTAATGATAGATGTTTGATTGTAGTTGAAGTTGAGTAGTATTCGTGAGTGTGCATGCATCGAATGTTTTTTTATGATTAAAAAACGGAGAGAATGATAAAAAGAGGGTAAAAACTCCGTTTATCCGCTCCGAACCGTACCATACCGATCCGGTCCGTTTGTAACCGAAAATCCGTTCCGAACCGCACCGAAAAATAAAATATCCGTACCGTACCGTACCGAAATTTCGGTACGGACACGGACACTCGAATTTTAAAATAACCGAACTTTGGTACGGACACGGATATTTTCAAATATCCGTTTTGGTCCGTACCGTGAACAACCCTAGTTGGGACGGCACACATATTAAAAAAAAAATTGATTAAAGTAGTGACATATGGGTAAATATGTGTATATTATTGTGAGTGTGCACGCAAATCAATGATTCATTTTTTAGAGTGTGCAAATAATCTTGGAACGAACGAAAAAAAAAAGTGTGCAAATAATGGTGGGACGGAGGGAGTATTTTTATTTTCAAATTATAAATATAAATATTTTTTAATTTTGATATAATATTAAACGTTAATTCGAATTATTTAAAATAAATTAAATTCCCTCCTAAACATTACATGTATATATGTATTTTGAAAAAAAAAAAACTAAAAAAATTGCTAACTTTCAGTATCATGGTATTATACATGGTAAGATATTATATATCATGACAAGATTTTTTGAAAATAATGTGTTATTTTAGTGACAATATTTTTTTTGTGGTAAAATTTTGTCCAAAAAAAATTAATGTTATAATCTATTATCCATGGTAAGATATGGTATTGGATGGCAAGATTATTTGGGAATCTTGTCATTTTTACGTGACAATATCTTTTGCAAAATATTTCAATATCCTCTTAGAAAATTAGCATATATAAATATTTTGCAAAAATATTTATTCCAAAAATATATATTATTGTATTATACATGGTAAGATATTGCATTTTATGGCAAGATTTTTTGGGAATAATATGTTATTTCAGTGACAATATTTTTTTGATAGTAAAATTTTGTCAAAAAAAAACAATGTTACAATCTGTTATCCATGGTCATATATGATATTGGATGGCAAGATTCCCAAAAAATCTTGTCATCCTTTAGGTGACAATAACTTTTGCAAAATACTTTAATATCCTCCTACAAAAATTAGCATATATAAATATTTTGCAAAAATAAATTTCAAAAATATCTAAATAAGAAAATCGTTGAAGTGTGGAAAAAATATATGTTTTACATCTTAGAGGACATGGCAGCGGCGCCGAGACTATTCAATGGAGGATGACAAAAATTAAAAAGGGAGGCGAGAAGAAAAAAATCCAAGACCAAGAAAAATACTATAAAAAAATCAATATCATACCTTCGGTTCAAGGTCTCGGTATCCAATGCGATTTGAGGCGGTGGGAGTAGAGCAGCGAGGCGGCACCAGTTGGTAAACAATCTGTCAGGAAAGGGATGACAGAGTGAGAAAAGAATAGAGGAGAGATTGTGGCGGTTCAGGATCTACATACCTTGAATTTATCCTTAATTTGCATATCCGCTTTCGACGCGCTCGTCGGAGTCCACGATAAATGCCGCCACTTGAATCACTGGGCTAGACGGAGAAGCCGTCTGAGATGGGTTCGGAGTAGGCACAATGATCGATCAAGTCGGAGCAACGATGGCGCGTAAGCAATATTGGTGACGATGATGCATGCTACAACGGGAGAGAGAAACAAGAGGCGTGTTTGAGAGAAATGGGGCGGTGTGTGCGATACTCTTAATAAGAGATTAATAAAACCTAAATATAAAATGAATGATTTAGATTTATTTTTGTGAGATAAATAATCGAGATCAAAACTTAAACCAACTTTTAATGAGAGCATAGCATTTCGAGATGAAGAGATTTAAGACATGCCACATCAGCCTAAGAATAAGGTGGTGTTGACACATCATCTTGGAGAGGTTTGGAAATATATCATGTTGATCTTAACCACAGTTATTTGGAACCCGAATAATTCATCCCAAAATTTACTCAATTTTCGGGGAAAAAATCGAAAATAGAAGCAATTTTCAGGAAAAAAATCAACAAAAAAGAAGCAGAACCCAACAATATCTTTTGGAAAAACGAACAGTTTGCAGAAAAAAAAATTGTCAACCGTTTCATACAACCTGATTCGAAAAATTTAAACTCGTCCCGCGAAACAAGTTGGGTTGACATATATTCGTCCCTAAATATTTTAACTGCACAAACAACATCAATAGGCAATAGCCATTAAAAAAAAAACATCAACAAATAACCACAAACATGATTAAAAAAATGTAGGAAACTTATATGTGCACATCGAAATCATGGGTTTCTATCATTGAGAGTCAAAATGAGCCCATCACTTGGATTTTTCAAGTTTTTCTTCCTTTACTACAAGTTTCTTTTACTGATAGGGGAAAGGGTTTTTATAAGTTTCTGCAATTTCCAAAGAGGGTTAACTAATTGGGGGTTGAAAACACACATTTATCAAATAATGAAAAGATTGAGGTGGTGATCTAATTAATTGGAGGGTCCAAATACTATTAACCAACGTGTTATTATCCTCCACTGGCACGGGCTGCGAGTTGGATCTTATGGGCTTCTTCAACATTATTTTAGAGTAGGTTATTCTCAAATCAGACTTTTTCTAGTAGAGGAGTAAACTTCATTGAGTAAGTAACACGAATACATCTCTAGTAAAAAAGAACTAACACAATATAACTGTTTGAACAAGTCGGGAAAAGTGGAAAAAGCCATCAATCCAGCTCCAAATCCAAATTCATCCTTGTCTTGTGACTACTTGCACGATCAACACAGAATAAGATTAAACTCAATCTTACACTTATCATAAATAAACACCAATTGTGCCATAGAAAAATCGCACAAGGTACGACAAAAGAACACACACAACAAGAAAAAAAACTGCATAAGACACAAACACATCACCTTAGAGAAGAGGGGAAACAAATAAATGTAAACTACAACATATAAATAAAAAGATCTGACGAATCAACCTATAAACCAGCCACCGAGGTACCGATGAGAAAGATCGACACGTGGATCTGAGAACCAAAGTCGAACAAAAAACTGCAAGCAAGTCGAGAAGGAGACGAAGTGGAGGAGAAGCGGTAGCAAAAGGAGAGAAATGGAGAATCTGCCAACGGAAGCTTTGGTGCTTGGCAGGAGGTGCGCTAATGACAGTTGCAATAGAAACAAAGGAAGAAACAGAGTGGTGAACTTAAAGGCGAAGAATGGGTATTAGTAGAGAAGCTTTCTTATGCTTGGGGAAAGTGTCAATGAAGGTCATGAGTATTCTTAAATGAGACTTTGATAATGTATTTTCCAAACTTTGAAAGAAGGGTATCTTTTAAGTACTTGATATCAAAGAAGGAGTCGAAGCCAAGATTCATACGATGGATACTTTTGATTCGAGAATTTGATCTAGAGATTCGAGATAGAAAAGGCTCAGAAAATTCAATTGTTGATCATCTTAGTCGTTTGACCACTTGTGAAGAGTCTTTACCATTGAAAGATAATTTTTCAGATTAGTATTTTTTTCCTCTTCAAAAGACAAGTCCTTGGTATGCTGACATTGCTAATATTTTACTCCCTCCGTCCCTGAGTAAACTTCTCACTTTCCTTTTCGGGTCGTCCCCCAGTAAACTTCTCATTCCATAAATGACAAAAATAACACTTTATTACATATAACATTTAACCTTCAAATTCACACAATATTACCAAAGTGTCACTCATTCAATTCACTTTTCAATATTATTCACTACTTTATCCCAAAAGTCAACATGTGACCCACCATATATTAATAAACAAATACATTTTCTTAAACCATTCAACAAAAGGAAGTGGGAAGAAAGCTCGGGGCTCGGCCTATTTCCACCCCTATGAGTCTTCCACTGCTAAGGTGAAGCCAGTGCTCATGGTGAGTATTTTTACTTCTTCTGGCCTGAACGGCAAGAAGAAGCGAATAAGTAAGACCAAGAAGGGCTCTAAGCCCAAATGTGGGATTCAAAAGAAAGAGCGGGTTGATAATGATGTATGCCTCCACTACAAGCAGAAGGGACATTGGAAGAAGGACTGTAAGGTTCTCGCAACTGAAAAGAAGACACAAGGTGCTTCAGCCACTGAAACATGTATGTTTGTTATTGAGATAGACATGTCCACAAATGATACTAACCGTTGGGTATTAGATACTGATTGTGGCTCACACATTTGTACAAATGTGACGGGTCTCAAGCATAATAGGGCAGTTAGGTCGGGTGAAGTCGCCCTAAACGTTGGTAATGGGGCAAGAGTTGCTACTGTACATGTTGGGACTTATGTTTTAGACTTACCTTCTGGTTTTAGATTAGAACTGGTTTTTTTTTATTTTGTTCCATCTATTACTCGAAACATTATTTCCATTCCTATGTTAGACATTGAGGCTTTTCCCTCCATTTTGCAAATAATACTTGTTATTTTTCGCTTAATGGTGATGTATATGGAAATGCTCCTCTAGTGAATAGTTTATACTTGTTACATTGTGGATATAGTGTTCTTAAAATACAAAATAAAAGACTCAAGCTTAGTAATCATGAAAATCCGACTTACTTGTGGCATTGTAGACTTGGTCATGCAAACGAGAAAAGAATTGTAAGGTTAAGAAAATTAGACTACTTAACCCCATTTGACTTAGAGTCTTATGATAATTGTAAATCTTGTCTCATGGGCAAGATGATCAATAAACCCTTTTCTGGCAAAGGGGTACGTGCCAAATAAGTTCTAGAGTTGGTAGAGTTGGTTCACTATGATTTTGTGGACCATTGCCCACTCTAGCTAGGGGTCACTTTGGCTACTTCATCACCTTTACTGACGATTACTCTATGTTCATATACGTGTATCTTATGAAATACAAGTCTGATTCCTTTGAGAAATTCAAGGAGTACAAGGCTGAAGTAGAGAAACATCTTGGTAAGAGTATCAAAACTCTTCGATCAGATCGAGGAGGTGAGTACCTTAGCCATGAGTTCATTGATTACTTGAAGCTTCATGGGATCCAATCACAATGGACTCCTTCCCGAACACCTCAGATGAATTGTGTGTCCGAAAGAAGAAACCGAACCTTGTTGGACATGGTAAGGTCCATGATGCGCTTTTCCACTCTCCCAACATTCATATGGGGATACGCGTTACAAACCTCAATTTACATTCTGAATAGGATTCCATTTAAATCGGTTGAGCATACTCCATGCGACCTATGTCATGATAATAAACCATCTTTTCTATATATTAAAACGTGGGGTTGCCCCGCAGTTATGAAGAAAATGCTAACTGATAAGTTGGAAACAAACAATGATTGTTTCTAGGCAGACCAAATTACTTGAAGACAATTACGTCTTTAAGGGACAAGGCTGTAAGAAGATAGAACTTGAAGAAATTTAAGAAATTTAAGAACCACAAATTAATGTAGAGGCTGATGATTTGTCAAAGCAACGTGACAAAGAATCAGTGGGAGCATTTAACCACTCTCATGGTGGAAGTTTATCACTAAGTGATCCTCTTTCAACCAGTGGGAGCATAATTGGAGTTGCATTGCCTTCACAACAACCTCCAAGTGGGTTGAATAAGAATAGCATAGTTCAAACTGTAACGCCCCGAATCCAGAATATATTAATTATATCGGATTCGAAGTATTATTGTGATCAAAAGTCCGAACTATAAAATTTTTGAAGGAAATATAACGGAATTGAATGATGAGTTTCATACAGCGGATAAGTGAGGAGAAATATTATAATAATGTATCGCACACATAAGTATATCTGTATATATATGAGGATGGATAAAGGGTTCTGTATCTTCAGGGTAATACATACGGAGTTTTAGTAATTGAAACGCACGGTAAATAGTATCGTCTTGCATAGCAGTAGCGATAACATTTATTTAGGAATAGGATAATAGGCATCATTGTATTATTAATAGTATTTTAAGCAAGCGGGAAACTTTGTGTCTTCTGTATCACTGTCCTTGCTCCCCGTAATCAAAATCTGCAAAGGGGTTAGGAAAAAGGGGCGTGAGAATTGAATTCTCACGTGTGAGTGATTTGCAACGTCATGGGATTGGTAAATCCGAAGTATGTTAAATTATACTCATTAATAAAGTATTTTAATCTATTTAAGCAGTTGACATATAAACAAGATTACAATATTCCATAGAAGAAACCGTTCATATAATAATTTATTGGTATTAAGCATATTTCGCATAATATAATTGAAATAGCACAAGTTGGTTCACATTAGGGCAACGCCCAAAGTCATGTTCACGTATTATCACAAAATGCCAAACCATATTCGTACGACCATTCCACTTCCAACAAACTTACTCTTTCCAACCACAACATCCCTCAAAATAATAGCAAACCATCAATGGCCTTATTCCCAGTGCGCAACGTAGGCGGCTGATCCGGGGACCAGATATGTTTGAATCAACAATTTACATTACGAGGGCGTCCCCGACAGCTCCCCGGAGGTTGGATTAAAAACTCGATCCCAACTCTATACTTACTAACTTTCCATAAAACTGACACATCAAACTTTATAGAGAAAATTACTTGATTGACAACTGAACTGATTCATGCTCACATTAGGTACTTAATCATACAATGGTGATCGATTTACAAAACAACAGGCATTATATATCATATATAGTCATATCACATAATTCAAACAATTATATAATAGGTGTTACATTTATGTTGGATTAGATATTTTCGATTGATTTAGTCGAGTTCAGAAAATACCGGCACAACGTTATTATTAGCAGATTAAACAACCGATCATCACCCACCTGATTGTTCTGAGTCCCGGGAATGATGTGTAGGCAGACGGTCGAGTCCTCCGTGCGTGTCTCGAATAGTACAGAATTCTAATAGGGAGTAATCCGATTAAAAGATCGACTTTTGAATTTGAAAAGCTTAAGAGTTTGTATCTCGAGGATTGGGTAGATTGTTGCCTTTAGAAAACTATTGAAAACTAAAGTTTTCAAAGGTTGATTTCCATTTGATAAGTACACCCTTTTTAAGAGGAGGTGTATTAGGGGGGTGTATTTACTAATTTCCATTGTCTCCTTAACAAAGACCTTTTATAAAATTAAAAATATATTCATAATTATTATTATTCTTGGAAATACTTAAAAGAGTAAGGTAATTACTTAAAAGTATTAATAAGAAATAAAGAAAAGGTTTTTCTTTCTAAGATTTCTATTTTTCATTTTAAAGGAATTCTTGAATATAAATATTCATATTTTATAAATAAAACTCCCTTATTAAACTTATTAATAGACTTTGACTTTTCTAAGAAAATTATATTATAAACTAATATAGTTTATAAAAAGGTATTCTTCTTTTCTAATATTAGTGATACTTCTAAAGTTGGTTTGTAATACTTCTAAAACAAGGAATTATATTAATTTCTCCAAGAAAACTCTTTTATTTGATACTAGCTTTGGATATTAAAAGACTTTATCTTGTGTTTCTAATTTTCTAACAGTGGCACGAGGGGAAGACGAGTTTCCCTTTGTCTTTTAAACTCAACTAATGGTATCATTTCCATCATCAAAACAACCATACTAAAAACACTAGTTTCAAATAATAATCAACTAAAACAATGGCACTATACTACTATAATAATGATACTAAGCAGTTAAATGTATAATACTAGTCCACTAAGTCAAAATACTACAACATCTCAAAACAACAGTAATACTTCATCATTCAAACACTATTACCAAAACACTAATCCAAAGTCCAAAATTTTTAGTTACTGAAGGAAAGAAACAGGGGAATAATATTCAATTTTCTACTTCTAAAGAGTGATACAAGGAGAACAAAACAATAATACTAAACAAGTCAACTAGTAACACTAAGACATTAAACCAATCTCCAACAGTAAGTTTTCTTTTTCTTTCTTTTCTGCTTCTATGTCCCATGGTGATCGAATAAAAACTTGGCCGAAAATTCCAGAATTTATGAAAGAAGAAAACAAAGGTAGAAACCTTACGTTCTCCGGGTTTGAGGCGGTAAATGGGCGGCCTAACGCCGTCGTTCAGGGATTCGAAAATTTAAATCGAACAGCCTAACAACGTCGTTCGAGGTCTCCGAAAATTCCGGCAGCAGGGGTTAACATTCACGGTGTCATTTCGATCGAAAAATTGAATGAAAATGAGGTCTCGGTTAGAAATCAAATTTAAATCAGTATTCAAATCGAATTACCCGAATTGAAATTTGAAGAAGAGAGAAGGAATTTCATCTTACTGGAAAGAGAAGAAAGAAGCGGCGATTGGCTTCGGGCTTCGACGGCGGCGCTGGGTTCGAGGAGGCGGTGGCGCGACTGGGCTGAGGCAACAGCGAGCGTCACTGCTTCGTGGTGGCGCGACGGTGGTGCGAGAGGGAGGCGGTCGCTTTACGGCGTCGCACAGCTGGAGGGAAAAGGCGACGCTGATGGTTGAGGCGCGATGGATGGGGCACAGTGGTGAGCGGTGTCGCGTCTGGGGCGAGAGGCAGTGGGAGGTACGGCAGCGGTGTCCGCCGGAAAAGGAAAAAGAAAAGAGGCGGTGGCTCTCTTCCTAGAGAGAAATCAGAGTGAAGCTGCGTACGTATTTGTTTCTTTTAGAGAGAGAAAGGTAGTGAAAATAGTAACTGATATTTCTTTGGGAGGAAATGAAATGAGGAGAAAAGGACGTCCCTTCTTGGTTGTATATGGATATTTCCCAAGCAATTATTAACTGCCCATTTTAAAACCCCTTCAAATCCGTATGTTCATTAGATTTTAGTCAATTAAAGAAAATTTTAATTAACAAAAGAAAAGAACATGTGGTTGAGATTTTAAGGAAAATAATCTCTCTCTGATATTTTGATAGCTTTCGAATTAAGGCTTGTTTGGATTTACTTAAATTTATTTGAGGACAATAACTTTAATTAATAAATTATTTACTGGAATTTTGATTATTCATAAAATTATACGGATCGAAACCCTTGATTTTAAGCTTGGATATTTAATTTGTCGTAGTCCTTATTCGCTCGAAAGATTCAATTCTTCCTACGAATTTTGGAATTTATAGAAAGGGCATATATTTAAATTACACAATAGCACACAAAATAAATAAAATTAAAAGAAATAAAAAAATAAGGTTTCTAATTAACGAAAAAGGGTACAGAAAGGGACGGGGTGTTACATCCTCACCTCCTTAACAGAATTTCGCCCCCAAAATTCATCTCCTAGGTACTACTTAAGCATTGAGGGTATTTGGCTAGGACTTCATCCTCTCTTTCCCAAGTAGCTTCTTCTTTCATGTGTCGGCTCCACTGAATTAGAACTAATGGTATCTCTCGATTCCTTAACAAGTGTAACTTTCTTACCAAGATAGTTACTGGGACTTCTTCGTAAGTCAGGTCACTGCTTAGACCTAATTCTACGTGATTAATAACATGGTTTGGATCGCTCATGTACTTCCCGTAGAGTGCTTCGTACGGTGCCATTTGTATTGTTGCTTGATAACTGTTGTTATATGCGAACTCTACCATTGGTAGGTGGATTTCCCAACTTCCTTCAAGATCTAGAGCGCAAGCTCTGAGCATATCTTCGAGCGTCTGGATAGTTCTTTCCGATTGCCCGTCAGTCTGCGGGTGGTATGCGGTGCTGAACTTCAATTCAGTATCTAAGGCTCGTTGCAGACTTCCCCAGAACTTGGAGGTAAAACGGGGGTCTCTATCGGATACTATCGAGACTGGTACACCGTGCAGTCTGACTATCTCTGCTATGTATAGTTGGGCAAGCTTGTCCAACGTGTACGTCATTCTTATAGGGATAAAATAGGCAGTTTTCGTAAGCCTGTCTACGATAACCCAAATGACATCGTGATTCTTCACCATTTTCGGAAATCCGATGACAAAATCCATAGTGATGTTCTCCCATTTCCACTCTGGCATCTTCAGAGGATGCAACAACCCTGAAGGTCGTTGATGGTCTGCTTTAACTCGTTGGCAGGTTAAACAACTCTTGACGAATTGAGCTATCGATCTCTTCATACCCCTCCACCAAAAGTTCTCTTTCAGTCCCCGGTACATCTTCTTCTCTCCGGGTGAACGGTGTAAGGAGTACTATGTGCCTCTTTCAGAATTTCGTTCCTCATTCCGTCATCCTTAGGCACACAGATTCTATTATCGAACATTAAAGCTCCATCAGTACTCAACATGAACCTCTGAATGGTTCCTTTCTTAGCGCGCTTACGTATTCCTCTCAAGAATTTATCGTCCTTTTGCGCTCCTAGGATCCTTTCTCGTAAGGTCAGTTGTAGGGTGAACGCGTAAACCATGGAATCTGCACAACACTGTGTGGAAAATTCCAAGTTTAAACGAGAGAGTTCTCCTATTAGTGGTAACTGTGTGGTCGGAACGATGCTTAGTTTTGTATCTTCCTTTCTACTCAAAGCGTCTGCCACTACGTTTGCCTTTCCAGGGTGATAGTGGATAGTGCAATCATAATCTTTTACCAATTCGAGCCATATTCTCTGACGCATGTTCAATTCCTTCTGCGTGAAGAAGTATTTTAGGCTCTTATGGTCAGTGTAGATCTCACACTTTCCTCCATATAAGTAGTGTCTCCAAATCTTCAACGCTTGAACTACTACATCCAGTTCTAAGTCGTGCGTTGGGTAGTTTTGTTCGTGGTCCTTAAGTTGCCGGGATGCATAAGCTACAACTTTATTATTCTGCATCAGAACACAACCCAAGCCTGACAAAGAAGCATTTGTGTAAATGAAGAATCCTTCTGATCCCTCCGGGATGGTTAACACAGGCGATGTGGTTAGCCTCTTCTTCAGCTCTTGAAAGCTTTTCTCGCAAGTTGAATCCCAAGTAAACTTCTCAGTTTTCTTGGTCAGCTTCATCAACGCTTTCGCAATGCTGGAAAAATCTTGTATGAACCTTCGGTAGTACCCTGCTAACCCAAGAAAACTCCGAATTTCATTAACGTTAGTAGGTGCCTTCCAGTTCATGATGGCTTCTACCTTTGCTAGGTCCACTTCAATTCCTTTTGTGGAAATTATATGCCCTAAGAACATAACACGGTTGATCCAAAATTCACACTTGCTGAATTTGGCATACAATTTCTCTGGTCTTATTGTCTCTAAGACTGCCTTGAGATGTCTTCGTGTTGCTCTTTGCTCTTAGAGTACACAAGTATGTCGTCGATGAAGACGATGACGAATTGATCCAAGTACGGATGAAACACTCTATTCATCAGATCCATAAAGATCGCTGGAGCATTTGTTACTCCGAAAGGCATCACGGTGAACTCGTAATGTCCATACCGAGTCCGGAATGCTGTCTTTGGGATATCCTCACTCTTGACCTTTAGCTGATGGTACCCAGACCTCAGATCGATCTTTGAGAATACAGTAGCATTCTTTAACTGATCGAACAAGTCTTCTATCCTCGAAAGAGGATGTTTGTTCTTAATGGTCAGTTGATTGAGACCTCGATAGTCTATGCACATACGGAAAGTTCCATCTTTCTTTTTTACGAATAACACGGGTGCTCCCCATGGTGATGCACTAGGCCTAATGAACTTCTTTTCAAGCAAGCCCTGCAGTTGTTCTTTCAGTTCTTCTAACTCCTTTGGCACCATTTGATAGGGTGCTTTAGATACTGGTGCTGCCCCAAGTATCAAGTCGATGGAGAACTCTATCTGACGATCTGAAGATAACCCGATTAATTCCTCAGGAAACACGTCAAGATATCCATCCATTATTGGTACCTTGATGCGTAACTTATCGTCTTTCTCTCCTGCTGAGATGTGGACGAGGTAAGCTTGGCATTCCTCTTTTCGTAATATCGCTGCAGCTTGGATTGCTGATATTACTCGGGTTTCCTTCTTGGTCTTGATTTCACGAAACGTGAAGCGTTGGCCATAACGGATTTCAAGGTCGATCTCGCGTTCTGTACATTTTATTATCGTTTTGTTTCTCGTTAACCAGTCAATGTCTAAGATTATGTCAAAGGTTTTCATCTTAAGGACGTGAAGACCGGACTCTATCAAGTGATTGTCTAGCGTTAGGGGTAAACCTCTAATTTGACCCTCAATTTCCATAGTGGTTCCAGATGGAATACTCACATACTTTTCCTTTTTCCTCGACTAATCCTAACTTTCTTTTAAAGTTATCAGATATAAAGGAATGAGATGCTCCAGTATCAAACAATACATATGCAGGTTTTTCAAGTACAAAGACAGTACCTGCTAGCGTCTCATGCTGCTCAGGCTGAGCTGGTCCTTTCAGGCGAAGTTGCTCTCCGCTGCTTTCCCCTTCCTCTAGGATAGCATTCACGTGGCCTGACCTTCTCTGACCCTGGTTAGGCGAACCTCTGACTGGGGGTCCCTCCTGGCGGTTGTTAGGTGCATGCAGCTGATAAGCCTGGTAATTGTTTCCATGCTGTGGGCGGTACTGAGCATTATTAACCGGTTGGTGGTTGAGCACATTCATTGGACTTGTTCCCTGGTTGATTGCAATGGAAACAAATTACTCCTCCCTGACTACAGGGTCCCCAGTGTCTCCTTCCACACCTTTGACAGTTCTGGTTGGCTCGAGGACCAACAAAGTTATTTCCCCTGGATGGCGGAACTGGATTCCTTTTAAAGTGTGGCTGGCAATTTCGATTGACAGGGACAATAGTCGGAGTCTGTTTGTACTCCAAGTTTTGACTGATCGAGACCAGCAATGCTGATGGAAAACTTCTCCATAGCTTGGCACTTGAAGGCCAATTACAATTCCTGCTATCTCGGGCCTCAAACCCTGCTCGAACCTACGAGCTTTCCTTTCATCGTCACCCACCAAATGTGGGGCATAACGAGACAGCTGATTGAACTTTCTCTTGTACTCTATCACTGAGAGAGTTCCCTGTCGAAGGTTGACAAATTCCTGTTCTTTCCGATCCCTTAGGACTCATGGAAAGTATCGGTCCAATGTAGCTTTCTTAAAGTCCTCCCAAGTAAGGACCTGTCTAGCTTCTTCGTCCATAGTTCGCTCATAAGACTCCCACCATTGGGCTGCATCCTCCATCAGTTGGAACTGGGCACAGGAGACTTTCTGTGCATCAGCCAGTGCCATGTGTCTGAAGATACGTTCCAATCCCGATATCCACTCCTCAATCTCAAAGGGATCTTCTTTCCCATTCAGCCTAGGTGGCTGCAGTCGTCGAAAGCGTTCGAAAAAGTCATTCGTCCTGAGCGCCATCTGAGGTATAGGCCCGTATAGCGGTGGAGAAGGTGGTGGAGCTTGCTGCTGAATGTAGTTCTGAAGAGAGATCAGTATTTCTCTCGCAATATTGTCTTCTGGCGCGGCCTGTTGAGGCGGCCCAGGTTCAGCCTGAGGGGGTGGGTCTTGTCCTATAGGATCTCTTGGGCCAGGAATGGGGTTAAGGCAGGGTCGTCCATGTCTACATCCTGGTGCCATTCTAAAGGTAGTTCTGATCGGAAAAGAATAATATTGTTACGATATGTATAGGTGTGAAAAAGTTATACCAAATTAACACAACGCTAGCACTGAAACACGTGTGGTACGTAATTCACCGCGACGCATCGGGGCCCTCAATAGTACAGTGCTCACATTCGCACAGTATTATAGGAACCAGTGGTGTGTCATTAAGCGATAATCAGATAAAATATATGACAGTCAATATATAAAGCAAGTAAAACACATTGACAAACAATGAGCACATAATAAGTATATATATATATATATATATATATATATCTAAAAAGTTTTTGTTCTACGGAGTCAGTCTCCTTACATTACGTCATAGAATGCAAAAGGTTTTTAGGTAATGTTATAGCATTGTGTCCTCACATCAATATGGACCACGAGCGACAAAAGGAGGGGTTAGAGTTATGCTGCTATGGCCTACAAGGAAAACGACCACGCAAAATGACTACTACTATATCTCAAGCGGCTACCACCTATACTATATATATACATCTACTACTATACACAAGGTTCGGAAGTCCAACTAGTCATCAACCTCCGACTCTGCTGGGGAATCTATCTCTACCTCTGGCTCATCTCCCTCAAACTCAACAACCTCGGGCTCAACTCCCGCTAACTCTATCACAGGATGTGCGACTTCTCCCAAGCCGAAAGGTCCCTCCCCAACCAGTCCACTTGCTACTAAGAAGGCGATGGTGGTATCCTGTTGCGCAAGAGCTGCCTCTAAGTGTAAATCGGCCCTCCGAGTGGCGATAAGGGAGTACTCGTCCTGGGAGACGGCGGTTGCTCTAGCCACAACGGCCGACATCCGTGCTAGCATGGCGTCCTCTCGGTAACCGTCCGATGTGGCCAGGTCATGCCCGGCGAGTGCAGCAGTTTGGTAAGACAGTCCGTGGTTAACATCCGCGTGCCGAATCACCCTCTAGGCCTCCACCCAGTAGGCGTCTAGGTGAACCCGAGGTCCCTGCTCTGGGCCATCCACCCTCATATGGTCTAACAATCCGACATCGAAGGGGTGAAAAATCTCGATCACTCCTCCCGCGAATCGGGTCGCAGCTGCGAAGTCGGTCTCAATGTGGGGCTCTGGGGCAACCCTTGCCCTTTCGCGTGACTCCAAAAAGCGGGCAGTGAAGGCATCAATAGTCTCTACTTCTAACTGCTCAATTTCTAAGTACTGGGCCACATCAATCTTACGGGCTTCCTATAGGGAAAGGAAAGTTCTAGTCAAATTTTATTTTTAAAAGGAAAAATAACCGTAAAGTAAACATTTAAAGCACATAATCAAAGAAATCACATAATATCATTTATGAAGTTCACAATTTATCCAAGTATTCTTATTAATTACTCGAGTTTCAACAACAACTTATACTACTTTCATAGTACGAACATTGTTTTGAGTTATCGTAACCTTTTTTATCGCGTAATATTATGAAGTCAAGCTATTTTGAATTTGTAGGCCTTTAAATAATTTTACAAAAAGTAGTAACGTACCTTCGAGGAGCTTGTAGACAGTAACCTGAGATGCGTTTCCCTCGGAAATTTAATATTTTAATACTTAAGTGATAATAAATAATTTTAGTGTGACGGGAAAACAAGATTTGGGGTTAGGTCTGATATTTTTGAACCTAGGCTCTGATACCACCTGTAACGCCCCGAATCCAGAATATATTAATTATATCGGATTCGAAGTATTATTGTGATCAAAAGTCCGAACTATAAATTTTTTGAAGGAAATATAGTGGAATTGAATGATGAGTTTCATACAGCGGATAAGTGAGGAGAAATATTATAATAATGTATCGCACACATAAGTATATCTGTATATATATATATATATATATATATGAGGATGGATAAAGGGTTCTGTATCTTCAGGGTAATACATACTGAGTTTTAGTAATTGAAACGCATGGTAAATAGTATCGTCTTGCATAGCAGTAGCGATAACATTTATTTAGGAATATGATAATAGGCATCATTGTATTATTAATAGTATTTTAAGCAAGCGGGAAACTTTGTGTCTTCTGTATCACTGTTCTTGCTCCCCGTAATCGAAATCTGCAAAGGGGTTAGGAAAAAGGGGCGTGAGAATTGAATTCTCACGTGTGGGTGATTTGCAACGTCATGGGATTGGTAAATCCGAAGTATGTTAAATTATACTCATTAATAAAGTATTTTAATCTATTTAAGCAGTTGAAATATAAACAAGATTACAATATTCCATAGAAGAAACGGTTCATATAATAATTCATTGGTATTAAGCATATTTCGCATAATATAATTGAAATAGCACAAGTTGATTCACATTAGGGCAACGCCCAAAGTCATGTTCACGTATTATCACAAAATGTCAAACCATATTCATACGACCATTCCACTTCCAACAAACTTACTCTTTCCACCCACAACAACCCTCAAAATAATAGCAAACCATCAATGGCCTTATTCCCAGTGTTCAATGTAGGCGGCTGACCCGGGGACCAGATATGTTTGAATCAACAACCTACATTCCGAGGGCGTCCCCGACAGCTCCCCGGAGGTTGGATTAAAAACTCGATCTCAACTCTGTACTTACTAACTTTCCATAAAACTAACACATCAAACTTTATAGAGAAAATTACTTGATTGAGAACTGAACTGATTCATGCTCACATAAGGTACTTAATCATACAATGGTGATCGATTTACAAAACTACATGCATTATATATCATATATAGTCATATCACATAATTCATACATTTATATAATAGGTGTTACATTTATGTTGGATTAGATATTTTCGATTGATTTAGTCGAGTTCAGAAAATACCGGCACAACATTATTATTAGCAGATCAAACAACCGATCATCACCCACCTGATTGTTCTGAGTCCCGGGAATGATGTGTAGGCAGACGGTCGAGTCCTCCGTGCGTGTCCCGAATAGTACAAAATCCTAATAGGGAGTAATCCGATTAAAAGATCGACTTTTGAATTTAAAAAGCTTAAGAGTTTGTATCTCGAGGATTGGGTAGATTGTTGCCTTTAGAAAACTATTGAAAACTAAAGTTTTCAAAGGTTGATTTCTATTTGATAAGTACACCCTTTTTAAGAGGGGGTGTATTAGGGGGGTGTATTTACTAATTTTCGTTGTCTCCTTAACAAAAGCCTTTTATAAAATTAAAAGTATATTTATAATTATTATTATTCTTGGAAATACTTAAAAGAGTAAGGTAATTACTTAAAAGTATTAATAAGAAATAAAGAAAAGGTTTTTCTTTCTAAGATTTCTATTTCTTATTTTAAAAGAATTCTTGAATATAAATATTCATATTTTATTAATAAAACTCACTTATTAAACTTATTAATAGACTTTGACTTTTCTAAAAAAATTATATTATAAACTAATATAGTTTATAAAAAGGTATTCTTCTTTTCTAATATTAGTGATACTTCTAAAGTTGGTTTGTAATACTTCTAAAACAAGGAATTATATTAATTTCTCCAAGAAAACTCTTTTATTTGATACTAGCTTTGGATATTAAAAGACTTTATCTTGTGTTTCTAATTTTCTAACAGTGGCACGAGGGGAAGACGAGTTTCCCTTTGTCTTTTAAACTCAACTAATGGTATCAATTCCATCATCAAAACAACCATACTAAAAACACTAGTTTCAAATAATAATCAACTAAAACAATGGCACTATACTACTATAATAATGATACTAAGCAGTTAAATGTATAATACTAGTCCACTAAGTCAAAATACTACAACATCTCAAAACAACAGTAATACTTCATCATTCAAACACTATTACCAAAACACTAATCCAAAGTCCAAAATTTTTAGTTACTGAAGGAAAGAAACAGGGGAATAATATTCAATTTTCTACTTCTAAAGAGTGATACAAGGAGAACAAAACAATAATACTAAACAAGTCAACTAGTAACACTAAGATATTAAACCAATCTCCAACAATAAGTTTTCTTTTTCTTTCTTTTCTGCTTCTATGTCCCATGGTGATCGAGTAAAAACTCGGCCGAAAATTCCAGAATTTACGAAAGAAGAAAACGAAGGTAGAAACCTTACGTTCTCCAGGTTTGAGGCGGTAAATGGGTGGCCTAACGGCGTCGTTCGGGGATTCGAGAATTTAAATCGAACAGCCTAACGACGTCGTTCGAGGTCTCCAAAAATTCCGGCAGTAGGGGTTCACATCCACGACGTCATTTTGATCGGAAAATTGAATGAAAATAAGGTCTCGGTTAGAAATCGAATTTAAATCGGTATTCAAATCGAATTACCCGAATTGAAATTTGAAGAAGAGAGAAGGAATTTCATCTTACTGGAAAGAGAAGAAAGAAGCGGCGATTGTCTTCGGGCTTCGACGGCGGCGCTGGGTTCGAGGAGACAGCGGCGCGACTGTGCTGAGGCGACGGCGAGCATCGCTGCTTTGTGGTGGCATGACGGCAGCGCGAGAGAGAGGCGGTCGCTTCACGGCGTCACACGACTGGAGGGAAAAGGCGACGCCGACCGCTGAGGCGCGACGGATGGGGCACGGTGGTGAGCAGCGTCGTATCCGGGGTGAGAGGCAGTGAGAGGTACGACAACGGTGTCCGCCGGAAATGGAAAAAGGAAAGAGGCGGTGGTTCTCTTCCTAGAGAGAAATCAGAGTGAAGCTGCGTACGTATTTGTTTCTTTTAGAGAGAGAAAGGTAGTGAAAATAGTAACTGATATTTCTTTGGGAGGAAATGAAATGAGGAGAAAAAGACGTCCCTTCTTGGTTGTATATGGATATTTCCCAAGCAATTATTAACTTCCCATTTTAAAACCCCTTCAAATCCGTATCTTTATTAGATTTTAGTCAATTAAAGAAAATTTTAATTAACAAAAAAAAAGAACATGTGGTTGAGATTTTAAGGAAAATAATCTCTCTCTGATATTTTGATAGCTTTTGAATTAAGGCTTGTTTGGATTTACTTAAATTATTTGAGGACAATATTTGGATCGAAACCCTTGATTTTAAGCTTGGATATTTAATTTCTCATAGTCCTTATTCGCTCGAAAGATCCAATTCTTCCTACGAATTTTGGAATTTATAAAAAGGATATATATTTAAATTACACAATAGTACACAAAATAAATAAAATTTAATGAAACCAAAAAATATAAATAAAATAAGGTTTCTAATTAAAGAAAAACGGTACAGAACAGGACGGGGTGTTACACAAACTCCCACCCAAGAGGCATCTAAAAATGCCACTCTTGAGGTCTCTCCGGTCAAGGATGAAATCTCTGCACCATAAAATTTTCACGATCTGAATGTACAGCCTGCACAACCACAACTCTGTAAGTCTACTAGAATTCGTAATCCACCCACTAGATATTATGATTTCCTCGTGGAGGAACATGATGACGTGGAGATCCCAGATAAAGACATTCCTAGAACTTATATTGAGGCAACATTAGATGTTGACTCAGAGAAGTGACATGAAGCCATGAAATTTGAGATGGATTCGATGTACACCAATCAAGTCTGGGACTTGGTTAAGTTGCCAAAGGGAGTAAAACCCATAGGTTGCAAGTGGGTCTTCAAGTGTAAGACTGATGCAAATGTCAAAGTACAAACCTACAAGGCAGGTTGGTGGCGAAAGGTTATAGTCAACGCGAAGGCATTAACTATAACGAGATTTTCTAACCAGTTGCTAAAATCAAGTCCATTCGTATTTTACTTATGGTAGCAGCACACCATGATTATGAAATTTGGCAGATGGATGTCAAAACAGTTTTCCTCAATGGTAACATTGATAAGGAAGTGTTTATGACTCTACCGGAGGGTTTCATATCTAAGTCAAAATCTAATTTTGTGTGCAAACTTAAATCTAGGGCTATCACAATCCCCTTATGTAGACAAGGAATTTTGTGATGGGGAACTCTAAGAGAGGGTCTCTACCGGCAAATCATGGGACAAAGCTATCAAATAAGGATTGTCCTTCTACTGAAGTGGATATCAAGCACATGAAGGATGTTCCATATGCATCTGCAATTGGTTCCATCATGTATGCCATGACTTGCACTAGGCCCGATGTGGCCTTCACTGTCAGCATCACTGGTAGATACCAGCAGAATCCAGGTGAGTCTCACTAGATTGCTGTCAAGAACATTCTGAAGTACCTCAGACGTACTAAAGAACACTTTCTTGTCTATGGTGGATAGTCATAGTTAGTCGCTACGGGCTATGCTGATGCAAGTTTCCAGTCCGACTGTGATGATTACAAATCACATTCAAATTATATTTTCGTTCTCAATAATGGGATGGTAAGTTGGAATAGTTCCAAGCAAGAGTTGACCACAGATTCAACAACCGAAGCTAAGTACATCGTTATATCAGAACCTTTGAGGTTGTCTGGATTTTAAGGTTCTTGAGAGAACTAGGGGTAATTTCGAGTGCCAGTTGGCAAATAGAGTTGTATTGTGACAACATTGGTGCAATTGCGTAAGCAAAGGAAGCGAGATCTAATAACAGAAATAAGCATGTACCGAGGTATTATTATTTGATCTGAGAGATCATAACGATAGGAGATATAGAGTTAAAAATGTTTCCCACAAAGGATAATCTTGCAAATCATTTATACTGAGTATTCATGTATGTTGATGATTGGGTCTAATCGAAAGGATTAATGGTTGTTTTAAGCTAATTTAAGTGATCATCAATCAATTTTGTGTGGTTTCTTACTACCGTAAATAGTAAATACGGATCTTTAGGATTAAATGAGGTAAATACGTGCATTGATTACGTATTTATTTTGTATGTGTGTGAATTTAGGTGTATAAGTGTGTGTAGAAAGAGTATATGTGTATTTGTGGATTTTTACTTACTTTTATTCATTAAAATTTATGGTTTTTATACAATTCTCCAAGTAGGAGATGAAATGACCCTTGATCTCCCATGTGTGCATGCTTGACACATGAGAGTGTTGACTATTTGACCTTATCTTGGCTAATTTATATCCTCTACGTTGGTTTAGCTCGTGTTTATGAGTTCATCACTTTTAGTCTCTTTCTTGAGTAGTTTTAGCTTTATTCTTGGTCGGTTTGTCATCTGTCTTGGCTCTTAGGTTAATGTAGCTCGTCAAGGCCTTCGGGTGCTGTCCCAGTTGGAGTTGTTCGTCTGGAGGAGCTGGTCGCCTAGTTGCTTCTGGTCGTCCTGACGTTGCTGTTCATCATCTCTGGATTAAACCTTATTTATCTTTTTATCCTCGGATTAATTATTATAATGATACTCGCCTAAATTGAGATCTTGCTCGCCTATCAACAATGTACACACTAGACATTTCGATGGTCTAGGGTTTAGACATGTAGGTGATTGACTCTAGTCCAAGTGGGAGATTGTTAGTATTATTGTCCTGGAGACAATCATTTATAAGGACATAATACTCGATGATATTCAGTTTGATTTAATATTCATGTATGACAATACACTTGTTTGAGTATTATGTCTGATTGTTTGCATTTATTCTTATTTGTGTTCCCACGAGAGTGAGTGAGAACTTAGAATACTTAAGTATGATTCTCAAATAGCCCTGATCAAGGATCATCAAGAATGGGATATTGATGATGCAATTAAGATTGATGTGCGATCTGCATCATACTCTTAGAGAGTATAGTAAGATCTCACTTACTACAAGATACTAGGTATCTCATGATGGATGCACAAATACCTTAGAGGGTATTAGTATACCCATCCGAGAAACTATTTGATGTAATTCCACAATATGTGTCTACGGGTGTCTCGGTTAGTGGGAGCGATGTGATACTCCTTTGACTTGAGGTTAATACGCACGACATGTGTGGAGTTATGAACTTTGACCATGACCGACACTTACACCCTTCCATAGATAGATATGGCATGGATTGGGTACATCACGAAATGCATGTGCGTGGTAGTTGAGCCAAGAATAAGATTCATTCCTCAAATGTGAATTTAGAGAGAATACTCGTTTTCTCATCATAATTGGATCTAAGTCGTCGGCCGACGCACATCAACTTAGACTTTATGGCTAAGTGTGATATACTTGATCAATTAGTGATTAGAGATAATATGATTAAGTTATTTGAATAGACACTTCATCATGTTCAGGACTTAATCAGGTATTCATGAATGAAAGGAAGATATCACAATAGCCTACAATATTACAGGTAGTTGCAGATTTCCTCGCAACATACCTCGTATATTGCGAATGTCTGATTTATTGTCTAGGGTTCAATTAAGACCGTTAGTTTGACTAATCGTTCGTATATGAGGGTCTATGGGTCACATAACAAGTAATAGTTATTTATCAATTATAGTTTATTGATTAAATATTGTATTAGATTTAATATTTAATTCATGGAGAATATAATAATTAGATTTGGAATTAATTATTATTGATATTCAATTAAATTGGATTTAATTAAATAAGAATTGCCAATAATAATATTTGGAATATTATTATGTAGGAAATTATTCATAAGGAAATAATTTGTAGGAATTTTATTTACAAGGAAATAAAATCCGTAGATATTTTATTTAATGGGCTAGAGCTTTTTTTTTATCTTGGTTGGAAATCAAGTCAGCTCATCCTTAGCTCGAATTTTCATAGCAAATTCATCTTAAGATTCAATGCTGGCAGATCGGTGCAAGTTGATAGAAAACTGTTACGTGAATACCATAGTTGCGGAATCTGTGTACGAATTATTTTAAAGATCCTATTTATGTTTTCTCTTATTTAATTATGCAATCAATTGTTCATTGTTGGTGAACTGTTTAATTCCGCTGCACATTTATTACGTGCCTCTAAAATTCAACAATCATCTTCATGTAGACTTAGAGCACAAGGGGTACTGGGCTATTAAGCAATGTAATATGAACACGGATGAAGCTGGTGAGATGAGGAAATTGTAGTTGCAAGAGCTTGAAGAGATACATAATGATGCTTATGAGAGCTCGAAGTTTTACAAGAAGAAGACGAAAGCTTTTCATGATCGAATGATTTCCAGTAAATAATTTTACATTAGCAAAATAATTATTCTTTTTCATTCAAAGTTAAAATTAGTTCCTGGTAAATTGTGTTTTAGATGGGTAGGACCTTTTGTTGTTACTAATAATTTTCCTTATGGCGCAGTTGAAATTCGAAGCATATAACCCGGTAAGATTTTTAATGTTAATGGGCATTGCTTGAACCTTTTTACGAAGTTTTTCAAGTGCATAATATTGATAATCTTACTTTGGATTGTTCAGTTTATCACGGTTGAAGAGTCTGCAATGTCTAGCCAAAGACAATAAAGAAAGGCGCTCTTGGGAGGCAACCAAATGTTTATTTAGCTTTCATTTATGCATTTTTAGTTTTTATCTCGTTTTTTGTGTTCAAAGTTCAGAAAAAGATTTTTGATAAGGCGTGGGCACACCTAATTGGAAGAAAATATATATAGAGCTGGAAAATATAAGACATGGACATGCCTTCTTATAATATTTCTTTTGTCATTTGATTATATTTGCTACGTTATGTTAGTATTCTTGAGTTTTTTATTTTATTTTTCTGAAAAACCAAAAAAATTAAAAAATTGAAAAGCTCCACAAAAAAATTGAAAAAAAATCCTAAAAATTTAAAAAAGAAAATCGTAAAAAAAAGGGAAGTAATTTCCGAAATTGTAGGATTTGACTTGGGAAGTTAATCATTTAAAGATAACCATGCTTTTTAATTCAAACTTTGAAGATATTGGGATAAGGAAAGATTATATTTTTAATACTTATCTTTTAATTATATTAAATCCCACTATTTTTCAATCTCTTAAAACTCTTATAAAAACTTACGTAAATCTTCTCTTCTTCTTTTTATTTCTCTTATTTTTATTATTTATAAAGCCCTAATTTTTCACCGTCTTTTCTTCTCTGCAGGCGTTGTAATTTCAAGTTTCCTCCGGCATCGTGAATCTCACTTCCACCATCATCATAGCAAACTGCTAGATTTAGCCACCCAATTTCTCCACACCCCATATCATTCCACCGCAATCATGTCAGTTTCACAGCCAGATACCACCGATGATTCTTCACTCTCCACCATGATAGTTTACTACCATGACCATCACTACCCACTTCCTCTGCTACTTCTTCATCGTATTCCCAAACAACTGTCATTATTTTTCCTTCTACAAGTAAGAATGAGTCGAACCAAGACAAACTAAAGGAAAACCCATGCTCTAAGGTAAGTATCCCACTCTCCTCCTCCACCATCATCATCTCTTGATTCTCACTCACTTCTGACACGCAATAGGGAAAGGACAAGTATGCGTCTTTCTACTTTACCAATTGCAGAGTCGGATTATAATGGTCACCTTAGCTTCAATAAAAAGAAGGACAAGTATAGATAAAAATTAATTTGCCAGAAAAGTATTATTCCTTGTAAGTGTATTCACATGCATACTTTAGAAGCTTTAGGTATTGAGCATGGGGTGTTTGAATTGATTAAGAATATAGGATGACAAACCTATTTTTCTTTTTCATTTCCGGCCTATGTTGAACTTGTTAGGGAATTTTATGCTACTTTTGAATTTAGGTCCGAAAAAGTGGAGAAAAATAGGTATGCAAAGGCTGTTCAGTTTAGATTGATGGGAAAAGAATTTAAGCTTTCGATAACTGAATTTAACATTGCAATCAGATTTTTCACCGAAGAATTTGCTAAATCGGATGAGTATTTTTATTTATATTGTGGGTATCCTAACAACTTCTGTGGTGTTACTATGTATCAATAGTGGACCTTGAAGCGATTTTATGATTCTAGCAAGTCTAAGGATATCCACTTGAGTGATAACTCTTTGAAATATATTCATCGATTTCTAGCATATTCATTCTCAGGTAGGAAAGATTATCCTGTTGTGTTGTCGAAAGCTGAATTATTTTTCTTGTGGTGCATGAAATAAAATAAACGAGTAAATCTCGATTATTAGCTTGCTACCTGTTGTTACCCAAAATATATATCTAAATACGGATTTGACGTGGCTTTGGTTGGCTAACAAACTATATTAATATGATATGATTGGACATTAATTGCTATGGTAATGATAATAATAAATGAAGAACACAAATCAATAAATGCAAAGGGATTTGTCAAGTCCTTGTACAGGTTTGGGCTTTAAGGTTGGTGATCCTTTATTAAATGGCAATGAGCTTGTATTTATAGCCCAAGGATATACCCTTGGGTTGCCCCAAAGCTACCCGGGTAATCCAATATTTAATGCTTGGGTTGCCCTAGTTTCGATATTAGGCCAAGATCCCTCGAGTAGGTGAGTTCAGTACAACACGACGAGGACACATGTAAAGTGTGTCGTACTTCTTCCTGAGATCGTGGGGTTTTCTGCCATAAGTATGGTTTGTCCCTCTGGAGTTGGTGTCGATTCACTATAGATCGTCCTTTTTAAGGAATGATTGTCCGTAGTGGCATCTAATACCGTCTCAAATGGATAAGACTGAATATGTGATAGTAACTGATCCTCGGCTTGGCCGAGATCGGTCGCTGGTGTATGGTAATGAACACTCTTGGAGCCTTTGTATGTGGACTTGTTGTTGAGGTCACAGCCCGACACCGATTTTATATCCAATACCGAGGTCTCGATCTCTGACTTAGATTAAACTCGAGATCCCATCGTCTTGCGGCCGATATTGAACTCCGAGATGAGGGAGATATCTCATCTCGGTAACTCCTTATCTCAACCTCGTTGTCAAGGCGGATAAATATGGACACAACACTACTCAATTTTCTTTAGTGTCAAAGAATAAATGTCATTTGATTTTAGGTTCTTTGGTTACACATCTTATTGTGCATCTTGAGTTATTTGATCCTAACAATAATAATTTGCACATTTCTTGTGAGATGTCACCTTTGGATTTAAATTGTTTAGAGCAGATGTTCTTGATTAACAAAAGTGATGGTGTCTACTTTTTAATCCTCCGGGCACTCCTGTCAAACATGTTCAAGGTCACCATTCCAGTTATGACGGTGTTGATAAGAATGGATCATCAACATCCACTACATACGATGTTTACCAATAGGTAACAAAAATGGGAGAGAATGTGGCAACCATGTGTGCACAAGTGAAACAAATGGATGAGAACATGTTGATAATGAGTGAGACGATGAAGAAAATGGGGGAGGATATTCTGGACATTCGTGAGAACATGACAAGATCAAAGAAGAACATGTAGGCTTTCTATGATCATGTTGGGTTTAAGCAACCCTTTCCACCACCTCAGTAAATGATGCAACTTTCGGATGCTCAATATTTTTCAGAGAAGTTCTTTATTTTGTATGTTCTTACATTTGATATTGAGCATTTGTTTTGTGCATTGAGGACAATGCATTGTTTAAGTGTGGGGGGAGCATTGTTTCATACGTTTTCTTCGTTTTTGTTGCTTGTTTTGTTCTACTACTTAGTATGGGAATTTTTTTGTAGTCTTCATGTATACTTTGGTCTCATAAATTGTGCTTTAGCTGCAGAGTTCTAAATTAATTGTCTCTCTCTTTGGAAACTTGAATCTTTTTATTCTTGTCCATGGAAAAATTGAAGTTTTTATGTGTGAACTAAAAAGTGTTTGAATCCTCATTTTCTGTGTTATGTAAGTTATCATTGATAATTAGTTGGAGGAGAAATATTTGGTATCTTCACAAATTTGAGCCTTAATTTTTTGTGAGCTTTTAAGTCCAAGAGCATTAAACTATGTAAGATCTAATTTTTTTTTGTTGTGTGATTGTCATGCATAATTGATTTTTCTAGAACTTGCATTATTAAACACATATACGTTAACCACCTTTGATGAATTGAATGCAGAATCACATAAGGATTTTAGGTTGAACCTCTTTTGTTACACTTACATTTTCTTTACAAACCTACCCCGATTCATTAACCCCTAGTTAACCAACTTTGAGCCTTAAGTCTTTTTCTTTGAACTTTAACCACATTGTGAACCATTGATACCCTTCTTTCAATACCTCTTTTGAACCTTGAATTGAAGAATCATTTGATATTATTTGCTCAAATTAAGCTCCCTTTGATTTTTTGAAAAATGTGCAAGCAATTTTGGACATTGTTGTTTCTGCTTTTGAAAAATCTAAAAAAAAAATTGAGAAAAAGTAAAAAGAAAAATTGTTGATGAAAAAATTGAAAAAAATCAAAGCAGAAAAATGAAGGGAAAAATGTAGTCTTGCATTTCTGTATAAGGAGTAATCTTGTGGAGCTTTGATGTCATTTGATTGAGCATTGTGTATAAAAGTTGTATGATTTCTTCAATTCCCTTTGCCTAAAACTTGTAACCTCTTTTACCTAAGCCATATTACTGTTGGGAAAATAGGGGTGCCCGGAATCTATTCGGGATGAAATTTAAATACGAATTTAAATTCAATTATTACTAGCATGAATTAATCCTAATTAATTTAAATAATAATTCCAACAACTAATTTATCATCATGCATGTTGAATTAATTCACATAAAATCTAAGCGGAATAAACAAGAATTTATGTGACTTACGTACCTCTTGTAGACTTGGCCTTTGAATAAACGGGACAAACACGTACGCGCTTTATCAACCCAAAAGTCTTCTCAAGTATTTCCCTTTCGCCTTATTCGATCACCGGTGGGAGATGCTTTCGAATAATTTAAATAACTAAGGAAAAAGAAAAATATCTATGCTCTTGATTTTTCCAACACACGGAATTATGTACTTGGGGATGAAATAATCATCCCCTATTTATAGATAGGGGTGGCCGAAAATTAGAGGGAATATGGGCCTTGGAGAAAATCTTTTCTTAGACTCTAAGAAATCTTGAATATATATCATATATTCTTTTCTCCATAATAAAATATTCCACAAAAATCTCACACTCCTTTCATACTTGTATTTTTCGAAAATAATAGGAAAGAATCCAAGATTTGGATCTTCTTGAATATATGAGATAATCTTGTATTCCAAGAATACTTATCTTCCATAATATCTTTCCAAGAAAATCAACAAAATCTTTTCTCTCCTAATATTACAATTTTCGAAAAAATCATAGAAAAATCAGCATATTATTTTCTTTTTATTTTAATCACCTTATCATTATTGGGCTACTTGAGGGGCCTTTAAGGAGAATTAAGATTGGACCTCCTAATGGACTTCTGAATTTCAATATTGAGCCCCAATATAATTCAATCCATTAATATTAATTATTACCACTAATAAATTAATATTGCACTATCCATCTTAATACATATTACGATAATATGGGCTCCCGGTTATTATTTCCCGCGTTTAAGATTATCAAGTCCATTAATTAATTAAGCTTCTGAATAGCTCTAAATTAATTAATATATTTCACCTTTGAGTAAAGACAGCTCAACATTATTATTCGTACTGAAGAAACTAATTCTTCACTTGCAAGATTTGGTACAATAAAACTTCTGAGCCCACCAAGGGGACTAATCACACGAGCCGTCTCGCACGCGTTTCTCCGTATTAAATCTTAGCAACCATCGTATGATTAATATTATTGCCCAAAGCACAAGGTTCGAAGTCACAATGATTCTCACCTAACATGAATCAAAGCAGTAACCATTAAGCACACACGGTCCTATTTAAGTGACAGAGATTAAGAAATCAACAACCACTGAGGTCTAATTCTTCACATTTCAGAACAGAAGAATTTATCCTCGTTGTAGGTCCTCTTCAACACATACTAAATGTGCTAGTGCAATCTCTTAGTCAAGACAGACCAATCTGAGCCTTACATATCGACCTTTCACGGCGGATTGTTCAATTCCACCTAGGTCGTGAACATGTACGTTTAGTTACAAGGAAACTGTTAATGTTGTCTTCCGTAATCGGGTATCACCATATTAACTATAATGTAACTAGTACCATTTATTGAACGGTTTGCAATAGATATTCAACATTCAATCATAACTAAAAAGAATTATTCTCATAAACAAGTGTTTGATACACGAGTTATACAAAGTAAAAGCATACTTTCACGTATAACTCCAACAATTACTACTTACCATTTAAGTCCTTTGATTTTTGCATTTTATTCATTCAATTGTGGAAATGATGTGATATATTTGCAAGCTTATGGTAAAAGTCTTATGTGCATTGACTTGAGAGATCCATCAAATACATTTGGAACCTAAACACTTTGAGCGTTTGAGTGAATCCTTTGTGAGGTGTTTAGATTCCATGTGTTTTGAATTCGACTAAATTGTTAATGTGATTTACATTGGTAATGGTGGATGAGGATTCACTTGAAAAAATGATTTTATTGCATGAGAAAATATTTTTGGGACAAGCGAAGGAAGATGAGAGAAGATAATGAATTGAGATGATTAGTTTTGAACTCTAGCATGCTTGAGGACAAGCTTTGTCTAAGTGTGTGAGAATTTGATAGGTTGTATAAAATGTCTACTTACTGTCATATTTCCCCCATTTTTTAGGTCTCAATTAATCCTTAAGTGTTTGTTTTAATTAAATTTTATATTTTGTAGGTAAATTAAGAATTTAATTGATGTTTGGAGACCATTTGGAGTACTTTTAGAAGAAGTAAGATTGAAATCTCCAAAAGAATTAGAATTCATGGGAGACATCATAAGGTGTGGGCACGCCTTAGACCGTAGTTGGGCTCCAAAGAAGAAAGAATCACTTTTCTCATAAGGCATGAGCACGCGTAAGGTCCAGTTGGGGATTCTCATAAGTGGGCTCAAATCTCTACACCAAGAATCAAATTTTATTTCTTCCTTATTTTAAGAGTCTTATATCTTTTAAATTTATATTATATTTGTATTTTAAAATTAGTATATGATTTTTGTATTCTAGATAAGTTTCTAAGTTGGTTTTTTAATTTCTTTAGTAACTACCACTGCTAGAATTTTATCTAGATTAGGATAGTTAATTTAAGGAGGTCGGACGGAGAAAACATTCATAACTTCTCACATTCGGATTATCTAAGTTTGAATTATCTTTTCTAAGTTCTTTTCTTATCCAATCTTTACACACATATTATTCAAGTAAAAGTTCATATATACCCAAGTTCTTCTTCCCAGATTTTTACGCATAAATATGGACCAAAGCATGGCAAACTCTCTCATGGGTTGCTAAATCTGTAATCTAGCCATTGATTAATGACGATTTCGTTTGACACAATGTGAGATCTAATTAGTTTTCACCTTCTTTCACTCGATACTATTCATATGTCTTTGTGTTTATTTATATTATTTGACAAGTTGTTTAATATAACCACTTATGCAATTCGTGAAAATGATATGTGCCAATTAGAATGTTAAATCTGTAATTGTTTAATTGTTCTAATGTCAGTGGCATAGTAATGTGATTGATTGTCATAGGAGATATATGATCTAAGTCTAAATGAACCTATAATGTCAATTGGGTTTTTCTAGGTTTTAATGTTGTTGGTGAATTAAATTCTATGGTCGTACCTAGAATTGTTTGCTAGTTTGAGAAGTAATTAGAGATCGTATTATAATTATAAAAAAAAAGTAAGGAAAGACTGGTTGTTAGGTCGTACCAATAACTATAACAAATTTAGTGTTAGAGTGAAAGAGTCATATTTGCATCGATGATCAATTGTATAAGAATCACATCTGAAGTCGTCACTGGCTAGATATTTTTATTCATCGAATCACTCGTTTTAAGTTACTTATAGTTTATTTTAATTAGTTTAACTACCAACTCAAACCCTCCCCCACCCCCAATCTTTAATTTAATTGTTGTAATTTATTTTTGTGAAAATGATAGATATATTACCAATCTCAGTGGAATCGCCCTACTCACCACTCTCGCAATTAATCATTATTTTAGCATATTTAATTTTTTTTTCTTTTTTACAGCAACAAAAAAAAATTCTTTTTTTTTTTTTTTTGGATATTTTAAAAGAAAAAACAACTATATCCAAAATTGCTTGCACACTTTACAACAAATCAAAGGGAGCTTCATTTGAGAAAATAATATCAAATGATTCTTCAATTCAAAGTTCAAAAAATGTATTGAAAGAAGGGTATTAGTGGTTCACAATGTGGTTAGAGTTCAAAGTAAAAGACTTAAGGCTCAAAGTTGGTTAACTAGAAGTTAATGAATCGGGGTAGGTTTGTAAAGAAAAAGTAAGTGTGACAAAAGAGGTTCAACCTAAAATTCTTATGTGATTCTACATTTAATTCATCAAAGGTGGTTAACTCTGACATGCATAACAAAACAAGTTCTAGAAAAATCAATTATGTGTGACAATCACACAACAAGAAATTAGATTTTATATAGATTAATGCTCTTAGGCTCAAAAGCTCACAAAAACTTAATGCTCAATGTGTGAAGATCCCAAATATTTTTCCTCCAATTAATTATCAATGATAACTTACTATTGATAGCAATTTTGGGTAGAGATCGCTTAAGTGTTCCTAGTGGGTAGGAGTTATAAAGGCTAATAACTGAATGTAATAAATGTGATATTGAATGAGCTCTCAAGTGGAGTCTTTTGCATTTAATGTGATGTGTTTACAAATGAACATAAATGCTCTATTTATAGATTACAAGTTTGGGTTTTCCACTGGGCATGACCTCCCCTTGGGTCCCGCCAAATTCTAGTTGTGCAGTCATGATTGGCTATGACCATCTCTACCGGCCAATGGGTGTCTGCCATGTGTCCCTGCTGACTTCTATTGACAAGACTTGTCCCTCTGGCCCTATTCTGACCCAGTAACATCCACACATTCGATGTGACAATACTGGCCTAGTGGCTATTCCAGCCACGACGGCCACGCGAGTAGTCAGGTAGTTGTGTAGTTGGGTAGTGATATGTAGGGCCCAGCTTCTGGTTTTTATCTACAAGGCTGTTGCGGGTAGCGGGTAGAAGTAGGCACAAGGATCTCTCTGACGTGCCCACTACCCGACATCATCCGGGTTCGCCTGAATATACCTCCCCTCCTACGATATCGGGGCCACGCTGCCTTCCTGCTCTAGGTCATCGATGGGTTAGCCGCTGCTCGCCGGCCCATGTGGGGCCGGGTATTACCGAGTATAACACTTACATAGCACAACAAATGAGGATTCAAATACTTTTTAGTTCATGCACAAAGATTTAATTTTTTCCATGGACAAGCATACAAAAATTTAAATTTCCAAAGAGAGAGACAATTAATTTAGAATTCAGCAGCTAAAGCACAATTTATGAGATAAAAGTATCCATGAAGACAACAAAAAATCCCATACCAAGAAGTAGACCAATACAAACAACAAAAACAAAGAAAAACATATGAAATAATGCTCCCCTACACTTAAACAATGCATTGTCCTCAATGCACAAAATAAATGCTCAAATCAAATGTAAGAACATAGGAAATAAAGAACTTCCCTGAAAATGTTGAGCATCCGAAAGTTGCATCATTTACTAAGGTGGTGGAAAAGGTTGCTTGAACCCAACATGATCATGAAAAGCCTACATATTCTTCTCCGATCTTGTCATGTTCTCACGAATGTCCAGAATATCCTCCCTCATTTTCTTCACCATCTCACTCATTATCAGCATGTTCTCATCCATTTGTTTCACTTGTGCACACATGGTTGCCATATTCTCTCCCATTTTTGCTACTAATTGGTAAAAATTGTATGTAATGGATGTAGATGATCCATTCTTGTCAACACCATCATCACTGGAATGGTGACCTCAAACATGTTTTACAGGAGTGCCCGGAGGATAAAAAGAGTAGACACCATCACTTTTTCTAATCAAGAATATCTGCTATAAATAATTTAAATCCAGAGGTGGCATCTCACAAGCAATATGCAAATTATTATTGTTAGGATCAACTAAATCAAGATGTACAATAAGATGTATAATCAAAGAACCCAAAATCAGATGATGGTTATTCTTTGACACTTGAGAAAACTAAGTAGCAAGCCAATAACCGAGATTTACTCGCTTCTTTTGTTTCATGCACCACAAGAAAAAACAATTTAGTTTTCGACAGCACAATAGGATAATATTTCCTACCATAGAATGAATATGTTAGAAATCGATGAATATATTTCAAAGAATTATCACTCAAGTGGATATCCTTAGACTTGCTAGGATCATAAAATCGCTTCAAGGTCCACTATTGATACACAGTAATACCACCAAAGTTGTTAGGATACCCATAATATAAATTCAAATACTCATCTGATTTAGCAAATTCTTCAGTGAAAAATTTGAATGCAATGTTAAATTCAGTTATCGAAAGCTTAAATTCTTTTCCCATTAATCTAAACTTAACAACCTTGGCATGCCTATTTTCCTCTACCTCTTCCGACCTAAATTTAAAAGTAACATAAAATTCCCTTACAAGTTCAACATAGGCCGGAAGTGGAAAAGAAAAATAAGTTTTCCATCTTATATTCTCAATCAATTCAAACACCCCATGCTCAATACCTAAAGTTTATATAGTATGCATGTGAATACACTTACAAGAAATAATACTTTTCTGGCAAATTAATTTTTATATATCCTTGTCCTTCTTTTTATTGAAGCTAATGTGGTCATTATAATCCGACTCTACAATTGGTAAAGTAGAAAGGCGCATACATGTCCTTGCCCTTTTGCATGTCGGAAGTGGGTGAGAATAAAAAAGATGACGACGATGGAGGAGAGGAGTGGAATACTTACCTTAGAGCAGGGGATTTTCCTTTAGAAGAATCTATCTTGGTTCGCCCCATTCTTGCTTGTAGAAGGAAAAATAGTGGCAGTTGTTGATGCAGTAAATTGGGGAAATTCCCAAATTTAATTGGAAAACAAGGAGGGACAAATGGTTAAGAGATTGCAGAAGATCAGCACCCCTCTTGAGTGTTGGTGGCAGAAATGTGATGATTGTATGTGAAATCTGATGAAATATGAACGTGTGAGTGAAAATTAGGTACCGGTAGAATATGATTCTGATAATAGGTTATGAGAAACAACTCACTAGAAGTAATTTTCATGGTTAATTTTTGGGAATACGATGAAGAAATAGCAGGAGAAGTGGGTAGTGATGGCCAGGGTAGTAAACTATTATGGTGAAAAGTGAAGAATCATCGGTGGTATATGGCTGTGAAACTAACAGGATTGCAGTGGAATGATATGGGGTGTAGAGAAATTGGGTGGTGAATTTTGGTGGCTTGTGATGATGGTGATCAAAGTGAGATTCACGACGTTGAAGAAAATTAGAAATTACCGCGCCTGCAGAGAAGAAGAGACAGTGAAAATTTGGGGATTTACAATTACAAGGTAAATAAATATATAATAGTAATAATAATAGTAATAATAAGAGAAATAGAAAGAAGAAAAGAGAATTTACGCAAGTTTTAGAGGAGTTTCAAGGGATTGAAAAGTACTGGAATTTAATAGAATTAAAAGATAAGTATTAAAAATATAATCTTTCCTTATCCAAATCTCTTCAAAGTTTGAATTAAGAAACATGACTATCTTAAAATGATTAACTTCCCAATTCAAATTCCTACAACTTCGGAAACTACCTCCCCCCCTTTTCAATTTTTTTAAGATTTTCTTTTATTTTTTTCAATTTTTTTGGAGTTTTTGTGTTTTTTTTGTGGTTTTAGAAAAATAAAATAAAAAAACTTAGGATTACTAGCTTAACATAGCAAATGTAAATCAGAGGATAGAAGAAATATTCCAAGAAGGCATGCCCAAGCCTTATATTTTCCACAAATACTACTTCTTTTGGAGATTAATTTCAATTTTTTTCTCTTCTTTCAACTCTTTACCACTCCCCAAGGTGATTGCACTAGCATTTTGTTTGGGTTGACAACCGTCTACGATATGACAATTTTCTTGTGCCTCCAATCTACTCACGCTAGTGGTTGATTGGCTCATCTGATCTCTTCCAACCTCTTGATGCTCGTTCTTGTCTCTTATTGAAATTGTTGAGTGTTAAATGCAAGTGCTTTAACAACTTCTTCAAGAGAATTACCTCAACGTTAGATAGATTTTGTTGTGTAACATGTTGTTTAGGTTGAGGATTTTGATATTGAGGACTTCCCCACCGAAAGTTGGGATGATCTTTCCATCCCGAATTGTAGGAATTCAAAAGAGGGTCATACTTCCTTGGAGGTGGTCCTGGAAATCCTCCTATGGCATTGACTTCTTCGGTATCATCTTGAAGTGTAGGGCACATATGGGTAGTACGTCCAATAGCAACATAAATTCCACAAGCCTTAACTTGTTTCATATTTCCTGCAACTAAATTTTGAACAAGAGAAGACAAATTAGTTATACGATCATCAAGAGACGAAATGGTTACCTTATTCACCCTTTTGTTGGATGAATCTAGTCTTGTTCCAAATTGTTGAGAGTTAGCTACCATAGTAGTAATCAAATCTCTCACCTCATGAGGAGTTTTATTCACCATTGCACCTCCACTTGCAGCATCCATCATTCTCCTCTCCATGTGAAGCAACCCTTCATACAAATATTGCATAAGAAGTTGCTAAAAAATTCTATGTTGAGGACAATTTGCACACATTGTTTTGAACCTCTCCCAATACCCATGAAGTGTTTATGTATCCCTTTGTCAAATACCACAAATTTCCCTTCGAATAGTTGTAGCTTTTGAAGCTGGGAAATACTTGTCAATGAATAATCTCACCATTCATGTCCAAGTAGTGACAGAACCCGGAGGTAAGTAAAATAACCAATCTTTTGCTCTATCCTCCAACGAGAATGGGAAAGTATGCGACTTTACTTTCTCTTAGGATACTCCATGTGGCTCTAGGCTCGAACAAACAACATGAACTCTTTCAAATGCTTATGTGGATCTTCATTCTCAAGACCATGAAACCTTGGCAACAAATGAATCAGCCCGGACTTCAACTAAAAAAATTTCTCCATTTCTGGATATTGAATATAGAGTAATAGTTGTTGGTCAAGATCCGGTGCAGCCAATTCCCTCAAGGTCTTATCTTCTTTAGCCATTTTAGTTCCTTCCTCAGTATCACTTTCACTTGACGAACTTGTTGAGTCAATAGTCAAACCTTCTCCAGCTGAGGTAAATGCTTGATTTTGCAACTTTGTTTCCTTCCTCAATTTACGAACTATATTTTCAATTTCAGGATCAAACAAAAGTTCACCTATATGAAAATATTGAGGCATCAATATTCAATAAAATACAAATATAAAAAGATAAAAAAATTTAAACCTATTGACACCAATCCCCGGCGATAACACCAAAAATTTGATGGGTATCGAATCTAAAAAATATTAAAACCTGCTAAAATAATGATTAATTGTGATAGTAGTGAGCAGGGTCAATTCCGTAGAGATTGATAATATATTTATCTTTTTCACAAAAAATAGATTACAAGTTGATAATTAAACTAATTAAAATAAACCACAAGTAACTTAAAATAAATGATTAAATGAATAAAAATATCTAGCCAATGATGACTTCGGAGATGGTTCTCACACAATTGATCATCGATACAAATTTGCTCCCTTGAGACCTGTTTGATGAAAACTTGATGGAAGTTCTCACATAGCTTGGCTGCGTGTTCTTGATATTTGACCATTTGCTCACCATGGGCATCGTACTCTCATTTCATTTGGTTGATAACCAAAAGTGAATCCATGAAAATATGTAGACATCGGATGCTAACTGCTATTGCCAGGTCCAGCCACCTATTAAAGCCTCATATTCGGCTTCGTTGTTGGTGGTTAGGAAGGAAAATCTAACAGTATTGGTGAAGCATTGCCCATTTGGTCCCATCAAGATGATACCGATGCCAGCACATGAGCTTATTGACGATCCATCTACATGGAGTTTCCATGGAGGATAGTTTATCCTCGTAGGATTTGGTGGATATGTGAGTTTAACGATGAAATTGTCCAAAGCTTGGCCATTGATGGCAGTCTGAGGCGCGTACAAGACCCCGTATTGTGAGACTTCAATAGACCACTTGATGAGGTGCCCACTAGTGTCAGGTCAGTGGAGGACTTGCTGAAGTGGTAGAGTAGTGAGTACCTCGACTTGGTGGTAAACAAAATATGGTCTTAACTTCCTCACTCTCATTACCAGCGCATAAGCGATTTTTTCCAGCGGGGAGTATCTGAGCTTGGTGTCGTGCAAGACCTGGCTTACATAGTATATTGGCAGGTGCTCTTGTCCCTTGACTCAAACTAATACGATGTTGAGTGCATTGTCCGAGGCGGCGAGGTAGAGGAAGAGCTTCTCGCCTGGGATTGGTTTTGCTAAAAGCATGGGGTTTTCTAGGTATTTCCTCAACTTCTGGAATACAGCCTGACTCTCTTTGTTCCAGGCATTTTTTTTGTTTCGAATGGTGGCAAAAAAAAGGCTTGCTCTTATCCCCCAACCTGGAGATGAACATGTTTATAGAGGTCAAAAATTCCGTCATCCTTTGGACTTGTTTAACACTCCTTGGCTCTTGTATCGAGGATAACTTCGATTTTCACTGGGTTGGTTTCGATACCTCTTTAGCTGACAATGTGGTTAAGGAATTTACCCGATCCGACATCAAAGTTGCACTTCTTTGGGTTTAGTTTGATATTAAAAACCCCTAGGATGGCGAATGCTTCAATGAGGTCCCTTAAGCGGTCTTCCTTGTTGACGTTCTTGACGAAGATGTCGTTGATATATACTTCCATTGTTTTGCTGATTTAGTCAGCGAACATGGTGTTTACCAGTCTTTGGTATGTTGCCCTGACGTTCTTGAGGCTGAAAGAAATCCTTAGCCAGGAAAACATATTTTTCTCGGTATGGAATGCCTGACGTCCTCTTCTGCCATTGTGATTTTGGTAATAGCCGACGAATGCATTCATGAACAACTCATTTTGTGGCCGACCGTGTTGTCCACCAAATGGTTGATGTGCGGCATTGGAAAGTGATCCTTTGGGAATGCTGCATTTAGATTCGTGAAATCGATTTATAATCTCCATGAGTTATTTGTCTTTTTTACGAGCACAGCATTGGAGACCCATTGTGGTTCGTCCTTATCTTATTTGATTAGTCTGTTGTCGAGTAGTTTTTTTTACTTTAACGGCTAGGGCTTCATACTTTTTGGGACCAAATTTCTCCATTTCTGGGAGACCGACATTTTCTTTGGGTCAATTTTTAGGTTGTGACATGCGTGTTTTTTATCAATGTCGATCATGTCTTGGTGGGACCAGGCGAAGATTGATGTTGTTTATGATGAAATCAATGATCTTTACCCCCTCATTTCTGGTGGAATTTGTGAGCCTATGGTCACTTCCAACTCGGGTCGAGTTGGGTCCATCGGAATTATGTTTTAAACCTCTTAGGTCTCTTACTTTGCCTCGAGGGTTAAGGTCGGCATAGGTAGGTTCAAAACCTATTCTCGACTTGATGTCGTCTGCGCCTACCTCAACAAAGTCGACTTCCATCAAACTTATTTCTTATGTCGTGACCTCGGCTTTGGGTCCACTCCCCTCACTGAGGTCAGGGTCTTTTGTTATCGAAAAGACATGAGTGTTGTACAAATTAAATGCAGAATTTAAATTTGAGCACGAGTAGTCATTTTTGTTCTCTTTTTACTGTGCCAACTAGGCCCTCCGTAGTAGGCAACTTGATACAGTAAAAGTAAGACGAGACAACTGCCTCAAAAGTTTCTATGAAAAGGCGTCCTAGAAAGTAGTTATAGATGTTCGGCTGATCAACTATTACAAAATCTAGCTATCTAGTGATCTTGACCTCCTCTTTGTAGTGGCAGACGAGCTCCACTGATAACTTGATCTTCTCGTATGCTTGGACTGTCGTGTCCCCAAAACCCTTCAGGATGGTGTCCTAAGGCTTAATGTAGTTGGCGAAGCTCCTCATTTGATCAAGGGCCAATTTGAAGATGATGTTGTAAATACAACCATTGTCCACCAAGATATGGTCCACGGTGATGCCGAGGACCATGGTAGATTGTTGGGGAAATCATTTTGTCCGGATTTATTCAGGATGAAATTTAAATACGAATTTAAATATAATTAATACTAGCATGAATTAATCCTAATTAATTTAAATAATAATTTACCAACATGTAATTTCATTCATATAAATTAAATTCACGTAAAAGTCCTATAACGGAATATCTAGGAATTTACACAATTACATACCTCTTAGAGAGATGACCTTTGAATAGAACGAGACAAGCTAATTAATCCTATCAATCGAAAGACCTTCTCAAGTATTCCCCTTTAGCCTTGCTCGTTCATCGGTAGAAAGTGCTTAATGAACAAATTATTAAAGTAAAAATATTGTTGCCAAGAATACTTATCTTCATTCCATAATAAAATTCAAAGAAAATTTTTCTCCCCTAAATTTTATTATTTTCGAAAATTTCATGGAAAATTAGGCAACAATATTTTTCTTTTATTTTAATAACCTTACTATTATTGGGTTATTATTGGGCTACTTGAGGGACCTTTATGAGAATTAAGATTAGACTTCCAATGGGCTTCTGAATTTTCAATATTGAACCACAATATGATTCAGCCCATTAATATTGATTAATACCACTATTATATTAATGTTGCACTATCCATCTTAATCCATATTTTGATAATATGGGCTCCCGATTATTATTTCCCGTGTTTAATATTATTTAGTCTATTAATTAATTGAGCTTCTTAATAGCACTAAATTAATTAATATCTTGTGCCTTGGAGTAAAGACAACTCAACATTATTATCCATACCTGAAAACTAATTTTCACTTGCAAGATTTGGTATGGTAAAACTTATGAGCCCACAAAGGGGACAAATCATACAAGATGTACTTGCACATGTTTCTCTGTATTAAATCTTAGCAATTGTCGTATAATCAATAGTATTGCCCAAAACACAAGGTATCGAAGTCACAGTGATTCTCAGCCAATATGAATCAAAGCAATATGTACTAATTACACACAGTCCTATTTAAGTGACAGAGATTAAGAAATGGGAAAATTGCAAATCCCTCTACAATTTAACCCCTAATTGCAAAAAACCCTACCATTTTTCCTACATAACAAATATCTTTACTTTAATACAAAACTCTACAATTTGTGTCAGTAATGGGCCCCACCCACCCACCAACTCTCTCTCCTAAATTAAAATTGTCCACCTTCCCCCCAAATCATTCATCTAATCTCACGTCTCCCTTCCTCCCCCCTCTCTCTCATCCTAAACCCCCCACCCCCAATGTATCTCTCTCCTCTTTTCGATGTTGAACCAAGGCGGCCATCTACACGACGATGGTAGATGACACATGACGGTGAAGAATCCCTAGATTTAGGGTTTCACGATGGTGGCAATGGAAAAATCGCTCGAATCATCGCCACCACCGTGAGTTTTAACGTCCAGGCACACCGTCGTTATCTTAGGGCACCAAATCATCGTTGCTACGATAGGGCCGCCCGAAACTGAGAAGAATAGACAACCGCCCCTCCTCCTCCTGTCGTTTCCTCTTTTCGCAAAATTTGGGGAGGGTGAAGATGATATGTATTGGTAAATCGGTGACCCATTGGTTCGATATTAGTAGATCGATGACCAACGGGTTCAGTAGAGGTAAATCAGTGGTGACTTGTGTCGTTCGTTGCAAGGGCTGATGCAGTGGTGGAGGTGATTGGCGAGACATAGACATTCTTACCACCAACACTGCGTTTAGGGCTTCGCCCACATCTGCCGACGTCGATATAAGGCTTGACCACACCCGCCACCTTCAATTTGTATTGGGTATTCACATCAAGATAGAATTTTAATCATATTTTGTGAAGTTTGTGTTGCAAGATATACATAACATGATGATGTAATTTTTTAGAATTTTGTAAGATACGTATCAAGATTTTGGAATGTGGATTTTTTTTATGGAATTTTGTTGATTTTTTGTGGAATTTTGTTGATTTTTTGTGGAATTTTGCTTGATATACATAGAAAGATGGATAATTAATCATTTTAATCCATTTATTATATTGCAATTTTGTGGAATACTTACATTGCTGATTTAAATTTGTCCTTTTTTATGTTTTGATTTAAATCTGTCCTTTTTTGTGTTTTGTTGTTTATTAGGATTGTGAGAGATTGGATTCAAGATGGTGGAGAGTGAGACTGGAAACATTCAATATGGTGGAAGAAATTGAAAATATTCAAGATGGTGGATATTATAGATGTTCATAATACTTTGTTTTGTTATTCAAAATATTTTGTCTTCTATGTAAATTTTTATTTTTGCATATGTGTTCATTTTTTCTTAATATATGTGTTAATCTCATTAAATAATGAAATGATTGTTTTATGCAAAATACTAATTTGCTTCTTATGAAAAATACCAATGTGGCTATGCTAACATCCATATGCAAACTATTTCTTCTTATATGCAAAATTATTTCTTCTTGTTATGCAAAAAATTGATGTTGTTATGTAAAATAAATAGCCCAAAACTGGTCCAAAAATAATTTTGAAACTGAAAAAATAATTAGTCATTATAAAATAAAAAAGGTTGGAACAAAAAATGCTAACTAATAGTTGGGTGAGAGAAATTAAGTTAAAAAATTTCAAAAGTGACCTGACACAAAGTGGTGGTGATATAAAGTGATGGGACCTACTATTGTAGATGTTTGTTATATGGGGAAATCGGTAGTGGTTTTTGCATTTAGGGATTAAAAAGTGTAGGTACATGTGACTGCCCCTTAAAAAAATCAATAACCACGGAGATCTAATTCTTCTTCATTCAGCATGGAAGAATTTATCCTCTCTGTAGGTTCTCTTCAGCACATACAAAACATGCTAGTGCAATCTCTTGATCAACACAGGCCAATCTGAGAACTGCACTCCAACTTTTCACGATGGATTGTTCAATTCCACCTAGGTCGTGAAGTTGTACTTTTATATACAAGGAAACTGTTAATGTGATTTTCTGTGATCTAGTATCACCACATTAACAACAATGTAACACATACTTTATATTGAACAATTTGCAATAAATATATATAACATTCATTCATATTTAAAGCAATAGTGATAAAAGATCTATTCTCATAAATAAACGTTAAATACATAGGTTATACAAAGTAAAAGCATACTTTCACGTATAACCCCAACATAGATATGGCAAGAGCGTCATTTTTTGGGCACTAGACCCATTCCCGTTGGGCATTAGTGAATGTGATCACAGAAGTTTTGGATATGGTTAGTGATTAGACATGAAATTGTGATATTTTGATACTCGTTTAGTTCACATATTGAGTATTTTTTATGAGTATTTAGAGCTATTTGAGTACTATTTTCATAAACTCATCAATTTATCTCTTTGGTGTGCATTATAGGAAAAAAGGTGAAAAATAGAGTCTGTAGGACTTTTAATCAACTCAAACGGACTCCTGAATGAGAAGATATGAAGAAATTACAAAAAGTATTAGTTCAGGTGAAGAAATGTATCACTTGGCATGAAAAGGACGAACCACTCGAGCAGGGCTCGAGCGCATTCGGAACGCTGGAAGACACATAGTGCTCGAGCCAGGGGTCGAGTGCGAGGCCCTCGACCGCACCCAGTTGAGCGGCATTGGATCGCTGGAGGAAAGGGGTGCTCAACCGCGCCTTGATCAAGCGTGAGGCGCTCGACCACGGGCCCAGCTCGAGCGCCTGTATAGAAAAATTACCCAAATCATATAAATAGATTTCCAAGCCCTTATTTTACATACTTAGACTCGATTTTCGAAGGGAAACACGAAGAGAACGTGATTTTGGGAGTTTAGCAAGGATTTTGAGAGGAGAAACACGATTTACAACATACGAGATTCATAGAACGATTATTGCTTTGAACGTTTTAGTTTTCTACTTTTGATTTTGATACTTTGATAGATTGAGATTATAATTCCAGATTTTGAGACACCTTTTGAGATTGATTTTCCAGATTTGATTGCAATTAAATTCATAGTTAGATATATGTTCTTGAGTTTCTTGATTTCTTTGATTATGACTTTGATTTTTATAGTTATTGCTTGTGTATTCGTAATCACCGTGCTAGGCTAAACTCTTGTATGCTTAGGGTAGGATGAACTCGTAGAAGTAGGATGTTGGTATGTGATTAGGATAATTCGTGGTGTGAAGAGTTTTAATCTTCTTAATTATTGAACAATTCTAATAAACCCTAGAATAATCATAGAATTAAGTACGAAAATTGTTAAAAAAAGGACGACTGCATCACTCTTTATCAAAGAATAGGCTTAAGGAGAGGGTTTTTGAAGGGGTTTATAATTAACCGGTTTAGCTAAGGAGGATGGCCGAATCACCCGAGTTAAATAAGAGCCTCAGTAATTAAGCGCAACTCATGTAATTTAATTAGTGGGGTTGTGAAGTAAATTGTTAGAGTTGAGTATTGGGATTATTTCTGAGCTTTTATTCTTACAATTCTCAGTGCTAGACTAAGGAAGTTGATTGCCTAGTTTATAGTACAATTAGGATTTTAATTTGGAACAAAATTATTTTAGTTAACGTGCCAACTCCGTTAGTATATGTAGGGAATCCTATCCAAAATATCATCCATATTATTTGCACTTCAGACCGAAGTTAGCATAGTTTAATTCTTGTTTACTAGATAATATTACTTAGAATTTAATTTTGAATATTAGTCTTAAAATAAAAATCGCATTTATATTAGCTACAACACATAGATTTCCAGGGATTTACTTGCATACAAATCCTCTCACGGGTTCGATATTACTTGGTCTATCTACTTCCCTATATTACAGTGATCCCATACTCTTGTGGAGTAACTGCTAGTAAAAGCTAGTATTTTACGGCCAAGTCAGTTAGTTCCGAGGGGTGATGATGTGAACATTTTCAAAGGCTCTGAGCTCGGCCTTTTGTTTGCGGTTCGATATTATCGAGACCAGAACTAGGCCGCCCATAGCTCATCCTCTCTCCTGTAGGGTGTTTACCCATCCCCTGACCCTAATTGAGGGAATATCCCATTCGTCGTCTTCGACTTGAGCCACAAGCGGTGGCTATTGGGCGGCTTGTGCCCTATTTGGACGGGGTGGCCCATTGTTTTGCTCGGCACGATGAGGCAATGGTTTTTTGACAAAGTTATTAAGTCTGCCTTCTTCAAACAACTTCCAAAGTTGTTGAAGGAGGTCCATGTTGGGAAAATAGGAGTGCCCATAATCTATTCGGGATGAAATTTAAATACGAATTTAAATTCAATTATTACTACCATGAATTAATCCTAATTAATTCAAATAATAATTCCAACAACTAATTTATCATCATGCATGTTGAATTAATTCACATAAAATCTAGGCGGAATAAATAAGAATTTATGTGACTTACGTACCTCTTGTAGAATCGGCCTTTGAATAAACGGGACAATCACGATCACGCTTTACCAACCCAAAAACCTTCTCAAGGATTTCCCTTTCGCCTTACTTGATCACCGGTGGGAGATGCTTTCAAGTAATTTAAATAACTAAGGAAAAAGAAAAATATATATGCTCTTGATATTTCCAACACATGGAATTATGTACTTGGGGATGGAATAATCACCCCCTATTTATAAAGTGAGATGACCGAAAATTGTAGATTATTTGGGCTTGGAGAAAATCTTTTCTTAGACTCTAAGAAATCTTGAATATATCTCATATATTCTTTTCTCCATAATAAAATATTTCACAAAAATCTCACTCACCTTATTAAGGCTTGTAATTCTCGAAAATAATTAGTAGAGAATCCAAGATTTGGATCTTCTTGAATATATGAGATAATCTTGTATTCCAAGAATACTTATCTTCCATAATATCTTTTCAAGAAAATCAACAAAATCTTTTCTCTCCTAATACATACAATTTTTGAAAATTTAAAGAAAAATCAGCATAATATTATCTTTTTATTTTAACCACCTTATCATTATTGGGCTACTTAATGGGCTACTTGAGGGGCCTTTAAGGAGAATTAAGATTGGACCTCCTAATGGACTTCTGAATTTCAATATTGAGCCCCAATAAAATTCAATCCATTAATATTAAGTATTACCACTAATAAATTAATATTGCACTATCCATCTTAATCCATATTACGATAATATGGGCTCCCGATTATTATTTCCCGCGTTTAAGATTATCAAGTCCATTAATTAATTAAGCTTCTGAATAACTCTAAATTAATTAATATATTTCACCTTGGAGTAAAGACAACTCAACATTATTATCCGTACCGAAGAAACTAATTCTTCACTTGCAAGATTTGGTATGATAAAACTTCTGAGCCCACCAAGGAGACTAATCACACGAGTCGTACTCGCACACGTTTCTCCGTATTAAATCTTAGCAACCGTCGTACGATTAATATTACTGCCCAAAGCACAAGGTTCGAAGTCACAATGATTCTCACCCAACATGAATCAAAGCAGTAACCATTAAGCACACACGGTCCTATTTAAGTGACGGAGATTAAGAAATAAACAACCATTGAGGTCTAATTCTACACATTTCAGAACAGAAGAATTTATCCTCGCTGTAGGTCCACTTCAACACATACTAAATGTGCTAGTGCAATCTCTTAGTCAAGACAGACCAATATGAGACTTACACATCGACCTTTCACGGCGGATTGTTCAATTCCACCTAGGTCGTGAAAATGTACGTTTACTTACAAGGAAACTGTTAATGTTATCTTCCGTGATCGGGTATCACCACATTAACTACAATGTAACTAGTACTATTATGAACTGTTTGCAATAAATATTCAACATTCAATCATATCTATAGCATATGCGATAAAAGAATTATTCTCATAAACAAGTGTTTGATACACGAGTTATACAAAGTAAAAGCATACTTTCACGTATAACTCCAACAATCTCCCACTTATACTTAAAGTCTGCTTTTTAGTATACATCATGCATGTCTTAGTGTAGTAGCTCTACGTGATATCTCATGTCAACCTACACTAACCTAATAATTCCTCCCACTTATACTTAAAGCAGATTGACAATAGTCTTGACTCCCATTCCATCCACATGTCTCTCGAATGTACTCTGAGGCAGACCCTTTGTGAATGGATCAGCTAGGTTGTCACCCGACGCTATCTTTGCCACCTCTATATCTCCTCTCTTAACGATTTCTCTTATAAGATGTTATTTTCTTTCTATGTGTTTGCTGGCCTTGTGGGCTCTCGGTTCCTTTGAATTTGCAACTGCTCCGGCATTGTCAAAAAAGACAATTATCTTGTCGGGCAAATTCAGAACAACGTCCAAGTCCACTAAGAAGTTCTTGAGCCAAACTGCCTCTTTTGCTGCTTCACAAGCAACTACATACTTGGCTTCCATGGTCGAATTGGCGATGCATTTCTGCTTAACGCTTCTCCATGAAATGGCTCCTCCTCCCATGCAAAACACACTACCCCGAGGTTGACTTTCTTGAGTCTATGTCTGATTGGAAATCCGAGTCCGTGTATCCCACGGGAACAAGACTATCTGACTGGTAAATCAGCATCCGCTCACGAGTTCTTTTCAGATACCTTAAGATGCACTTTACGGCAGTCCAATGGTCTTTCCCGGGATTACTTTGATATCTTGCCACCATGCCCACGGCAAAGCAGATATCCGGTCTCGTACACAGCATTGCATACATAAGGCTTTCTACGACCGAAGCGTACGAAACACCTTTCATGTCATCTATCTCCGCTTGTGTCTTAGGGCTTATTTCTTTCGATAGATGGATTCCGTACCTAAAAGGTACAAAACCTTTCTTGGAATCTTGCATGCTGAAACGCTTCAAAACAGTGTCAATGTATGAAGCTTGCGATAAGCCCAATATCCTCTTCTTGCGATCGCGAGTGATCTTGATCCCAAGGATGTGACCGGCTTCCCCTAAGTCCTTCATATCAAATTGTTTTGACAGCCATACCTTTACGTCTGACAATACCTTTACATTGTTTCCAATGAGCAGAATATCGTCTACGTATAATACTAATAATACCACCGCAGTTCCATCACGCTTCTTATACACACAACTTTCGAACTCGTTTTGATCAAACCCATAAGACTTAATCACTTGATCAAAACACTGGTTTCAAGTACGCGATGCTTGCTTAAGTCCATAAATGGATCTCTTAAGCTTGCATACGAGGTGCTCTTGGCCTTTTTCAATGAAACCTTTGGGCTGTTGCATATAGATATCTATCCCGTCAAGACTTCCGTTAAGGAAAGCTGTCTTGACATCCATTTGCCAGATCTCGTAATCTAGGTGCGCAACGATCGACAAGAGAATACGGATGGACTTAAGCATAGCTACAGGCAAAAAGGTCTCCTCATAATCGATCCCTTCTTTTTTAGTATACCCTTTGGCTACTAGCCTTGCTTTGAGGGTCTCAACCCTTCCTTCCGGTCCTCTTTTCCTCTTGTACACCCACTTGCACCCAATGGGTTCTACCCCATTGGGTGGTTTGACCAACTCCCACACTTGCTTATGATCCATCGAACCCATCTCGGTTTCCATTGCTGTTTGCCACGACTTCGCGTCTTTGTCTTGGATTGCCTCATCGTATGTCCATGGGTCTGATTCATCATCGGGAATTAAATCCGAAGGTTCTCCTATTCCCATGAATCTCTCGGGTTGCCTAGCAATCCTCCCACTGCGATGGGGTTCTGGTTGTGAAGATGTGACGTGTGGTACATCATCTTGTATACTTGGTATCGAGGTTTGACCTCTCAATTCTTCTAAGGTAATTTCACTTTTAGGCTTCCGATTGTTCATATAGTCTTCCTCCAAGAATTTAAAGTATGTACTAATCACGGTCTTTTGATCCTTGGGACTATAGAACATACACCCTTTCGTTTCCGCAGGGTATCCTATAAACAGCCTTAATTCCGAATGTGGATCCAACTTACCGGCTTCCTTATCTAGCACGTATGCCGGACAACCCCAGATCTGTAAATATCTTAGACTTTGCTTGCGCCCGGTCCATAATTCCATTGGGGTTTTAGGAACCGATTTGGATGGCACCAAGTTTAGAATGTAAGCCGCCGTTTCCAAGGCATTACCCCAAAACAACTTGGGTAAATCCGAATAACTTATCATTGATATGACCATCTCTAAAAGAGTCCGGTTTATTCGTTCCGCCACACCGTTCTATTGAGGGGTTCCCGGTGCGGTTAATTGGGATACGAACCCTTCGTCCAATATGTAGTTCAAGAATTCATCGCTGAGGTATTCGCCTCCACGATCTTATCGTAGAAACTTGATACTCTTTTCCCTATGTTTCTCGGCTTCGGCCTTAAACTCCTTGAACTTATCAAAAGTTTCAGACCTATGCCTCATAAGGTAAATGTACCCATATCTCGAGTAATTGTCAACGAAGGTGACGAAGTACTCATACCCCATTCTCACTTTGATCGTCATTGGACTACACACATCGATATGAACGAGTTCTAACACTTCCGTGGCTCTATTCCCCTTGGCTCCAAATGCCCTCTTGGTCATTTTACCCTCTAAACAGGATTCACAAGTTGGAAACGGCTCGACTTGGAATGATTCCAAGGATCCGTCTTTCACCAATCTCTCTATCCGCTTTAGATTAATATGACCTAGTCTAAGATGCCATAGAAGTGTTTCGTTCATCTCCGAAGAACGCTTTCTTTTATTTCTCGAAATGATCGACGTGTTATTAGATTCATTATTTGAGTGGTGTGCACACTTAATTGTATAGAGATTGTTTACCAACGTTTCATGACAGATAGTATCATTCTTAAAAGAAACAGTAATAACTTTATTAAAAGTAACTGAATATCCATCAAAAAACAACTTGGAAACTGAAATTAAATTCTTCTTAAAGTTCGAAACGTATAAAACATCTCTTAAAATTAAAACTCTATCTTCAAAAGATAGGTGCACGACTCCCACTGCTTCGGCTGCCACTCTCGTAGCATCGCCCAAAGTGACGAGGATCTCATTCTTGCTAAGTTGCCGGGTTAGCTGGAACCCCTGAAGAGTGAAACAAATATGATCAGTTGCCCCGGTATCCACTACCCAAACGTGGGCAGCATACGCCGCAACATAAGTTTCAACGACTAAAGCATGAGACTCACCTTTCTTTACCGCCTTCTTAGGCTTAGAACTGGTCGCCCTCCAATGTCACTTCTCACCACAGTTGAAGCACTTACCCTTAGCAGCTTTCTTTCCACCTCCTTCTCCCTTTGCCTTAGGTTTCGCAACGGTTGGATTTGCTTGGGTCTGGCCTTTTGTCCTCTTTCTCTTCTTCCCTCCCTTGGGACCCGAAGAGGCAGACGAGCCGTTTGCCACCATAGCAACAGTTTGATGATACATTAAATTCTCCGCCGACACCAAAGCTTGCAAGAGCTCAGGCAAACTATTTGCCCGGTCATTCATTTGATAGTTCAACTGAAACTGCTCAAAGCTCTTCGGCAGAGAATGGAGAACGAAATCGACCTTAGTAGGGAGATCAAATTCCGCACCAAGTACTTCCAACCTGTTGAGATAACCCATCATCTCGATAACGTGATCCCTTACAGGCGTACCTTCCACCATCTTCAATGAAAGCATCTTTCGCAGGTGATTTGCCTAGTTGTACGGTTCTGATGTTTAAACATCGCTTCAAGATTGAGCATTATCTCAGAGGCGGTCTCCATGTGTTGGTGTTGGTGTTGCAACACATCTGACATTGAAGCCAGAATAGTACACATAGCCATCTCATCGGAGTCAAACCAACTCTTATGCTCTTTCTTGACCGTCTTGCTCGCATCTTCGGCAAACTCTTGGGCCTTAGGAGTAGTAAGTACCCACTTATGGTGTTGAGCGGTTAGGACAATATCAAGATTACGTTTCCAACCAACATAGTTCTCACCGACAAGTTTGTTATCTTTAAGTATACTAAACAGTGGATTAAAAGGTTGCGACATGATGAACTGAGAATAAAACATACATTCATATCAATATCTAAAAAAATACGAAATTATCACGTAATTCGATCACATCAATTATATTGAAACTTTAAAATAATATAATCATTCATCAACCAACATTAAAGCGGATTACAAACACATTCAAGTGGATTACAAACTTAAAAGTTACAAATCCTTAATTCAAAATTAATAGTTGGCTCCCACTTTGACCACATAAAAATTGACAGGGATCCGAGGGGAGTAAGTTAATATCAATTTCTTATGCCTAAGTAATAACCATAATTAAATACAAGATTATTATTTCACTTTGAGCAAGTCACTCGTGGTGAGGGTCAATACCGCCACTAGTAATAATCCACAATCATCCTTTCGGAATTTATTCATGTGAAATTCGTCCTTTTGGCCGATCCGAGGGAGAAATGTATTCCAAAAGAACTCCACAAATAAATAAATTATGGAGGCCAAATTAATCCAATTTTAATATCCAGAATAAAATTGCGATTAAATAAACATACTTAGTAATTTTCGAAAGTAAGGTTTTTCTTGGACAATAAAATTCATGCAAACACATATTAACAAATAATAATAAGTGCACGAAATAAAACATCCATCAAAACAAAATTAAACACATTGGAGCACTCAAATCCAATTGTCACGGTTTAATTTCTTCACGTCTTGATGCGAAAAATCATCCTTGTTGCTTTCCATCATTCGTCTCGACACGCTCCCACTCGAACAACAACACTTCATCAAAAGCAGTATCGTTTAGGGTTCGGGATGACGTTTAAAATCACACAAAAAAATGTAGAACTGAAATTAATTTTAAAAAAAAATTCCATGGATCGAGATACGGCGTGCGCCCGCCCACAGAGTGGGCCCGCGTGCCACCCGGCACGGCTCCGAGCAGCTGGCCGCCGGGCGCCGCCTACGTGCGCGCGCGCCCGCGCCCTGCCGCGCCCCGTCATGCGCCCGGGTCGTGCGCCTCGCGCACCCCACGCACCGGGTTTTGCCATTCGTTCTCGTTTCTCACCCCATGCATGATTTTACATCCAGTCGTCCGGGTACGCCGTCTTTAATTCTTCGTTCTTTGTCTCAATCCAGTTACAATTTATTTTTAAAAAAAAATAAATACTAGATCTAGACTAGTCTATTACAATGATCGAATTAAAATAAAAACAACTAATCTACTCGTGGATTTTCTCACGAGAAAAATGAATTCGAACGAATCGAATTAAAAAACAATTAATTCACACGCATGAAAAATTAACAATATTAAAACCATGACAATTGGATAACTGCAAAAAAGATCTAGCAATTCTACTCTCCAATTTCAATTTAATGTTTAACAATTTAAATTCCAATTTAAAGATCAGAGCCCGAAACCGTGGCTCTGATACCAATTGTTGGGAGAATAGGGGTGCCCGGAATCTATTCGGGATGAAATTTAAATACGAATTTAAATTCAATTATTACTAGCATGAATTAATCCTAATTAATTCAAATAATAATTCCAACAACTAATTTATCATCATGCATGTTGAATTAATTCACATAAAATCTAGGCGGAATAAACAAGAATTTATGTGACTTACGTACCTCTTGTAGAATCGGCCTTTGAATAAATGGGACAATCACGATCACGCTTTATCAACCCAAAAACCTTCTCAAGTATTTCCCTTTCGCCTTACTTGATCACCGGTGGGAGATGCTTTCAAGTAATTTAAATAACTAAGAAAAAAGAAAAATATATATGCTCTTGATTTTTCCAACACATGGAATTATGTACTTGTGGATGAAATAATCACCCCCTATTTATAAAGTGAGATGACCGAAAATTGTAGATTATTTGGGCTTGGAAAAAAAATATTTTCTTAGACTCTAAGAAATCTTGAATATATCTCATATATTCTTTTCTCCACAATAAAATATTCCACAAAAATCTCACTCACCTTATTAAGGCTTGTAATTCTCGAAAATAATTAGTAGAGAATCCAAGATTTGGATCTTCTTGAATATATGAGATAATCTTGTATTCCAAGAATACTTATCTTCCATAATATCTTTCCAAGAAAATCAACAAAGTCTTTTCTCTCCTAATACATACAATTTTCGAAAATTTAAAGAAAAATCAGCATAATATTATCTTTTTATTTTAATCACCTTATCATTATTGGGCTACTTAATGGGCTACTTGAGGGGCCTTTAAGGAGAATTAAGATTGGACCTCCTAATGGACTTCTGAATTTCAATATTGAGCCCCAATATAATTCAATCCATTAATATTAATTATTACCACTAATAAATTAATATTGCATTATCCATCTTAATCCATATTACGATAATATGGGCTCCCGGTTATTATTTTCCGCGTTTAAGATTATCAAGTCCATTAATTAATTAAGCTTCTGAATAGCTCTAAATTAATTAATATATTTCACCTTGGAGTAAAGACAGCTCAACATTATTATCCGTACCGAAGAAACTAATTCTTCACTTGCAAGATTTGGTATGATAAAACTTCTGAGCCCACCAAGGGGACTAATCACACGAGTCGTACTCGCACGTGTGTCTCCGTATTAAATCTTAGCAACCGTCGTATGATTAATATTACTGCCCAAAGCACAAGGTTCGAAGTCACAATGATTCTCACCCAACATGAATCAAAGCAGTAACCATTAAGCACACACGGTCCTATTTAAGTGACGGAGATTAAGAAATAAACAACCACTGAGGTCTAATTCTTCACATTTCAGAACATAAGAATTTATCCTCGCTGTAGGTCCACTTCAATACATACTAAATGTGCTAGTGCAATCTCTTAGTCAAGACAGACCAATCTGAGACTTACACATCGACCTTTCACGACGGATTGTTCAATTCCACCTAGGTCGTGAAAATGTACGTTTAGTTACAAGGAAACTGTTAATGTTATCTTCCGTGATCGGGTATCACCACATTAACTATAATGTAACTAGTACTATTATGAACTGTTTGCAATAAATATTCAACATTCAGTCATATCTAAAGCATATGCGATAAAAGAATTATTTTCATAAACAAGTGTTTGATACACGAGTTATACAAAGTAAAAGCATACTTTCATGTATAACTCCAACAGTCCCAACATTCACTTATATTATGCCCCAGCCTGTCGTGGAAAACACACCACTTGTCTCTGTCCACCCTCCCTTTATGCTGGATGGCCCTCAGTTTTTCCAGCATGTCGGTATGCTAGATGACATTGAAAACAAACGCTGGGGATGACTTGAGCACTAGGAGTAACTGCTCATCCGTCTTATCATCGAGTTTTTTAAATGATCCCGAGGCCTTGTTTCCTACTTTTCGGAAGTTAGTTTGGCTTCTCTTGGCTTGGGTGGGAGCTTTTGGCTTTGCATTCTCCTTTGCCTCTTACTTTGGCATTTCATCCTTTATGCCAGTAGTTTCTGGCGGCAGATCATTTCTCCTGACCCACCATGAAACTCGATGTAAGTGATAAAGAGTCATTTGGAACAGTGGTGGAACATAGGGGACACAACGGTGAAATCGTTGAGGGTAGAATATGGTGCGGGCTCATCACTGACTGGTTCGTCAGTAAGGATTCACCATCTCCTTGCTTGATGTTCATCAGTCTATATCGGCCCTCAGGTCTGGAGATTTTTACTGCGAAGTAAGTGATGATTTTTTTGCTGAGGTCGGTGAAGTTTAGATTGGAGCGGGAGGGCAGGTTGATATACCACTTGTTGGGAAAATAGTGGTGCCCGAAATCTATTCGGGATGAACTTTAAATACGAATTTAAATACAATTATTACTAGCATGAATTAATCCTAATTAATTCAAATAATAATTCCAACAACTAATTATCATCATGCATGTTGAATTAATTTCACATATTTAATTAAGCGGAATAAACAATTAAATATGCGATTAACGTACCTCTTGTAGAATTGGCCTTTGAATATACGGGACAATTAAAATCTCGCTTTATCAACCCAAAGCCTTCTCAAGTATTTCCCTTTTCACCTCACTTGATCGCCGGTGGGAGACGCTTTCAAGTAATTTAATAACTTAGGAAAAAGAAAAATATATATGCTTCTTGATTTTTCCAACACATGAAATTATGTACTTGGGGATGAAATAATCATCCCCTATTTATAGAGGGTAGTGACCGATTTTTCTTGTGGATATGGGCTTGGAAAAAATCTTTTCTTAGACTCTAAGAAATCTTGAATATATCCCATATATTCTTTTCTCCATAATAAAATATTCCACAAAAATCTCACACTCCAAAATAATTAGTAATTTTCGAAAAACTCATAGATGAAATCCACGATTTGGATCTTCTTGAATATATGAGATATTCTTGTATTCCTAGAATACATATCTTCCATAATATCTTTCCAAGAAAATCAACAAAATCTTATTTCTCCTAATCATCAAATTTTCGAAATTAATAAAGAAAAATCAGCATATTTATTTTCTTTTTATTTTAATCACCTTATCATTATTGGGCTACTTAATGGGCTACTTGAGGGGCCTTAAGGAGAATTAAGATTGGACCTCCTAATGGACTTCTGAATTTCAATATTGAGCCCCAATATAATTCAGCCCATTAATATTAATTATTACCACTAATAAATTAATATTGCACTATCCATCTTAATCCATATTACGATAATATGGGCTCCCGGTTATTATTTCCCGCGTTTAAGATTATCAAGTCCATTAATTAATTAAACTTCTGAATAGCTCTAAATTAATTAACATCTTTCAACTTAGAGTAAAGACAGCTCAACATTATTATTCGTACCGAAGAAACTAATTCTTCACTTGCAAGATTTGGTACAATAAAACTTCTGAGCCCACCAAGGGGACTAATCACACGAGCCGTACTCGCACGCGTTTCTCCGTATTAAATCTTAGCAACCGTCGTATGATTAATATCACTGCCCAAGACACAAAGTTCGAAGTCACAATGATTCTCACCCAACATGAATCAAAGCAGTAACTACTAAGCACACACGGTCCTATTTAAGTGACGGAGATTAAGAAATCAACAACCACTGAGGTCTAATTCTTCACCTTTCAGAATAGAAGAATTTCTCCTCGCTGTAGGACCTCTTCAACACATACTAAATGTGCTAGTGCAATCTCTTGGTCAAGACAGACCAATCTGAGCCTTACACATCAACCTTTCACGGTGGATTGTTCAATTCCACCTGGGCCGTGAAAATGTACGTTTAGTTACAAGTAAACTGTTAATGTCGTCTTCCGTGATCGGGTATCACCACATTAACTACAATGTAACACGTACTATATATTGAACGGTTTGCAATAGAAATTCAACATTCAATCATAACTAAAGCAAATGCGATAAAAGAATTATTCTCATAAAACGAGTGTTTGATACACGAGTTATACAAAGTAAAAGCATACTTTCACGTATAACTCCAACAATCTCCCACTTATACTTAAAGTTTGCTTTTAGTATACATCACGCATGTCTTAGTGTAGTAGCTCTACGTGACATCTCATGTCAACCTACACTAACCTAATAATTCTTCCCACTTATACTTAAAGCAGATTGGCAATAGTCTTGACTCCCATTCCATCCACATGTCTCTCGAATGTATTCAGAGGCAGACCCTTTGTGAATGGATATACTAGGTTGTCCTCCGACATTTATCTTTGCCACCTCTTTTTCTCCTCTCTTAACGATTTCTCGTGTAAGATGGTGTTTTCTTTCAATATGTTTGCTGGCCTTGTGGGCTCTCGGTTCCCTTGAATTTGCAACTGCTCCGACACAATGATTGTGATGGGCAAATTAAGAACAACGTCCAAGTCCACTAAGAAGTACTTGAGCCAAACCGCTTCTTTCGCTGCTTCACAAGCAGCTACTTATTCGGTTTCCATGGTCGAAACTGCGATGCATTTCTGCAAACCGCTTCTCCATGTCATGGCTCCTTCTCCCATGCAAAACACACTACCCGAGGTTGACTTTCTTGAGTCTATGTCTGATTGGAAATCCGAGTCCGTGTATCCTACGAGAACTAGACTATCCGACTGGTAAATCAGCATCCGCTCCCGAGTTCTTTTCAGATACCTCAAGATGCACTTTACGGCAGTCCAATGGTCTTTCCCGGGATTACTTTGATATCTTGCCACCATGCCCACGGCAAAGCAGATATCCGGTCTCGTACACAGCATTGCATACATAAGGCTTCCTACGGCCGAAGCGTACGGAACACCTTTCATGTCATCTATCGCCGCTTGCGTCTTAGGGCTCATTTCTTTCGATAGATGGATTCCGTGCCTAAAAGGTATAAAACCTTTCTTGGAATCTTGCATGCTGAATCGCTTCAAAACAATGTCAATGTATGAAGCTTGCGATAAGCCCAACATCCTTTTCTTGCGATCGCGAGTGATTTTGATCCCAAGGATGTGACCGGCTTCCCCTAAGTCCTTCATATCAAATTGTTTTGACAGCCATACCTTTACGTCTGACAATACCTTTACATTGTTTCCAATGAGCAGAATATCGTCTACGTATAATACTAAGAATACCACCGCAGTTCCGTCACGCTTCTTATACACACAACTTTCGAACTAGTTTTGATCAAACCCATAAGACTTAATCACTTGATCAAAACACTGGTTCCAAGTACGCGATGCTTGCTTAAGTTCGTCAATGGATCTCTTGAGCTTGCATACGAGATTCTCTTGGCCTTTTCCAATGAAACCTTTGGGCAGTTGCATATAGATCCCATCAAGACTTTCGTTAAGGAAAGCTGTCTTGACATCCATTTGCCAGATCTCGTAATCTAAGTGCGCAGCGATCGACAAGAGAATACGGATGGACTTAAGCATAGCTACAGGCCACAGGCCACAAGCATTGCTTTGAAGGTTTCAACCCTTCCGTCCGGTCCTCTTTTCCTCTTGTAAACCCACTTGCATCCAATGGGTTCTACCCCACTAGGTGGCTCGACCAACTCCCACACTTGATTATGATCCATCGAACCCATCTCGGCTTCCATTGCCATTTGCCATGACTCCGCGCCTTTGTCTTGGATTGCCTCGTCGTACGTCCATGGGTCTGATTCATCACCGGGAACCAAATCCGAAGATTCTCCTATCCCCATGAATCTCTCGGGTTGTCTAGGAACCCTCCCACTACGACGGGGTTCCGGTTGTGAAGATGTGACGTGTGGTACATCACCTTGTATACTTGGTATCGAGGTTTGACCTCTCAATTCTTCTAAGGTAATTTCACTTTTAGGTTTCCGATTGTTCATATAGTCTTCCTCCAAGAATTTAAAGTGTGTACTAATCACGGTCTTTTGATCCTTGGGACTATAGAACATACACCCTTTCGTTCCGGCCGGGTATCCTATAAACAGCCTTAATTCCGAACGTGGATCCAACTTACCGGCTTCCTTGTCTAGCACGTATGCCGGACAACCCCAAATCCGCAAATGTCTTAGACTGGGCTTGCGCCCGGTCCACAATTCCATTGGGGTTTTAGGAACCGATTTGGATGGCACCAAGTTTAGAATATAAGCCGCCGTTTCCAAGACATTACCCCAAAACGACTTGGGTAAATCCGAATAACTCATCATGGATCTGACCATCTCTAAAAGAGTCCGGTTCCTTCGTTCCGCCACACCGTTCTATTGAGGGGTTCCCGGTGCGGTCAACTGGGATACGATCCCTTCGTCCGATAGGTAGTTCAAGAATTCATCGCTGAGGTATTCGCCTCCACGATCTGATCGTAGAAACTTGATACTCTTTTCCCTATGTTTCTCGGCTTCGGCCTTAAACTCTTTAAACTTTTCAAAAGTTTCAGACTTATGCCGCATAAGGTAAATGTACCCATATCTTGAGTAATCGTCAATGAAGGTAACAAAATACTCATACCCCATTCTCGCTTTGATCGTCATTGGACCACACACATCGGTATGAACGAGTTCTAACACTTCCATGGCTCTATTCCCCTTGGCTCCAAATGCCCTCTTGGTCATTTTACCATCTAAACAGGATTCACAATTTGGAAACGGCTCAACTTGGAGCGATTCCAAGGATCCGTCTTTCACCAATCTCTCTATCCACTTTAGATTAAAATGACCTAGTCTAAGATGCCATAAAAGTGTTTCGTCCATCTCCGAAGAACGCTTTCTTTTATTGCTCGAAATGATCGACGTGTTATTAGATTCATTATTTGAGTGGTGTGCACACTTAATCGTATAGAGATTGTTTACCAACGTTCCATGACAGATAACATCATTCTTAAAAGAAAACAGTAACAACTTTATTAAAAGTAACTGAATATCCATCAAAACAACTTAGAAACCGAAATTAAATTCTTCCTAAAGTTTGGAACGTATAAAACATCTCTTAAAAATTAAAACTCTATCTTCAAAAGATAGGTGCACGACTCCCACTGCTTCGACTGCTACTCTCGTAGCATCCCCCAAAGTGATTGTGATCTCATTCTTGCTAAGTCGCCGGGTTAGCTGGAACCCCTGAAGAGTGAAACAAATATGATCAGTTGCCCCGGTATCCACTACCCAAACATGGGCAGCATACGCCGCAACAAATGTTTCAACGACTAAAGCATGAGACTTACCTTTCTTTCCACCCTTCTTAGGCTTAGAACAGGTCGCCCTCCAATGTCCCTTCTCACCACAATTAAAGCACTTACCCTTAGCAGCTTTCTTTCCACCTCCTTCTCCCTTTGCCTTGGGTTTCGCAACGGTTGGATTTGCTTGGGTCTGGCCCTTCGTCCTCTTCCTCTTCTTCCCTCCCTTGGGATCTGAAGAGGAAGACGGACCGTTTGCCACCATAGCAACGGTTTGGTGATCCATTAGAGTCTCCGCCGATACCAAAGCTTGCAAGAGCTCGGGCAAACTATTTGCCCGGTCATTCATTTGATAGTTCAATTGAAACTGCTCAAAGCTCTTCGGCAGAGAATGGAGAACGAAATCGACCTTAGTAGGGAGGTCAAATTCCGCACCAAGTACTTCCAACTCTTTGAGATAACCCATCATCTCGATTACGTGATCCCTTACGGGCGTACCTTCCACCATTTTCAACGAAAGCATCTTTCGCATGGTGATTTGCCTAGCCGTACGGTTCTGATGTTGAAACATCGCTTCAAGATTTTGCATTATCTCAGAGGCGGTCTCCATGTGTTGGTGTTGGTGTTGCAACACATCTGACATTGAAGCCAGAATAGTACACCTAGCCATCTCATCGGAGTCTAACCAACTCTTATGCTCTTTCTTGTCCGCTTTCGTGGCATCTTCGGCAAGCTCTTGGGGCTTAGGAGTGGTAAGTACCCACTTGTGGTGTTGAGCGGTTAGGACAATATTAAGGTTACGTTTCCAATCAACATAGTTCTCACCAACAAGTTTGTTATCTTTAAGTATACTAAACAGTGGATTAAAAGGTTGCGACATGATGAACTGAGAATAAAACATACATTCATATCAATACCTAGAAAAATACGAAATTATCACATAAATTTGATCACATCAATTATATTGAAACCTTAAAACAATATAATCATGCATCAGCCAACATCTCGAAACAATTTAAATGCGCCACGAGGGGTGGTCTATACATTTAAACACATTCAAGCGGATTACAAACTTAAAAGTTACAAATCCTTAATTCAAAATTAATAGTTGGCTCCCACTTTGACCACATAGAAACTGACAGGGACTCCGAGGGGAGTAAGTTAATATCAATTTCCTATGCCTAAGTAATAACCATAATTAAATGCAGGATTATTATTTCGCTTTGAGCAAGCCACTCGTGGTGAGGGTCAATACCGCCACTAGTAATAATCCACAATCATCCTTTCGAAAATTATTCATGTGAAATCCGTTCTTTTGGCCGATCCGAGGGGGAAATGTATTCCAAAAGAACTTCACAAATAAATAAATTATGGAGGTCAAAATAATCCAATTTTAATATCCGGAATAAAATTGCGATCATAAAAACATACTTAGTAATTTTCGAAAGTAAGGTTTTTCTTGGACAATTAAATTCATGCAAACACATATTAACAAATAATAATAAGTGCACGAAATAAAACATCCATCAAAACAAAATTAAACACATTGGAGCACTCAAATCCAATTGTCACGGTTTAATTTCTTCACGTCTTGATGCGAAAAATCATCCTTGTTGCTTTCCGACGTTTGTCTCGACGTGCTCCCACTCGAACAACAACACTTCATCAAAAACAGCATCGTTTGGGGTTCGGGACGACGTTTAAAATCACACGGAAAAAAAACACGAACCGAAAAAATTCCACGGCCTGAGATACAGCGCGCGTCGGCCCACGAAGTGGGCCCGCGCGCTTCCCGGCCCGAGAAGCGCTGGAAAAGCGCCCGAGGCGCGCCCGAGGCGCTGCATAGAAGCGCGCCGAGGCGCTGCCTGGGGCGCCCCGAGGCGCTGCCGACCCCAACTGAGGCGCGCGCGCGCCGTGCGCGCGGCGCCGTGCGTCCGTTGCGCACGGTGTGCGCCGTGCACCCCCGTGCGCCGTTTTTTCGCCGTTCGTCCTCGTTTTCTTCACCCCTTGCATGATTTTACCTCCATACACGCGCCACGCATGTATGCGTCGTCCGGGTACGCCGTTTTTAATTCTTCGTTCTTCGTCACGATCCGGTTACAATTTATTTTTACAAAAAAAATAAATACTAGATCTAGACTAGTCTATTACAATGATCGAATCAAAATAAAAACAACTAATCTACTCGTGGATTTTCTCACGAGTAAAACGAATTCGAACGAATCGAATTAAAAACAATTAATTTACACGCATGAAATTAACAACATTAAAAATCATGACAATTTGATACCTGCAAAAAAGATCTAACAATTCTACTATCCAATTTCAAATTTAATGTTCAACAATTTAAATTCCAATTTAAAATTCAGAGCCCGAAACCGTGGCTCTGATACCAGTTGTTGGGAAAATAGTGGTGCCCGAAATCTATTCGGGATGAACTTTAAATACGAATTTAAATACAATTATTACTAGCATGAATTAATCCTAATTAATTCAAATAATAATTCCAACAACTAATTATCATCATGCATGTTGAATTAATTTCACATATTTAATTAAGCGGAATAAACAATTAAATATGCGATTAACGTACCTCTTGTAGAATTGGCCTTTGAATATACGGGACAATTAAAATCTCGCTTTATCAACCCAAAGCCTTCTCAAGTATTTCCCTTTTCACCTCACTTGATCGCCGGTGGGAGACGCTTTCAAGTAATTTAATAACTAAGGAAAAAGAAAAATATATATGCTTCTTGATTTTTCCAACACATGGAATTATGTACTTGGGGATGAAATAATCATCCCCTATTTATAGAGGGTAGTGACCGATTTTTCTTGTGGATATGGGCTTGGAAAAAATCTTTTCTTAGACTCTAAGAAATCTTGAATATATCCCATATATTCTTTTCTCCATAATAAAATATTCCACAAAAATCTCACACTCCAAAATAATTAGTAATTTTCGAAAAACTCATAGATGAAATCCAAGATTTGGATCTTCTTGAATATATGAGATATTCTTGTATTCCTAGAATACATATCTTCCATAATATCTTTCCAAGAAAATCAACAAAATCTTATTTCTCCTAATCATCAAATTTTCGAAATTAATAAAGAAAAATCAGCATATTTATTTTCTTTTTATTTTAATCACCTTATCATTATTGGGCTACTTAATGGGCTACTTGAGGGGCCTTAAGGAGAATTAAGATTGGACCTCCTAATGGACTTCTGAATTTCAATATTGAGCCCCAATATAATTCAGCCCATTAATATTAATTATTACCACTAATAAATTAATATTGCACTATCCATCTTAATCCATATTACGATAATATGGGCTCCCGGTTATTATTTCCCGCGTTTAAGATTATCAAGTCCATTAATTAATTAAGCTTCTGAATAGCTCTAAATTAATTAACATCTTTCACCTTAGAGTAAAGACAGCTCAACATTATTATTCGTACCGAAGAAACTAATTCTTCACTTGCAAGATTTGGTACAATAAAACTTCTGAGCCCACCAAGGGGACTAATCACACGAGCCGTACTCGCACGCGTTTCTCCGTATTAAATCTTAGCAACCGTCGTATGATTAATATCACTGCCCAAGACACAAAGTTCGAAGTCACAATGATTCTCACCCAACATGAATCAAAGCAGTAACTACTAAGCACACACGGTCCTATTTAAGTGACGGAGATTAAGAAATTAACAACCACTGAGGTCTAATTCTTCACCTTTCAGAATAGAAGAATTTCTCCTCGCTGTAGGACCTCTTCAACACATACTAAATGTGCTAGTGCAATCTCTTGGTCAAGACAGACCAATCTGAGCCTTACACATCAACCTTTCACGGTGGATTGTTCAATTCCACCTGGGCCGTGAAAATGTACGTTTAGTTACAAGTAAACTGTTAATGTCGTCTTCCGTGATCGGGTATCACCACATTAACTACAATGTAACACGTACTATATATTGAACGGTTTGCAATAGAAATTCAACATTCAATCATAACTAAAGCAAATGCGATAAAAGAATTATTCTCATAAAACGAGTGTTTGATACACGAGTTATACAAAGTAAAAGCATACTTTCACGTATAACTCCAACACCACTCGTGGGCCAATTCCCCTAAGGTGAGTGTGAACTGACGACACTTCATGGAGTTTGTTGTGCCTCGGCCCATCATGTAGATCCGATATTTGTTGAGGTGGGTTTCCAGGTCTGTCTTTCCCTCGTAAATAGGGGTTTATAGGGGCATGATCTTGGTTTGCACTTGAATGTTTGTGATCTTTTATTTAATGTCATAAAAGTTGTATTTATAGCCTAAAGGTATACTCTTAGGCTGCCCTAAGATCTTGGACAGTCCATGCATTTAATGCATGGATTGACTCTCTTCTCTAGATTGGGTCGAATCCCTTTGGGTAGGTGGATTCAACCAATTACAATCGTGACAACGGTAAAGACAGTCGTGCTTTTTAATAAATAAAGGAATTTAGTAACCGAAATGAGGCCTATTGACTGTGTTCGGCGCCGATCTACTGCTCATTGTCCTAAAGTGGATTGATTTCCTAACGAGGTATCTGTCCTTGTGATCCCTTCGGATAAAGAATGAGTGTATGGCTTCCTTTTGGTGATGTCCTTCCGAGGTGTTGAGATATTAACACTAGTCTTGTCCTGGGACTGGCCTCCTTCGCCTTGTGGTGTCAAAACCTTTAGTTCAGCAAAACCCTGGCTATGCTCATTATTGACTTCGAGATCTAGTAACATTTGGGGTGGCTATGCCGAGGTTGAATGTCGGCCTCACTTTGGAACTGGCACCTCGTCGAGGTCTGCATGTCCTGTGATGAGGTCTTGGTATGACGAGACTATTTTGTGACGTGGCCACGGCTAGGCCGAGGTAACTTCGTAACTTGGCCTCGGTGCGCCCTCGTCTAGTAAGGACTTATAGCGCCGCAACACAACTAATACGCTTAGTGAAACAAATAACACTATAAGTAAACATAAATTTGCCTACAGAAATTGCCAATATAGCTACAAAATTTCCAACAAAAAAATTCGTAGTAGAGATTACCTACGAAATTGCCTACACAAATTTCTAATTGTATTGGCATTTTTCTTCCCCACCTACAAAAAAATTTGCCTACGGAAATTCCGTAGGCAAATTGTAATGTAGGTAAATTTTGTAGGCAAATTAGTTCCGTAGGTAAAATTGTTTCTAGGTTGAGAAATGTATATGCTTTCATAATTAGAAAATTTCGTAGGCAAATCGTTAGACAATTTTTACTACAAATTTTTTTGTTGGAATTTTTTTGTAGGCAATTCTTTATTTTTTTTATGATAGATATAAGGTATTATGGTTAATAAGAATAAAACATGATCCACAACACTATTTTCCCTCTTAAGTAAGGTTATCATTACCTCTATTTAATTACCTTTTTATCTCCATATAAACATTATCTTCAATTATCCACACATGTCATATAACCAACAACCTCTTCTTTTGTTTTTTTTCAAAACCAGAGCACGACATTAGTGGAGATAATTATTCATCCAACATATTTAAGAACAGAGAGATAAAATAATTTTTCATTCTCTTTGAAGAACTTGAAAAAAAATGCACCATAATATTCTCAAAATAAGTTTCACGGTGAGATTTGTCTACACAATAAGACATTTTTGTTAAGTTACTAAAAATAGGTCTTTTAACAAACACTATCAACTTTAAAAATTGATTAAAAACAAATTATTTTAAAGCATTACTCATTTTATTTAATTTAAAAAATAATAGTTTTAATCACTTTTGAGGAAGACACTCCCCTATTATGCACAAATGCTTCTAACAATATCTTAATGAAATACTGAATTTGTACTTGCTCCTTAAAAAGAGTGCGATTCTTGAATCCGCAGATTTAATTATCCTCCGACTATCACTTAATAAATCCAACTAATGGATTTTAGAATCCGACTCGCGAATCCAACTTGTTAAACATTAAATATGTTATTTCAATTGAATTTTATTATGTAATATAATTTGAATTGACAATGTGACACTCGTTTTAGAATTAATTCATTTTTATAACTTATGTATTGAACTGAAACTTGAGTCGAGGTTTTGCCGCTTAATTATATTAAATTATTGAATATGCTTAAATTTTGGATTATAGAATATGTGAATTACATATATTTGATTTACAAAATTTTAAAATTTATACACGTTTTTTATATAATAAAATATAAATAAACACATGTATTCTTAACAAATCTCACCCTAATATTTTTTTAAAACTTGTATCCTAAACCCATATCGTATGGCACCGACACTCGCGCCCAGAGTCGTGCAACATAGACACTCCCTATAACTCCTAAGTCCTAAGGGTATGTTTGTTTTGGGATTTATGTGTGCGGGGGAAGTCATGACTTTGAAATCTTAGGATGTGAAAATCTTGATGAATAATATAAGTATGTGTTTGTTTTAAAATTTTGGTAGGGTGTGATTTTACTTTATGTCAAATCAATGTTGATTAATGATAGATATTGTATTGTGTAAGAAAAAAGTAGGAGAGAGGTTGAGTGAATGATAGAAAAGTGATAATGTGATTGTATTGAATTTTGTGAAAAGTAGTGTTGGTCCCGGTACAAGACTGAGTGATACGTGTATGGGGGGGGGATACACGTATACAAATTTTTCTGACTTTCAAAGTGACTGAGTCCCCTTAACTCAGAGTGATGTAGAACACTGAGTAGATAATCCACCTACTAATAGCACTGAGTGCAAGTCAGTTGGATAACTATCTACTTATGTTCAGTGCGGAATGTGTGAGCCATGAGAGTTTATAGTCTTGTTTTAGTTTGCTTACTAAAAACTTGTTTTCTTTCTTAAGAAGTCGTGGTTAGAAGGGCAGTGCTCAGTTTAATGATCAGGCTGATTGATTCAGGCCTGATAAACAATGCAATGAATGGCCTGATCAAATGAACAGTTAAGAACAATAATCAAAGCAATAAAAGCACATGGAGTTTAACGTAGTTCATAGACTCAAGCTCCTACGTCCACGGTCCTGATTGAACAGGATAATCCACTAAGGATTGACTTGTTTTTAACGTGCTAAGGTGCACCAGAATCAGCTACACTCATTGACCTTTACTTCCTCCTTCTAACTCACTAACAACCTCAACCAACAAACCTGACTAGGGGATTTTGGTATCAGTTTGGTTTCCAACTAAGATTGTGATTATCCTTACAAGTCAATGTTATGCTAAGGATGGATAATCACTTTAAGCTTAAAATATAACTTGGTTCGCTCAGTGGAATACAAAATAACTCTCTAACTAAGAAACACTTGAGAAATTTAAGATGTTTCGAGTGCTTCTTTGAATGTTGAATGCTTTGTACTAGAGTTTGAGCAATTTCTTGACTTCGAAATTTCCCGTCACCTTGATTGGGTTCAAGGCCTTCTGTATTTATAGGCAACTTAGAAAACTATTCGTTGGAAGAGATAGCCTTCTAGGTTGTCTTCTCGTAGGATTTGTTCAACGGATACATCTCCCATGCAGCAGTCGTCCTTGCATGGATTTGGTAATTGCATTTAATGCTTGCCCGTTGAACTGTGCAGGGATGTCAGGTTCAAGTCAGTGTCCGTACATGACTTGACGCTCTCTGATTGGCCCACGTCAGCTGGTAGGTGAGAATGTCAAAACTCATTCTTCAGTTCAGTCTTGTCTTTACTGAGTTCAGGTTTGTCCTCATCTACGTACGTTTCCCAGCGCTGACATTCCTTTTGACTTGCTTGTATTCTACTCCAAGTCTTTTTCCCATACTCAGTGCGATCCTGTTCCCTACAGGACTGAGTTAACAATGATCTCAGGATCATGCTCTTCATCCTAACACTTACTCAGCCAGCTTAGAGGGATTGCCATAAGCTCAGGATGGTGTTCTTGTGTCTTCAGGTTTCAGTCTTGATTGTCATCAATGAATACTCCTCTCATTGAGTTCATGTAAAATGTAAAACACACTAACTTACAAGCCTAAGCAAGACTAGCCTGACTATTACACATTCTAAGGCAATTCATCTTTTCAGGGGCTTTGAGATCTAATCAAAACTGACATTATCCTAACAAGTAGTAATATATTTATAGGCATTTTTAGATATGGATTGGCTAGGAGATTTGAAAACTTGATTTTAAATCTCAAACTCGTATGTAGTATGGATCACAAAGTCCAAAGTATATACGAATGAATTCCAAAACAAATGAGTTCCTAACCACTTGATAAGCCGATTCAAATCGGCTCCAGCCGGCTCAATTCTTGCACTATAAGGCGCCGGAGCTGTATTAATTAACGGCCAAAAATTATCGTTCACGTGTCCAGCTTCTAAAACCCTCGCATAAACCACAATAAACAAAAGAAGGAAAAACCCCTTCTACCCATCTCGGATTTCTGTATCTACCCACTTCGAGAATGCGGAGGGTTATCGGACTCGCCGCCGTACGCCGCGCCGTCGCTGCCCCCGCTTCTTCAGTTGCTGGAAACCAGGCTTGTCACCACCGCCTCTTCCAGACAGCTCTTTACGGCACCACCACCACCAACAACAGCTTCTCGGCTGGATCTCATCGGTTTTGGTGGAAAAGGATCGCCGACGATCATCCCGGTGGGAGAGCCACGCGTGCCGCCATTGCGGGGACGATGTTGTTCTCTGTAGCCGCCATGGCGTTAGTGGAAGAGGTCCGCGCCAAGGAGCCCGTGCAGTCGGAATACCTGCCGAAAGACGTTGTTATCTATCAGTTTGAAGCTTGCCCTTTCTGTAACAAAGTCAAGGGTATTTATCACTTTTGCTTCTCGCTTTTAAGTATATATTATGATGATTTATTGGGGTTGCGTTGAGAGATGGTTGCATTTGTGATGACCTTCTTCTTTATTTCCATTGTTCTCTTGTGCATCTAATTAATGTTTTGGGATTGCAAACGTAATATATAGGCGACTTCTTTTGATATTCAATATATCAATTGAACTTTTCCGTATTTGCAGCACAGTTCAACTAGATTTTGATCTATAAATAATTTGGGTATGTTAATTTTGCTTAGTAGGCCATAGCGTTCCAGATTCAGCACACAAGGTTAATGTTAAAATGCTCGGAAGGAAGCGGTATCTCTGACCTAATTGAGGATTATATTCTACCTGACAAATGTATGTTCAGTTGTGATACCTAGAACATAAGGTTTCCTATCAGAAATATTGCTTCGCACCTCTGAGCTTTTATATGCAACAGTATTGACTCATTGTGTTAAATTTTTTGAGAAATTAGAAATGAATCTGTAAAAAGGATTTTTCAAAATCTTAGATGTATTATGCAGAAGCAAACAGGCCCGAAACATTGAAAGGGAGCTGAATGGTTATTTCTTTACCAAGTTGCAACACAAGAAGCATGTGTATTAGCTATGCGACATTGTGTTCAGTGGAACAATTTTTATTATATAGAAAATATATATTAGATCCAGAGCACCTAGTCAAGGAGTTGCAATTCATTATTAATGTTGAACGTGTGAGATAAGTTCCTGCTCTGTATCAATGAATGAATATGGGAAAGCATCTAATATAATTTTGTTTTCAAGAGCTGAACGCTGCCTTTTCTAGAGGGCGCATAGATCCATCTCTCCCTTATAAATGACCCAAACTAAATTTTTGTACATGACTACTGAAGGACGCCATATGATTATGCAAGACTGCAACTACAAGCATGCAATATGTGCAGTTTCTCGATTTTGTTAATTGAAATACATTGTTATATTTTGCATTTTGCTGAGCGTACTTTTTGATCCACAAAAATGAATAGCGTGTTGTTTGCATTAGATATTTAGGTTTTAAGTGCCTCAAGTTTGTGAACTCTGCTTTGTATGGGTTGTGCATTTTCAGCTTTCTTGGACTACTTTGACATCCCATACAAGGTTGTTGAGGTCAATCCCCTCAGCAAAAAGGAACTTAAGTGGTCCGATTACAAAAAAGTGCCTGTAGTGGTGGTTGATGGAGAGCAGCTGGTTGACTCATCAGGTATTAAACATATTAAATGTCTGCCAAATCTGCAGATGTTGTCAAATAAAAAATGATGTAGATGTATAGTGTCAGTTCTTGAATCAACTTTGTAATCTTGTTTATATGTAGAGATAATTAGTAAGTTGAAGAAAATGATTAATCCTGATGGAGCTATTGGTTCTGCTGTGGAAGATGATGAAGAGAAGAAGTGGCGAAGGTATGACTAATGGCTCTTGTCAGCTCATTTTCATACAACTTTTTGACTTATTTGTGGGAATATGTTTGAAATCCACTTTCCAGTTTCCACATCATTCAATCTTGTCAGCTGTTGTCAATGTTTTATTTTGTAATCGTTCTCCGGTGTTAGTTACATACTTTACTTCTTATTTACCACATTTCACCAACCATGATACCTTGATAGTAAAATTGTCCTACAATTGATGAGCCTATTTTTTACCTTACTATTATCTGTCCCATTCTTGTAATTACCAGTTGCCTAATGCTATGATTGCAGCTGGGTGGACAGTTATTTGGTGCATTTATTGTCGCCTAATATATATAGGACTAGTTCTGAAGCCCTCGAGTCATTCGAATACATCACTAACGAAGGTCAGGTTTTAATATCAATTTTAGGTTTAATTGCTTTTCTAAATCCAGAGTGCTTCATATATGTGCATTATTTTGGAATGAAGATAAGTTGAGCACCTAATAAATTCGTGTGAACATATAATATTATAAGGAAATGTTTTTTTAGAAATAGATGAAAAATTAAAATAAAAGATTATTTCATTCTTTGATTGCTCTGTTTATTTTATATGGAACATAGAAAGTGGGGATGTTCCCCCCTTCCTTTCTCTGTGTTCCTGTTTTCTCAATCGATAGGTGAGAGTATTTGGGTCTTCAATTAGTTGAGTTGTACATCTGCTTTACAATGCTATTTAATTTGGCAACTGCTTTGAGAAAATTTATAATTTAATCTTGAATAATTTTTGGATAACTGTTTTAAGCATCAAGAATGTTGTTATAACTTTGTTTATGGTGTTACAAAAATTGAAAAATTCCTCTTATTGGCAGCTCCAGGAGCTTGTATGCCTAATAACATATGACGATGCAACCTAAAAGTTTTAAAATATGGTCTCTATTTTAGGATGTGGACTTGAAAGGGCTCCACTCTATGTGCATGAATCAATTTACTTCTTTCTCTGTCTTCCTTCTTTGTATTATCGTGTATCTAAAAAGTTATATGGGGCATATTCTGGATTGACTTGTCATTTGACTTATTTCATGAATCTTATTGTTTGAGTATTCTGAATAAAGTATCTTATGACATGTCACTGCTTCAAATGCATTTCCTTTTGCTTTATGGCAGTTTTTTGCTAGATTATTATCTATGTTCAAGGGTAAGAATAACATTTAAGCTTGTAATTCATCTCAATTATCGTTTAGTTTATGAAATACTTGGAGAAGTGGGTCATGTATGAGTTGTGTTTTGCATAAGTTTCAATGTGAGATCTACATCTTATTGTGGTAAAGTTTCTACGAGGGTTTTCTATACAGCCACTTTAGAAGTTAGAACATTTTAGTTGCTTCTCAAATGCTGGTGCAGTGGTGTGAGCTACTGTAAGAGTAGCATTTTTTTCCTTCGCTCTTTAATTGGACCCTGGCTGTTTTTTGTTGGCATGATGCAGGTAACTTCAGCTTTACTGAGAGAATATCTGCAAAGTATGCGGGAGCAGCTATAATGTATTTTATCTCAAAGAAATTGAAGAAAAAATATAACATTACTGATGAAAGGGCCGCCTTATACGAAGCTGCAGAAACATGGGTGGATGCACTCAACGGTCGAGATTTTCTAGGTTGGTTTCCACTCTACTTTGTGAAGTAAATATGCACTTCGGATAATAGAAATAAAAAGGCTTAATTATCGATAAAATCACCACCTTTTCGCAAATTGTAATTTAATCTAAACTTTTGGATTTTGGAAAAAAAAAAAAAAAAAAAGGAATTCGAACTTTCGAGCAAATTAACTCTTGCCCCTTTGGGTAGTTTTTAGGCTGAACAAACCCGTGTGCGTAGTAATTAGGGTGATCAACGTTGCTTCAGAATCGGGCAAGAGCCAATCTTCCCAAAGTTCGAATTGCTGTAATTTTCCCAAATTGAGGTTATATTTGCCAAAACAAAGAACTATAGATTAGATTGCAAAAATGTGGTGATTTTAAACGCAATTAAGCCATCAAAAAATGGATGAAAGATTTGTGGTTAATTTCTGTTACCCTCACCTTCTTTCGCCAGGTGGAACGAAGCCTAACTTAGCTGATCTGGCAGTTTACGGTGTTTTGAGGCCCATTCGCTACCTCAAATCTGGTAGGGACATGGTAGAGCACACACGAATTGGTGATTGGTACACTCGAATGGAAGCTGCTGTGGGACAGTCTTCCAGGATTCAGGCATAGTCTATATGCAGTTTTCTGCCTTGTGATGATTTCCTTCTAACTAAAGTGCAATTATACTGAACATTTTAGGCGATTAGAAAGCAAAATCTAAATTTGAAATTGAAATTGCGTGAGCATAAAAAGGTATGTGAGTCAATTTATTCTTTGCAAGCCATGATGTTTGTTCTTGGGGTCATATTACGTTGATAATAAAGCATTAAACGCCCGGTGTTTGTGGTTTCTTAATTTAAAAGATTATTTTGGAGAAGTTTGTGCTTTGGATTACTATTACCATGTATATGATTAGGCTGAGCTCAATTGATGTGATTAGATTCTTTATTCTCTGTGCCCCCTACTGGTTTATTATGAGAGTTTTGTTACATTTTGTTACCTTTTTGCTGTTCAAATGCTAATGTGAGCTTAATGTTTTTTTTTAGCTAATGTGAGCTTATTATTGCTTTAAGTTTTACTCCCCACCATTCACAATTTGTTCACGTTTTTTTTTTTAATGTGAGCTCCGGGACATTCAATTTAGGTTTTTAACGGGGATTTAGTTCACATTTGTTTACGTAGTTATCATGCAAACCACTAAGAGCACCTGGTTATAAATTTTGCAATGAAAATGAAAACCGATTAAAATTAGTGTAATTATAATGGTTTATGAGAACAAAATTATTATTTTTTTCCTAAATAAGGTAATTGCTACTCAATTTTAATTGTACTTTTTTCCTCCTACAATTCATCACAATCATTCTCCTACTAACAATTATTTGTTGTCCACATTTTTTCAATTTTGGGATATTAACACTTGCAATACAACTACCAATGGAACAATTATTACCCAGTTATCCTAACATATTAGTATCATTACGGGGATATAAATGTAATTTTTTTTATTACCATTATCATAGAAAAATTTGAACCAAACATTTACCATATATATATATATACTAGAGTGTATCCACGCGAATTTCGCGTATTGAAAAAATATATTATATTTTTTTTTTCTGTAGACATTTAATATAAGAGTATTTTTGTTTAAAAAAATTCGAGGTATATACAATAAATTATGAGGTTTATTTAGCTGTGACCCGTGCCCTTCACTAAACCCTATAGGTATATCCTACAAACTAAATAATTAAAAAAAATATATTAAAATTCACATAAATTAATAACAATTATGGAATAACATTACTTAGACTAATAATTTAATAATAATCAATTTCCATTTCAATATTGAATAATTTATAAATTAATCAACATTATTAGTTATTGGGAGTATACGGTAAGAAATTAATTTATATAAGAAACAATACAAAATTTGAAATAAACTTTAACGCTACAAATACTTGTTCATCGATCAAAATGAGTTCCAAGTAGAACTTGTCTCTATTAAAATCATTAAAAAATATTGTCCAATTTTTTCAATTCTAACTTTAACGGTCAATTTTTTGCTCTCACTCTTGATATTAGAAATCAGAGTAGATTGAGGTGTCATACTCTTGAAATCTAAAATGAGATTTAAATTATAACAATTAAACCATCATAATTATTCAGATAAAAATATATGGTATAGTTAAATCTATTATTTTTGCACATGAAGAATATTTAAACTGAACGATGTAGAGCATAAATCAACAATCATTATTACATTCATATTGATATTGATATCTAAATCTAATCAAATTGTGAGCACTTAAAATGATGAATTTAATTATAAAATAAATATATTAATAACAATAGATATATAACTAACCAACAATTGATGGGAGAAATCTCAGCAAAAGAGTGGAACAAATAAAACTTTGATATGAAAAAATGAAATACAATATGCTCTTATTTATAATAAAAAAAATTCATGCAATATTATATCTTGTCCATAATAAGAATATATTACATAAGAATATTCTTTGGAATATTTAACTATATACCTTTTATTTTAGGAAAAAATAATCGAACATTATATTATACTATATATACTAACTCAAACTTAGAAATGATAAATTTAGATTCACTCAGTAAGTAGATCATATTTAATTACATTAAGGTTTGGAAAAAATATAATTTATAATAAATTCTAAAAATAACTAAATAAGAAAATGGAAAAAATATCTATTTGCATTAATTATGAAGATATAAATTAATGGTTTAGATTTAATGATATAGAACGAAGGATCGAGATTAAAAGTTTAACCAACTTTTAATGAGAGCGCAGTATTTTAAAATGAAGAGATTTGAGACATGCCACATCAGCCTAAGAATAAGGTGGTGTTGATACATCATCTTGGAGAGGTTTGAAAATATATTATTATAAGATTTATTTTACTTTCCTAGTTTCCATTTTTAATTCTGTTATTATTATTGTTACACGAGGGGTACTTAATAGAAAATTTTGAACCAAACATTTACCGCATTTTGTTTTATTAATTTTTTTTTTTTACTTTCCTAGTTTCCATTTTTAATTCTATTATTATTATTGTTACCCGAGGGGTACTTTAATAGAATAATTTACTCCCTCATATTAATTATAGATGACTGTTTTCTCTATTCATTATTTTTCCATAAATTATATTATATGATGTTTTACACTTTTTAATGTATATTTATTGTATCTCTTAGATATAATATAATCATTTCTATGAGCATAATAGAAATCTAAATATCTTTTTTTAATTACGTGTACCATTAATTTAAAATGATATACATTTGAATGAGTAAATTTCTTGTGTACCGTTCAATTTAAATGTATTTTTAAACATCCGTCTCTGTTTTTAGTGCAAAATCACTTTTGTTTTCACTAAAAAGTTAGATCAGTTACAAATTTAACAACCTTTAACTTTTCATTGTAAATAACGGTGACCTTTTCAGTGTAAACATGAGTGATCTTTAAAAAATGTACTTGAATTGCATGGTGCTTTTGATGTATACAAAATCAAAACCATTTTGAATGGGATGGAGTAACCATTTACAGACTCGAATTTTTGCTTTATATATTCAATAATAATTTTGAACAAAAATATCCTACAACCTTTGTTCCCCAAAAGTATGTGTTGTAGGTAGAAAATAACGTGTACCACTCTAATCTATGAAGCAGAGGAACCCCGCCACCACCTGGCGAGCTCGACCGACCTCGACCTCGCCCTCGCCCAAGTAGGCAATCCCGACGAGAAGCTACCTCGCCAGCCTAAGAGACCCCGCCTCCTCGACTGACCGGGCATGGTCCATCTGAGCCGGGGGATGTTTCGGACCTGCGCAAGCCCGCCGCGAGCTCGCAACAGGCGAGACAGCTGGAGATCAAGACGAAGGGGAGGACATAGCCACCAGCCTGCAGCGATGCTCTCGCCTGGAGAAAGGACGAATGCAGATGCAGGCATAGGGAAAGGACTGGCCGACGCCCTGACAGGACAGTGCCCACAGGCCAGCTGGGGTCATCTTATTGGACAAGGACGATCCTCGGGCAGGGCCAGAAAAGGCCCTGACACCTCGATGATTAGGCAATAGCAAAGAGACAGAAAATCATTAGCAATTATTGTAAATCCTATCCAAATAGCTAAGACAACACAATGTATCCTAGGACTTACTATAAATAGAGCCCTTGAGCTCATGAATAAAAACACACAACTTAAGACCGAGCCTAAACCCCTCGGCAATCCTCTGAGTCATTACTTTTCGATTCTTTATTTTGTTTTATCCGATCATAGCCACATAAAGCTCCTAAGATCATCAATCGGGTAACAATAATTGGTGCTAGAAGGAGGGTATCCTTACCTCTCATCACAGATATCCCGAGAAACACTCACTGTTTTTCAGGGAAGAAAGCCTAGGTGATCCAAAGCCTATCTTGGACCCTATACTCCGACAGAATTACCAATGGAAAGAGAAACCAGGGCCGCCTAGGCCTCCGCTAACCCTCGTTCCACTATTGTCCCAGCCGCGAAAACACGTGCCCGAACTGCGGCATGGACAGTGGCCCAGGCCAGTACTCAGGAAGCTTCCTCAGGATGCGGGCACGGGACCGAGTCACCTCAGGGAAACCCCCTCCACATACCGATCCAGGAGTACGAAACCCCAGAGCAGGTGGCGTCAGCTATCGCCATCCTCACAAGGAGGAGGGAGGAACTGAGGACCAGTCACAGTTCCCCAACGGCCCCAAGGAAGCCACGTGTTGGGATATAGATTAGATGTTTTGAAGATGTTAAAATAAGGACTTGTAACTAGTCTAGGACTAGAATATATCTTAGGCCAAGGGGGAAGGGATTAGACAAGACAAGTCCCGAACAAGAGGAGTTCCAGACAAGAGAAGTTCCAGATAAGATAAGTCTCAGACAAGAGGAGTCCCGGACAAGAAGAGTCTTGGACAAGATGAGTCTTGGACAAGAGGAGTCTTGCACAAGAGGAGTCTTGGACAAGATGAGGTAGAGGACCAGAAGACCAGATGAGGTAGATGACCAGAAGACCAGATGAGGTAGAGGACCAGAAGACCAGATAAGGTAGATGACCAGATGAGATAAACAAGAAGAAGTGTACCAGACTACTACTCTACCAGATGAGCTCTACTAGACTACTCTACCAGTCTACTCTACCAAGAAGATCTTGTGATCCAAAGATAAGAAGAATCAAGAAATGAAAGTCAACTGATATCAATGAAGATTGGTTGTAGATTAAAGAAGAATTAAACAAAGAAAGAGTCAACTAATTAATCATATAATCAATCAAGATGATTGATTATATTCCTTTATTTGTAGATGTTTGAATTTCTAGCTTCCAACGGCTAATTATTTGACACCTATAAATAGGAGTGCATAGTGATAAGTTCAAGACAAGAAAGACGGGCAAGAGAGCACAAAAGTTAGAGAAACACACGAACACACCATACACTCACCTTGTTCATATAAGTATTATATCTACTCTTTTAGGAGTTCTTGTTGGAATATTACTCAACCTATTCACCATATTGAAAGGTTGTTGTAAGTTGTACGAAGGAGCTGGTACTTCCCAATTCCAGTAGTAAGTAAGTTGGTTGGTGAGTGAGACCCCTTTGGTGAAATGGAGAGTGGATGTAAGATCGTTATATCTGAACCACTATAAAATCCTTGTGTCTCTTTGATTGCTTTATTTATTTTAATTTCTACATAGTTTGTTTTAGCACTTTAGAAGTGGTTTTTCTTAAAATTAATTATTAAATGCTTTCCGCAAATAATATTTTTGGGACCAACACCACGCCTAACCCGTTCGGCGAAGGGCAAGCGTAAGATGACGGAGCAGCAGGGCAAAAGCAGCCCAATCCGCTCGTGAGGCTACGACTTGAGACAGAGGCTCAGAACTGAGGCGTACTCAACGTCGATTTTTGACAGACTAGAAAGTGCAGACCCATCCTGGCGCCCATTCTCGTCAGCCCCTCCGACCAGCTACGAAACCGGCTCGCTGACCAAATCATCTGCCCATGAGGCGCCCGTGGCAAGGGATATCTCTCCCGCGAACTCCGCCCGAAGGAAGCTGATCTTCACCCAGAGCGAACTGCTGAGGAGGGACCGCCCGCGGGCACCTGTGCAGGATCGGCTGGGACCGGGGAGGAACGCCACAGTCGAATCCACTCCCGAGTAAGCGACACAAGGGGCGGTGCTGCTGGCAATCCAGCAAAAGCTGAAGGAGATGCAGACTAAAATAGATGGCGACAGGCAGGGTGCCAAGGCCCGGACAGTATACCCGGAGCCACTGAGCGAAGAAATCGAACTGGCCCCGGTCTAGTCCAAAATCCTACCGCCAGCGATCCCGGTATACGAGGGTCGTACAGATCTAGAGACCCATGTCAGCAAGTACCGGATCTGTATGACTGGGCGGGGGGCCTCGAACGCGACCAAATATCAGATGTTTCCACTAACTTTGGGTGAGCTCGCTCACAAGTGGTATGTATCGCTGCCGCCCAGGTCCGTCACCAGCTTCGTCGTACTGAGCGACCTCTTCACAACCCATTTTGCTGCGAAAATAGCCAGGCCAGAGAGCAGACACCGACTGTTGAGGATACAACAGGAGGAGGATGAAAGTGACGAGTCCTACATCGACCGTTTGGACAAGATAATCCTCACAGGGGAACCGGTGAGCGACGAGCTCGCTCTCCACTTTGCTCTAGCCGGGTTCAAGGGAAAATCATCCATGTTCAAGCACCTAACCAAAGATCTGCCAAAGATGTACACTAACTTCCGTCGGAGGGTGGGAGACACCGTTACTCGCAACAAACTTCTGGCCCAAAGGTTGGGCGAGAAGAAGGTAGAGGAAAAGGCAAAAGAGCCCTCCACAACAACGAAAAAAGGTAGCCAGCGGCGCCACAGGGGGAAAATTTCCCAAGGAAACTTCCAGTCGTTCAACAGAGAGGCATGCGAGGTCCAGATCTTGGACAGGCTGAAAGAGACCCCGACTTTTGTGTTCAATGCTATACGCCACACAGATATGCTGCCAAAACCCAGACCAATCAAGCAAGACGCTACCAAACTGAACCCGAACAAGTTTTGCCACTACCATGAGAGTCTAGGGCACAACACGAGCCAGTGTCGCGACCTCAAGAAGCCCCCACCTCGCCAGGACCAGGGACGTGAGGCGAACCAAGGGCAGAACAGGGACGGAGGATGACACCCGCGCCAGCAGCGACAGCCGAACCCAGTGGACGCCGTTGATAACTTCAACAACGAGGAGGATGACGTTCCACCACTCATCGCAGGGGGGAGGGTGACCATGTTGCAGGCCGCAGGTGGCCCTTTAGGCGGACTCATACCCGTGTCAACCGCGTCCCATAGGAAGAGAAAAGCTGAAGTCAGAGCCGTAAGTGGAATCAACCTGGTTGACTCCCCACCGCCAGAACTCGCGATAGCGCCAAACCTCCCTATCACCTTCACAAATGCCGATCGGGAGGGCATCCTCTGCCCAAAGAATGACGCTTTGGTCATTTCTGCCAACCTACTGGGAAAAGTTGTCGACCGCATCTTGGTCAATAATGGATGTTACCGCAACATTATCTTCAAGACCGCGTTGGACCAGCTGGGTAACCTCGCCGGCTTCATCAAACCGTACGAAACCCAGCTGCGAGGTTTTGGGGACACACTGGTGAACACTTACGGAAGGATCAAGTTGCCGGTAGAGCTCGTCTGCTGCAAAGATGAGAAGGTCAGGATCTTGCATCTGCTCGAGTTCAAGACAGCTGGAGATCAAGACGAAGGGGAGGACATAGCCACCAGCTTGCAGCGATGCCCGCGCCTGGAGAAAGGACGAATGCAGATACATGCATAGGGAAAGGACTGGCCGACGCCCTGACAGGACAGTGCCCACAGGCCAGCTGTGGTCATCTTATTGGACTAGGACGATCCTCGGGCAGGGCCAGAAAAGGCACTGACGCCTCGATGACTAGACAATAGCAAAGAGACAGAAAATCAAATAGCTAAGACAACACAATGTATCCTAGGACTTACTATAAATAGAGCCCTTGAGCTCATGAATAAAAACACACAACTTAAGACCGAGCCTAAACCCCTCGGCAATCCTCTGAGTCATTACTTTTCGATTCTTTACTTTGTTTTATTCAATCATAGCCACATAAAGCTCCTAAGATCATCAATCGGGTAACAACAGTATGATATTTTGTTAATCTAATAATTTTTTTTTTTGTTATCATTCAACCATCGCTGAATTTGTTCACATATCATTGACTTTACACTTACAAACAACCACTTAATTCATAAATGGTCCACACAATATTACAAAAACATTATTACTTTATCTATGTTTTTTTTAAATCTGTGTAAACAATCATATTTTTTGGGAACTGAGGTAATATAATTAGATGGATTGAAACACTCTCACAATTATCAATTAGCTAGATTTTGAATTATCCAATTAAAAAAAAAATTGAAATTAGATTTAGAAACAATTAATTTTGGACAAAAATATCTTATGTTAAAAAGATTGAAACACTCCCACAATTTCAAAGGGCCAGAATTTGAATTGCCCAATTTAATTTTTTTTTAAATTAGATTGAGAAATCCTATACTAGAAAGATTGAATTATTGAAACTCCCTCAAAGTTATCAATTACCCAAAATCGAATTAATCAATTAAAAAAATGAAATTAGATTTTTTTTCTTTCTAAAAGCCAAACAAAAGATTAATTTCAAGAATGATAAAAAATGAGAATTCATCCTCAAATGGGGATTGAAATAGGTTGAGCCAGCCTAGACTTTTCGATGGACAACCTGAGTATGATATTTTAATTTTTGGGTCCAAATCTGACCTAGTTTCTATCATAGGCTCTTTTTAGAAGCTTGGTTTAGTCTTTTCAATAAGTAGACTTGACCCGGAAGTTTTTTAAAGGTCTTTTAGTTATGTTTACTAAATTATTTTCAGTAATTATACCATTAAATCAAAGCAATTAACTCTTTTAATCCTGTAATGAAGAATAAGGACAACTTACCAAAGAATTATCAAATAATACCACAGTAAAAATTTAATCAAATAATATTCTAATATAAATATACATTTATTGAATATTTATTTATTATATTATATATGTATTATATTTTTATGCATTACATATTATATAATTTTTTTATGTTTATTAATATAGTTATGCAAATGATATAAGTTAATAAGCTTTTAAAAAAGTCAGAGTTTGACTCATTTATTAAGTGAACCGAGCCGAGTCGAGCCGAGTTGGACTTAATTGGCCGAGCCATAAACCCCTGTTGGGTAGTCTGGCCTATTTCCACCCTTATTCACAAAGCTCAGAGGCTCGACTCAACAATGAGGGCTCCCATAAAGATGGAAGACTCTTGCAAAATAATATGCCAAATTATTGGTATTTCGACGAATAAAATTTAAAATAAATATGACATTTTTCCTCAATAATTCCCCACCTTCCTCCACAAAGTTCCCAAATGATGTGTTTAAGATCTCGAATTTTTTTATAGCATCATACACTCTCTTCGCATTCGTTTCTGTGATAACTCAAGTGTAGCGCATGTTCACTTTCTTCCACTTCCATCAATCCCGATTTCACTGTCGTGCAACCCGCCACAAAGACACCTTCTTCATCTCTAATAACCATCCCTATGCCAGTTTCCTTAGAATTTTTATTGAAACTTGCATCTGTTTAGTTTCACAAACAATGTTTGATGGGTGTCGAATCCAACAAATAATAAAGTCTGCTTAAAAGAATATTAATTGTGATAGTGGTAAGCAGAGTCGAATCCACAGAGATTGGTAAATAGATTTATCCTTAACATAAACATATTTACAATTACAAAACACAAAGATGGGGAGTTTTGAGTTGTGATTAAATCAAATTAATCTAACTAAACAATGAGAGATTTAAAATCTAAAAACACCAAGCCAAAGATAACTTCAGAATTGGTTCGCATAATTGTTCATTAATGCAAAGATAATCTTCCATTCTAACACTAAATTGGTCATAGTTGTTGGTACGACCTAACAACCAGCCTTTACTTATTTTGTAGATAATCAGGATACGATCTCTATTTATCTCTAACCAGTTAACAACCCTATGTACGACCGTAGAATTTAATTTACCAGCAGCATTATAGTCTAGAAAGACCCAATTCTAGCCAACAAACACACATGTAGGTTCATTTAGACTAGGTTATGCATCTCCATGGCAATTAGTCATTTTCGTTTGCCACTAAGATCAGAACAGTTAAATAATTACGGATTTAACGTTCCAATTGGTAAAACATCATTTTCACGAATTGAGTAACTGGCCAAATTAAACAACTGCCAAACAATGTAAATAAACATAGAAGATACATAAATAATGATGAATATAAGAATATGTAAACCAATTAGATCTCACAATTAATGTCGAACCAAATCATCAATCATCCATGGATTGAACGAGAAGAACATATATTAATCTTTTCTCTCTCAAAGTGTTGAGAGAGAAGGGAGAAGAAAAATAGATGAACTTCCAAATATGAACTTTACTAGAATATGAGATATGAATTTTGGGATAAGGACGTATGGATCCCCCTCTCTAAACTAAATCATAATCTAATTATATAATAAGTCCTATCTAGATGTTAGTTACGTAGAAGTTAAAAAACTAATTAATGAACTTATCTAAACTACAAATGACAACTACTAATTTAAAATATAAATCTAAGATAAATTAATTTAAAAGATGTAAGACTCTTAAAGTGATGGGAAAAATTAAATTTGAGTTTTGGTGTAGAGATATGAGCGCCACTTATGAGAATTTCCGTCTAAACCTTAGACGTGCCCATGCCTTATGATAAAAGTACTTCTGTTTTCTTCTTCTTTGGAGTTTTCAATTCCATTTCTTTATAAATTAACCCGAACGGTCTCAAACATCAATTAAATCCTTTAGTTTACTTACAAAATATAAAACTTGATTAAAACAAACACTTAAGGATTAATTAACATCTAAATCATGGAGAAATATGACAATAAATATGTATTTTATGCAATCTATCAAATTCCCCCACACCTAGACAAAGCTTGTCCCCAAGCTTGCTAAAATTCAAAACTAACCACCTCAACTCATTATGTTATCTCATCTTCCTTTGCCCGTCCCAAAATATTTTCTCATACAATGAAAACACAATCTTTTCCAGGAGAATCCTCAATCACCATCGCTAATTCAAAACACATAGATGTTAGTGTTAGTGTCCTAGAGACAATCCATCGAAAGGACATAATACTAAGATAGTATTCAAATTTGGTTTAATATTATTATTGGTTTAATGTTAAATGTATGGCGTTACACTTATCTGAATATGATGTTTGATTGTTTGCATATATTCTTATTTGTGTTCCCATGAATCACTACTGTCATTGAGTGAGTGAGAACTCAGATGACCTAAGTATGATTCTCAAATAGGCCCGATCAAGGATCATCAAGGATGTGATATTGATGATGCAATTGAGATTGGTGTGCGATCTGCATCATATTCTTAGAGAGTGTAGTAAGATCTCACTTAGTACGAGATACCGGGTATCTCATGATGGATACATAGATACCTTAGAGGGTATTGGTATACCCATTCGAGAAACCGTTTGATGTAATTCCACATAATGTATCTACGGGTGTCTCGGTTAGTGGGAGCAATGTGATACTCCTCTGACTTGAGGTTAATACGCACGACATGTGTGGAGTGATGAACTTTGACCATGACCGAAGCTTGCACCCTTCCACAGGTAGATATGACATGAATTGAGTTCATCACGAAGTACATGTGCGTGGTAGTTGAGCCAAGAATAAAATTCATTCCTCAATGTGGATTTAGAGAGAATACTCGTCTTCTCATGATAATTGGATCTAAGTCGTCGGCCGACACGCATCAACTTAGACTTTGTGGCTAAGTGTGATATACTTGATCAATTAGTGATTTAGGATAATATAATTAAGTTATTTGAATAGACATTTCATCATATTCAAGACTTAATCGAGTATTCGTGAATGAAAGGAAGATATCACAATAGCCTACAGTATTACAGGTAGTTGCAGATTTTCTCGCAACGTACCTCGTATATTGAGAATGTCTGATTTATTGTCTAGGGTTCAATTAAGACCGTTAGTTTGACTAATCGCTCGATATACGAGGGCCTATGGGGTCACACAACAAGTAATGACAATTTACCAATTATAGTTGGTTGATTAAATATTGTATTGGATATAATATTTAATTTATGAAGAATATAATAATTATATTTGGAATTAATTATTATTATTTAATTAAATTAGATTTAATTAAATATGAAATCCCAATAATAATATTTGGAATATTATTATACAAGAATAATAGATAGGGTAAATATATTATTCGTAGGAACATATCTAGGGAAATATAATCCATAGAGATTATATTATGGGCTAGACCCGATATCTTGCTTAGGAATTAAGCCAAGTTAATCCCTATAAATATGTGTCCTATGGGAATTCCGAAACAACACAAGAAATATATTTTCACTATAAAATCTCTAGTCAGAATTTTTCTAGCAAATTCGTCCCGAGATTCAACGCTGGCATATTGGTGCGGGTTGGTAAAAAGCCGTTACGTGGATACCATAATTGAGGATTCCGCGTACAAATCGCTGTAAGGATTTATATGTCATTATTTATCCTTTTGTTTTATGTTATACATCTATATGCAGATTCATTGTTGGTGAATCGTGTTCCTCCGCTGCGCCGAACATGGTGTTCGTACCTCTAAAATCCAACAATAGAATCCAAACACCTCACAAAGGATTCACTCAAGCGCTCATAGTGTTTAGGCTTCAAATGTATTTGATGGATCACTCAAGTCAATGCATGGAAAACTTTTACCATAAGCTTGCAAATATATCACATCATTTCCACCATTGAATGAATCAAGTGTAAAAATCAAAGGATTTAGAGGGTAGGTTGTAATGAGGCTTAGGTAAAGTATGGTAAAAGAGGTTACAAGTTTTGGGCAAAGGGAATTGAAGAAATCATAAAACTTTATACACAATGCTCAATCAAATGACACCAAAACTCCACAAAGGTACTTCTGATATACAAGTACAAGGTTATGACATCTTTCTGCTTTGCTTTTTTTCAATTTTTTTTTTCTTTTTCAGAATTTTTTTCATTTTTTTTCTTTTTCTCAATTTTTTTGGCCTTTTCAAAAGCAGAAACAATAGTATCCAGAATAGCTTGCACGCTTTACCACAAATCAAATGGAGCTTCATTTGAGAAAATATTAAGAAATGATTCTTCAACTCAAAGTTCAAAGAAGGTAATGAATGAAAAGGGTATCAGTGGTTCGTAATGGTTAAAGTTCAAATAAAAGGCTAAAAGACTCAAAGTTGGTTCACTATAGGTTAATGATTCAGGGTAGGCTTGATGAAGAAAAAGTAAGTATGGCAAAAAAAAAAAAAGTTCAACCTAGCATCCTTGTTTATTCTTACATCCAACTCATCAAAAGTGATTAACGTAGACGTGCATAACAATGCAAGTTCTAGAAAAATCAACTATGCATGATAACCACATAACAAAAAGTTAGAGCTTGTATAGATGAATGCTCTCGGGCTCAAAAGCTCACAAAAAAAAAAAATTAAGGCTCAATGTGTGAAGATCCAAGCATTTTTCCTCCAACCAATTATCAATGACAACTTACATAGCATAGCAAATGAGGATTCAAAAATATTTTGTTCATGCACACAAAAATTCAATTTTTTCATAGACAAGCATCAAAAGATTCAAGTTTTAAAAGAGAGAGACAACTAATTTAGAACCCAAGCACCACAAGTGCAAGTTAAGAGACCAAATTATTCATGAAGACAACAAAAAATTCTCTATTCAAGTGGCATATCAAAACAAGAAACAATAACTGCCCCCACACTTAAATCATGCATTGTCCTTAATGCACAAATAAGATGCTCAAATACAGTGAAAGAACTAGAGAACTAGAAAACTCCCCTGAAAATGTTGAGCGTAAAAGTTGCACCTTCTGTTCACAGCGAGAGGGTTTGTTTGGCCGGGTTTCTTCACATCAGACTTTTGTATAAGAATTGAAGAACAATAATACCCGAACCTAATCGGCACAAAAACAGCCTTGGGGTTGAAGCGGTGGTATCACCACAGTGGAGTAGGAACATCAGCTCCATGCAATCAAAGAAGACAGTGAATCCAGGGAGATGAATTGGGAAATCAAATAAGGAATTTTGACACGCAGCAAGGTGATTTTGGATTGACACAAAGGAACCAATTTGGTTCGAGTGTTTTCTAGAAGAGCAGTTTTTTTTTTCTTTCGAGATTGGGAGATATTTGAATCTGTAAAAGAAACCAACATATAAAATTGATATAATCCCATTAAAGAAATTCCAAAACCTCCCCATATTCCCCTCTTTTCTGAGAAAATATTTTTTTTTTCCAGAAGTTTTTAAATTTTTTTGGATTTTAAAAAATTTCAATTTTTTTTGGATTTTCAGAAAAATTTAAAAACTAGAAAAAAAAAAAAATACTAACTTAAGGTAAAGAAAAAACACAAGTAAGAGACTAAAGAAAATTTTCATTAAGGCGTGCCCACGCTTAATCTTACCATTTCTATACAAACTTCATTTTAATTAAGGTCTGTAATTGCCTTATTATTGCCTTATTAAAAATCTCCTTCTAACCACAAACCACACACAAATGAAATAAAATATAAAAATGGATTAACGAGAACTAAATAAACTTAGGGATGCCTCCCTGAAATGTCTCCCTTTATCGTCTTTAATTAGAGATTTCGGACTCTCCAACCTATACGAAAAGATCAACACATGAAAATAAAATAACTCACAAAATACACAAACAAAAATAATAAATCTATTTGACACCAATCCCCGGCAACGGTGCCAAAAATTTGATGGGTGTCGAATTTAACAAATAATAAAGCCTGCTTAAAAGAATATTAATTGTGACTGTGGTAAGCAGGATCGAATCCACAGAGATTGGTAAATATATTTATCCTTAACATAAATATATTTACAATTGTAAAACACAATGATTGGGGGGTTTTGAGTTGTGATTAAATCAAACTAAACTAACTAAACAATGAGAGATTTAAAATATAAAAACACCAAGCTAAAGACAACTTCAGAATTGGTTCGCATAATTGTTCATCGATGCAAAGATAATCTTCCATTCTAACACTAAATTGGTTATAGTTGTTGGTACGACCTAACAACCAGCCTTTCCTTACTTTGTAGATAATCAGGATACAATCTCTAATTATCTCTAACCAGTCAAACAACCCTAGGTACGACCGTAGAATTTAATTTACTAGCAACATTATAATCTAGAAAGACCCAATTCTAGCCAACAAATGCACATGCAGGTTCATTTAGACTAGGTTATGCATCTCCATGGCAATTAGTCATTGCCATTTTCCACTAAGATCGGAACAATTAAACAATTATGGATTTAACGTTCCAATTGACAAACATCATTTTCACGAATTGAGTAACTGGTCAAATTAAACAACTCGCCAAGCAATATAAATAAACACAGAAGATACATAAATAATGATGAATATAAGAATATGTAAACCAATTAGATCTCACAATTAATGTCGAACCAAATCATCAATTATCCATGGATTGAACGAGAAGAACATATATTAATCTGTTCTCTCTCAAAGTGTTGAGAGAGAAGAGAGAAGAAAAATAGATGAACTTCCAAATATGAACTTTACTAGAATATGAGATATGAATTCTGGGATAAGGACGTATGGATCCCCTTCTAAACTAAATCATAATCCAATTATATAGTAAGTGCTATCTAGATGTTAGTTACATAAAAGTTAAGAAACTAATTAATGAACTTATCTAAACTATAAATGACAACTACTAATTTAAATATAAATCTAAGATAAATTAATTTAAAAGATATAAGACTCTTAAAGTGATTGAAAGAATTAAATTTGAGTTTTGGTGTAGATATTTGAGCGCCACTTATGAGAATTCCCGTCTAAACTTTAGATGTGCCCATACCTTATGAGAAAATACTTCTGTTTTCTTCTTCTTTGGAGTCTTCAATTCCATTTCTTTATAAATTAACCCGAATGGTCTTAAACATCAATTAAATAATTTAGTTTACCTAAAAAATATAAAACTTGATTAAAACAAACACTTAAGGATTCATTTATGAACCTAAAACCGCAAGCAATTAATGCTCAATCATCTCATAAATATAGTTTGTTAGCCAACCAAAGCCACATTAAATCTGTATTTTGATACATATTTTGGGTAACAACAATTAGCGCTAGAAGGAGGATAGTAAACCCTTGAATCTAAATAAAAATTCAAAGAACACTCACTGTTTTTCATTTAAAAATCTTCAAATCTTCAAATCTTCAAGATTCTAAAAGATCTTTAAAGATATGGCCGAACACGGCGCTGGGGAAAGTACTCCCAACACGGCTCCTGACGCCACGACTCACATCGTCGCTACCACAACTGTCAGATGGATGAGGGACATTCCCATCAACCCTGACGACTTCCAAACACCCGAGCATGTGGAGTCTGTGATCGAATAGCTCCAGCGTAAGGCTATGGAAATGAGGCAAAACCTCGGCAACCAGGCCACTCCCCCTAGTCCATTGAGAAAAAACCCTTCTCGAACTAACCATCCCAAGAAGAGGACGTACGGGGTCCTCATCAAGGACCGCAAAGAAGCCCCCTGACCATTGAGATCTGGGGGGTGTTCACGGTCTGTCTTTAACCGCCTAGGAAACGAATCCTTCATCCCCAACTCGGAGTCAGAGACCTACACGAGGTCTTCGAGATATGTGGCCCGGGCTAGGGCATCCCCAACGGAGGTACTGGAGGAGCATCGCCCTCCAGTTCGGAGACAATTGGAGGGGGCCCAAAGTTCCCCCGTTGTCCACGTCGATCGTCGAGTTTCAGCACATGAACGCCTAGGCCCAGAGGTCACCCTTCAGGCCGAGGGTAGCCAGGGGGCCGTCATCACTGCACTCCAGCAGTGCCTGTGCGAGATGGAGAACAAGATGGAGGCCAGGGATTCTCCATCCAAACACTCCACTCTGGGTAAGGAGCACCTATCCCTAGGGATTGAGAGCGCCTTCATCCAGACGAAGGTCGCTCTCCTCAAACTTCCCTATACAAGGAAAGAACTGGTCCGGAGACCCACCTCAGCAAGTACCGGATCTATATGACGGGCCGAGGCACAACTGACACCACGAGATGCCGTCTTTTCTCCCTCACTTTGGGGGAAATGGCGCACAAGTGATACGTCAACCTGCCCTCGCGCTCTATCTAGAACTTTACTATTCTGAGCGACAAGTTCGTCACCTACTTCACGGCCAAAATTGCTAGGCCCGAAGGCCGACATAGGTTGATGAACATCAAGCAAGAAGACAATAAGTCCGACGAGGCATACATCGAACGAGATCATCCTCATTGGAGAGGCCGTTAGCGACGAGCTCTTCCCCCACTCAACTCTCAACAGCTTCACAACCCTCTCCCCCATGTTCAAGAACCTCTCCAAGCACCTCCCCATGACATATATCGAATTCAGGGGAAGGGCTGGGGAGATGATCACCCGCCATAAGCTTCTGGCGCAAAGGCTGGGAACTCCAAAAGCCGAGGCTGGAGTAGGGGAAAAATCGAAAGCCTCCTCCCAACAAAGGAGGAACCCGCTGGCCGCTCGGTGGGTAGGGAATAAGGCACCGATCTTATTAAAAAAATTGGGAGTACGAGACGGATGTGCAGCTACTCCAGGTGCTTACGAAGACCCCGACGTTCGTCTATAATGCCATCCAACATGACAATATGTTGGAAAAGCCCAGACACATCCAAAACAGAGAGCGGATAGACAAGGCAAATTGGTGCACTTACCACGACACGGCAGGGTACAACACCAGCGAGTGTCGAGACCTCCTTAGACAACTATGGAAGTTGTTCGAGGAGGGAAAGCTCAACGACTTTGTCAAGAGACCGGCACCCTGCCATAAGGGGCAGAACAAAGGGCCACCTTATCCCCAAAGGCTGCAAGCGGCCCAACAAGCTCCTCCCATAGCCCACATTGAAGACGAGGATGAGGAGGACGAAGAAGATGATGTCCTCCCTATTCAGGAAGGAGGAAGTCTGAACACTCTCCAGGAGGGTGGAACCCTCAGTGGCCTTATCCCAGTCTCGACCATGTCGAACTGCAAGAGAAAGGCCGAGGTAAGGGCATTCGAGAATGTCCATACGATCTCCCCTCCAGAGCCAACCATCTCCAAGACTTCCGTGATCATATTCACTAACGCTAATCGGGAAGGGGCTCTTTGCCCAAAGAATAACGCGCTCGTCATCTCCACCAAGATCCTTAACATCACCGTGGATCACCTATTGGTGGACAATGGTTATTTCTGCAACATCAGCTTCAAACTGGCCCTCGACCAGATAGGAAGCTTCGCCGCCTACATCAAGCCGTTCGCCACCATCCTCAGAGACTTTGGAGATACTGCCATCCAAGCCTATGGAAGAATCAAGCTCTCTGTGGAGCTCGTCTGCAACAATAAGGAGGAGATGAAGATAACTAGACAGTTAGATTTTATAATAGTCGACCAGCCAAATATGTATAATGGCTTTTTGGGTCGCCCTTTCCTTGAAACTTTTGAGGCAGTTGCCTCCTCCTACTTTTACTGTGTCAAGTTCCCCACCACTGAGGGCCTAGTTGGCACGGTAAAATGGAACCAGGAAATAGCAAGAAAATATTTGAACTACTTATGCTCCTCTTTAAATTCTGCACCTAGTTCTAAAATTAATGTATTTGCTGACCTCAGTACACTCCAAGAAGAAGATGCCGAGGTAAAAATGGAGATAGAGCCTAATCTCGTCCAAGTCCTCGAAGAGCCAATAGAGCTCAAAATTGGCTTAGAACCAATAGTGGTCGAGTTAGACCCCCAAGGCAAATACCCAGATCCTAGAGAGATCGCTCCATAGTGGAGCTTGAACGAGTCTTCTGTTAGTGTTAGTGTCCTAGAGACAATCCTTTGTGAGGACATAATAATTAGATGATATTCAGTTTATGGTTTAATATTATTGATTGATTTAATATTAAGTATATGACATTACACTTATCTGAATATTATGTTTGATTGTTTGCATTATTCATATTTGTGTTCCCTTGAATCGATACTTACATTGAGTGAGTGAGAACTCAGATGACTTAGGTATGATTCTCAAATAGTCCCGATTAAGGATCATCAAGAATGAGATATTGATGATGCAGTTGAGATTGGTGTGCGATCTGCATTATACTCTATGGGAGAGTGTAGTAAGATCTCACTTACTACGAGATACTAGGTATCTCATAATGGATGCACAAATACCTTAGAGGGTATTGGTATACCCATCTGAGAAACCGTTTGATGTAATTCCACATAATGTGTCTACGAGTGTCTCGGTTAGTGGGAGCGATGTGATACTCCTTTAACTTGAGGTCAATACGTACAACATGTGTGGAGTGATGAACTTTGACCATGACCGACACTTGCACCCTCCAAGGGTAGATATGGCATGAATTGAGTTCATCACGAAGTGCATGTGCATGGTAGTTGAGCCAAGAATATGATTCATTTCTCAATGTGGATTTAGAGAGAATACTCGTCTTCTCATTATAATTGGATCTAAGTCATCGACCGATGCACGTTGACTTGAACTTTGTGGCCAAGTGCGACACGAGTGAGGAATTAGTGATTCGAGATAATATGATTAAGTTATTTAAATAGACAAGTCATGTTCAAGGCTTAATCGAGTATTTGCGAATGAAAGGAAGATATCACAATAGCCTACAATATTATAGGTTGTTGCAGATTTCCTCGCAACGTACCTCGTATATTGAGAATGTCTGATTTATTGTCTAGGGTTCAATTAAGACCATTAGTTTGACTAATCACTCGATATACGAGGGCATATGGGTCACACAACAAGCAATGCGAGTTCACCAATTATAGTTGGTTGATTAAGTATTATATTAGATATAATATTTAATTTATGGAGAATATAATAATAATAATTATATTTAGAATTAATTATTATTAATATTTAATTAAATTAGATTTAATCAAATATGAAATTCCAATAATAATATTTGGAATATTATTATATAAGAATAATATATAATAAATATATTATTCGTAGGAAATTATATATAAGAAAATATAATCCGTAGAGATTATATTCACGGGCTAGACCTATTATCTTGCTTAGGAATTAAGCCAAGATAATCCATATAAATAAGAGTCCTATGGGAATTCCTAAACGTACAAGAAATATAATTTCTCCATAAAATCTCTAGCTCGAATTTCCTAGCAAGTTCGTCTCGAAATTCAACGCTGGCAAGTCGATGCGTGTTGGTGAATAGCTATTGCGTGGATACCATAGTTGAGAATTTTGCATACAAAGCTCTATAAGATCTTTTGTTTAAGATTCCTTGTATTTAATTATGAAATTAACTGTTCGTTGTTGGTGAACGATTATTCCGCTGCACATGTATTACGTGTTTACGTGCCTTTAAAAACCCAACATCTTTATGGATCCATCTCGACCTAGCCTCGAAGTAATAATTGGGGCCAACATCCCGGCTGACTTGAAGGCCGAAATTCTCGAGTTTCTAAAGAAGAGCAGCGACATCTTTGAATGGGATCATCACGACATGGTCGGTATCGACCCAAAGCATGTCTGACATCATTTGAAAATCGATCTCAATAGGGATCCCGTCCACCAGAAGTGAAGGAAATTTGGGCCTGAGAAGTACGAGGCCCTGACTATCAAGGTCAAGAAGCTCCTCGACAACAGGCTCATCGAGCTAGCACAAGATGAGCCACAATGGGTCTTGAACGCCGTCCTCATCAAGAAGGCCAATGATACGTGGAGACTTTGCATTTACTTCACGAATTTGAACGCGACATGCCCAAACGATCACTTTCCCATGCCACACATCGACCACTTGGTGGATAGCATGGCAGGTCACGAGATGATGTCATTCATGGACGCTTTCACCGGCTATCACCAAATCCCCATGGCCGTGGAAGATATCAAGCATACTTCTTTTCACACTAAAAAAAAACATGTACTCATGGACGAGGATGCCATTCAACCTGAAGAATGACGGGGCAACCTACCAAAGGTTGGTAAATTCCATGTTTGCCGACCAGGTAGGCAAAACCATGGAGGTCTATATTGATGACATTGTGGTCAAAAGCGTGAGGAAGGAAGACCCCTACGGGACCTCGCCGAGGCATTCAACATATTGAGAGCCTACAACATGAAACTCAATCCAAAGAAATGTAATTTCAGCGTCAGTTCTGAAAAGTTCCTTGGCCACATCATCAGTCAGAGGGGCATCGAGGCAAATTCGGCCAAGATCAAGGCCATTATCGACATGCAAGAGCCGAGGTTGATTCGGTAGGTGCAAAGGTGTTGGGGAAAATGGGGTGCCTGAATCTATTCGGGATGATATTTAAATAAGAATTTAAAATTAATTATTACTAGCATGAATTAATCCTAATTAATTCAAATAATAATTATCCATCAACAAATAATTCATGCATATGAATAAACTCATGTAAAATCTTATAGCGGAAAATCTAGGAGTTTACGCGATTATGTACCTCTTAAAGCGACAACCAATGAAAGAACGGGACAAGTAAATTAATCCTATCAATCAAAAGACCTTCTCAAGTATTCCCCTTTCGCCTTGTTCGTTCGCTGGTGGGAAGCACTTAACGAACAATTAATAATATAAAGGAAGAGGAAAAATATTTATTGCTCTTGATTTTTCCAACTCATTGAACTTGTAAACTGGGGATGAAATAATCACCCCTATTTATAAGAGGTGTGGCTGATTTTATCATGTGGAATAGGGGGAGAGAAAATCTTTTCTTGATCTCCAAGAAATCTTGAATATATCTCATATATTCTTTTCTCCATAATAAAATATTTCACAAAAAATCTCACATTCTCATCTTTATGCTAAATTTCGAAAACATGAGAGAAATATCCCAAGATTTGAATCTTCTTGAATTTATAAGATAATCTTGTATTCCAAGAATACATTTCTTCCATAATGTCTTTTCAAGAAAATCAACAAAATCTTTTCTCTCTCTTAAAATACAATTTTCGAAAATAATCAAGGAAAAAATCAGCAATAATATTTTTCTTTTATTTTAATCACCTTATTATTATTGGGCTACTTGAGGGACCTTTAAGAGAATTAAGATTTGACCTCCAATGGGCTTCTGAATTTCAATATTGAGCCGCAATATAATTCAGCCCATTAATATTAATTAATACCACTATCAAAATAATATTGCACTATCCATCTTAATCCATATCACGATAATATGGGCTCCCGGTTATTATTTCCCGTATTTAAGATTATCTAGTCCATTAATTAATTGAGCTTCTGAATAGGTCTAAATTAGTTAATATCTTGTGCCTTCGAGTAAAGACAACTCAACATTATTACCCGCATCGGAAAACTAATTTTCACTTGCAAGATTTGCTACGATAAAACTTATGTGCCCACCAAGGGGACAAATCACACAAGCCGTACTCGTACACGTTTCTCCGTATTAAATCTTAGCAACCGTCATATGATTAATATTACTGCCCAAAATACAATGTTCGAAGTCACGATGATTCTCACCCGATATGGATCAAAGCAATAACTATTTACCACACACGATCCTATTTAGGTGATGTGGATTAAGAAATCAATAACCACTGAGGTCTAATTCTTCACCTTTCAGAACAGAAGAATTTATTCTCATTGTAGGTCCTCTTCAACACATACAAAATGTGTTAGTGCAATCTCTTGGTCAAGATAGACCAATTTGAGATCTACACATCGACCTCTCATGGCTGATTGTTCAATTCCACCTAGGTTGTGAATTTGTACATTTAGTTATAAAGAACTGTTAATGTGATCTTCCGTGATCTGGTATCACCATATTAACTACAATGTAACACGTACTTGTTGGTCCCGGTACAAGTCTGAGTGATACGTGTATGGGGGGGGGAATACACGTATACAAATTTTCTTTCTTAAAAACATTACTGAGTCCCCTTACTCAGAGTGGTGTTGAACATGGAGTAGATAATACACCTACTAACAGCACTGAGTGGAAGTCAGTCGGCTAACTATCTACTTATGTTCAGTGTGGAATGTGTGAGCCCTGAAAGATTAAAGACTTGTTTATGGTTTGCTTTCTGAAAACTTGATTATCCTTTTTATGAAGCCATGATTAGAAGGGCAATGCACTGAGTTTAGTGATCAGGCTGAATGATTAAAGCCTGATAAAACGTGCAATGAATGACTTAAGCAGTAAAGCAGTTAAGAACAAATATCAAAGCAGTAAAGACTCAGGCAATTTAACGTGGTTCAGAGACTCAAGATCCTATGTCCACGGTCCTGATTGAACAGGAGAATCCACTAAGGATTGACTTGTTTTTTACGTGCCAAGGTGCACCAAGATCAATCTCACTGACCCTTACTTCTTTCTAACTCACTTACTAACTTCCACCAACAAACCTAAGTAAGAGGGTTTTGGTTTCAGTATGGTTTCCAACTAAGGTGTGATTATCCTTACAAGACAAGGCTATGCTAAGGATTGGATAATCACTCTAAGCTTAAGATATATCTATTGAGCTCAATGGAATACAAAATAACTCTCTAACTTAAGAAATACTTGGGAAATTTAAGGTTTTTCGAGTGAGTTTTTGAATGCTTTGATTGCTTTGAACGCTGAGAGTTTGAGTAATTTCTGGCTTTGAAATTTCCCGTAACCTTGCTTGGGTTCAAGGTCTTCTGTATTTATAGATGAATTTGAATAACGATATGTTGGAGAGATAACCTTCTATTCACCTATCATGTAGGATTCTTCAACGGACATATCTTCCATGCAGCTGCCGTCCTTGCATGGATTTGGTAAGTTGCATTTAATGCTTGCCCGTTGAACTGTGCAGGGATGTTAGGTTCAAGTTAGTGTCCGTACATGACTTGGCGCGCTCTGATTGGTCCACGTCATTTGGTAAGTGAGAATATCAAAACTCATTCTTCAGTTCAGTCTTATCTTTACTGAGTTCAGGTTTGTCCTCATCTACGTACGTCTTCCAGTGCTGACATTCCTTTTGCGTTTCTTGGATCCTCAGTCTTTTCCCAATAACTCAGTGCAGTTCTGTTCCCTTTAGGCTGAGTTAGCAATGATCTCAGGATCATGCTCTTCATCCTGATACTTACTCAGCCAGCTTAGAAGACTGCCATAAGTTCAGGATGATGCTCTTGTGTCTTCAGACTTCAGTCTTGATTGTCAACAATGAGTACTCCTCTCATTCTGTACCTGTGAATATAAAATATTCTAACTTACAGACCTAACCAAGACTAGCCTGACTATTACAAACACTTAAACAAATCATCTTTTCAGGGTCTTTGGGATCAATTTAAAAATGACACTGTCCCAACAATTTCACCCTTTTTTATGATGCCAAAATACTGAAAAAAATTCTCAAAATACTTAGAGAAATTAAGTCCTAATCTATAAGACAAAGTCAGTGTTAGAGCAGTTCTTGATAAGTACATAATTTAAATAACAAGAAAAAAGACAATGAGTTTTTGTCTGTGGGCAAAGTAATAGATTTCATTGATGAATATGATCAAGAGTACACTGAATCCTATCTATTACAAAAGTTCAGGGTACAACTAGATTTTGCTCAACTCAGTTCGAAGTCCATAGCCATTGTAGACTCTGTCCTTCAGGTCATCAACCCTATCTAGTTGGTTCAGGTACCCTTCAACCTTGACGATTATTGGAAAAAAGTGGTGCCCGGATCTATTCGGGATGAAATTTAAATACGAATTTAAATACAATTATTACTAGCATGAATTAATTCTAATTAATTCAAATAATAATTTCAACATCAATTTTATCATCATGCATGCAGAATTAATTCACATAAAACCTATGACGGAATAACTAGGAATTTATGTGATTACGTACCTCTTGTAGATATGGCCCTTGATAACAACGGGACTATCACGAATGTGCTACCAACCAAAAGACCTTCTCAAGTATGTCCCTTTCGCCTTGCTTGTTCACCGATGGGAAGTGCTCACAAACAACCAGGAATAACAAGGGAGAAAGAAAAATATTTTTGTTCTTGATTTGAAACAAATGGAATCAGGTACTTGGGGATGAAATAATCATCCCCTATTTATAACAAGGGGTGGCCGATTTTTTCTATGGGATAAGGGAAGAGAAAATCTTTTCTCAGTCTCTAAGAAATCTTGAATATATCTCATATATTCTTTTCTCCACAATAAAATATTCCACAAAATCCCAACCTCCTCATTATTGGGATATTTTCGAACATCTTAGGATTGAAATCACAAGATTTGGATCTTCTTGAATTTATGAGATAATCTTGTATTACAAGAATACATATCTTCCATAATATCTTTCCAAGAAAATCAACAAAATTTTTTCTCTCCTAAATCTATAATTTTCGAAAATAATAAGAAAAAATCAGCAAATATATTTTCTTTTATTTTAATCACCTTATTATTATTGGGCTACTTAATGGGCTACTTGAGGGGCCTTTAGGAGAATTAAGATTGGACCTCCAATGGACTTCTGAATTTCAATATTGAGCCTCAATATAATTCAGCCCATTAATATTAATTAGTACCACTAATAAATTAATATTGCACTATCCATCTTAATCCATATTACGATAATATGAGCTCCCGGTTATTATTTTCCGCATTTAAGATTATCTAGTCCATTAATTAATTAAGCTTCTGAATAGCTCTAAATTAATTAATATCTTTCACATTGGAGTAAAGACAGCTCAACATTATTATCCGTATCGAAGAAACTAATTCTTCACTTGCAAGATTTGGTACGATAAAACTTCTGAGTCAACCAAGGGGACAAATCACACGAGCCGTACTCGCACACCCTTCTCCGTATTAAATCTTAGCAATCATCGTATGATTAATATTACTGCCCAAAACACAAGATTTAAAGTCACGATGATTCTCACCCAACATGAATCAAAGCAATAACTATTAACCACACACGGTCTTATTTAAGTGACGGAGATTAAGAAATCAATAACCACTAAGGTCTAATTCTTCACATTTCAGAACAGAAGAATTTATCCTCTCTGTAGGTCCTCTTCAACACATACTAAATGTGCTAGTGCAATCTCTTGGTCAAGACATGCCAATTTGAGAATTACATATCGACCTTTCACGACGGATTGTTCAATTCCACCTGGATCGTGAATTTGTACGTTTTAGTTACAAGTAACTGTCAATATGATCTTCCGTGATCGGGTATTACCACATTAACTACAATGTAACACATACTACTTATAATGTACTGGTTGCAATAAATATTCAACATTCAATCATATCTAAAGCAAATGCGATAAAAGATTTATTCTCACAAATAAGTGTTTAATACATTAATTATACAAAGTAAAAGCATACTTTCACGTATAACTCCAACAACGATCTTGAACACTTCAGTCATGATGGCCTTCGAGTCATAACCTTTTCCACTAGGTAGGAGTGGTGGTGGGCGAGTCAGGAACTCAGGAGCTTTGATTTGAACTTTAGCATCATCAGCCTCCTCTAGAATTCCCTTGAATAGTTCAGGATGGTTGCCTGACATGAAATCAATGAAGTGGGCATCAATGTCTTAAGTGTCGCCCCACTTCTTCACAATGTACCATAACCTGATGAACCCATCCCTTGCATCCAACCAAAACTCCTTCAGTTTCTCAGAGATGAAATCATCAATGAGTGTTGTCCTCTGAGTAGGCTTTTCAGGCTTCTGAACTTGAAGCATTCTTGATTTCCTTGTCGTCAGCTTCTTCCTATACTTTCTCGGCCCAGGCTTCTCCTTCTTCCTCCTTAGCAAACTGATCATCGCATCATCGAGTTCTCTCTGTTGCAGTTCAGTGATGTCAGTGAGCTTTTCAACCTTATTTTCCAGGATCTTCATCTTATCCTTTTGTGCGATCTCAGCCCTTCGCACAGCTTCAGATTTCTCAGGGACAGATCCCCACGCCTCAACACACAGCTCAGCCACTTTATCGGCATCATATGTAATAGGATTATTTCTTATGCTTATTGGCGATTGCTCTTAAGCTTCTGGAATGGTTGGCAGTTGAGGAACTTCCTTAGAAGGATCATTAGCCCGATTCACTGCTATCCTTGCTGACTTGCGGGGAGTGAGCATGATTACCATGTTTGTTTCAGCCTCCGATGCCTCACGGAGAGATAATTTCTTCGTCTTCTCCTTTTACCCCCTTTTGGCATCATCCTTGACAGGTGGAGGATGGAGTGCCTTGGTTATAGCTTCTTCGAAGACTTCTTCTCCATTGTTGATCACAAAAGAAGTCAAGGACTGAACTTCTTTAATACCCTCCTTCAGCAGATCCACTCCAGTGGCAATCCCCGTTCCCGCAAAAGACACACTAGCAATATTTGCCTTGAGCTTTTTATCAAATATCTCCATTGAGGTATGTAGGCTCTGCTCAGTGCGTGTCAGCCTTGCTTCCACCTTCTCTAACTCTTCAAAAACTTCCTTGGACTTAGATGCAATTTTCTCAGACTCCTGAGCAATCTTGACTGACTTCAGTGCCATCTTGGCCCCTAAGTCATTTAAGGCCTGAGTGAGCAACTCAGTAGACTGAGTAGCCAGTTGCTCCACTGCCTTTTGTATCCTTTCATCATGCTCTTCCTTCAGCTGAGTCAGAGTGTTTGCAAGCAACTTCTTCATCGTCTTCCTCTCTGACTTGATAGTTGACACCATCAACTTCTTAAGGCTCTTTACTTCAGAGGTGGCAACTGTCTTTATTGCTGACTCCACCCTCCGCAACTGCTTCTGAATCCCCTTGTCTTTCTCCTCGGCCTCAGCCTTGAGCATTGCAATCTCATTTTCCAACTCAGCATGTTCTCAAAAGTCTTCTCCTGCTTCAATGTGATGATATCAGTGAAGTTGCCTTGGTGGGTGCCAGTGATGACTAGGTCATCCTCAGCATCGTCGGTCAGTGGCTATTTTCCCTTGACAGCTCCTGCAGCATCAGTCCCCTCTTCAGGGTGCACTGAAGGCAGTTCAGGAGTGATCATGGTCGTCTGCTCAAGCTCAACCAAGTCAGCTCGAACTTCGGGAACAAGTCCCTCAGAACTAGGAGTCCCCTTGGATGCCTCTACATCATCCTCCTTTGTCTCAGGGCAGGGAATCCCTTCATCGACTGATGTATCACTGGCAGATGATCCAACCTTGTTGGGCTCACCAACTGCTCTACCCTTGGATGTTTCCTTCTCACCTTCCCCCTGAGCATCTAGCTCAGTGGTCATCTCATCAAGTTCCCTTGCTGTCTCCTCCACCAACTTTTCTCCAGCTTGACCGCCATCAGGGCCATCGTCTCCTTCATCATCATCGCCCTTGTCATCCTTCTCAGGAGTGTCAAAGAACTTTGATTTTTCTGCGCGCATGGCAATCATTTTGGCTACTAGCTCCCTGATCGCCTCCATCTCCAGCAACTCCAAGTAGCTAGATATGCTGAAGTAGTTGGTCATCCTTGCCTCCTCTGAGCACCAGAAATCCCATCCTTTGAGCTCCACCAATATCCTTTGCTCTACCATGTTGGCCTGCTTATACTCCAGCCAGACCTTCATGTCCACCATATGTTCTTTGAGCTCTGGGTAGTTGTTCAGTGAAGGAAAACTTCGAACAACCCAGTTCTCTGCCCTATCTTTAATGGCATTCATGAAGAGAAGGAATGTGAGGCCTTTAGTGTCATCATCCTCCCCCTCCTCCTCGATAATCAGATCAAGGTCAGGGTCGGTGTCCTTGGGATTTTTGGATGAGGTAGAGCTCTTGGGTTTGGGAAGTATTTGGCTCTTACTGAGGTTGGGGTGGGTTTTGTTCAGAGGAAGGTTCAGTGGGATTTGGGGTAGGTCCAGGGGTGGATGTGGGTTGCAGTTCAGAATGGGTTGGATTGGGTTGTTCAGGTTGGAGAAAGTCCACAGTTTCAATTGTCTCCCTCACCTGAACTAAGTCAGATGCCTCAACCGTTCCTGGCTTTTCACCTTGCTTCTGAGGGCTGAACTCCCTCATCTTCTTCACGGGCGAACCCTTCACTCCTTTCCTCAGACTCTACCTTCTCCACCACATCCTCCACTTCTTCCCGGACTTCAGCTGCATCCTCCTCAACCTCTGGAAGGTTAGTCTTGGAGACTTTCTCAGTCCCTTCTTTTTCAGTCCCGGTGGCCTTTTTCTTCAGCACCATTTTTACACCAGCTAACCTCTCCTCATTCTCCTTCTCAGCAGCCTCATGCTCAGCCTCCACCTCAGCAACAGTCTCCTGAGCCTTCTCATATAACTCATCCACGCGCTCCAGGAGATTTGAAGCTACCTTCTTGCCTTTGGGCGTAGCCCTCTTCCTCTGACCCTTCTTAGGTGCATTTGGGTCAGGTAAGCCCAAAATAACATAAGTGTCACTCTCATTGGAAAACATGATCTTTTTCCCTGACAGATCATCTTTCCAGTCAAAAGAGCACCCTGGACAAGCCTGAGTGATCATCATAGAGATTCTTGTGGTAAATTGAAGCGCTGCAACACTGAGATATGCTTCTCCCTCTTATCTCTCTTCACCTTCTCCACAGCAGCATGAGTAATCTGGTCCAAAAATAGTTGCTTCCAGTTGGCCTTGATGTTGTCAATTAGGGCAGCCATAATCTTAAGCTTGTCCTTGCTAATTTGCTCATGGGACCCAACTGTGCCCATGATCATCTTCCTGACTAGGTCGATCAGCGCCCGGTATTCAGGCTTCAACAGATCCTTATGCATACGCGCCCTGAATTCCAACGACCCAGTCTTGGTGAACTCCTTCAACAATTCACCCTTCTTATTCTCCTTGTACGTTTTAGGGTTTATGTCGGAGCAAGGTAACCCAAAAACCACCTTCGCCGCCTTACGGAGGTCAATCTCCCTCTCCTCCATCTCATACAGCATTTCGCCTTTCTCGTCCTTTCCCCTGGGTATATGCACTGGTACCCTAGTGAATAATTCACCTCCTCATTTGAACGTTAATGTACGCCTTCGCCACCGTCTTGGGAAGCACCACATGTGGCTTCTTGGAGAAGTACATCTTCAGTCCAGCTTTTAAAATCCATTCCAAAATTGGCTTGATCTCCTCCACCTTCAAGCACGGCCCATCCATGGAGATAATTTTTCAGAATGTACCAATTTGCTATTGACGATGGTCTCAAGATCATCATAAGTCCACTCATCAACATTGGTGTTGGAAGCCATTGAGTTTTGAGAGAAAACTTGAGAAATTTGAAAAGCTTGAGAAATTTGAAAAGCTTGAGTGTGAGAGAATACTCAGTGAGCAAAAATGTATAGGTGTAAGCGTAAATTCTCAAATGGCTTCACAAATTAATATGTATAAAATAGCTACGCAGACGTGTGGTTGAGATTCATCCTGAATTAGAAAGGGTTTTGAAATGAGGGGCCAAGATTAACTCAAGGAGATTATTTTCCTCATGTCACTCACATTCCGTAGATTACGGACACGTATGCGAAAAAGTAGCTGTGCGCATTAATTGCTCTGATGCCCATGGATTTAAATATCAAAATGTGCACTTTAAATGATAACAAATAGAGTTTAATGCAATTTTCATGGTAGAAGATTCAGTGCGGCGGTTCAAATTCAAAAAGTCGGGATTGGAACTTCATACCTATTAGGGTGATATTGTAGCACCCTGATACCTCACTGAGTCGAGTCTGGCCTGAGTTCCCCCTTAGACTCTGAACCTGAGTTCCCCCTAGATCCTACACTAACTGCTCTCCCGGATCTAAGAGACCTAACTCCACTGACAGTTCCATAAACCTTGATTCAGCCAAAGGCTTAGTCAAGATGTCAGCTCTATGCCTGTTAGTGTGAATCTTTTACATCCTAATATTCTTCTTCTCTACATGATCTCTTATGAAGTGATGCCTAATATCCACATGCTTGCACCTTGTGTGAAGTACTGGGTTCTGAGTGATTGCTATGGTATTGTTGTTATCACAATAAATTGGGACTTCATTTGCAAACACTTGGTAGTCTCTCAATCGTTGTCTCAACCATTGAACCTGAGCACAACAACTACCTGCAGCCATATACTCAGCCTCTGTTGTGGATGTCGCCACTGAGTTCTACTTCTTTGAGAACCAAGAGATCAACTTGCTTCCTAAAAACTGACATGTCCCTGAGGTTGATTTCCTATCAATCCTACAACCTCTATAATCTGCATCTGAATAACCAGTCAGTTCTAGGTTGTCATTTGAAGGATACCATAGTCCTAAATTGACTGTCCTTTTCAAATATTTAAGTATCCTCTTGGCAACCTCCAAATGACTTTTCTTAGGGTCAGACTGATACCTAGCACATACACCCACTGCAAATGTAATGTTAGGTCTGCTTGCAGTCAGGTACACTGGTGATCCAATAAGCCCTCTGTACTCAGTCTGATTCATTGATACCCCATCAATGTCAGGATCCATCTTCCAATTTGCGTTCATTGGGATCCTAGCTGGATAGCAATGCTGAACTCCAAACTTCTGAATCAAGTCTCTTGTGTACTTGGCCTGATTAATGAAAATACCTTGGTCAGTTTGCTTGACTTGCAATCCCAAAAAGAAGTTCATCTTTCCCATAATAGACATCTCAAATTTACCAGTCATCAACTTAGAGAATATCTCATAGAGATGATGATTTGGTGATCCAAATATTATGTCATCCACATAAATTTGGACCAAGAGAATGTCATCACCTTCAGTGATCCTGAAAAATGTCCTATCCACTGTTCCTTTCCTGAACCCGTGGTCAGTCAGGAATTGGGAAAGAGTACCATACCATGCTATAGGAGCTTGCTTAAGTCCATATAGTGCTTTCTTCAGGTGGTATACCTTATCTCCAACCTCAAACCCTGGGGGTTGTTCCACACATACCTTTTCATTTAGGATACCATTAAGAAACGCACTATTTACGTTCATTTGATTCACTTTGAACTTCTTGTATGTTGCATATACAAGGAATAGTTTGATTACTTCTAGCCTAGCCACTGGAGAAAAAGTGTCATCATAGTCTATTCCTTCAGACTGATAATACCCCTTTGCTACCAGTCTTACCTTGTTCCTTACTACAACATCATTCTCATCCTTCTTCTTCTTGTAGACCAACTTGGTACCAATTACATCTTGATGCCTAGGTCTATATACCAGTTCCCAAACCTGATTCTTTGTGAACTGATTAAACTCCTCTTGCATGGCTATGATCCAGTTCGAGTCAGTGAGAGCTTCTTCTATGTTCTGAGGCTCTTGCTCCGAGAGAAAACAACAAAACCTCACCATGGAACTGCCTGGTCCTGACTCCCTCAGTTGGATCACCAATGACTTGGTCAATGTGATGATCTTCTAGCCATGTTCTCTTGCTTGGAGTTGTCCCTGATGTACCTGCAATGTTAGTATCTACAGGTTCTATGAATTCAGGGAAATGAATAGAAGGGGATGAACCTGAGTCTATACAAAGGGATTTACCAACTCAATGTCAAGGACATTGATTCCCCCTTGATAAGTTGGCTCAGTGACTGTCTTAGCTGCGATCGCATCTTCATTGACGGTGCTTACCTCAGGTTGAGCATGTTCCTCAGTTTGAGGCTCTTACATCAACATCCTGATCTTCGTCATCATCCCAACATGGAATATGTACTGCCTTGATCTTAGGATCAGGTTGATTCTTCAAGCTCAGCCTTGTCACTCTCCTTGTGACCTCCTAAGAGTCAGGATCCAACACTTTTACCCTAGACTCAGTGGCAGATTCATCAAACACAACATGTGGTGATTCTTCCACAACTAGGGTCCTACAATTGTAAACCCTGAAGGCTTTACTGACTTTAGAATATCCTAAGAATATTCCTTCATCAGATTTGCTATCAAAGGCTTTCAATTGGGTCTTCCTATTGTTAAGGATGAATCACTTGCAACAAAAAATATGGAAATAAGAGATACGAGGCTTCCTCTTGTTCCATGTCCCATATGGGGTCTGAGCATGTTGTTTGTTCAGCATGGATCTGTTTTGAGTGTAGCATGCAGTGTTGTTTGCCTCAGCCCAGAACTTCTTGGGCAATCTTGACTCAGCCAGCATGGTCCTAGCAGCTTCCTTCAGTGTCCTGTTCCTCCTCTCAGCGACACCGTTTTGTTGTGAGGTTCTAGCTGCAGAAGTCTCATGAGCTATACCAAGTTCATTACAAAAATTAGAAATATATGAATTTATAAATTCAGTGCCCTTGTCAGATCTGATCTTAGTAATGGACTGATTCTTCTCATTGCTGAGTCTCCTGAGCAACTCTAGAAGCTTCACCTGTTTTTCCTTTTTATTTAACAAGAAAATAACCCAAATATACCTAGAATAATAATGAATGACCACAAGGGTATATTTCCTACCATTTATACTCACAGGTGTTACAGGGCCAAACAAATTCATGTGCAAGAGCTGAAGAACCTTGTCAATTGAGAAGGTATATTTCTCCTTGAATGTAGCTCTGACCTGCTTCCCTTCCTGACAAGCCTTGCACACATGATCCTTGCTAAAAACTTCATTAGGTAAACCTTCAACAAGTGAAAGTCTAGAAATTTTGTTAAGAATCTTGAAGTTCAGATGGTTTAATCTTTTATGCCATAACCAACTGAGCTCTGAAGAGCTTTTAGCAACAAAACAATAAATATTACCTTTCCTAATACCTGAGAGAAGCACTTGTGTTGATTTGTCCTTGACTGAACATATATTCGATGAGAACTCAACACTGAAACCTTTGTCACAAAACTGACTTACTAACAACAGGTTATGCTTCAGTCCTTCAACAAAGGACACATTCTCCACTCTGACTGTACCTATTTTCAAAACACCAAAACCTTTAGTAAAACCTTTTGAGTTATCACCAAAGGTTACCGGTGGACCATCTTGAGCTTGAAAATCTTGAAGGAGATTCTTCATTCCAGTCATGTGCCTTGAGCAACCACTGTTTAGGTACCAAACAACTTTGATTGAGTCATCCTTCATTCTCATGTGGTCCACAGCCGCCTGCAACAGAATCAGGCTTTAGGTACCCATTGGGTGTTGGGTCCTATAGTGCCAGTTGTACCTTTCCGGATCCAGACTTGCTTAACAACCCTGATTGCCTCAGAGTGGTAAATTTGTCTCCCTGAAACATCCACATACAAAACTTTCTTCTTCTTAGCCTGAGAAGAAGATGGTGTATGAGTGTCAGGCTTAGGAGTCGCAGGAGCCAGAGTGGGTGCCTTTTGGGCTGGCTTCCTGTTCTTCCTTGGCATAGGTGCAGCAGGTCTTAGGGCTTGTTCTTGATAAGGGCCCTGTTTCTTGTTCCCCCCCTAGGCAAGTGAGGGAATGGGAAACAGTTAAAGGCCTCAGGATGCCAAAACCATGGGGGAGTCATCATGTTTGGCCTTTCCTGTTGGTATTGCCAAGCATGATGATACCCTCGCTGAGCAATCTGAGTGCTCTGGGCCTGAGCTCTCCCTGGCTTGCGCTGAGAAGTTTTTTGGCCTGAGCTCTCAGGGACCTCCTTTGGTTTCTTAGCCTTTCCCTTAGGTTTTGGCTTTACAACCTTAGGGGCAACCCTGACTGTCTCAACAGTTTTCTTGCCCTTAACAATCTGACGGGCCTCGAATACAACCTTTTTTGTACTCTGGCCTGCCTGAACAAACACCCTCTGAGTGTTGCTCCCTGAAGCAACATGAGATTAACCTTGTGAGGATTTCTTAGGGGTATATCCAAGCCCCTTTTTCTCATTCCTAAGCATTTGGTGCTATATATTTCCTCTCTAGCCACTGAGGATTTATTCATTGTAGCAACCTTTTGCTTAAGAGAGTCCTCACTCTTTTTTAGGATTTCATGTCTAGCAAATAGGTCATCAAACTTACTCCTAAATGCTATCAGTTCTTTCTTCCTAACCAACTTTTCCTCAGCCAGTTCCTTTAGAATCTTCTCTCTTGGGAGATGCTCAACATTGATCAAGTTAATTTCTGAGATAGTCTCACAATTTGAGCGGACTATTTAAGATCTGATTGAGTCAACTGATCATTCAGAGTTTGAACTTCAGTACTCAGTTTCCTGTTCTCCTCAGCCAAAAAGACATTAGTCTCCTGCAGTCTGGAGAAATCAACCATCAATTGATATAAACAGATCTGAAGGTTCATCTCTCTAACTGACTCTAAGCTAAGCTTAGGATTTTGACCATTGTGTGAACCACATGCAGAGTTAGACGTTACCCCAGGCTCCTCCCTTGCCATAAGGCATAAGTCATCATACTCGTCTTCGGAAAAGAGTTCAGGCAACCTCTCCTCAGGACCATCTGAATTGGTTGCATCCTCAGCGAGCATAGTTCTTCTCTCAGCAAACCTCTGGTCTCTCTTGGCCCTCCTGTCTAATCACTCCCTTGCACTCAGCTCTGGGCAATCATACTGATAGTGCCCACTCTTGTTACATTGTAACATGTCGTTGGCTTATCTCCTCGTTCCTTTCTTGGTTCAGAGTTCCTTCTTGAGTCAGGTTCCCTCGGTCTTGATGAGCTTTCATTCTTCCCCGAGTGCCTATCATCACGAGTACGTATCTGGTCCACATCCATACGGTCGGGTTTTGGGTCTGAATATCTCCTGTCTTCACCACGATTGCATCTCTGGTCAGTGTTCTACCATTCTTTATACCTTCTAGAACTTTGGTGACTTCCTTCAGGTTTCCTGTCTCTTGTATCCTGATAATACTTTTTGTATCTGCCAAACCTGGAGTTTAACTTGTCAAATCGTCTGGCCATCATACTCTATTCCTTAGCTAGCTCTTTTTTGCTCATCTTCATCAGTGACTTTGATGAAGATTTGACATGCTCTGACTTGGCTTTGAAAGCCACACTTTTCTCCAAAATTTTCTCTTCCTCTTTAGGTACTACTTTCTTCTTTCTCTTGTTCAGATCATACTCTAACGCTTTGAGCTCTGAAAAAAGTAAAGCAGAAGTTATGTTACTCATATCCTGAGTGCTTTTCAGCATGATAACACTATTATCCCATCTCTCAGGGAGGGCATTCAGGATCTTTGAAGCAACTTCTCTCTTGGGAACATCTTTCCCCAACATCACAAGCTCATTCATCATCTTGATGAATCTTGACTCCATCTGATCAATAGTTTCCTCAGGCAGCATCTCGAACGCTTCAAACCTTCACACATCTGATTCAGCTCATCCCAGACCTCATTTGCCGTAGTGAAGTGCATCAGTCTCGCTGATTCCTCGAAAGGCACCGTATGCAGGATGATATTCTTGGCCACCTTACCCAATCCTATCATCTTGATCTCGTCATGGGTCAGCTGGCTCCTCTCCCTCGGAACCTGTTCACCAATGGGGAGATGATCATACCCCAGTCCTCTAACACTAGGAATAGTAATCTTTATGGGTCCTTCCTTGATGACATGCGGCATCTGGTCATGGATAACCTCTAGATGTGCTTGTAATCTGAACCTCTAGTAGACAAAGTTAGAAATAGAGAATTTAGGCAATGAAGCTTCAAGTCTCCTCGAAGTCATGATGCAGAGTTTTCAAAGAATGCAAACTTAGATATGTTCAGCGACCACCAACAGTTTCTCCTCTGAAACTATTAGTATTCAAAATCAGTGGTCTTTTGAACCACTGCTCTGATACCACTTGTTGGTCCCGGTACAAGTCCGAGTGATACGTGTATGGGGGGAATACGCGTATACAAATTTTCTTTCTTAAAAACCTTATAGAGTCCCCTTACTCAGAGTGGTGTTGAACACAGAGTAGATAATACACCTACTGACATCACTGAGTTACCTATCTACTTATGTTTAGTGTGGAATATGTGAGCCCTAAAAGATTAAAGACTTGTTTATGGTTTACTTTCTGAAAACTTGATTATCTTTTTTATGAAGCCGTGATTAGATGGGCAATGTGCTGAGTTTAATGATCAGGTTGATTGATTCATGCCTGATAAAATGTGCAATGAATAACTTAAGCAGTTAAGAACAAATATCAAAGCAGTAAAGACTCAGGCAATTTAACGTGGTTCAGAGACTCAAGCTCCTACGTCCACGGTCCTGATTGAACAGGAGAATCCACTAAGGATTAGCTTATTTTTTATGTGCCATGGTGCACCAAGATCAGTCTCACCGACCCTTACTTTCTTCTAACTCACTTACTAATTTCCACCAACAAACCTAACTAAGAGGGTTTTGGTTTCAGTATGGTTTCCAACTAAGGTGTGATTATCCTTACAAGACAAGGTTATACTAAGGATTGGATAATCACTCTAAGCTTAAGATATATCTATTGAGCTCAGTGGAATACAAAATAACTCTCTAACTTAAGAAACACTTGGGGAAATTTAAGGTTTTTCATGTGCTTCTTTGAATGCTTTGATTGCTTTGAACGCTGAGAGTTTGAGTAATTTATGGCTTCAAAATTTGACGTAACCTTGCTTGGGTTCAAGGTCTTCTGTATTTATAGATGAATTTGAATAACTATCCGTTGGAGAGATAACCTTCTATTCACCCATCATGTAGGATTCTTCAACGGACATATCTTCCATGCAGCCGCCGTCCTTGCATGGATTTGGTAAGTTGTATTTAATGCTTGCCTGTTGAACTGTGCATGGATGTCATGTTCAAGTCAGTGTCCGTACATGACTTGGCGCGCTCTGATTGGTCCACGTCATTTGGTAGGTAAGAATGTCAAAACTCGTTCTTCAGTTCAGTCTTATCTTTACTGGGCTCATGTTTGTCCTCATCTACGTACGTCTTTCAGCTCTGACATTCCTTTTGTATTGCTTGGATCCTACTCCAAGTCTTTTCCCAATAACTAAGTGCAGTCATGTTCCTTTCAGGCGAGTTAGCAATGATCTCAGGATCATGCTCTTCATCCTGACACTTACTCAGCCAGCTTAAAAGACTGCCATAAGTTCAGGATGATGCTCTTATATCTTCAGACTTCAATCTTGATTGTCAACAATAAGTACTCCTCTCATTGTGAACCTGTGAATATAAAATATTCTAACCTACAGACCTAACCAAGACTAGCCTGACTATTACAAACACTTAGGCAAATCATCTTTTTAGGGTCTTTGGGATCAATTCAAAACTGACATTGTCCCAACAGTACTATATATTAAACGGTTTGCAATTAAAATTTAATATTCATTCATATTTAAAGCAATAGTGATAAAAGATGTATTCTCATAAATAAGTGTTTAATACATAGGTTATACAAAGTAAAAGCATAATTTCACGTATAACCCCAATAAAAGGTTGACGGACGACTGGCCGCACTAAACAGGTTCTTCTCGAGACTAGGAGATAAGAGCAAACCATTCTTTTCCAACATAAAAAACAAAAAGTTCTCATGGAATAGGGAGAGCCAACTCGCATTTTTAAAGTTGAAGGAGTACCTGGCCAACCCCAAGACCCAAGACCTTGACCAAGCTAATCCCAGGCGAGAAGCTTTCAGTCTTGCTAGAGTACTTGTTCTCACGAGCACATCTCTGGTCTAACTCCTCACGATCAAGTTTCGGGTCAGAGTACCTCCTTTCTTCACCTCGATCGCGTCTCTGGTCAGTGTTCCTCTGGTCTTCATATCTTCTGGAACTGTTGTGGTTACCCTCAGATTTCCTATCTCTTATATCCTGATAGTACTTCTTATAACGACCAAATCTTGAATTCAACTTTTCAAATCTTCTGGCCATCATACTGTACTCCTCAGCAATCTCTTCTTTACTCATTTCCATCAGTGACTTTGATGGTGATTCGGTAGGTTCTGACTTGCCTTTGAATGCTACGTTTTTCTCTGGAGCTTTCTCCTCCTCTTTAACCACTACTTTCTTCTTCCTCTTGTTTAGGTCGAATTCCAAAGCTTTGAGCTCAGAGAAAAGTAGGGCTGAAGTAATGTTGCTCATATCCTGAGTATTTTTTAACATGATAACACTGTTCTCCTATCTCTCAGGGAGAGAGTTCAGGATCTTAGAAGCAACTTCTCTCTTAGAGAATTCCTTTCCTAATAGCATAAACTCATTCATCATCTTGATGAATCTTGACTCAATTTGATCAATTGTCTCCTCAGGCAGCATCTCGAAGCTTTCAAAATTATGAACGGTAATATTCCTCTTGTTCTCCTTGATCTTCTCAGATCCCTCACACATCTGATTCAGCTCATCCCACATCTCCTTCGCAGTCTTCAAGTGCATCAACCTTGCTGACTCCTCAAACGACACTGTGTGAAGAATGATGTTCTTGGCCATGTTGTCCAGTCCTATCATCTTGATCTCATCATTGCTAAGCTCACTCCTGGCCTTTGGAACTGATGCTCCAATGGGCTGATCATCATATCCCTGTCCTCTGACATTGGGAATGGTGATCTTGATAGGGCCGTTCTTGATGACTGAAGGCATCTGGTCATGGATATCATCCAAATGTGCAAACAACCTGAATCTCCAGTAGACAAAGTTAGAGACAGAGAATTAAGGCAAAGAAGCTTCGAGCCTCCTAGCAATCATGATGAAGTTTTCAGAAAATATGCAAACTTAGATCTGTTCAGCGACCACCAATAATTTCTCCTCTGAAACTATTAGTATTCAAAGTCAGTTGTCTTTTGAACCACTGCTCTGATACCACTTATTGGTCCCGGTCAAGTCTAAGTGATACGTGTATGGAGGGAATACACGTATACAAATCTTTTTCTCCTTTTCAAACTGAGTCCCTTAACTCAGAGTCTTAGTGATAGGTACTGAATAGATAATAAACCTACTAATAGCTCTGAAGCACGTCAGTTGGCTATCTATCTATTTATGCCTGAGCGTGGAAATGTGTGGCCCTGAAAGATTTTAAACTTGTTATGTTATTTCTGAAAACCGGATTTTCTTTCTTATGAAGCCGTGGTTAAGAGGGCAGTGCAATGAGTTAAAGGTCAGGCTTATTGATTCAACACTGACAAAGATATGATATGAATGAAATGATAAACAATTAAGCACAATATCAAATCAATAAAGAACTCAGAGCAATTTAACGTGGTTCAGAGACTCAAGCTCCTACGTCCAAGGTGCACATTGACCAGTCTCACTGATCCCTAGAATTAGAGTTCTAGTCCTCCTTCTCCTAACCACTTTCTAAATTCAACCAACAAACCTAACACTGACTAACTTAGAGTTTTGGTTTCGGTTTGGATTCCAACTAAGGTGTGATAATCCTTACAAGCAAAATTTATGCTAAGTTTTGGATTATCACTCTAAGCTTAAGATATGGAAGTTTAGCTCAATAGAATACAGATGACTCAGACTATAAGAAACACTTGGGAAATTTAGAGAGTTTAAAGTGCTTCTTTAAATGCTTGAATGCTTGTGACTGTTGAGTAAATCTTGGCTTCGAAATTTCCCGTAACCTTGTTTGGGTCAAGGTCTTCTGTATTTATAGATGAGTTTGAAAAACTATCATTGGAGAGATAGCCTTCTAGTCACCTTTCTTGTAGGATACTTCAAACAGTCATCGTCATTCATGCAGCCGCCTACTTGCATGGATTTGGTAAGTGAATTAAATGCATGCCCGTTGAAAACTGCAGGAATGGTCAGGCTTGATGTCAGGTCCATACGTGCGTTGTCCTCCACTAATTGGTCCACGTCATCATGCAGGTGAGAATGTCAGAACTCATTCTTCAGTTCAGTCTTGTCTTTTCTGGGTTCATGTTTGTCCTCATCTTCATACATGGCCCATCGCTGACATTCCTTTTGTTTTCTTGGATCCTACTCCAAGTCTTTCCCAAATACTCAGTGTAACCTGGTCTCCTTCAGGACTGATGAGTTAGCAATGATCTCAGGATCATGTTCTTCATCATGACACTTAGTTAGCCAGCTTAGAAAGACTAACTTAAGCTCAATGATGGTGCTCTTGTGTTCTTCAGCCTTCAGTCTTGAGTGTTATCAGTGAGTTCTCCTCTCACTGGGTACCTGACTTGAACGCAAAATACTAGCTATACTAGTAATTACCCTACAAGAGTATGGGATCCCTGTAGTATTGGCAAGTATATGGACCAAATAGTATCGAACCCAAGGGAAGGTATGTATATGAATAGAGCCCTGAAGATCTACGCGTCGTAGTTAATATGAGTGTGTGCTTGGTTTCAAGAAGTATTCTAATCTACTCTATATTCTATTACTAATAATGCAAATAATGAAATCAAACAACTAAGGATTTAATCAAATATGAGATGGTGATACTCAGGATAGGAATCCCTACGTATACTAACGGAGCTAGTACGTTAATTAAAATAACCGTGATTTGCAAGTATTAATCCTAAGTGTACTAAAACTAGGCAATCAACTTCCCTAATCTAGCACCGGATTGAAAGACTAAAAGCTCAAGAATTAATCCTAATACTTTGTCATATCAACCTACTTCACAACCCACTAAACAAGTTATATGGATTATGCTTAATTAATGAGACCCTTATTTACCCAAGGTGATACGGTCGTCCTCCCTAGATAAACCGGTAGATTATAAACCCCTTCTAAAACCCTATCGTTAAGCCTATTCGTTATTAAAGAGTAATAAGATCGTCCTCTCTCTAATAATTTTCGTACTCAATTTCAAGATAATTCTAGGGTTTATTTTAAGCATTCAATTAATTAAGAGAACTAGCACTAAACATCACGAGTTATCCTAATTATGTACTAATATCCTACTTCTACGAGTTTATCCTACCCCAAGCATGCAAGGGTTCTAGCCTAACATGGTAAAAGAAATAACGAAAATAATCACAATAACGATGAACATTTGCATAATTGAATTAACAAAAGAATTTAAAAGCATAAACATAAGAATAACTCAAATTCTCAATATAAATCTGGAAAAACTAGGGTTTATATGTCTAAAAGATTCAAGAAAGAAAGAATTAAACTAAAAGGTTCAACATAAATAACTAAACTATGAATTCGTAAGCTAAAACCTCGATTACAAAGTGTAAAACTCTTTCATCCTCCTTCCCAAGCTCTCTCCTTCGAAAAATGAGTGTAAATATATGTTGATCTATAAAAATATGCTTGGAAGGGGTATTTATAGGAAACGGGCCGTTTTGGGGTGATTTGGGCCGAATTTGCATCAAAATAGGACTCAAGCTCCACAAGGTCGAGTCCTCCTCGAGGTCGAGTGCCTCTCTCTTTACAGTGCAAAATAGGGACTCGAGCTGTCGAGGTCGAGTCCTTAGGACTCGAGTGGTAACCGGTCGAGTGTGTTTTAGCTATTGTACACATGTTCGTAAAATCTTCATATCTTCTCAACCGTGAGTCCGTTTTGGCCGATTCAAAGTCCTACAAACTCCTCTTTTCACCCTCTATCTGAATATGAACACCAAAGAGACAAATTAATGAGTTTACAAAAATGATGCTCAAAAGACTCTAAACACTCATAAAAAATACACAAAACATAGGCAAATCGGGCTACAAAATATAACAATTTCACGCCTAATCAACCCCCCAAACTTACCATATTGCTTGTCCTCAAGAAATGAAATAATAAGTCAAGTGAAATTATTAAGAATGAATCATAGAACTAAATCATGCAAGCAATAGAGCTCAAGCTTCAAAGATTGATCACTCACACACTAACTCACCCCCTTCATCATACTCATGCATAAACAATAAGAACCACCAAAATCAAACATGGATGTGCTCTTGATGATGTATTTCACTCCCTCACAAGTGTATATCAATATTAAGGGACGCACTCAATCAATCAATCACACATATTAGCAGTCATAGGCTTGTAAGCACTCTCAACTTCGACCATACTCTAGAATCCATGCTGAATCAAAAAGGACTTTATCAAGGTTGTAATGTAGGCTCTTTGGACAGGTGGGGTAACTATATGGGATAAGTGACTCAAGTGAATGGAGAACAGAAAATTCAACTTTAGTACTTCGAGACGAGGAACAGAATACTTCGAACATCTTCATGCAATACACTTTCAATTCCACTACTCTCAACACTTCAATTTTTTTTCTAACTCATTTCACTTTTTTTTTCAATCACTTCACTCTTTTTTTCTTTTTCACACATACATGAGCTCATATTTCTTTTGCTCATTCTCAAATTCATTGTTCTTTCCCACAACTCACAATCTCATTACACCTTCTTCTCAATTACACTCAAGCATTAATAATTCTCCTTCCTCAACTTCACTTAATCCCTTTTTCATTCACAACTTTTCCTATTATCCACTCAAATTGGGACACAATGAGTTTAAGAATTTGGTTAAGTTTGAATGTGCTAGCAAATAAAATAGGCTAAGGCTCAAACGGGCTAACAAGAGATAAATGTCATTGGTAGGGAAAATTTAGACTAAGTGACTCAATCAAATCAAAGATGACCTAACATCACTTTCGGCATTTCAAACTAGACACAATCAAGAAGTGAGAGCACACACAAGATCTAGCTTCCTCTAAGGTGACGATCCACTCACAAACGAAGAGATCAATTTATGCATTTTAATCTCACAAAGGCTCAAGTCTCACAGCTTTCACATTCATGCTAGTCCTAGTGAATTCTCACTCTCATCACACAAGTACTCAAAAGGAAAGTTCGTAAGTATACGAGTTCCCTCTCAATTCAACTCTAACTCTTACACTCACACAGTATAGTCTCTCAACTTCACAACTTACTCACTCATACTTCATACTCAAAGATAGCAATCACAAGTAAATAATGGAAGCGTCAATACACGTGAAATATGCAGTAGCACCCAATTAGCTCATAATAACAGCTCAAGGAGTATCTCAAGGCACAATATATAACCAAACTCAACTCAAATAGAGGGTGTGCGCCTTTGCAATGTAACCATAAAATATATAAATACTCCATCCCCCCAAACTTCGACCTTGTTGAAGCGGTCTAAGTTTGGGGTTGTGGGTTACCTCATCCAAATAATTCAGTTTCTCTCAACAACTTGGCACACTCCCTTGTCTCGAGTCAGTCCCTTCAATCTCCACGTCTTGGGCATTCCTTCGCCCTTAAGGCAAGCCTACGATATAAAACTCTCAAGTACGAGGTTAAAACTTACGACTCAAAATAAAACACCTACAACTAAAAACACTTAAAAGCAAATAAAAATGGGTTGCCTCCCACTCAGCGCTATTTTTAAGGTCCTCATGCCGGACCGAGCTCAAAGGAGCTTATGGGACATGATACTCAAATTTACCTGTCTTATTCTCATAAGAGAAGATGTCTAAGTTTTTTGCTCGATTCCCATCCTCCTTCTTCACCTCGGGCGGAGGTGTCACCTTCTTTTTTTTCGCTCTCCACGGAGGTACCCACTTCTTGGATTTTTTCTTCTTAACATCAAATCCTCATTTTCTCTCCAACTTGGCTAACTCCATACTTTTCAACTCTCCATCCTTCAACTCCTATTTTCCTTTATTCCTCTCAAAACAATCAAGATCATAACGCTCATAGGTTATATCATCAAGTGAAGGACCATCAAAATCATGAATATAAGAAGGGTAAGGATTAAGAGGTGTATCATCAACACAAAGATCAATGGCATCAATGGAATGACATCTCTCATCTTCCTTTGGGTGTTTCATGGCCTCATATAGGGAAATTTTTACTTCTTGATCATCTACCTTCAACGTGATCTTCCCATTCGCCACATCTAATACCATCCCGACCGTGGCTAAGAAAAACCCTTCCCAAGATTAAAGGAACGCGCTCATCCTCCTCCATGTCGAGCACTACAAAACCAGCTGGAAAAATATGATCTCCAACTTTAACGAGGACATCTTCAACCACACCTTGAGGTCGAGTAATAGACCAGTCGGCGAGTTGAAGCGTCATCATTGTCGACTGAAGTTCTCCACCCTCCAACTTCTTAAATAGTGACAAAAGCATCAGATTAATGCTTGCTCCAAGATCACATAATGCTCCCTTCTTGACTCCGTTCCCAATATCACATAAGATCGTGAAACTACAGGGATCTTTCAACTTCGGGGGAAGCACTTTGTGCACTAATGCACTCACCTCATGGTTCAACTGCACCAACTTGGGCTCATCAACTCTCCTCCTCTTAGCTATCAAGTCCTTCAAGAACTTGACATAATTAGGCATTTGTTCCAAAGCATCATAAAAAGATATGTTAATATGCAACTTTTTAAAAACATCAAGAAACTCGGCAAATTTTTCATCTAATTTCTTCTCCATGAATCGCTGCGGGTATGGGACCGGTATCACAGATTTTGGTACTCCCCATTCATCTCGCTCAGTTTCCTTCACGTTCTTCCTTGCTTCTTTTGCCTTTTTCCACTTTGGTACTCTTTCAACCTCCTCAATCTCTTCCTCCTCAAGTTCTTTGCCCTTCTAGGACTCATCTATATCAATTCCTTCCTCATTGTCTTTACCTATTTGGGTCTCATCTACCTCAACTGTCTCATCCCCATCTTTCTTATGTTCTTGACCCTCCATCTCAATCTCCTTATGTATCTCTTCAAGATCAGCAGACATTTGAGGACTATCATACTTGGTTCCACTTCTTAGTTGGATCGCCTTGCATTGCTCTTTTGGATTCCCCTCCGGCACAGAAGGATATTTCCCGGGCTCTTTACCCAATAATTCGCAACCTGGCTAATCTGATACTCCATCAAAGTGAACCGCCTATTGTTCTATTCAGCTCCATATCCCTCTTCTGGAGATCTTGATCACGCTGATCATTCTTCTTACTCATCTCTTTCATATCATACTCCAAAGAGGATAGCCTCTTGCTACCTTTCTCCACCTTATGCAGAATGACACGTAACATCTCATCAGTGGTAGCACCTCCTTCTCCTCCGGGGAGTTTTAAGCCAGGGTCGACATTTGGAGGTACAGTTATCCCCGCTCTCGGATTACTGTAGGAGAAATTTTCATTCTTCCTCCATTGATTCTGAAGAGGCTGCTGGCCTCCTTGATACCCCTGAGTATTCCTCCATTGGTTCTGAGGAGGCTGTGGACCCGGTGGTACAAACGGTTGATCATAAGTTGGTTGCCCTTGATAATTTCTAGCTTGATAGTCATTCTGATTACAATTAGGCCCTCTCATATAGTTGGCCTCCTCATGCTGGCTTGCTGGTGGGTCCACTTTCTCACTCGATGTAGTATTCTCTCCACTCAGATTCTGCCCAACCTCTAGATTGCTGATCTTCTCCATCATTGCCATCAACAGCTTTCTAGTACCCTCACTCTCATCCATTTGATAAGCTCGCTGAAACTCTTGTGCCTCATTCTATTACCCCGCATTCTTGACAATGTTATCAACAATCTCTCTACACCGAGCTGCACCACAATTCAGGAATGCTCCACTAGCACATGCATCAAGGTGGTCTTGACCTGCTTTGTTGGCTCCACAATAGAAATAAGTCATTATATCACCTTCGTTGTACTCGTGTTGCGGGCATTCATGAGCATATTAGAGTATCTCTCCCAAGTATAATGTAATTCCTCTCCTGGCTTCTGCTTGAAAGACGAGATCTCTAGCCTTGCTTTAATCGTTCTAGATGGAGGGTAGAATTGCTCGAGAAACAGACACTCGAGCTCGGCCCATGTGGTTACACCTCCCCGCAGGAGCGTGTTATCATACCACTCCTTCGAAATTCCAGTTAAAGAGAACTGTAACAACCTGAGCCTCTTGGCATCTTCAGACATGCCATTATGGTTGAAAGTTGAGGCAATCATCAGAAAATTCCTCAAGTGAGTATGAGGATTATTCTTTCCGACCTCCCCCTGAATTGGTTCTCGACTAGCATCTTCAGGATCCCTAGGGAGATAGAAAAGTTATTTGCCTCCACTGGTGGAAATGCTACATCATCATAATATCGTTGCGGCTGTACCGCAAACCTTCCTCTAATTGCCATACCAGGGTCAGCGTTCTGAGGAACGTGTTGAGGATAAACTGGTGGTAGAGGTACTTGCGGAATATGAGGTTGGTTATAAGTAGGGTGTAGAGGGTAGTATAGTGGGTACGGATATGGTGGGTATTAATAAGGATAAGGTGGGTTAGGTTGGTAGACAGGGTTGTTGAAGGGGTTATTTGGGTTTTGCGGGTTTTGGTTGATGATATGATTCTGGTTTGGTGCGGGATTATTTTGGTTATGTGGGTTTGGGTTTTGGTTGGTTCCTTCCCCTTGGGGTGCTAGCTTTGGACTATTGACTCCCTCAGCTCCCTCAACCCTCTTCACATTCTGATTAAGCCCTTCTGTCTCAAGACCCAAATCTCCGCCTAAATCAAAATTCATATCATCACCTCCTGCGGTATGTTTACCAATATTAATGTGCTGAGAATTTATGGCTAGTTAGAAGAACTTGGTAAAAACATCAAAATGGGATCACCTTAAATGCTCCATGAATGCATGAATTTAAGGATGGTGATATGATGATAAGGAATAAATGCAAGAACACAAAGATTTGCCAGGGGTTTTAAATCCCTGGACTTAAATGTTGTGTATAGCTTTTCTTTGATTGAGTGAATAGTATCCTATTTTCTTTGTACAAGGAGAGTCCTATTTATAGGTTTCTTTTATAGGGGCATTTATGTCTTTTCGTACCTCCCCAGGGGACAGCCGCATTTAATGACTGGAGTCCCTGGAGGCGTGCAGGTGCCCGATCGTCCTTGCTTGCAGGAAGTCGGCCACTAAAGTTCCTCCACGTTTCCCAGGAAGGTACTTCTCTGGACTATTTCTTTATATGGTGGGAATATTCCCTCTGTCACTTAGTACGGAGGCGGCTCTTTCCCTTATATGGAAAGATCTCGTCGGATTTTATCACGTGCTCTCCGACCTACCTCTCCAGAGCAGAAGCTTATTGAGGTCGTAGGTCGAAGCCTGGTCTTTTCGGGGATCGAACGGATACCTGGGGCTCGGCCGGTCGGAGGAGAGCCTTCATTGCTTTTTTTGTTTGTGGCCAGTCCGACCCGGTCGATTCGTCGTAGCGCATACCTAAAAGGGGGCAGACGTGTCCTGATGACTGACGCCGGCCTCAGACCTGAGACCGTAAAAGAGAGGTCGGGGACCCTAGGAGTCAGAAAATTCCAAGCCTCGTTCGCCCGTCGGGACCGTGCCACCTCATTATTTACTGATGGGAGGTTGGTGCCGATCTCAGGTGGAAAATGGCCACAATAATTGCCCCCCAGTTCGGCTCTCAGGGATAGTGGGAGGTGAACTGGTCCTTTGGTGTTGATCGTTGGTGCTGGCCTCAACTGAGTCCGCGTGGTCGGAGATCTTTCTGGTAGCAGCTGACATTTGAAAGGACGTGCGTGAGTAAGCGGGCCTAAAAAGGCGTGCATGATGTCATGCGATGCCTGGAATTCCGTGCATTGATAACTGGCGTGCGCAACTATTTTGGTTTGGGATCCCTGGCGTTTCGACTTCTTGAACTTAAGCCCCTACGTCTAGGGATTTTAATTACGAAGTAGCCCATCCCCATCTCTTATAAATAGTTGGGACTTCGCCCATTTTGGGCTTTCACTTTCGCGCCTCTTGATACCCATAGCAAGCTTTGTGTTTACCGGTGACTTCTACGGCGAGAGTTCAGGACGACGTTCAAGTCTACACAGCGGCGACAAGGCGGCTAGAAAGGTAATTCACTCTTTTTAAGCTTTAATTTTTACTCTCTTCCACTCTTCTGGAAATGGTACGACGGTGGATGGATCCTCCGCCAGGGCAGAGGGGTGGCGCCTCCTCTAGTGGTGGCGGTGGAACCAGTCATAGGCTCTTCGATAAGGAGGGAGGTCCCAGTGGCGGAGGTGGTGCTTCTCCATCGCATCTTAGTGCAAGCTCGATCTGGGCGCAGGACGATGACAGCCTAGATCCGCTCTTTCAGAACCAGGGGTGGTTGCTCCTGGGCGAGAGTGTGAGCAGAGGTGGGCCTGCTGAGCCGGTGAGTTTTGGGTCCACATCGATGGCTCGTCCGATCGAGCCTCAGGATCCTTTGGACGATCTTCTCGAGGACGACGATAAGGGCGAAGGTTATGAAGGCGATGACCTGGCCAATAATTTACTTCTCCAAAACCTGGTTGCTGAGTAAATCAAAGAATGGCTTGGAATGGTGAATGAGGCCTCCGGGTTGGAAGTTGAAGAGGTCGGGGGCTCACCTGCTGCGGGCCGGAGTGCAGGTCAAGTCCGTCGGGACGAGATCAGAAAGCCCTTCCAGCTATGGTCAGAGTTTGTTGAGGAATATGATGAGATCGAGTCCCTGTTCTTCGACTTTGATGGGTACTAGGAGCGCTTCCCCCGGGCCCCGACCGTTTGTGATCCGAGGACCATACGGATTGCCGATCTGGAGAAATCCAAGAAATGGATGATCAGTCAAGTTCAGAGCAAGATGACGCAGAGTTTCCTTGACGAAGCCTGGTCGGATTTGGACATCCCTCATGACATTCATCTCTATGCGCCCGAGCCCAACGAGCGAGCCGATCAACCCCCTTCCGGAATGATGGCCATCACCCTGGATATTATGTAGGTTGGTCTTTATTTTCCCCTCCACCCGGCGGTCTCCTATCTGCTCAACCACTGGAATCAGTCCCCGATCCAGCTTCTGCCGAACGCGTGGATGATCATTCTGAGTGCCATGGTGCTCTTCGGCCAGAATCGGCTGTACCGGATGCCGACTCCGAGGGAGATAACTTATCTGTACCGGGTGTAGAGTGAAAAGAGCGGGACCGGGAAGGTCTTCATTCAAACCAATGGGCCAAAATTGGTGACCGGTCTCCCGAGTAAAGCTCGCAATGATCGGAAGAAATGGTTCTTCGTTGGGGGAGCCTGGCAGACCGGATATCCAGATGAAACTGAAATTGGGGTTCCAACCGACATCTGCCCGAAGCTTCCTAGTAAGAGATTTACGTTTCTTTATTGAATTAGTCGTACTGATCTAATTTTTTTATTTCTCCTTGCAGGCTATCTCTCTCCCTCCGAGCGGGAGTTGAATTTTGACTTCGCGGTCGTCCGAGAAAGGATCTTTACCCTACCGGCCTCAGAGAGGAACCAAGCCATCCTTCAGACCCGTCAGGCGTGACTCGCTAGCCGCTTCTTCTAGTTCCCCCGACATTTGAATTTGACAAGTAAGCTCACGGGTGAGCTCAGGTCTTAAGTTATTTCTCTTTTTTAATGTCATTTGTACGTGCAGTGCCCGAGTTTCCCGTTGTGCCCCGGTGCCCTGATCATCTGCTCGATCAGTGCCCCGAGATGTTTTCAAAGATGGGAGGTGCTTTTGCCCCAACGGCCGAGGTGAGGGTGACAAAGAAAAAGAAGAAGAATAGCAAGCCTCGCCAGCCCATGGTCGGATGCGAGCCAATCGTGGCTGAGCCCGTGAACCAAGTGTTTGGCCATAAGTCGGGTCGGGAGGTCGCCTTCCTGATCACCGGGAAGAAGAGGAGTCGGGAAAAAACAGAAGAAACCGGCCGTATGGAGATGTGAAGCCCGACCCCCATCGATCTGACTGAGAGCTTGCCATCCGATCCCAGCCAGCTTAGGGTGACTCTGCCGGCCGCGGCGGTGCCTGGTGCTCGTGACCCTTCTGATCAAACTTTCTTTAGCCGAGATCCGATCAAGTTCCAAGCGTAAGACTTGGACAATTTCGAAATTTGTTGATCCTTTTATTTTGTTTTATTTTGGGTTCTGAACTTGGTGTGTATGTCCCGCAGGCTGACCCGGGACGACCTGCGGCCGCCTCCGTTGGTGCTCGACTACCTCTCGTCCTGCATCCCGAGCTCCTATTCCGAGATGCCGGACTATTTGTGGTGGGCCGTGAATTCCATCCCTCCGACCCTGACGCTCGAGCTCGACGAGATAGTCCGAGGTCGGGCTCGTGACCTTGCTCGTGCCCAGGTCGTTTTGGCGGGCCAGGGGGCGATTTTGGCTTCACAGATGGAGGCCAAGCTGAATGTGGCGCTGACCTCTCTCCGCCGGACCGAGGCGTCGCTGACCCGGGAGAAGGAGGCGAAGGCTGCACTTGAGAGCTCGCTGGACGGTCTGGAGAAGGAGAACACGCTGGGCCAAGTCACAATAGTAATCCGAGAAAGAGAGGAGGCCCGGGCCCGTGCCGAGGCTGCTACGAAGATGAGGGATGAAGCCGATGCCCGGGCTTCGGGCTTAGCTGCTGAGCTGGAGAGATTGAGGCTGGAGGTCGAGGATGCTCGGGCCGCTGCAGAGAGTGAGCGGAAACTGAGAGAGGAGATCTCCGACCGTCTCCGTACGAAGATGGGGGAGCTCGCCACTGCACAAGCTCGTCTGACCTACGACCCAGATGATCCCAAGACTAGCCCACTCCTCTTTTCCGAGTACTGCTATTACATGGCCGTAGCCGACGTTATTCGCAAAGGACGGAAGGTCGGTGCTAACACAAAATTTGCCGAGGACCACTTTCGATCCTATGTAGTCGGGACCCCGATCCATGAAAGCTTTTACCTTCATTTTCTCGATCTCAAGACTATTTACGGAGTAGATCTATCCTGGTATCCGCGGAGAGATCAACTACTAGAACTGGGCGTGCCCCCGCCGGCTCCCGTGATCGAGATTGAAAAGGAGGAGGAGGAGGAGAAAGATGACGGAGAGGAAGAGGGAGTTGCGGATGTTCCGGCTCAAGGCGGAGATATCGGGCTAGAGGCCTGCGTGAATGACGTGGCGCAGTTTGTGGCCGGTGGTGGAGAGCTGGCCGAGGTCGAGGATGTTGGCGCCGGGGGAGAGCCCCCCCCAGCCTTCGTTTTTCCTGTATTTTTTCTGTTCTAAGTGTGTAACCGGCTTACGACCGGGTTTCAAACAATTTCTTATTCTCTGTAACCGGCTCGTGTCCGGGCTTTGACTTTTGCTTTAATTATCTTTGTTATTTTGAATGAAATTCCGACCTTATTGTCTCTATCGTACTGTTGCTTAGACTGCTAAATGTTTGAAGTTTAAAATGTATGTGAGATTTTCCCGGGCTTAAGTGAGATATGCCAACCTCGATACGGTCGGCATATGCTTCTGAATTGAGCTCGGTTTTTGAATGACCTTGATGGTCTTCCCGAGCTCAAGTGAGATATGCCGACCTCGATACGGTCGGCATACGCTTTTGAATTGAGCTCAGTTTTTTAATGACCTTGATGGTCTTCCCGAGCTCAAGTGAGATATGCCGATCTCGATACGGTCAGCATACGCTTTTGAATTGAGCTCGGTTTTTTAATGACCTTGATGGTCTTCCCCAGCTCAAGTGAGATATGCCGACCTCGATATGGTCGGCATACGCTTTTGAACTGAGCTCAGTTTTTTAATGACCTTGATGATCTTCCCGAGCACAAGTGAGATATGCCGACCTCGATACGATAGGCATACACTTTTGAACTGAGTCGGTTTTTGAACGAAGATTTGCACCGTAAAAGGGTTTTTTATTGATAAGAACTCTGTTACAAAGTACAACATAGTTACTGATAATACTTCTTCAAGTGTACCGCGTTCCAGGGGTATTGGTCCGGAGTGCCATCCATGAGTTCGAGCTCATAGGCCCTTTTGGAGAGCCACTTGGATACCCTAAACGGGCCCTCCCAGTTCGGGCCGAATACCCCTTTGGGACCTTGAACCTTCTTGAGGACGAGGTCGCCGACCTGGAATTTCCTAGCCTTCACCTTAGAGTTGAATTTTTTTTTCAGATTTTTTCTTATATGCCGCGTTCTTCAGGTTGGACTTGAGTCTCCCTTCTTCTAGCGCCAAATGTTGTTTACCAATATTAATGTGCTGGGAATTTATGGCTAGTTAGAAGAACTTGGTAAAAACATCAAAATGGGATCACCTTAAATGCTCCATGAACGCATGAATTTAAGGACGATGATATGATGATGAGGAATAACTGCAAGAACACAAAGATTTGCCAGGGCTTTTAAATCCCTGGACATAAATGTTGTGTATAGCTTTTCTTTGATTGAGTGAATAGTATCCTATTTTCTTTGTACAAGGAGAGTCCTATTTATAGGTTTTTTTACAGGGGCATTTATGTCTTTTCCGACCTCCCCGGGGGACAGCCGCATTTAATGACTGGAGTCCCTGGAGGCGTGCAGGTGCCCGATCGTCCTTGCCTGCAGGAAGTCGGCCACTAAAGTCCCTCCATGTGTCCCAGGAAGGTACTTCTCTGGACTATTTCTTTATATGGTGGGAATATTCCCTCTGTCACTTAGTACGGAGGCGGCTCTTTCCCTTATATGGAAAGATCTTGTCAGATTTTGTCACGTGCTCTCCGACCTACCTCTCTAGGTCGGAAGCTTATTGAGGTCGGGTGTCGGAGCCTAGTCTTTTCGGGGATCGAACAGATACCTGGGGCTCGACCGGTCGGAGGAGAGCCTTCGTTGTTTTTTTTGTTTGTGGCCGGTCCAACCCGATCGCTGTCATCGTAGCGCATACCTAAAAGGGGGCGAACGTGTCCTAACGACTGACGCCGGCACTTGAGACCGTAAAAGAGAGGTCAGGGACCCCAGGGGTCGGAAAATTTCAAGCCTCGTTCGCCTGTCGGGGTCGTGCCACCTTGTTATCTACTGATTTGAGGTCGGCACCGATCTCAGGTGGAAAATGGCCACAACACGGTATTCATCCTTCTCTGGAAGGCTCGATTCCTTCTGGTTATAGTCTCAGGGTCCTGTTTAATTCTATCTTTGCTCGTTTCTCCCTTCGAGCGTGTTTTCATATACCTGAGTACTCAACAAGAAAGATCAAACGCAACCAGACAAACAATAGAGAAATACTAAACTAAAAAAAAAAAATACTCACTACTAACTACTAAACTATCTCCAAGTCCTACTCAATGGACATACATCGCCTTCCCCAGCAACGACGCCATTGACTTGAACGCAAAATACTAGCTATACTAGTAGTTACCCCACAAGAGTATGGGATCCCTGTAGTATTGGCAAGTATATGGCCCAAGTAGTATCGAACCCAAGGGAAGGTATGTATGCGAATAGAGCCCTGAAGATCTACGCATCGTAGTTAATATGAGTGTATGTTCAGTTTCAAGAATTATTCTAATCTACTCTATATTCTATTACTAATAATGCAAATAATGAAATCAAACAACTAACTAAGGATTTAATCAAATATGGGATTGTGATGCTCAGGATAGGAATCCCTACGTATACTAATGGAGCTAGTACGATAATTAAAACAACCGTGATGTGCAAGTATTAATCCTAAGTGTACTAAAACTAGGCAATCAACTTCCCTAATCTAGCACCAGATTGAAAGACTAAAAGCTCAAGAATTAATCCTAATACTTCGTCATATCAACCTACTTCACAACCCACTAAACAAACTATATGGATTATGCTTAATTACTGAGACCCTTATTTACCCAAGGTGATACGGTCGTCCTCCCTAGATATACCTGTAGATTATAAACCCCTTCTAAAACCCTATCGTTAAGCCTATTCGTTATTAAAGAGTGATAAGATCGTCCTCTCTCTAATAATTTTCATACTCAATTCCAAGATAATTCTAGGGTTTATTTTAAGCATTCAATTAATTAAGAGAACTATCACTAAACATCACGAGTTATCCTAATTATGTACCAACGTCCTGACTTCTACGAGTTCATCCTACCCCAAGCATGCAAGGGTTCTAGCCTAACATGGTAAAAGAAATAACGAAAACAATCACAATAACGATGAATATTTGCATAATTGAATTAACAAAAGAATTGAATAGCATAAACAGAATAACTCAAAATCTCAATATAAATCTGGAAAAACTAGTGTTTATAAGTCTAAAAGATTCAAGAAAGAAAGAGTTAAACTAAAAGGTTCAAAAGAAATAATTAAACTATGAATTCGTAAGCTAAAACCTCGATTACAAAGTGTAAAGCTCTTCAATCCTTCTTCCCAAGCTCTCTCCTTCAAAAAACGAGTGTAAATATGTGTTGATCTGTAAAAATATGCTTGGAATGGGTATTTATAGGCAACATGCCGTTTTGGGGTGATTTGGGCCGAATTTACGTCAAAATAGGACTCAAGACTCGACCTTCTCGAGGTCGAGTGCCTCTCTCTTTCCAGCACAAAATAGGGACTCGAGCTGTCGAGGTCGAGTCCTTAGGACTCGAGTGGTCACCGGTCGAGTGCGTTCTAGTTGTTGTACACATATTCGTAAAATCTTCATATCTTCTCAACCGGGAGTTCGTTTTGGCCGATTCAAAGTCCTACGAACTCCTCTTTTCACCCTCTATCTGAATATGAACACCAAAGAGAAAAATTAATGATTTTATAAAAATTATGCTAAAAGGACTCTAAACACTCATAAAAACACACAAAACATAGGCAAATCGGTCTACAAAACATAACAATTTCACGCCTAATCAGTACCTGTGAATGTAAAACATTCTAACCTATTCTAATACTATCAAGACTAACTCAGCTATTACACACTTTGGCAAATCATCTTTTCAGGGTCTTTGGGATCAACTCAAAACTGACCTTGTCCCAACAATATTTAAAGCAATTGTGATAAAAGAATTATTCTCATGAACAAGTGTTTAATACATGAGTTATACAAAGTAAAAGCATACTTTCACGTATAACTCCAACAATCTCCCACTTATACTTAAAGTCTGTTTTTTAGTATACATCATGCATGTCTAGTGTAGTTCTACGTGACATCTCATGTCACCTACACTAACCTAATAATATTTCTCCCACTTATACTCAAAGCAGATTAACAACAGTCTTGGCACTCATTCCATTCACATGTCTCTTAAATGTATTCTGAGGTAGACCCTTTGTGAATGGATCTACTAGGTTGTCCTCCAACGTTTATCTTTGCCACCTCTTTATCTCCGCTCTTAATGATTTATCGTATAAGATGGTGTTTTCTTTCAATGTGTTTGCTGGTCTTGTGGGCTCTCGGTTCCTTTGAATTTGCAACTGCTCCGGTATTATCACAATAGACATTGATTGTGCTAGGCAAATTCGGAATAATGTCCAAGTCCACTAAGAAGTTCTTGAGCCAAACCGTTTTGTTGCTGCTTCACAAGCAGCTACTTATTCGGCTTCCATGGTCAAATCTGCGATGCATTTATGCTTATCACTTCTCCATGTCATGGCTCCTTCTCATATGCAAAACACACTACTCGAGGTTAATTTTCTGGAGTCTAGGTCTGATTGGAAATCCGAGTCCATGTATCCCATAGGAATTAAATTGTCTGACTAGTAAATCAACTTTCTATCGCGAGTTCTTTTTAGAAACCTCAGAATGCATTTATTAACAGTCGAATGATCTTTCCTGGGGTTACTTTGATATCTTGCCACCATGTCCGTGGCAAAGCAGATATCCAGTCTCGTACACAACATTGCATACATAAGGTTTTCTACCCCCGAAGCGTACGGAACGTCTTTCATGTCATCTATCTCCACATGCGTCTTAGGACACATTTCTTTGGATAGATAGATTATGTGCCTAGAAGGTACAAAACCTTTCTTGGAATCTTGCATGTTGAACTGCTTCAAAACAGTGCCTATGTATGAAGTTTGCGATAAGCCCAACATCATTTTCTTGCGACCTCGAGTGATATTGATCCCAAGGATGGGACCGGCTTTCCCTAAGTCCTTCATAACAAACTGATTTGACAGTCATGCCCTTGTCTAACAACATCTTTACATCGTCTCTGATGAACAAAATATCGTCTACATATAGTACTAAGAATACCATTGCAGTTCCGTCACACCTTTTTGTACCCACAACTTTTGCACTTATTTTGCTCGAACCCATAAGACTTTTTAACCTGATCAAAACACTGGTTTCAAGTACATGATTCTTGCTTAAGTCCGTATATTGACTTCTTTAGCTTGCATATGAGATGTTCTTGGCTTTTCGCAATAAAACCTTCAGGTTGTCGCATATAGATATTCTCTTCAAGACTTCCGTTTAGGAAAGCTGTCTTGACATCCAAGGTTGTGCTTTTAGAGGTCATGATGAGTCTTCATCTTCATCTAACTGTGGTAATTTTATTGAATTGGTGAAGGCTTTTGCAAATATGAATAAGGAAGTCAATGAAGTTGTTCTTGATAATGCTCCAAAAAATGCTCAATACATTGCTCCAGAAATACAAAAAGAGATTTTGAATATCATGGCTAATAGAGTGCGTCTAAGGATTTGTGAAGAAGTTGGAGATAGATACTTTTGCATCCTTGTTGATGAAGCACAAGATATCTCAAAACAGGAGCAAATGACCATTATCTTGAGGTTTTTAAATAGTCATGGAATTTTGACTGAACGTTTTTTTGCAACTAAAAGTATTTCTGACATTACTTCATTAGTTTTGAAAAAAGAGATATGTGGTGTTCTTTCTCATCATGATCTCCGGGTTAGAAAAATGAGAGTTCAAGGGTATGATGGTGCTAGTAATAGGCGTGGTTCATGGAATGGACTTCATGCATTTTTTCTTAGAGATTGTCCATATGCCTATTATGTTCATTGTTTTGTGCATCGTTTACAATTGACATTAGTTTCTGCAGCTAAGGATGTCAGTGTTGTTTGAGAATTCATTTCTCACTTGGATAATGTTGTGAACATTATAACTTCTTCACCAAAACGTGTCTCTCAACTACACGCTGCTCAAAGACATGAAATTCAAAGTTTATTGGTTGCAACAGAGATTGATTATGGACATGGTGCCAATCAAATTGGTAATTTACAACGATCTGGAGCTACTCGTGGAGTTCACACTATAACTATGTAAAGAGTTTGATCGACATGTATGCTGCAACTTGCAAAGTGTTTGAATATCTCATTGAAAATTCTCAAAATGGAAGATCTAAGGCTGAAATTCAAGGGGTTTACAAAAATATGACAAGTTTTGAATTCATATTCACTTTGCACATGATGCATAGAATTATGAGAGTTACTGATTCTCTTTGTCAAATTCTTCAAAGAAAAACTCAAGATATTTTAGCTGCTATTGCGTTTGTGTCAACTACTAAAACCATTTTTCGAGAGTTGAGAGAATGTGGTTGGGAAGGATTCCTTGAAGAAGTCAAAGTTTTTTGCTTGAGGAATGGTATTGATGTCCCCAATTTGTATTGTCCGTATAAGGTTGGTCGTTCTCGTGGGCAAACTACAATTGAACATCATTATCATTTTGATATTTTCAATGAAATAATAAATTATATCTTGATGGAGTTGGATACAAGATTTAATGATGCATCTGTTGAATTGCTTTCTCTTAGTGTGGCTTTAGATCCTTTTTTTTTTTTAATCATTCAACAGTGATGATATTTGCAAGCTGGCAAGGAAATGATATCCTGAAGATTTCATAGGTCAAGATATTGTAAGTTTGGAGTATGAATTGATTCATTATAAGCATGATGTGATAATGAACCAAGAGTATCAAGTTTCTACACTTGTTGAGTTGAGTCAACTACTTTATGAGAGTGGAAGGTCGGAAGTCTACATTATGTTAACTAGATTGATTCATCTTATTTTGACGTTGTCCATTTCCACTGCTACAACTGAACGATCAGTCTCAGCAATGAAACATGTGAAGACGGCACTTCGAAACAAGATGGGGGATGATTTCCTTGGTGATTGTCTGATGCTTTATATTGAAAGAGATTTTGTTAATGATATAGACATAGACTCAATTATTGATTAATTTTATATTTTGAAGTCTTGTAGGGCACAACTTAAGTGAAAATCGAAATATTTTGTTATGTATAAATTTTTAATGTGGCAAAGCGTTTTACGTTTACTTTTCAGCCCACCCCACTACAAAATCCTGAATCCGCCCCTGGTTGTAACACACAATTCATAAATAAGAAAAGATTCTAACTTAAGCAATTATATTAGCTTGATAGGTATTACCCATATAAGCTTTCGTTATCCTACCCGGTTTTACCCGTAAACACCTATTATTACTGAAGTTACTCTTACTATTACAGAAAAATACATTTAATAAGAGGTAACTTTTCAATAATAATATGGGTAACTTTTCAATAATAGTAAGAACAACTTTTTTAAAAGTACACCTGTGTTGCACAGTACACTAGGGAAGGCAACAGGGCAGGTTTGAGACGGGTTTGGTCAATCCTAGGACGTGCCCCACCAGAATTTTAGTAGATCGGACCTCCCTCGGGACCCACCTGGTCCAACCCACCTCGCACCGTTAAATTTTTAAATATAAAATATATAATTTTTGCATTCGAAAAATTAAATTTAAACATATAACTTCAAATAATATTTATTATTCATCTAATACTTTAAAATAACATATATAATCAATATATTATTAAATTTATATACATTAATTTGAATATAAATTTATATATATGCACATAAATATATAAAATAATATTAATATATTATGAGACGGGTTTACGTAACGAATCCTATAAAAACCACGAACTGTCCGAAATCCATATGACCGTATCCAAATCCGTTTCGAATGGAGCGGGTTCAATGCTGATCAGGATTTGAACCCACCCTATTAACATCCGTACAGTGCATTTTATGCTCAAGAGATTTCCTCCTAGGTCTAAAAAAGTTAACCAAAAATTAGAGATGAAAAGAAAATCTTTTGGGGTGGGAATCCCAAGTCACTAATAGTGGGAGTGAGAAGTGGTGTCACAAAATGTGCATGCGTACGTTCCCTCTTTAATACTTGCTCACTCCTCTGCAAAGTGCAAACCTCACCTAATCTCTGCATCGTCTGCCTTTCCACTTACAAACCCTGCTTTCTTTTTCTCTCCCTCTCCCACATAATCTATTTACCTTTATGGGCATTTGACAGATTTAAGCCAGAGAGGGAAAATCCATAAAATGGCTTTCTTCCTTTAATTGTTGCTCATCACTTTATACGTAGTTAGTAACCATTGTGCTTTTCTATTTTTAATTAATATTTCCTCTGCATTTCTATATCAATTATTGTGGCATGGCAATTGACCTCCTGTGTTATGGAAATTCCATGTAATACTTGTAAACAAACATATTTTTGGGTTAGGATGTGGACAAAACTAGAGAGTAACTCTATCGTAAATCCGTTCATGATACAAATATTAATACTCAAACTAGCATTTTTTTTTTTAATGAAATAATAAGTAGTACTTTTTTTAAAGGTACATATTCAAATACAATGAATTTGAAGATGAAATCGGTGCACAATATATACTTTACCTAAACTTTCGATTGAATATTTTTTATTTGAATATTGATTTTCGTATTCAAAATATTTTTTGAATTCGAGCACATTTTTTTTAATTCAATATAGATTCAGATCACAATATTTACATAATATTTAAATGTATTTGATAATAATTGTTATACGTATCATTAATTAAATTCCATCCAACCAATATTATTAAGGAATTAAATGAGTTGGATGGGGTCCTACCTTGCATTGTAAATTATAAATCCATCTTATAGAGATCTTATTTCCTCCCAATAATTGTTTTTGCCATTAATGGCCTATTAAATAAATTATACATAATTTAGGATGGTATTCCAAGTTTTTGTCCGGCTTTCACTTATAATATTCTTTCTCATTTGAATCATTAATATGTTTCCCATTTTCCGGTTTCTAAAATAGTACCACCTCCGTCTCCTCTTAATTTTTAGAGGTGAATGGTCACACTTTATAAGAAAAACTGTTTCATTAAATTTTAGATCAATGAATGAAAAATATTTTTATGTAAAGTAATTATTGTGAAAGTGTTTTATTTTTATATTTGGAATGTGACAATTATTATAAAATATTTCAAGAAAGAAAGTGTGAAGATTACTCGGAATGTAGGAGTATAACATTCTAGGGATTCATCTTTATTTATTATTTTAATTATTAAATTATACTGTACTAAAAAATTATCTATATTTATAGCATATTCTAATTTTAGATCAAGTGAGAACAAAAAACGTTGTAATGAAGATGCTCCTTAGTTGTATCATAAAGACGTAATAATATACAGTAAGCAATATCAAACCAAATACGAGTAGCTGGATCCTAAATTAACATTTGACTAAACCTTTTAAAAAGAACATTTGACTTAACCTTGGAAATCTAAAAAAACGTTATGAAGATTTGAAAATAATAAGGAAATACTCCTTGTGTCCCGGATTTTTTTTTAACATTTTCTTTTTTGGGACATTCCAACTCTTTTTTCACACTCTTAAAAAGAAAATAATTTATTCTCACAAAAATCAATGAACACATTTTGTTTATTTTATTATTTAACTTCATACTCACATACTTTTTTTTTTTTTTAAATTGTGCCATGTACTCCTATAAAAAAAGACCCGGGACGGAGGGAGTATAATTTTGACAAAAAATTGATATACAATTTAAGTTTAAAGGTTGCCCTCAAGTGCACCAATAAAACTCGAGAAACATTTATAAAAAGTTACATTTATTACTACTAAAAAATTATCTTTTTCATTATTAGAAAAATACTATTTTTAATCAGTGATGCAGAAATCGGGCTAGGCGGCCGCCTAGCCAGCTAGGCAGCTTCCTCCCGACCCGATTTCTGCAAAATCGCCCCTCCTAGGCGTTTTCGGGGCCAGGCGGCCCTAGGCGGCGCCTAATCGGACCAAGACGGGTTGGCTGTAGGCGGATTTAGGCGGTCCTAAGCGGCTCGAGGCGGACCTAAGTGGCTCTAGGCGGACCTAGGCGACCATATTATAGAAAAATTAAAAAAATAATAAAAAAAAAATTATCCAGGCGATGCCTAGGAGGCGGCCACAAAACACCCGATTTTCGACTTTTGCACCCTTGTTTTTAATACAAAGTTTTCAGTAATAACAGAATAAATTTTTAACTTTTTAATATTGGACTTTAATTTTACTCCATGAGTATTTTTATATGAAAACGGTTCATCATAAACTTATCATAAAATCGTATATTTGACCAAAAGTATTGATAATCTCACTAGGAGTACCATTAATTTGGATTCAATTTTTTTACAACAATTATAATATAATACCACCGACCCAAATTAATAATGTTCTTCGTGAAATTATCGATACTCCTAATTTAATATTTTAATACTTTAATATGACAAGTTTATCACAAACTATTTAAAAAAAAAAATATTGACAGGGTACTCAATTTTATATTAGAGATTTGCTTTTATAAACGATAAACCCCTTGGTTAAAACCCAACCCCTTGTTTTAATTTTTATATGTATGTCCTCCATTATATATAGATGGCTCTACCCATTTCCTTTTAGGCAGAGATATTTGTTTCTGATGTAACAAGAAATTGAATTTTTCTAGCTTTTAACCTGCTCCCCCTCTTTTTCACCACTCATAATATCCCCCACAGAAGGATTCCTCTCTTCTTTTTCATAAAAAACTACGACTCTATGGCTGTTAATGCAGAAAATACATGCTTTGAGAATATGGGATTTCCTCCCTTCTTCAGCATTCAACAAGAACAAGACCATCTTCCTCCCCTTCTAAATCAATATTACGATTTTGCCCTCCCTTCTTCTTCATCCTCTGTGGATAATACCGTGCAATCCTTGGATTGGTTCATTCAGCTCGAGGTAAAACCCATTTTAAATGTGTCACTTTCTTGATACTTTGTAATTAAAACTGATTTTTTTAAGTTTAAAAAACAGAGCAAGAGACTGACTTTCTTGATACTTTGTAATTAAAACTGATTTTTTTAAGTTTAAAAAACAGAGCAAGAGACTGAGAAGGTGGATTTTAGAAGAGCAGTCGCGGCTACAAGCGATTATAACCCAACAATACGAGTCAAGAATGAAGCCTCTAATTCTGCAAAAAGAAGGAGAATTAGCAATGGCGAAAAGCAGAAGGAGAAATCTCCAAGATTTGTTGAAATTGGCGGAAATGGAAAGCAGGGCATGGGTGAAGGCCGTAAAAGAGAGAGAAGCCATTGTCTCTGATCTCGAAAACAGGCTGAATGTGGCCAAGCAGAGAGAAACGATGTCGTTTTGTGACTCTTCTTCTTCCCAAGAAGAGAGAAAGATGGTTTGTAAATTGTGCCAAAATGGAAGGTCGTGTGTTGTGTTGCTGCCGTGCCGGCACTTTTGTTGCTGCAAACTGTGTGAACCACTTTTGGAGCACTGTCCTATCTGCCGTACGATCAAGGATTCAAGTTTGGAGGCTTTTTTGGCTTGAAACAAATCTTGGGGTTTATTTGTTACTCCATTTTTTTTAGTTTCATCTTTTCGTATTTGGGATATTTTTTGTTATATGCTTCCTATAACTTTTCATTTTGGTTTTGATTTTAGTCAAAGTATTAAATGGAAATGTTATCATGACACTATTTTAAAGTATCGAATATTTGGTTAGAAGTATCGATAATATATGTCATCAGTTGTATCATTATTGGGTCAGTGCTATTATATTGTAATTGTTGTAAATTCTCTTGAATCCAAATTAATGATATTTTTTATGAGATTATCGATACTTCTAATCAAATACTCCCTCAACGAGAGTTGAATTTTAGTATTTAAATGAATAAAGTGATATTGGGAATTATGAATGGTGAATAAATTAGTATTGAGAATGATGAATGGTGAATAAAGTAGTTTTTATTTTAGGGATGAGAAAATAAAATTGTGACGAATCTTTTTGGCAAATGGGAAAACAAAATTGGAACAGAGAAAGTATTCGATATTTTAAAACAGTTTCATGATAAACTTATCATAAGTTATTTTCATATAAAAACTACTCTTGATTCTAATCTTGAAGAGGTTTATGATTTGAAAATAACCATGTAATTTTTTATTTTATTTTTTTATGTAGATTTCAATTTTTGATATTTAAGTTGAGCAAATGTAGGGGGTAAAATATGTGGTTGTCTTCTATGTGCATATAGAGTTTGATTGATCAACAAATACTTCACCCTTTTATTAGTATTAAGAACAAATACTTCACCCTTTTATTAGTATTAAGAAGACCAAAATGTCGAAAAGTTTAACAAGGCCATTTTCGATTCAAAAAATTAATATGACTGAAATTAAAATAGGAGTATTGTTTACCACTAAAAACACAATTTTAGTCTCGGAAGTTTCGATTTTAAATAGACATAAAACTATCAATATTTTGGTCGGTAACTAGTACTCCCCCCGTCCACGAAATATGGTCCTGTTACTTTTTGCACGTTATTAAGAAAGTTGATATAATATGTAAAAAGTAAGAATATTGTGTCAAATCAAGTACAAAATAAATTATTTTATAAATGTTATGTGTGTATGTTGAAAAAATAGATAAAGTTTATTATTTTCATTTTAAGCAACATGACCCCAGGCCTATATTTTGTGGACGGAAGCAACTGAAAAATTCACTTGTCATTGATGTGACAAAGTCTGATTCATCTATACAATAAAGTGTAATTGATATATTGAATGTTAAATTTCTTAAAATGAGTTATTGAATAAAAATGCCAAAAAATTAAAGTTACAAGATAATACTCCCTCCGTTCGAAAAGAATTTGTACACTAATTTTATTTTTATGTTTTAGCGAACAAATTATTTATTAATATTTAAAATAATAAAATGACTTTTAAGGTAGAGTATGATAAATTTATATCTCCTCTTTTATAAAGTGATTTAAAAATTACTTTATTATTTTAAATACTCATTTATTAAAATACTATAAATCGACTAGGCTACAATCAAAATAGGAAGTAGTACCACTAAAAACCAACCATTTTAACTTTCTTTTTTTAATGTGCGGGTGTGTTGACTAAGTTGATGTGGATGGAGATTATGAATCATGATGATAGAGAAAGGGGGTGTAAAGAATAGAAAAAAAAGAAAAGAATCTTGCTTTATTACTGAAAGGGGATAATTAATTAGGGTACGTTTGTTTTGGATTTAAGTGTGCGGGGGAAGTCATGACTTTGAAATCTTAGGATGTGAAAATCTTGATGAATAATATGAGTATGTGTTTGTTTTGGGATTTTAGTAGGGTGTGATTTTATTTTATGTCAAATCAATGTTTATTAGTGATTGATGTTGTATTATTTTATTATATTGTGTAAGAGAAAAGTAGGAGAGAGGTTGAGTGGATGATAAAAAAGTGATGATGTGATTGTATTTAATTATATGAAAAATAGTAATAGGTTTATAGGTAGGGATTGAGTTTGGGATTTGAAAACCCGATTTTAAATTCCGAACTCGTATGGGGCGTGGATTGCAAAGTCCAAAGTCCATCCGTGTGAGTCCCAAAACAAACATACCCTTAATTACCTGATATAAAACAGAGGGCAGCTGATATGATTATTCAAAGGGGATTCTTTGGTACAAAAGAAAAGGAAAAACTGACTGACAGTAAAAGATACGAAAGCCAGGAAATGAAACGGACCATGAGTCTTTGACAGAGTGAGTACTTCCATCCCTGCCACCAATCCATCACTAGTTAAAGCAAATGTCCTTATCTCACTTTGTACTCTTTAAAGGAGATCAAGTAAAATGTTTTAAGATCAAAGTAAAAGTGTCATCAATGGTTAGGGGCGAGCGATATTTGGTAAAATTCGAATCCAACTTTTATTTCGATTCGGTTAATTTGATATTCACTTCGGTTTTGGATTTTCAATTTTGAAAATTTGGTTTTCGGTTTCGGTTTTTAAAATGAAATTACTGAAAATCGAACCAAAATAATACTTCATTCGTTTCATAGTTATTTTCTACATTACTGTTTGCACATGTTTTAAGGAAAAAAGATGTATCTCCTCCCTTCGTTCACAAAAAATATGTTAACTTGTTTGCACGTGGTTCAATGCAATATGTTGGAGGGGATTGTAAGGTCCGTTTATAAATAAATTGATTGTTTATGGAAGGTGTGTCAAACATATTTTTCATAAACAACCATTTTATTCATAAACGGACCTCACAATATCTCATAATAACCTCCGACATATTGCATTAACTCACATGCAAACAAGTGAACATACTTTTCGTTGATGGAGGGAATAGTATTTAAGTTGATAAAATAAATGTTTTAATTAAAGTATATGGATGATATAATATTAGAAAGTTTTATTGTTGTTTTTTTCCCAAAAAAAGTTTGTAACAATTGAGTATGCGACGTACCTTTTTGACAATGTAACAAATAACTTTGGGACGGAGGAAGTAATAGTTAATAATAACAATAATAATTATAATAAAATATATAATATACTACCTCCGTCCCACCATTATTCTCACAGTTACTGTTTTCTCGTGTTTTAGCGAGCGAATTTTTTATTAGTATTTAAAATGATAAAGTAATTTTTAAGTCACTTTATAATAGAGGAGAGATAGATCTATCATACCCTATCTTAAAAATTATTTTATCATTTCAAATACTAATAAACAATTCGCTCGCTAAAACACGAAAAAAAATAGTGTGCAAATAATCATGGGACGGAGGGAGTACATATTATCTTAGTATACTACCTTCGTCCAGGAGGAACTTGCTCATTTACTGTTTTCTCATGTTTTAACGAGCGAGATTTTTATTAGTATTTAAAATGATAAAGTAATTTTAAAGTTACTTTATAATAGAAGAGATATAAATCTATCAAAATCTACCTTAAAAGTCACTTTATCATTTCAAATATTAATAAACAACTCGCTCGCTAAAACACGAAAATAAAGGTAGTGTGCAAGTTCCTCCGAGACGGAGGGAGTACTATATAGAGAAAGTTTTTAAGCCTACGTGGCAAGTCCACAACTCTCTATTTTAAAAATTATTTCCTCTCATTGACCCAAATTAGTGATCCTGAAAACTATTCTCAGTCATTGAAAGTTAATCTGTAATCTTATCTTGACCGTTGATTCTATCATAATACCCTCTATGTATATCCTCTCACTCACATACAAAATTCAATCTCAATAAAATCTCCAGAAAAATTGTTCCCTCTCTATCACATGGAACATTCTGTTGTAAATAAGTGCGTAAATAAGAAGACACAATTTGTTGACCCAGTTCGTCGAGAACGACTACGTCTGGGGGCGATCCAAGCCAGGGGTTCCACTAATATTGTTGTGTATGAGAGTACATAATTCATGAATACAATGGGATATATATAATAGTAAAAACCCTAGTCTAATGGGTAAGGCCCAATATGATTCTTGGTCCTCAAGTAATGTCCACACCAAATCTCCTAGATTTGGAATATCAAATCTTCCAGATTTACAACACTCCCCCTTGGACATTACGACATAAATGTCTTGTCATAAAAACTCCACGTGCTAAGGATCGACCATAATAATAAGTGGAAGGAATGTCATCGATCTTCTAGATCTAAATCTTCCACATTTATTTCGAGGTTACCGCTCCCCCTGAAGACAACAACACTTTAAGTCTTTGCATCCCTATACCACGAACATATTTTTCAAAAGTAGACGTAGGTAAGGATTTAGTAAACAGATCTGCAAGATTGTTACTAGATTGCACTTTTTGAATGGTAATCACGCCACTCTTCTGGAGTTCGTATGGGTAGAAAAACTTGGGTGAAATATGTTTCGTCAGGTTTCCCTTGACGTACCCATTACTCATTTGTGCGATGCAAGCAGCGTTGTCTTCAAATATAACGGTGGGAGATGTATCGCCCTTGGCGATACCACACGAGTCACCAATGTGTTTTACCAAGGACCTTAACCAAACACATTCTCGTGCGGCTTCAAATAAAGCTATGATCTTTGAGTGGTTTGAAGACGTGGTAACTATGGATTGTTTAACCGATCTCCACGAGATTGCGGTTCCACCACAGAGAAAAACATAACCAGTCTGGGATACGGCGTTGTGGGGATCAGACAAATAGCCAGCATCCGCATAACCTACCAAGGTTTTGTCTTGGTTCTTACGGTAAAATAGTCCAAGATCTTGAGATCCTTGGAGGCACCGTAGAACGTGCTTAACACCATTCCAATGTCTCCTCGTAGGAGAAGCGCTATGTCTCGCAAGCAAGTTGACAGCAAATGCAATATCCGGCCGGGTGCAATTTGCAAGATAGAGCAAAGCTCCAACAGTGCTAAGATAAGGAACTTCTGGTCCCAGAATTTCTTCTAAATCTTCTCTTGGCCTAAATGGATCCTTATCCACTTCAAGGGATCAGACAACCATCGGGGTGCTAAGTGGATGAGATTTATCCATGTGAAATCAATCCAATACCTTCTTCACGTAGGTCGACTGAAGAACAAGTACTCCTTCTGGGAGGTGCTCGATCTGCAAGCCGAGGCAGTACTTGGTTTTACCCAAGGACTTCATTTTGAATTCAGCTCTCAAGATTGAACTGGCTTCTTCAATCTCTTTGCATGTTCCGATTATGTTCAGGTCATCAACATATACGGATATGATGCAAAAACCGTCTTGCGATTTCTTCGAGAATACGCATGGGAAAGCTTTATCGAACGTGTATCCCTTCTTCTGAAGGAATTCACTAAGTCGGTTGTACCACATAAGGCCTGATTGCTTCAGGCTATACAACGACTTATGCAGTTGTATGCTATACATACTGCGATTTTCACCATCCCTTAACTGAGGAATGTCAAATCCATCTGGGATTTTCATATAAATGTCGGCATCGAGTGATCCGTATAAGTACGCAGTTACTACGTCCATTAATCTCATATGGAGATTCAACTTAACTGCCAAAAATATCAAATAGCGGAACGTTATTGAGTCCATAGCATTGAGTCCATGACGAGAGAATAGGTTTGATCAAAATCAATTCTGGGTCTCTGCGAAAACCCTTGTGCTACCAGCCTCGCTTTAACCTCTCCATAGTATTGTTCTCATTTCGTTTTCGTACAAAAACCCATTTATATCCTACAGGGATAGCGCGCGCGGGTGTACGAACGATAGAGCCAAATACTTGTCTTTTGTTAAGCGATGCGAGCTCCGCATCAATTGCCTCTTTCCATTTAACCCAATCGTGGCGCTTCCGGCACTCTGCGATTGTTTTGGGTTCAGGATCTAGATCATTAATAATGGAAAGAGCTATTGACGCTGCAAATGTGTCGTCGACGACAGTAATATTTCTATTATATGTTTCTCCCGTATCTGTGAAGTTCACAGATATTTCGACGTTTACGTCAACCAGACCTTCCTCATTTCCCATTGTATCTGGGTCTGGTCGTTCCACGGTCCTAGTGCATGGAATATTTTGTGCACGTGCTTCATCACTAGGACTCTCGTCTCCTAGAGACTTGGAGTTATCTAGACGGATCTCTTCTTGAGATTTTCCATTCGACTGACCAGATTTGCTAGCCTTTCGTTTAGGTGTGTTACTATCTCTTGAGGGTCCCTTACGCTTTTAGCGTGTGGGGGCATGAGTACTCATTTTACTTGGGACCTCAACCCTTTGGGGAGCATTTACTGCAGGTATATGCGATCTAGTCACACCTCTATGGTCAGTGAACGCGTCTGGCAGGTTATTTGATAAGTTCTGCAGGTTAATGATCTTCTGAACTTCTAGTTCACATTGATTAGTGCGCGGATCTAGATACTGAAGATTACTTACGTTCCACGTAAGTTTCCGGCATTCATTCAATTTTGAATTCGGATCTTCTCCTAATGCCGGGAAGTAATCTTCATCGAACGTACAATCAGCAAACCGGGCCGTTAATTGATCCCCGGACAAAGGTTTGAGGTATTTTACGATGGATGGAGAGTCATATCCGACGTAAATACTGAGTTTCCTTTGTGGGCCCAAAGAGGTTCGCTTGGGTATCGTAATCGGTACGTATACCGCACATCCGAAAAATTCGCAGATGGGAAATGCTAGATTTTTTCCCACGCACTAATTGTTGGGAGGAATGATCATTATATGCACTTGGACGGATTTGGATGCATGTAGGACTGCATGCCCTCAGCATGAGGTGGGAGTTTAGAGTTCATAAGCAATGGTCTTGCGATAAATCTGATACGTTTTATTAGCGCCTCAGCAAGACCATTTTGGGTATGGACGTAGGGGACCGAATGCTCCACTTAAATTCCCAGGGCAATACAATAGTCTGTAATGGCCTTCGAGCTAAACTCAGCTGCATTATCCATGTGAATCGATTTAATTAGATAATCCGGGAATTGAGCTCCAAGCTCGATAGTCTTCACAATGAGCTTCGCAAAAGCTTGATTGCGGGTGGACAACAAACATGCAAATGTCCACCTAGTGGAGGCATCAATAAGGACCATGAAATAACGAAATGGTCCTGATGCTGGGTGAATCGGTCCGCAAATGTCTCCTTGAATTCGCTCAAGGAAAACCGGAGACACTAGTCCAACCTTAGTGCACGACTGGCGTACTATTAACTTACCCTTAGAACATGCATCACAAATAAATTCATCAACAGGAAGGATTCTACTATTCAAATTGGGTAGAGTCCTACGTATCATATATTGTCCTGGATGACTTAACCGCGGATGCCTAATTTAAGGAAGTTCGGGTCATGAAATTTCATACTCATGGCTAGATGGAGATTTGGTGGCCGGATGTAGAAATAGTACAATCCGGGGGAGAAGGAAAAAAAATTCTTCTATAAGATTATATGAGTGGTGGCGCTATCTACCAATCATAAATCATAACCTAAATCCATCATGTCAGAGGAAATTAACCCAAACCTAATAGCTGATATGTTTACAAGCCATAAATCAAAACAACAATATCCGAATAAACTTATGGACAGCTATTACGGTAAACACATCAAAGCTAATTCATTCATAAATAAAATATCCGAAAGAAAGGATCCAAAACATAATAAGTAATTGTTTTATCTAGAAAACAAACTACTGGGAATAATCAAATACGCGAATCTACTCGTTTATCCTAAAATTCGAGCTACAGACCCAAGAGGTCATCGCTGTCTAGGTCAAAATCTGCTTCGGGCAGGTCGTCATCCTCAGGTTCATCAACTGGAGCCTTCCCCTTGTCGTCCTTTTGCATCATTAAATAAGACTCGACCAAGTGTTTGGGAGTGCGACACGTGCGCGACCAATGGCCTTTGCATCCGCATCTGAAGCAGGACTGCTCAATCATTCTTTGAGAGCTGGGTTTTTTTAGGAGCGTTAACCCGGGTCTTGTGACCACCGAGTGAACTACGACTTCGGTCGTTAGTCCATGATTTCTTACTCGCTCTCCCCCTTCCACGATTGCGACGACCAAACGATGGTTTGTACCTGTATCGCTGCAGGCGTACAGGGTCGCTAGCGTGAAACACTGATACAGAATCTTGAATCAGGTTGGTCACAACACGCTGCAATGCAGAGCTGTACTCCGTTATAGACTTCAAGTCTTTATAACGGACGTTCAACCACTCATGTTGTGATGGAGGGAGGAGTGCAAGATCATATTGTTGGAAACATTCCTTCAGGGTTTTCCACAATATCTCGGGGTCCCTTTCTGTGGCATATTGGGATTTCAGACCTTCATTCATGTGGTTCCTCAGAAAAATCAATACCTTCGCCTTCTGGGCGTCTGTAGATTTTGAACCTTCCATGATGGCTTCGCTTAACCCATTTGAGGCTAGATAGAACTCTATATCTAGCACCCATGTCGGGTAATTGCTACCGTCGAGAGCAAGCTCATCGAACTCTTTCATAGTGATATTAGACATAATTCACTACAAGGGAAGCGACATGGTGAGGGGGATGAACAAGACTCATAGACAATGAGGGAAAAATAAGGATTCATTTAATTATTCTAAGGCACATAGATGCACGTACTGGGCGTCGTCTACCCAAGGCATAAATTCACGGTCCGACAAATACCGGGCACCGCCTACCCGGTCATAAAGAGCGGACTATAAACTATGTGCACAGTGTTAATGCACGTAGGATAATAAAATCACTTAAGCATGCAATAACAATAAATAACGATAATCACATGAAAATAATTTGCAGAAAATATACGGTTTAATAGACAGAGGAAATAATCATTAGAATAATTATTTTGTGTATATTAACGCAATTTAACAAAACATTTTCAGGATTATATAATATAAATTTTGTGATACGACAACCGAAATAAAATCCGGGTTATCACAAAATTCACAAGGGGAAATTGCAACATGTGACTAAAAGTGCACGTAAATCATGCAGGTAACACACGACGAGAGGAGAGAATAGAAAAACAAAGAAAAATGAAAAATAAATAAAAAATAAGGAAATCGGGATCAGTCGCGCCTAGGGGACGCGGCTAGCCCGGGAGATCGCGTTCCCCGTGCGCGATTCCCAGCCTCCGATCGCGTCTGCCAGGCGCGATCGAGGCCGATTTCTGGGCCTCCTTCCCCGGCGTGATTTCAGCCGTGGGAGAAGGAGTGCAGCCTCAACGCGGCGCCCGGGGGAGCGCGGAGGCGGCGGGGAGGTGCACGGCGATGGCCGTCCCGTCGCGGCGGCGCAAGGCCACGTCGCGCGCGGTGGTTTCCAGCCACGGCGGCGGCGACATCGGCGAAGCTTCGTGCGGGCGAGGAGGTGGCGGCGGGAGGCCGCGCTGGCCTAGTAGCGGCGGCGCGCGGCCACGCGGCGACGGGCAGGGCCGCGCCTGTAGCAGTGTCGGCTCGCGGCGGTGATGGCGGGCGGAGGCACGGCCGCTTCATGCGGCGGCGGCGTGGCGCTGCTACGGGCGGCGCTTCGGGGCCGTTACGGGCAGCGTGACGTCGTGCTTCTCACGGCATCAACCGGCGTTCGTTTTTCGATCTCGATCCATAAATTAATATTAACGAATTTAATACAATAACACATATAATTCAAACAAGAACGAATATTGGAATCAAACAGGATAATTATATTCGTGCATATAAATCATGCAAAACATGGATTGAAAAATTCAAGTACGTGAATTAATTCATGTGATTTAAAGGGGAATAATTCTGAGGCGTACCGTTTTATCTCGGGCAGAGACTCGTGCTGATAACGTGTTATAAATAAGTGCGTAAATAAGAAGACACAATTTGTTGACCCAGTTCATCGAGAACGACTACGTCTGGGAGCGATCCAAGCCAGGGGTTCCACTAATATTGTTGTGTATGAGAGTACATAATTCATGAATACAATGAGATATATATAATAGTAAAAACCCTAGTCTAATGTGTAAGGTTCAATATGATTCTTGGTCCTCAAGTAATGTCCACACCAAATCTCCTAGATTTGGAATATCAAATCTTCCAGATTTACAACACATTCAAATGGAAAAAAAAAACGTCTGAATTTTGCATGATTATTATTAAATATTCATTAATTCTCCGTTCATCTAAATCTTTATATTTTTCTTTTGCAAGGTACCAATATATACATCTCAAGGTATTGTTACTTTCATATATATTTTCTCACTCACATAAATTTCATTAATTCTCCTTTCGTCTAAATCTTCATATTTTCCTTTTGCAAGATAGTTCTATACATCTCAAGGTCTTATTGCTTTCATATATTACACATTTTTTGTGGATTATTTTTTATTAGATCATTTATCACGTAAATTTATCCCGTAAATCTCATTAATTTACCTTTCGTGTAAATCTTCATAGTTCCTTTTGGATTAATTGCAAAAAGATTTATGAACTTTATAATCTTTATCAATTATAACATGAACTTTTAAAGTTTGCAATTTAATATACGAACTAATTTACTGTTGTAATTCAATGCATGGTATAAATTTTCGGCGATACTTAGGCTTACGTGGCAGTCAGAACTGCCACCAAAGACATGTCACACGCCACGTTAGATGTCAAATCTGCAAAATATATATATATATATATATATATATATATATATATATATATATATATATATATTTTAAATCTTTTTAAAATTAAGAAATCCATGCCACATTTTTTTAAAATTTAAAATTTTAAACGCTTTTCAATCACATGATGGAAACTTTTGTAAATATTATATATTTGTCGAACATGTCTGAAACTGCGATTTGGTTTGGTTTTTAAAAACGTTGGCTTGAAATTCTTAATTTCAAAAACATTTTGCAATATTGAAAAGATATATATTTTTATAGATTTTACATCTAATGTGGCGTGTGACGTATTTTTGGTGGGACCTCTGATTGCTATGTAATAATAAGTATTGTCGAAAATTGGTGTATCGAATTGCAATAGTAAATTAGTTAGCATATCGAATTGCAAAATTTAAAAGTTCATGTTGCAATTGATAAACATTATAAAGTTCGTGATTTAATTTGCAATTAACCCTTTCTTTTTTTAGGATACAAATCTATATTTCTCAAGGTATTTATATTTTTTTTATATGTTAGATCATTTTATGGTAGGAATTCAATCTACCTTTTTTATTCTTTTTTACTAAAATATATTAGATTAATAAATATATTATTTGTATTTTGAATTTTTTATTCTTTGGGGTTTATATGTGTTTTTTATTCTAATCAATCTTTCTTCTTTGTAGCAAAAGGCGAAGCCCTGGCAGCCGCAGTGTGGGAGTTTTATCCCTCCAATGTGGGGAATAGCTCCTTGTGGGCACCAGACACTGGTCCTCCCACCTAATGGGCCGCTGAGTCACCATGATTTACTTCCTCCACCCAATCCTGTCGGGCCAGGGGGTGGGGGCCCTGGGGGCGAGGGCTTCGCCTTTTGCTACAAGGAAATGAATCTTTCTTCTACCTCTTTATATATTTGTTTTGTAGATATGAATTTATATCTCAAGGTATTTATACTTTTATATATTAGATTAACCAATATATTATTTTGATTTCTATATTTTTTTTTTTTTTGGAGGATTTATATGTGTGTTTTATTATAATCAATTATTTCTATATAATGAATCTTTCTTCTACCTCTTTATATTTTTCTTTTGCGGGATATGAATAGTGAAGATGAAGAATTAGATTTATTTTACCTTTGAGAGATGAAAAAGAAGATTTATTTTACCAATGAAGATGAAGAAGGTCAATGAAAGAATGAAGATGAAGAATAGTAGTGTAAGTATTATTATTTTGATTATTTATTGTATGTTCCAAATATTATTAATGGATTAATAAAATTTAGTTCATTCTACCGGGAATGATATTCATGAATAGTATTAATATAAAGTTTATTTTATTTTAAATTTTCTATAATTACATAAGTTTTTATTATAAAAATAATAAGTAATCGGATTAGTATTTTAGACCATGCCGTATTGATGCAATCTTTTATGCATGATAACTCCAAAACGATATTTATGTAAAAAGAATCTCTTGAAATATGATGATTGATTAACTCTAGACCATGAACTTTCCTTAGACATATAATGCTATCATTATATATTCTTTCAAGAAATGCATAATTGTTGCTTACTTTTAAAATCAATATATTTTCAACAAATATCATTCAAATTTGTATAAATTATTTCAATAATTTTGTTATTGTCAATTTCAGCTCTAATATTTAAACCTATAATTTTTAAATAGTGTAATTTATCATTATTATTATATTATTAATCAATATAAATACATCATAAGTTACAAATATAATTTGTAATATTAGAAATTATATATTTTTAGTTAGTTCTCGAAACAAAACATGGGGTTACTAAGTTTATGGATATTGATTTCGTAATTGGTGGAAATTGTTATATATATTACTGGACAAGTGTGTATCCCCGCGAATTTCGCGGATTGAAAAAAAAACTATTATTATTATTTCAAATTATAGACATTAACTTTTTTTTTAAATATCTTGTAATTTTGATATAATATTAAAATTGTACTTATAATTTAATGAACAATAAAAAAAAAATATTAAACATGAATAAATAGAATATTTAAAAAATATTAACTAATTCACATTCAAACTCACATTAAATATTACTTAAAATTACAGTTGTTGTATACTTGCATGCCAAGTTTTTCCCCATGGTATGAAGATACAATAACAATCGAACACAAAAGTTTAAAACTGCAGATAGAATCACACATTTCAAATCTAAAGGTAACATTTGACAAAAATGATGTCATAGTTAAATTAAATATTGTGTAGATGTTTGTGTGGAAACAATTGATTAATGTGTTGGTATTTATAACACAATTCAACAATAAAAATGGCGTTTAGGTATTAATCTTAGTCTTTTTTTTTTTAATTCAATTTACATATAGATATTTTGAAAATAAAAAAAGTTTAAAAAAAATCAATTGTTAAAAAATATCGAAATCCTACTCTACAAAATAATATCTATATTTTACCGTTTCAAATTCTATTTTGCAGGTAGAATTTTATCCAAAATAAAAAATTGTGTTACAATCTATTATTGAAGGTAAGGTATTCATTTGGTGGCAATATTATTTGAGAATTATATGCTATCTCGGTGACAATATCTTTTCTGAAAAATTTCAATTTCCTTCTGCAACTTTTACATCTATCTATATTTTGCAAAAATAAATTCTAAAAATATCTAAGAAAAAAATCGTTCGAAAAAAGTATTTTAATATTTGTATGTTAAAACAATATAAAAGAAAAATTGAAATCCTAGACTATAAAAGAGTATATGTACTTTACAGTTTAATAGTCTATTTTGGCAGCACAATTATATCCAAAAATAATTTTTTGTATTATAATATATTATTGAAGGCAAGATATTATATTTGGTGTCAAGATTTTTTTAGTATCATACACTATTTCGGTAACAATATCTGTTATGAAATATTTCAATTCCCTCCTACAAATTTCACATCTATCAATATTTTGTAAAAATAACTTCCAAAAATATTTTAGAAGAGAAATCAACCGTGAAAAAAATCAACTTTGTTGGGAAAATGTATAAGACTTATGTTTTGATTAGATGCCAAAATGTTCCTCCTAAGTTGTTTTGTAAGTAAATTATTCAGTAGAGTTAGTACTTAGTTAAACAGTTCAACTGTTAAGGAACTGAAGTGCAGTTAGTAATTGCAAGAGTGTATTTAAGAATGAAGTCTGCTGAAGATGAAGTCCACTGAAGTGAAGTCCGCTGAAGACAAGTGATCTGAGAATAAGTCTAAGTCTTGAATGTTTTCTAAGTACATTCTCACTAAGACTAAAACTATCAGGAGAGGACCAATGTCCACTGATAGGAACTAACAATGCACATTCAATGCTAAACATATTAAAAACTGTTAGTTAATCTGGTTGGAACAAGGCAAAACGAATTTCAGTGAAGCTTACAATTAATGAAGGAATAAGAAGGTTCTCTCAGAGGAGTTCCACCTAAAGCAAGACAAGAATCTGGGCATGTAGACTTAAGGTCCAATGAAAAGATGACACGTCAGTGTACTTTACTGACAGCCGACCTGCCCCAGCCTGACAAGTATCAAAAGTCTTTCTCTAGCAATCTACAGAAAGTTAGTGAACAGGCATGGTCTTTCAACCGTTTCTTGACAAGACTTAAAGCTTCAAATAGAGCCGTTTGAGCCAATCAGATACAAGAAGACCTACTTGAGAAGATTCAAATCCAACGGGAAGATTTTCAAGGAAGCCTATAAATACAGAAGGACGTGCACATTTTCAAGCACGGGAAACTCACAAGATCAAAGCTATCTCTACATTCATAACAACTAAGAAGCACTCGAAATTACCTTTGTTTCCCAAGTGTTTCACATTTGTAGAGAGCCTAACAAACCTTCTGTAACCAAGCTTAAAAGCTATATCCAAATCTTAGAAAGAGATAATCCAATCCTAAGCCTTGAGCTAAACTTGTAAGGATTATCTCAAAATAGTTGGAACCAAAACCCTACTCAAAACCCTACTCAGTGTTTAGGTTGAGAGCTAGTGTTAAGTGGTGTTAGTAAGCTGATTGTTGTATCAGTCTGAAAGCTGGTTTGTTTTGGGAACTAGGACCTGAAATTTCCTAGTGATCAATCATCCTAAGAGAGGATTAGTTGATCAGTGCACCTTGGCACTATAACTGTAATACCCCGTCCCGTTCTGTACCCTTTTCTTAATTAGAAACCTTTTTATTTTATTTTATTTTATTTTCTCTTCTTTGTTTCTTTTATTTTAATTATTTTTGTGTGCTATTTGTGTATTTAAATATACATACCCTTTTTATAAAACTCCTAAATTCGAAGAAAGAAAACGAATTCTTTCAAACGAATAAAGGACTACGAGAAATTAATTATTCAAATTAAATTAAGGATTTCGATCCGTTTAATTTATTGAGAAAAATCAAAATACAATAAAATATTACTTGAGTTTAAAAACTGTATTATTTTCTGAATCAGGATTATACTCGTGAACCAAACGATCCCTGAACCGTATTATTTGGGAACGAAAATATCGAAATTATTTGGATAAGAATTGAGGAGTAGATAAGTTTTAAAAGGGATTAGTATAAAAAGAAAAAAAAGCCAAAATCCTCTCATTTCTTTCTTTCATTTTCTCACGCACACAAAAATTCCCTCTATCTAAAATCTCTTTCTCCTCCTTCGGCTTCCGCCTCCCTCCTTCCGCCTCTGCCGCTGTCTTCTCCCCCTCCGACGTCTCGCTGCCGCCCACCTCTCGCCCAGCCGCACGCCTCACGTCTCCTCCCTTCTCCCGCCGAACGCCGCTGTCCTCTGTCCTCAGGCGAACGACGCCGCCGCGCGATCGACGAGCGCCGCCGAAGCCCAGCGCCGCCGAAGCCTCCCACCGCCGAGCTCCACCATCGCGACGAAGCCCAGGCCGCCGCCGTCGCATTCCGAGCTCCCCTGCTCCCTTCGCTCTCTCTCTCTCTCTCTCCGTTGAAGCCGTCGCACGCCTCCGAAGCCGTAGCTCCGCCGCACGCCGCCGCCGTCTCCTCCTCCATTTCCAGTAAGATGGAATTCTTCTCCTTACTTCGAAATTCATTTCCGTTTAATTCAATTTCGATCACCGAACTATTTCAAATTCTAACCATAGCTTTATTTTCGTTAATTTCCGATCGATTTTTTGACGCCGTTGAACCGGTTGCTTTTGCAAAATTTCTGGAATTTCAAACCGACGCCGTTAGGCTGCCCAAATCGTTTTTCCGAATTCCCGAACAACGCCGTAAGGTTGCCCAATTTTCGTGAACAATTTCCGGGTTTCGAAACGATGCCGTTAGGCCGCCCGTTTAACGCCTCAAACTGAAGCTCGTAAGGTTTCTATCTTCGTTTTATCTTGGGTAAATTTTTGGGTTAGATTGTAAATTGTTAGAAGCTTCGAACAAGAAAAGAAATGAAAGAAAACTTACTGTTAGTTGGTTAGATGAATTAGTATTAGTTATTGACTTATTTAGTATTATTGTTTTGTTTCACTTGTATCACTCTTTAGAAGTGAGTTTTTGGATAGATTGTTTCTTTGTTTTATTTCTTTCCCAAACCATGAGATTAGATTCTTAGTTTAGTATTTAGTATTAGTAGTTGAATGTTGAAATATTATTGTTTTAGATGAATGGTAGTAATGACTTAGAGGACTAGTATTTTTCTTATGAATGTTTAGTATCATTGTTTTTAGTATTATGATGATATTAGCAAAATCCTATAATATCCTTGTTTTGATGTTTTTCAAGGATTAAAAACACGTTTGAATAAATTTCGTAATCAAAGGGAAACTCGTCTTCACCTCGTACCCCTATTAGAATTTTAGAAAACGCAAAAAATAAAGTCTTTTAATAAGTTTAAAAAAGAAAAGTTTTATATTCAAGTTTTCGTTTAAAAATGAGAAATAGAACTCTTAAGAAAGAATAACCTTTTCTTTAATTTCATTAAATAATAATCTTATTTTTCTAAGTATTTTTCCAAGTTTAATGATTCTTTTTCCTTAAAAGACCTTTTTGAGAACACCACTCAATTCAGTAAATACACCCCCTGTTAATTTCAGATTCGGTAAATACACCCCCCTGTTAATTTCAGATTCGGTAAATACACCCTCCTGTTACACCACTAAATTCAGTAAATACACCCCCTGTTGCAGCACTGAATTTAGTAAATACACTTCCCTAATACACCTTCCCTTTAAAAGAGGTGTACTTATCAATTTGAAATCAACCTTTGAAAACTTTAGTTTTCAATAGTTTTCTGAAGACAACGACCTACTCAATCCTCGAGTTTCGCACTCTTAAGCTTTTCAAATTCAAAAGTCAACCTTTTAACCGAAATACTCCTTATTAGGATTCTGTACTTTTCGGAACACGCACGAAGGACTCGACTGTCTGCTTACCCAATATTCCCGGAACTCAGAACAATCAGGTGGGTGATGATCTGCTAATAATAACGCTGTGCCGGTATTTTCTGAACTCGACTAAATTAAATAAAAAATACCTAATCCAACATAAATGTAACACCTATCTATATAACTGTTTGGATTATGTGATATAACTATATATGTTATATATTGTCTGTTGTTTTGTGAATCGATCACCAGTGCATGAGTAAACACCTTACGTGAGCATGAATCAGTTCAGTTATCAGTCAAGTATTATTCTTTGTAAAGTTTATTGAGTCAGTTTTGTGGAAAGTCAGTATGTACGGAGTCGGGATCGAGTTTTAAAATCCGACCTACGGGGCTGCTGTCGGGGACGCCCTCGGAATCAAGGTTGTTGATCAAGTAGATCTGGTCCCCGGTCAGCTGTCGTTTGACGCACTGGGAAGAAGGCCATTGATACTTGCTTATTTTGAGGGATGTTATAAGGTTGGATGATGTGAGCTTGTGTGGTTGGATGAAGTAAGTTTTGGTTGGAGTTGAAAAGGATAACTTTGTTGATTTGTTGGAGTTGAAAAGAGTAACTTTGTTGGAAGTGGAATTGTCATACGTTTATGGTTGTCAGTTTGTGATAATACGTGATATGACTTTGGGCCTTGCCCTAATGTGAATCAACTTGTGCTATTTCAATTATACTATGTGAAATACGCTTAAGTACCGTTTAAATTTTATAATCTTTTATATACGTCAACTGTTTAAATAAAATAAACTTTTTATTAATAGGTATAACTTAATATATTTCGGATTTACCAATCCCATGATGTTGCAATCACCCATAAGTGAGAATTCAATTCTCACGCCCCTTTTTTCTTAACCCCCTTGCAGATTACAATTATGGGAAGCAAGGACAGTGACACAGAAGACACAAAGTCTCCTTTTTGCTTAAAATATATTATTACTAATACAATGATGCCTATCATTTCTACTTCCCAATAAATGTTATCGCTACTGCTATGCAAGACGATACTCTTTCCGTGTGTTTAAATTATCCAAACTCAGTGTGTATTATTCTGAAGATACAGAACCCTCTATCCATCTTTATATACATATATGTACAAACACACTTACATTATAATATTCCTTCCCACTTATCCGCTGCATGAAACTCCTCTCTCTCAATTCAGTTATATTCCTTTCAAAAATTTTATAATTCGGACTTTTGATCACAATAACACTTCGAATCCGATATAATTAATATATTCTGGGTTCGGGGCGTTACAGGTGGTATCAGAGCCTATGTTCAAAACTTTCGGACCCAACCCCAAATCTCGTTCCCTTGTCACAATAATATTATTTATTATCACTTAAGTATTGAAATATTAAAATTTTCTGAGGGGAACGTGTCTCTGGTTACTGTCTACAAGCTCCTCGAAGGTACGATACTACTTTTATAATGTTGCTTAAAGGCCTTTAAAATTCACAACTGCTTAAATTCATAATATTACTCGATCAAAAAGGGTTACGATAACTCAAAATAGTGTTCGTACTACGAAGGAAGAACTACAAAATCTAGTCTAAGTTGCTTTTGAAACTCGAATAATTGATAAGAATGCTCAAATAATTTGTGAACTTCATAAATGATATTATGTGATTTCTTTGATTTCGTGCTTTAAATGTTTACTTTACGGTTATTTTTCCTTTAAAACTAAAATTTGACTAGAACTTTCCTTTCCCTATAGGAAGCCTAAGATGGATGTGGCCCAGTACTTAGAGATTGAGCAGTTAGAAGTAGAGACCATTGATGCCTTCACTGCCTGCTTTGTAGAGTCACGCGAAAGGGCAAGGACTGCCCCGGAGCCCCACATCGAGACTGACTTCGCAGCTGCGACCCGATTCGCAGGATGAGTGATCGAAATCTTCCGCCCTATCGCTACTGGACTATTAGATCGCATGAGGGTAGACGACCCAGAGCAGGGACCTCAGGTTCACTTAGACGCTTACTGGGTGGAGGCCCAGAGAGTGATTCGACACGCGGATGATCACCGCACCCTGTCCCGACAGGCCGCCGGAATTTCTCGGAGTGATTTTGCCATGTCCGGAGCTCTTCACGAGGACGCCGTACTTGCCCGAGTCTCAGCCGCCGCAAACTCTCAAGAAGAGTTCTCCCGTACCACCCTCAGGAGGTCCATGCTGTACTTGGACGCAGCTCTCGCGCAACCGGATAACTCCATCGCTTACTGGATAGCGAGTGGACTACCTGGGGAGGGACCTTTCGGCTTTGGGGAAGCCGCACCTCCTGTGTTTGAGCCAGAAGGGATTGAGCCAGGGGTAGCAGAGGTCGAGGCAGACGAACCAGAGGGAGATGAGCCAGAGATTGAGATAGATTCCCCGCCAGAGTCAGAGGTTGATGACTAGTTGGACCCCCAGACTTTGTATATAGTAGTAGACGCATATATATAGTATAGGTGGTAGCTGTTTGACTTATAGTAGTAGTCATTTTGCGTGGTCGTTTTCCTTATAGACCATTGCAGCGTAGCTCTAACCCCTCATTTTGTCGCTCGTGGTCCATATTGATGTGAGGACACGATGCTATAGCTTTACCTAGAACCCTTTTGCATTCCTTGGCGAATGTAAGGAGACTGAATCCGTAGAACCAAAACTTTTGGATATATATATACTTATTATGTGCTCACTACTTGTCAATGTGTTTTACTTGCTTTATATATTGATTGTAGTATATTTTATCTGATTATCGCTTAATGACACATCACTGGTTCCTAGAATACTGTGCGAATGTGAGTAATGTACCATTGAGGGCCCCAATGCGCAGCTGGTGAATTACGTATCACACGTGTTTCAGTGCTAGCGTTGTGTTGATTTGGTTAATCCGGTTATGTTTTTATAACTTTCTCGCACCTATACGTATCATAATAATATTATTCTTTTCGATCAGAACTACCTTTAGAATGACACCCGGACGTAAACGTGGACGACCCCGCGTGAACCCTATCCCTGAACCCGTGGATCCGATAGAACAAGACCCACCCCTTCAGGCTGAACCCGAGCCGCCTCAACAAGCCGCACCAGAAAAAGATATCGCGAGAGAAATACTGATCTCTCTTCAGAACTACATTCAACAACAAGTTCCACCACCTCCTCCGCCGTTGTACGGGCCCATACCTCAGATAGCGCCCAGGGTAAATGACTTTGTCGAACGCTTTCGACGACTGCAGCCACCTAGACTGGATGGGAAAGAGGACCCCTTTGAAGTCGAGGAGTGGATATCGGGATTGGAACGTATCTTCAGACACATGGCACTGGCTGATGCACAGAAGGTCTCCTTTGCCCAGTTCCAACTGATGGAAGATGCAGCCCAATAGTGGGAATCTTATGAACGAACCATGGACGAAGAAGCTAGACAGGTCCTTACTTGGGAGGACTTTAAGAAAGCTATACTGGATCGATACTTTCCACGAGTCCTGAGGGATCGGAAAGAACAAGAATTTGTCAACCTTCGACAGGGAACTCTCTCAGTGATAGAGTACGAAAGAAGGTTCAACCAACTGTCTCGTTATGCCCCACATCTGGTGGGTGACGATGAAAGGAAAGCTCGCAGGTTCGAGCAGGGTTTGAGGCCCGAGATAGCAGGAATTATAATTGGCCTTCAGGTGCCAAATTATGGAGAAGTTTTCCATCGAGCATTGATGGTTTCGATCAGTCAAAACTTGGAGTACAAACAAACTCCGACTACTGTCCCTGTCAATCGTAATTGGCAGCCACCCTTTAAAAGGAATTCAATTTCGCAATCCAAGGGGAACAACTTTGTTGGCCCTCGAGCTAATCAGAACTGTCAAAGGTGTGGAAGGAGACACTGGGGACCCTGTAATCAGGGAGGAGTAATTTGTTTTCGTTGCCATCAACCAGGGCACAAGTCCAATGAATGTGCTCAACCACCAAGCATCAACCGTCAACCGATTAATAATGCTCAGTACCGCCCTCAGCAGGCAAACAATTATCAGGCTCGTCAACTACCTGCACCTAACAACCGCCAGGCGGGACCCCCAGTTAGAGGTCCACCTAATCAAGGTCAGAGAAGGCCAGTCCACGTGAATGCTATCCTAGAGGAAGGGAAAAGCAGTGGAGAGCAACTTCGCCTGAAAGGACCAGCTCAGCCTGAGCAGCACGAGACGCTAGCAGGTACTGTCTTTGTACTTGAAAAACCTGCGTATGTATTGTTTGATACTTGAGCATCTCATTCCTTTATATCTGATAACTTTAAAAGAAAGTTAGGATTAGTCGAGATAAAAGGAAAAGTTTTAAACGTTAGTATTCCATCTGGAACTACTATGGAAATTGAGGGTCAAATTAGAGGTTTACCTCTAACGCTAGACAATCACTTGATAGAGTCCGACCTTCACGTCCTTAAGATGAAAACCTTTGACATAATCTTAGGCATTGACTGGTTATCGAGAAACAAAGCGATAATAAAATGCACCGAACGCGAGATCGACCTCGAAACTCGTGATGGCCAATGCTTCACGTTTCGCGAAGTCAAGACCAAGAAGGAAACCCGAGTAATATCAGCAATCCAAGCTGCTGCAATATTACGAAAAGAGAAATGCCAAGCTTACCTCGTTCACATCTCAGCAGGAGAGATAGACGATAAGTTACGCATCAAGGTGCCAATTGTGGATGGATATCTTGACGTATTCCCCGAGGAATTAAACGGGTTACCTCCCGATCGTCAGATAGAGTTTTCCATCGACTTGATACCTGGGGCAGCACCAGTATCTAAAGCACCCTATCGAATGGCCCCAAAGGAATTAGAAGAACTGAAGGAACAACTGCAAGGTTTGCTTGAAAAGAAGTTCATCAGACCTAGTGTATCACCATGGGGAGCACCCGTGTTGTTCGTAAAGAAGAAAGACAAAACTTTCCGTATGTGCATAGATTACCGAGGTCTCAATCAACTGACCATTAAGAACAAATATCCTCTTCCGAGGATAGAAGACTTGTTCGATCAATTAAAGGATGCTACGATATTCTCAAAGATCGATCTGAGGTCTGGTTATCACCAGCTAAAGGTCAAGAGCGAGGATATCCCGAAGACAGCATTCCGGACTCGGTATGGACATTACGAGTTCACCGTGATGCCCTTTGGAGTAACGAATGCTCCAGCGATCTTCATGGATCTGATGAATAGAGTATTTCATCCGTACCTAGATCAATTCGTTATTGTTTTCATCGACGACATACTCGTGTACTCTAAGAGCAAAGAGCAACACGAAGAACATCTCAAAGCGGTCTTAGAGACAATGAGACGAGAAAAGTTGTATGCCAAATTCAGCAAGTGTGAATTTTGGATCGACCGTGTGATGTTCTTAGGACATATAATCTCCGCAAAAGGGATTGAAGTGGACCCAGCAAAGGTAGAAGCCATCATGAACTGGAAGGCACCTACTAACGTCAATGAAATTCGAAGTTTTCTTGGGTTAGCAGGGTACTACCGCAGGTTCATACAAGATTTTTCCAGCATTGCGAAAGCGCTGACGAAACTGACCAAGAAAACTGAGAAGTTTACTTGGGATTCAACTTGTGAAGAAAGTTTCCAAGAACTAAAGAAAAGGCTAACCACGTCGCCTGTGTTAACCATCCCAGATGGATCAGAAGGATTCGTCATTTACACAGACGCTTCTTTGTCAGGTTTGGGTTGTGTTCTGATGCAGAATAAGAAAGTTGTAGCTTATGCATCTCGACAACTTAAGGATCACGAACAGAACTACCCAACGCACGACTTAGAACTGGCCGCAATAGTTCACGCGTTAAAAATTTGGAGACACTACCTATATGGAGAAAAGTGTGAGATCTACACTGACCATAAGAGTCTAAAATACTTCTTTACGCAGAAGGAATTGAACATGCGTCAGAGAAGATGGCTCGAATTGGTAAAAGATTACGATTGCACTATTCACTATCACCCTGGAAAGGCAAACGTAGTGGCAGACGCTTTGAGTAGAAAGGAAGATACAAAACTAAGCGTCTTTCCGACCATGCAATTACCACTAATGGGAGAACTCTCTCGTTTAGACTTGGAATTTTCCACACAGTGTTGTGCAGATTTCATGGTTTACGCGTTCACCCTACAACCGACCTTACGAGAAAGGATCCTAGCAGCGCAAAATGACGATAAATTCTTGAGAGGAATACGTAAGCGCGCTAAGGAAGGAACCATTCAGAGATTCGTATTGGGTAATGATGGAGCTTTAATGTTCGATAACAGAATCTGTGTGCCTAAGGATGACGGAATTAGGAACGAAATTCTGAAAGAGGCACATAGCACTCCTTACACCGTTCATCCCGGAGAGACGAAAATGTACCGAGGATTGAAAGAGAACTTTTGGTGGAGGGGTATGAAGAGATCGATAGCTCAATTCGTCAGGAGATGTTTAACCTGCCAACGAGTTAAAGCAGGTCACCAACGACCCCAGGGTTGTTGCACCCTCTGGAGATGCCAGAGTGGAAATGGGAGGACATCACTATGACGTACACGTTGGACAAGCTCGCCCAACTGTACATAGCAGAGATAGTCAGACTGCACGGAGTACCAGTTTCAATAGTATCCGATAGAGACCCCCGTTTTACCTCTAAATTCTGGGGAAGTCTGCAACGAGCCTTAGGTACTAAATTGAAGTTCAGCACCGCGTACCACCCGCAGACGGACGGGTAATTGGAGAGAACCATTCAAACGCTTGAAGATATGCTCAGAGCTTGCGCTCTAGATCTTGAAGGAAGTTGGGAAAACCACCTACCATTGGCAGAGTTTGCATATAACAACAGTTATCAAGCAACAATACAAATGGCGCCGTACGAAGCACTCTACGGGAAGAGGTGTAGATCGCCAGTTTGTTGGGACGAAGTCGGGATTCGAAAGATTCTCGGACCCGAATTAGTCGAGAAGTCGGCTGAGATAGTCGCAAAGATTAAAGAAAGGATCAAGTCGGCCCAGGACCGCCAGAAATCGTATGCAGATACCCGAAGAAGGGATTTACAATTTGACATCGGCGAGAAAGTATTTCTCAAAGTTGCACCAATGAAAGGTCTAATCCGTTTTGGGAAGAAAGGTAAGCTAAAACCGCGATACATTGGACCATTCGACATCCTGAATAGAATCGGAGATGTAGCTTATCGCATAGCTTTACCACCGGAGTTAGCACGAGTGCATAATGTGTTCCACATATCTACACTCAGGAAATACGTGAGCGATCCAAACCACGTTATTAATCACGTAGAATTAGGTCTAAACAGTGACCTGACTTATGAAGAGATTCCAGCAACTATCTTGGGAAGAAAGTTACACTTGTTCAGTGGAGCCGACACGGAAAGGAAGAAGCGACTTGGGAAAGAGAGGATGAAGTCCTAGCCAAATACCCGCAAAGCTTAAGTAATACCTAAGACATGAATTTCGGGGGCGAAATTCTGTTAAGGGGGTGAGGATGTAATACCCCGTACCGTTCTGTACCCTTTTCTTAATTAGAAACCTTTTTATTTTATTTTATTTTATTTTCTCTTCTTTGTTTCTTTTATTTTAATTATTTTTGTGTGCTATTTGTGTATTTAAATATACATACCATTTTTATAAAACTCCTAAATTCGAAGAAAGAAAACGAATTCTTTCAAACGAATAAAGGACTACGAGAAATTAATTATTCAAATTAAATTAAGGATTTCGATCCGTTTAATTTATTGAGAAAAATCAAAATACAATAAAATACTACTTGAGTTTAAAAACTGTATTATTTTCTGAATCAGGATTATACTCGGGAACCAAACGATCCCTGAATCGTATTATTTGGGAACGAAAATATCGAAATTATTTGGATAAGAATTGAGGAGTAGATAAGTTTTAAAAGGGATTAGTATAAAAAGAAAAAAAAGCCAAAATCCTCTCATTTCTTTCTTTCATTTTCGCACGCACACAAAAATTTCCTCTCTCTAAAATCCCTTTCTCCTCCTTCGGCTTCCGCCTCCCTTCTTCCGCCTCTGCCGCTGTCTTCTCCCCCTCCGACGTCTCGCCGCCGCCCACCTCTCGCCCAGCCGCACGCCTCACGTCTCCTCCCTTCTCCCGCCGAACGCCGCTGTCCTTTGTCCTCCGGCGAACGACGCCGCCGTGCGATCGACGAGCGCCGCAGAAGCCCAGCACCGCCGAAGCCTCCCACCGCCGAGCTCCGCCGTCGCGACGAAGCCCAGGCCGCCGCCGTCGCGTTCCGAGCTCCCCTGCTCCCGTCGCTCTCTCTCTCTCTTTCCGTTGAAGCCGTCGCACGCCGCCGAAGCCGTAGCTCCGCCGCACGCCGCCGTCGTCTCCTCCTCCATCTCCAGTAAGATGGAATTCTTCTCCTTACTTCGAAATTCATTTCCGTTTAATTCGATTTCGATCACCGAACTATTTCAATTTCTAACCATAGCTTTCTTTTTGTTAATTTCCGATCGATTTTTTGACGCCGTTGAACCGGTTGCTTTTGCAAAATTTCTGGAATTTCAAACCGACGCCGTTAGGCTGCCCAAATCGTTTTTCCATATTCCCGAACAACGCCGTAAGGCTGCCCAATTTTCGTGAACAATTTCCCGGTTTCGAAACGACGCCGTTAGGCCGCCCGTTTAATGCATCAAACTGAAGCTCGTAAGGTTTCTATCTTCGTTTTATCTTGGGTAAATTTTTGGGTTAGATTGTAAAGTGTTAGAAGCTTCGAACAAGAAAAGAAATGAAAGAAAACTTACTGTTAGTTGGTTAGATGAATTAGTATTAGTTATTGACTTATTTAGTATTATTGTTTTGTTTCACTTGTATCACTCTTTAGAAGTGAGTTTTTGGATAGATTGTTTCTTTGTTTTATTTCTTTCCCAAACCATGAGATTGGATTCTTAGTTTAGTATTTAGTATTAGTAGTTGAATGTTGAAATATTATTGTTTTAGATGAATGGTAGTAATGACTTAGAGGACTAGTATTTTTCTTATGAATGTTTAGTATCATTGTTTTTAGTATTATGATGATATTAGCAAAATCCTATAGTATCCTTGTTTTGATATTTTTCAAGGATTAAAAACACGTTTGAATAAATTTCGTAATCAAAGGGAAACTCGTCTTCACCTCGTACCCCTATTAGAATTTTAGAAAACGCAAAAAATAAAGTCTTTTAATAAGTTTAGAAAAGAAAAGTTTTATATTCAAGTTTTCGTTTAAAAACGAGAAATAGAACTCTTAAGAAAGAATAACCTTTTCTTTAATTTTATTAAATAATAATCTTATTTTTCTAAGTATTTTTCCAAGTATTTTTCCAAGTTTAATGATTCTTTTTCCTTAAAAGACCTTTTTGAGAACACCACTCAATTCAGTAAATACACCCCCTTGTTACACCACCAGATTCGGTAAATACACCCCTGTTACACCACCAAATTCAGTAAATACACCCTCCTGTTACACAACTAAATTCAGTAAATACACCCCCTGTTGCAGCACTGAATTTAGTAAATACACTTCCCTAATACACATTCCCTTTAAAAGAGGTGTACTTATCAATTTGAAATCAACCTTTGAAAACTTTAGTTTTCAATAGTTTTCTGAAGACAACGACCTACTCAATCCTCGAGTTTCGCACTCTTAAGCTTTTCAAATTCAAAAGTCAACATTTTAACCGAAATACTCCTTATTAGGATTCTGTACTTTTCGGAACACGCAAGAAGGACTCGACTGTCTGCTTACCCAATATTCCCGGAACTCAGTACAATCAGGTGGGTGATGATCTGTTGATTGATCTGCTAATAATAACGTCGTGCCGGTATTTCCTGAACTCGACTAAATTAAATCAAAAATACCTAATCCAACATAAATGTAACACCTATCTATATAACTGTTTGGATTATGTGATATAACTATATATGTTATATATTGCCTGTTGTTTTGTGAATCGATCACCAGTGCATGAGTAAACACCTTACGTGAGCATGAATCAGTTCAGTTATCAATCAAGTATTATTCTTTGTAAAGTTTATTGAGTCAGTTTTGTGGAAAGTCAGTATGTACGGAGTCGGGATCGAGTTTTAAATCCGACCTCCGGTGCTGCTGTCGGGGACGCCCTTGGAGTCAAGGTTGTTGATCAAGTAGATCTGGTCCCCGGTCAGCTGTCGTTTGACGCACTGGGAAGAAGGCCATTGATACTTGCTTATTTTGAGGGATGTTATAAGGTTGGATGATGTGAGCTTGTGTGGTTGGATGAAGTAAGTTTTGGTTGGAGTTGAAAAGGATAACTTTGTTGATTTGTTGGAGTTGAAAAGAGTAACTTTGTTGGAAGTGGAATTGTCATACGTTTATGGTTGTCAGTTTGTGATAATACGTGATATGACTTTGGGCCTTGCCCTAATGTGAATCAACTTGTGCTATTTCAATTATACTATGTGAAATACGCTTAAGTACCGTTTAAATTTTATAATCTTTTATATACGTCAACTGTTTAAATAAAATAAACTTTTTATTAATAGGTATAACTTAATATATTTCGGATTTACCAATCCCATGATGTTGCAATCACCCATAAGTGAGAATTCAATTCTCACGCCCCTTTTTTCTTAACCCCCTTGCAGTTACAATTATGGGGAGCAAGCACAGTGACACAGAAGACACAAAGTCTCCCTTTTGCTTAAAATATATTATTACTAATACAATGATGCCTATCATTTCTACTTCCCAATAAATGTTATCGCTACTGCTATGCAAGACGATACTCTTTCCGTGTGTTTAAATTATCCAAACTCAGTGTGTATTATTCTGAAGATACATAACCCTCTATCCATTTTTATATACATATATTTACAAACACACTTACGTTATAATATTCCTTCCCACTTATCCGCTGCATGAAACTCCTCTCTCTCAATTCAGTTATATTCCTTTCAAAAAATTTATAATTCGGACTTTTGATCACAATAACACTTCGAATCCGATATAATTAATATATTCTGGGTTCGGGGCGTTACAATAACACAAGGAATTCCAAGTGAAAGGAATTCTCCTGTTTGATCAGGACAGTGGACGTAGGAGATTCATCTCTGAACCACTTTATACCTTGTGTTCTTATTATCTGCTTTCCTAAGTGTGTGTTAATCTCAAAGTTTATCAAAGTAAAACGAGTTTTCTAAGGGCTCACTAATCCGCATCTGAAAGCTAATTAGATAGTAGTTCAACTGAAAGTCTTGAGCTTTCAGTGGAGGTATTATCTCAGTAAGCTTTCACAAAGTAACTCTTAGCAGACCTCAAGTCCACTGACGAGCTACTGTCTTAAGTAACCTGATAAGTTTTCAAGAAGTTTTAATTTGTAACCACAGGTGTATTCCCCCCCATACACCTGTTTACTCGTTTCGGGACCAACAATTGGTATCAGAGCAGTGGTTCAAAAGAACATTGTTCTAAGTATACCTTGTGCTTAAAGGTATTTTTTCAAGGTCACCTGAATTGATCTTTTGATAAACTTGTTTATATACTATGGCTGACAATGCAGCTAGGGTAGCACCACCAGCAGAGAACAACATGGGAGTTAATCCCTTGAACCATATGTCTCATCACAAGCTTCCACAATTCTCAGTGGAAAACTATGACTTCTGGAAGATCAGAATGAGAGCTCATCTTGCCTGTGTGCATGATGAAATGTTGAGGGTTATTACTAAAGGTCCATTTGTTTTTTTGACACCTAACCCTAGAACTACAGTTGAAACTATTGCAGATCCTAGAGAAGAATGGCCCAAAGATGAAGATAACTTCACTGCAGATGAGAGGAGGAGAAACAACCTCAACTTCATAGCCATGAACATTCTCTACACCACTATTCCAGACTCTGTAATGGGAAGAGTGGTCCACTGCAAGACTGCAAAGGAACTATGGGACACTCTTGCTCTCATGTGTGAAGGAACTGACAAAATATAAGAGAACAAGCTTTCTGTAGCTGTTCAAAAGTATGAGCAGTTCACCATGGAGCCCACTGAGACCATTGACCAGCTTGATGGGAGGTTCACAGACATCATGAATGAGATAAATTCTCTGGGAAAAGTCTACACCAAGAGGGAGGTTGCCTTAAAGATCCTGAGAGGTCTAACCTCAAGATGGGATGTGTACTCTGTGATGATGCAGAATTCCAAGGATCTATCTAGTATGTCTATGCAGTAGGTATTCTCTGAACTCAAGGCTTATGAGTTTGATCTGAACAGGAAAAGGGCTCCTGATGAGACCTCTGCTGAGAAGGGAGTAGCCTTCAAAGCCAAGGAGTCTGAGCCAAAATCCCCAAAGCCTCAGAAGAGTACAAAGGCAAGCAAGTCACAAAGCAAGGCTGAGATGCAGGAAGAACTCAGCTTGATGGCTAGAAGGTTTGAACAACTTAACAGCCGCTTTGGCAAGTATAAAAGATTTTACAGGGATAACAGGGAAGGTAGAAGTTATCCACAAAAGACTACCAGAGAAGGAGAGAAAAGCTCATCTGAGCTGGAAAAGAAGAAGGAATACAAGAATTACACCAAGGCTGAAGGATCATCATCAAAGACCAGAGAGTCCACTGAGGAAAAGAATGATGATGCCAACAGGTGTTTTCAGTGCAAGAAGATTGGGCACTTTCAATATGATTGTCCTCAACTGAGCACAAAAGAAAGAAAGGAAAGGCAAGCCAAAAGAGACAGAAGATATGGAGAAAGGAAAGCCATGGTGGCTGAGGATGTGGATGAAAATCTGGAGTCATCTGATGGACTGTTCTCTGACAGCAGTGATGATGACATGTGCCTTATGGCAAGAGAAGAACCTGAGGTACAATCTAAACCATCCATTTCTCTAGAATACACACCTGAGCTAAGCTCAGAGTCAACTGAGGAACTCAATCTTCAGCCCGCCTTGGAACAATTGATGATTGATTTCTCAAGGTTGCAAGAAGCAAGTTTCTGTCTCCAAGATGAGAACAAACAACTCTTGAGTGAAAACTCCAAGTTAATTGAGTCTGGGAATCAAGCAGATCTGAACTCAGCCAAATCTACCATTGAACTGACAAAAGAGGTGGAAACCCTCAGAAGTCAAGGAAATGGTAGAAATCAACTGATAAAAGATCTCAATGAATCTAAGACAAAGTTAACTGAAGAGAATTTAAAATTGGTAAGCCAAATAAAGGATTCTCTCCTGAAAATTGATGTCTTACAAAAATCTGAAGAGACCTTGTTAAAAAGGATTGATGCACTAAAAAAACCCTCTCTTGCCATAGAGGAGATTCAAAACTTTCAAATCAATCCTAATAACAAGTGTGGGATAGGTTTTATTCCAAAACCTTCAGAAGGTCCTCTGAGTGTTGCTTCTTCAAGTGGCACAAAGAGAGTTTTTGTCAAGTCTGTGACATTTCAACCACAGACTGTGGATAAAGGAAAAAGACCAGCTGAGATCACTCAAAAGAAAAGTCAATCTAAGCCAAAACCAAATGGAAAGGCTCAGGTGACTTATCAGACTAGATCTCAGCAGAGGTACTATCAGCCGAGGTCTTCTCAAATGAAGCAACCTCAGCTGAAAGCACCCAGGCATGAGCAGTCCTCAAGGAATGTCTCATATGGAAGACCTATTCCTTTTGTGCCTAAAGGAAAAGGTCCTTCATACCTTTATCAACAAAAACCAAGACCTGGTGCACCCAAGCCAAATAGAAAGAATGTGAAAAAGGTTCCTGTTCCTTCAAAGGCTGACACCCATAGAAAGTTTACTCCCAAGGCACCTAGGGAGATAACAATCTATGTAGATGTTTATGGAAGACAAATTAGCCAATCTAAAGTAATTAGAACTGTGATGCAAATTTGGATTCCGAAAGGTACAACTAACCTGGTAGGACCCAACACCAAATGGGTACCTAAAGCTTGATCTGTGATTGCAGGGCTCAGTGGACCTCAACAAAGGAGAAGCTCTTAAATCTTCAGTCTGGTACTTGGACAGTGGATGTTCTAGGCACATGACTGGCAACAAAGATCTCCTGACAGAATTTGTTGAGAAAGAAGGTCCACAAGTCACCTTTGGTGACAACTCTCAAGGAGCCATTAAAGGTTATGGTACTTTAATCATTGGCTCAGTAAGGGTAAGCAATGTATCCTTTGTTAGTGGACTTAAGCATAATCTTCTGTCCATAAGTCAATTCTGTGATAAAGGATACAATGTTGAATTTTCATGTAACCTGTGTTTTGTTTAGAATATATCTTCACAACAGGTACTACTAACTGGGTCAAGAAAGGGTAATGTCTACCTTGCAGATTGGAAGTCTTGCACACCAAATGCATGTCTTATTGCTAAGAGCTCAACTGACACTAATTGGTTATGGCACAAAAGGCTAAGTCATCTGAACTTCAAGATGATGAACAGGATAGCAAGACATGGACTGGTAGAAGGAATGCCAAATGAAGTATACAACAAAGAACATATCTGTAAAGCCTGTCAGGAGGGAAAGCAAGTAAAGGCATCTTTCAAAAGCAAAGTAGCAACCTCTACTGACAGAGTACTTCAACTGTTACATATGGATCTTTTTGGTCCAGTAACCCCTGTAAGTATCAATGGGAGAAAGTATACACTTGTTGTTGTTGATGATTTCTCCAGGTACACATGGGTGATACTCCTTGCAAGCAAAAATGAGACTCAACTGAGGCTGCCAGAGCTCCTGAAGAAAGTTAGCAATGAGAAGAGCCTAAACATTGTAAAGATAAGATCAGATAAGGGCACTGAATTCATTAATTCTATTATATTTGATTACTGCAAAGAATTAGGTATTTCACATGAGACATCAGCTGCAAGAACTCCACAACAAAATGGAGTAGCTGAAAGAAGAAATAGAACTCTCAAGGAGACAGCAAGGACAATGCTTGCAGAAGCTCAAGTTCCTAAAAGATTTTGGGCTGAAGCTATCAACACTGCCTGCCACACTCAAAATAGATCCATGGTAACCAAACATCAAGGAAAAACTCTGTTGGTCCCGGTACAAGACTAAGGAATACGTGTATGGGGGGGGGGGGGGGAATACACGTATACCAATTTTTCAACCTTAAAAACTGACTGAGTCCCCTTTACTCAGAGTGGTAAAGAACTAGGAGCTGATAATACACCTACTGACTACACTTGGTGCGGGTCAGTTGGCTAACTATCAGTTCAAGTTCAGTGCGGAAATGTTTGAGCCCTGATAGTTTAAAGTCTTGTTTAGTTTGCTTTCTGAAAAACTTTTTTTACTCAATTCTGAATAGTGTTTAGTAGGGCAGTGCTCCTTTTTGAAGATCAGGCTGATTGATTCAAGCCTGATAAACCGAATGCAATGAATGAACAAGTAATATGGCAGGTATGCACAATATCAAAGCAATAAGAACACAGCAAGTTTAATGTGGTTCAGAGTCTCAAGCTCCTACGTCCACGGCCTGATTTAACAGGAAATCCACTCAGGGGATTCTTGTTTTTAACGTGCCAAGGTGCACCAAGACCAGCTAACCTCACTGATCTATACAAACTTCCTACTAACACACTAACTGACTTATTCCCAACAAACCTAACTTAGGGTTTTGGTTTCAGTTTGGATTCCAACTAAGTTGAGATTATCCTTACAAGGCAAAGCTATGCTAAGGATTGAATAATCTCTCTAAGCTTAAGATAATGCTATTTAGCTCTTGGAATACAGAATAACTCTCGGTTGCTGAGAAACACTTGGAAAATTTAGATGGTTTCGAGTGCTTCTCTTAAGGGCTGAATGCTTTGAATGCTTGAGAGTTTGAGTAATTTCTGGCTTGGAAATTTCCCGTAACCTTGAATGGGTTCAAGGTCTTCTGTATTTATAGGTGATTTGAAAAACTATCCGTTGGAGAGATAGCCTTTTAGTCATCTATGTAGAGTGGCTTCAAACGGACATATCTTCATGCAGCAGCCGTCCTTGCATGGATTTGGTATTTGCATTAAATACACATTAAATGCTTGCCCGTTGAATATGCAGTCTGAATTCAGTCTTCATGTCAGGTTCCGTACGTGCGTGTCCTTCTCGGATTGGTCCACGTCATCAGGTTGGTGAGAATGTCAGAACTTATTCCTGAGCTTCAGGCTTGTCTTATTAAGTTCATTTTGTCTTGAGCTCACCGGTCTTGTCCTGATGCTGAAAATCCTTTTGCATTGCTTGGCTCTACTCCAAGTCTTCCCATAAACTCATTGATATCCTGTTCCCTTCAGGATTGAGTTAGTAATGACCTCAGGGTCATACTCTTCATCACTGACACTTACTCAGCCAGCTTAGAGGACTGCCATAAGTTCAGGATGGTGCTCTTCGTCTTCAGGCTCTTGGTCTTGATTGTCACCAGTGAGTTCTCCTCTCACTGAGTACCTGTGAAGTGTAAAATGACTAAGTACTAATCCTAACCAAGACTAGCCTGACAAAGACAGTTTAAGGCAAACATCTTTTCAGGGGCTTTGGGATCTTAATCAAAACTGACAATGTCCCAACAATTTCCCCCTTTTTGATGATGCCAAAACACTGAAAAGATCCTCAAAACACTTTGAGAAAATATGATAAACCTATCTATAAGATAAGACAGTGTTAGAGTAGTTCTTGATAAAGTACATAATTTAAACAGCCAAAAAGACAATGAGTTTTTGTCTGTGGGCAAAAGTAATAGATTTCATTGAATGATTTGGAAATAGTTATAATGAATCTATTCTATTACAAAGAAGCCTGTGAACACCTAGACTAATCTCATTTCAGGTTTGAGTCCATATCCTGCATAGACTCTTGCCTTCAGCTCGTCAAATCTCTTAGGTTGGTTCACGTATCCTTCAGCTTTGGCTATCTTCAATACTTCCATCATGATGGCCTTTGTGTCATGCTTTTGAGTTCCAGGAACTAAGGGAGGAGCTCGAATGGTGAACTCAGGAGCCTTCACTTGGACTTGAGCTGCATCAGCCTCCTCCAAGATCTTTTGGAATAACTCAGGATGGTTATCCATCATGTAGTCAGTGAATTGGGCATTAATATCATCAGTGTCACCCCACTTCTTCACAACGTACCACAATCTAACAAACTCATCCCTTGCATCAATCCAAAACTCCTTCAATGCCTCTGAGACGAACTCATCGACAAAAGCTTCCCTTACTCCTGATTCTGGCCTACTGACTTGAAGAATTGTTGATTTCCTAACTATTGGCTTCTTCCTGTACTTCCTAGGCTCAGGCTTCACCTTCTTCCTTCTTAGCAAGCTGATCACTGCATCATCCAGTTCTCGTTGTTGAAGCTCAGTGATATCAGTCAGCTTCTCAACCTTCTTTTCCAAGATGCGCATCTTCTCCTTCTGAGCAATTTCAGCTCTGCGCATAGCCTCAGATTTCTCAGAATGATCTCCCCATGCTTCAGCACATAACTCCGCCACCAACTCCCCGGAGTAAGTGATTGGGTTCTTCCTTGAGCTCATGGGAAAAGATCTTTGAACTGGCTCAGGTTGTTTTAAAGGTTCATCAGCCTTTGCCTTTGCTGCCTCCGCCCTCAGCCTGGCAACAACTTCCACTCCTTCCTTTTCCACTGCCGCCAACCTCGCTGACTTCCTCACCCTTAGCACATTCCCTTCAGGATTTGCTTCAGGATCGGCTAGAACAATTTCGCCTTGGTTGACTGCCTCAGATGCCTCAGGACGGGATCTTTTCTTCTTCTTTTCCCCCTTTTTGGCATCATCATTGGCCTCGGATGGAAATGCGTCAGATCCGCTGTTGATTACGAAGGAGGCTAGGGAATGGACATCATTAATTCCCTCCTTCAATAATTCAACTCCCATCGAAATACCAGTCCCTGCAAAAGATACAGAACTGATTGCAGCTTGGACCTTCTTCTCAAAGACTTCCATGGAGAGTTGGAGTCTTTGTTCAGCCTTCTCAATCTTCTTCTCCACCTGAGCAGATCGCTCATCTGCTTGGGACAGTCTCTCGGCAATGTCCTTCGAAGTCTGAGCAATGCGTTCTGACTCCAGCTCAAACTTTGACGCTGAGCCAGAAATGGCCTGAGTGAATAGTGCTCCAGCCTGAACTGCAAGCTTCTCCACAGCCTGATTGAGATCGTCCTTCCTTTGCTCATCCTTCTCAGCCAACTGCTTCAAGGTCTGCCTTAGCATCTTTTTAGTGCGCTTCCGCTCATTCCTCACTGACTTGGCCGTGTCAGTCATCGTTCTCTTCAACAAAATCAGCTCCCTGTTGGCAAGGGTGTTGTAGGCTGACTTTGTCCACCTGATGTGTTTTGCCAGGGCCTTGGAGTCTTCTTCTTTTTCAGCTCGTAGCTTCATTACTTCCTCCTGAAGTTCAGCTAGATTTTCTGTGGTTTTCTCCTGCTTGACCTTCACTATGCTTGTGAATTCAGCACGGCCGACCCCAGTTATTATCACATCTTCATCATCAACGGCCTCATCAGTGATTGGCTGCTTTCCCTTGTCAGCCCCTGCGGCATCAGTCTCTTCTTCAAGGTGCACTGAAGGCAGTTGTGAAGTAGTCATAGCCGCCTGCTCAGGCTCAGCTAAGCTAACTTGAACCTTAGGAGCTTGTCCCTCGGAACTGAGAGTCTCCTTGGATGCCTCAACATCTTCCTCTCTTGTCTCAGGGCAGGGAATCCCTTCATCGACAGATGTCTCATTGGCAGCTGAGATGTTCAAAACATCCTCAGCCACTGGTCCACCCTTGGCACCAGTGTCCCTTTTACCTTCCCCCTGAGCCTGAGGCTCAGAGATCATCTCATCAACTTCCTTCACAGTCTCCTCCACTACCTTCTCCATAGCTCCACCCTGAGCTTCATCATCATCCTCATCATCCTTCTCTTCATCAGTCAGGATGTCAGCCTTGCTCTTGGACATCATATCAGCCACTAACTGCTTCAGGTTGTCGAAGTTAAGAAGTTGAAGCCAGCTAGTTAGTCCAAAGAAAGAGCAAATCTTGGCTTCCTCAGACTCCCAGTGCTCCCAGCCACGAGCGTCCACTAGTAAATGTTGCTCCTGCATGTTTGATTGTTTGAAATCCAACCAAACCTTGAGCTCAATCACATACGCTAGCAGCTCATTGTACTTATACAGCCCATGCCAGCACTTACCTGCTCATTCTGTGGCATTCCCCCTGAGAGTGTTCTCCAGAATCCCTCCTGCCATATGTTCATCTAACTCCTCCTCCTCCACTTCGAGGAATTTATCCTCTTCAGTTGAAATGGATTTGGGACAGTCTTTGGGATTGGGGTATAAGGGAAAGTCTGTGGGGTTTGGAAGATTTGGCTTGGCTGACTGATCAGGCTCATTCGTAGGTGAAATTGATGGCACTGACTCAGTAGGATGATTTGGCTCTGAGGTTTGAGGTGTTTCAGTGGGTTGAGAAGTAGGGTCAAGGTTGGAAGGTGTTTGGGTTTCAGGGTGTGGGGGTGTTTGAGTGGGTACTGTCTCAGGCTGTAACAACTCAGCCGTCTCGACAGATTTTCTCACTTCCTCCAAGTCAGAGGCTCCAGGAGAGCTTGACTTCTCCCTCTCACTCACCTCAGACAACTTCTTAGCAGGGGACTTTTTGGGTCCCTTCCTAAGCCTCTTCAGGGGCCTCTCTCCCTGATCACCCTCCTTCCTGACGTCGTCGTCAGTTCCCTCAGCCTCAGACCCGGCCTTCTTGGGATCAGACTCAGTCCCTGATTTCGTGCTCTTCCCTAACAGCACGACCCTTACCTGCTTCTTCTTCTCAGCCTTTTCCACCTCAGGCTGCTCCACCTCATCAGCTGCTACCTCCTCAACACCTTCCTTACTCCTCTCAAGGAGGTCATCTACCCTTTCAATGAGACTGGTAGCCACTCTCTTGGCCTTACCAGCTGGCTTTTTGGCCTGACCCTTTGCTTTCGCATTGGGATCAGTCAGCCCTAGCACTGAATAGGTATCACTCAGTGAGGAAAACATTACCTTCTTTGAGGAGAGACTGTCCTCAAAGTCGAAGGTATACCCATGGCAGGCATGAGCTATCAGGATGGACATCCTCATTCCGAACGACAAGATGGCACTGACGGAAATGTGCTTCTTCTCATCATCTCGCTTTAGCTTGTCTAAACCGGCCTGATGGAGTTGATCAAGGAAGAACTGCTCCCAGTTCGCTTCCACTCCATCAACAATTGCTCCCATGAGTCTCAGCTTGGGCTGACTCAACTGCTCGTGAGAGCCAGTTGCACCCATCACAATCTTGGACACCAAATCCACCAGAGCTCTGTACTCAGGTTTTAGCGTATTCTTGTTCTGATGAGCCTTGAACTCTGATGACCCAGATTTGGTCCATCTCCCAAGAAGTTCTCCCTCCGAGTTCTCCTTGTATGTCTTTGGGTTGATGCCTGAGAACGACAACTTGAAAACTTCCCTCACCGCCCTCCTGAAGTCAATAGTGACCACCTCTGAGTTGTAGAGAGGTTCGCCGTCGCCGTCCTTCTCTCCCGTCGGCTTAAGCGCAGTCACCTTCGTGAATAGTTCCCCCTTCCGTAAGAACATATTTAAATAAGCTTCCACAACTGTTCTTGGGAGCACGGAAATGGGGCGGGTGGTGAAGTATGTTTCCAACCCAGCATTGGAAATCCACTTGAATACGGGTTTGATTTCCTCAACTGTAAGACAAATACCTTCCATGGAGATGACTTGCTCCATGTGTATCAGCTTGTTCTCGACAACGTCTTCGATCTTGTCAGTTGTCCAGTTGGAATCAAGAAATGCCATTGTTTTGAAAGGAAGAGATTTTTCAAAATTATGTGTTTGAGCAAGAGAAAAACTCAGTGTGCAGATGTGCGTTGTGTTTGCGTAAAGATCTCAAATGGCTTTCTTGATTGATAAGACTAAGTCAGTTACTCAAACGTGGGGTTGAGATTAATCCCTGAATTCGAAAGGTTTTGAAATAAAGGGCCAGGATTAATCTCAGCTTCAATCAAAACCCCATGTCAGTCATATTCCGTATAAAATGGACACGTATATGAAAAAGTAATTGAAGCATTAAATGCTCTGTGCGCGTGGGTTTAAATATGAAAGGCGCGCTTTTAATGAAAACGGAATGCATTTAATAAAGATTTTCAGGACGAAGGACTCAGGGAGACGCATGAAATTCACAAGAGTCAGGTTAGAACTCATACCTGTCAGGGAGACATTGTAGCACCCTGATACCTCGCAGAGTCGAGTCTGGCCTGAGTTCCCCCTAGGACCCTACACTGACTGCTCTCCCGGATCTAAGAGTCCTAACTCCACTGACAGTTCCATAAACCTTGCTTCAGCCAGAGGCTTAGTCAAGATGTCAGCCCTTTGCCTGTCAGTGTGAATCTTCTCCATCCTAATATCTTTCTTCTCCACATGATCTCGAATGAAGTGATGCCTAATATCCACATGCTTGCACCTTGTGTGAAGCACTGGGTTCTGAGTAATTGCTATTGCACTATTGTTGTCACAATAGATTGGAACCTGATTAGCAAATACTTGGTAGTCCCTCAACTGTTGCCTCAACCACAAAATCTGAGCACAACAACTACCTGCAGCCATATACTCAGCCTCAGTTGTGGATGTAGCCACTGAATTCTGCTTCTTACTAAACCACGAGATCAACTTACTCCCCAAAAACTAACATGTCCCTGAGGTTGATTTCCTATCAATCCTACAACCTCCATAATCTGCATCTGAATAACCTGTCAGTTCTAAGTTGTCATCTGAAGGATACCATAGTCCCATATTGAGTGTCCTTTTCAAATACTTAAGTATCCTCTTAGTAGCCTCCAAATGACTTCTCTTGGGATCAGACTGATACCTAGCACACACACCAACTGCAAACGTAATGTCAGGCCTACTTGCAGTCAGGTACAACAAAGAACCTATCAGTCCTCGATACTCAGTCTGATTTACTGAAGTCCCTTCAGTGTCAGGATCCATCTTCCAATTTGTGTTCATTGGGATCCTGGCTGGATTGTTGTTCTGAACACCAAACTTATGAATCAAGTCTCTTGTATACTTGGCCTAATTTATGAAGATACCTTGATCAGTCTGTTTGACCTGCAATCCTAAGAAGAAGTTCATCTCTCCCATCATTGACATCTCAAATTTACCAGTCATCAACTTAGAGAATTTCTCACAGAGCAGATGATTTGGTGATCCAAATATTATGGCATCCACATAAATCTGGACCAAGAGAATGTCATCACCTTCAGTGATCCTGAACAATGTCCTATCCACAGTTCCCTTCTTGAACCCATGGTCTGTCAGGAATTGAGAGAGGGTATCATACCAAGCTCTTGGTGCTTGCTTAAGTCCATAGAGTGCTTTCTTCAAATGGTATACTCTATCTCCAACCTCAAACTCGGGAGGTTGTTCAACATATACCTCTTCATTGAGTATCCCATTCAGGAAGGCACTCTTGACATCCATTTGATACACCTTGAACTTCTTATATGTTGCATATGCAAGGAACAACCTGATAGCTTCCAACCTAGCCACTGGAGCAAAAGTCTCATCATAGTCTATTCCTTCAGACTGACAATACCCTTTTGCAACCAGTCTAGCCTTGTTCCTTACCACAACAACATTCTCATCCTTCTTGTTCTTAAAGACCCACTTGGTACCAATCACACCTTGATGCCTAGGTCTATCTACCAGTTCCCAAACCTGATTCCTTGTGAACTGATTCAACTCCTCTTGCATGGCAATGATCCAGTTCGAGTCAGTGAGAGCTTCTTCAATGTTCTGAGGCTCTTGCTCGGAGAGAAAACAACAGAACAATGCACTCTCACCATGGAACCGTCTGGTCCTGACTCCCTCAGTTGGATCACCAATGATTTGATCAATGGGATGATCCTTTAACCATGTTCTTTTGCCAGGAGTTGTTCCTGAAGTACCTGCAATGTTAGTGTCTACAGGCTCATAAAATTCAGGAAATTGAACAGAAGAGGATGATCCCGAGTCTATACCAAAGGGATTAACAAGCTCAATGTCAGGGACATTGATTCCCCCTTGATTAGGTGACTCAGGAACCGTCTCAGCTGCGACAGCATCTTCATGGACGGTGCTTACCTCAGGTTGAGCCTGTTCCTCAGTCTGAGGCTCAACAATCCCTGATGTGCTGGGCTTAGGAGTGGTACCTGATTCATCATCCTGATCATCGTCATCATCATCCCATCTCGGAATTGGCACAGTCTTGATCTTGGGATCAGGTTGATTCTTCAAGCTCAGCCTTGTCACACTCCTTGTGACCTCCTCAGTGTCAGGATTCAACACCTTTGCCCTGGACTCATTAGCAGATTCATCAAAGACAACATGAGGTGATTCTTCCACAACAAGGGTCCTACAATTGTAAACCCTGAAGGCTTTACTAACTTCAGAATATCCTAAGAATATTCCTTCATCAGATTTGCTATCAAAGGCTTTCAATTGGGTCTTCCCATTGTTGAGGATGAAACACTTACAACCAAATACATGAAAATAGGAAATACGAGGTTTCCTTTTGTTCCATGTTTCATATGGGGTCTGAGCATGTTGTTTGTTCAGCATAGATCTGTTCTGAGTGTAGCATGCAATGTTGATTGCCTCAGCCCATAATTTCTTGGGCAATCCTGACTCAGCCAGCATGGTCCTTGCAGCTTCCTTCATTGTCCTATTTCTCCTTTCAGCGACACCATTCTGCTGTGGGGTTCTAGCTGCAGAAGTCTCATGAGCTATACCAAGTTCATTACAAAAGTCAGAAATATATGAATTTATAAACTCAGTGCCCTTGTCAGATCTGATCTTAGTAATGGACTGATTCTTCTCATTGCTGAGTCTTCTGAGCAACTCTGGAAGCTTCACCCGTGTTTCCTTCTTATTCAACAAGAAAATAACCCAAGTATATCTAGAATAATCATCAATAACCACAAGGGTATACTTTCTACCATTCATGCTCACGGGTGTTATGGGACCAAATAAATCCATGTGCAAGAGCTGAAGAATTCTGTTAGTGGAATAAGAAGCTTTCTCTTTGAATGATGCTCTGACCTGCTTCCCTTCCTGACAAGCTTTGCACACATGATCTTTGCTAAAAACTTCATTAGGTAGACCTTCAACAAGTGACTGTCTAGAAATTTTGTTAAGAATCTTGAAGTTCAGGTGGCTTAACCTTTTATGCCATAACCAACTGAGCTCTAGAGAGCTTTTAGCAACAAAACCAGTATTAGGAATAATGCTGCTCCAATCAGCGAGATAAACGTTACCTTTCCTGATACCTGATAGAAGCACTTGTGTTGATTTGTCCTTGACTGAACATATATTCGATGAGAACTCAACACTGAACCCTTTGTCATAGAATTGACTTACTGGCAGCAGGTTATGCTTCAGTCCTTCCACAAAGGACACATTTTCCACTCTGACTGTACCTATAATTAGAACACCAAAACCTTTAGTAACACCTTTTGAGTTATCACCAAAGGTTACCTGTGGACCATCTTTAGCTTGATATTCTTGGAGAAGACTCTTCATTCCAGTCATGTGCCTTGAGCAACCACTGTCTAGGTACCAAACAGCTTTGATTGAGTCTCCTCTCCTCTTGTTGTGATCCACAGCCGCCTGCAAGCAATTCAGGCTTTAGGTACCCATTGGGTGTTGGGTCCTATTGTGTCAGTTGTACCCTTCGGGATCCAGACTTGCTTAACAACCCTGATTGCCTCAGAGTGGTTAATCTGTCTCCCTGAAACATCAACATACACAACTTTCTTCTTCTTTGCCTGAGAGGAAGATGGTGTATGAGTGCTAGACTTAGGCTTTATAGGAGCATGAGTGGGTGCCTTTTGGGCTGGCCTCCTGTTCTTCCTAGGTCTGGGTGCAGCAGGTCTTGGGCCTTGTTCTTGATAAGGGCCCTGTGTTCTATTCCCCCTAGGCAAGTGAGGGAATGGAAAACAGTTAAAGGCCCCAGGATGCCAAAACCACGGGGGTGTCATCATGTTTGGCCTTCCCTGTTGGTATTGCCAAGCATGATGGTACCCTCGCTGACCAGTCTGAGGGCTCTTGGCCTGAGTCTTCCTCTGCTTTCGCTGAGGCTTTCCCTGGCCTGAGCTCTCAGGGACTTCCTTAGATTGCTTTACCTTTCCCTTGGGTTTTCGCTTAGCTACCTTAGGAGCAACCCTGACTGTGTCAACAGTTTCTTTGCCCTTATCGATTTGACGGGCCTGGAGCACAACCTTAGGTGCACTCTGGTCTGCCTGAACAAATACCCTCTCAGTGTTGCTCCCTAAAGCAACATGAGACTGACCTTGTGAGGATTTCTCAGGAACATATCCAAGTCCCTTTTTCTTGTTCCCAAGCATCTGGCTGCTATTTATTTCCTCTCTAGCCACTGAGGATTTATTCATTGCTGCAACCTTTTTCTTGAGAGAGTCCTCACTCTTTTTCAGGATTTCATGTCTGGTAAAGAGGTCATCAAACTTACTCTTAAGTGCTTTCAGTTCTTCCTTCCTGACCAGCTCTTCCTCAGCCAGTTCCTTCAGAATCTTCTCTCTTGGAAGACGCTCAGCATTGATTAAATCAATCTCCTGAGTTAGTCTCACAATTTGAGCTGATTCTTTAAGATCAAACTGAGTGAGTTGTTCGTTCAGGTTGTGAACCTCAGTACTCAATTTCTTGTTCTCCTCTACCAAGAAGATATTAGTTTCCTGCAGTCTGGAGAAATCAACCATCAATTGATCAAGGCAGATCTGAAGGTTCATTTCTCTAACTGACTCTGAGCTAAGCTCAGGATTTTGACCAGTGTAAGAAGCACAAACAGAGTTTGATGTTACCTAAGGCTCATCCCTAGCCATCAGACAGACATCATCATACTCGTCATCTGAGAAGAGTTCAGGTGACCTTTCAGCTGGACCGTCAGAGTCTGTTGCATCTTCAGCGACCATTGCTCTCCGATCAGCAGACCTTAGATCCCTCGTGGCTCTTCTTTCCTCTCTCTCCCTTGCACTCAGCTCCGGGCAGTCGTACTGATAGTGACCAATCTTGTTACAATTGTAATATGCTATCTGCTCGCTTACTCTTTCTTTCCTTGGTTCTGGGTTCCTCCTTGAGTCAGGTTCCCTAGTTCTCGGCGAGCTTTCAGACTTGATTGGATATCTATCATCGCGAGTACATCTCTGTTCGTCTCTTCTTTCAGGCTTTGGTTCAGAATATCTCCTTTCATCGCCACGTTCTCTCCTCTGGTCAGTGTTCCTTCGCTCCTCATATCTCCTTGAGCTTTGGTGGGTTCCTACAGGTTTCCTGTCACGTGAGTCCTGATAAAACTTTTTATAACGACCAAACCTGGAATTGAGCTTGTCAAATCGTCTGGCCATCAGGCTGTACTCCTCAGCGAGTTCTTCCCTGCTCATCTCCATCAGTGACTTTGATGAAGAACTTGGTGAGGGCTCAACAGGTTCAGACCTGGCCTTGAACGCCACACTTTTCTCAGGAGTTTTCTCCTTCACTTCCTCTTCTGATTGAACTTTCTTCTTTCTTTTGTTAAGATCAAATTCAAGCGCTTTGAGCTCTGAAAAAAGTAAAGCAGAAGTTATGTTACTCATATCCTGAGTGTTCTTAAGCATAATTACACTGTTATCCCATCTCTCAGGAAGGGCATTCATGATCTTTGAAGCAACATCTCTCCTTGGGACATCCTTGTCCAGCATCACCAACTCATTCATCAACTTGATGAATCTAGACTCCATTTGATCTATGCTCTCGTCAGGCAGCATCTCGAACGCCTCGAATTTCTGAATGGCAATGTTTCTCTTGTTCTCCTTGATCTTTTCAGATCCCTCACACATCCTTGTCAGCTCATCCCAAACCTCCTTTGCCGTCTTTAAGTTCATCAGCCTAGCTGACTCCTCGAAGGGCACCGTATGCAAGATGATGTTTCTGGCGACGTTGTCAAGCCCCATCATCTTGATCTCATCAGTGGTCATATCCTTCCTTTTCTTAGGAATAGGTACACCAATATCGAGATCATCATATCCTCTCCCTCTGGTATTAGGGACAGTGATTTTGATCGGTCCTTCCCTGAGTACACGCGGCATCTGGTCATGGATGGCATCTAGATGTGCTTCTAATCTGAACTTCCAATAGACAAAGTTAGACACAGAGAATTCAGGTAACGAAGCTTCAAGTCTCCTTGAGTCATGATGATGCAAGTTTTATGAAAAGCAAACTCAGATCTGTTCAGTGACCACCAACAGTTTCTCCTCTGAAACTATTAGTATTCAAATTTTTCAACCTTAAAAACTGACTGAGTCCCCTTTACTCAGAGTGGTAAAGAACTAGGAGTTGATAATACACCTACTGACTACACTTGGTGCGGGTCAGTTGGCTAACTATCAGTTCAAGTTCAGTGCGGAAATGTTTGAGCCCTGATAGTTTAAAGTCTTGTTTAGTTTGCTTTCTGAAAAACTTGTTTTACTCAATTCTGAATAGTGTTTAGTAGGGCAGTGCTCCTTTTTGAAGATCAGGCTGATTGATTCAAGCCTGATAAACCGAATGCAATGAATGAACAAGTAATATGGCAGGTATGCACAATATCAAAGCAATAAGAACACAGCAAGTTTAACGTGGTTCAGAGTCTCAAGCTCCTATGTCCACGGCCTGATTTAACAGGAAATCCACTCAAGGGATTCTTGTTTTTAACGTGCCAAGGTGCACCAAGACCAGCTAACCTCACTGATCTATACAAACTTCCTACTAACACACTAACTGACTTACTCCCAACAAACCTAACTTAGGGTTTTGGTTTCAGTTTGGATTCCAACTAAGTTGAGATTATCCTTACAAGGCAAAGCTATGCTAAGGATTGGATAATCTCTCTAAGCTTAAGATAATGCTATTTAGCTCTTGGAATACAGAATAACTCTCGGTTGCTGAGAAACACTTGGGAAATTTAGATGGTTTCGAGTGCTTCTCTTAAGGGCTGAATGCTTTGAATGCTTGAGAGTTTGAGTAATTTCTGGCTTGGAAATTTCCCGTAACCTTGAATGGGTTCAAGGTCTTCTGTATTTATAGGTGATTTGAAAAACTATCCGTTGGAGAGATATCCTTTTAGTCATCTATGTAGAGTGGCTTCAAACGGACATATCTTCATGCAGCAGCCGTCCTTGCATGGATTTGGTATTTGCATTAAATGCACATTAAATACTTGCCCGTTAAATATGTAGTCTGAATTCAGTCTTCATGTCAGGTTCCGTACGTGCGTGTCCTTCTCGGATTGGTCCACGTCATCAGGTTGGTGAGAATGTCAGAACTTATTCCTGAGCTTCAGGCTTGTCTTATTAAGTTCATTTTGTCTTGAGCTCACCGGTCTTGTCCTGATGCTGAAAATCCTTTTGCATTGCTTGGCTCTACTCCAAGTCTTCCCATAAACTCATTGATATCCTGTTCCCTTCAGGATTGAGTTAGTAATGACCTCAGGGTCATACTCTTCATCACTAACACTTACTCAGCCAGCTTAGAGGACTGCCATAAGTTCAGGATGGTGCTCTTCGTCTTCAGGCTCTTGGTCTTGATTGTCACCAGTGAGTTCTCCTCTCACTGAGTACCTGTGAAGTGTAAAATGACTAAGTATTAATCCTAACCAAGACTAGCCTGACAAAGACAGTTTAAGGCAAACATCTTTTCAGGGGCTTTGGGATCTTAATCAAAACTGACAATGTCCCAACAAACTCCATATGAATTATGGAATGGCAGAAAGCCACAGGTATCTTACTTTCATATTTTTGGTTGCAAGTGTTTCATTCACAACAATGGGAAAACTCAACTGAAAGCTTTTGATAGCAAAGCTGATGAAGGAATTTTCTTAGGATATTCCCAAATCAGTAGAGCCTTCAGAGTTTACAACTGTAGAACTCTTGTTGTAGAAGAAACACCTCATGTGGTCTTTGATGAATCTACTTTTGAGTCCAGGAGTAAGGAGAATGGGGAGGTAATTAGCAAAAGACTAACCAGACTGAGTATCAAATCTAAAGGCTATCCTGAGAATTGTGTTGATACATACATCCCAACATGGGACAATTTAGAAGATCAACAATTCAAGGAGGTTACCCAAAGTCAAATCACCCCTCAAAGCTCACCTGAGAGCTCTCCTGAACAAGCAACTGAACTGATGAACACTATCCCAGTTCAAGAGGTAAGCAATATCAATGAAGATGTGGTCACAGCTGAGACATTCACTGAACCCATCATTCAAGGGGGAACCAATGAAATTACCATTGAGAATGAGAATACCTTGAATGATGATTCAGGACTTCAACCCTCTGTTTTATTTCCCGAATTCGATTTCATTCCTATATCTAGTGACTCAACTTCAGATGAGTTAAACTCTACTAAATCAGCCTAGGAGAACTTGGCTCTCAGATCACCCTGTTGAGCAAATCCTAGGTGATCCTTCCTCAGGAGTCAAAACTAGAAGTTTTCATGGAGAAAGTGCTTTGTTTTGTTGTTTCTTATCAAACCAGGAACCAAGTTCCATAGCAGAAGCACTTCAAGATTCCAACTGGATCATTGCCATGCAAGAGGAGCTCAACCAGTTTACAAGGAATCAAGTTTGGGAGTTGGTGGACAGACCATATCACTGCAATGTGATAGGAACCAAGTGGGTATTCAAGAACAAGAAGGATGAGAATGATATCATAGTCAGAAACAAGGCCAGGCTAGTTGCAAAGGGCTACTCTCAAGTTGAAGGATTTGACTATGATGAAACATTTGCCCCAGTAGCCAGATTGGAGGCAATAAGGTTATTTCTTGCATATGCTGCTCATAAGAAATTCAAGGTGTACCAGATGGATGTTAAAAGTGTCTTCTTGAATGGAGTACTCAATGAAGAAGTCTATGTGGAGCAACCCCCAGGTTTTGAAGAAAGTCACAAAGTATATAGACTGAGGAAAGCTCTATATGGACTGAAACAGGCTCCAAGAGCTTGGTATGATACTTTGTCACAATTCCTTTTGGATCATGGTTTCATCAAAGGGAGAGTTGATAGGACTCTATTCAGGATCACAAAAGGAGAGGGCACTTTGCTTGTACAAATCTATGTGGATGATATCATTTTTGGTTGTCCCAACCAAGTCCTCTGTGAGAAGTTTTCTCAACTGATGAAGGGAAAATTTGAGATGTCTATGATGGGAGAAATGAATTTCTTCCCAGGACTTCAAGTTAAGCAGTCCCCTGAAGGAATCTTCATCAATCAAGCCAAATATACAAGAGAGCTGATAAACAAGTTTGGATGCCAGACCAGCAAAGTAGCAAGAGTTCCACTCAACACCAACACCAAAATGGAGCCAGATGAGGATGGTGAATCAGTAGACCAGACTCATTACAGAGCCATCATTGGATCTCTACTGTATCTCACAGCAAGCATGCCTGATATCACATTTGCAGTTGGGATTTGTGCAAGATATCAAGCCAACCCCAAGAAAAGACATCTGGAAGCTGCTAAGAGGATTCTCAAATACCTTAAGGGTACTGTGAATATGAGATTGTGGTATCCCTCAGATGACAATCTGGAACTCACAGGATACTCAGATGCTGATTATGGAGGATGTAGAATTGACAGGAAATCAACCTCAGGCACTTGTCAATTCTTGGGAAGTAATCTGATTTCTTGGTTCTCCAAGAAACAAAACTCAGTAGCCACAAGCACTACTGAAGCTGAGTATATGGCAGCTGGAAGTTGTTGTGCTCAAATTCTTTGGCTAAGACAACAACTGAGAGATTACAACATTTTTGCCAATGAAGTCCCTATTTTCTGTGACAACAATAGTGCAATTGCTATTTCAGAAAATCCAGTTCTCCACACAAGATGTAAACATGTGGACATAAGGCATCATTTCATCAGAGATCATGTGGAGAAGAAGGACATCAAAATGCTTAAAATCCACACTGACAAACAGAAGGCAGATATCTTCACAAAACCCTTGGCTGAAGCAAGGTTTCAAGAGTTACCTTCAACTCAGTGGAGGTTCATATTCAGAAGAGGATCTTTCTCAGAAGAAGCTCCTCATCTCAGAAGAGGTCTGAATATCAGACGAGGTCGAACCTCAGTGGAGGTCAAAGTTTATACTTATGTTATTTTCAAATCTAAAGCCTCTTAGTTTAATATATATTTATTTGGTTTCAAAACTTACTAATGAGTGCTTTCTGGGAAATTAAATCTTTTTCCACTGTTCCAAAGAGATTTTGGTATGGCAAGCATTTAATGCGCGTGGTACAAGTCAGACATGCTTTTTCAATTACCTATCTCACGCGCCCTAAAAGCCGGATGATGTGACCTTCCGGCTACCAACTTTTCCAATCCATGCCATCCATTTTAGGCGGTTCTTTTCTAACCGTCAAGATCTCTTAAAACCTCCCCACTACTTTTACAACTGTCCACGACCTTTCACTCAAAATAATCTCAGACGTTGATTGCAGAATTTAATCTCACCGTTCATTACTCATATAAAAATCTCAAACGTTCGCTTGTAAACCTTTTCGAATACAATTCTAAGCAAACACTTACTATCTCTTCAAACTTTTTATGCAAACACAAAATTTTCAAATCCTACTTACAAACATGGCCAAACTTAACCTAGGGTTTCTGAACAACAAAGATAATTTCTGGTATGAACCTATAATTCTTTTCAACAACCCAGAGATTGAATCAAGACCAGAGTTCTCTCACATTAAGGAGGCTTTGGAAATGGTCAAAGCCGCTGGTTTAGAGAAATTTCTATCAGTACATCCAGAGTACTGTTATGATAGGCAGGTTCTTGAATTTTTCTGCAACATATCCAACTCTGACTCAAGAATTAGATCGTGTCTATTTGTACAAAGAAAGAAGAAGGTGATGAGAGACGATATGGAGGTCGTTGAGCACCAGAAAATTCGAAAGGAGATTCGGATAAGCGGAGATGATTTGAAGGAGTTATTTGAACTCCCATCTGAAGGCCCAAATCCAGATACTTGTATCTTGGATAAGGAGGAGGAATGGGTCTACACCATCATGGAAAAAAGGGTGAAGTATAGTCCCACGATGAACAGAAGCCTACTATTACCAGCATACAATGTCCTCTGCGAGATTGTTGGTAAATGTATCTTGGGAAACCAAGGAAGCACATAACAAGTGAGCAAGCCAAAGCTCAGGTTGATGAAGGCTATTGTGGAGAGCAAGGAGAAGCCATACAATTGGCAGCAGTTCTTTTTTAGAGCTTTGAACAAGGAACATTCAAAATTCCAGGCTGACAAAACTCCCCAATTGGCAAGTAAGATAAATTTTGCCACTAAAATTTCTTACTTAATTGAGAATGTGGATGTGGGAGTAGACTGGTTAAAGGATAGGAAGTGGAGTAACCTGAAGACCCTATTCAAATCTGGAAAAACTCTGGAAACAAGAATGCTCAAGCCTGCTGAGGAGAGCCCAGAGGCAGTTGAGGAAGAGGAGGCCAACCCTACTGAAGGGAAGAAAACCAAGCTAAAGAGGAGGCTGGTTAAACTGAGTGACAAGATGGCGCAGCACAAAGAAGCTGAGGCAGTGAAAGCTTCTAAAAAGGAGAGAAGGAGGTCCTCTGAAGTAGAGAAGGAGAGTGCCTCAAAGAAAGTCAGAGTCACCAACTCTACTGATGAATCTTCATCAGGTAACCCAGACTCTTCCCGTAACATCATCTCAACTGAGTCTGACCCAGATGTTCCTGCACCCACCCCCATCAAACCTAAAACCACTAAACCTCGCACTCCTGCCAAAACCAAACGCATCTCCACATTACCCAAAATCCCCACTGATGGCTCTCAACAGCCAAAAAGTGGATCCCAAACAACCCCCACTAACCCTATCCCAACCCCCTCTGAAAACATCCCCTCAACCCCGACTGAACCCATCCCCTCAACCCCTTCTGAACCTACTTCAACCCCCACTGATCAAGACTCTACCTCAACTGATACTCTCAACCAAACCCCCACTGAACCAAGCATTCCTGATACACACTCAACTCAACTGGAGCATATCCCAGAAGAGCCAACCGAAAGCAGATCCCCTACTCCTTCCCTTCCTTCAGACGATGAAGAAGAGTACTCATTCCTAGATACTCTCAAGGATGAGGTAGCTTACTCTTTAGAGTTTAAATACCCTGAACTTGATCAATTCCCCACACTCAAAGACTTGTTCTTGAGACTGAGACTTATTGTCCAGCTCAAAGATAGAAGACTTGGTGAAATCCTTCTTGCTGTTAGAGGCAGCAATGCAGAGGAGTGGAAGAAGAAGGAAGCTGAAGTACTGCATTTTGCTGGGATGCACAAGACCAGACTTCTCTGTGATGAGAAGATCTTTGAAAGTTTGGTCTTGGAGAAGATTGCAGAGGCAAAGAAGGAGGTAGAGAAGGCTGCTGATGAAGAAAAGCCAGTTGAATCCTTATCTGAGAAGGAGGTGGAGAAGGAGAAGAGTGCAGAGGAGAAGGTAGTTGAGTCTGAACTTAAAGGAGGTGCTTCACCTAAGCAAGGTGGTGGTGAAGCAGCCAAGGATGTATCCATGGCAAGGGATACTGAGGCTCAAAACTTGCCACAGGAGGGCTCAGTAGAGGTGTCTACTGAAGCTCTCCCACAACAGCCCTCAGTGGTGGCTTTAGAGTCAACTGAGGTGTCTGGAACTGGAGAAGTTGAAAAAGTGAGTGAAAAAGAAAAAGAGGTGGAAATCACTGTTGTGAAGAGTGGAGAGATAAGAGCAATCATCCCTGTAAAGGGTGAATTGGCTGAAAAAATAGCAGTTGAAAAGGAAAGTGGGGAAGAGATGAGGAAGAAGAGTGAGGAGGAGGGAGTCCCCATGGAGATAGAGGCATCAGGAGATCTAGGTGGTGAGGTTGAGGGAGTTAGAACTAACACTTCTTGCAATGCAGGTACTCAAACCATTGAAGTTCCCCCAGCTGTGGTCAACCTAACTCCACTGAGTGATGCTGTTCACTCAATCAGAGAAGAAAGCCTTCCATCTCTTCAAACTCAGCTCAGGGAGGTCCAGGAGATTGTACAAGAGGAGGTAGATGAGATGGTTATTCTCTCAGACCACATTGATGAACTCATGGAGTCCACAACTACATCACTTCAGAATCTCACACTTAAAGTTGAAGACTCTCAGCAGATGGTGATTGATGTAGTTGAGGGACAAAGTGTGTTAGTCATTGATGCCCTGAAGAAGCTGGAGAAGTCTGAAGAAGAGGCCAGGACCAAGTTCCTCAAAGATTCAGTAGAGAACGTATCCATCAACCTGAAGTCGTCAGTAGAGGCCTTCTCAGAAGACCTACTTGGAAAGGTTGACGGATTATGGAACTCTAAGATGTCTGAATTCGAGGCCAAGCATGCAGAGCTAGGAGCCAAACTAGGAGAGGTACTGAAGAAGGCAGCTGAAGACTTCCCAACACAAGAGAAAACTGATGTGCTAATCAATGAGAAGCTAGCGTAGTTTGTTCAATTTGGGTAGACAGCTGGAGCTACCTTAGAGAGGCTTGAAGATGAGATGGATCATCGCTCAACTGAGCTGAAGGCATTGGCCCATGATCAACTGAAGCTCAACATCACGGTAGCTGAATGCATGATTAATGCCGGAAAGGGGGAAAAGAGGATAAGTGCTAAGGACATGAAGGCTGATCCTAAGAATAAAATGAACATTATCCTTGAAACCCCCGACTTTGAGAAAGGCCAACAGGTGAAGAGCACCTTGAAGAAAGTTGATGCTGAAGCCCAGAAGATAGCAGAAGCCAAGAAAGGCAAGGAGACCTCCTCAGCTGACCTTTCAAAGTTCAAAGAGGAGCATCTAAAGGAGAAGGAGGAGAGAGCTGCGAAGAAGGGGGAAACCACAAAGAGAAAAGCATTTGATGCCCTCTCAGCAGAGGTTGCCAAAAAGACAAGAACCTCAGGGAGGTTGGCAGCTAAGTCCACAACCTCTACTGATGAAGTTCAGGTACTTCCTATTCTCAATCCTGAACCCTTATCTTCTGAACCTCCCAAGTCTGCACCCACAAAAGTCACAGAGCTCGCTGAGCTAATCAAAGAGGCTGGAGGAATGAATGAAAGAGCAAGGAAGCTAACAGCACAGCAGCAGGAGAGGAGAGATAAGGTGGTTGGGAAGATGGAGACAATTGCTGAGTTAGCTGAGAGAAAAAGAAAGGAGAGGCTAGCCACTTTTGACAAAACTACTTCTAAGAAATTCAGGAGTGGTTATCAAAGGTGGGCTGCTAAGCTGAAGAAAGACAAGATCACACCATCTCTGAACAAATTTCCTCATCATGATGCCTGGGTTCCTAAGAAGCTCAATGATGCTTGGGAGACTGCTAAAAGGGAATTTGTGTATTCCTTTTTATGTCAGTGGAGAGTTAGGAAGGGACAATGCTCAAGAAGTCTTCAACTCATGGTTGTTTGATGCCTATCCCAAACTCTATCCTGAGATCAGTGATGCTTGGAATGATGCCTTCCCTGATCAAGCTCTAAAGGCCCCTGAGCCAATCACCTACTGGCCTCCTCAAGATGCAACAGGTGCGGTTGATAGAGAAAGGATCACTGAAGAGTGGACATCCTTGTGTGAGCATCTTGGACTCAGAGGACATTCGAAGGAGATAATGGAGAGGAAGAACGAGTTGAAGATTAGAGTTTTCAAGCAGTATGGACTTGAACCCATTTTCGAGTCCATCTGAGAAGGTTGTATATTTTGCTGGGCATTTGTTTATAAGTCCCAGGTGTGTTTAAGTTTGAAACTTTTGAGAGTTGACTTCATGTAATTTGTACTTCATCATTTTATCAATAAAATGAACTCAACTGATGCTTTACCCAAGATAATATCTCATTATCATTTAGGCTTATGTACTTGAATGTTTTACTTACAAAATCTGTGAACTTTGAATGTCATCTGAAGAACCTCATCTGACAGAAGATATGTAATAAGATAGGTTCCGGCATAATCAAAAATGGGGAAATTGTTGGGAAAATGTATAAGACTTATGTTTTGATTAGATGCCAAAATGTTCCTCCTAAGTTGTTTTGTAAGTAAATTATTCAGTAGAGTTAGTACTTAGTTAAACAGTTCAACTGTTAAGGAACTGAAGTGCAGTTAGTAATTGCAAGAGTGTATTTAAGAATGAAGTCTGCTGAAGATGAAGTCCACTGAAGTGAAGTCCGCTGAAGACAAGTGATCTGAGAATAAGTCTAAGTCTTGAATGTTTTCTAAGTACATTCTCACTAAGACTAAAACTATCAGGAGAGGACCAATGTCCACTGATGGGAACTAACAATGCACATTCAATGCTAAACATATTAAAAGCTGTTAGTTAATCTGGTTGGAACAAGGCAAAACGAATTTCAGTGAAGCTTACAATTAATGAAGGAATAAGAAGGTTCTCTCAGAGGAGTTCCACCTAAAGCAAGACAAGAATCTGGGCATGCAGACTTAAGGTCCAATGAGAAGATGACACGTCAGTGTACTTTACTGACAGCCGACCTGCCCCAGCCTGACAAGTACCAAAAGTCTTTCTCTAGCAATCTACAGAAAGTTGGTGAACAGGCATGGTCTTTCAGCCGTTTCTTGACAAGACTTAAAGCTTCAAATAGAGCCGTTTGAGCTAATCAGATACAAGAAGACTTACTTGAGAAGATTCAAATCCAACGGGAAGATTTTCAAGGAAGCCTATAAATACAGAAGGACGTGCACATTTTCAAGCACGGGAAACTCACAAGATCAAAGCTATCTCTACATTCATAACAACTAAGAAGCACTCGAAATTACCTTTGTTTCCCAAGTGTTTCACATTTGTAGAGAGCCTAACAAACCTTCTGTAACCAAGCTTAAAAGCTATATCCAAATCTTAGAAAGAGATAATCCAATCCTAAGCCTTGAGCTAAACTTGTAAGGATTATCTTAAAATAGTTGGAACCAAAACCCTACTCAGTGTTTAGGTTGAGAGCTAGTGTTAAGTGGTGTTAGTAAGCTGATTGTTGTATCAGTCTGAAAGCTGGTTTGTTTTGGGAACTAGGACCTGGAATTTCCTAGTGATCAATCATCCTAAGAGAGGATTAGTTGATCAGTGCACCTTGGCACTATAACACAAGGAATTCCAAGTGAAAGGAATTCTCCTGTTTGATCAGGACAGTGGGCGTAGGAGATTCATCTCTGAACCACTTTATACCTTGTGTTCTTATTATCTGCTTTCCTAAGTGTGTGTTAATCTCAAAGTTTATCAAAGTAAAACGAGTTTTCTAAGGGCTCACTAATCCGCATCTGAAAGCTAATTAGATAGTAGTTCAACTGAAAGTCTTGAGCTTTCAGTGGAGGTATTATCTCAGTAAGCTTTCACAAAGTAACTCTCAGCAGACCTCAAGTCCACTGACGAGCTACTGTCTTAAGTAACCTGATAAGTTTTCAAGAAGTTTTAATTTGTAACCACAGGTGTATTCCCCCCCCATACACATGTTTACTCGTTTCGGGACCAACAAACTTGCACTAATATAATATTTAAAATAATATTCCATATTTTAGGTAAATGTTATGTTTTCAATGATTAAAATATACTCAAATTTATTTTATTTTAGAGTAAGATACTTTAAAAGTTATAGTACTGAAATTGTTTGTAAATAAATTTAATGTCCTTTTTTTCCCAACACTATAATTTTCAATCCATAAAAAATTTATTCCACATATTTTAAGGAAAAATATAGAAATTAATTATATAAGAAATAACAGTTTTTTACTTATTTATAAATTTCAATAATTTTTAATATTTTTATGTTAAAAAATATTAAAGAAAAATCGATATCCTAGTATAGAAAAAATATATTTATCTTTCAGTTTAATAGTCTATTTTGGCCATATAATTTTATCCAAAAATAATTTTTTTTATTACAATCTATTATTGAAGGCAATATATTATATTTGATGACAGAATATTTTTGGTATTATACATCATTTTGGAAACAATATCTTTTCCAAAATATTTTATTTTTCTCCTACAAAAATTTCACATCTATCAATATTTTACAAAAATAACTTCCAAAAATATCTAAGAAGAGATATCGTTCGACCATGAAAAAATGTCTCTACATCACTTTTAGGTTACCTGCAATACAAAACGAAAAAATATAAAACAATAACGCACACCTTATTTGGGAAAGAATAATAGTTGGATCAAAATCGTAGACGTGTGATGAGAGAATTTTCTTATTGAAAGAGACAAAATTATTGATGGTGGATTCTAAAAAAACATAAATGTAAAGATATGAATATAAATATACTTTAGAAACTTACAAATAATTTCTGAATACGTTCGAATTATCTTCAAGATGCACAAATAATTTTCTTATAATGTGTGCCTAATCATCTCCATGTGCATAATAAATTTGTTTACCTACAAAAAAAGAGGGATGGTGATCTACACAAAAAATTATAGAAATAATCCAAACAAACGAACAAAAAATAAAACCATATTTCTTCACATAGTACACAACAAATGAGAAAATGAAGAGAAGAGATGAGGATTAGGGTTGTGAATTAGAATGAAACTAAAGAGAGATTTGACATTTATAGAAAATACAAAATGAAATGTATGGTTGGGATTAAAAGTGTAAAATATATGGTGTAGATTAAGTCTTAGTAAAAATTAAACCATGCCTAAAATAACTTTTAATGAGAATTCTATATTTTGAAATGAAGAGATTTTGGACATGCCACATCACCCTAAGAATAAGGTGGTGTTGACACGTCATTTTGGAGAGGTTTGGAAATATAGTATAATAAGATTGATTAATTTAATGTATACATGTAAAGTAAAAATTAGTATATGTAATTGTTGACTTTAATTTATTTAATTATCTTGAACTATGGAATTTATTTACAGTATCATATTAATTATCATATGATCGATCATTAATGTCAATTACTAATTAAATTTAAATAATAAAGAAAGTCAACTACTCTATTTTATTATTAATTAATTGATGAATCCACTCCCTATATATATCATCGTTAGTTATACTTTATGGATATGAGTATATATGAAATTGATTAATTCTAAATTTACATTATTATGGTATTTAAAATAATATTCAATGATGTGTGTATAATTGTTTAAAATCTATTAAATCAAATAAATGCCAATATTTATGTAATAGAAATAAATCGGTCATTAAATTTTTTTTTTTTTTTAAAAGCAATCAATTACAATAACTCCTTTTACCTTGTAGCACGTGGCAACAAGAGGGAGACCACCCGAAACCGCAATTCGAAATTGCATCTGCATCGCAACCACCACAAGAGGGGGAACACCACCCCACCATAAGGGGAACCACCAGTACAAGAAGAAATAAAATTTTCCTCTCTGTGTCTCGAATCCGAGACCTAGGGCCTCAGGTGGTGGAGCTCTACCACCCGAGCAACCCATGCTTGACTCGGCCATTACAATCATCAAATTAACAAATAAGATTTGTTGACTTGGTCTTAAATAGAAAATTTAGAAAAATCACATTTCTTATCACTTTGGTAGTTAAAAATGGCTACATGTGTATGTCCATTTACTATATTTTGATATTGTACAACCAGATTTTTAGCATGTCTATAATTAATTTGATTAATCTTTTCACAGGGAAACTAAAGATATTAATAATTAAAATTTTCAGAGGATGCATTGACTTAGTCATATTCAGAAAATTTTGGATGAATGTATCTTACACGTGTTTATATATTTTCTATTTTTTTTATAAATTCGTGTATATATATATATATATTAGTATGATATACATAAATTTCGCAGGCTTAAAGTGAGAATGAAACTAATCTTAAATAATAACGTATATATAATTTTTTTCAATAAAGCTAATTATTTTTAAGTACAATCAAAATGTATTAAAGTGAAAATGAAAATCATTATTTGGGTACAAAACACCAACACCATTTTAATTACTAGTATTTCTCCCGTGCGATGCACGGGTATATATATTGATAAATTTTAATGGGTAAGATATGACAAAGTTTTATGTGAAAATTATTTATGGTAAACTTATTATAAAACTATTTTAATGTATCAAATATTTGATTAAAAGTATTAAAGATTTCACCAATAGTATTAAAAATTGGAACAACATTTAATATATGATATCACGAACCCCAATTTTTTTATATTAGTGATAAGATTTTTAATACTTTTGATCAAATATTTAGTATTTTAAAACAATTTCATAATAAATATATAATAAACTATTTTCATATTAAACATTTCATAAAAAATTGTATGGGAAATCTAAATAGAATTTATCTTGTCCATCTGCACATTAAATATTTATCAATTTGTTTTACTAAAACTTTTTCTATAATATAACATATTATATATGAGAATATAACTTAATTAAATACTTCTTCGTCTCAATTTTATTTTCGTATTCCACTATTCACTCACACACTCAAACACTTTTAAATTATATTTCATTCAAATACTAATTATATAAAAAAATCGTTTTATAATTTCCTTCACTTAAATTGAATAATACATGTCACCAAAAACTATTTTATCCATTTAAATTATTAAGAACTAAAATAAATAACATAGAAAACGGATATCACAAAACTAATATACAGAATAATCATCAATCCATTATAGTATTTAATTTTCAAATAGCTTGCAAACCAAATTCAAACATTCAATCCATTAAATTTTAATGAATTATTCTTTTCAAATGCACAATACAATTACTCAATTTGGAATAATATCTCATTCTTGAAAGCCTGGAAACATTTTACAAATTTGAAAAGCCATTTTGTAAAATTAGACGGAGGGTAAGAAAAATGGTAAAAGAGTGGAAAATACTCCACTATGTGATAACTGCATTTTTTCCACCTCCACCCAATTTGCCCACCTCAATGTCCACCTTCTTCTCAAAAGTACCGAAATATTCTCATTGCCTAGAAGCTGAACAAAATTTTCATTTTCATCCCAAACTTAAGCTCCCAATTTCAAAGAAGCATCAAGGTACCATTCTTGTAGCACCTTCTCTACATATACACCAGAATGCTAAATTTCACAATACGAACAGATAAGGAAATTAATTAAACCCAAAAATTCTCTCACAACTACATAAATTATATTATACCTGCGATTTATACGTATTTCCCATGTAATAAACAAAAATAAATTAATTTGAATAAACAAATCAACTAATAAACATTGTTGAAATTGCTATCTTAAAAAAATTGCAATGAACTTCCCACGTTGCAAAAATTGCTATGATAAAAAATTACAATAAATTTCCCACATTACAAAACTGCTAATGTGTGACATCTCAAAAACCATCGATACCTCGTAAGGGCATCCCTATAATAATCATTCAAGACAATCGAGAAGAAGATAGAGACTCAACTTCTTTTCCTATTTGGTGGAGGTTTAAATTTCATCTAAAAGCGTATGACAGAAAAAAATTAGACGACGATAAAATTACATAAACTCAGGAAACTCATATGCACAGGTTTAAGAAATATATCAACATTACAGATTCAAGCAAGTACCGTTGAAGGTCTCGAACCTGAATTGACAGTGAAGGGCAGAGGCAGCGATGGAGGATCAACTGTGAAGACAGAGAGAGAGAGACATAAACAGAGGGGAGGGGGCAAGTGTGCATTAATGCCGATAAAGCTTCGTGACTACAATGGATGAATGAAAAATGGCAGGGGAGTTGTGAAGATTGGAAGAAGAACATCTGAATATGCAGGGGAAAAGTGAAATTGGAATATGAAAAGAATGGTTAATTTTGAAACTATTCGCATTAATTATTATTTTGTACAGGGAAGAGTGACAAGATGACTAATTTGTACAGTTGGATTCCACAATACTAATATTTTATTATTTCAAACATTTTGGGGGAATTTGCACAAGAAACCACTATTGTGTTTTTTTATATATATATGTATAAAATATATAAATATATATAAATTAAAGTTACCTCGATACTAAAACCATCGTTTGAGATTCAAGATTTCTTAGATGCGTGATTGTGTATCTCAAGGACACTAATCTCTGATGCATTACAGTTATAGCCTTTCTGACATATTTATAATTTAAAATTATATTTTGCTACATTGGAATGTGCAACACTACACTCATTAGTCATTACCGCAGCACTATACTTTGAATAAATAATTTTTAATATTGAATAGTATGCAATAGCTTACCCACGCGAAAACCGCACGTCTATGCCACGATTTCACCATTTGGAGAGTGTTGCTCACGCCAATTGCAGGAGCTTCCAACAATTTTACTGAGACTGCTGTTTTTATATATTTATAGATTATAAATTTTTAAAAAATCTCTCTGTAAACAATATTTGTCGTATACTTGCATGGTTTTCCCTCAAAATCAAGACACACAATTTTTAATCCATTTATGCTCTTAACTCTAGATAACGCAACGTATAGCTACCCGTGAAAGAATACAGGCTTCGGAAGGTACAAACTGACAGTAGAAAGAGTTTGCCTTTGACTTTTATTTAGTCATTGCAAAGCAGAGTAAGATGAGAAACTGTCTTCTCGTAAAATTAACTAACATGGTTTATGTCTGAATTGGTCAACGTCATTCGTGGAATGAAAACTCTATTCCCAGTGTTTCTCCCATAGATGATTTTCGCTTCAATTATATGATTTCTCAGCCTAGTAATAACCAATCTTGTACTATTACACAAATTCAACTTCATATCAATATTTCTGAAAAGAATAAATTGTACGCCTTCCTTCAGAACCAACCGATGGCTAGGCATCCCAAAACACTTGAGTGAGTTTAAAAAATCAACTGAAACTAACTCTCCTTGGCCTCCTTCTCGAAACTATGTTTTGCAAACACTAGCATAGCTCAAATAAATTTTCTGATCTCCTGGAATAATCGAAAGAATCTTCTCATTAATAGAATCAACATCTCCATGTGTAGGTGCAAATATGGTCCTATCTTCAAAGTACTTATCAGTGCGTAGATTGAGTTCCACAGAAGGATAAATTCTTCTAATGATAGCCATAATAGGATCCACGTCATCATAAATTAAGTTTCCAGACGGAATCTCAATTTCAGCAAAATCACTCCTGCTATCTCCAAGTTTTCCATCACCAACCTAAAAAATTGTACTACCTCCGTCCCACAACACTTTGCACAGTTGCTATTCCTCTCGTGTTTTAGCGAGCGGGTTTTTTATTAGTATTTGAAATGATAAAGTAATTTTAAAATTATTTTATAATAGAGAATATGTAGATCTATCATAACCTACCTTTAAAATTATTTTATCAATTCAAATACTAATAAACAACTCGCTCACTAAAACACGTAGATAAAGTAATTGTGAAAAATGTTTGGGGACGGAGGGAGTACCTTGTAAAATCTATTCAAATTTAAGTCCATAATAAATGTAATTAAATTGAACAATAATTTGAAATATACATCTAATGCACATAAAACAAAACTAAAAAATAATTAATTTGAAATATATAATCGTTGATTTGACTAAAAAGTGATTTAATTACTCATTTCAACCGATTTACCATATTTTCTTGAAATGATTGATCTTCTAACTATTTGAGCATGCTTTGCACAATTCTCTGAAAATGTACTCATGGTTTTACTAAAAATAGATACTATTTATAAAACTAAAAAGTTTATAACTAAGTTGTTTATTCACAATCAAAGGATACGACAACTAACATTTACAAAGTGAACAATAGAATAAAAATCTATCAATTATTTTTAAGAACTTACTGTTGTGTATCTTTCTTGCCGACTCAACGCTAAAGCAAATTGCGACATACAAATTGTTAAAATATAATCAAACAAACATATATTGTCACGGCTTACACTTTTTTCAAACGATTATCATACATAATATTAAATAAGTATTAGAAATACCCAATGAGGTATTCGTATTCTCAACAAGTAAGTAATCATTATCATCCATTTTATTTGCAGAGTTAATGTCGAATCAGTTAATAGTAGTTGAGAGGTTTTCTATGGAAAAAAAAAAGAATTTTTATCTAATGTAATATTATAGAATTAAAAAAATGATTATCTTTATATGAGCTATAATCAAAGTGATAATATAAATATTGCATAATGTCATTATACACACAATTACATAATAATCTAAAATACATGTAATATAAACCAAATTATGAACGGTTGAATAGAAATACCTGAGTTAATTCAATTGCTACTCTTAACTTGATAAATAATCAGTACTACTTAGATTGGAGAAGACTAATTCTATTTTGGGATAAAATTAATTTTCACTGAAATTATGATTATACATTAATATCATATACCGTTTAATTAATGCATAGTATTGTAATAATTAATCACAACAGTATAGATCAAGCAATGCTATTTTTTTTCATAAATTTATGTTTGATTAGAAATATACATATATGTAAAGGATAAATTAACCTCGATCTGTTCACATTATAAAAAAAATATTTTTATTTGTGCAATGCATATATAATTCATATTTTGAATATTTTTCATTGATATCAATAATTTATATCAATGTTTGGTGGGGTTTTTTTTTTAACTAGAGTAGAACCCCGCGTATTATGTGGGTTGTAAGAAAAAAATTAAATAGTTTAAATATTTATTTTATTTTAGTTTGTAACGCCCCGAATCCGAAACACATTAAATATCTCAGATTCGAGGTGTCACTTGTGACTAAAATACGAACTATAAAATTTTTGATATAAAAAGGAATATCAAAAAGAGAGATGGGTTTTATGCAGCGGAAGAATGAGTAGAATAATTATAATATATCTCACACACATATATATATATAAAGCTTAATATCAATAGTATCATTTTATTTAAGTGGGGAACTCCGTGTCGTCTCTATTACTGTCCTTGCTCCACGAAATCATAATCTGCAAGGGTTGTAAAAAGGGGGCGTGAGATTTGAATTCTCACGTATGGGTGATTTGCAACGTCATGGGATTGGTAAATCCGAAGTATATTAAATTATACTCATTAATAAAGTAATTAATTTATTTAAGCAGTTGACATAGTAATACGAACATCATATATCACAGAAGTAATAAGCTCACGTAATAATTAATTGGGCATAACAGGTCTCACGTTCACATAATTGATATATCACAAATTGATTCACAGTAAGGGGCAAAGCCCAAAGTCATTTTCAAGTAACGACCGAATCTGTCAAAATCATTTCCAACACATTGTGAATCTCCCCCAAACCAGTTCTCACCAACAAACCATCCATTCATGTGACCATGAATCTGAATAATTATTATCACTCATGGCCACCACAAATAATATCAGCGACCATGAATCTGATCTATTATCACTCATGGCCGTACGTGTCAATCCACAAACATAACTGCTCAATGATTACTCGCTTTCCTCTTTCTCATAAAAACTGTCATTTCAAATTGTGGGGAGAATTCACGTAATTCACACTTAAATTGGTTCATGCTCAGATAATGCCCTTAATCATGCAGTCGTGATTAATTTGAATAGAAACAATAGGTATTTGTATCATATATAAATATATCACGTAATTCAAATATTTATATTATAGGGATACATTTATGTTTGATTAGTTGTTTTAGAATGATTTAGTCGAGTTCAGAGTATACCAGCACAACGTATTATAAGCAGATCGATTAACAGATCATCACCCACCTGTTTGCTCCGGGTCCCGAGAATGATGTATAAACAGATGGTTGAATCCCTCGTGCGTATTCCGATTAGTACAAAGTCCTAATACGAAACCATTTTATTAAAAGTTGGCCCTTGAATTATTGAAAAGGCCTAGAAGTACGTGTTACGAAACGAGGAAGTTGTTATCTTATAAACTCATTGAAAAGGGCCTACTTAAGAACACACACTAATTTGGTAAATACACCACTTTCAAAAGGGTAGTGCATTGGGGGTGTATTTACTAATTTTCTTGTTGTAATACTATTTCGACTTTCATAAAAACGATCTTTTGATTTCCTTTGTTCTTTTATAAAATCTTTTATAATTTTAAAAGTATAACTATATAATTCTTTTCTTGAAAGAATAAAAAGTCTAAGTAATTTATTTAAAAAAAATACTAATATAATATAGGTCCCAAATTACTATTTTTCTTGAAAATAATTAAAAGGATAAGAAAGTTTTATAAATAATATTAATCTAATTAAAACCTCAATTTAATATTTTCTTTCTAAAATTTATATTTTATTTTAAAAGAACTTTGAATATAAATTATACTTTATAAATAAAATTCCCTTTATTAAACTTATTTTGTTTAAAGTATTTTATATAATAAATACTGAAAATAATATAATATATATTTTTCCTTATAATTAGTAATACTTGATTTAAAGAAGTTTTCATAACAAATAAAATAATAGAATAAATATTTTTCCTATATTACTAGTATTACTAACCAAGTTGATTTGTGTCATTTTCAAAACAAAAGAGTAGTAATATTTTCTAAAAGTTATTTTCCATTTGTTTCAAACATTTGAACAGTAGAAGACGAGTTTCCATTTGTCTTTAAAAACTCAACTAATATTACTAACAATTAATTTCATCATCAATCAGCTAATTCAAACTAAACTAATTCATTCACCCAATAATATTAATCCATCTATTCAAAAACACTAACCATTTTATTTCAATGATACTAAACAGTCAAACCAATAGCACTAAACAAGCAAATCAACAATACTAAGTACCTATAAGAATAATACCAGCAAGGAAGTAAGAAACATTTTCTCAAACTATCAAGACAGTCTCTACAGTTTATTAGAAAACGAACAGGAGTATACAATCTCAACCAGGAAAAACATTATACTGCTCAACTAAACTCATGAATCAATTTCCCCTTTTGTTACACGGTCTCGTATCCAAAATATAGCCTCGACTTGTTTCCAAAATTTATGAAAAGGAAAGGAAGAAGGTAGAAACCTTACGAGTCCCAAATCGAGAGGTAAACGGGCAGTCTTACGGCGTTGTTCGGAGACTTGGCGGGTTAATTTTTGACAGCGTAACGGCGTAGTTCGTTTTTCTCAAAATAAACAGGCAGCAAAATCATTGGGACGATATCTTAATCAAAACGAAATAATTAATTTTGTGAGTTTAATTGAAGAATTAATTGAAGGAATTGAAATCAAATTGGAATTAATTTGTGGAATTAAAAGAATTTGGGAACAACAATAGAACGGAAACTCACCAAAGGAGGAGAGGAGGAGGGCATCGGCCGGAGGCGGCGCTGAAAGAGGCGGAGGTCGATCGACGGACGGTGGCGCTAGGCGAAGAGGACGGTGACGAACGGTGGCGCTGGAAGAGGCGCCGCGACTCCGATGTGCGAAGGAGGACAGCAGCGCGGCTGAGGAGCGACGGCGGTGATTCGTGGCGGTGGCTGAAGGCTGCGAGAGGGAGGGGCTGGGCGGCGAAGCTTCATCTGGCCGGAAGAGGAGAGAAGCGGCGCGGTGCTGGGCGGCGCTTGTGGCGAGGCGGCGGCGGCGTTCGGTTGGGGGAGGCGGCGGAGCAGGGTGGCGGTGCGAGAAGGGCGGCGATCGGCGTCTGGAACGAGAGGGAGGAAGGGAAAATGCGTTTGGTTTATGAGAGAGAGAGAGAGAGAGAGAGTTAGTGAAATTTGGGATTTTGATTCTTATGTTGAAAGATACAGACGAGAAGTTCTTATTAATAGGAAATATATTTTAATTAGTTAATTAATTAAAAGGGAGGAAAAAGATGTGTGGATGAGATAAATTCTCTAATTAATTTAATTCATAAAGGATAGTAATTCATGTGGGTAGGGATTAACTGCCTTTAATTCGGATATTTTCGTTCCCACTTGATACGGTTTAGGGATCGTTTGGTTCACGAGTTTAATCCCGAATTGAAAATTAATACAGTTTTAGAACTCAATTAATATTTTAAAGTATTTTAATTATTCTCAATAAATTAAACGGATCGAAAACATAATTTAAGACTTTGAATAATTAATTTCTCGTAATCCCTTATCCGTTTGAAATGTTCGGTTTCTTTCTTCGAACTTGGGAATTTGAATTAGGGTATATATTTAAATTACACGGTAGCACACAAAAATAATAAAATTAAAAGAAACAAGGATAATAATAATATAAAATTATATAATTAAGGTTTCTAGCAAAATAAAAGGTATAAAACGGGACGGGGTATTACAAGTTTGTCAATTCAATTCAAATATAATTATTTTTTAAAATATTCTATATTTGTGCATAATTTATTTCCTTTCAAATATATTAAAACATGTTGAATATTATTTGTATAGTTTAATTTATAGCAAGTTTATTCCAAACATAAATTAAAGGTGTAAGTTTAATTTGAAGAGGTGTACTATCCATTTCAATAATTATAAGTGTAATTAATTTCTCTAATCAAATATTTAATTAGATATAACAAGAGTTTCATTTTTTATTTAGTCAAAATTTTCAAATAGAATGCATATATTTTCGTTAATTTTATATTCCAAAAACATCATGTATATCGCACTCAATAAATTATATTGAAATAATATGAATGAGAATATAATAAATACAAAGGGCATACAAATTTAAAATATATTTAAAAATTTACTCTTGATGTATTGATTTTTTTTTATCAATTTACATATATAATAATAAAGAACTTATAATTTTTTTAATTATAGCTAATCGATTTTAATAATATTTAAATGACCTAAAATATGCATAGTCAATTAACCTATTGCAATTAATTAAATAAATTTTATAAATCAATCTCAATTAATAGTTTTTAAATTACTTAAAGTAAATGATTAATCAGTCAGTTGCAATAAAAAAATAAAAAATTAATTTGCAACTATAATGAACACTATAAATAATTCAAACTCATACAAATTTAAAAAAAATTAAAATATGGCTTATAGTAATTAGTATATAAGAGGTAATATACAATTATATTAAATAGATTGAATATATATAGAAGTTACCCAAAATACCAAAACTCATAGAATTTTAGTATTATGAAATAGAGGGATTAGGAGAGGTGGGGGGTGATTCCCAAATAGTAGATATAAGATATTATTTATAACAAACAATGAATATGCATAGTAAATAACTATGTATATGGTTATACATCAGTCGAATAATTATGACTAAATATTGTCAAATTAATTGAATTAAATTAAAAAAAAGTATTCATAAAAAATAGTGATACATCAAAAAGTTACAACATGATACAATCGTACGATTAAAGATACAAAACCAATATCCGAAAATGTAAGTTCATATAATTTTATTAATTCATAATGGAATTATATAATAGAATATATTTGAACAGACTAATTATTATAAACAACATTTTTCAAAATTTATAATTCTTCCTTCACACCCTCCAGCTTATAAATTAACATCACTAACTCTGATATTATAAATCCCCTTAACATGAAGAATTGCAATATATGAAGTATCGTCATCAATTTCATTAAGTGTTGAACGAATACGGCCTTCTATCATGTGTAACACTTATCATGATCTATGGTTACAATTGACCTAAAAAATAGAACATAATCACGTAACATTCTATCATGTATAAACTTTGGTGGGTCCATGTTGAATTTTTTTAGAATTTCCTTCAATAATGACTTGAAAAAGATAGATACTACAATCTCATTCATTCTAAAATCCCTGCAATGAATTAATCACACAATTTGCAAGACACTTAACATTTACATGTACTATTAAATATATAGATACCGAACAAAAAGAAAAAAGGTTTATAAAACCAAAATCACCAAATTCTAAAAAATGCAAAAAAAAAAAAATTACAGATATTCAATGTCATATTCCATAAAATTCAAAAAAATATATGCAATCCAAAAAAATTCATAATTAACACTTGAAAAATAGATTATCGTCCGTTGATAACCGCATAGCATGCACTCATAGCCTCCTGCACTATTTTTTTTTTTTTGAATTCAGAACAAAATAATGGCAAAAAAGAAGAAGAAATTATGTTTGACTACGAAGTTTTGACGATCAAAATGTAGGAAGTTGTATCTTACGTACCTCAAAGAGACAGAGGTTGAGAGAAACCGAGAGAAACCAAGAGCAAGAAAATTGAAAGAGTATGTTGAAATTAAGTTAAAAAAACTCGAGTGAATATAGCATAAATAATGGAAGTTTGGTAAATTCTAAAAATCTAAAAATCTATAACTATATAATACAAACAACATTGCCTTTTATAGATTTGAGCGGGAAACCATTTCGCCTATTTATCGTTTTTCTCTGATTTGATCTCGACCGTTCATATTTGATTGATGTACTATTATGGTATGTTTGATTGTATTTTTAAATTCAATTCCTAATTTTTAGTTGTCGTTTTGGTTTTAGAATTCACTATTTATATCCCCTTTGGGTGTTCGATTCTCACCATTCTCCATTGCATTTTCTCTCGTCTATTTGGTATTGTGGAATTTGGTTCTCCGAACGGCTTTGTGGGTTGACCGTTTTTTTCTTTTTTCTTTTCAAATCGTGGACGGTTTTGCCAATTACCGTTTCCTTCAGCGTGAAGATCACATGATGTTGTAGTGGTTGTTTTACTGAATTTCTAATCAATCTGTGTTGATCGGTTTCTTTCCTTTTTTTTTTGTTGTTGTTGGGGAGTAGTATGAATTTTCTGTTTGTAATGTTCATAGGTGTAGTGTTTGAGTATCGTGGTAAAAAGAAAGATCGAGATTTTTTTTATTCCAATTGTATTTAATTTCACATGTTTGTAGAAATGAGATATATTTAAATAATTCACTCTTAATTTGTAAACGAATTTTACGTGATTGTAGTCTTTATATATTTATCTAATTTATATTTTTGCTTAGTCAATTTTTGTTAGTACATGAATATGTTCTAAAAAAATATATAATATCTGAATTATCATATATCTAAAAAGACAGAGTGTATGAGGTAAATTTAAGTATAATATATTTAAATGTCAAAATTTTAATTTATTAATTATTATTTCAAATCATATTTAATTTCTCACGCTTCTAAAAATTTAATTTTTTTTATGATTCAATCAATTTTAATTATTAAAAGGATTCTACGTCATTGTATGATCTTATTTAAATTTTTATTGTTTCAAATCATATTTAATTTCTCACTATTCTAAAAATTAACTTTATTTGATGAAATTAATTTTAATTATTAAACATAATCTACGTCATTATATGATCTTAACATTTTTAGTCAATAATATATTTTTGCTAGGTCAACTTTCACATGTTTTTAGGAAATTAAATATATTTAAATCAATTATTTTCAAATTTTAAATGGATAATACGTGATTGGGTAATCTTTGTATTTCTATGCGATATATACGTTCGCTTGATCAACTTCTGTTAAATTTCCAAAAAATAAATATACATTAAATATCATACAAATTATCATACCATACCATATATCATGTCTATAACTATATCAAACGAATATTAGATAACAGTCAAGTTTGCAATTAATTCAATACCTAAGTCAATGGCATGATTGCTATAAATTTGTAGGAATCCTTGAATGTTATTTTTGCAATCACGAATTATTACAAATTTGGAAAAAGTTGACTATTAAAAAATTCAATTTGTCGCAAATATGGGCTGGTTTTAAAATTTCTTTAGTTTCTTGCTTTAATTTAGCTGCCGATAATTTCTTAATTTACGGCTTTCATAATTAAATTTGTTAATTTGAATTCCCTAATGTTTAATTTAATAACTAATTTCCTATAATTATGCACTGACTTTTAAATTAAAAGTAATTGAATAATTATGTCTATTCCAATTGATTTGATCATTAATGTGTTGTATATTAGGTACATGCAATATTAGGAAATATAAAAATAATATTAATTGATCTATTGCAATTAATTAATATTATATTATAATAATTAAATATATCCGAGATTAAACAAGAGTATACAAAAATATATTTATTTAATACACAAAAGTTTTTATTATAGCATCCCAGAGTATATTATGTGAAGTTATTGCCAAAATATTTTATTATAATAATTAAATTAAAAACATCTCATTTTTAAAAAAAAAAAATCCAAGATCAAATACACCAACTTTAGATGTAATCTTTGATAGATTCATATTTTAAAATTTCATAAGTTTTATTTTATAATAATATTATAAAATACAACTGAATTTATATTATGTTCCCATAATTCTATATTATTTTTGGAACAAAAAGAGTTTATTAACGTCATCAATATTAATGTATTAATTATTTAATAGAAGGTGTGATCATATCTTAATTCAAATTTACAATTACTTAATAAATGAGAATTTTTATTTGTTATTTATTTTGCAATTTCTAGCATATCGACATATTTCAAATTATGTTGTGGAATATATAAGCACAAGACGTACATATTAGATTTTGGGGTAGATTTCATATGAAAATAGTTTATCATAAAATTGTCTTAAATTATTAAATATATATTTGATCAAGAGTATCAATAATCTCATTAGAAATACCAAAAGATTGGGTCTAAAAAATAATTTCCTGATAAGATTATATAATGAACAATTTTCATATAAAATTCTGCCTATATTCTGTATTTGAACATATGTTTAGCAATCAAACCTACTAATAATATGATTTAATGTATTAAATTAAAGACAAAGTATAGCGTGGAAATTGTTTATGCATGAACCACAGAAGGGTATCAGTTGTTTTCACTGAAGAGTATTAGTTGCTTGCACTGAAGAGTATTTGTTGTTTACTAAAAATAAACTAAAGACACAAAATATGGTATGATAATTTATTATTATTAGATAAAAATAATATCCAAATATTAGGAGTTAAAAAAAAAAAAATTAATGTACGTATGATTGAGTGTGTATCATTTTTTGTTGACCAAGTGAAAGTATAGAAGATTCATTGTTAATCTTTAATTTTATAATTAATTATATCATAATTATACATAACACACAATTAAATTGCATTATGAGTTATGACAATACCTTTGTGGAGTTTATTAATTTCTAAACGTTCTATGCCTAAAATATTATTTATGTATTTTCAAAGTTGACCATCTCTAAAATTGTATTGCAAATACTAAGTTATCTAATTTTTAATACTTAAGAAGAAGAATTAATTATAAATATTTTCTAATTTTCCTGGTGTCGTAGTACCGTTAATATTCTTTAGATTATTTTTGGTTCACTTACTCCTTGGGTTTATTGTTTAAACAAATTAGTGTTAACTATTACTGATATATACTTCTATTAGATTGATACATTATTTAAGATAGTATGTTCATAATCACAATATTTCTTTTTAAATTTAAATATACTAATGTGAAATATGTATTTTAGTGTTTGTGTCTATTTTTTTTTATCAATCATGACAATATAATATCATGAAAAAATAATTTTATAATTTTTTTTTAATATATTGATTATAAAACATTATTTCTATGTGATAAATATTGGAGTAGAACGAATAACTTATTCGAGACATAGTTGGAGATGGCTACAAGTTTTTAAGGTTAAACTTTTTTTGTGGATAAGACACACAAGAAATCAAGTCGCTCAATTGCTAGCATGTTATGCTTTTAATTTTGATCCTTTATTCTTTTATATTTTTGTGCCAGACTCTATATATCAACATAAAATTGCTAAATTCTTCTCCAAAATTCTTCAATAAAAAATAGAATATTGGCAGGCCTAATTCTAAAAAAAAAACGAAATTGAATATAATACTAGATAACTTGATTAAGTGAATTTTCATTAAAAAGCTTCGACTATGGTGCTTTCTTCAAGATTGCACAAAATTTTGGTATTTAGATGGAAATAAATATCCATTTTAGTTGTTTAATATAATTAAGATGCAAAAGAACGAATACCTTGAAATTATATATTTATAACCGAGATTTAGGGAGATGCATGATTCAACTTCTTACTTGAGGTCATAGATTATTTGTCCTCTTTTCTCATGAATGGTAAGTTTTATAAATTATATGAATATTTTAGATGTTTTGAGTATTTCAAGTGGAAGGAGTGCTTATAATCAATTATGATAGGTATTCCATATAGAATATCTCCAAAATATTAGTAAATTTTTATGGAGTGAAATAATTTAAATTAATATTTTCTAAATGATAGGAGACAATTATGGAGTAATCGTTATTCATCTAAAATATATTTTTTTATCGGAAAAAAGCTTTTATTAAAGTAAACAGAATTTTTTTTTTTATTAAAGCTTTTTTTCATCTAAAATGTTTTAAGTTTTGATAGGGAATACTATTTTTCTTTACAATTTATGGTCGTTGACATTTGTGTATTTGGGTTAAAATTAAAAGGTAAGGTAAAATGTGAGTGATATTTTTTTATGGAATTTAATATTGTTGGTAAGAAGTATTTTAATGAAAATAATAACGTGGAATATCAATAATGGTAATATTCTTTAAAGATTATATAAAATTGTCTCTTTTAACATAGTCAGCATTTCCATCTCCATGACTGAAAACGACGTTGTTTCAAGCTTCCGACAAATTTTGGGACGAAAGTGTTGTACAAATAGTACTATGCAAAATCAATAAAAGAATGCAAAAATAAAACTGAAAATTAATTTAGGTTTGAACTTCAAAATATTAAATTTAAATTACTTTATTGACTCCATAGAAAATAAATAATAAAATTTGTGTAGTGCGCGAGCACCGTACATGGGCATTATTCATCTTTAGGTTTCAACACATATTTTTTTTTAATATTACGGTTTCAAAAAAATCAAATTTAAAATGATTAATCTATAATAAATATATAATTTTTGTCTAACATACTAATTATCAAATTATAAAAATTTAAAAAAATTAAAAAATTTAAATCTCTACATGCCGGTTATCATACATTATATTAGATTTTTCTAGGTAATGGATACATTTTTTTGAAAATGAAGTGATTTGACTTTGATGCAAGTTTTGGTGCATAAGTTGTTGGATAAAATCAAAGCACATCTATGAAGTTTGGATCGCGGAGAGAGAGTTGAGATGTTCGAATTTCATATTTGAAGATTGATTTTTCAACCCAAAGAATTGTTCTATGATGTTAAAATATTCCGGTAGCTTTGTTTTCTTGGTTTTTAATGTTCATGATTTTTATTTTGTGAGTCATAAATTGTACTCTATTGTTAACATTTGTAATTTGGAAGTGTATGTCTTATACCCCAAACACAATATTACTTTCTTTCTAACCAAATCTTCTCTCTACTGTATATCTAATCTTTAGAAATAATGAATAGTATACTATTTTTACTTCCAAATAATTATCACCCTCCAATCTCATTCATTTTCATTGTAGCCACCAACCATACTCAATCCCCCACATTTCTACTCTAACTTAAAAAAAAAACATGATTAATGTCTTTCCACAATTGTATCTATTAAGCAAAGTAACTGAGAATTGTTAATATTTTTTTAAATGTTAATGTGATTGTGTGTGTGTATATATATATATATATATATAATATTTTTGTTACTTTATGTTTGAACATTGATAAAAATTGCTATTAGACCATATATAGACAATTTAAGCTTTCCTGAAAGTTAGATTGATTATTTAGAAGGTCATGTTGAAAGAAAATTAGAACAACCGAGTTTGGTAATCATTAAGCTTTTAGAAAAATGCAATAACATTGACTTTAAATATCATCTGGTGAGATTCATTTTTTTGCGCAATTCTATTTTTTTTTCTAAAAGTGTAAATTTAATATATTTTTATTTTTTTAACATATATTAGTGTCGGGTATAACCCTTTTTGGAAAAGAATTGAGTTTTACTATTTTAATGTATGTTAGAATCGAAGAATTGTTCTTGATTTATTCTGAATCCAAGTTTATTGGTGATACGAGTTGTCACATATTTTATCTCACTAAAACTTAGTATTAATTTATTAGAAGTGTTGGATTGCACGTAGAAATAATTTTTTTTTATGAAGTATAATGGTATTGATGTTGCAGTAAGAATGATTTTCATTATTTTTGTTCTAAGGTTGAATACATGATGTTAATCTTTTATACTAGGTCACTTTATTTATTCTTTTATTTATATTGTGCAAATTCAACGTCAACATAATATTTTATTATTATATTGAAGATTTATTATTTTATGTGGATGTTAAGATTTAAACAATTCAGATTACGAAGATTTGACTTTGGTGATTTTTATAATGATATAAAGTGTTTATTTTTTTTTGTCTTAATAATTTTTTTGTTTATTCACCATTATTAAAATAAAGTTGATATTTAAAAATTTTAAAAGTGACAATGACTTTATTGTTATTTAACTCTTTCTAAAATAAACAAGTTTGTTTTAATTTTTTTATTAAAAATCTAATATTTAAATTATTTATAAATAAATTTAGTGCAGAGAAGCATCCACTTTTTTCTTTTACTAATTTCATCCACCTCATTGTATATTTTTTTATGAATATATACCCACTATAAAATTAAATTTTTATCCCAAATATAATAATATCTACACCCACATTTATAAAATAAAAATAAACTTTTACACCAACATTTTTCAATTTCAATACAATCACCAAACTTTCCCACTTTATTAGTAATTATCTTTTGATTTTGTTCTATTAATGTTCTAATTATTTATTATTAAAAAAATTAATATCTTTCAGTGGTTATCCAATATTATATAAATAATTTTAAATTCTACATGTTCAGGTTATACTTACAACTTATATCAGACACACCATTTGATTAAGATGAGTCGATGGTAAAAATTATAAATAATTTGTTATTCTAAATAAATATCTATTTTATAATAAAACAAATATTCTTTTCATGTTACACTTATATATAATTATAAAAAATTGTATAATAAATTTTGTGCTAAAACTTAGTGTGATGAAACTGTGACATTTGTAAAATATAAAACAAAAAATATAAATAATTATATTGACAAATTTAAATACACCTACCTTGAAATGTTAATGTGACGTGTCCAATATATATCCTATCCCATGAGTAAATTGTATATGAAAATAATTAATTATAAACTTATATGAGTTTGTTTTAAAGTGTTGGATACTAATAAAATATAAAAATATAATGAGAAGTAACATTAATTTGAGTCCAAGAATTTTTTTAGTTATATTTAAAAAAAAAAGTATGTTTTTAGTTTTATAATTAAAATGTGTTCATTATTATAGTTTAAATAATATAATAAATTCCGGCCGTGCGTAGCACGAGATTTACGATCACTAGTTATGATAATAATTTTAAAATTGCATAGATTTCTGCATGGATTTGCTATTAAATAAAAAATATTTATACAAATTTTCCTTAATTATTGAGATATATATATATATATATATATATATATATATAATTAAGCAAATTTGACTAATTAATTAAAAAATTCTACTCTTTCCAAAACTATAGAGAATGCTACACGGATTTGATAATTAATTAATCGATTCAATATATTTTTCCTTAACAATTGAATAATACAATTAAGCATAGTTGAGTAATTAATTTAAAAAATACACTAGCACCATTAATTATTCTCATATAACTACCAAAAATAGTTGAAATAAGTATTCCCTAATTTCTTACATCTAATTCAATAAAGTTGACTAATTAATTTCAGTATTCTGGCAATTCCGGTATAAAATTCCCTCATGTAATTAAATTACAAATTGAAAATTGTAAAATTACAATGGTATATGAATTATTTATTATTCATGATATCTAATTCCATATTAAATGATTGACTTTTATTATAGTCAATAATAAATTGATGAATCTGGACAAAATGATATAATACATTAGACAAAATTATACACAATAATTATACCGAATATCATTAATTATTCTCATTGTTGATAGACCAACAACATTTAGGTAATGACGAACAACTTTCAAGTTTTTAATCCAAGGATTATGAACTAAACAGATTAAAGAGGAAGAAATGTCGAGCAACCCTACTATGACGAGCATCTCAGTGAAACGAGCGGACAAGCCAAAGGCCCAAGACCATTGGACGAACAACACCAATGAGCGCGCAACCTATGAAAAGTTAGTCAAATATTACCCAAATACCCACAAGGCTGAGCGAGCAAGATTAGATAAAAGCTCTAGAGAATCGAGCAGCCAAAAGGGAAGCAAAGCTAAAATTCCATAATGGAGAGCCAAACATGACGAACAACATGTAATTACGAGCTAAACCTGCCTAGAAGATAAGATTAGACTTAAATAAGGTCAAGAAAGTCATCATAATAGTTGAAAGGTTTTACCACCTCCTACTTGGTGGTATGTATAAAAACCTTGATTTTATTAAATAAAACTAAGTCCAAATTCATAAATACATATCAAATATACTTATGCACAAAAAAATCACACATATACGAATGAAATACGTAATCAATACACGTATTTACCCGTTTCCACTCTGATCTTGCGTATTTACCATTTACGGTGGTAATAAATCACACGTAATTGTTTGATGATCCTCTAAATTGATTAAAAAAAACCACTAATCCTCACGATTAGAATTGATCATCAATAAATTGGCGCTAGAAGGAGGGTTCGAACCTCCGATTGTTAGAAAATCTTCAAGAAATTCAAGTAAAAAACTTGAAGATTTGAAGGTGTTCTTGGGGTTTTATTAAAAAACTCAAGAAAAGTGTTCTTGGTGTTCTTCATTTGAAGATTTGAAGATTCAAACAAACTCATACCAAGATGCCTCAATCAAGAGAAACTCAACTCTCCCATCATCCAACAAGGACCCCGCCGACCAGAGCCTCTTTGGCTGGCCAACGAGCTAATAATCCCCAACCGGCAAATAAAAATGGACCATCGGCTGTAAGTAATAACATGCCTCCGAAATTGGAGGTCTTGACTCGCAATCCGGTGGATCTTGCTCGCACCATAGCCATGTTGTAGGCTTTTAAAAAACAACAAGATTGACCTGGCCCTTCTCAAACTCGGGCTGTGCCAAACCCTGTTGGCACTCAAAGGCCCGAAAAGGCCAGGGACGAGCAGCATAATGAGGCTAATAATGCACAAGGTCAAGGGGCCAAAAGCCAGACCAAGATGAGCGAATGACTGGGAAGCCATAGAGAGTCAACTCCTAGTCGAGCAGCCGAGTCCAGCCATGGAACTTTACGTCCTAGTTTACTGGAGAGGTTGGGCAGGCCCCAGGCGAACATGGACGATGCTCGCCCAAGAGCACCTGAAGGGCAAGTAGCCCCCAATGTTACTCGTCTCTCAGTCTATGAAAGATTGTCCAGGTCAGCTTTTGGGCGCCTTGGCCCTGACGGGGAGAGCAACCCAAGAAAACCAGCTCATGAGATAGCCCTTCGAGTAAGGGACTGCGGTGAGCAACTCCAGTCGAAGAGCTGGAAGCCCTCAAAGTTAATCCCGATCACGACGATCTAGAACTCTACATTGGATCTGAGCTCCCAGAGCCTTACATTTCCCTAATGAATGAGTTCCTAAAGGCTAACCTCAATGTCTTTGCATGGTCGCATGCTGATATGGTGGGGATTGATCTAAAAGACGTTTGTCATAGGCTCAATATTGATTAGGCCAGGAGACCTATCCGACAGAAAAGAAGAAAGCATGGACCGGACAAATATCAAGCCCTAAATGAAGAAGTAAAGAAGCTGCTCGATAATGATCTTATCAGGAAAACTCTTTACCCACAATGGGTGGCAAGCCCAGTTCTGTTGCGGAAACCGAATGGAACTTGGAGACTATGCATAGACTTTACAAACCTGAATGCAGCCTGCCCGAAGGACAACTTTCTGCTTCCAAACATTGATCATCTGGTGGACAGCACGGCCGAGTACGAAATGCTAACATTCATATGCCTTTGCCAACTATCACCAAATTCCAATGCACCCCGATGATAAAGAAGATACATCATTCTATACAAAAAAAAATATGTTATGTTGGAAAATGATGTCGTTTGGATTGATCAATACGGGAGCAACTTACCATAGGCTAGTGAACAAGATGTTCGATGAATATATTGGGGAAACTGTGGAGGTGTACATTGATGACATTGTGGTAAAAAGCCATCGAAAAGAAGATCACCTCCAACACTTAACACAAGTGTTTGATATTCTTAGCAAATACAACATGAAGCTGAACCTGAAGAAGAGCAGCGTTGGAGTACATTTTGGGAAGTTCCTAGGCCATCTGGTCACTCAAAGGGGGATCGAAGCCAACCCCGTGAAAGTAAAGGCTAGCAGCTTTGAACAGGTTCATATTCCTATCTGGGAACAAGTGTCGTCCATTTTCCGAAGCCATTATAAAAGAAAAATTCTTATGCACGAGCAGCTGCCAATGTGTATTCAAACAACTCAAAGATTACCTTGGAGATGTAAAAATCTTATCAAAACCAGTCCTGGACGAAAAACTATATCTATACGTGGCATCATCTGAAGTGACGATCAGCTCTGTTTTAGTACAAACAGATGGTAAATTCCATCAACTAATATATTATGTCAACCAAGCTTTACGTGAAGCAGAGATTAAATATTCTCCAATAGAAAAACTGGCATACACACTTGTCATGAGCGTAAGAAAGTTGCGGCCCTACTTTTTCAACGATCAGGTTGAAATGCTAACAACTTTCCCACTCCGACAAATCTTACGTCGTCCGGATACAGCTGGTCATCTACTTAAATGGCCTTTGGAGATCAACTAATTTGGAGTGGCCTATGCTCCTCGAACAACGATCAAGGTACAAATATTACCCGACTTTATAATCGAACTAACTTTTTCCCGAGATCCGATGAGAGGGTTTGATCACCCCTGACACTTATATGTGGATGGTTTGTCCACCAACTTGGCATCCTGATTAGGCGTGAAATTGTTATGTTTTGGTGCCCAATTTACTCATGTTTTGAGTGTTTTCGATTAGTGCTTGGAGTCAAATGAGCATTATTTCTATACATTGATAAATTTGTCTCTTTGATGCTCATAGGTGAATAGAGGACGAAAAGAGGAGTTCGTAGGACTTTGAATCGACTCAAACGGATGCCCGGATGAGAAGATATTGAAGAAATACGATTGGTATTAGTGCGGACGAGGAAAAGTATCATTTGGAAGGATTAGAGAGCACTCGAGCGCATTGCTCGAGCGCCACCGCTCGAGCGCCTTACTCGAGCGCTTAAAACATACAGAACCATTCCTGCGCTCGAGCAGCTCGAGCGAATCACTCGAGCGCCCAAAAACATACAGAGAAGATTCAGCGCTCGAGCAGCTCGAGCGCGACCGCTCGAGCAGCTCGAGCGCGACCGCTCGAGCGAATGCATCATTCGAGCTACACTGCTCGAGCGGGACCGCTCGAGCGTTTTGCTCGAGCGCCCATATACTTTTGCCTCCGGATGCGTATTTTCGGCCCATTAACTCCCGTTTCGACCCGGTGCCTATATATACCTCTTCCAAACACGTTTTGAAGGAACCCCGAACTTTAGAAATCACTTTAGACTTAATTTTTAGAGAGAGGAAGAGGAGAAGAACGAGCAAGCTTTACTTTTACGTTGTTGAGGTTTTTCATACGAATTCTTAGTTTTCTTTTCGTTTCTTAGTTTCTTTTCATTAGCTTGATTACTTTAAACGTTTTAAACTTCATTTTAGTTAATTAAATTTCAGTTCTTAGAATTATTTTATTTTAAAACCCTAGTTCATGTTTCTTATTTTCTTCGTTCAATTCATTATGTTTTTGTTCGTTGTTTCTTCTATTGCTTTTATTTTTGTTATAACCATGTCCGGCTAAAACCCTTGCATGCTTGGGTTAGGATGAACTCGTAGAAGTAGGATGTGGGTACGTAATTAAGGTAATTGGTGACGTTAGTTTTAATTCTCTTAATTAATGAATTCATATAATTAATCTTAACTCTACCTTTGAATTTCGTACGAAAGTGTTAGAGAGAGGACGACCGCATCACTCAATAACAATTAGTAGTCTTAACGAGAGGGTTTAGGAAAGGTTAATTCATCTACCGGTTTAGCGAAGGAGGACGACCGCATCACCTTAGTTAAATTAGGGTCTCATTAATTAAGCGCTATCTATTAACTTGTTAGTGGATTAGTGAAGTCGATTGCTAGGATAAAGTATTAGGGTGAGAAATCTTGAGCTTTCATTCTACGATCTTTTACTTAGGTTAATTCTTGTTTGTCACGATTACTTTGATTATGTACCTACTCCGTTAGTATACGTAGGGATTCATATCCTGAGCATCACCATCTCATACTTGCATATACTCCTTAGATACTTAGTTTAATTTTCCTTTTGCATTCGTAGGATAATTTAGTTAGCTTAATTAATCTTTCAAAAATCCAAAAACATACACTCATATTAACTACGACGCGTAGATCTTCAGGGATCTATTCGCATATACACCATCCCTTGGGTTCGATAATACTTGGTCCCTATACTTGCCCATACTACAGTGAACCCGTTCTCTTGCGGGGTAGCTACTAGTAGAAGCTAGTATTTTCGCTTCAAGTCAATGGCGCCGTTGCCGGGGATGGCGTTGAATGTTTGAATAGGACTTGTAGATAGCTTAGTAGTTAGTAGTGGGTGATTTATTTTCTGTTTTTATTTTTATTTTTTTATTCAATTCGGCAGTTGCGTTTTGATCCTTCTGCTAGTGTGTCAGGTTTATGAAAACACGCTCACAAGGGAATACGAGCGAAGAGAGATTACCTGCAGACCCTGAGACAATAGCCAGAAGGAACCGAGCCTTCTTGAGAAGGATGAACGCTGCCGACTTAGGGAAGGAACCAATGGACATCAATAATGAGTTGGACGATGCTGCCAATGATTTCAATCAAGCAGTAGACCGAGTTGAAGGCACTGGGGTTAGTGGTAGCCAGAATCAAATTCCATTAGGGGATAGCCAGAGCCTAAACCCGGGTACACAAAACGTAGGGAATCCAACTCAGAACCTTGTCTATAATCCTCCTAACAACCCCGCTTACCCACAAAACCCAAATAACCCTTTTAACAACCCAGCATACCAACATTACCCATACCCACCTTATCCTTACCCACCATACCCATACCATCCACCACCAGTCTACAACCAACCACCTGTTTACCAACCACCACCCCAACAAGTACCAGTACCTGCAGCTAATCCTCAACACGTTCCTCAGAACGTAGATCATAATAGGGCGATTAGAGGGAGGTTTGCAGCGCAGCCACATCGGTACTATGATGGAGTGGCTTTGCCTCCTGTTGAGGCGAACAACTTCTCGATATCATCGGGGATTTTAAAGCTGCTGACTGAGAATCAGTTCAAAGGGGTGATCGGGAAGGAGAATCCTCATACACATCTGAGGAGTTTCCTCATGATAGCATCTACTTTCAATTATAATGGCATGTCTGAAGATGCCAAGAGGCTTAGGCTGTTCCCATTCTCACTGACGGGAATAGCCAAGGAGTGGTACGATAATACGCTCCCACGGGGAGGTATTACCACTTGGGCCGAGCTCGAGCGTCTGTTCCTCGAGCGATTCTACCCTCCATCTAGGACGATCAAGGCTAGAATTGAGATCTCGTCCTTTCGCCAGAAGTCTGGAGAGGATCTACGCCAAGCGTGGGAGAGATACTCAAACATGCTTATAGAGTGCCCGCAGCACGGGTACAATGAGGGGGATATTATGGCGTTCTTCTACAGTGGTGCCAACAAGACGGGGCAAGACCATTTAGACGCTTGTGCGGGTGGAGCATTCCTGAACCAAGGCATAGAGAGGTGTAGGGAGATCGTTGACAACATTGTCACGAATGCCGGTGCTTGGGGTGTGGATGCAGATTTGCAAAGAGTGCATCAGGTGGAAGAGGGAGAAGGAACGAGAAGGCTGCTGATGGCCATGATGGAGAAGATCAACAACCTCGAGTTGGGGAAGAATTTAGGTGGAGAGCATGCAGTAGAAAATGAGAGAGTAGACCAACCCAGTGGACAGCAAGAGGTAGCCAATTACATGGGAGGTCCATATTACAATCAGAATGGCTACCAAGGTGGTAATCAGTATGGAAGGCCTTCTTATGGCCAACCATTTGTGCCTCCAGGCCCTCAGCCACTTCAAAATCAATGGAGGAACACACAAGGAGTTCAAGGAAGCCAGCAGCCTCCTCAAAACACATGGAGGAAGAATGATAATTTTTCTTATGCTAACCCAAAAGCTGGTGTTACTGTTCCTGCAGGTGTTGATCCGGGATCTAAACCTCCTGGTGGAGAAGGCGGTGCATCAACCGAGGAGATGTTGAGAGCTATCCTTCAGAAGGTGGAGGAAGGGAGCAAGAGGTTGTCATCCTTGGAATACGATGTGAAGGAGTTGCACAAGAAGGGTGATCAACGTGATCAAGAGCTCCAGAAGATGAACGTTGAGTGGACTAGAACTCAACAAGAAAACAATCGAAGGTTCACCTCTTTAGAGCTCCAGATGAGCCAGATTGCAAAATCAGTGAATAGAATGCCGGAGGGGAACCCGAAAGAGCAGTGCAAGGCGATCCAGCTAAGAAGTGGAACCAACTACGAAGGTCCTCAAATGCCTGCTGATTCTGAGACGCCCCAAGTTGAGAAGGGGAGTGAAAGTAAAGGGATTGAGAAGCATGAAGTTGTGGATGAGTCCCATCAAGACAAAGACCTTGAGGAGGTTGAGAGAGTTCCTAAGTGGAAAAAGGCAAAGGAAGCAAGGGAGAAAGTGAAAGAAACAGAAAGAGATGAATGGGGGGTACCCAAATCGGTGATACCTGTCCCATATCCACAGCGCTTCATGAAAAAGAAGCTTGATGAGAAATTCGCTAAGTTCCTTGATGTTTTTAAACAATTGCATATTAATATCCCTTTTTATGATGCTTTGGAACAGATGCCGCACTATGCGAAGTTTCTGAAGGACTTGATCGCGAAAAGACGGCGAGTGGATGAGCCAAAGTTGGTGCAGCTGAACCACGAGGTGAGTGCACTAGTGCACAAGGCGCTCCCACCAAAGCTGAAGGATCCCGGGAGCTTCACCATCCTATGTGACATAGGGAACGGGATCAAGAAAGGAGCGTTGTGCGACCTTGGGGCGAGCATTAATTTGATGCCACTGTCGCTTTTCAAGAAGTTGGAAGGTGTTGAACTTCAACCCACAATGATGACGCTTCAACTTGCCGATCGGTCTATTACTCGACCTCAAGGTGTTGTTGAAGACGTTCTAGTGAGAGTTGGAGATCACATCTTTCCAGCCGACTTTGTAGTGTTAGAAATGGAGGAAGATGAGCACGTGCCCCTGATTTTGGGAAGACCGTTCTTAGCTACGGCGGGGATGGTGCTAGACTTGGCGAATGGGAAGATCACGTTGAAGGTTGATGATCAAGAAGTGAAGATCTCCCTGTATGAAGCCATGAAGCACCCGAAGGAGGATGAGAGCTTGTATTGCATGGATGCAATTGATCCTCGTGTTGAAGACACACCTTCTATCCCTAATCTTTCTCATATTCATGATTTTGTTAGTCCTTCACTCAATAATTTAACCCATGAGCGTTATGATCTTGATTATTTTGATAGGGATAAAGTGAAGAAGTTGAAGGATCAAGAGGTGAAGAAAGTGGACGTGGTCCAGTTAGAAGGGAAAGGAGGAGTTAAGAAGAAAAAGTCCAAACTCAAGAAATTGTTTAGTAAGACTCCTCCAGATAGAGGCAAGAAGGAGTTGAGACCCATAACACTTGGGAATGAGAAAAGAGGAAAGGAACTCATGATGGTGGGGCATCAAGGAAAGGAGTTCAAACACCACTCTTATGAGAGTAAGGGAGGTAAATTTGAGTATGATGTCCCATAAGCTCCTTTGAGCTTGGTCCGGCATGAGGACCTTAAAAATAGCGCTGAATGGGAGGCAACCCATTTTTATTTGCTTTTGAGTGTTTTTTTTTAGTTATTTTCCTTTTATGTTACTAGGATGTTGTTGAGTCGTATGTTTAACCTCGTACTTGAGAGTTTTATTTTGTAGGCTTGTCTCTAAAGGAGTAAAGGTATCATGGAGTTATTTAGATTGAAGGAACCAACTTGAGACAAGGGAGTGTGCAAAGCTATTGAGAGAAACTGAATTGTTCGGTTGAGGTAACCCACAACCCCAAACTTAGACTTCTAGCAAGGTCGAAGTTTGGGGGGGTGGAGTTTTATATGTTTTCTTGTTACATTGCACCGGAGCAACCCTTATCTTTGAGTTGAGTTTGATTGATTATTGGTGCCTTGAGATGCTCCTTGGGCTATTATTAATTTGTTTTGTTACTCAATATTTTATGCCTATCAATCACCTTATGCTTGTTGATTGCTATCTTTGAGTATGATTTGATGAGTAGGGTGAATTGTGAGGCTGAGTTAGAAGTTCTCTTATGTGAGTGTTGGAGTTTGAGTTGATTTGAGAAAGAACTTGTATGCTTGTGAATTTTTCTTTTGAGAACTTGTGTGATGAGAGTGAGAATTCACTAGGACTAGCATGGATGTGAAAGCCGTGAGAGTTGTGCCTTACGAGATTTAAATGCACGATTAATCTCTTCGTTTGTGAGTGGATCGTCACCTTAGAGGATGCTAGAACTTGCATGTGCTCTTGCTTCTTGATTGTGTCTAGTTTGATATGCCGAATGTGATCTTAGGCCATCTTTGATTTTATTGAGTCACTTAGCCAAAAAAATTTCCTTACCAATGACATTGAATCCCTTGTTAGCCCCTTTGAGCCTAAAGCCTATTTTATTTGCTAGCACATATGAACACTATTCCAATTCCTAAGCCTTTTTGTCCCAATTTGAGTGGAGAATAGGAAAGTGTGAATGTGAAGGGAGTGAATTGAGTTGAAAAAGGAAAAGGTTGTTTGTTGAGTGAATATGAGAAGAAGGGTGTGAATGAGATTTGAGTTGTGGGAAAGAAAACAAAAAATTGAGAATGAGCAAAAGAAAAATGAGCTCATGTGTTTGTGCGAGAAAAAAAAAAAGAGAAAAAAAAAAAGTGATTGAAAAAAAAAAAGTGAAAGAGTGAGAAAGAAAAAAATTGAAGTGTTGAGAGTAGTGGAATTAAAGTGTATTGATTGCAAATGTTGAAGTGATTCTGCTCATAATCTCAAAGTGCCAAATTTGATTTTTCTATTATCCATTCACTTGAGTCACTTTACCATATTGTTATCCCACCTGTCCAAAGAGCCTACATTACAACCTTGAGAAAAGTCCTTTTTGATTTGGCATTGATTTCTAGAGTATGGTCGAAGTTGAGAGCATTTACAAGCCTATGGCTGCCAATATGTGTGATTGATTGATTGAGTGAGTCCCTTAAACACTGTTATACACTTGTGAGGGAGTGAAACACACCGTTGAGTGCACATCCATGCTTGATCTTGGTGTTTCTTGTTGTTGTTGCATGAGTACGATAAAAGAAAGTGAGTGAGTATACGGGTGATTGATCTTTGAAGCTCGAGTTCAATTACTTGCATGATTTAATTCTTGATTCATTCCTAACAATTTCACTTGACTTATTATTTCGTTGCTTGAGGACAAGCAACATGGTAAGTTTGGGGGGGTTGATTAGGCGTGAAATTGTTATGTTTTGGTGCCCAATTTACTCATGTTTTGAGTGTTTTCGATTAGTGCTTGGAGTCAAATGAGCATTATTTCTATACATTGATAAATTTGTCTCTTTGATGCTCATAGGTGAATAGAGGACGAAAAGAGGAGTTCGTAGGACTTTGAATCGACTCAAACGGATGCCCGGATGAGAAGATATTGAAGAAATACGATTGGTATTAGTGCGGACGAGGAAAAGTATCATTTGGAAGGATTAGAGAGCACTCGAGCGCATTGCTCGAGCGCCACCGCTCGAGCGCCTTACTCGAGCGCTTAAAACATACAGAACCATTCCTGCGCTCGAGCAGCTCGAGCGCCACCGCTCGAGCGAATCACTCGAGCGCCCAAAAACATACAGAGAAGATTCAGCGCTCGAGCAGCTCGAGCGCGACCGCTCGAGCGAATGCATCATTCGAGCTACACTGCTCGAGCGGGACCGCTCGAGCGTTTTGCTCGAGCGCCCATATACTTTTGCCTCCGGATGCGTATTTTCGGCCCATTAACTCCCGTTTCGACCCGGTGCCTATATATACCTCTTCCAAACACGTTTTGAAGGAACCCCGAACTTTAGAAATCACTTTAGACTTAATTTTTAGAGAGAGGAAGAGGAGAAGAACGAGCAAGCTTTACTTTTACGTTGTTGAGGTTTTTCATACGAATTCTTAGTTTTCTTTTCGTTTCTTAGTTTCTTTTCATTAGCTTGATTACTTTAAACGTTTTAAACTTCGTTTTAGTTAATTAAATTTCAGTTCTTAGAATTATTTTATTTTAAAACCCTAGTTCATGTTTCTTATTTTCTTCGTTCAATTCATTATGTTTTTGTTCGTTGTTTCTTCTATTGCTTTTATTTTTGTTATAACCATGTCCGGCTAAAACCCTTGCATGCTTGGGTTAGGATGAACTCGTAGAAGTAGGATGTGGGTACGTAATTAAGGTAATTGGTGACGTTAGTTTTAATTCTCTGAATTAATGAATTCATATAATTAATCTTAACTCTACCTTTGAATTTCGTACGAAAGTGTTAGAGAGAGGACGACCGCATCACTCAATAACAATTAGTAGTCTTAACGAGAGGGTTTAGGAAAGGTTAATTCATCTACCGGTTTAGCGAAGGAGGACGACCGCATCACCTTAGTTAAATTAGGGTCTCATTAATTAAGCGCTATCTATTAACTTGTTAGTGGATTAGTGAAGTCGATTGCTAGGATAAAGTATTAGGGTGAGAAATCTTGAGCTTTCATTCTACGATCTTTTACTTAGGTTAATTCTTGTTTGTCACGATTACTTTGATTATGTACCTGCTCCGTTAGTATACGTAGGGATTCATATCCTGAGCATCACCATCTCATACTTGCATATACACCTTAGATACTTAGTTTAATTTTTCTTTTGCATTCGTAGGATAATTTAGTTAGCTTAATTAATCTTTCAAAAATCCAAAAACATACACTCATATTAACTACGACGCGTAGATCTTCAGGGATCTATTCGCATATACACCATCCCTTGGGTTCGATAATACTTGGTCTCTATACTTGCCCATACTACAGTGAACCCGTTCTCTTGCGGGGTAGCTACTAGTAGAAGCTAGTATTTTCGCTTCAAGTCACATCCGGGCTAGGTGTGGTTCTTATAAGCCCCGACAGACAGGTTTTCACCTTGGCCATACGTTCGAATTTATGCCGACCAACAATGAAGCTGAGTATGAAGCATTAATAGCTGGTATCCGCCTATCACTTTCTATGGGCGTGCGATAATTTCAAATCTTCGGAGACTCTCAGCTTATTATCAACCTAGTCCAGGGTGTATATGAGGCCAAAGAAGAACAAATGATGGAGTACCAAAAGATAGTTTCTCACCTGGTATCAATGCTAGATCAAGTTTATATCAAGCAAATACCTCGGGAGAGCAACACACAAGCATATGCACTGGTCCGACTAGCAACCAGTGAAGGTCCAGCTGAGTTGTCCGACATCATCATCACAAAAATTATCAATCCATCAACTTTTGATTACAAGATCAATCAAGTTGACGAGCAACCCAAGGATGATGGCTGGTGAACAGCTATAGTCAAATACTTGAAGAGTGACGAACAACCAACTAATCATTTTGAAGTTGCCAAGCTTGCAAAGCGAGCAACCAGATATACCCTGGTTGGCGAGCAACTTTACAAAAGAGGTTTTACATTCCCACTCAAGTGTTTGCCTAGGGGGCAGGGGCGAGCTGTACTCGATGAAATACATGCAGAAGTGTGTGGAAATCATGTTGGGGGCAAGCCTTGGCCTACAAAATAATTAGACAAGGCTATTATTGGCCAACTCTTCGCCAAGATGCTCTCCATCTGGCAAGAGCATGCCCTCAATGCCAAGTATTTTCCCCGAGTATCCATACTCCCGCATAGGAGCTCGTTTCTGTATACAGCCCATGGTCATTTGCAAGATGGGGAATTTATATCATTGACTAAAGCTTGCAAGAGCTCGGGCAAAAGACTTGTCCGTTCATTCATCTGACAGTTCAATTGAAACTGCTCAAAACTTTTCGCTAGAGAATAGAGTATGAAATCGACCTGAGTATGGACATCAAAATCCACACCAAGTACTTCCAACTTGTTAAGGTATGCTATTATCTCGAGAATGTGCTCCCTCACGGGCATTCCCACCACCATCTTCAACATGATCGAGTCATGTTTGGTGAACTAATTAGTCATGGGGTTCTGATGTGAAAACATCACTTCAAGGTTTTCCATAATTTCAACAGCGGATTCAATGTCTTCATGAATGTGCCTCAAATCTTCAGACAGGGATGTCAAGATGGTGCGCTTCATGTGTTCATTGACATGCTTCAAACCATCATATGCTACCTTTTCCCCATTGCTTGACTTATCATTAGGCTTGCCGGATTTATTAACCTAAATAACCCAATTGTGTTCTTGTGCAGTAAGGACAAAGTTTAAATTACATTTGCAATCGACATAATTCTCTCTAGAAAGTTTGTTAACTTAAAGTATATTAAACAGTGGATTAAAAGGTTGCGACATGATGAAATGAGAATAAAACATACATTCGTATTAATATCTAGAAAAATATGAAATTATCACATAATTCGATCACATCAATTATATTGAAACCTTAAAATAATATAATTATGCATCAGCCGATATCTCGAAATAGTTTAAATATGCCACGTTGAGTGTGGTCCGTGTATTTAAACACATTCAAGCAGGTTACAAACAAGAACAGTTACAAACCTTTAATTCAAAATTAATAGTCAGCTCCCACTTTGACCACATAAAAATTGACAGGGACTCCATTGGGGATTTAAGTTAATATCAATTTCTTATGCCTAAGTATAACCATAATTCAATACAGAATTATTATTTCGTTTTGAGCAAGCCACTCATTGTGAGGGTCAATACCGCCACTAGTAATAATCCACAATCATCCTTTCGGAATTTATTCATGTGAAATCCGTCTTTTTGACCGATCCGTTGGGGAAATGTATTCCAAAAAGACTTAACAAATAAATAAATTATGGAGGTAAAAAATTAATCAAATTTTATTATCCGGGATAAAATTGTCGATTAATTATAAAATTCATACTTAGTAATTTTCGAAAGTATAGTTTTTTCTTGGACAATTAAATTAACATGCAAACACATATTATCAAATAATACATGCACGAAAATAAAACATCCATAAAAAAACACATTGGAGCACTCATATCCAATTGTCACGGTTTAATATTCTTCACATTTTGATGCGAGAAATCGTCCTTGTAGCCTTCATCATTCATCTCGAAAGGCTCTCACTCGAACAACAACAATTCGTTAAAAATATCTTTCGTTTGGGGTCGGGACAACGTTCGACATCGTGCATAAAACAAAACAAGCACGAAAACACGGTGGCATGGGGCGAAGGCCCGACGTACGATAACCTATTGAGTAGGACGAAGGCCTCAGCACTCGACACGGGCATGCGGTGCCCGTCGCGCACGGTTGTGTGTGCCTCACGCACGCTGTGCGTCCGTATCTCGCCGTCCATGCTCGTTTCTCCCCTCATGCATGTGCCATGCATGTATGCATCGTCCGGTTACACCATTCTTAATTCACTGTCTCCATCTTTGTTCCGATCCGGTTCTAATTTATTTACAAAAAATAAATAAACCTAGATCTAGACTAGTCGATTACATTGATTGAATCAAATAAAAAATAATTAATCTACTCGAGGATTTTCACGAGAAAAACAAATACGAACGACTTGAATTAAAAACAAAACATTCATACGCATGAAAAATAAAAAAATATTAAAACCATGACAATTGGATACTTGCATAAAAGATTTAGCAATTCTACTATCCAATTTCAATTTAATGTTTAACTATCTAAATTCTAATTTAAAGATCAGAGCCCAAAACCGTGGTTCTGATAACAGTTGTTGGGGAAATCGGGGTGCCCGGATCTATTCAGGATAAAATTTAAATACAAATTTAAATCCAATTATTACTAGCATGCATTAATCCTAAATTAATTCAAATAATAATTAACCCAACAACAAAAGATCATGCATATAAATATTATCACATAAAATTCTACTGCGGGAAAACTAAGAATTTTACATGAATACGTACCTATTGAAGCGATGTCCAACTGAGTAGAACGGGACAATCGAAACAATCCTATCAACCGTAAAAGCCTTCTCGAGTATTCCCTCTTAGCCTTATTCGTTCACCGGTGGGAAGCGCTCACGAATAATTTTATAATATAAGGGAGGAAGAAAATATTTATTGCTTTCGATTTTTTCAACTCATGGAACTTGTAAAGTGGGGATGAAATAATCATCTTCTATTTATAACTAGAGGGGGCCGAAGGCCTAGTGAGATAAGGAGAAAAAAAAATTCTTGGCCTCCAAGAAATCTTGAATATATCTCATATATTCTTTGTCCATAATAAAATATTCCTAAAAAATCTCACCCCCTTAATCACTTTTTCTATACTAATCGTCCCACTCTTGATCCAGTCGAATATTCTCCAGTATGTGTGGCTTGTACAGAACAAACTGGGTGGTGCTGCGTTTACGTAACTGCTGCCCGAAGCACCGGCGCACCCACTTTGGAATCTTATGAGTTTTCGCTTTCATGCTTACTTTCTTGGACCCACCCACAATACCAAATAATAGCTTAACATCCATCTCAGTCAGTTTTAGATAATCACCACCTATAACAAAATCACCAGAGTCTTTATCAAAAGTGCACACAATCATCCATAGAGCTGTTACACGAAACGAGCTGCTCGTGGGCTCGGCTCGACTCGTCTCGTTAAGGCTCGACTCGGCTCGACTCGTTAGGTTAAACGAGCTCGAGCTCAAAAAATACTCGATTTCTTAACGAGCCGAACGAGCTCGGCTCGTTAGGCTCGACAACTAAGATTTTTCTTAAAATTCCATTAGGTTCGATAGGCTCGGCTCGACTCAATGGGCCTCGATAGGCTCGATACACTCGTTAACGAGTCGAGCCGAGCTCAAATTATTACTCGTTAATGTTAACGAGCCGAGCTCGAGTATCAAGTACTCGAGCTCGCTCGGCTCGAATAACAACACTAATCATCCATATATCCTCTTCATGCTTATGACACGTCTTCACCAACTTCTCATAGTTCTTCACATAAATTGTCTTGAACAATGTTCTCTTCAAAACATCAAGCTCCCTATTATTGAAACGAAGACCATTGATCTTTTTTATTGCTTTCCACATATTTGACCAATAATAAGTTTCATTCTTTCTAACTTCTACTTCGTCTATAACAAAAATTACAATAATATATCAACATTAACAAAAATAAATGAAATCTGTTAATACATGATCATGATAATGACACAATAAATGAACTTTACCAAAATAGTTATTTGGCTTTATGATTTTTGGAACTGGTTCATCGTTAGGACGATCACATTTTCGATCATCTACGCCAACAAATCTCTTTTTTAACTCCCCCTTCTCACCTCCGCTACTTGAACTCTTGCTACCTATAAACACAAAATATATCATGTTAGTAAGCCTGCAAATAACAATTTATAACTAAATAGAGGGCAATATTAATTACAATCTATCTTTAACGAAGAGCCTTTCTATTGTTGTGACTGCTCCCACTTCTCTGTCTTTTATAACTCCTTCGCCGCTCATGATCTACATTAATTTACAATGGTAAATGTTAAGATATAATAAGTTTTGTATTATATATACGCATATATTTGTTAGGCCAAATTACTCGATTCATCCTTATATCTTGAATTATCTTTGTACTTCGAACTCTGACTTGTCTCAACTATTCAACATGACATTCATAGCCATTAAACAACTAACAAAAAATGAAACCACAAATAAGTATCAAACAAAATATACACCAAAACAATCTACCTTTATGTTTGCCATGCCGACCTTATCATCCCTTCTAGAACCTGTTGATCCTAAAAAAAAAACACATATTACAAATATTGTTATTCGGATAGTGATATCGTACATGACTTTGCACATAACATTTTGCACAACCCACTCTGCACATTCTGCATCTACACACAACTCCTTCACACACCCACGCCCCCACCACCCCACCAACATACATAGCAGAAAAATCCCCCCATTTTCACACCTTGTTATGTGGTAAAACTAGGCATTGCTTAACCCTTTTGGAAAAATTGACCACACAGAAATCACTTTATATAATAACATTAACAAAAAAAATTTACCATCAGCGTGTTCCTCCCTCCCATTAAGAAGTTTTAAACAAAGACATTATTAATAAAAAATTTTATCTTCTATTGCATTATTAAGCACCCATTAATCATATTTTCCGTCCACACATACCTCTAGTTTGGACACGTCTGCTTCGTTCTTCATCGTATTTCCTCTTTCCTGACCTCGAAATCTCCTCTTTGTCTTTCTCCATAGATGCTTTCTTCCTATACAAAATTTGTAACTCTTAGATGAACTGAAAACAAAAATATTGCTATAAGTTGTTGTTATTCCATTAATAACTACCTCAAATGCACATATTTTGACAAAGATGAACTATTGGGGTTTTTATTTTTTTTTGTTGGAAACGTGGATTTTGATTTTCTGAAATTTGAATGAAAATTGGAAATGGGGGCTATTTTGAGGTATGGGTTGGTAAAATAAAAGTTGATGTGCCGTCAAATCACAGTAGAAGGGGAGTGAGGAAGGTAGGGAAGAAGGCTAGGCGCGAGAGGGAGAAATGGAGAAAGGTGGAACCGGTTTCCTTGCTAAAGGGGACCCACTTTTTTAACCTAATTGTTGTTTTAATAAAATAGGGGACTAAAACTTAATAAGACTATAGATTTTGAACCTATATGTTACTAACTCTTTTTTAATCAATTTGTAATATTTCATCCCTTATATTTGTGAGTTTTCTCTATCCTATGTGGCCCTCCTACTTTTCTTCTATTTCAAAATCACGCATTTTAACGAGTCCACCTCTTGTATGGCAGTTTTATTTTAAAATTTGTATTTTAAACTAATGTCAGTTACTTCTTCAAATTCTAATTTACATCTCCTCGACCCGTTCATGCACGCCTATAATCTACCATCCTCACAGTAACTGATCTCCTGCATTATTATGTTCCCTTATGTAGGCTTAATTATATCAGTCAATTACATAGGTTTTCTTTTAAAGGTTTTCGCAACGCTTTAACGCAACACCTTCATTGTCCAGTTAATCTTTCATTCTTCTTAGTATATCTATATATTCTAACTAGTATGATCCCCTCAAATTTCGCGGATTTTGACAAAAAATATTAGATTTATCTTTAAAAAGGTCATATAAATATAGTTTTATTAATTTGGTTATCTAATTATTAATTATTTATTCTTGACAAATGCATTAATATTTTTTGGCATATCGTAATCGGACTTTATTTGACTCATATTTTATAAAATTTAGCCTAAATTGGACAAAATAAAAAAGAGTGTCCTAGTTTTGCAAGTTTGTAAAGATGTTGTCTTAATTTTGCAAGTTGGTAAAGATATTATCTCAATCTTGCAAGCTCGTTAAATAGTGTCTTAATTGAACAAACACTCATAAAAATAGTGTCATAAATAAAAAATTTTCAGTTATAGTCAATTTAGTTGATGGTAACGAAGAGTATTAATTTTAATCTAAAGAACATTAATTGGTTAAAGTGAAGTGTATCTAAAAATAATTATAAAGTGGTTCATATATCAAATAACTTAATTACAAAACATACTCTCAATGCTGATACTTTAATGTTAAAACACGTAATACCAAGATGAGTTAATCATGTTTCTAATCTATCGCCAATATTATCTGAACTACGAAATAAGCAAGAACTATTTTTTTTTGCAAGTTCGTAAATATATTTTCTCAATTTTGCAAGTGTGCAAAGATAGTGTCCTATTTTTACAAACAATCATAAGGTAGTGTCCTAAAATAACAAAATTTTCCTTATAACTAATATATTTTAGAAAAGCAGGATTTAGAAATGAAAAAAATAAGGTCTATTCGTTTTTTCTTTAAATAAACTTTTTAATATGTGAATACTATCAAAATCAATGGATGGAACAAAATTGCAAAAAAAAAAAAAAAGGACCAAAAAGTTTGATATCATGATACTGTTATCTAATATATATATATATATATATATATATATATATATATATATATATATATATATAAGTAAGAGGACCATACAATTAATGGATGAAACAGAACTTATATATATATATATATATATATAAATTAAGGACCAAAACTGAATGTGGACCAAAACTATTCTCCTTTTGTACATATACTCTATTGTAACTCGAATACTATTCTTACAGACTGACATCATATCAAAAAATCATGAACAAAGTATAGACGGCACTTAACTTAAACCACATCACGTGAATTAAAAAAATATAAATGAATAAATATATAAATAGAGACAGATATACACAAAAGACCGGAAAATTTAAATTTTTGGTGCTATGAGAATAGTCGATTTGCAACAATTTGCTTTTTTTTTTATATTTCATGTCCCGTAGTTTCATCCAAATTTGGTCCCATAAATAATTACGGATAAGTCCCAAAAGAATGCATAAGTTGCGATTTTTGTCCAATATAATTGTATCTTCAGTGATTTTTTTTTTTTACCAATGTCTACAATTTTGCAAGAAAAAAAGGACCAAAAAAGAACATGGAGAAAAATTATTACATATTTGTACATATACTTCCATTATAACTTGACTATATCCGCACAAAGTAAACTTAAATAATCATTATTCCATGCAACCAAATAAAATTTTAAAAAAATATATCATTTTGATTTAAAATAAAGGTATTGTAATATACTTGTAGATCTTGAAAAGCATATAAAATTCGAAACCTGGAACGTGACTTGAAGCGACTACACTAGCTTCTACTAGTAGCTACCCCGCAAGAGAACGGGTTCACTGTAGTATGGGCAAGTATAGGGACCAAGTATTATCGAACCCAAGGGATGGTATGTATGCGAATAGATCCCTGAAGATCTACGCGTCGTAGTTAATATGAGTGTGATGTTTTTAGGTTTTTGAAAAATTAAGATAAACTAAACTAAATTACGCTACTAAGGCAAAAGGAAAATTAAACTAAGTAACTAAGGTGTTTTTCAGATATGAGATGGTGATGCTCAGGTTAGGAATCCCTACGTATACTAACGGAGCAGGTACATAATCAAAGTAATCGTGACAAACAAGAATTAACCTAAGTAAAAGAATGCAAGGTGAAAGCTCAAGATTCTAAACCCTAATACTTTACCCTAACACTCGACTTCACTAATCCACTAACAAGTTAATGGATTGTGCTCAATTAATGAGACCCTAATTTAACTAAGGTGATGCGGTCGTCCTCCTTCGCTAAACCGGTAAATGAATTAACCTTTCCTAAACCTTCTAGTTAAGACTACTAATTGTTATTGAGTGATGCGGTCGTCCTCTCTCTAACACTTTCGTACGAAATTCAAAGGTAGAGTTAAGATTAATTATATGAATTCATTAATTAAGAGAATTAAAACTAACGTCACCAATTACTCTAATTACGTACCCACATCCTACTTCTACGAGTTCATCCTAACCCAAGCATGCAAGGGTTTTAGCTGGACATGGTTTTAACAAAAATAAAAGCAACAGAAGAAACGACGAACATAAACATGATGAATTTAACAAATAAAATAAGAAACATAAACTAGGGTTTAAAAAGAAAATAAATATGAAGAACTGAAATTGAATTGATAAAAACGAAATTTAAACGTGTTCAAAGTAACGAACTAAAAAGAAATTAAGAATTGAAAAGAAACTAAAATTCGTATGAAAAACCTTAACAACGTAAAAGTAAAGCTTGCTCGTCTCGTTCCTCTCCAAAACTAAGTCTAAAATTATTTCTAAAGGTTGGGGATCTTTTTTTCGTGTTTGGAAGAGGTATATATAGGCACCGGGTCGAAACGGGAGTTAACGGGCCGAAAATACGAATCCGGAGGCAAAAGTATAGGGGCGCTCGAGCAAAACGCTCGAGCGGTCCCGCTCGAGCAGTGTAGCTCGAATGGTGCATTCGCTCGAGCGGTCGCGCTCGAGCTGCTCGAGCGCTGGAATTACACTGTTACTTTTGGGCGCTCGAGCGATTCGCTCGAGCGGTGGCGCTCGAGCTGCTCGAGCGCAAGAATGGTTCTGTATGTTTGCGCGCTCGAGTGATTTGCTCGAGCGGTTGCGCTCGAGTGATGCGCTCGAGTGACCTCTAATCCTTCCAAATGATACTTTTCCTCGTCCGCACTAATACCGATCGTATTTCTTCAATATCTTCTCATCCGGGCATCCGTTTGAGTCGATTCAAAGTCCTACGAACTCCTCTTTTCGCCCTCTATTCACCTATGAACATCAAAGAGACAAATTTATCAATGTATAGAAATAATGCTCATTTGACTCTAAATATTCATCGAAAACACTCAAAACATGAGTAAATCGGGCATCAAAACATAACAATTTCACGCCTAATCAACCCCCCCAAACTTACCATGTTGCTTGTCCTCAAGCAACGAAATAATAAGTCAAGTGAAATTGTTAGGAATGAATCAAGAATCAAATCATGCAAGTAATTGAACTCGAGCTTCAAAGATCAATCACAAGTATACTCACTCACTTTCTTTTATCATACTCATGCAACAACAACAAGACACACCAAGATCAAACATGGATGTGCACTCAACGATGTGTTTCACTCCCTTACAAGTGTATAACAGTTATAAAGGGACTCACTCACTCAATCAATCACACAAATTGGCAGCCATAGGCTTGTAAATGCTCTCAACTTCGACCATACTCTAGAAATCAATGCCGAATCAAAAAGGACTTTTCTCAAGGTTGTAATGTAGGCTCTTTGGACAGGTGGGATAACAATATGGTAAAGTGACTCACGTGAATGGAGAATAGAAATTCAAAACTTCGGTAATTCGAGATTAAAAACGATCTACTTCAAACATATTCAATCACTACACTTTCGCTTTCAATTCTCTCAACACTTCAATTTTTTTTTTTTTTTCTTTCTCTCTTTTTCACTTTTTCAATCACTTCATCATTTTTTTCTTTTTTGCACAACACATGAGCTCATTTTTTTCTTCTTTTGCTCATTCTCAAATTTTTTTGTTCTTTTTTTCCACAACTCAAATCTCATCACTCCTTCTTCTCATATTCACTCAACAAACAACTTTTTCCTTTTTTCAACTCAATTCACTCCCTTCATATTCACACTTTCCTATTCTCCACTCAAATTGGGACAAAAAGGTTTAGGAATTGGAATAGTGTTCATATGTGCTAGCAAATAAAATAGGCTCTAGGCTCAAAGGGGCTAACAAGGGATCAATGTCATTGGTAAGGAAAATTTTGGCTAAGTGACTCAATTAAATCAAAGATGGCCTAAGATCACATTCGGCATATCAAACTAGACACAATCAAGAAGCAAGAGCACATGCAAGTTCTAGCATCCTCTAAGGTGACGATTCACTCACAAACGAAGAGATTAAATCATGCATTTAAATCTCGTAAGGCTCAAATCTCACGGCTTTCACATCCATGCTAGTCCTAGTGCATTCTCACTCTCATCACACAAGTACTCAAAAGAAAAATTCACAAGCATACAAGTTCTTTCTCAAATCAACTCTAACTCAAACACTCACACAAGAAAACTCCTAACTCAGCCTCTCAATTCACCCTACTCATCAAATCATACTCAAAGATAGCAATCAACAAGCATAAGGTAATTGATAGGCATAAAATGTTGAGTAACAAAACAAATTAATAATAGCCCAAGGAGCATCTCAAGGCACCAAATAACTAACTCAACTCAAGGATAAGGGCGTGCATGCATGTGCAATGTAATCATAAATAGAAACTCCACCCCCCCAAACTTCGACCTTGCTAGAGGTCTACGTTGGGGTTGTGGGTTACCTCAACCAAATAATTCAATTTCTCTCAGTAGCCTTGCACATTCCCTTGTCTCAAGTTGGTTCCTTCAATCTCCACTTCTTTGGTTCCTTTACTCCTTTAGAGACAAGCCTACAAAATAAAGCTCTCGAGTACGAGGTTAGACATACGACTCTAAACACCCTAATAATATAAAAAGACACTAAAAATAAATGAAAGCAAATAAAAATGGGTTGCCTCCCATTCAGCGCTATTTTTAAGGTCCTCATGCCGGACCGTGCTCAAAGGAGCTTATGGGACATCATACCCAAATTTACCTCCCTTACTCTCATAAGAGTGGTGTTTGAACTCCTTTCCTTGATGCCCCACCATCATGAGTTCCTTTCCTCTTTTCTCATTCCCAAGTGTTATGGGTCTCAACTCCTTCTTGCCTCTATCTGGAGGAGTCTTACTAAATAATTTCTTGAGTTTGGACTTTTTCTTCTTAACTCCTCCTTTCCCTTCTAACTGGACCACGTCCACTTTCTTCACCTCTCCATCATTCAACTTCTTCACTTTATCCCTATCAAAATAATCAAGATCATAACGCTCATGGTTTAAATTATTGAGTGAAGGATTAACAAAATCATGAATATCAGAAGGATTAGGGATAGAAGGTGTGTCTTCAACACTAGGATCAATTGCATCCATGCAATACAAGCTCTCATCCTCCTTCGGGTGCTTCATGGCTTCATATAGGGAGATCTTCACTTCTTGATCATCAACCTTCAACGTGATCTTCCCATTCGCCACGTCTAGCACCATCCCCGCCGTAGCTAAGAACGGTCTTCCCAAGATCAGGGGTACGTGCTCATCTTCCTCCATCTCTAGCACTACAAAGTCAGCTGGAAAGATGTGATCTCCAACTCTCACTAGAACGTCTTCAACAACACCTTGAGGTCGAGTAATAGACCGATCGGCTAGTTGAAGCGTCATCATTGTGGGTTGAAGTTCACCACCTTCCAACTTCTTGAAAAGCGATAACGGCATCAAATTAATGCTCGCCCCGAGGTCGCACAACGCCCCCTTCTTGATCCCGTTCCCAATATCACATAGGATGGTGAAGCTCCCGGGATCCTTCAGCTTTGGTGGAAGCGCCTTGTGCACTAGTGCACTCACCTCGTGGTTCAGCTGCACCAACTTCGGCTCATCCACTCGCCGTCTTTTCGCGATCAAGTCCTTCAGAAACTTCGCATAATGCGGCATCTGTTCCAAAGCATCATAAAAAGGAATGTTAATGTGCAATTGTTTAAAAACGTCAAGGAACTTAGCGAAATTCTCATCAAGCTTCTTTTTCATGAAGCGTTGTGGATATGGGACGGGTATCACAGATTTGGGTACCCCCCATTCATCTCGCTCGGTCACTTTCACTTTCTCCCTTGCTTCCTTTGCCTTTTTCCACTTAGGAACTCTCTCAACCTCCTCACTTCATCTCCTTTAGGCTCAATCTCTTCTTGGGGCGTCTCAGAATCAGCAGGCATCTGAGGACCTTCGTAGTTGGTTCCACTTCTCAGCTGGATCGCCTTGCACTGCTCTTTCGAGTTCCCCTCCGGCATTCTATTCACTGATTTTGCAATTTGGCTCATCTGGAGCTCTAACGAAGTGAACCTTCGATTGTTCTCTTGTTGAGTTCTTGTCCACTCAACGTTCATCTTCTGGAGCTCTTGATCACGATGATCACTCTTCTTGTGCAACTCCTTCACATCGTGCTCCAAGGATGACAATCGTTTGCTCCCTTCCTCCACCTTCTGAAGAATAGCTCTCAACATCTCCTCGGTTGATGCACCGCCTTCTCCACCAGGAGGTTTAGACCCCGGATCAACACCTGCAGGAACAGTAACACCAGCTTTTGGGTTAGCATAAGAAAAATTTTCATTTTTCCTCCATGTGTTTTGAGGAGGCTGCTGGCTTCCTTGAACTCCTTGTGTGTTCCTCCATTGATTTTGAAGTGGCTGAGGGCCTGGAGGCACAAATGGTTGGCCATAAGAAGGCCTTCCATACTGATTACCACCTTGGTAGCCATTCTGATTGTAATATGGACCTCCCATGTAATTGGCTACCTCTTGCTGTCCACTGGGTTGATCTACTCTCTCCTTCTCCACTGCATGCTCTCCACCCAAATTCTTCCCCAACTCGAGGTTGTTGATCTTCTCCATCATGGCCATCAGCAGCCTTCTAGTTCCTTCTCCCTCTTCCACCTGATGCACTCTTTGCAAATCTGCGTCCGTACTCCAAGCACCGGCATTCGTGACAATGTTGTCCACGATCTCCCTACATCTCTCTATGCCTTGGTTGAGGAATGCTCCGCCCGCACAAGCGTCTAAATGGTCTTGCCCCGCCTTGTTGGCACCACTGTAGAAGAATGCCATAATATCCCCCTCATTGTACCCGTGCTGCGGGCACTCTATCTGCATGTTTGAGTATCTCTCCCACGCTTGGCGTAAATCCTCTCCAGACTTCTGGCGAAAGGACGAGATCTCAATTCTAGCCTTGATCGTCCTAGATGGAGGGTAGAATCGCTCGAGGAACAGACGCTCGAGCTCTGCCCAAGTGGTAATACCTCCCCGCGGGAGCGTATTATCGTACCACTCCTTGGCTATTCCCGTCAATGAGAATGGGAACAGCCTAAGCCTCTTGGCATCTTCAGACATGCCATTGTAATTGAATGTTGAGGCTATCATGAGAAAGCTCCTCAAGTGTGTATGAGGATTCTCCTTCCCGATCACCCCTTTGAACTGATTCTCGGTCAGCAGCTTTAAAATCCCCGGTGATATCGAGAAGTTGTTCGCCTCAACAGGAGGTAAAGCCACTCCATCATAGTACCGCTGTGGCTGCGCTGCAAACCTCCCTCGAATAGCAATATTGTGATCTACGTTCATAGGAACGTGTTGAGGATTAGCAGCAGGTACTGGTACTTGTTGGGGTGGTGGTGGGTAAACAGGTGGTTGATTATAGACTGGTGGTGGATGGTATGGGTATGGTGGGTAAGGATAAGGTGGATATGGGTAATGTTGGTATGCTGGGTTATGGAAAGGGTTATTCGGGTTTTGTGGGTAAGCAGGGTTGTTCTGAGTATGTGGGACAAGATTCTGAGCTGGATTGTTTACATTTTGTGCACCCGGGTTCTGGCTACTACTATCTATGAACTGGTCTTGATTCTGACCACCACTCCCTCCAGAGCCATCAACCCGGTCTACTGCCTGATTGAACTCGTTAGCAGCATTGTCCAACTCATTATTGAGGTCCATTGGTCCCTTCCCTAAGTCGGCAGCGTTCATCCTTCTCAAGAAGGCTCGGTTCCTTCTGGCTATTGTCTCAGGGTCTGCAGGTAATCTTTCTTCGCTCGTATTCCCTTGTGAGCGTGTTCTCATAAACCTGACACACTAGCAGAAGGATCAAAACGCAACTGCCGAATGAATACAAAAAATAAAAATAAAAACAGAAATTAAATCACCCACTACTAACTACTAAGCTATCTACAAGTCCTATTCAAACATACAACGCCATCCCCGGCAACGGCGCCATTGACTTGAAGCGACTACACTAGCTTCTACTAGTAGCTACCCCGCAAGAGAACGGGTTCACTGTAGTATGGGCAAGTATAGGGACCAAGTATTATCGAACCCAAGGGATGGTATGTATGCGAATAGATCCCTGAAGATCTACGCGTCGTAGTTAATATGAGTGTGATGTTTTTGGGTTTTTGAAAAATTAAGATAAACTAAACTAAATTACGCTACTAAGGCAAAAGGAAAATTAAACTAAGTAACTAAGGTGTTTTTCAGATATGAGATGGTGATGCTCAGGTTAGGAATCCCTACGTATACTAACGGAGCAGGTACATAATCAAAGTAATCGTGACAAACAAGAATTAACCTAAGTAAAAGAATGCAAGGTGAAAGCTCAAGATTCTAAACCCTAATACTTTACCCTAACACTCGACTTCACTAATCCACTAACAAGTTAATGGATTGTGCTCAATTAATGAGACCCTAATTTAACTAAGGTGATGCGGTCGTCCTCCTTCGCTAAACCGGTAAATGAATTAACCTTTCCTAAACCTTCTAGTTAAGACTACTAATTGTTATTGAGTGATGCGGTCGTCCTCTCTCTAACACTTTCGTACGAAATTCAAAGGTAGAGTTAAGATTAATTATATGAATTCATTAATTAAGAGAATTAAAACTAACGTCACCAATTACTCTAATTACGTACCCACATCCTACTTCTACGAGTTCATCCTAACCCAAGCATGCAAGGGTTTTAGCTGGACATGGTTTTAACAAAAATAAAAGCAACAGAAGAAACGACGAACATAAACATGATGAATTTAACAAATAAAATAAGAAACATAAACTAGGGTTTAAAAAGAAAATAAATATGAAGAACTGAAATTGAATTGATAAAAACGAAATTTAAACGTGTTCAAAGTAACGAACTAAAAAGAAATTAAGAATTGAAAAGAAACTAAAATTCGTATGAAAAACCTTAACAACGTAAAAGTAAAGCTTGCTCGTCTCGTTCCTCTCCAAAACTAAGTCTAAAATTATTTCTAAAGGTTGGGGATCTTTTTTTCGTGTTTGGAAGAGGTATATATAGGCACCGGGTCGAAACGGGAGTTAACGGGCCGAAAATACGAATCCGGAGGCAAAAGTATAGGGGCGCTCGAGCAAAACGCTCGAGCGGTCCCGCTCGAGCAGTGTAGCTCGAATGGTGCATTCGCTCGAGCGGTCGCGCTCGAGCTGCTCGAGCGCTGGAATTACACTGTTACTTTTGGGCGCTCGAGCGATTCGCTCGAGCGGTGGCGCTCGAGCTGCTCGAGCGCAAGAATGGTTCTGTATGTTTGCGCGCTCGAGTGATTCGCTCGAGCGGTTGCGCTCGAGTGATGCGCTCGAGTGACCTCTAATCCTTCCAAATGATACTTTTCCTCGTCCGCACTAATACCGATCGTATTTCTTCAATATCTTCTCATCCGGGCATCCGTTTGAGTCGATTCAAAGTCCTACGAACTCCTCTTTTCGCCCTCTATTCACCTATGAACATCAAAGAGACAAATTTATCAATGTATAGAAATAATGCTCATTTGACTCTAAATATTCATCGAAAACACTCAAAACATGAGTAAATCGGGCATCAAAACATAACAATTTCACGCCTAATCAGAACGCTCAAGGGTTTCTATAATAGAGGAAAAAAGAGAGAAAATATCATAAACGGTCCTGTAACTTTGTCTGCATCCATATTAGGTCATTTATCTTCTTAATTTCTAAAATTATAGTCCTTTTGATATCAAAAAAGGTCATTGACAATTTTTAAAAATAACCCGAAATTTATATATGCTCCAGTGGTACCGCTTATGTGGTGTTCCAAGTTAATAAATTAGATCCACACCTCACTCCATTTGGACTAAATTAGGTTAATGTTAATAGGGAGAAATCCTGATTTCAGCCATTTTAATTCAAATGGAGTGTGAAGTGAACCTTATATATTGACTTAGAGAATCACGCAGGCACAAAAGCCAAAACTCATGAGAATTTCAGGTGTTTTTAAAAATAAATCCGCCGAAAATGACCTTTTCTGATTACAAAAGGACCATAATTGAGAAATCAAGAAGATAAATGATTAAATCTGGTCTCGGACAAAGTTATTGGACCACTTTTTATATTTTCCCCAAAAAAAGATTCAGATTTTGAGACACTGCACACACCGAACTTATGGTCAATATTACTTAGAAGAACTATATTGAAACACATTTTTTCAAGACTCACTAAAAAAGAATTGGACCTTAGTGATAATAATCCTTTCATTATTGCTTATCTAACAAAAAAATACCACATTTTAGCAATCCAAATAAAAAAATCATATTCAATTACCAAGTAGAACTTTTTTTTTTTTGCAAGTAAACTATGTGTCAAACTCCATGCATGCTAGCTGATCTACTCTTAATGGTGATTTAAAACCAAATCAAATCCACATTATTTTGTCAATAAATGTCAACCTACACCTTATAAATAATACATAGAAATATTTACAACATAAGTACACAAATATGTTATGCCACCATACATATCATTATTGGAGAATATCTAAATTTGGTCATATAATTTGTCAAATATCCAATTTTAACCTAAATTTTCTTACATATTTGATACTGGTCCATAACTTTTACGATTTGTCTAATTTTGGTCTCATTCTCGCCGAGAATTTTAGCTTGGTCACGTAAAACTTACCTTTCAAAAAATGTGGAAAGTTATCAAACACACATGAAATGTACACTATTATCATTTACAAAATCGTAATAAACTCCCAAATACTATAAAGTAATTATTGTTAGGGTACCGATGATTATTAGTTGTATTCGAATAAAAAAGAATATTAATAATTTTATAAGGTTAAACATAAATAATCATGCATATCAAAAGGTTATTTTTATAGCTTTTAATAGAATATGACCAATTACTTTGATTAAAAAACAATTAGGGTTGATTTTGGTCTAGAATTTTTGGGTTTTTTTTTTTCCTTTGATTTCTTACTTTCTTACCTTATTACTTGAAAAATCTATATAAATGTTGTCTTAGTAGGTTCTCTATAAATGAATTTTATCTATTTTAGTTGGGGGTCAAAATTGTGCTCTAATTGTGTTATTTTTTTATTTTAAAAAACGGAATGCATACAGTTTTTTATTAGTGTTGACTTGAATTGAATTGTGTTATTCTACTGTAGGTATTATTCAAATGGACACAATTATTCTTACCGTTGATTTTAAGAAAATGTTGGACGGTTTACTTTTCAGATTGCATTTCGCGGGAGCTACATACGAGACCAATGAAGTAGGGTGCGATTGTTTTCCTGCTTTTGTTTGTACTATTTCTCTTCGATGTGGCGATCATACGAAAGATATTCGTGGAGATGTAGAAGCCACTCCTGCAGAAACTGAGAATAATGTTGCGTATCGCTCAATTAAATATTTCAAGGGATTCTATAATATTAGGATTGTAGATTTTCATTACTATTAATTTTAAAATTTTGTAATGACATCAATTAGTGTATGCTGGTATTTTTGGGGTTTGTTTTAATAAAAAATATTAGTCATTGGTATATACTTTTTGACCAAATCTAACCTATATAACTAAATAGGTTTTAAGAAATATCTTAGCTCGACTTATTCACTCATACTGGGAGGATTGTACATCGCAAGGTAATACTCATAACAACTACATGTAACATCATGGTGGAAATAATATGATCGTGCCATGCTAATTAAACTTGACACAATAGAGAGGTATATTTCTAAGTAGCGTAAACGAATTAAATCATTCTTGTGATAAAGAAGCAAATCTATCTTTCATGTCCCTCAATTTATTTCCACTGGAATTAACACGAATTTTAAGAAAAATAATATAAAGTAGATTAAGTAAATTTAATGTGAAATACATTTATGAAAAGTAATAGTTTGTAAAAGTAAAATAATAATAATTTCTAAAAAGAGAATGAGAATATATTTGGGATTGGAATAAAATTAAAATTTATAAATAAAATTGAAAACAAAAGAAGTACTTATTATTTTGTCATTTCTTGTTGTTTTTCGGCCTGTTTTGATTTTTGGAGATATGTAATCTATTTGTTTTTTTGAGTTTCATTGCCGTTAACTATTTTAATGATTTTGCACTTTTTGATACTTCATTTGGGTGTTGAAAATATAGGAGTATTTGTAATTATCTTAGTTTTGTGATTAACTTTTTGCAAAGTAAGAATAAAATAAAATTTGTCTAAAAATTTATCAAAACAAAATTCGAATACTCAAATAATAGAAAATAATTCGTATATCAATTTTGTATCAAATACGAATCAATATTAATATCCAGATAACAATTGAATACAAATACAAATAAACGAATAATTCACAAATACAAATCGAATATAGTAAAAGCCGCTTTGAACTACACCACTAAGCCAATCCATGAACAAATGTATATTTTTGGAATCAGGAAGAATCATCTTTTTTGGAACGTAAAGTGTAGACTTAGTAAAAAATTGAGATGCAATTAAAAAATTATATTTTTGGTCGAAAATTGTATACTTAACAAAAAATTGGGACGCAATTGGAGAAATTAATTTTTTTCAGAGTGTTTTCGAAAACGTTAAAAAATTATGGGACATTTTTATCTATTCCACTTTTTATATTTCATTTGAACTTCAACACACTAACACAATATTATAGTAGTTTGCTTGATTTTGTTTTTTTAAAATAGATGTATCAAACATCCAATTTATGGTAATACAAATCAAGTGGAACACATAAATTGGAATATATTATTTCTTTTCATTCTAAATTTTACAAAATCCACAAGCATGACTAATTTTCCTTTAGCTTTAGAGCTAATCAATACCTTAGGTTATCAAACTAAAGACAAAAGGATAAAAACCAAAATAATGTATAGTTAACAACATATATCAATTTACAACAATTTATTATCACACTATTGTAAATCAAAATTAAATTAAAACCATGACACCTAAAAATATTAAGGGAAATTTAATATCAATAATTAGACATACCATTTTAAGACCATAAACATTTTAAGGCTAGCAACGTATGATTCAATGCAAAGAATTAGGAAGATGTGTAAACTATGTCACAAACCATCAATTGCCACATATAATTATCAATGGCCAAAAGTTAGTAATAATATTTACATACATTCATTACTTATTTTTAAATAAATTTAAAAGGACATTAATAATATTTAATTACATTTGAAGGTCATTACTTATATTTAAATGCAATTAATGCTCATTACATAAATTTAAATACATTTAAAGGGTATCACCACTGAATTTTCCACAAACATGGCTAATTTTCCCTTGACTTCCGACCTAAACATGGATGACTGATTTTCCATTAAGTTTCAAGCTAATCAATACCTTAGGTTACCAAACTAAATGCAAAAGGACCAAAAACAAAATAACGTAAAGTTAACCCTTAACATCAATTTACAACAATTTATTATAACACTATATATAAATCCAAATTAAATTAAAACCATGACACCTAAACAATATTAAGGAGAATTTAATATCAATAATTAGACATAGACCATTTTAAGACCATAAACATTTCAAAGCTAGCAATGTATGATTCAATGCAAAGAATTAGGAATAATAAGCCAATGATTTTTTGACAAAGTATAGAATAAAAATAGTTTATACATGAATTATTAAAAGGTATTAGTTATTTTTACTAAAGAGTATTAGTTGTTTTCACTGAAGAGTATTAGTTGTCTTCACTGGAGGGTCTTAGTTTTTTCTTCAGAAAACAACTAAGATTCTTTAGTGAATAAAACTAATACTCTTCAATAAAACAATTAATAGTTTTTAGTGAAAACAACTAATACCTTTCAATAATTCATGTATGACTCAATTTCATTCTATACAGACTCTTTTTAATATGATATATGTTATAGACATATATCTACACACATACACCTTACTAAATAAACAAATTAATTAATATTACTATGTTTCTTTCAAAAACTTTAAAACTTCTTTAGAAATTTTGAAAATATCTGTAAGATACATAACAAAAGTATAGTGAGTGGATAAACAGACGTACCTATTGAATAACTTTATTATAGTATCTATAAAACATGTGTATCAATAATCCTAAATTTAATTAAAAAATTAAAAAAAACTAATGTAATGACTTAAATAATATGAGATAATGAATTTTGTTCTTAATATTCAGAAGTTGGTGAAGTCAATAAGTTGTAGTATCAAATTACAATCAAAGTTTTATTTGTGTTCAAAATCAAACTCGTATATATAAGTGGTTTACTTAATTTTCTAAAACATTTCATTTGGAAATATAATCAATACCAACAATTTAGTGAGGTGAATGAGACAATAATTAATGATTTTGACTATGATTAAAATAAAGACAAAGATTTGGATTAGAAACACACTCAAATTAATGAATGAATTTGTATATATAGAAATTTGTATCACTCTGTATAAAAAATAAAAAATAAAAGGAAACATATCAATATAAATATATTGTCAATTATATATAAAGTATGAGCTGATAATTTTTTTTATTAATATTTATAAGGTGGTCAAATCAATAAATTTAGTCAAAATCAAAAGTTTAATTGTTATAAATCTAATTCATATATCAAAATGCTGATAATGTATACATATATATCCATGTAGATTTTTTTTTTTAAAACGTGGTACTATATAATATTTATTTGTAATTTTAATTTTAGATATAGTGTAAAATACATAACTTAAGCTCTAACATATTCATATGTATGAATTTCATTTGGTAACACTATTGTTGAAGCTGATTTTTGCGATTTTTAATAGCATTTGTTTTTTTCTAAAAAAAAGGTTTTTATTTGGTACTCCAATTTTAAATAAATGTAATTTTAGAATTTTGCATCATTTTCTTAATAAATATCATTTTAGCTTTTGAAATATTTTTCAATGTATATAAAGTAGTCTACAAGTTTTTTTTGAACCAATAAAATCAATTTTTTTTTTCAGGAAGTTAATTATTATTTAGGGTAATTATGATAAAAAAAAACTTAAGTGCCTTAATATGTATAAATAAACTTTAAATAATATTTAATTTGAATTGAAATGAAATGAGTATCAATTAAGGTATTACAAAATGTATTAATAGTGTAAAATATGAATGTTATCTAAATAGGTATATATAATACAATTTTTTTAGCAAATTACGTAAGATGCGTGTATAAGGTAATATGTATAATTTACTGAATAACTTCAATATGTATTGATTAAATTTAATAAGGTGTAATCATTTGACCTTTTCATATATGCTATTTGTAATATCAGTTACGCAATTTTTGGAACATCTTTTTAAATCATGAACCCATTATCCTTATTATTAGCCCAATTATTGTTGAAACATTCAAAGTTCACCTACAATGAACATATATCACAACTATTATACGCATTAATTTTTTATATATATTAAATTAATAGTAAGACCTATATATTTACAAATATTGACTCAATTAGTATTGATTCGTGCAATCTCCTATAATTAAATTAAATATAATTATTCTATTTAACTAAGAAACATCATATTTTAAGGAATTGTCATTAATATTATATTAAACGTTTATTTTGTTTTACATTCAATCCAACCAATCATTTTTATTTTTAATATAGATAAACAAATAATGATCTCATTTTTTAAGGACATACATATATACTCAACTTAAAATTTTCAGAATTAATCACTTATTGCAATTAATGAAAAAGTCTTAATATATGAAATCAAACTCAAATCGAGTCATCATGATAGGACTAATTCACAGCCAAAATTTATGGCGCAAATTAACATTGTAAACATGGTTTTTTATAAATGAAATAGTTGAATAACATTTAATACGCTAAACATAATAATTGACCATAGTATAATATTATACCTAATTTGATGAGATTTTGCATGAAATAAAAGATTATCCAAAAAATAAGGAGATTTAGAATAGTGGTGGATTAATTTAAGAGATGTAAAGAATATTCCATAAAAAATTGTGTGACTAATTAGATGCGTGAATAATTAGAGCACAATTAATGATATATGTGTTATAATTGCAGAGTAAAGACGGATTTATAAATAATAAATAAATCAAACAATATTACATTCATATTATTATGAACACCAAATCAATATATTACAAATAATGATTCTGATATTTACATGATTTTCATACACACTCTACTCTACTTCATCTAAAAACAGAAATCGCCAAAATACATCAAATGATAAGAAATTGTAAAAATTACAATCTAATATTATAATTAAAATTGTATAAATGGACAATCAATTTATAAGCTGCAGTATGGTAGAAATGATTTGAATATTGTTCGATTTATATCTGCAAAAGAAAAGAAGATATGAAGCAATTAGAAATCAAGTAAATGAATATTTGAAAAATAATATGAAATAATAGATATATAAGAAGATGAAATCCTGAAAAATGAGAAACTGAAGAAATGTTTGAATCTATATATGTGAATCGCTACAATTTAGCAACCACATCAATGACAAATTTCTACGAAACAACAGACGATCAAAAGAAATTTCAAAAGAAATACACATACATGATAGAGAAGTGATGCGCGATAGAGTAGTGATACATGATAGAGGAGTGATTTACCACATCACCTACAACCGATGCAAGCAATCCACAAAAAAGAAGAAGATTATGAAATGTCATAGACCCAAATTTCACAATATATAGATAAAGTAAATGGAGATCAAACGGACAAGATTAGATCAAGAAAATGGACGGCTAACAAATACATAAAAAATATGGATTAAGGAGAAAAAAGAATTTTTTTGTTTTTAAAGGACAAGGCTTTGCCACATAGGACAAAACACACTTGTCTTTATAGTATAGTAGGATTCCAAATTCCAGAATTGATTCTTTGAATTCTGTTGGGAAATTTTCCACTTGATAACATTTTCCCATTGTTGGTTACGTTCCAAATTCTTTTCTAGGGTGAATTCCCCTGTTCCGTTCTCTCCCGAACCAATAATTTTTCAACTGCTATTGCCTCGCATCGCCACCACCTACTTCTGTAAATGTTGCGGAAGTCATCAATTTGATGCGACAGGGCAATCCACTTTCTAATTGATTCTCAAGTCATGTGTTCTTCTTACGTTTTACAAGTTTATATTTGGTGACGTATGAGTATCCAAGTATAGTGATGCTAATAAGTTTATGTTAAATTTTTATTTTTTATTTTTGTACATTTGGTCTAATTTTGGCATTGTTAAAAACTTAATTTGACAGCACTGAAATAAATATTTCAGTATAGCTTTTTTGAGACTTTTGCTACCCAGGCATATGCGTATATCTATGTATATTGCTTGGTCATGTGTGTTCTTTTAGTTCTAAGTGATACTCTCTGAATTGAATTAACTATTCACATATACCTTTTAAACAACTATTGATTTGATGTCACTCGAAGAGAAAAATTGTTGAAATCAGGAAATTATATGATGCCTGAGCATTAACGGTCATTGATGGATATGAAAATGGAACTTTACATGTTTCTAAAATTTACATAACACATCACACATAAGTGCATATTGGTAATTTGCTTATCTTACATACGCGACTTTAATATGATTCAGATGGTTTCACAATAAAATGGGTATTAACTGGATATTATACTACTCATATTCCCTACACCCTGGACCATCGTCGATGATAATTCACCGGTGCTGTCAATTAAAATTCGGTATGCACAACTAGTTTTCTGGTGTTTTTTTTATCCACCTCTACTTTTGGATGTCTAATTTGTAATTTGTGTTCTTCTCTTTTATAGGCATTCTAAAATGAGAGAAATGATTCAACAGTTACTGAAGCAAACTAACAAGGATTTTTTATGATATTCTTTACGTATTAGCCTCTCAACTTATTTTAAGAACTACTCTTTATGAGTTTCCTCTTCAGTTAGCACCGCACTATCTAATGCGGGTAGTTTTATGGTCAATAGTTAATCCAATAATTTTTTTTAAATAACGTCATCTTAAATTTCTTTATTTTGGACTTCATATAAATGTGGATGAAGATATACATGACAAATAATTAGTTGGTACTTAGATTATTTTGGTCACTTGCTCTTGCTCAATTTAATTGGGTGGATTGTGTATTGATTTTAGATTATTTGATTCCACATATGATTGACGATAACTCAATTTCGTCTTGTGGAATTTTGTTAAACCATTGTGATATTTTCAAGATTTATTTACTCTTATGATAATCAACTACTTTAATGAAATAGATACACCCTCTGTTCATAATTTTTGTTTCATCCTAAAATGGACACTATTTGAAAAAAAATTGTATAATGAGTAGAAGTTTGTAGTTAATATCATAAAAAAGACAAACTTTAGAGTGGAAATGATTTAGACATGAATCATTGAAGAGTATTAGTTGTTTTTACTGAAGGGTATTAGTTGTTTTTACTGAAGGGTATTAATTATTTTTCCTGAAGAGTATTAGTTGTATAGTGAAAATAAATTATTATTCTTCAATGAAAACAACTACTCTCCCCGTCCCAATTTTATTTTCATATTTGGCTTTACACGGAGTTTAATGCGAGAGTTGAATTGTAGTATTTAAATGAATAAATAGTTTTTTTGTGAGGTGAAGTTCAAAAAGGTGAATGCACTTTATTTTTATTTTGGAAAATGAGAAAATTTAATTGTGACGGACCTTTTTGGAAAATGGAAAAATAAAACTGGGACAGAGGGAGTAATACTCTCTAATGACAACAACTAATACCCTTTAGCTAGAACAACTAATACCCTTCAATGATTCATGTACGGATCAATTTCCATCTATATACACTCCATAAAAATTATGTATAAAGTAAAGAAATTGGTTAGATTAGATGCGTGTAAGCCTTAAATTAAATGTATAAATGCGTAAATGTTGTAAGTATAAATGTGTGAATATTGTAAGGGTGGAGTTTCAAGTAATATAATGAGAATAAAATGCGTGCCTAAAGGACTTTAATTATTTCTAAATGAGAAAAGTGTGCAAACAATTATGAGACATACAAAATTTTAAATATATAACCTTATAGTAAGTCTTGTGTGAGGCCGTACCAATACTATTTGATCTACTTTTGATTAAAATGTGTCGTTTATTAATTAAAAAGTTATAACTTTTAAAAAGTAATAAAATTTTAACAAAAAATGATAATATCTTTGTTCAAAGTGACTTATCACTACATTTTATTGTTTTTTTATCAGTAAAATGAACTATATTCATTGATGGTTTAGGGTATAAGACATATCCGCCCCATAAAAAGCAACAAGAAGTTCAATACAACAACAAAGTTACAAGTCAATCGAGGCCCTGGGATTAGCTACCCACTCATTAAATGATAGAGATTTACAAGAATTTTCCTTAACAATAAGCCAACTCCAAAGCCTCAACCTAAGCTCCTCCAAAATTTTATCCATCGAGAACGTCTCATTTTTTAAAACAATTGCATTTATCCATTTCCATAATAGCCGCACAACTCCGAGCCAAATACAAACAACAACTCTCTTTCCCTTCTTCCCTCTTAATATACTACTAAAAACTAGCAGATTAGTAAAGGTACCTGAGTAGATTGCCATTGGTGATTGGATCCATTCAAGAAACTTCATCCATATAGAGTAAGACAATTGTCATGAGCATGGATTATGGAGAAAGGGGTGATACTCAAACAATGGAAGGCATTTGGAGTTGGGCCTTTATCTTTTAATTACTTTATTTAAATATCAAGGGATTAGCCCATTTAATTAGTTAACTTTGTTGGGCTTTAGTATTTTATATTTTAAGCCCATTTATATTCCTAGTTGTATTAAATAGGGCAAAATGAGGAATGAAGAAACAAGCAGAAATTATTCCAAAATTCTATCTCTCTCGACTCTCTCTCAGCTCTCTTCTATATCTCTCTAATTCTCCCCCAAATTCTCTATCTCCCCTAATTCTCTCTTTATCAATTAAACCCGAAAATCATACAAAAATATGAATCGTAACTGTGGTAGTGATGAGTTCACTACAAAAATATGAGTTCACCAATTGTAGTGAACTCATCACTACCACAGTTACGATTCATATTTTTGTATGATTTTCGGGTTTAATTGATAAAGAGAGAATTAGGGGAGATAGAGAATTTGGGGGAGAATTAGAGAGATATAGAAGAGAGCTGAGAGAGAGTCGAGAGAGATAGAATTTTGGAATAATTTCTGCTTGTTTCTTCATTCCTCATTTTGCCCTATTTAATACAACTAGGAATATAAATGGGCTTAAAACATAAAATACTAAAGCCCAACAAAGTTAACTAATTAAATGGGCTAATCCCTTGATATTTAAATAAAGTAATTAAAAGATAAAGGCCCAACTCCAAATGCCTTCCATTGTTTGAGTATCACCCCTTTCTCCATAATCCATGCTCATGACAGTACTCCCCCGTTTTTGAGATCCTTGTCCCCAAGGATCTAGGATGAGAATTATTTCATCAAAAATTTGAATTCCGTCCTCGTTGCTCTCTTGAATTGATACAACCGTGATAAAATAGAGATGACAAAGGATGGCTTTAGTGAAATGCAGTGCACAAAGGGAACACCTTAGATTAAGGGAAAGATCCAACATCTGTTCTCTATTTGCAAGCATTATGTCAAAGACAAAAATGCATGTGATTTTGTTGATATCCATCTGGGAATATTTTCTCCCTCTTTTATTGGAATATAGCTCTTGAAATGGCATAAACCTCATATCGTTCTTCCAATCAACTACAACCACCTCTTCATCCAAAATAAATGCTATAGCTGTATGTATACAAGAGTCCTTCACTATGCCTTCTTTGAGAACAGAGATAATACCATTAATAATTATTTGTGGATATCTCTCTTTCATAAACAGGAGAACGACATGTAAACTCCAAGCAAATAAGTGGGGATTTTCTTCCTGCAAGAAAAGAGAACCAAAGAACAGAGGCCTTCCATGGTTGTCAACACTAAGCCATACTCCAAAGAGCATACCATATTTCATTGAATGATATGTTGAGTCAAAGTAAGCAACACCAACAAACATGTCATTAACATGAACAAAATCCCCAAAAGACGACCAAGCAATATTCTTATATATAGGCAGTGAAAAGCTAGAAGTATGAATCCAACCCGTGTCCCCTTTCACTTTGCAGGAATGAGCAAATTTTCTTGAAAATCCCGATACTTTCTTTAGAAGGTTCCAAAATGTTAGATTTGGACCAGCAACACTGTAAGAAAGAGCAAGAAAGTACCACATCTCGGCTTGATTGTACAATATATCTACAATACATGTATCAAGCTCATCAAGCTCCACTATTTTCATCTCTGCCTTCTGTTCAATCAATGATGCTTTCAGTCCGAAATAGATCAATCCAATTCCCACTAACAACAGATTACCAGCAAATATGACAAATGCACAAGGATTAAGAATGTGCATTCCATTCACATTTATCAGATCATACACAATGCTAATCTTATTATACATCAATTTCATAGCCAAATCATCCTTACCCGCCTTCCGCAATGCATTTATCATCTCCGTACAAATCTTTCCCAGCCTACATGCCACAATTGTACAACCAGCCTTTTGTGAAAGACACATCCCAGTTGAAGGTTCCTCAAATGAAGCAGTAGCAGGACTAATTCCTTTACCAATCATCCAACCCCACAATATCAAGGCATCTTCATTACAATGTTCTTAAAATAATTCATCCCCCCGTATTGTGAATGTGTAAACAGTTTGATCACAACCTCCATTTTCCATCAACGACTTGAAATTTAAACTCTTAAGCTGTTTATTCTTCTTTATGCTTATCTCAATATCCAAAATGCATTGATGAAGGAATATATATATGCCACCCGGATCATATCCTTCATATATGAATTTGTCATAAGAGGGGTTTATATTACAATGATATTCCCCATTAACCCACTTACCAAACTCTATTATTCCAAAATTCCACGAAAGGAATGAGCCCCTATTCACCATATTAGTACTCCCATTCAAGCCCACCACCACCGTTGAAAGCCAATTACTAAAATTCCCTTTTTTCTTCACGTTAGTGTAATTGAAATACTCTCTTTCCACACCAACCGAACTAATTTGTGTGATTCCATCATAATTACCACTATCATTTATCTTGATTAAACTTGTATTACTTTCAAAAATCCAAGAACTAGAATAATACTCATCAATTATAGCATCTATCTCAGGTAAAGGGTTTACGGTGTTAATACCTTGAGAAGTGACATCCTCCGAGTCAATCGAGCCATCGTCGTGCGGTTTTCGATCTAGATCGAGCTTCATATCCGAATCCTTGGGATAACGACTGGTAGCGCCGGTGTTGTGCTCGTCGCACACCAACTCCCAGTATTTGGAACCAATTTGGTTTCCCAATTGACCTCCATTATGAACCACCACAACATTGCCTTCCTTCTGAAAACTCTGGAGCGAATCTCCTGATATCGTTTCTTCGTCCACATTCATCGCACTGAAAACCTTTGAGTAGGATTCACCAAAAATCAATTTCTCCTTTGGTGGTTCTTTGCCTTTGTTCCTAATTTGTAAGTGTAGTTGCATAGCTTCCAGTGTCTTTGTTATCTGATCGAGCTTGACGTTAATATCACTGAATTGCTCCTGTATCTTAATTCCAATTCCAGAAATTTTTTCCTGGATTTTTTGTTCCATAGCTTCCCTTTTTTGTGATTACGCGTGGAATTTCTCTTCTAATTGTTTCTGGGCATTTTCAAGATCTTCAAGCTCTATGAGATAAGTGTCCTCGGGGCAAGGATCGTCGGCTCTGATGCCAATTGTAGTGAACTCATCACTACCACAGTTACGATTTATATTTTTGTATGATTTTCGGGTTTAATTGATAAAGAGAGAATTAGGGGAGATAGAGAATTTGGGGGAGAATTAGAGAGATATAGAAGAGAGCTGAGAGAGAGTCGAGAGAGATAGAATTTTGGAATAATTTCTGCTTGTTTCTTCATTCCTCATTTTGCCCTATTTAATACAACTAGGAATATAAATGAGCTTAAAACATAAAATACTAAAGCCCAACAAAGTTAACTAATTAAATGGGCTAATCCCTTGATATTTAAATAAAGTAATTAAAAGATAAAGGCCCAACTCCAAATGCCTTCCATTGTTTGAGTATCACCCCTTTCTCCATAATCCATGCTCATGACAACAATGTACATTCAAAGAATAGATGTCTCCCTGTCTCTTCATGCTCTCCACAAAAGGTGCAATTCAAGTCATCGTTTGGATTAAGGATTCCCCGTCTGCGAAGGTTTACTCTTGTAGGTAGACGATCCCAAAGTAATCTTCAAGCCTGTGCTATTACTTTGTATGGTGCAAGATTCTTCCAAATCAGTTTGAAAGCTTTCAGCTCCTCTTCTCCATGAGTTGCAATCCTCTGGTTATTGTACAAAAGATTATATGTCTCCTTAGTCGAGTATCGCCCCTCTTGGGTAAGTCTCCATTGCCATGAATCTTCAACTCCTGGTCGTAGACGAAACCTGTCAACCAAAGTTGTTAGTTCATTCAACGAGCCACATTCACGATCAAATAAAGGACTCCTCCATCTCCAAGACCAAAACCACCTCCCTCCCTCCCAAAAATCCATCTCACTCAACATCCCCCCTTGATCTAGACTAATATGAAAGAGCTTAGGAAATTTCTCCTTTAACACCCCTTCCCCTGTCCAATTCTCTTCCAAAAACCTAACACTACTACCATCACCAATTTTTCTATCGACACAATCCCAGAACCAACCCTCATTCCCCCCTTCACGCACCTTCAAAATATCCTTCCACCACAAAGAAACCCTTCCCGATCTTCCCAATGGTAAGTAACTTAAGCCCCCAACCCACGACTCACCATATTTAGACTTCAAAACTCTCACCCAAAGGCTGCCCCCCTCACTAAAAAACCTCCAACCCCATTTCCCAAGAAGAGATTTGTTGAAAAAAATTAAATTTCGTACCCCTAGACCCCCAAGATATTTAGGTAGACACACTTTCTTCCACTCGACCCAAGCAACCTTCCTAGAATTTTCCCCACCCCCAAAGAAAATTACATTGTAGACTCACAATCTCACTCACAATTTTTTGGGGATATAATAGAAGGATGATAATATGTAGGAAGGGAAGAAAGAACCGAGTTTAGAAGTGTAATTCTGCCACCCATCGAGATTTTCTTGTCGTTCCATCTATTCAAGCGATTTCTGATTTTTTGGATTATGCAGGATCGTTCAGATTTCCTCATGTGATTTATACCTACTCTAATGCCCAAATAAGAGAAAGGAAAAGTACCAATCCTGCACCCCAGTATGCCAGCCAAGATTTGTAATTGATCTTCTCCGACATTAACTCCAAAGACACAACATTTTTCAAAATTGAGTTTGAGATCCGATAGAAGTTCCATATTATGTAGTACCCGTCTCATTGTCCAGGCATTTTCCGTAGTAGCTGCCACCATAAAAATCGTATCATCTGCAAATTGTAGATGTGACACTCTTACCTTCTCTTTCCCTATCTCTGTAGCTCGAAACAACCCCCTTTTCGGTTGCTCTAGACATAAGAATACTAAGTCCTTCAGCTGCAATTAGAAAAAGAAAAGAAGACAGGGGATTACCCTGTCTTAGACCCCTTTCTAATCTTAATACACCAGAAGGGCTTCCATTCACCAAAACAGTTGTAGAGGCTGATGAAACACACTCCATTACCCATTTTCTCCATTTAGGGTGGAAATTAAATCTTTCCAACATCAAGTTCAAATAAGACCAGTCTACTGAATCACATGCCTTGGCAAAGTCAATTTTGAAAAAAATTCTTTCCCGACGGGCTCTCTTCGCTTCATCAATCGCTTCATTTAGAATGACAATGCTACCTAGGATTTGCCTTCCTCCAATAAATGCACTCTGAGACTCAGAAATGATAGAGTTTAGAACCAAGTTAAGCCTCTTAGCAAGAATTTTTGAAATAATTTTGTACACTCCCCCGACTAGAGAAATTGGCCGAAAATCATCCAATCCCTTTGTTGCTTCTTTCTTAGGTATGAGAACAATGAATGTTGAGTTAAGTCCCTTCACAAAATGACCATTTTGATGGAATTCCAAAATCATCCTCATAAGATCCTGCTTTATAATCTCCCAGAATTCTTTGAAAAAACTGAAGTTGAACCCATCAGGTCCTGGACTCTTTGAACTTTCACAGGACCAAATGGCATCTCGAACTTCTTCCTCGGAGAAGGGGGAAATGAGCATATTATTATCCTCTGTTGAGATACTTTTTCTCGTAAAATCTGCTGAAAGTGAGGGTCTAACACATTCATTTTTCTTGAAGTGACTCTGAAGAAATTCATGAACTCCTCTCTTCACATCATCCACCTCCTCAAGCCACTCCCCATTTACTTTTATGCCCAAGATCTCATTCTTTTTTCTTCTTTTATTGATGAAGCTGTGAAAAATTCTTGAGTTGACATCCCCATCTCTAAGCCAAGTGCATCTTGCCTTTTGGAATTATAAGCTCTGTTTTCTCTTAAGATCTCTGATTAAAATCGCCGACGCCTCATTTCTCTTGATGATCTCATGCTTTTCCAAACCAAAGGTATCGTCTATCACATCAAGACTATGGATCTCCTGCCTTTGTTTCTCTATATTTTCATCAAACTGTCCAAACTAATGTACATTCCAACTTTTCAAATCCTCCTTAAGTAGCTTCATTTTTTCTTTTACCACGTAGCTTCCCCATCCATCAACCAAATAACTCTCCCATTTTCCAGAAACAAAATCTTTAAATTCAGGGTGTGACAGCCACGCATTCAGAAATCGGAAAGGTCCCCAATCCAAATTCTTAATTTCTAGCAAAATTGGATAGTGATAAGAAATTATCCTTCTAAGCCCCTTTTGATAGGAATTCAACCATCTAGAGAGCCAATTATAATTAAGTAGAATTCTATCAATCCTACTCTTGCAGCCTCCATCAGCTTTGTACCAAGTAAAATTCCTACCATGCAATGGCAGATCAACCAATTTAGCCTCAACAATGAAAGAATCAAATGCTGAAATATCTCTATGATTTTCTAACAAACTTCTTCCCACTCTTTCTGATCCTCTACATATTGAGTTAAAATCACCAGCTACACATACATGCGATGTCAGGTTCTGCTCTACTACAGTAATTAGGCGATCCCACAGTTCTAGCTTTTCGGACAAAATACATGGAGCATAAACATTGATAATACAACAATGTAGTCTCTCGACTCCCCAGTAACCATTTACAACTAAACCTCCAGACATATGCCAGACACTAGAACAAGAAAATACCTCAGAGTTCCAGATTGAGATGATACCACCTGAACGCCCAGTAGCTTCTCTTGCGGCCCAACCGAATCTGCCTTCTCCCTACACTGTGCGGCAATCATCATCGTCTACACCCTCTAACTTTGACTCTTGTATACAACAAAATTCGACTCCATGCGTTCTTATGAGATCACTAATTTCTCTCTTTTTAATTTTGCTCCCCAAGCCTCTTATATTGATGGATAAAATCTTCATTAACATTCACTGTTCCCAGACTCCGAGTCTCTCGCTTCTGCCTTTCTTTTTTCATTTTCCAAAGCAATCAAATTGTCCGTCATTTCAGCATCCGAATTTCTCGCAACCAAACCCAACTCTTTTCCCAATCTCCATGAATTTTGAGCTTCTAATTTTGAAACACTGTTGTTCTTTTTTTTTTTTTACCTTTTATCTCTCTAAGGTCTCGAGCCTGTACTACATTTTACTGTAATTCTATCACTTTTTTTTTTTAATTTGGTCGACGACCTCATACAAATTATTTTCATAGTCTTAATACATATTTTGTCCAATTTCCACGTGGTACGCGGATTCTGTACTAGTTATGATACTACCTCCGTCCCAATTTAGATTACCCATTTTTAAATGACACGGTTTTTAAGAAAAGAGTTGTTTATTAATACTTTTGAGTATAAAGTAGTTTTTTAGGAATTGTTTATTAATATTTTTGAGTATAAAGTAGGTTGAGTTTGAAAAAGTGGTGTTGTTTTTTGTCATTTTAGGAAATGTGTAAAAAAAAAAAAAACCCTTCATTTTTGGGGCTTTTGGGTAAACAAAATTGGGACGGAGGGAATATATTTTTGATCCAAGTGGGGCCAGCGTGACGGGTGCAAATACGATTTCATTATGCTGTGCCTCTAAAAAGCGTGCTTATCTTTAAAGATAAAACGCTCTTACCTGCTCCCTCTTTGATTGCTCCCATTCTCCGAATATAGACAAAACCCTCTCTCTCTCTGCAATTATTCTTCATCATCGCCGTGGACGAAGAAGTCAATCCACCCATCACCGGAATATTCCTTTTGTCACAATGCACAACGCCGATTACACCTACTACCACCAACCACACTATCCTCAAACCCTTAACTCCAATCCTAATTCGAATCCGAATCCAATTGAACCCAATTACCCCGCTCCGCCGCCGTACGCCCCCGCTCCGCCGTCGTACCCACCCGTTGCGCCGTCGTACGCCTCCGCCCCGCCTTTCTCCCCCAATACTTACACTCCTCCACCTCCTCCTCCTCCACCATCATCCACTGACTACTCGTACCAACACAATTCCGCTTCCTACTCATCCTTGCCGCAAACCCCAGATCCTCTCCCGGCGCCGACCCCGTATTTGCAGCCTCAATCGTCGTATTCATTTCCCCAATTCGAAGCCCATGGAACCTATCAACCCCCATCGCATCCCCAATTGCCGTCCTATCACCCTTCATACGATCAGTCGGCGCCTAATTACGCCTCAAACCCCAACCCTAATCCCGTTTCCCCCAATTCGCATTACCCGTCGGTACACTCATCTTCTCAATACCCTCAACTGAATCCCAATCTCTATGAAACGCCTTACGATAATCGCGACGTGAATTTGGGTCGGAGCAGGTCAGACTTGGGGGCGGAATTGTATGGCAAGCGAACAGAGAGCGGGTTCAGTGAATATGGGAATGACACTGGCTATGGCAATAACGAAGGGGTTTATGCTTACAAGGGAAGCAATGAGCCGTATGGGGCTCGGGGAACGGCTTCGAATTCTTCCACTTGGTCTGGGTTCGATGATTTTGGCAGGCCCATTGGGCACTCTTCCTCTTCTTCGTCTTCGGGAAAAGAGCGAAGCTCAAATTCTGGGTTGAAGGTTGTGAGAGCAGTTCCAAAGGTAGAAGCACAGCAGGATGCGAAGAGCGGGGTTCAGAAGTTTAGGGTGAAGCTGTTGGCAGAGAGTGGTGGACAGAGCACCATGGATGTTCTTTGCCAGGTTTGTTAAGAGAAACTGAAAAACTAGGCTTTATTTTATTATTTTAAACATTTATAGGTTGAGTGATGACAACATCTTCCATTGAACTTCTTTTTATTCTTTCTCAAACATATAGATTTTTTTTTTGGCCTTTCTCCGTAAGAGCTATACGTAGTTTTGATGTGAATTTTATCAATTTAGAGGTTATGAGTAAGTTGCATTTTCTCTCCTAATGATCTATTTTTGAATTCTGTTTTAAAAATAGCAATGTTTTGCCATTTCAATCTTTTCCTTTGCCCCCTGTTGCTTGTTCGATTCTGGTCTTAAGAATAGAATGACTATATATGCAGAGTGTTGATAAGTTACTTATTAGGAAAATAGGTAACCTGAACTACATTAAGTTCAAGTATTGCTGAGATTGGGGAAATGATATTAGGCATAGAGGAATGAAGATGCTAAACACCTTACACATACTGAGGCAGTTATAATTTTCTTTTTGAACCCTGTGTATCCGGGTTTACGATAACTGTTCACTTCCGTTTGGAGGTTGAATCGTTGGTTATTGATGCTACATTGGTGATGAATGAATGCTGCTATCCTAAAGGATATAGGAAAAGGAGGCCAGACAACAAAGAAACAACTATCTAGAAAGGTAAATGGAGACGAAGATGAAAGGTATCGAAAATATGTAGAGTGAAATAAAGGTGGGCTCCACTTCCTGGTGTGCACCCCAATATACACACTATTATCAGCTTTTCTATATATTTCTTGAACAACATCCAGCCTTAGTTTTTCCTACCATACATTCAAATATCTAAGACAATCACGGGGCTTTGATATATTGCAAAAAATAAAATAAAAATCTTTACATAGAAATATATTGGCACTCACTTATTTGTTGGACGGAACACTGGAAGAGTGACCAGAAAGAGCAAAATGACTTTTGTGCCCCTCTGAATGTGGCTCAAGTTGTGTTTGGATAGAGTCATTTGAAATATAAGGGATTTGAAAATGAATGGATTTAAGAATCAATGGATTTCAAATGACATGGTTTCGCTAAGTATTTAAAAATTCCCCAATTTTGAACTAGGGTCAAAGCTAAGTATTTGAAATTCATCACTTTGAGTATCTTACCCAAACAAGTGGAATGGATTTAAAATCCATAGCCCAAATCCCTCCACCCAAGCACAACCTCTGAGAATATATCAGTCAGATGATTGAAATATATGGTACAAATGTACCATTGGGTTCCTCTATTCCAAAAATATCCCAATTGATAAAATGCCACTTGCATATTGGTGATATCACTCACATCACATATGTATAAGTAACATGAGAATATGATGAGGAATAGAGGATTTTGTGTGATGGAAATGCCTGTTGATACCTTCTTAACACCGTTTTGGATACAACCGGTACATATATATTTCAACCTATCATTTTCTCACTTTTGATTATGAGATAGTACCCAAAGATTTTTAAGTTTAGAGGTGCCTTTTCTCTCCTCCCTAGTTTCTCCCTGTTTTGGGTACATGCACGACATAGATGCTTGTGCATCAATGCATGCATACACTCCCTTAACCAAACAGGCATGTGTATGTATACACATTCTCACTGTCGTAAAAATCCCCATCTAGGCCCGTCCCGGTGCTAGTCTGCCTGGGGTTTTTTCTTGACGCCCTGCTTAATCTCGTCTAGGCCTCGACTAACCCCACCCTGACACCATCTAGCCACTAGGCTCAAGTTCTGTTAGCGACTTTACGGCATTGCATATTCTATGTTAACGTTCCATAGCAGTGGTTGGTTAGTGGCCTTGCTAAGGTTGGCTTGGTGTAGGTTGGGGTGGAGGTACATGAGGTGGGTCCCAGGGTACATGGCTTTACTATGGTTGTCATTGGGTGATGACACAAAAGATGGGCAGAGCCTAGTGGGAAATAGTGGAAGAAGGATAAAAAGAAAGAGAAAAACAGAAAAAGTGAAAAGTATCATTAAATATAAGATTAAGAATTGTTCATCGATAAAAGAGTTCCAATTTCATGTTAGAATAATAAACTCTTGACCTTAGTGCATCAATAATTATCTAATTGTGTAATTAGTCAAAAATAAAAGATATTATCTGAGTGTAAGTTGTTTGAGTAATAGTAATCAATTGTTCTGTCAATTATATTGCACAATTATCACATCAATCTTATGTTAACAATAAAGGCTAAAACTAAAATTACATCATATTGGAAGATATAAGACATTTTAAATAAATAAAAAATCTGAAAGATGAATGGAAATATAATTTTATTACATTATTACCCCCGAAATATATGGCATAAACACCCGGACCCATTAAGATGAAAATCATTTTGTCTGTGAAAATTGATTAAACCTGAGACAGAGATGGCTTGGGGGTATTATTTAACAAAATTTTGGAGAACATTACTAACAGGATTATCCCTTGAATAGGTATGTATATTCTCTATTTTGCTGAAGTTATTAATTAGCATGATAATATATTAGCATATAGATATATTTAATAATCATTTCCATTTGGAAATTTGCCGAGATATTTGCAAAATAGTTTTCTTCATATTGAATCAGGTCATAGTGTCCATTTGTTTAGGACTTTTGAATTGCATTGCACTATGTATACTTCACTCGCATTAGATTGTTCTTTTGTATTTACAATTTATTGAAGTATGTTTACCCTTCCATCCTTTATATGTGGAATTACATTAGATTAAGGGCAATGGTTGCTCTATTTATTAATTTTGATGATATTCAGTTCTCTTTTCTATGCCTTATATATGATCTTGACATTCATATTTTGGGTGCAATTTTATTGAAGTAGAGTCATTAAGCCTGTGATGCTCTTTAGATGTCTACTGTTATCTGCATCGATTGCATAGAAGTTAATTATTTTTATCTTTAGTTATGATCAACATCGAGTACAATATTTGACTTCAAATGTACTTTCTTCCAGATTGGCTTGGATGGAATTCGTATGCTGGATCCAAATACCAACCGCATATTGAGAATTTATCTTCTTGACACAATAACCAGATGCGAAGTATGATTTTGCTTACTCTTTTTCCCCCTAAAATGCCGTTGGTTATGGGAGAATTGTTATTTATGTGCATGCTCATATTATCTCATATCTCATAGACTCTTATTATTATCAGAAGACCAACATATATCTTAAGAAGCTCTATTTTGGTATAAGGTGGAATAGGTTTCTGTTTATCATTGGCCTCTGCTCCTATACATATATAAGTTTTAACAAACTAATAGACTCTGCCCATTGATTTGGGTAAATGAAGAAGTCTGTTGGACTGATCATGCTGGTGCTGTAGTTATTCAACGCTCATTGCTTAGATGAATTGATGCACGCATGGTTTCTCGTTATTTAGAATCTGCTCACTGGGCTACTGGTTTTACCTTGTTTTAGGCTATTGATTCATCAATATTTGCTTTCTGGTCGAAAAGCTCTGTGGACTTTGATTCAAGGCGTATTAGATTGAAGTCTAACAGCTATACCACCAACACCCTCTTGGATACGGTTACTGCTGCAATTGTACAGGTTTGAAGTTGTTTATATTGTCCAAATGGGTTTCTGGTTTATTATATTAACTGTGACACTGGTGACTAGCAATTTCTTGTGTAGATCTGTTTCATTATATGTTTGTCCACCCTCATGTGTTAAAATATTGTTTTGAATATGCAGTATAAGGAGATGAGTGGAAGAACCCGTCCAACTGAATATCCAAAAGTTGCTGAACAAGCTACGGAGAAAAAGAAAGGTTTTACTGATCTTTTGCATTTGATAAAGCCCGTCAACGAAGAGAAGGATCACTGGGTAAAGTTTCCTGATTTCTTTAGTTGAGTGAAGTAGGTGTCGTCTGATTTCTATTTCAAGTTTAAGACTACAAGTTTCGGGGTTTTCTCCTTATGCTGTCTCTACTATAATTGGGCTTTATTAAGAACTAGGTAAATGACAACAAAATGGGAATGTCCTATAAGTGAACTTATGCTTTCTAAATAATCTTTGCAATGCTATATCTTAGTTGAAACTCAAGCTTCTTACGCTCGAACTTAAACAGGTCCCTGATGAAGCAACAACCAAATGCACGGCTTGTGGAGCAGACTTTGGTGCTTTTGTACGCAGGGTATGTCATATCCAGTTTAAGTTTTTCTCGTGATATGCTTCCTTCATATAGTTGACTTTCTCCTTTGCTTCTGTGGAGTGTGAATTACATAGATCTTTGCATGTGGTAACATATAGTACCTCCCTTCCAATTTAACTGTCGCTTTTGGGTGTTTCACATAGATTAAGAAAGTCATTTAATACCCATAACTATTTGTATGTTTCACATTGATTCTTGTATCAATAAATGAGACAAATCACAAAAATCAAGTAAAGTTCTACGTTGGAAAAATAATATTTAGTTTCTCTTGGAAAACCAAAAGTGACGGATATTTTGGAACACTTTTTTCCTTCTAAAACGACAATTAAATGTGAATGGAGGGAGTATCTATTACAGTATTACCACACCGGCCTTTGTTTTCAGCATCATTGCAGGAACTGTGGAGATATATTTTGCGACAAGTGCACTCAGGGTAGAACTGCTCTTACTGCTGATGATAGTGCTCCTGTTGTTAGAGTTTGTGATCGATGCATGGTATGTACAAACTATGTTTCTTCCCATTTTGGTCATTCTGCAAACTATAGTGAGTATAACTTTTGGCTCTAGGTTTACAGCAGTCCAGATTATTGCTTTATAACGTGCACATTTGTTAGAAATAGAAAGTCATATGAGAGTGTACAATCTTGGTTTTAGTCCAATAATTTTTTACTATGAGTATTTTCATGCTTGTTATTGTTGACTTTTGAGAGATGGTCTGTAGAAAAATCTCTATATGCTGATTTATTTCTATTCAATTTGTCTGTAGGCCGAAGTTTCTCGTAGACTGAACAGTGCTAAGGAAGCTTCTAACAGACCAACCGTTCAAAGTCATGAGGATCTCGCTAAGAAACTGCAGGTAACATTGACCAGCTTATATTACTCATGATGAGCCAATAACCTATATCTACTTGCACGTTTTACTCCTTCCACTGTTTTTGGATAGAAGAATTTAAAAGATTCCAGATCTGGCTTGTCATTTATTTGGTTTTATTGTTAGTATTATGTATGCACTGGCCACTGGTCAAGAATTATGCTATTTAGTTTTATATGCTATAGGTAATGGTATATTATCTATTCTAGTTTAGTTGCCTTACCCGATTGATTTCTCTCCTTCACCTCTTAACAAATGTTTTGTTCATCTTGGTTGAAGTAGGTGGTGTTGAAACTATATTTAATTTTGTCTATTTGTTTGTTTGGGACATCACTTCAGTTTTATTCGCCCCTTTTCTCTGCTGTCCTACTTTCTTGATGGTTTATTTTTTATTTATTGCAGGAGGAGATGGAGAGAAGCTGCAAGGTGTCATCAGGTAAAATTTGATTTTTAGTACATTAGACCAGATTTGATACGATCCTGTTACCTATTTCTCTGTGGCATCAATCTATGCATTTATTTGCAAAACAATCTGTTTTTCCTTCCTTGATTTCAAGGAGAATGTTTGTATTTTGGTATCAGGCGTCTACTTCTCCCTACTCTTCCGGAAAATTCTCTATGCTCATCTTTTTCAACCGAGCTAAAACTCAGTTCTCTTTCTTGCCTTCATATTTTGTTTTGGGTTTTAAAACCCAGGTTTTGGATTTACAAATCTGAATCTGGTTCTACTTTGGGATTTTGAAATCACTGCTACAACACCTACAAACCCACCATCACACTTTCCAATGCAATCAACTATCTCTCCTTACACTTCAGTATCTCTAAATCATTACCCGCATCATCCAATGAATACAATCACACCCAACAAATATATAATGATACAATAATATCATTCACTCTTACACATTGATTTAACATAAAGTTTAAAACAAACACACATCTTACCATTTAATCAAGATTTCAAAATCCCATGGATTTAAAAATTGGTTTTTAAAGACCACTTTTGAGTTTTGACCCCAAACAGACATCAGGATATGTTTTTGTTTTCTGTAGTAGTGGAAGAATGGAAAAGCTAATGCTTGAGAAATCTCTTGTACGTTTTGGTTGGTTGATGGGCCGTACCTGTTATTTTATTCTTGGTCAGGCATGTAGTTGGAAATATATCACCGATTAGTCATAGTGGTACATCTTGTTTTCAGGGTCGAGATCAGAGGGGTCTGGAAAACGGATGAAAGAGGTTGCGTGCCCAACTTGTACAGTCCACTTGCAGGTTCTGATCTTTCTTTCTATACACGCTCTCTTCAATTTTATACGTTGAATATGATTGTGATGGTGTTGATAACTGGTGTAGGTTCAAGTTCCCAGTTCGGGTTCGGAAACTATCGAGTGTGGGGTTTGCCAACATCCTTTTCTTGTTACTGGCCATTGAACCATGCACATACCAAATTTATCTGCGATGATTCCTTGGTGTGTCTTTGTTGGAACCTTGAGCTTTTAATGAAGACTTTGTTTTTTATTTTGGGGTGTTGGTGGTGTGTTATTTTGCATTGTTTACGTGTACATGTGTATTCCTGTGTCTGTGTGTTGCATTTGTCTTGCCATAATAAGTCCATGTAAATTAGCTTTGCTTGATGGTTGATTTTTTATTTTAATTTGACGTCTGATGACGAGTCTTTGCAGTACTGAATGAGTAAATTCTCTCCCATAGGGGCGTGATTAACATCCACTAGCGCCATTATTAATACCCACCTAATTTTTTTTTACCTAAATCTGCATTTTTTTTTTCAATTATTTGTATAATCACACACAATTACAAAATGGGTGTGTAGGGTACTTTTACAAGTGTTAATGTCTTAATGATCAGGCCCTTTAAAACATGGTTTAATTTTCGTAAGAAACTGTGCTTAAAAAATTAAATATACCGTAGGGGTTGGAATAGGCTGAGCCGAGTTAAGTTTTTTGTTGGTAAATTGAGGTCGGTGTTAGGCCAAAATTTGACCTGTAATAGATATATATATATATATATATATATATATATATATATATTTTTTTTTAAAGATTCAAATCTGACCTTTTAATTAACGAGCCGGACATTAAAGATTATTTAAAGTTTTTTTAAGGTCTATTTCGCCTTGATATTAAATGTTGTACTTTTAAGATTTGTTTATTGTGTTAATGATGTTTCATGTTTGAGTTTAATTAATCTAAGAATTCGTTTAAATAAACATATTTTATGTTATTAATTTTAACTTTTTTTATTGATATAAAAATAGTTATTTAATAAATATGCAACACTTATATATACATATATATATACGTTTAAACAAGCTGACTTGTTGAGCTTAAAATACTTAAAAGGCCGAATAAATAAACTTTCTAAAAAGTCTATGCCTATTTATTAAAAAATGCGAGTCGAGCCAAATTTTAGTAGGCCAAGTCGTACTCCTGTTGAATAGTTTGTGCAATTGGTGTATATTTTTTAAGGGTGTAGAAGTTGGAAATCGCTAGTTGGACGGATTAGAATGCCTAGACCGCCTAGTTGGGGACTAGTCGTTAGGATTTTTTTTCTTCAATTTTTTACTATCTATATTTTAGTAATATAGTAAAAAATCATTTGATAATATTTTAATATATCTAATTTTTTTGTAGTAACAAGTTAACAACATAATGTCAACTCCATATGCAAATAGTCAAACTAGACAATCACACACATTTATCAAATTAATTGAAATTCTTCAATCTTCGTCGTTTTAAGGCGGAAAAAAAAAAAAACAACGAATATCTTGTCTGCCTATGCAGATTATACTATTAATCGGTCGGCTGATGACCGCTTAGCGCCTAGGTGCCGCTTGCCTAGAGGGGTTTCTGCATCACTTATATTTTCTAATAAATATGCTATTTACACTCTACTATATTACCTTTTATAGTTGAATATTATTAATCAATAAGTTTTAATTATTTTACTAAATAATACTGTTAATTACTTTTATTGAATGATATTAATTGTGCGCCGTGCACACAAACGTTAATTAAGAGGGGTGTATTGGTTATAGAGTCTGTAAGATTTTTTTATACTTTTAAAGTTTGGGGGTATTCAATTTAGATTTTCAAAAGTCTTTAAAAATCCTGAGGTATTCAATACGGATTTTAAAAAGTCTTAAAAAATCTTTAGGTATTCAACGGTCTATGGATTTTAATACTCCATGAATTTTCTTAGATTTCCCTTCCAAAATATGAATATATTTCACTCTTCAAAATCTCTTCTAATAACCAGAGATTTCTACGGATTTTGAAAAATCTTAAAACATCTTTAGGTATTCAACAGTTTATGGACTTTCTTTGATTCTTTTCCATTGGGATGTAACGGGGTGGGGACGGTGGGTCATTCCCCATCTCCGTCCCTGCAAAATAAATGAGAATTTTTCCCCCCATCCCCGTCTCACCGGGGATCCCCTTCTCGCGGCGATTCTCCGTTCCCCACCTACTTATTTTTTTTTATCTCATTTTTAAAATATAAAAAAAATATTTAAACTAAAAACTTTAAATATACACAACAATTACTTTAAGTTGGTGTTAAAAAAAATTAATTTAAACAATTTGAAGAACCTCTAATTCTAATATTTTTAATTAACATATATACTAAAGTGAAAATAATATAATTTGGAACTAATAACATCACATTAAATAAATAAAAATGTAATTTTTAATAAATAGTTAATTGAGTAGGAAACTATGAAATATTTATTTGTAATTTACTTTAATATTAAAATTATATATAAATATATTAATTATATAAAAAATAATGCGGCTCCCCGCGGAAAACGAGACGGGGATCCCCCGGCTGAGAATATTATCCCGGTCCCCGCCTACGGGGCAAAAAAATCCCCCATCCCTATTTGCTTTGGGGATTACCCGCCCCGTTGTCAAGTCTACTCTTCAAAAAATATAAATAAATTTTACTCTCCAAAATCTCTTCTAACAACCTGAGACTTCTAATGAGGGCGAGGTATAACGGTGATGAAAATGAAGATGAAATAATAATGTATTTTTTAACTAATGTATTTTTTTTAAATAATTTGAATAATTTTTTTTTATATACAAGTGTGTCCCATATATATTTGCATCAATGGTTCCAGCGCCGGAGTCTATGTAAATCCATGTAAATCAATAAAAAAAAGGTATTCCATAATCCTGTAAAGTCTATGAAAATCCAAATAAATTAATAAAAAAAGTCGGTCAAACTCTGCATGGAGTCTATAATTTTTTTTCTAAATCCACAGACTTTTTAAAGTCCAAAAAAATCCGATAAAATCATAATTGAATACACCCCTCTAAATATACCAGAAAGGCATACACGATAATATCGGCTCATTTGCTTCTGATCAAGAGCTTTTCGAGTTTAATTCGCTTGTGAGGAATATCAAATTAATTCTCCCCCTTCTTAAAGCATGATTAAGTTAACTATAATTCTCGAGTATGTACAGAGTGAAATTGGTTCATACATAAATTATTGAAGAATATTTGTTGTTTTCACTAAAAAATATTAGTCGTTTTACTGAAGAATATTAGTTGCTTATACTGAAAAGTCTTAGTTTGTTTTTAGTAAACAACTAATACTCTTCAGTGAAAATGACTAATACCTTTCACTGAAAACAACAAATATTCTTTAGTGAAAATAACTAATACTTTTTAGTAAAAACAACTTATATCATTCAATAATTCATGTATGAACCATTTTCATTCTGTACTTTGTCATAATTCTCTCCCTTTTTATATTAGTTCTATACAAGATTTTGTTTTGTAAGAAAGGTGGCAAAGATAATAGATATTACTCAAAAGATTTCTTGGGAAATATATATTGGTCTAATTTTCAAATCCACTGTGTAGTTATAATCTCTTATATTTACGTTAATGTTATTAATCCTTGCATACACAAGGTGTAAGGAGACTGTTATGGTACTTCTCATTAATTTGTAAATCTATAAACTGTACCCAACTTTAGATTATCAATATTTAATTTGACTCTAATTCTTCGTCCTAATCAACATAATTATCATGCACTTAAATACTATGCATTGAGTGAGAAATGTAGAAGCACTAGGAAGTTATTATTGAGACGTAGACGACATTAATTCTTGAAATTATTAAGATCTTTTGTTACAGGAATCAATGATAGAATTTGTAAGATAGCTGCTCCTTCTGATCCTAAATAACTGATTGTTGATAGCTAATACTGATAGGAGCTCAATAAAGACTCTTAGGGTAGGGTTGTTAACCGGCTAAAAAAAGGTAATAACTATCGCATTAAATGCAAAGTGTATTGAGTGCCTAATGAACATAAATGCTCCATTTATAGATTACAAATGGTGGTCGCCCATTGGGGGTGACCCCTATGTGGGTTCCGCCTGACTCCAACTATCCCACGATGATTGACTATGCCCCTACCAATAAGAAAATTGCTGGACGTCATATGTCTCTGTTGACTTTGAGAGATTTGACCACTTCTTTAGCCAGTCTGCCTCTGTATCATCCCCACGTTCGATGGAACAACACTGGTTCAGTGGCTGACCTTGCCTAACACCTAGGATCGGGTCGGGGAGCGATCTTGCCGAGACGATAGGGGGTACATGCCTGGTCGCAATGCAACGTGAGCGCTGTCTTGGTGTCGCTTACCCGCAAGCCGCTTGCGGACAGAAGCGAACATCGTGCGAGACCCACTCCAAGTGTCAAGCTCGCTAATCGTCGTCTTGACTTCTTTCCCGCTTCCTGCTAGTGAGGACCCGTTCCAGCCCACTTGCTGGCCACATACCCATTTTGCCTTACGGTGGCGGGTAGCCCAGTCTCAGTGCAAGGCCTCATGGTTACTGTAGTGGCTTCCCGCACCGCCATGTGGCAACCGGTTTATCTTGGCGTAACACTGATGTTTTAGGATTTATAGTAGGTTTATCATAAAAATATTTCATGAAACTGTTTTAAAGTATTGAATATTTGATCAGGAGTATCAAAGATCTCATCAGGAGTATCAAAAGTCGGGATAAAAAAGTCTACAACAATTACAATATAATATACTGACCCAGATTTATCATATTCCTAATGAGATTTTTGATACTCTTAATCAAATATTTGATACTTTACTTAGGATTTAAGGGTAAAATAAAAGAATGATTGTATAATAATAAATATGTCCTCGTTAATTAATTAATTTAGATAGTATAAAAAGTTGGGAGTGATTTGTAGAATTGGAGTAGGGGTAAATGAAAAAAAATAAATCTATATCTATATTATATATAAAAGGAGGATGTTTCTCCCCACAAGCCGCCATGTGTTAATAACTATATACTCCCGTCGCGACATTTGTCATTCTGTTCATACCACATGTTGTCCAACTCATGCCCAAGTGTAAAATAAGGGGGCGCTTGGTTAACAACTCTTCAATGGTAATGAGAATGAGATTGAAAATTAGTGTAATTAGCATGGTTCATAAGAACAAAATTACTACCTCTCCTTCTAAATAAGGTAATCACTACTTCATTTTTATTGCCCTATTCCCTTCCTACAATTATCCTCCTCAATCACTCCCCCATTCCTCCACCAACAACCATTTGTTGTCAACTTCTATTCCAAAATTGGGGCATGACACTAGCAATGGTGTCACCATTATAACACTTCTTCCCCTAACATATCATTTTTCTTATGAGGGCATAGATGAAAATAAATTTTCATTCCCATTGCCATTGAAGAATTGCTAACCAAGCGCCCCCTAATATTAAAAAAAAAAAATTGCAAAAATACAACTCTGTCTTTCCATATTCACATTATTGACAGAATATCTTAAACAAATGTAAAACTCTTTCCATATTCCAATGACATTTACTGGAAGGTAATAAATTACAAGCAGTGTTCTTGCCGTTCTTCACATCTCCATGAATTTCCATTCTCAGCAGCGAAGCTCCATAAATGCCGCCCTGTCTCTCCCTTCTCACTATGCACGCGATTGACGCTACCTTCATCTGAATATGTTGTATCTGTACTTTGATTTATTTTTGGAACCAATGCATATCGTTTTTAGAGTCTCTGTAATTCTTATATCATTTTTGTGATACAGATGACATCCACTGAATAAGATGACAGTTGAGCCTCCCGTCCTTATAAGGAAATCAATGGTTCTTGAGGTGGCTTACTCTAGCAATTTCGGATTTTTATTATACTTTTAAGAACATAGCTATTTCTCCAATGTTTATTCATTTATGCAGATTAGTTGACTTGTGTTAATTATGCGGGAGAGATATGTAAAAGAGGTTAGAATAGAATTTGTGGAGTTATGTAACATAATTTTAGGATTTGAAAAAATTTCGAATGATAAATTCCAAGGTTTGGTCATATTATATATACGGTAATGCTTGATATCCAAATTCTGGATATCCAGAATTTTTAATTAAATAAAAATTAATTGCTTAAGTACAATTATACCCTTAAACATTTTGGCTCCTATACTTTAGTGCATAATGGTGCCACTTTTTTTACCCTCCACAACACTGATCACCACTATCCATGCAAAAAGTAAAACATAATGATTAGTGGCATGCTAATATTTAGGTTAACGGTTGGAATTTAATTTTTCAATTTAAAAATTAGATTTGTTATCATCACCAAAGCAAACTTATTTAAGATACAATATACTATCTTTTGTTTTCGGTAATTCTTGATCAACTTAAACTTAGAATTATTTTTCAACCATGGATAGTATTTCTTCGACCTTTCCTCATAATGTAGTGGTTGAAGATAGTCTCTCACAAAGTCAATCAAATCCATCACAAGATATACAATCTTCAAATCAAGCGCCTATGTCAAATAATCAAGTGGTGGGCTCGTCGGAAAATAGAGTGGAAGATGAAACGAGTACATTAGTGTATGGTATGTTATTCGATAGTCTTGATAGCCTTTTTGATGCTTATCAAGAATACGGACGACGTAAGGATTTAGCATCGTGAAACGCGCTTCCATGAAAGAAAATGAAGCAGGTTACAAATACGCGCTTATGGTATGTGATAAGGCGGGAAAATCGAAGGCTCAAAAGACTTCGAAAAAAGTCGATTGCAAAGCACGTTTGAATGCTAAAAAACTAGACAATGGGAGTTGGATGGTGACAAAGATAGTTCAGGAGCACAATCATGAAATTGATCCCACATTTGCACCGTTAATGCCAGCGCATAGGCATTTATCCGTCCACATGAAGAGACAATTGGAAGCAAATGATATTGCATGTATGGTCTTGTAAAAATGATTTGGTAATGGTATTTTTTCAGTTATATATATGCTTACCTTTTTCTACTTCAGGTATAAGGACTTACAAGAATGTGAGATTAATAGAGGTACAATGTGGTGGACCTCAAAATTTGGGATGCCTTCCTAAGGACTGTAGGAATTTTATTGATGAGAGAAGACGGTCGAGGCTCGGTGACAGAGATGCAGAAGCAATTCGAAAAATGTTTGTTTGTCTGCAACTAAAAGATACAAATTTCTTTTATTCGATGGACATTGATGTAGAGGGGAGGTTATGTAATATTTTGTGGATTCATCCGAGATGCAGGGCTGCATACAAAGAGTTTCATGATGTTATCAGTTTTGACACAACATACCTCGTAAACAGGTTCAAAATATAATGTTTAATGTTTAGCAAACAAAAAAAAAACTAGGGTTTATGCTTTATTGATTTTCATTTTCGATTTTTGTTTCACTAGGTACAAAATGCCTTTTGCATCAATCGTTGGTGTTAATCATCATGGGTATTCGATATTATTAGGATGTGCATTGGTCACTCATGAAGACACATCATATTTTAGATGGATTTTTTCCAACTGACTAGAAGCAATGAATAATATTCATCCTTCGACAATAATCACTGACCAATGCGAAAGCATCAAGATAGCAATTCGTGATTTGATGCCGAATACAGTCCATCGATATTTCATATGGCACATTTTTTCAAAGTTGCAACAAAAGTTTAAAGGTGTTGAAGATTCTTACAGATGCACAATTGAGTTTAAAGGGATGGTATACGATAGCCTTACAATCCAGATTTTTGAGACAAAGTGGGCAGAGTTTTGGACAAGTATGGTATGCAAAACAATGAGTGGTTGAGATCCTTGTATAATGAAAGAGACAAGTGGGTTCCAGTTTACTTGCATGACATGTTTTGGGCTGGAATGATTTCGACTCAAAGAAGTGAGGGAATGCATGCATATTTCGATGAGTTTGTTCACTCAAGGAGAACGCTTAAGCAGTTCATGGAGCAATACGACATGACCATCACTAATAAGATTGAGAAGGAGTATATTGCTGACTTCAAATCCATGAACAATGTCATGAAATGCACTACACAATTTGTTTGGGAGAAACAATTTCAGAAGGTCTACACAAATTCAATTTTCAAACTAGTTCAAGCTGAAATTCATCGCATGTACTATTGCCATGTTGTTCCACGAACCGAAGATGAGGTAGTTCAAGATTTGAATGAACCTGAGATAGAAAAATTTAATGTTTTTGAAAGAAGTCTCTTGAATGATTTCTTTGTCAAAGAATTAACTTACATTGTTGAGTGGAGGGCGGATGGGGAGTACATCAAGTGCAATTGTAAAAAAATTGAATTTAGGGGAATTTTATGTTGTCATATTATGCAAGTATTGTCTCTAAAGAACATTCAGAGTGTGAACGAAAGGTACTTGTTGCGTAGATGGAGAAAAGATGTGCATCGACCACATTCAAGTGTTGTTTTCGCAGGAGGTTATCCCCACATGACTGAAGAATACAAGAAATTCCAGGAGGTTGAGAAGTACTTTCAACTATGTACGGATGTGGCAATGGGGAACTCACAAGCCTTGGATATTATTAAGGAAAGATGTATACAGATGAAGGAGGAGATATTAAGTTTGTGTCCTACAATGAATGAGAATCATGGGACGATAACACAAAGTGTAGAGGTAGAAGGAACACCAATATTGGATCCTCTTGTTGCGAATCCAGTAGGAAGACCTAGAGAATATGTAAGAGGACGAGGGAGAAGAGTTGGAGGCTGTGGGACGAGAGGCCGTGGGACGAGAAGGGATGCAGTGCAAGATAATGGGGATAGTGATGATAGTTTCATTTTTTAAATGTTTGAATAGTTTTTAAATTTAGTGAGTGTTAAAACTATCTTGTCTTTGGTGGAGTATTTTTCAGCATAATATGCTGCTTTGAATTTGATTTACTTGTATCACATTAACATCTTCATATTGTTTTCATTTTGAGTAGCGCAATGAGACCAATAGACTATAATGATTATTAATACTAGCAAACCCTAACCCTACTACCCATCATAATTTCTTTTTAAATTGTTTGGCTAATTTATAGTTCCCATGCACAAATTACTACTAGGTCGGCTCTACATAGGCATGTATGATAGGTTGATTTTGTTTTACATGAGCATGATATGACATAGTTTTACTTTGGCTTTTTTACTAAGATTAAATTTATTAAAAAAATTAGTTTTACTTTTTTTATTGAGATATTTTTTTATTGAAAATACGTTCTTAACTTTAAAATTTTAGATTGATTAAAAAGTGAAAAATTATTTGAAAAACTAGTGATAATAATCAACTAGTAGACTTGAAAATTAATACAATTTACAAAATTGATTAATTTTAGTAAAAAAATCACTCAATTTTTGAAGTAACAAAAAACTGTTCGATCAAATTGATTTCCCCATGTCTGCAGTAACAAAATTGATTTCCCCATGTTTGAACAAAATTTAATCAAATCACACTTAAATAAGCTCACTTGAGAAAATAGGAATTTCAGATCGAGAGAAACATATTAGATAAGTGATTAGGCGTGAAATTGTTATGTTTTGGTGCCCAAATTACTCATGTTTTGAGTGTTTTCGATGAATATTTAGAGTCAAATGAGCATTATTTCTATACATTGATAAATTTGTCTCTTTGATGTTCATAGATGGATAGAGGGCGAAAAGAGGAGTTCGTAGGACTTTGAATCGACTCAAACGGATGCCCGGATGAGAAGATATTGAAGAAATACGATTGGTATTAGTGCAGACGAGGAAAAGTATCATTTGGAAGGATTAGAGATCACTCGAGCGCATAGCTCGAGCGCCACCGCTCGAGCGCCTTACTCGAGCGCGCAAACGTACAGAACAATTCTTGCGCTCGAGCAGCTCGAGCGCCACCGCTCGAGCGAATCGCTCGAGCGTCCAAAACATACAGAGTCATTTCAGCGCTCGAGCAGCTCGAGCGCGACCGCTCGAGCGAATGCGTCATTCGAGCTACACAGCTCGAGCGGGACCGCTCGAGCGTTTTGCTCGAGCGCCCATATACTTTTGCCTCCGGATGCGTATTTTCGGCCCATTAACTCCCGTTTCGACCCGGTGCCTATATATACCTCGTCCAAACACGTTTTGAAAAACCCCGAACTTTTAGAAATCACTTTAGACTTAGTTTTTGGAGAGGAAGGAGAAGAGCAAGCTTTATTTTACGTTTTGTTGAGGTTTTGCATACGAATTCTTAGTTTCTTTTCATTAGTTCGTTACTTTAAACACTTTTAATTCCGTTTTAGTTAATTTAATTTCAGTTCTTCGTATTTATTTTCTTCTAAAACCCTAGTTTATGTTTACTATTTTCTTTATTCAATTCATCATGTTTATGTTCGTTGTTTCGTTTATCGCTTTTATTTTTGTTAAAACCATGTCCGGCTAAAACCCTTGTATGCTTGGGTTAGGATGAACTCGTAGAAGTAGGATGTGGGTACGTAATTAGAGTAATTGGTGACGTTAGTTTTAATTCTCTTAATTAATGAATTCATATAATTAATCTTAACTCTACCTTTGAATTTCGTACGAAAGTGTTAGAGAGAGGACGACCGCATCACTCAATAACAATTAGTAGTCTTAACGAGAGGGTTTAGGAAAGGTTAATTCATCTACCGGTTTAGCGAAGGAGGACGACCGCATCACCTTAGTTAAATTAGGGTCTTATTAATTGAGCACAATCCATTAACTTGTTAGTGGATTAGTGAAGTCGATTGCTAGGATAAAGTATTAGGGTGAGAAATCTTGAGCTTTCATTCTACGATCTTTTACTTAGGTTAATTCTTGTTTGTCACGATTACTTTGATTATGTACCTGCTCCGTTAGTATACGTAGGGATTCCTATCCTAAGCATCACCATCTCATACTTGCATATACACCTTAGATACTTAGTTTAATTTTCCTTTTGCATTCGTAGAGTAATTTAGTTTAGATTATTTTCTCTTTTCAAAAAACCAAAAAACATTACACTCATATTAACTACGACGCGTAGATCTTCAGGGATCTATTCGCATACATACCATTCCTTGGGTTCGATAATACTTGGTCCCTATACTTGCCCATACTACAGTGAACCCGTTCTCTTGCGGGGTAGCTACTAGTAGAAGCTAGTGTAGTCGCTTTAAGTCAATGGCGCCGTTGCCGGGGATGGCGTTGAATGTTTGAATAGGACTTGTAGATAGCTTAGTAGTTAGTAGTGAGTGATTTATTTTCTGTTTTTATTTTTATTCCCATTCGTTAGGCAGTTGCGTTTTGATCTTTCTGCTAGTGTTTCAGGTTTATGAAAACACGCTCACAAGGCAATACGAGCGAAGAGAGATTACCTGCAGATCCTGAGACAATAGCCAGAAGGAACCGAGCCTTCTTGAGAAGAATGACTACTGCCGCGGGAAACAAAGACAAAATTTCTGATGAACTTGGGGAGTTAGACAAGATAGCTGCAGAGTATACTGCTCTTGTGGAACGGGCAGAGGGTGCCAATGGAAATAGCAGTAATCAGCAGATACCCATAGGGGGAACTGAGAGCCCACACCCGAACCCACAAGACACAATCAACTCTGCACAAACACAACCCCAACCCCAAAACCAGAACCAAAACCTTGCTTACCCACAAAACCCAAATAACCCTTTCCACAACCCAGCATACCAACATTACCCATATCCACCTTATCCTTACCCACCATATCCATATCATCCACCACCAGTCTATAACCAACCACCTGTTTACCAACCACCACCCCAACAAGTACCCGTACCAGCTGCTAATCCTCAATACGTTCCTCAGAACGTAGATCATAATATGGCGATTAGAGGGAGGTTTGCAGCGCAACCACAACGGTACTATGATGGAGTGGCTTTGCCTCCAGTTGAGGCCAATAACTTTTCAATTTCTCCAGGAATTCTCAAGCTGCTGACCGAGAATCAGTTCAAAGGGGTGATCGGGAAGGAGAATCCTCACACACATCTGAGGAGCTTTCTCATGATAGCCTCAACATTTAATTATAATGGCATGTCTGAAGATGCCAAGAGGCTTAGGCTGTTCCCATTCTCACTGACGGGAATAGCTAAGGAGTGGTACGATAATACGCTCCCGCGGGGAGGTATTACCACTTGGGCCGAGCTCGAGCGTCTGTTCCTCGAGCGATTCTACCCTCCATCGAGGACGATAAAAGCAAGAATTGAGATATTTTCTTTTCGCCAGAAGTCTGGAGAGGATCTACGCCAAGCGTGGGAGAGATACTCAAACATGCTGATAGAGTGCCCGCATCACGGGTACAATGAGGGAGACATTATGGCGTTCTTCTATAGTGGTGCCAACAAGGCGGGGCAAGACCATTTAGACGCTTGTGCGGGCGGAGCATTCCTCAATCAAGGCATAGAGAGGTGTAGAGAGATCGTTGACAATATTGTCACGAATGCCGGTGCTTGGGGTGTGGATGCAGATTTGCAAAGAGTGCATCAGGTGGAAGAGGGAGAAGGAACTAGAAGGCTGCTGATGGCCATGATGGAGAAGATCAACAACCTCGAGTTGGGGAAGAATTTGGGTGGAGAGCTTGCAGTGGAGAATGAGAGAGTAGACCAACCCAGTGGACAGCAAGAGGTAGCCAATTACATGGGAGGTCCATATTACAATCAGAATGGCTACCAAGGTGGTAATCAGTATGGAAGGCCTTCTTATGGCCAACCATTTGTGCCTCCAGGCCCTCAGCCACTTCAAAATCAATGGAGGAACACACAAGGAGTTCAAGGAAGCCAGCAGCCTCCTCAAAACACATGGAGGAGGAATGATAATTTTTCTTATGCTAACCCAAAAGCTGGTGTTACTGTTCCTGCAGGTGTTGATCCGGGTTCTAAACCTCCTGGTGGAGAAGGCGGTGCATCAACCGAGGAGATGTTGAGAGCGATTCTTCAAAAGGTGGAGGAAGGGAGCAAGCGGTTGTCATCCTTGGAATACGATGTGAAGGAGTTGCACAAGAAGGGTGATCAACGTGATCAAGAGCTCCAGAAGATGAACGTTGAGTGGACTAGAACTCAACAAGAGAACAATCGAAGGTTCACCTCTTTAGAGCTCCAGATGAGCCAGATTGCAAAATCAGTGAATAGAATGCCGGAAGGGAATCCGAAAGAGCAGTGCAAGGCGATCCAGCTGAGAAGTGGAACCAATTATGAAGGTCCTCAGATGCCTGCTGATTCTGAGACGCCCCAAGTTGAGAAGGGGATTGAAAGTAAAGGGATTGAGAAGCATGAAGATATGGATGAGTCCCAGAAGGGCAAAGGCATTGAGGAGGTTGAGAGAGTTCCTAAGTGGAAAAAGGCAAAGGAAGCAAGGAAGAAAGTGAAAGAAACAGAAAGAGATGAGTGGGGGGTACCCAAATCTGTGATACCTGTCCCATATCCACAGCGCTTCATGAAAAAGAAGCTTGATGAGAAATTCGCTAAGTTCCTTGACGTTTTTAAACAATTGCACATTAACATTCCTTTTTATGATGCTTTGGAACAGATGCCGCATTATGCGAAGTTTCTGAAGGACTTGATCGCGAAAAGACGGCGAGTGGATGAGCCGAAGTTGGTGCAGTTGAACCACGAGGTGAGTGCATTAGTGCACAAGGCGCTTCCACCTAAGCTGAAGGATCCCGGGAGCTTCACGATCCTATGTGATATTGGGAACGGGATCAAGAAGGGAGCGTTGTGCGACCTTGGGGCGAGCATCAATCTCATGCCGTTGTCGCTTTTCAAGAAGTTGGAAGGTGGTGAACTTCAACCCACAATGATGACGCTTCAACTTGCCGATCGGTCTATTACTCGACCTCAAGGTGTGGTTGAAGACGTCCTAGTGAGAGTTGGAGATCACATCTTTCCAGCCGACTTTGTAGTGCTAGAGATGGAGGAAGATGAGCACGTACACCTGATCTTGGGAAGACCGTTCTTAGCTACGGCGGGGATGGTGCTAGACGTGGCGAATGGGAAGATCACGTTGAAGGTTGATGATCAAGAAGTGAAGATCTCCCTATATGAAGCCATGAAGCACCCGAAGGAGGATGAGAGCTTGTATTGCATGGATGCCATTGATCCTCGTGTTGAAGACACACATTCTTGGAATACGATGTGAAGGAGTTGCACAAGAAGGGTGATCAACGTGATCAAGAGCTCCAGAAGATGAACGTTGAGTGGACTAGAACTCAACAAGAGAACAATCGAAGGTTCACCTCTTTAGAGCTCCAGATGAGCCAGATTGCAAAATCAGTGAATAGAATGCCGGAAGGGAATCCGAAAGAGCAGTGCAAGGCGATCCAGCTGAGAAGTGGAACCAATTATGAAGGTCCTCAGATGCCTGCTGATTCTGAGACGCCCCAAGTTGAGAAGGGGATTGAAAGTAAAGGGATTGAGAAGCATGAAGATATGGATGAGTCCCAGAAGGGCAAAGGCATTGAGGAGGTTGAGAGAGTTCCTAAGTGGAAAAAGGCAAAGGAAGCAAGGGAGAAAGTGAAAGAAACAGAAAGAGATGAGTGGGGGGTACCCAAATCTGTGATACCTGTCCCATATCCACAGCGCTTCATGAAAAAGAAGCTTGATGAGAAATTCGCTAAGTTCCTTGACGTTTTTAAACAATTGCACATTAACATTCCTTTTTATGATGCTTTGGAACAGATGCCGCATTATGCGAAGTTTCTGAAGGACTTGATCGCGAAAAGACGGCGAGTGGATGAGCCGAAGTTGGTGCAGTTGAACCACGAGGTGAGTGCATTAGTGCACAAGGCGCTTCCACCTAAGCTGAAGGATCCCGGGAGCTTCACGATCCTATGTGATATTGGGAACGGGATCAAGAAGGGAGCGTTGTGCGACCTTGGGGCGAGCATCAATCTCATGCCGTTGTCGCTTTTCAAGAAGTTGGAAGGTGGTGAACTTCAACCCACAATGATGACGCTTCAACTTGCCGATCGGTCTATTACTCGACCTCAAGGTGTGGTTGAAGACGTCCTAGTGAGAGTTGGAGATCACATCTTTCCAGCCGACTTTGTAGTGCTAGAGATGGAGGAAGATGAGCACGTACACCTGATCTTGGGAAGACCGTTCTTAGCTACGGCGGGGATGGTGCTAGACGTGGCGAATGGGAAGATCACGTTGAAGGTTGATGATCAAGAAGTGAAGATCTCCCTATATGAAGCCATGAAGCACCCGAAGGAGGATGAGAGCTTGTATTGCATGGATGCCATTGATCCTCGTGTTGAAGACACACATTCTCTCCCGAATTCCTCTCATACTCATGATTTTGTTAGTCCTTCAATTGATAATTTAACCCATGAGAGTTATGTTCTTGATTATTTTGATAGGGATGAAGTGAGGAAGTTGAAGGATGAAGAGGTGAAGAAAGTGGACGTGGTCCAGTTAGACGGGAAAGGAGGAGTTAAGAAGAAAAAGTCCAAACTCAAGAAATTGTTTAGTAAGACTCCTCCAGATAGAGGCAAGAAGGAGTTGAGACCCATAACACTTGGGGATGGGAAGAAAGCAAAGGTACTCATGATGGAGGGGCATCAAGGAAAGGAGTTCAAACACCACTCTTATGAGAGTAAGGGAGGTAAATTTGCGTATGATGTCCCATAAGCTCCTTTGAGCACGGTCCGGCATGAGGACCTTAAAAATAGCGCTGAATGGGAGGCAACCCATTTTTATTTGCTTTCATTTATTTTTAGTGTCTTTTTATATTATTAGGGTGTTTAGAGTCGTATATCTAACCTCGTACTCGAGAGCTTTATTTTGTAGGCTTGTCTCTAAAGGAGTAAAGGAACCAAAGAAGTGGAGATTGAAGGAACCGACTTGAGACAAGGGAGTGTGCAAAGCTATTGAGAGAAATTGAATTATTTGGTTGAGGTAACCCACAACCCCAAACGTAGACCTCTAGCAAGGTCGAAGTTTGGGGGGGTGGAGTTTCTTTTATGATTACATTGCACATGCATGCACGCCCTTATCTTTGAGTTGAGTTTGATTGATTATTGGTGCCTTGAGATGCTCCTTGGGCTATTATTAATTTGTTTTGTTACTCAATATTTTATGTCTATCAATTACCTTATGCTTGTTGATTGCTATCTTTGAGTATGATTTGATGAGTAGGGTGAATTGTGAGGCTGAGTTAGGAGTTTTCTTGTGTGAGTGTTTGAGTTAGAGTTGATTTGAGAAAGAACTTGTATGCTTGTGAATTTTTCTTTTGAGTACTTGAGTGATGATTGTGAGAATGCACTAGGACTAGCATGGATGTGAAAGCCGTGAGATTTGAGCCTTACGAGATTTAAATGCATGATTTAATCTCTTCGTTTGTGAGTGGATCGTCACCTTAGAGGATGCTAGAACTTGCATGTGCTCTTGCTTCTTGATTGTGTCTAGTTTGATATGCCGAATGTGATCTTAGGCCATCTTTGATTTAATTGAGTCACTTAGCCAAAATTTTTCTTACCAATGACATTGATCCCTTGTTAGCCCCTTTGAGCCTAAAGCCTATTTTATTTGCTAGCACATATGAACACTATTCCAATTCCTAAGCCTTTTTGTCCCAATTTGAGGGGAGAATAGGAAAGTGAGAATATGAAGGGAGTGAATTGAGTTGAAAAAGGAAAATGTTGTTTGTTGAGTGAATATGAGAAGAAGGTGTGGATGAAGTTTTGAGATGTGGGAAAAAGAACAAAAAAATTTGAGAATGAGCAAAAGAAAAAATGAGCTCATGTGTTTGTGCGAAAAAGAAAAAAAAAAAAAAGTGATTGAAAAAAAAGTGAAAGAGTGAGAAAGAAAAAATTGAAGTGTTGAGAGTAGTGGAATTAAAGTGTATTGATTGCAAATGTTGAAGTGATTCTGCTCCTAATCTCAAAGTGCCAAAGTTGATATTTCTATTCTCCATTCACTTTAGTCACTTACCCCATATTGTTATCCCACCTGTCCAAAGAGCCTACATTACAACCTTGAGAAAAGTCCTTTTTGATTCGGCATTGATCTCTAGAGTATGGTCGAAGTTGAGAGCATTTACAAGCCTATGGCTGCCAATATGTGTGATTGATTGATTGAGTGAGTCCCTTAAACACTTTTATACACTTGTGAGGGAGTGAAACACATCGTTGAGTGCACGTCCATGCTTGATTTTGGTGTTTCTTGTTATTATTGCATGAGTACGATAAAAGAAAGTGAGTGAGTATACGGGTGATTGATCTTTGAAGCTCGAGTTCAATTACTTGCATGATTTGATTCTTGATTCATTCCTAACAATTTCACTTGACTTATTATTTCGTTGTTTGAGGACAAGCAACATGGTAAGTTTGGGGGGGTTGATTAGGCGTGAAATTGTTATGTTTTGGTGCCCAAATTACTCATGTTTTGAGTGTTTTCGATGAATATTTAGAGTCAAATGAGCATTATTTCTATACATTGATAAATTTGTCTCTTTGATGTTCATAGATGGATAGAGGGCGAAAAGAGGAGTTCGTAGGACTTTGAATCGACTCAAACGGATGCCCGGATGAGAAGATATTGAAGAAATACGATTGGTATTAGTGCGGACGAGGAAAAGTATCATTTGGAAGGATTAGAGATCACTCGAGCGCATAGCTCGAGCGCCACCGCTCGAGCGCCTTACTCGAGCGCGCAAACGTACAGAACAATTCTTGCGCTCGAGCAGCTCGAGCGCCACCGCTTGAGCGAATCGCTCGAGCGTCCAAAACATACAGAGTCATTTCAGCGCTCGAGCAGCTCGAGCGCGACCGCTCGAGCGAATGCGTCATTCGAGCTACACAGCTCGAGCGGGACCGCTCGAGCGTTTTGCTCGAGCGCCCATATACTTTTGCCTCCGGATGCGTATTTTCGGCCCATTAACTCCCGTTTCGACCCGGTGCCTATATATACCTCATCCAAACACGTTTTGAAAAACCCCGAACTTTTAGAAATCACTTTAGACTTAGTTTTTGGAGAGGAAGGAGAAGAGCAAGCTTTATTTTACGTTTTGTTGAGGTTTTGCATACGAATTCTTAGTTTCTTTTCATTAGTTCGTTACTTTAAACACTTTTAATTCCGTTTTAGTTAATTTAATTTCAGTTCTTCGTATTTATTTTCTTCTAAAACCCTAGTTTATGTTTACTATTTTCTTTATTCAATTCATCATGTTTATGTTCGTTGTTTCGTTTATCGCTTTTATTTTTGTTAAAACCATGTCCGGCTAAAACCCTTGTATGCTTGGGTTAGGATGAACTCGTAGAAGTAGGATGTGGGTACGTAATTAGAGTAATTGGTGACGTTAGTTTTAATTCTCTTAATTAATGAATTCATATAATTAATCTTAACTCTACCTTTGAATTTCGTACGAAAGTGTTAGAGAGAGGACGACCGCATCACTCAATAACAATTAGTAGTCTTAACGAGAGGGTTTAGGAAAGGTTAATTCATCTACCGGTTTAGCGAAGGAGGACGACCGCATCACCTTAGTTAAATTATGGTCTTATTAATTGAGCACAATCCATTAACTTGTTAGTGGATTAGTGAAGTCGATTGCTAGGATAAAGTATTAGGGTGAGAAATCTTGAGCTTTCATTCTACGATCTTTTACTTAGGTTAATTCTTGTTTGTCACGATTACTTTGATTATGTACCTGCTCCGTTAGTATACGTAGGGATTCCTATCCTAAGCATCACCATCTCATACTTGCATATACACCTTAGATACTTAGTTTAATTTTCCTTTTGCATTCGTAGAGTAATTTAGTTTAGATTATTTTCTCTTTTCAAAAAACCAAAAAACATTACACTCATATTAACTACGACGCGTAGATCTTCAGGGATCTATTCGCATACATACCATTCCTTGGGTTCGATAATACTTGGTCCCTATACTTGCCCATACTACAGTGAACCCGTTCTCTTGCGGGGTAGCTACTAGTAGAAGCTAGTGTAGTCGCTTCAAGTCAATGGCGCGCTCGAGCTGCTCGAGCGCCCATATACTTTTGCCTCCGGATGCGTATTTTTGGCCCATTAACTCCCGTTTCGAACCAGTGCCTATATATACCTCGTCCAAACACGTTTTGAAAATCCCCGACCTTTAGAAATAATTTTAGACTTAGTTTTGGAGAGGAAGAAGAAGAGCAAGCTTTATTTTACGTTTTGTTGAGGTTTTGCATACGAATTCTTAGTTTCTTTTCATTAGTTCGTTACTTTAAACACTTTTAATTCCGTTTTAGTTAATTTAATTTCAGTTCTTCGTATTTATTTTCTTCTAAAACCCTAGTTTATGTTTACTATTTTCTTTATTCAATTCATCATGTTTATGTTCGTTGTTTCGTTTATCGCTTTTATTTTTGTTAAAACCATGTCCGGCTAAAACCCTTGTATGCTTGGGTTAGGATGAACTCGTAGAAGTAGGATGTGGGTACGTAATTAGAGTAATTGGTGACGTTAGTTTTAATTCTCTTAATTAATGAATTCATATAATTAATCTTAACTCTACCTTTGAATTTCGTACGAAAGTGTTAGAGAGAGGACGACCGCATCACTCAATAACAATTAGTAGTCTTAACGAGAGGGTTTAGGAAAGGTTAATTCATCTACCGGTTTAGCGAAGGAGGACGACCGCATCACTTTAGTTAAATTAGGGTCTTATTAATTGAGCACAATCCATTAACTTGTTAGTGGATTAGTGAAGTCGATTGCTAGGATAAAGTATTAGGGTGAGAAATCTTGAGCTTTCATTCTACGATCTTTTACTTAGGTTAATTCTTGTTTGTCACGATTACTTTGATTATGTACCTGCTCCGTTAGTATACGTAGGGATTCCTATCCTAAGCATCACCATCTCATACTTGCATATACACCTTAGATACTTAGTTTAATTTTCCTTTTGCATTCGTAGAGTAATTTAGTTTAGATTATTTTCTCTTTTCAAAAAACCAAAAAACATTACACTCATATTAACTACGACGCGTAGATCTTCAGGGATCTATTCGCATACATACCATTCCTTGGGTTCGATAATACTTGGTCCCTATACTTGCCCATACTACAGTGAACCCGTTCTCTTGCGGGGTAGCTACTAGTAGAAGCTAGTGTAGTCGCTTCAAGTCAATAAGTCCATATTTCATTAGATGGAACAAAACATAAAAAGATAAAAAGATCATTACAGATCTTACAAAAAGCTAGAACATAAATAGAGCCATTCACCTAATTGACTTAAATTCAAATCCAACCCACACCCTCAATCTTGATCGCAGCATGATGCCTATTAACAAACACATGAAATTTCTTCGGATCCTCCCAATCTTGTACAAAATACACCCAATCGCCTTGGCCAATCTCCATGGCATCCACCACATTGCTCCAACCCATAGACAACCGACTGAATCCTCTAGCTTGAATATGATGAAATTGATAAGTACAACTAAAAACACATCCGTCATATCCACACTGGATATCGATCACCTTTTCTTTCGTACCAAAAATTTCTCGAGCAACGGGTGGAAGATTCTGAAAATTATGAAAAAAGCTAGATTAGTGTATCAAAAAAAAGAAGACAAAAAAATATTACAATGTTCATAAGAAGATAACAAACGTTGATGGAACTCGGTGGTTTTGCAGTGGACCTTAAAGGAACTGGGAATGTTGCGAAGATCGGACTCCATAGACCTACGGTTAGCCATTTTTTTAGTGGAGGTTTGAAAGAAAATAGAATGGTGTGAAGAACTCAAGAAGTCACAATCTTATATAGAGTACTACTAGATCTTTCATATACTAATCCCTAAATCTTCTAATTTCGGATTAATTGTAGAATTAATAGAGTATTTTTTAAACCACCCACATTCCCACTAATCCATCTAACTAACCACTAATTGTTTGTATTCCCCATGCATACAATGATGAAACCGCCTCCCCATTTAATTATGACTGACTTCTCATATTTTCAATGCATACTAAAAAGACTCATTCGATTCAAATGATGATATTCCTTGTGTAAAAAACAAAAAACTGATGATGCTAGTGGATAATTAGGCATTTGATTTTAGTGTATGAGGGGTATTTTTCTAGAGAAGAATAGATATTTGAAAAGTGAATTTTAGATGATATGATAGTAAAATATAAAAAATAAAAAAGGTTAGTTGAGAGAAAAAGGATAAATATTAAAAAGTGAAGTTTGGATAATATGATATCAAAAAACGAAAAAAACAGTTAGTTGAGAGAAGAAGGGAAAATATATTGGACTAGAGAATTTTAAATAGAAAAATAATAAAAAAACGAAAAAAAAAATTAGTTTATAGAATAGAAGGGAAAATATTTGAATAGAGAATTTTTTATAATATGATAGTAAAATACGAAAAATAAAAAAGGTTAGTTGAGAGAAAAAGGATAAATATTTGAAAAGTGAAGTTTGGATAATATGATAGTAAAAAAACGAAGAAAAAAAAAGTTAATTGAGAGAAGAAGGGAAAATATATTGGACTAGAGAATTTTAAATAGAAAAATAATAAAAAAATAGAAAAAAATTAGTTTATAGAATAGAAGGGAAGATATTTGAATAGAAAATTTTTGATAATATGATAGTAAAATACGAAAAATAAAAAAGGTTAGTTGAGAGAAAAAGGATAAATATTTGAAAAGTGAAGTTTGAATAATATGATAGTAAAAAAAAAAAAAAAGTTAGTTGAGAGAAGAAGGGAAAATATATTGGACTAGAGGATTTTAAAAAGAAAAATAATAAAAAAACGGAAAAAAAATTAGTTTATAGAAAAGAAGGGAAAATAATTGAATAGAGAATTTTAAATAGAGAAATAATAAAAAGACGAAAAAAAAATTAGTTTATAGAGAAGGTATTTTTCAAGAATTAATCTAAAATGGATTTGTTATTTTATAGAAATTGAAACTTCTTATTACTATCGATACCTAACGGTAACACATTCAATGCGTGTTTGTACTACTATTATAGTGTAGGTAACCCTAAACCCTAAACCTAAGCCTAACCCTAAAATCCTAATTCGAATGACTAAGAAGGTATTTTTCAAAAATTAATCTAAAGTGGACTTGTGATTTTAGAGAAATTGAAACTTCGTATTACTATCGATAACTAACGGTAACACATTCAATGCGTGTTTGTACTACTACTATAGTGTAGGTAACCCTAAACCCTAAACCCTAACCCTAAAATCCTAATTCGAATGACTAAGAAGGTATTTTTCAAGAATTAATCTAAAGTGGACTTGTGATTTTAGAGAAATTGAAACTCCGTATTACTATCGATAACTAACGGTAACACATTCAATGTGTGTTTGTACAACTACTATAGTGTAGGTAACCCTAAACCCTCAATCGTAACCCTAAACCCTAAAATCCTAATTCAAATGACTAAGAAGGTATTTTTCAATAATTAATCTAAAGTGGACTTGTGATTTTAGAGAAATTGAAACTTCGTATTACTATCGATAACTAACGGTAACACATTCAATGCGTGTTTGTACTACTACTATAGTGTAGGTAACCCTAAACCCTAACCCAAACCCTAACCCTAAAATCCTAATTCAAATGACTAAGAATGTATTTTTCAAGAATTAATCTAAAGTGGACTTGTGATTTTAGAGAAATTGAAACTTCGTATTACTATCGATAACTAACGGTAACACATTCAATGCGTGTTTGTACTACTACTATAGTGTAGGTAACCCTAAACCCTAAACCCTAACCCTAAAATCCTTATTCGAATGACTAAGAAGGTATTTTTCAAGAATTAATCTAAAGTGGACTTGTGATTTTAGAGAAATTGAAACTTCGTATTACTATCGATAACTAACGGTAACACATTCAATGTGTGTTTGTACTACTACTATAGTGTAGGTAACCCTAAACCCTCAATCGTAACCCTAAACTCTAACCCTATTTTAGAGAAATTGAAACTTCATATTACTATCGATAACTAACGGTAACACATTCAATGTGCGTTTGTACTACTACTATAGTGTAGGTAACCCTAAACCCTCAATCGTAACCCTAAACCCTAACCCTAACCCTAACCCTAAAATCCTAATTCGAATGACTAAGAAGATATTTTTCAAGAATTAATCTAAAGTGGACTTGTGATTTTAGAGAAATTGAAACTTCATATTACTATCGATAACTAACGGTAACACATTCAATGTGTGTTTGTACTACTACTATAGTGTAGGTAACCCTAAACCCTCAATCGTAACCCTAAACCCTAACCTAACCCTAACCCTAACCCTAAAATCCTAATTCGAATGACTAAGAAGGTATTTTTCAAGAATTAATCTAAAGTGGACTTTTGATTTTAGAGAAATTGAAACTTCGTATTACTATAGATAACTAACGGTAACACATTCAATGCGTGTTTGTACTACTATTATAGTGTAGGTAACCCTAAACCCTAAACCCTAACCCTAAAATCCAAATTCGAATGACTAAGAAGGTATTTTTCAAGAATTAATCTAAAGTGGACTTGTGATTTTAGAGAAATTGAAACTTCGTATTACTATCGATAACTAAAGTGGACTTGTGTTTGTACTACTACTATAGTGTATTACTAGCAATCACCACTAGTATTACTAGCAATTACCATTATAAAATTCGATTTTCCTTTTATGATTTGGAAATGGTCAATATGATATTATATTGGTTTGAAAATTCAGATTTTAGTTTAATAATTACTAATACAGATTTTAGTTTAATACTTTTATTAATACAAATTTTAGTTTAATCTAAAATTAATTCTTCTCTTTTGAGTTTTCCATTAATTCTTTTCGTTTATTTTTTTGCACCTAAAAAAGTCATCCTCCACATTACAAATCCCAACACAAAACACTAATTCATTTCTTCCTTAAATACCGATCCACAATATTAAAATTTTAGAATATTAAAAGTTAAACAAAACCTAACTCTTTCTTCTTTAAAAACCGACCCACAACCCTTCTCATTACAAATAATCGTATTTAAAATTCCTTTGTCCTCTCCTTCCACAATGCCAATGGTATTCAAAATTTCTTCTTTCGGAGGTTTAAATTTCATTTTAATGGGGATTGAAATTTCGACTTCTAATTTCGACTTGTTATTTATATTCAAGATTTCGTTTTAATGGGTAATCCCTTATGTTTATGTAGGAAGCCTTGATGGTGAAGTTCTTCGAGTTACTGTCAAAACAAAAAAAAAAAGAAATTTCGGCCTCCATTTTTTAATTTTTTTTGTACATGATTTTCTATATATCTCGCACTAATGAATCTTAATAAACTCAGAGTGAAAGAAATTTGCTGAAAATGGAGCTTGAAGCCATGTTCGCTTATCTCGAAAAAAAAAATGCACAATTGAGAGCAGGATTAGGGCACTGGAGATGGAACTGGATGATGCTACTGGGGATGACAAAAAAAGACTTGAAAACCTCCTGGTTCACGAAAAGGAAGAACTCGAGGATGCTGATGCTGTGTTCAAGACGCAACTCTTGTTCTTATATGGCTAAGCGTTCTATCCAAAAGTCTTTCATTTTGTTATGAATGTTTATTTTGCATCAATCTGGGTATCTATCTGATTTTGTACTGTATTTGTAATGGACTCTTTGATCCATCTATCTATCTATCAAATGTTCTAATTTTAATTTGTTATTTTTTCATTTTGAAAGTTGTTTATCACGTTTACTCTACAAGATCATAATAATACCCTACTGCATCATGGAATAAAAGAAATTCTAATTATATATATTTGAATAGAATAAAAGAAATTCTAATTACATATAATTTAATAGAATAAAATAAATTCTAAATATATATATTTGAATAGAATAAAAGAAATTCTAATTATATATATTTGAATAACGGCTAAAAGGGCACGCCCACATAGTTAACTCATAGATATCACTAGAAAACTCAAACCTACCGGTTAAACCAACTCTATCTTATGATATATCAAATATAAACTGGAAAAATAAGTTTCCAAATGCACATGATAGTATAGTATACTAAGTTAGGCCATGATTTAATACAGGAAATTAGCCGACCATTGAGGCGGCAATAACAAAATTTAAGATTGAAATACATAAAATAAATCCTTTACCTTGGAGTGATAATCATACTAAGGCAGTTATAAATATCCTGTGGATCTTTTCCAAACACAGATAGGACTGCCTGAGAAATTCCATAGTCTATGAGTTAACCTGAAAAAAGCATTACGCCCACAAACGCCTGCGCCTATCCATCGACATAACGGCTAAAAGGGCACGCCCACATAGTTAACTCATAGATATCACTAGAAAACTCAAACCTACCGGTTAAACCAACTCTACCTTATGATATATCAAATATAAACTGGAAAAATAAGTTTCCAAATGCACATGATAGTATAGTATACTAAGTTAGGCCATGATTTAATACAGGAAATTATGGGCAACCCATTTCTGTAGAACCAAATTCTGGCCTCCAAATATGATCTTTTGAAAAACTTGGTCTTAAAACTATTGTTAGGACCACTGAATCCTCAATTCCTCTAAATAGAAATGAGATGGTTATCAAACTTCTTAATAGAAGTGACATATTACCCTTTAAAGGGACTCACAGGTTTCTCCATATTGGTTGTGTCCAAGTTGCTTTCAGACCTCTTACTCTGAAAGGTTTACCTGAGAGTTTTCTAGCCACTTTAAGAGATGGTAGAAATCTAAATTGGAGACAATCCCTCATGGGAATGGTTGAATCCAGTCTGGCTTTTGGGCCAGTTTATTTTGATGTTTATCCTAATTTGTCTTTATCTTTAAGCGATGAAAACATTTTTGATGCTTTAACTTTAAATGTTAAAACTAATGGGTATAATTACATGCCTGGATCTGAAGTTATATGTATTTGTTATCGCATTTACTACAAACCTCTTTTTACTCTAAATCCTTTATGTAAAAGAGTAGAAAAAGATATCAATGAGACTATTCTCATAGAAACTAATTTTAGTAAGTCTAATGTCACTACTAGAAAATCCATTAAATGGAAAGAGATAGATTTTCCAAAAAATTGGATTATTGAACAATCGGTTCCCATGATCCCTCCTACAAATAGTAATTTTCAAAAAATTACTCAGTCTGAGGATGGTATAATTACCATTGGTTTTCATAAAGACCAGAGGAAAGATTCTAACTTATCCTCTGTACCTTCTTTGTCTAGATCCATATCTAGTCATTATCATATTTCTCCTCTAGATTATGAAGTCGATATACCTTCTTCTTCTAGAGCTTCTACTTCTTTTTACAGAGAAGAAACTTCTTTTAAAAATGAAGATTTCAATAATGAAAATATTATTGTAAATAAAAATAATATTGTCCATAATGATGGACCTAACCCTGAAACAATTTCAGAAGTTAATTGGACAGTTTAGTTTTTATGGATTCTAAACCTATACTTGATTTTTCAAAGGGTTCTTCTACAAGAACTCAGATTAATAATGAGTTTAATAATTCCAAATGGGATAAATTCAGAGTTTGGTACTTTAGATCTTTCAAAAAAGAAGAACTAAATTACTTTGTTAATTCTTTTTATAAATTCTGCGAAGAGCATAATCAAATTATTTATTATGTTCCTTGGTTTATAAAAACCTTTTATATCGATCAAATCTCAGTTATTGAACGGGAATATAAACTCGTCACGGGAAATTCTCAAAAGTCTGTTTACCCTCCCCAAGTTCCTTTCCAAATTGAGACAAATGGAAAGATTTTGGACTTTGCTCCTTTTTCAAAAATTTTGGAAAATAATATTTTGCATATCACTGATAATCATATCAACCTTCTTGTCAAACAAAACAATTTTTGTAGTCTTTTCCTCGCTATAATTGGCGACAAAATTATTTCTTTGCATGATAAGATTAATCGTATTATTTCCCAAACTCAGACTAAGTCTGATTTTAAAAAAGACTCTAAAGAAAGTAATAATAATGATAATATCATTATAAAAACTGCTTCTTTTATTCAACCCCCTTTTGAATTAAAAAAAATTTAAGGGAGAAACTTTCGTTTCTGATATTGAAAATATCATTAATAAAAAATTTGAAGGATTAAATATTTCCACTTTGGATGATGACTTAGAAGAAAGTGTTGCTACTAATGATTATGGTAGCACTAGCATTAATAACAAAAATGTTATTAATAAAATCAAATGGGCTAATAAGCCTACTATGACTAATTACTATTATAAGAGACCTACTCCTATAGATGTTCTTCATGAAGAACAAGATAATGTTGTCAATAATTCTTATAACGGAAAAAGCGTTTATGAATGGAATATTGATGGCTACAACGATAAACAGATTAATAATCAAGTTCATCGCATACTTATGTATAGTTCTGCATGTAAAACATGTGGTGTGTCTGATATTGAAACAGCACAGGCTATTACTGTCGGTTTTACTGGCCAACTTAAAGGTTGGTGGGATAATTATTTAAGTCCTTTTCAAAAGACTGACATTTTTTCCTCCATAAAAAATGAAAATGGTGAAGTGCAACCCAATGCGGTTTATTCTCTTGTTCTTACTATTCTTGAACATTTTACTGGAAGATTTACAAATAAATCTGAAAATACCAAAACTCTTCTTTTAAATATGAAGTGTAAAACCCTTACCGATTTTAGATGGTATAAAGATACTTTTCTTTCTCGAGTTTATGAGATAAATGATTGTAACCAAGATATTTGGAAGAATAAATTTGTTGATGGTCTTCCTTATTTATTTGCAGAAAGGATTAAAAAAATTCTAAGAAAAGACTCTGATTCTATTTCTTATGAGTCTTATACTTTTGGTCAAATCATTAGTATTTGCGTTCAGGAAGGATTAAATCTTTGTAATGAACTCAAACTTAGAAATCAAATTAAAAGAGATAATCTCTTAGAAAGAAAACAGCTGGGTCAGTTTTGTGACCAATTTGGTATGGATAATCCTAGTCCTAAAGGAAGTATTTCTAAAAAGAAAAAAGATTTTAAAAAAAAACCTTATTTTAGGAAAAGGAAAAGAAGTTATGATAATAAACAGAACAAAGAAAAAAGTCATGATTATACTCATGATAAAGGTAAAAGAAAATCTTTCAAAAAGAATTATTCCAACAAAATAGTTTGTAAAAGATGTGGCAGGACTGGTCATTATGCTAATCAATGTTATGCCAAAGACAAGATTAAAAATCTTGATATTGATGAAGGGCTAAAAAATTCTCTTTATGAAATCATTATGAATTCTGAAAATGATACAGATATTGATGAATCATATACTGATTCCGAAGAGCTAATCTCTAGTGATAACGAGGATAAAATTCCTTCAGAAAAAGCTGAATGTGATAATTGCATTTTGGGAAAACCTTGTCTTAATTGTATAGGTAATACTGATGATAATGAGTTTTATAAACTTATGAGTCAATTCCAAGACATGAATATTAATGTCTTATCTGACAATAATATTCTTGATCTTCTTAAACAGATTAAAGATTCTAGTTTAAGAGATAAAATCATTAATGATCTTCATGATTCCTCTTGTGAAAAGAATTCTAATCTTTCTAAGAAGATTACTAATAATAATTATTATAATATGGGAGAAGTTGAAAAACTTCTTAGGCTTAAAAATACTAGGCAAAATCCTATTACTATTAATGATTTAGCTCAAGAGATTAATAATCTTAAGAATAATGTCAAAACTCTTCAGAATCAAAATTCTGATCTTTCTATTCGACTTTCTCTCATTGAGAAAGGAAAAGGAAAAATCGATGATATTTGTTTTCCCGATGATTCTCATGATAATATTGATATTGATAAAAATCACTTATCTGCTATCAGCATGTACATTTCTAAAAAATGGTATACAAAGATTTCTCTCCTTATTAATAATTCTTATAGAAAGGAGTTTATTGCCATGATTGATAGTGGTGCTGACTTAAGTGTCATTCAAATGGGAATAATCCCTACAAAGTTTTTTGAAAAAACTACTCAAACTCTTTCGCATGCAGGAGGAGGATCTTTGCACATTAATTATAAGCTCAGAAATGCTTATGTTTGTGTTAATGGTTGTTGCATTCCTAATGATTTTCTTATTACATAAAATATTACCAGCCAAATGATTATTGGCCTTCCTTTTCTTCAAAAGAGATATCCCCTTACTCTTGTTAATGAAAAGGGTATTACAGGTTCTTACTATGGTAAAACCATTACTTTTGAATTCGTGACTAGACCAATGCATAAGGTCCTAAATTTTGTCCAAGAACAAATTGATAAAAAAAATTGTCAAATTAGTTTCCTTAAAAGTGAATTAAATTCTCTTACCATTGATAATAAGCTTAAAAATCCTAAGCTTCAGGATAAAATAAAATTTTTATTTAACAAATTTTCCATTGATATTTGTAATGATTTTCCTAATGCTTTTTGGGAAAGAAATAAACATATTGTTTCTCTTCCTTATGAAGATAATTTTAAAAATACTATGATCCCGACTAAGTCGAGACCCTGTCTAATGAATTCTGAATATTTAGAATTATGTAAAAAGGAAATATCTTCTTTATTAAATAAGAAGCTTATTACTCCTTCCAAGTCCCCATGGTCTTGTACTGCTTTTTACGTTAATAAACATTCTGAACAAGAACGTGGAGTTCCCAGATTGGTTATTAACTATAAACCCCTTAATAAGGTTTTAAAATGGATTCGTCATCCAATTCCTAATAAAAAGGATCTTCTTGACAGATTAGTCGATGCTCTTATATTTTCTAAATTTGATTTAAAATCGGGTTTTTGGCAAATCCAGATTAATCAATCTGATAGATATAAGACAGCTTTTAATGTTCATTTTGGACATTATGAATGGACTGTTATGCCATTTGGGCTTAAAAATGCTCCTTCTGAATTTCAACAAATTATGAATGACATTTTTTATCCTTATAGTGATTTTATTATCGTCTACATTGATGATATCCTTGTGTTTTCAAAAGACATAGAAGCTCATTTCAAACATCTTGACATATTTAGAAATATTGTTGTAAAAAATGGTTTGGTTATTTCAAAACCAAAGATGATTTTATTTCAAACTAAGATCAAATTTCTTGGCCATATAATTGATAAAGGAAATATTATTCCTATTCAAAGAAGTATTGAATTTGGAAGAAAGTTTCCAGATATCATTACTGATAAAACCCAGTTACAAAGATTTTTAGGAAGTCTTAATTATGTATCTTCCTATATTAAAAACCTTGCTGAAGATACTGCTATCTTATATGATCGGCTTAAAAAGAATCCTTTACATTGGAGTGATAATCATACTAAGGCAGTTATAAAGATAAAAGAAAAGGTTAAAAATATTCTTGTTCTTAGTCTTGTTAATCCCTTATGGGAAAAAATTGATGAGACTGATGCCTCAGATTTAGGTTATGGAGGTATTCTTTTACAAATTAATCCTGATAATAAATTAGAATATATTGTTAGGTTCTATTCTGGCAAATGGAATGATTCTCAAAAGAATTATTCTACTGTTGCTAAAGAAATTCTTTCTATTGTCAAAAGCGTCCTAAAATTTCAGGATGATTTATACAATCAAAAGTTTATTATAAAAACTGATTGTAGAGCTGCTTCTTTTATGCTCCTTAAAGATTTTGAACATAATGTCTCAAAACAAATGTTTGCCCGATGACAATCACATCTTGCTTATTTTGATTTTAAAATTATCTATAAGCAAGGGAAAGATAATCATCTTCCAGATTTTCTTACTCGTGAATTTATTTCTGAATGACAGGAATGAGTCAACATGGACGAGGTTCCAAATCCTCTAATAGAGGAAGAGGGGCTCATGGCCCTCCGTTATTTCAGCAAGGGAAAAAATCCCTATACAACCAGAATATTTCTGGAATCGGCTCTACATCTTCGGGAGCCCATGATAAAGAGTTCCAAGAATTCCTGAGACTTAGGGGAAAAATGTCCCCGTTGAAGCTATGGCCTCAACCACTGACCAGGAAGCATAATATGCTTCAACTGCTCAAAAGGAGTACACTTGCTTCGATTCCCCCAAGAGGGAACTTATTCTCATACTTGAGGATGATGAAGAGAGATTTAAAGAGTCTCCATGGACTCTTATGGGAAAATATGTCCCAAATCAATTTTTCACTACTTCGTCTTATAAGACGAGAGGATATTATGAGAGTATTCTCATCTCTCTTGGAAGTGTTGATATTCAGCATTTTCCTCCAAGTAAAACTTTTAACTACTCAAAGTTTATTATTAAGAGGATTATATCTATTCAGGAATGGGGTATTTCTCCTTTCGCTGAAAAACATGTCATTAATCCTGTTACTAATCAGGTTTTCCAGTACAATTACTGGGACTATCTTGAAAGTTTTTATAAAACTTTTTATTATCAAAATCCCAAGCATTCTCATACTTGGTTGATTAAAATTTGTGAAAATATCGGAAGGAATCAAATTCCTAACTGGTTTTTGGAATGGTGGAATGCTTTCGGCACTATTGCTGATATTTTACCAAGCGAGATCAAATCTCTTCTTGAGGAATACTCTATAGTAACCTCCTCACTTAAATCTCACAATACAAGTAGTAAAACTATTTGTATGTTTTTTACTGACTCAGGTATTTCATGGGTCGTTAAATGGAGGCCAGAATTTGGTTCTACAGAAATGGGTTGCCCATGTTTGTGGAGAATCTGTGCCACAAGGTTTTGGAATAATTTAAATATTATCCCAAAAGACTCAAATGAGAGTCTGCTGCAAGAGAACATCGATAGGATCACATCCAAGATCGAAGATTATAAGAAAGGATTAAAGAATCAAATTTCTGATCCCAGTGTGATGCCATCCTTTTCTTCTTTTTATAAGAAGTATGCTGGAGTTTTTCCCAAGGAAAAAATTATGGATCTCTTCATGAATCAAATTCAGGAAGACATTTTAAAAGATGCTGATTTTTTCAGATTCAAAATCTGATGCATCTATGATTTCTGGCTCTTCTATGCAAGACGCACATGATCCATTTGAAGAGGACCATGACCTCTCTTTACAGGACAGTTTTGATTTGTTAAAAAATTCTCTCAAAGAGAAAATTCGAGAAAAGAAGAATCCTTAATGGAAGAAAGAATTCCTGGAGATTGGAGGTTTTTTAGGCCGAGACTAGGACTTCAGCATGAAATATGGCTAATTCCTATTCAAATTAATTTTGATCAAAATCAAAATTTGATTAAAGATAAAAATTATCTTAAAGGACTCAAAAAGAAAATCAGAGTTCTTGAAACTTGTATCCCTATCCTTGAAGAATCTTACTATGGACGTCATGGGAATTTCCAACATTTGGAAAGATGCAAAAAGACTTTAAGTCTTCTTCAAAGACAAGCTTCTCTAATGGCGATCTGACCAGGAAGAAATTTGGGAAAAATGATGAATCAAATTTCGTCATTGCATAGGTCACCAACAGACCAAGCTCTGTTCATGAATAGTATTTACTATTCATTTCTGACTTTTACTATTCACCTTTTCCTTTTTCTTTTGAAATCCGGGGTTTCATGTCCGGTTCTTTTTTCTATAAATAGGATGTTTTTTCTTTTGGAGAGACACGCTTGAGTTTAGACTCGCTCTCTCTTTTTCTCTCTCTACCCACTCTGTAATATTGGCTTCTTGCCTTGGTTTCAATAAAAGGTGTTCATTCTGGTAGCTCATCGAGGTAGTTAAATTCTGCTTTTATTTTATGTATTTCAATCTTAAATTTTGTTATTGCCGCCTCAATGGTCGGCTAATTTCCTTTATTAAATCATGGCCTAACTTAGTATACTATACTATCATGTACATTTGGTGTAACGCCCCGAACCTAATATATATTAATTATATCGAATTCGAAGTGTTATTGTGATAAAAAGTCCGAACTATAAAATTTTTGAAAGGAATATAACGGAAATGAGAGATGATGAGTTTTATGCAGCGGAAGAAATGAATAGAATAATTTTAATGTGTATCTCTCACACATATATGTGTACATAAAACATAGTATCAACAATAATATTTTATTTAAGTGGGGAACTCCGTGTCGTCTCTATTACTGTTCTTGCTCCACGAAATCATAATCTGCAAGGGGATTAGGGAAAGGGGGCGTGAGAATTGAATTCTCACATATGGGTGATTTGCAACATCATGAGATTGGTAAATCCGAAATATATTAAATTATACTCATTGATAAAGTGTTTATTTTATTTAATAAGTTGACATACAATATTTAAACGACATTTAAACATATTTCGCATAATATAATTGAAATAGCACAAGTTGGTTCACATTAAGGCAAAGCCCAAAGTCATATCACACATTATCACAACTATCAAACCATAAACGTACAACCATTCCACTTCCAACAAAGTTACTCTTTTCAACTCCAACCATCAACAGCCTTGATTCCGAGGGCGTCCAACGACAGCTGTCCCCGGAGACCGGAAAAATAATCAACGACCTTGATTCCGAGGGCGTCCAAAGACAGCTGTCCCCGGAGGCCGGAAAAACAATCAACGACCTTGATTCCGAGGGCGTCAAACGACAGCTGTCCCCGGAGGCCGGAAAAACAATACCCAAAACACCACTCCGTACTTACTGATTTCCATAAAACTGATACAACAACTTCACTGAGAAAATACTTGACTGATAATTGAACTGATTCATGCTCACGTAAGGTGTTTACTCATGCAGTGGTGATCAATTCACAAAACAACAGGCTAAATATATAACATATATAGTTATATCACATAATCCAAACAGTTATATAGATAGGTGTTACAGATATGTTGGATTAGATACTTTTGATTTGATTTAGTCGAGTTCAGAAAATACCGGCACGACGTTATTAATAGCAGATCAATCAACGGATCATCACCCACCTGATTGTTTCGAGTCCCGAGAATGATGTGTAGGCAGAGGGTCGAAAACCTCGTGCGCGTTCCAACTAGTACCGAATCCTAGTAGGAAGATATTTAATTAAAAGTTGACCTTTGAAAACGTTTAGGAAAACTTGAGAGTTTGTGTTACGAGAATCGAGAAAGTTGTGGTCTTATAAACTCAAAAAGGACTTGCTTAAGGGTCACACTCTATTTTGGTAAATACACCACTTCTAGAAAGGTGACTGTATTGAGGGAGTGTATTTACTAGTATACTTGTGGTATGACTATTTCGATTACTACAAAAACAATCTTTTGATAAGTACACCCCTTTTTAAGAGGAGGTGTATTAGGGGGGTGTATTTACTAAAAGCAGTGGTGTATTAGGGGGGTGTATTTACTAAAAGCAGGAGTGTATTAGGGGGGTGTATTTACTGAAAGCAGTATGTAACAGGACGGTGTATTTACTGATTTCTGTGGTGTAAAGGGGGGTGTATTTACTGAATTTAGCGGTGTCCTTAATAAAGGTCCTTTAAGGAAGAAAATATAAGAATAGATCTTGGAATTACTTAGAAAAATATTAATAAAATTAAAGAAAAGGTTTTTCTTTCTTAAGAATTCTATTTCTCATTTTAAAAGAAATCTTGAAAATAATTAATCATATTTTATAAATAAATTTCCTTTAATAAAACTTATTAATAAACTTAGACTTTCCAAGAAGTTTATAAAAAGTACTTTTCTTTTCTAATATTAATAACACTTCTAAAATTGATTAGTGACACTTTCTAAACAAAAGAATAATACTATTTTCTACCTTTTTCATTTGTTTACTAAATTGGGTATTAAACGACTTATCTTTTCGTTCCAAAATTTCTAACAGTCGCACAAAGGGAAGACGAGTTTCCCTTTGCCTCCAAAAACTCAACTAACAATAAAACAAACTAATTTCGGCACCACATCATCAGCTAACCAAACCAAACTAATTCATCCATCTAATAATATCAACTAGCTAAAACAACAATACTAATCTATCCATTCAATAACACTAAACAACTATTTCAACACCACCATTATACTAACAATTTAAAATCATTCGTAAGTAGAATTCTAACAATAATAAAGTCCCATCTACAAGTCTCAAAGGCTCCAAAACATCTCAAACTCACTTAAAACGGTTTAAATTCTATTCCAACAATTACAAGAAATAGAGAGGAGATTGGCGATTCTTACGAGTCCCAAACCGGGCAGCCTAACGGCGTAGTTCGGCGACTCGTCGGATAATTTGAGCAGCCTAACGGCGTCATTTGGAGATTCGATAAATTGTCGGATAATTCGGACAGCCTAACGGCGTTGTTCGGGAATTCGGAAAAATGAATCGAACGGCCTAACGGCGTCGGTTGGGATTTCCAGAAATTTCGGCAGCAGCAACCGGTTTAACGGCGTCAAATAACACGAAAGAACAAATTTATAAGTTTCAACGAAGAATTAATTGAAGAAACTGAAATCGAATTGGAATTAATTTACGAAATTGTGGACTTAAACGAATTCGGAAAGCAACAAAATGGGACTCACCCAAAGGAAGAGTGAATCGACTTTCAATTGGAAGGAGGCGGTGAGTGTCGCGGCGGCACACGGCTGGAGGAGCGACGGCGATGGTGGCGCCGTGGCCTGGGTACGGCGGCGCTTCGACTCCCGATTGGAAACAGGGGAGACGGTGTACGTGGTGTCGTACGGCGGCGGCCTGGCTTCGACAGAGGGAAGGAGGAGACTTGCAGCTCCGCCGCGGCGACTGGAGGCGCTTGCGAGGCGGACGGCGCGGCGGTGTCGCGCGGCTGGAGCGAAGCAGGAGGCGGCGTCGCGTCTGGGTAGGCGGAGGGCTTCGCAACTCGGAGCAGGGGAGAGAGGCGGAGCACGGTGGCGTCTGGGTTGTGCGGCACGAGGCGGGCGACGGCGTCGCAAGAGCGCCGCGATGGAAAGGGCACCGGAGATGGAGGCTTCACGGCGTCGCTGAGTCGGTGCTGGGCGATGGGAAGGGCGGCGCGACGGAGGGCTGAGCTCGAGCGCGACAACGCTATGGAGGCGACGGCTGTTGCCGGAAAAAGGGGGAGGGGGCAGCGGTTCTAGAGAGAGGCGAGAGAAATATGTTGAGTAGAGAGAGAGAGAAGGAAAAATGGGTGATGAATGAATGGGGAGGAAAAAATCCGTATGTATCTCTTAGGAAGAAAATTAATTAGTTAATAAATTAATTTAAAGGGAAGGAATAATTATGTGGGTGAGATAAATTCCCAAATTAATTTAATTTTAAAAGGAAGTAATTTATGTGGATGAAAATTAATCCACTCTAAATCTGATATTTTCGATCCCACTTGATACGGTTTAGGGATCGTTTTGTTTACGATATTAACCCCAATTTGAAAATTAATACAGTTTTACGACTCAATTAATATTTTATTGTATTTTAATTATTCTCAATAAATTATACGGATAGAAATCCTTAATTTAATTTGAGTATTTAATTTCTCGTAGTCCTTTATTCGCTTTGAAAGATTCGATTCTTTCTACGAATTTAGGAATTTGTAAAAAGGTATATATATTTAAATTACACCAAAGCACACAAAATAAATAAAATAAAAAGAAACAAAGATAATAAAATAAAATAAGGTTTCTAGGAATATAAAAGGTATAAAACGGGACGGGGTATTACATCCTCACCCCCTTAACAGGAATTTCGTCCCCGAAATTCATCTTCTAGGTATTGCTTAAGCATTGAGGGTATTTGGTTAGGACTTCATCCTCTATTTCCCAAGTTGTTTCTTCTTTCTCGTGTCGGCTCCACTGGACTAGAACTAATGGTATCTCTTGATTTCTTAATAAGTGTAACTTCCTTCCTAGGATAGTAACTGGAACTTCTTCATAAGTCTGGTCACAGCTTAAACTTAAATCTATACGACTAAAAACAGGGTTTGGATCGCTTATGTACTTCCTGAGTGAAGATATGTGGAACACATCATGCACTCGTGATAACTCTGGTGGTAGTGCTAAGCGATAAGCCACATCCTCGATTCTATTCAGGATGTCAAATGGCCCATTGTATCGCGACTTTAGCTTACCTCTTTTACCAAAACGGATTAGACCTTTCATTGGTGTCACTCGGAGAAATACTTTATCGCCAATGTCGAATTGTAAATCTCTTCTCCTAGCGTCCGCATATGACTTCTGACGGTCTTGAGCCGCTTTGATTCTTTCTTTAATCTTTGCGGCTATCTCAACCGATCGTTCAACTAGTTCGGGTTCGAGAATCTTTCGAATTCTGACTTCATCCCAACAAACTAGTGATCTACACCTTCTCCCGTAACGTATTTTGTACGGTGCCGTCTGTATTGTCGCCTGATAACTGTTGTTATATGCGAACTCTACAAATGGCAGGTGGCTCTTCCAACTTCCTGCAAGATCTAGAGCGCAAGCTCTCAGCATACCTTCGAATGTCTGGATAGTTCCTTCCGATTGTCCGTTAGTCTGCGGGTGGTATGCGGTGCTGAACTTCAATTCAGTCCTTAAGGCTCATTGCAGACTTCCCCAGAACTTAGAGGTAAAACGGGGTCTCTATCGGACACTATCGAGACTGGTACACCATGCAGTCTGATTATTTCAGCTATGTATAGTTGGGCGAGCTTGTCCAACGTATACGTCATTATAACAGGGATAGAGTGGGCAGTTATCGTAAGTCTATCTACGATTACCTAAATGGCATCGTGATTTTTCACCGTTTTCAGAAATTCGGTGACAAAATCCATAGTGATGTTCTCCCATTTCCACTCTGGCATCTCCAGAGGATGCAACAACCCTGGAGGTCGTTGGTGATTTGCTTTAACTCGTTGGCAGGTTAAACAACTCCTGACGAATTGAGCTATCGATCTCTTCATACCTTCCACCAAAAGTTCTCTTTCAATCCTCGGTACATTTTCGTCTCTCCGGGGTGAATGGTGGTATGGAGTGTTATGTGCCTCTTTCAGAATTTCATTCCTCATTCCTTCATCCTTAGGCACACAGATTCTGTTATCGAACCTCTAAATGGTTCCTTCCTCAGCGCGCTTACGTATTCCTTTCAAGAATTTATCGTCCTTTTGTGCTCCTAGGATTCTTTCTCGTAAGGTCGGTTGTAGGGTGAACGCGTAAACCATGGTATCTGCACAATTCTGCGTGGAAAATTCTAGGTTTAGGATGAACTGGTACTATATCTTACTCCACTCAAAATAGTTTTGTCTAACTACTTACTCTAAAACTTTTGGTCCAAAAAGAGTGGCTTAGTGGAGAGGTTTGGTTTTTGAAAGCTTTCTCATTAGTTAAACCCAAAATAACTTCTCGGTTTTCTTGGTCGACTAAGTTTGTTGTCACTCTACCTGATTTAAGACATAGAAGGTTTTCTAATCCTCAAACATGCAAACTTTTCTTCCTACATAGTTGCAAATTTCCTCTACTTCGAAGTCCACTATGTATCCCATAGATAAAATCAACTGTCCTTTCTTTTTCAACTAAAGTATTCCCATAACATATAAATGTTAATTCTTAACACGTAAGACTTAAGATTACATCTAGCTTACTCATTCCACAAAAAGGCTCTACTTAAGCTTAAAATCTTATGTTATCCCAAAAGAAAGTAACTATGCCCAAGTTTCATATTTCTTCTTATGCATAGAACTAGTTCGTTTTCAATAACGTCTAGCTACTCAACTTAAGAACGTGCAGTTCAGTTCCTATTTGATGTTCATCCAAGTCTATCTCCAATCAATTCACTCGGCTTAGGTTCTCATTATATTCCTCAAAAGTTCACTTTCACTTAAGGTCTACTCTTCTATACTCTATATCCTCAAATTTTCTTAAATTCTTATACACAAGGGAGTGAAATGCTCTAATACTAATCGATACATAAGCAGTTGATCCAAAATTCACACTTGCTGAATTCGGAATAAAACTTCTCTCATCTCATTGTCCTTAAGACTGCTTTGAGATGTTCTTCGTGTTGCTCTTTGCTCTTAGAGTACACGAGTATGTCGTCGATGAAGACGATGACGAATTGGTCCAGGTACGGACGAAAACTCTATTTATCATATCCATGAAAATTGTCGGAGCGTTTGTTACACTGAAAGGCATCATGGTGAACTCGTAATGTCCATACCGAGTCCAGAATGCTGTCTCTGGGATATCCTCGCTCTTGACCTTTAGCTGGTGGTAACCAGACCTCAGATCGATCTTTGAGAATACCGTAGCATTCTTCAACTGGTCGAACAAGTCTTCTATCCTTGGAAGAGGATATTTGTTCTTAATGATCAGTTGATTGAGACTTCGATAGTCTATGTACATACGGAAAGTTCCATCTTTCTTCTTTACGAACAACACGGGTGCTCCCCATGGTGATGCACTAGGCTTGATGAACTTCTTTTCAAGCAAGCATTGCAGTTGTTCCTTTGGTTCTTCTAATGCCTTTGGCGCCATTCAATAGTGTAGTTTAGATACTGGTGCTGCCCCAGGTATCAAGTCGATGGAGAACTCTATCTGACAATCAGAAGGTAACCTAATTAATTCCTCAGGAAACACGTCAAGATATTCATCCCCGATTGGCACTTTGATGCGCAACTTATCGTCTTTCTCTCCTGCTGAGATGTGGACGAGGTAAGCTTGACATTCCTCTTTTCGTAATATTACTGCAGCTTGGATAGCCGATATTACTCGGGTTTCCTTTTTGGTCCTAATTTCACGAAACGTGAAGCGTTGACCATTACGGGTTTCGAGGTCAATCTCGCGTTCGGCGCATTTTATTATCGCTTTGTTTCTCGTTAACCAGTCAATACCTAAGATTATGTCAAAGTTTTTCATCTTAAGGATGTAAAGGTCGGACTCTACTAAGTGGTCGCTTAGCGTTAGGGGTAAACCTCAAATTCGGTCCTTAATTTCCATAGTAGTTCCAGACATTTCTTAGCGCGGCCTGCTGAGGTGGCTTAGGTTCAGCTTGAGAAGGTGAGTTCTGTCCTATAGGATTCACTGATACAGGAACGGGGTTAACGCGGGGTCGTCCACGTCTACGTTCTGGTGTCATTCTAAAGGTGGTTCTAATCGGAAAAGAATAATATTTTTACGATATGTATAGGTACGAGAAAGTTATAAAAACATAATCGGACTAACCAAAATTAACACACAACGTTCACTGAAAACACGTGTGGTACATAATTCACCAGCTGCGCATTGGGGCCCCAATGGTACAGTGCTCACATTCGCACAGTATTCTAGGAACAACTAATGTGTCATTAAGTGATAATCAGATAAAATATGACATTTAATATATAAAGCAAGTAAAACATATTGACAAGTAGTGAGCACATAATAAGTATATATATATCTAAAAAGTTTTGGTTCTACGGAGTTAGTCCCCTTACATTACGTCATAGAACACAAAAGGTTTCTAAGTACAATTCTAACGCATTTCCTTGCATCAGAACGGTCCACAGGCGACAAAAGGAGCGGGTTAGAGCTATGCTGCTACGGTCTGAGTAAAACGGTCATACGTCTGACTACTACTATATGTCAGGAAAGGGTGGCACATCTAGGGTGTATGTATTTGTGACTACATTAAAAGGATAACTGTTTAAAAGGGTTTGATCACTCTGACTGATCACTACTATCAAACGGGAATACCCATCGCCGACTTCTTTCTAGGTATGTCTCCAAGTGAATGTGGGGCCTTTGTACTGGGTCTTCTATTCTCGTTCGTTCGAGTAGTCTTACTGCGATAGGACAGAGAACAACTCAGTAACCCTTCTGGCAAAATGAATCACGGCTGTCAGATATGTCTCATCGTGGGATATTAGAGTGGCTCTTGCCTTTACACGCAGTCTCGTGAACTGGGTTATAAACACACTGATAGAATTCTAAGGTTAGCTAAGTGTCTTCTAATTATCGGGATATAACTATCTTAGGTGGATTCTTATATGGAAAGGAAAATCCTAGTCAAAATTTTAGTTATTCAGAAACATAATTTAAACAATTAAGGCACACAGTTCAAATAATCATATAACATCAATTATGAAGTTTATAACTTTACACAAATATATTTATTTCTATCATTCACTATTTATCTGTATTTCAATAGTATTATAAACGACATTTCGGGGTTCTTTCTACACCTCGTAGGTGTTGTTTCGAGTTCGCGATCTTTTGATTGGAGTTTTGTTATGAAAGTCAAGTTGTCGTAATATAACAAACTTTAAGGTAATAAAATAAGAACATACCTTCGAGGAGCTTCTGACGGTAATAGGAGACACATTTCCCCTCAAGTGATTTAATTAGTGATCTATACTTACATGATAAGAAAATTTTAATTTATGAAAAGGATTTTGGCTTGATGAAAATAATGATTTGGGTTTTGGTCCGAAAGTTTTGAACATAAGCTCTGATACCACCTGTAACGCCCCGAACCCAATATATATTAATTATATCGAATTCGAAGTGTTATTGTGATAAAAAGTCCGAACTATAAATTTTTTGAAAGGAATATAACGGAAATGAGAGATGATGAGTTTTATGCAGCGGAAGAAATGAATAGAATAATTTTAATGTGTATCTCTCACACATATATGTGTACATAAAACATAGTATCAACAGTAATATTTTATTTAAGTGGGAAACTCCGTGTCGTCTCTATTACTGTTCTTGCTCCACGAAATCATAATCTGCAAGGGGATTAGGGAAAGGGGGCGTGAGAATTGAATTCTCACATATGGGTGATTTGCAACATCATGGGATTGGTAAATCCGAAATATATTAAATTATACTCATTGATAAAGTGTTTATTTTATTTAATAAGTTGACATACAATATTTAAACAGCATTTAAACATATTTCGCATAATATAATTGAAATAGCACAAGTTGGTTCACATTAAGGCAAAGCCCAAAGTCATATCACACATTATCACAACTATCAAACCATAAACGTACAACCATTCCACTTCCAACAAAGTTACTCTTTTCAACTCCAACCATCAACAGCCTTGATTCCGAGGGCGTCCAACGACAGCTGTCCCCGGAGACCGGAAAAATAATCAACGACCTTGATTCTGAGGGCGTCCAAAGACAGCTGTCCCCGGAGGCCGGAAAAACAATCAACGACCTTGATTCCGAGGGCGTCAAACGACAGCTGTCCCCGGAGGCCGGAAAAACAATACCCAAAACACCACTCCGTACTTACTGATTTCCATAAAACTGATACAACAACTTCACTGAGAAAATACTTGACTGATAATTGAACTGATTCATGCTCACGTAAGGTGTTTACTCATGCAGTGGTGATCAATTCACAAAACAACAGGCTAAATATATAACATATATAGTTATATCACATAATCCAAACAGTTATATAGATAGGTGTTACAGATATGTTGGATTAGATACTTTTGATTTGATTTAGTCGAGTTCAGAAAATACCGGCACGACGTTATTAATAGCAGATCAATCAACGGATCATCACCCACCTGATTGTTTCGAGTCCCGAGAATGATGTGTAGGCAGAGGGTCGAAAACCTCGTGCGCGTTCCAACTAGTACCGAATCCTAGTAGGAAGATATTTAATTAAAAGTTGACCTTTGAAAACGTTTAGGAAAACTTGAGAGTTTGTGTTACGAGAATCGAGAAAGTTGTGGTCTTATAAACTCAAAAAGGACTTGCTTAAGGGTCACACTCTATTTTGGTAAATACACCACTTCTAGAAAGGTGAGTGTATTGAGGGAGTGTATTTACTAGTATACTTGTGGTATGACTATTTCGATTACTACAAAAACAATCTTTTGATAAGTACACCCCTTTTTAAGAGGAGGTGTATTAGGGGGGTGTATTTACTAAAAGCAGTGGTGTATTAGGGGGGTGTATTTACTAAAAGCAGGAGTGTATTAGGGGGGTGTATTTACTGAAAGCAGTATGTAACAGGACGGTGTATTTACTGATTTCTGTGGTGTAAAGGGGGGTGTATTTACTGAATTTAGCGGTGTCCTTAATAAAGGTCCTTTAAGGAAGAAAATATAAGAATAGATCTTGGAATTACTTAGAAAAATATTAATAAAATTAAAGAAAAGGTTTTTCTTTCTTAAGAATTCTATTTCTCATTTTAAAAGAAATCTTGAAAATAATTAATCATATTTTATAAATAAATTTCCTTTAATAAAACTTATTAATAAACTTAGACTTTCTAAGAAGTTTATAAAAAGTACTTTTCTTTTCTAATATTAATAACACTTCTAAAATTGATTAGTGACACTTTCTAAACAAAAGAATAATACTATTTTCTACCTTTTTCATTTGTTTACTAAATTGGGTATTAAACGACTTATCTTTTCGTTCCAAAATTTCTAACAGTCGCACAAAGGGAAGACGAGTTTCCCTTTGCCTCCAAAAACTCAACTAACAATAAAACAAACTAATTTCAGCACCACATCATCAGCTAACCAAACCAAACTAATTCATCCATCTAATAATATCAACTAGCTAAAACAACAATACTAATCTATCCATTCAATAACACTAAACAACTATTTCAACACCACCATTATACTAACAATTTAAAATCATTCGTAAGTAGAATTCTAACAATAATAAAGTCCCATCTACAAGTCTCAAAGGCTCCAAAACATCTCAAACTCACTTAAAACGGTTTAAATTCTATTCCAACAATTACAAGAAATAGAGAGGAGATTGGCGATTCTTACGAGTCCCAAACCGGGCAGCCTAACGGCGTAGTTCGGCGACTCGTCGGATAATTTGAGCGGCCTAACGGCGTCATTTGGAGATTCGATAAATTGTCGGATAATTCGGACAGCCTAACGGCGTTGTTCGGGAATTCGGAAAAATGAATCGAACGGCCTAACGGCGTCGGTTGGGATTTCCAGAAATTTCGGCAGCAGCAACCGGTTTAACGGCGTCAAATAAAATGAAAGAACGAATTTATAAGTTTCAACGAAGAATTAATTGAAGAAACTGAAATCGAATTGGAATTAATTTACGAAATTGTGGACTTAAACGAATTCGGAAAGCAACAAAATGGGACTCACCCAAAGGAAGAGTGAATCGACTTTCAATTGGAAGGAGGCGGTGAGTGTCGCGGCGGCACACGGCTGGAGGAGCGACAGCGATGGTGGCGCCGTGGCCTGGGTACGGCGGCGCTTCGACTCCCGGTTGAAAACAGGGGAGGCGACGTACGTGGTGTCGTACGGCGGCGGCCTGGCTTCGACAGAGGGAAGGAGGAGACTTGCAGCTCCGCCGCGGCGACTGGAGGCGCTTGCGAGGCGGACGGCGCGGCGGCGTCGCGCGGCTGGAGCGAAGCAGGAGGCGGCGTCGCGTCTGGGTAGGCGGAGGGCTTCGCAACTCGGAGCAGGGGAGAGAGGCGGAGCACGGCGGCGTCTGGGTTGTGCGGCACGAGGCGGGCGACGGCGTCGCAAGAGCACCGCGACGGAAAGGACACCGGAGATGGAGGCTTCACGGCGTCGCTGAGTTGGTGCTGGGCGATGGGAAGGGCGGCGCGACGGAGGGCTGAGCTCGAGCGCGACGGCGCTATGGAGGCGACGGCTGTTGCCGGAAAAAGAGGGAGGGGGCAGCGGTTCTAGAGAGAGGCGAGAGAAATATATGTTGAGTAGAGAGAGAGAGAAGGAAAAATGGGTGATGAATGAATGGGGAGGAAAAAATCCGTATGTATCTCTTAGGAAGAAAATTAATTAGTTAATAAATTAATTTAAAGGGAAGGAATAATTATGTGGGTGAGATAAATTCCCAAATTAATTTAATTTTAAAAGGAAGTAATTTATGTGGATGAAAATTAATCCACTCTAAATCTGATATTTTCGATCCCACTTGATACGGTTTAGGGATCGTTTGGTTTACGAGATTAACCCCAATTTGAAAATTAATACAGTTTTACGACTCAATTAATATTTTATTGTATTTTAATTATTCTCAATAAATTATACGGATAGAAATCCTTAATTTAATTTGAGTATTTAATTTCTCGTAGTCCTTTATTCGCTTTGAAAGATTCGATTCTTTCTACGAATTTAGGAATTTGTAAAAAGGTATATATATTTAAATTACACCAAATCACACAAAATAAATAAAATAAAAAGAAACAAAGATAATAAAATAAAATAAGGTTTCTAGGAATATAAAAGGTATAAAACGGGACGGGGTATTACATTTGGAAACTTATTTTTCCAGTTTATATTTGATATATCATAAGGTAGAGTTGGTTTAACCGGTAGGTTTGAGTTTTCTAGTGATACCTATGAGTTAACTATGTGGGCGTGCCTTTTTAGTCGTTATGCCGATGGATAGCCGCAGGCGTTTGTGGGCGTAATGCTTTTTTCAGGTTAACTCATAGACTATGGAATTTCTCAGTCAGTCCTATCTGTGTTTGGAAAAGATCCACAGGATACTACTGATATATCGAATACGATCTTGAATTAAATAAAAAAAATTCTAATTATATATATTTTAATAGAATAAAAGAAATTCTAATTATATATATTTGAATAGAATAAAAGAAATTCTAATTATATATATTTAAAAAAAATATATATTTCAATTAAAATTTAGAAAACAATACATCAAACTAACCTTGTGCATGAATGACAAGTATCAAGCAATTCACCTTCCACCTCATAAACCCCACTAGATTTACTATTATATATGCACCAACTTTTTTCCTCAATTATCATCTTCATTCATACACCTCCCTCACCTTTTTCCTCCCCCCCCAAGCCTACACGAATTTTGGTTTTTTAAAAAATGGTAAATTATCTCTCTCTAATAATTGCAAATATTGGATTCTAAATATTTTTTTCCAAATTAATTATTAGGATGATATATACAAGAGAACAATGGAGGCCATTGAGACATATAACAAGGAAATTATGGAGACAACAAAAAAATTTGAGGTAACATTATTTCATAATGTAATGCGTTGAAATTTTTTTTTCCTAATCATAACTAGGTTTTTTGTGACTTGTTTATAGAGGGAAAAAGTGTTGTTTGAGTTGTCAAAGGAAAGATTCATGCTTCTTCAAGAAAATATACTCAACAAGAAACTTGAAATTTTGGAACAAGTGTTGGTGTTGGCCAATGCTTCGGACCCTTATTCGAAGATAAGTGCTGCAGTTCATATTCAACAAAGTGTAAACGATCTTGAGCAGTACCAACACAAAAGCAAGGATCAACTTGACCGTCTGTTTCCCTTGCCCTGATTTTCCCATCTATCTATCTAAATTTCCTTGCAAAAAATTAAATAAAAATCTATCTATGTAAATTAGTTTACATGCATGGCTTCACATTCAAAAAATGTAATGATTAGCAAACAAAAGTAATACTTTTGTGGGCTTTGGTAGATGTGATTTTCATGTGTAAATGTGATTGTCATGGATGAGATTTGGTAAATGTGATTTTCATGCGTAAATGTGATTTTTCGTATTATATATTTTTAACACTAAGAACTTATAATTATTGCAATTTAAAAAAAAAAATCATACGACTTATTTTTTTTTTCAACTTAGCTTAAAATGTTCACCATAATAATTTTTAAAAAATTGATCTCTTAAGTACTATTTCTATTTAAATATTCAACATATTAATTTAGAAAAAATAATTCCCTTATGTTTATAAATTGAAAGATAAAATATTAGGCTCATTTAACATTTAACAAACCCAAAAAAAAAGGCTCAATATAAGAGACAATAAGCTTATAATTAGGCTCAGTAAACGAGCCTACTATGATATTCATTTTTAAAAAAATCAAATAATTAAAACTATTAAAATCTAAAAATACCTAATTAATGTGTGGAAACACAAGAATCAAGACCCTCCCATTACTCCATTTTCCATCCCTCGAGCCGTTTCCTCTCCCACCAATCCAATTCAACCGGCCTATTTACAAAGAGTTGTGTATTGGTTCACTTTATGCATGATATCATTAAAGAACAAATGCACGATTTCATATATAAAGGTGGGTATTGGTATTGGTGATAATGGGTTTAGATAATTATTAGGATAATTAATTATATTTCATTTAATAATATCAAATAATCAACCTCTACTTTCAAAAGTTCCTATATAAACCCAATACTAGTACAAAACTATTTCGTACCAACCAAAATATCATCAAGCTACCGTTGAAAAATGGCCTTTACTCCCTCGAAAAAATACTCTTAATCATCTTCCGTTCCTCCTTCGCCAAGGAGTCTCCTTGCAATGTACGACTACTCAAAACAACAACATGACGACTTGAAGAAGGACGTGAAAGAGTTCATCAGGCGTTTGATGAAACACACAAGTTGTGATTCATTGAGTGATCTCATCTTACTTGATGAACCATTGCCAAAGATTTATGAAATCTTTGTGGAGGCTAAAAAGACCAGGATTATTCCATTGATTGTGCTTTCAAATTCCAGGGTTCGGGAGAAGTCGGCAAGCATCGGTGCTGGTGGAAACAATGGAACTCGAGTGAGAGGGGGCAGTGTTGATGGTGAAGTTGAGGTTCCCATGAGAAATGGTGGAAAAGATGAGATTCAAATGGAAGGTGGTGGTGAAGATGACATTCACATGGAAGGTGGTGGTGAAGATAACGTTCGCGTGGAAGGTTCTGAGGAAGGAGAAGTTTCTGAGGATGGAGAAGGTGAAGATGAAAATCCCATGGAAAGTGAAGAAGCTTGATGAGTGAAGTTGGAAGTTTTTGGCACCCTATGTTTCAGTATTTTACGAAGTTGTGTTTTCATTGTTTTGATGTTTTTATTTTCGAAGTTGACAAGTTTTTTCTTTTTTGATCAGGTCAAAGTTGGCAAGTTGTTTGTGATATTTGATATTGGGTTCTAGTTGGTATGAAAATGTTATGTTTTGATGAACTTGAATTCTCAAGATATGTATTTTGTTTCCTCCTTTTATGATATCATTGAATGTTTCCTCCTTTTATAAACCCTAAAATCCAGATTTTGTTAAAAGGTTATAAACCCTAAACCCTAATATTTGTAGCCTTAATCGGCATTTTGAACTAGTAATTAATAATCAAGATTTTGTTGAATGGATATAAACCCTAATTATAATCATGCAAAGGATTTAGTTATACACTCTCGAGAATTAGTTCAAATTTATCGGAATTTTGAACAAGTAAACATAATGTCAATTAAAGGGTACACTTCTAAAGATTTTATTATACATTATCCAGATTTTATTGAAATTAATTACTAAATTATCGATATTTTATTATACATAATCAAGATTTTATTAAAAGATTATAATTTAAATCCTAAAATGCTGATTCTTTAATACTTCAAAAGATTTTATTAAATATTATCTAGAATTAATTGAATTTAAACCATAAATATCCAAAATTTTGAACAAGTAAACATAATGCCGATTAAAGGGTATACTTATAAAGATTTTTTTATACATTATCGATATTTTATTGAAATTAATTATTAAATTATCGGCATTTTATTATACATAATCAAGATTTTATTAAAAGATTATAATTTAAACCGTCAAACATGATTAGCAGACAAAAAAGTGATATACTTTAGTGGGTATTGGTAGTTGTGACATGTCATCATTGAGTAAATCAGTTTAATTAGATAAATTATTTTTTAAAACAATAATTTGAATATATAAATTAGGGTTTGGGACGGTTTTCATCCACAAACCCTAATACTAGTAAACAACACCCTAAATTCGACCAAACTTTAATACTAGTAAGCAACACTTTGAATTAATTTCCTTGAACTTCATTCTCCAAACTTTAATAATAGACTCAATAAAATATGTAGAACACTTAACATGGAAATTATTAACTAGAACACTAAAAAAACTTAGAACACAAAATAACTTCTCTTCACTTCAACACATCCACTAATGAAGAAAAAATTCGAAAAACATGTCCACAAATGCCATTTCAGCATCCATATGATGAATGCAACAAACATCCCAGATACACAACCTACAAGGAACAGTCTTGCAATTGAATCAACTTTATGAACAAGCATCTCTTCATTAACTTTTCTCTCGGCCTTCTTCACAAAGCTTGAGCTCACGTTCGTCTTAGTTTCCTTGTCGTTGCATATTTCTTCGACTTTCCTTCCAATGAAATCATTAAATTCATCATTATCCTTGTGCAAGTTAATCCGAAAATAAGAAATATATGCAGCAATAGCTTCTTCCTCGGTATGAAAAGTACGGTAGACACTACCTTTGAATCCAATGACATGTTTTGAGCATTCATGCCAACTGCCATATATACCAACACGTGCACCCACAAATACAACATAGTATTTTCGAGGCTTTTTCTTTTTAGTAGACATCTTTGAAATTTTGTAGAAAAAATATAAGGTAAAAATGGAGAAGAGGGATAAGAAAATAATGGAGAATATAACGTAAATATGGAGAAGAAAGAAAAGAAAGTAATGGAGAATATTAGGTAAAAATGGAGAAGAGGGAGAAGAAAGTAATGGAGATTTTAAGGTAAGAATGGAGAAAGGGAGAAGAAAGTAATGGGGAATATAAGGAAGAATTGAGAAAAGGGAGAAGAAACATAAGGTTGTGTGTTTGAGTGGAAATAATGATGTGGTTCCTTGAAAGTTGTTTACATTGGAAGTAGCACAAGAGAGAGAAAGATGAATTCAAATTCAAAACTATGAAATGACGACGATGGACAAAAATTTGGATTTTTTGGGAGAAGGGTGGATTAGTCATTTTAATTGTTGGTAATTACAAAAGTGTCATTTTCTGGATATCCAAATTCTGGATATTTAGCACCACCCTTATATGTATAAGTTTTTTGAGGGTTTGATATATATATATATATATATATACACACTAGTTGTAGGCCCGCGAGTTTCGCGGGTTTGGAGTAATATTGCTAGATTTTTTTTGTTCAATAACACGATAGAAATATGTTTATGAGAATTTAGGTGTTATATTTTTTATTATTCTGTCACGTCAAATGCACAATTTCTCTATAAAAGTATATTTATTCATTCAAAACAAACAGTCAAATTCATCATAAATTTCTAAAAACCTCCCTATAAATGATATTCGTTGTATACTTTGAAGGCTTTCCCTCAGACTCAAGACACAAGACTTTCAAACCATCGTTGCTCTTAACCCTCGATACTGCAACATACAGCTGTCCGTGAGTGAAAACTGGCTTTGACAAATATAGTCCGACGGTCGACAGGGATTGACCTTGGCTTTTATTAATATTTTTTGCTAAACACTACAATATAGGAAATGGTTTTATTGAAATGTAGTTGCTTCATTATTATTATTTAAATAGTCATCTCAAATACTCAATAAAATGAACATGTACATGTAAATTTATACTTTTAGAAGAGTAAGATGCACAGTGTGCAACACCCTGCATCTTATATTCGTCAGTCTTTATACATCTAAGACATAATTTTTTTCCCATAAAAATAAATACATTGCAAGCACGTTGAGGAAAAAAACAAAAAATTAATGCACACACTAAGAATATATATATTAAATTTCTCCGTACAATATTTAATTACCAGCTATGACATTATTATAAATAACCACCATATCAAATACAATTGAATTGCAGATTTTCGAGAATAATATGTATGGAAAAAAAAAGATTTCCATATCTCAATTAATTAAATTACGTGTCAAAATGTTGGATCGATATTAGGATAGAAATTTGGATGTATTTGGACATAGCGATTGGCCAAAACGAATAAATGGCAAGACATATTAATCCAGTTTATAAATATACTTATGGGTGTTTGCAAAATTAGGACACTGTCTTTTCGGGCTTACAAATTTAGAAAAATATCTTTATGAGCATATAAAATTAGAACACAATCTTAACAATTTTGCAAAATAATGATAAAATCTTTTATGTTGATCCAACTTAGGCCAAATTTTATAAAATGTGGGTCAAATAAAGTCCAATTATGATATGCCCAACTGCCCGTATTATATAAATTTTTACCTTAATTAGCCAAATTAAAAGATAGTATCCTAGTTTTGCTTGTTTGTAAAGATAATGTCTTAATTTTGCAAGTTCGTAAAGATATTGTCTCAATTTTGCAAGACCGTAACGATAGTATCATAATTTTACTAACACTCATAAGGTAGTGTCCTAAAATAACAAATTTTCCCTAATAACCAATTTATTTAATGGTAACAAAGAGTGTTAATTTTTTATTTAAAGAACATTAATTTGTTAAATTATAGTGTATCTAAAAATAATTGTAAAGTGGTTCATCTACGAAACAATTTAATTCTAAAATATATTCTCAATAGTAATATTGAATGATTAAAATATATATAATACAACAATAAGGTTAATTATATTTCTAATCTATCACCAATATGTCCAAACTACGAGTTGATATGTATACAATAAGTAATACCTTATAAATCTTCACTAAATTAATTAACTCATATACGCAAGAAAAAATTATTTTTTAGGATATTGTCTTATGGGTGTTTGAAAAATTAGGACATTGTATTTTTGGGCTTATAAATTTAGGAAACCATCTTTAATATGTAAAAAATATCTTCAAATTAATTATATACATAATTATAGAAGTTGTTATTTAAGACTACATCTTCCGATTAAATGAATTTAGACCAAATTTTATAAAATACGGGTCAAATAAAGCTCAATTATGATATGTCTGCCGTATTTTATTGAATTTTGACTAAATTGGCCAAAATTAAAAGAAAATGTCCTAGTTTTGAAAGTTTATAAATATCCCAATTTTGCAAGTTTGTAAAAATTGTTGGTCCCACTAGTTAGATTGATTGCGGAAGCTTAAGTTAATATGTCTTTCAAATTCTTTTTACAAGAGAGCAACAACTAATAAGAGAATAAGTAAATCGAAAGCAATAAAGAACACAAGATATATAGTGGTTCGGATTTGAATATCCTACGTCCACTCTCCCTTTTATCCAAGGGGTCTCACTATCAACTAACTCACTTACTTATTCACTGGAATTGTGAAGTACCAGTTCCTTCTTACAACTTCTTTAGATTTGACTTCAATCTAAAGATCCACAGCCAACAACCTTATCTGGTAGATGAACAGGTTGAGGTTTCAACAACTCCTTAAGAGTAGATAAATATTATGAACAGTAAGAGTGCTAAGAGTGATTATCAAAAGCTTGGATGGACTTATGCGCGTATGTAGCCTCTCTAGAGCTTTTTCTTGAACTGCACTCTTGTATTTATAGAGGGGATTAGGGCTAGCCGTTGGAGGGCTAACCCAATCAGATCCTCTATTTAAGGAAGCCTCAATCAATCAATTCCCTAATTAATTGACTGGGTTGGTGGGATCCTTGGATTGATTATCTTCAGAACTTTCCAATCCTGATCTTGTTGACTTGATTTGAAACACCAACGGTCAATAGCTTCCTCTGCCTAACTCTGATTCTCTCCAGAGAAGGCAAGACCAGACACCAGGCAACCTCGGTGTCTTCTGGTCCTAATCTGGTGAACAACCAGAATACTCAGTAGAAACAGGAGATTAAACTGAGCATCTTTTGTTCCACCAGACTCATCTGGTCCGGACTCGTCTGGTCTGGGGAAGGTCCTCTGCCTCTGGTCAGATCTCATCTGGTGAAGTCTTCTGGTGAGGTCTTCTGGTGAGGTCTTCTGGAGACTCTTCTGGTCTGGTAGTTCCCCCTAGACTAAGTCCTAATCTAGATCATCATCTGGCTAACAGGTCCAGATGGTCCTATTACATCTTCTGGTTTGTTTTAACTCATCAAAACTAACAATTTTTATCCTAACAATTTCCCCCTTTTTGATGGAGTTAAAATACTACCAGAACTGATCAAAAAGTAAGACTTAAGCAAGAAATCATTAAAGGATAAGACCTTAGAATAGATCTTATCAGGCAAACAATTAAGACAACAAGAGGCTGTCTTTTGAACAGAGAAGATATGAACTTCATTAAAGATAAAGATAGAATGATTACAGATTACAAGGCAAGTCTGGTCCTAATCTAGGCATATCTTCTGTTATCTTTAGGCACCAGAAACCAGTCCAGAAACCTATCCTGGACGGCCTTCAACTTTGCAGAAGATGTTGGAGTGAAGTTCACCAACACCTTGGTCTTGTACAGTTTCTTCAATTCAGCCCAATCAACTTAGTCTCCTGCCATTGGGGTGTTGAGAAAATGGAATTCAGGAGCAGTGACTTCCAGGTTGAACTCAATGGTTGAATCCATTAGCTGCTTGTACAAATCTGCATCATAAGCTTTCATCCAGGAGTGAAAGGTTCTGTTGATGAGAGCATCATCCTCTGGTGGAGGTCTCTAGATGTAATGTTGAATGAACCAGAGAGTCTTGACTTCTCTCCATTTATCTATCAAAGGCACAGGAACAGTTGAGTCAAAGGACCCTTCTGTCCTGAGAGGGAGGATGTTCATGATTTCAACAGGCCCTTTCCTCTTCTGGCTGGATCCACTAGCACCAGGAGTGATACCAGATTCTCTGCTCTTCTTATTTTGCCTTCTAACATATCAGAGCCTCTGCTCTTCATCTATGTTCTTCCTTATCCTTGCTTGCCTTTCTTCAGGCGTTTCTTCTCTAAATCTCTTCTCTGCCTCTTCCACTACTTCCTCTAAGAAGCTTTTCTTAACTTTTCTGATCTTCTTCTTAGCAGGTCCAGAGATAGAGATAGGGTCCTGTTCTGCTTCTGACTCTTGTTCTGCAGCAAGTTGCTTAGCCATAGTAAGAGATTTGAGCTCTTCTTTCTTCTTCTTCTGCAACTCTGCTTGAGCTAGTGTGTTCTCTAGCAGATCCAGGCGCGCTCCATGGCTAAAAAGTGTTTCATTGGTGGTCTTCGCCAGATCAGTTCTGGCCTTCTCTTCCCTCTTTTTAACTTCATCAATGAGGGGCTCCACTACCTGCCTTATAAGATCAGGCAAGGCAGTGTTGGAGGAAGAGTGAAGATCACGCAGCTGCTTTACCTCCTCCAGGTAGGCTTTCAACTCAGCAACAAGCCTTTCCTGCTTCTCCAACATCTCCTGGAGGGATTCCTTCAGCTTGGCAGTTTGGATCATCTGGCTTGCCATCTCAACTTTAAGCACAGAGACATGCCTCATCTGCTCCAGCACGTGCTCCTGGAGCTGCTTCTGGCTGTGCATCACATCCAGTTTGACAAAGAGGCCATTGGCCTTGAAAGAAGCTTTAACTTCTGCCAGAGAGGACTAGATCTGCTTCAGGAAGATCCTCCTCTCCTGCCTGATCTGATGCTCTATCATAGCAGGGGCCATGCGTTGAATAGCTTTTGAAAAGTGCCCTATCTGTATAATCTGCTCATTGAAGAAGGCTTTCATCTTCTGGAGCATGGCAGGAGACATCTCAAAGTCCTCCTCATCTGAATATAGCTCTGGAGGAAAGACAGAATGGGGTCCAAACTTGTAAGTAGGGCCCTCTAGAGTGAGCATTACCCCTCTCTGGATGAGCAGGGTGCGAATCAAAACTTTAGCAGCACCAGGGGTCTCCAGCTCTGCTGGGTTCTGAATATTCAACGTCTTCTTCAGCTCAATCTCCCAAGCAGTGAAGTTGGAGGGACCCATTTCCTCAAGCAAAAGCATCAGGTCCTCCACATCCTCAAGTCTGGCCTTGCTCCAGACCTTGGCATCAGTCAGATCTGCCAGGAGGGGTGAGTGCTCCAACAGAATTGGAAATTGCTCTCTTAGCCAGAGCTGAGCACTCACACTCATACTCTGCCTGATGGGACCCATCTCATCAGAAGAGAAAATGAAGGGTTTGGGCCCAGAGGCAGAGGAGGAAGGTGCTAAGTTAGCAGGCTCAAGTGAAGCTTCCTCATCTTCACTATCATCGTTGGTTAAACAGGTGGGAGAAGGGGGAGGGGCAGGGAATCCCAGAGCCATAGAAATGGATGGGGCCTGGGCTGTATGGGTTTGGGAAGGGTTAGGATTTTGTGAGGTAGAGGTGGAGGGGATGGGTTGCGCTGCACCAGAAGAAGACGGGATCTCTGGTACAGAAGATGTAGGTGGTATTTGAGATGTGAAAGTGTTTGGAGGGGGGATCTCTGCACCAGAAGAGGTTGATGGCACCTCTGGTACAGAAGGTGGGGGAGAGGGGTGTGTGGGAAGATGTGTTTGGGAATTTGGGGGAGAAGGTGTTTGGGTAGGAATGGTTGAGGGAGTATATACGGGGGTATCTGGGAGAGTCTGCTCTGGTGGAATAATAGGGTTACCAGAAGCAGATGGAGTTTGGGGAAGGTTATCTGGGGGAGAGATATAGGGTGAAACAAGATTAATAGGGGCAGAAGAGGGAATGGAAAGGTTTACCTCTGCTGAGTCAACATCAGCAGGTACAACATGCTCTGGAACAGAAGCATCCTCCACCATTTGAGAAACTTCATCAATTGCCTTCTCCAAGGCCTCTCCAAGACCAGAGCCAGAGTCTGAATCTTGAAATATGGCTCTCTTTGCCTTGGATTTCTTCTTAAGAGGTTCAACCTCTTCTTCCTCTTCTTCCTCTGATGGCTCATCCACCAGAAGGGTTTTCTTGGCCTTCCTGCTAGTCCTGGACTTCTTAGCAGAGCCTTTCCTGGCCTCCTCTGGCCTCTTCCTCTTGGCTGCTCCAGCCTTCTTAGTAGCCTCAGCTACTTCACCCTTCTTCTTCAGAATATTCAGAAGGGGAATCTGGTCCTCCTCCGAGGAACCAGAGAAGACAACCGTAGAAGAACCAGTTTCTCCAGCAGCCTGCTTTGAACTCTGCTGCTTCTTCTGCTGCTTTTGCCTCTTAGCAGGTGAGGGAACTGCCTTCTCCATCAGAATCAGGATGGCCATGAAGGGGACCATCCTTAGAAAATAATACCTTGGACTTGTGAAATCCTCTGCACCAGGATTCCTTCCATCTCTTCTCTGGCAGCAAAGAGTCCAAGATCAGAGTAAGTTTCGTTCCCAACGAAACATTTGCAGTGAAATAGAACTGCATCTCCCCTGGCTTGGAAGGACAAGCCTCCTTGTTCACTTTCACCTTATTCTTCCTCAAGACGCCCCAAAAGAACTCTGCCCAGTTACATTGGACGCCGTCATACAGAGCCCTCATCACACACATTCTTCCATTAAAAATCGCATCCGTGCTGTGATTCTCACACATCAGCACCTTCACCACAATATCAAAAAGTACCTTGTACTGTTGCCTCAGATGTTTGTTCAAGAAGCCCTTTGTGATGTTCTGGCAAGAAGAACGAGCAAACAACTTGAAGGAACCCACAATATCATCCTCCTTGTAGGTTAAAGGATCCACCCCTTCTGCAGAAATATTTCCAAACAGCGCACAGAAGTCATGCTTGGAAAACACCAAATCCTCCTTGTCAATCTTTGAAGAAATATGGTCTTCATTGATCTTCATTCGTACCAGAAACTGGGCCGCATAACCATCTAGGGTGCGAAAATCTCTGGGGACTGTGGAGATCAACTTTTCAACCCTGAATCTCCTCAATAATTACAGAATAGCAAGTGCAGACGAGTTCTTGGTGGTGTAGAAGTCGACCACCATTTCCGTTTTCAATTTCTTCATCATCAGGGCATGGTCAAAGTTGCACGGAGGGGCCATTTCTGTGAAAGAGAGAGAGAGAGAGAGAGAGAGAGAGAGAGAGAGAGAGAGAGAGAGAGAGAGAGAGAGAGAGAGAGAGAGCAATACTTTGCAGAGAGAAGTTAGGGTTTGTAAGATTATGGAAATGTGAAAAGACAAATTGAAAAGAAATTTGATTTAAATAGGGCAATACGCATGACTTGATTAATAAATGAAGTGTGAACGCGTGTAATAGCAAATTTAATTAGGAAACAAAATCAATTTTCGAATTGATTGACATTTTGCACAGTGATTAAATCTGATGGCCAGGATGAAAGGCGAAATACAGATTTAATCTGGTGCGTGGGCTTGGTCATTGGGACTGGGTGTAAAAGGGGTTTTGGGGTAGTCAAGAGAAAAAGCGAAATGATTGCCTAGGCCCTATACCCTAGTCTTAAATACACTCCGAAGTTGAAACGTTTTGAGTGTACTTACTAATTTGAAAAGTGTATCCCAATGATCAGAGGCCAGAGAAGTGAAGACATACCTGTCACCTGATATTGTAACCAGATGATACCACAGCCAGTCTGGTGCTACATCTCCTCTGACGGAGCTCATCTGGTCCTGGTCAGAGAAGACTTTGGATATTTTGGAATCTGACTCAGCACCTCATCTGGGACAAGTGTCACCTGGTGTATACCTCATCTGGAGATATACCTTCTCTGATATGTCTAATCTGCAGGTATGTTAGTTTAAAAAAAATATATAAAGTAAAGGAATGAAACAAAAGGATACTTCTCTGATGTTCCCCCTAAAACAAATCTGTCTCTGGATCCAACAAACCTAACTCAAAAGCTAACTCTCTGAATCTGATCTCAGCCAAAGGCTTAGTTAAGATATCTGCTCTCTGCTTCTCTGTTGCAATCTTTTCCATCCTTATATCTCCCTTCTCAACATGATCTCCGATAAAGTGATGCCTTATATCAACATGTTTACACCTGGTATGAAGGACTGGATTCTGGGTGATTGCAATTGCACTATTACTATCACAGAAAATAGGAATATCCTTAGCTCTAATCTGGTAATCCCTAAGCTGTTGACTAATCCAGAGTAGTTGTGAACAACAGCTCCCTGCGGCCATATACCCTGCTTCTGTTGTAGATGTAGCAACCGAAGTCTGTTTCTTAGAAAACCAAGATACCAATTTATTCCCTAAAAATTGGCATGTTCCACTTGTAGACATCCTATCTATTCTGCATCCACCATAGTCTGAATCTGAATAACCACTCAACTCTAAGTTATCATCTGCAGGATACCATAATCCTAGGTTCACTGTTCCCTTAAGATATTTCAATATCTTCCTAGCTGCTTCCAAGTGACTCTTCTTGGGATTGGCTTGAAATCTGGCACAAACTCCCACAGCAAAAGTAATATCTGGTCTGCTTGCAGTCAGGTACAGAAGAGAACCAATAAGTGCTCTGTACTGAGTCTGGTCCACACTCTCTCCAGACTCATCTGGATCCATGTTGAAATTTGTCATTATAGGGATCTTGGCTGCTTTGCTAGATCCTACTCCAAATTTCTCTAACATGTTTCTGGTGTACTTTGCCTGATTAATAAAAATTCCCTTCTCTGATTGCTTAACCTGCAAACCTAAAAAGTAATTCATTTCTCCCATCATGGACATCTCAAACTGACTCTGCATGAGCTCACCAAACTTCTCACACAACTTCTTGTTAGGGGATCCAAATATAATGTCATCAACATATATTTGGACCAGAAGGATGTCCTTTCCTTCTTCTTTCCTAAACAAGGTTCTATCAATCTTACCCTTAGTAAAACCAGTGTCCAGAAGAAATTGAGATAGAGTGTCATACCATGCTCTGGGTTCCTGCTTCAGCCCATAAAGAGCTTTCTTAAGCTTAAACACCTTGTCACCTTGTTCAAAACCAGGAGGTTGTTCCACATACACTTCCTCAATGAGAATCCCATTAAGAAAGGCAGATTTAACATCCATCTGGTATACTTTGAACTTCATGTGAGCAGCATATGATAAGAACAATTTGATGGCTTCTAGTCTGGCAACATGAGCAAATGTCTCATCATAGTCTATTCCCGCAGACTGAGAATAGCCCTGGGCCACTAGCCTTGCCTTGTTCCTAGTAATGACATTATTCTCATCTTTCTTATTCTTGAAAACCCACTTAGTGCCTATCACCTTTTGATGTCTTGGTCTGTCTACCAGCTCCCAAACATCCTGTCTGGTGAATTGATTCAACTCCTCCTGCATAGCAACAATCCAATTTGAATCTTTCAGTGCCTCCTTGATGTTCTTGGGCTCAATCAAGGACACATAGCAACTGAATAAGGCAGCTAAGTTAAGAGTTCTCCTAGTCTGTATACCCTTAGTTGGATCTCCTAAGATCAGGTCATTGGGGTGGTCAACCAGGGTCCTCCTTCCCGTGGTCTTGCCTGGTTGATCATCTTCTGTAGTACCTTGGTGATTATCACCACCTGCAGAAGAGCTTCCCCCTACAGGAGTTCCAACCTCTTCTGGTTCTGCTCCTTGTGAAGGCTTCTGCTTCAGAGAACCAGGAGAAGGGTCATCATCTGAATCTGAATCTGAATCAAGAATAGGTGGATTGACTTTGATTACTCTGGGTGTAGTCTGATTCTGGATCTCATCAGAAGACTTAGAGTCCACCTTGCACTAAAAAATAGATTCATCAAAAACAACATGAGGTGTTTCCTCCACACAAAGTGAATTCTTATTAAAAACTCTAAAAGCTTTACTGGTGCTGGAATATCCTAAAAATATTCCATCAGCCACTTTAGCATCAAAGGTTCTTAATTTAGATTTCCCATTGTCATGGATGAAACACTTACATCCAAAAACATGAAAATATGAAACAGATAGGGTTTTACCTTTCCATACCTCATATGGAGTCTTATTATGTCTCTGGGCAATCAGGCACCTGTTCTGAGCATAGCAGGCTGTATTAATGGCCTCTACCCAAAATCTCTGTGGAGTGTTGTATTCTGCCAGAAGTGTTCTTGCAACTTCTTTGAGAGTCCTATTCCTCCTTTCTGCTACTCCATATTATTGGGGTGTTCTGGCAGCAGATGTCTCATGAAAAATCCCATGATCCTTGCAGTAATCTGCAATGTGTGAATTCAAAAACTCTATCCTTTTGTCACTTCTGATTCTGACTATGCTCTGGTTCTGCTCATTCTGAATCTACTTGAAGAACTCTGGCAGCTTAGTGATAGTTTCATTTTTCTTAAACAAGAACACTACCCAAGTGTATCTTGAAAAGTCATCCACTATCACCAAGGTGTACTTCCTTCCACTGAAACTAAGAGGAGAAACAGGTCCAAACAGGTCCATGTGAAGTAGTTGAAGTACTCTGGTTGTGGTTGTGCTCTGGACATCCTTAAAGGAAGTCTTGGGTTGTTTACCCTTCTGGCATGAACCACAAACCTGATTCTTCTTAAACACTTCATTAGGAAGACCTCGAATGAGACCTTTTCTGGCAATCTTGTTCAGTGTTTTGAAGTTAAGATGACATAATCTCTTGTGCCAAATCCAGCTATTCTCTGCAGATCCTTTAGCAACCAGGCAAGCATTTCTTGGGCAACTGCTAAAATCTGCAAGATAAATGTTACCCTTCCTCAAGCCTATTAGCAAGATATCATTAAAATCAGAAGAGAAAACAGTGCATGAATCACTAGAAAACTTCACTGAGTATCCCTTGTCACAAAATTGGGATACTGAAAGCAGATTATGCTTGAGTCCTTCAACATAGTAGACTTCATCTACAGAAACTCCATTGAAGGTCAACTTTCCAACTCCTCTGGTGGCTCCATAGTTGTTGTCACCAAACATCACTCTTGGTCCAGTCAATGGCTTGAAGTCTTGGAGATTATCCTTCTGGAAGGTCATGTGCTTGGAACATCCACTATCAATGTACCAGACATGGTTGCTTGAAAGTCCTTTCTCCAATGGGCTCTTATCTACCTGCAGAGAAAACAATTAGGTCCCCTACTAGTGCTGGGTCCTGATTGGTTAGTTGCAGGTTTTGTAGGAATCCATAGATAAAGATCATCCCTTGTTGGATGAGGAGATCTTATCTTCCTTCCAAATCTATCTACCAGCACATGTCCTCTGACAATGACATATTGAGCTACTGGTCTGATAAGGACACCTTTCCTATAAACAGGTCTGGTGTACCTTTTCTCAAATCTGGCCTTTGGAATGGCCTACCTCAAAGACATGGTCTTAAAGGTCTGGTTGTAAGGGTACATCCTAGAAGAACCATCTCTGGTGTCATAACTTCCCAGATCAGTTGGTTTTCTATAGATGGGTCTGGAAGACCTCCTCTGGTTCTGAGAATTAGACCTGCTCTGGTGGTTTAGGGTCCTTTGAGTATACCTATTCTGGAATTGATTCCTCTGAGAAAATTGTCTCTGGGGTACCTGGTGCTATTGAACATTGTTCCTTCTCTGGTAGTTATTACTCTGATTGGTATTCCCCTTTCTTGCGTGTTTCCTTTGAGGTCCCCTAATCTGGTTAGGTTCCCTTTGAGGATTTCTCTGGGGTCCTCCAATTTGAGTAAGTTCTACTCCTTGGGACTCATTGTTCACAGAACCATCAATCTTCAATGGTTCCCCTTGTTGACACTTATTCTCTAGCATCTTCTCTTCCAGGACAGTCAACTCTTCTGGACCATATGTTATGTGATTAATAGAGTGATTCATTTTCCAATCAGGATTGTGAACCACCTTGTAACCATTACCAGTTAAGTCTTTTTCATCCCAGATTTCTACCAATTTACCAGCTCTTACAGACTTGTCTTTATTATAAAAGTATTTATGAGTTTTAGTGGTAATTCCAGGATATCCTAAACCACTCTTATCACTAATGCGCTGAGAAGACTCTGATATGATAGATACAACAGATGGTATCTTAGGAGCTTTTCTGGGCATGGGTATCTCCTCTATGTTGTGAGCAACTTGTTTTCCCTTGATAAGAGTCTGGTATTTGGCTCTGAGTTCATTGATCTCATCTTCTTGAGAGTTCTTTTCTTTCATGAGTTGATCTACCAGAGTATCTCTTTCTGTGATCTTATCCTGAAGTTCAGAGACTTCTTTGGAATGATCTTTCATGAGTTCTCTGATGGATTTATGCTCATGAGAGAGAGATTGAACTTCAGCTCTGAGCCTACCATTCTCTTTCTCAAGTTTTTGACAGAGTTGGACACAATTTTGGAGATCTGATAGCATTTGTTGCATATCAAACTCTCTGGAGTTACCAGATGAATTAGAGGATTCAGTATATTTGGAATTAGATAAGCATATGGTAGTCTCATTTACCTCAGTGATGTCTGCCATGAGATACACATCATCATCTGATCCAAAGTCAGAAGAAGAAGAACTGGAACTAGTATCCTCCTCCTCTGCTTCTGCCAGCAATGCTCTCTTATCTGCATATCTCCTATCTCTCTTGATCCTTTTCTCTTCTCTTTCCCTAGGAGTGAGTTGAGGACAATCATAACTGTAGTGACCAGTCTTGTTGCATGTGTAGCAGGCATTGTCTCCTCTGGGACTAGGACTTGGCTCTCTCCTCCTCTGGTTGTAGTCTGATCTGGCTGGACTACTCTCTCTCCTCTGGTAGTCAGGTCTGCCAGAGCTACCATCCCTCCTCTGATAATCTGATCTCCCAGAGTTGCCAGGGTTGTCATCTCTCCTCCTCTCTGGAGTTCTGAATCTGGTCTCCCTTGAGTCTCCAGATGTCTTCTCCTTCTCTGCAGGCTTGAAGGAACTCTTTCTGTGCCTGGTAGATTCCTTCCAGTGCCTTTTGTACCTGCCATATTTTGAACTCATTTTATCTAATTTACGAGTTAGAAGTGCTACCTGCTCCTTGAGGCTCAAGTCATCTGCAGTAGACTCATTTGGCTTGATATCAGGCTTGATGGTTGAAGAGAATGCAACACCTTTTTTACCAGAAGAGGAAACCTCTTCTGTTTGATCCTCCTCTTGAAGATCATACTCATAGGCTTTGAGATCAGACAACAGAAGATGATGATCCAGAGTATTGAGATCCTTGTTGTCCTTGATCACAGTGACTTTAATTCTCCACCTGCTGGTTAGTGAACGCAAGATCTTACTATTAATTTCCTTTTCAGAGTAGGTCTTACCTAAGGCACTAGCCTTGTTCAGGAGATTTGTGAGACGCATGTCCAGCTGGTCAATGGTCTCGTCTGGTTTCATCTTGAAGGTATCAAACGAGTGTTGAACAACTTGGAGTTTGTTGTCTTTGATCTTCTCTGTTCCCTCACAGAGTAGTGCCAATTTGTCCCACATCTCCTTGGCAGTGGCACACGTTCTGACCTTTTCAATCACCTCTTTAGTAAGTGTGTTGATGATCTCTATTCTTGCCACCTGGTCCAAGTTGTAGAGCTTTCTTTCATCATTATCAAGCTCATCTTTCTAAAATATATTCTCAATAGTAATATTGAATGATTAAAATATATATAATACAACAATAAGGTTAATTATATTTCTAATCTATCACCAATATGTCCAAACTACGAGTTGATATGTATACAATAAGTAATACCTTATAAATCTTCACTAAATTAATTAACTCATATACGCAAGAAAAAATTATTTTTTAGGACATTGTCTTATGGGTGTTTGAAAAATTAGGACATTGTATTTTTGGGCTTATAAATTTAGGAAACCATCTTTAATATGTAAAAACTATCTTCAAATTAATTATATACATAATTATAGAAGTTGTTATTTAAGACTACATCTTCCGATTAAATGAATTTAGACCAAATTTTATAAAATACGGGTCAAATAAAGCTCAATTATGATATGTCCGCCGTATTTTATTGAATTTTGACTAAATTGACCAAAATTAAAAGAAAATGTCCTAGTTTTGAAAGTTTATAAATATCCCAATTTTGCAAGTTTGTAAAAATTGTTGGTCCCACTAGTTAGATTGATTGCGGAAGCTTAAGTTAATATGTCTTTCAAATTCTTTTTACAAGAGAGCAACAACTAATAAGAGAATAAGTAAATCGAAAGCAATAAAGAACACAAGATATATAGTGGTTCGGATTTGAATATCCTACGTCCACTCTCCCTTTTATCCAAGGGGTCTCACTATCAACCAACTCACTTACTTACTCACTGGAATTGTGAAGTACCAGTTCCTTCTTACAACTTCTTTAGATTTGACTTCAATCTAAAGATCCACAGCCAACAACCTTATCTGGTAGATGAACAGGTTGAGGTTTCAACAACTCCTTAAGAGTAGATAAATATTATGAACAGTAAGAGTGCTAAGAGTGATTATCAAAAGCTTGGATGGACTTATGCGCGTATGTAGTCTCTCTAGAGCTTTTTCTTGAACTGCACTCTTATATTTATAGAGGGGATTAGGGCTAGCCGTTGGAGGGCTAATCCAATCAGATCCTCTATTTAAGGAAGCTCAATCAATCAATTCCCTAATTGATTGATTGGGTTGGTGGGATCCTTGGATTGATTATCTTCAGAACTTTCCAATCCTGATCTTGTTGACTTGATTTGAAACACCAACGGTCAATAACTTCCTCTGCCTAACTCTGATTCTCTCCAGAGAAGGCAAGACCAGACACCAGGCAACCTCGGTGTCTTCTGGTCCTAATCTGGTGAACAACCAGAATACTCAGTAGAAACAGGAGATCAAACTGAGCATCTTTTGTTCCACCAGACTCATCTGGTCCGGACTCGTCTGGTCTGGGGAAGGTCCTTTGCCTCTGGTCAGATCTCATCTGGTGAAGTCTTCTGGTGAGGTCTTCTGGCGACTCTTCTGGTCTGGTAGTTCCCCCTAGACTAAGTCCTAATCTAGATCATCATCTGGCTAACAGGTCCAGATGGTCCTATTACATCTTCTGGTTTGTTTTAACTCATCAAAAAAATGCATTAGGAGCATACATATTTTACTTGAACCAAAAAATGCATTAGGGGCATAGATGTAATTTTTCTATTTTTTAAAACTCCTTTGTTTATATAGTTGCTCAAGACAAAAAAAACTGATAAAACATCCCACTCTCAATTCTCAAATGGCAAGCTATGCCAATCCTCAATTTTTTATTATTACCCTTGTCACAATTATCTGATGTTAAAGGCTTTTCCATCCATAAAATTGCTTTTTAGGATGATCACGGAAGCTGCTCATCAGGTGTTTGATTATATGCGGATAAAGAAAAAAAATTCCTCGACAAAATATTATATAAAAAAAAAGCTAAGATTAGTCAAGGTAGGTGGACATTACAAACTGTAGATTTCGTGTAGTTGTTAACACGCGTAAATAGATTGCATGATCGAATTATTTAACTAATTGCTAAATGAACATGAAATTAATCATGGAAGTTGCTCATGAGGTGTTTGATTATATGCTGATGAAGAAATTTTAATGCTTGGTACTATATTAGATGAAAAAAATATTAAGTTTAGTAGAGATAGGTGGATGTTAGAATATGTGGGTTTACTTTTTAACATGTGTACAGAGATTGTAAATTCTTGAATTGTAATGCATTACCTTATTAAATGTTGAATATGTCTACTGTGAGTGAAGAGGTTCTGAAATGCACTGTCTTACATTAATTGCTGGAGAAGTAGTTGAAAAATGCGCTCTCAACTATTTTAATTAAATATGTGACTTACAGTTAGTGGTAAGGACTTTATATTTGACAATTGTATTTGTATTCCATATGTTGTGTATTATGCCACTTTGTGAAACAATAGAAGATGAAGATGAAGCTGCCTCTATATATATTCTTAAGTCTTAAACGACTACTAATCAGTTGTAAGCAATTATTCGACATCCATTGTTTAAGATTAAAGAGAATGTGGATTGCAAGTCTTTCATGCATCTAAATAAAATGGTGTTTTATGTTTGTTTGCAGGTGACATTGGAGGGCATGAGAGTATGTAAGTTAGTTTTTCCAATCCTTATACATCAGAATAATCTACTAACTTGGTTTAAAATGTATAGAAAAACCTTTTATTAAATATAAAATTAAATAACATGGCAAAATTCAAATGATGTTTCAAGAGAAAATTGGTGCCAAACATAATATTGTTTGGATACAGTAATATCTTTCTTTATTGATAAATACAGTTATACCAATTAAAAATTTGAAAACTTTTTCATTGCAGGCTCACTTTAATATTGAGACTGTCTCATACGGCATGCCATTTGAATCCTTCTCTATTTGCCTGGGTATTGTGCATCCTTCTCTAAGGCAAGACACTTGAATCCTTCTCAATGAACCCTTTGAAATGCTAAAAAAATACAAGTGATATGAACGCACCACAACGTCAACGACGAGAGTATTGTTGAAGGTGAATGTGTGTAATTACTTAGAGGACATGGAGGTACAATAAAAGGGTAAAAAATTAATTGATCATTGTTGCAGAATCATTATGATGTTTGATGTTTCAGTAAAAGTCTTAGGCTTTCCCCCCTCTCTCACACACACATGTTTACGGAATGATGAATATAAAAACAGTAGAGTAATATATTCAAAACTTGAAAATATGTTCATAACTTTTATTGAGACTTTTGGACATCCTTTTACCAGCACTTATTGGATGGCCTGCAGATTTAGGGTGCTGGATTTTACTGTGCCTTGATTGGATGAACTATATGGCCCTAAATGGGAAATATAAATGAAATTACAAAAGATTAGTCGCATCATGTAAAACTAAAAGGAAAAATGTTAAGATAAATTATTGATTATCAAAATTCAAGCTATTATTTCATGGTTGCTAGGACATTATCTCCAGATTTTTTGCAAACATGGTTGTATATGGTTGTGGAGGTTATTTTTTTAGAATTCAGTTTGTATTGAGGTAAGAATTAATTCTTTTTCCATGCAGATAAATGGGAGCAGTTATGGGTACATTCTTTACTACACACTCAAATCACACAATTCTGTTAGCTTCAGTAATGACCTTTAAAAAGATTAATTTCATTTAACTTTGCCGTTTAATATTTAATCTAACAATTGACCAAAGTACAGTTGCAATTCTGACTTTTAAAAATTAAGGCGATGATCAGGTTGGAGTAAGAAGAGGCGAGAGAAAGAGAGAGGAAAGAAAAATTAATACTCTGAGAAGAGAGATAAAAAATAACTAATACTCTAAGAAGCGGTGGAAACAAAGATGTTGGTAATGTTTCAAAAATGAATTGAGACTTCATCCCATGATTAGTCGACCGATCTACACGTTGAAGTTTGAAACACTCTGCCATTGGATTGCCAATTTTACACCATATGTCGGAATTTATCTAATGTAGCACAACTGTTTTTTTTTTTTTGTTGAAAGAAAAAAAAAGAGTTGTGGTTTGAAAGAAAAAAAAAGAGCTGTGGTATTTTTTATTATAAATTTCATCAAAATGCATTCATTTAATAACCTTCATAATTGCATATATCACTTAAAATTAAAGTTAAATGAGAACTTTTGGAAGCCATATCCAAACTCTTATCCTTTCATATTATATATAATATGAAATATAGTATATATAATACTATATATTATATTATATATATATAATATTATATATAAAATCTAGTATATATAATACTCCCCCTGTCCAATATTAGTAGGCCTACTTTTTGGGCAGTTATTTTTTGTCATAAGTTGGAGGGTATTATGAGGTATTGCGAGGTTTATTTATCAATAAAGTTACATATTTTTCATAAACAATAACTTTATTGATAAATAAACCTCACAATACCTCATAATACCCTCCAACTTATGACAAAAAATAATTGCCCAAAAAGTAGGCCTACTAATATTGGACGGAGGGAGTATTTAAAACATCAGTTAATTATACATAAACTCATTAGACTAAAACCTCAGTTATTTAAGATATGAGGCCAAACATTTCCCACGTACTTCACACTCACAAGTCAGTCTACTGTTTGAATATAAGAGTATTGGACAAAGCATATTCTTTGTAGTTTAACCACCACCTTTTCCTTGAATAATTTTGCATCACTAATAAATCGTCTAATTGATTACCTCTGATTCACTTTAGTAATTTACTTAAAGATAATATTTTTTGGTATTCGATATTCGTCTTATTGGTCGATTAATTTGGGGGACTCATAATCCACAGTCTACTAGTGAGGGGTCCCATTTCAAGCCAGAACTTAGCTCTGTATGGACTGATCCATCTCAGGAATTAATCGCACTTAATGAGTTTCGAACTCACTATATGGGAATTGCTCAATATATCCATCAAATTTAAAGTACATTTCTTCCAAGTGTCAACTCTATTCTACGTTGGATAAGTGTGTTGTTCTTCTGAACCAACTTTATCGACAAATTTGTAAAGAAAATTTTTTGTGTAAACTTGAGTTTATGTTAACTTGGCTTCTTCATGTATCAGTATTATGTATATCTATTATCACTGTTATGCATATTTACCAACATTGTTTGAATATACATTATCTTGTTTAAATATCAAATATATTTTTAAACAATGATACTCGATATACATAATAGTGATAATGTGTATATATAATTGTGACACTTAAATAGAAGTTTATGTGAATTGGTGTTTAGACAAGACTTAGTCTTTAAAAATAAATATTGAGGGCTTTGCAATTTGTGGTTATTAAAATTATTCAAGCACCATATAGTTCCCCGAAAAATTCTTCATTATATGTTATCAACTAATTCATACCCCAACGATTCTTTATTTTGGAGCAACCCAAATTATTCAAATTAAAATTGAGCAATTAATTAAGGGAAAATTGAAAAATATAATCAGTAGTAAAACTTGACCGTCATGTTATATCACTATAAAAAAAGATTAATTTAAGAAGGGAGTTAAAGAGGGGAAATCTTACCCTCGGTGTTAAAGAAGGACGAGACGAGGGGCCAAAAAAATATGCTTAAACAAGGGCCGAAACAAGTGTGGGCCCCCCACTTCAGTTAAAGAGGGTGGACCCCTCGTCAATATATTTTTATTAAAAGGTCTACCGTGTGCATGACCCTCATGACTTAACGAGGGTGGGACCCCTCGTGAGTTAACGAGAGCACGCCCTTCGTCCGCCTGACATGCTACAGCGAGCCGAGTAGGGCCCCCTCGCCAATGTTGCCGAGCGCACGCCCCTCGCTAGTCTTGCTGAGCGCACGCCCCTCACTAGTGTTGCCGAGCGCACACCCCTCGCCACCATTAAAAACTAGGTGGTTACCAAGGGGGTTTATCCTCTTTAACCCCCTCGATAAGTTTTGACATAAATACATCCACCTTCCACATTTTCAGCAAACAAAACTCTCTCCACAGCTACTCTTACCACTGCCGCCCTCCACAGTCGCATCGCCATTGTCGGAAAGCACAACCAACCGGTCGAAATTTGGCGTACGCGTTCCCATGGATGTTTCTACGGTAGAAAACTTCATTTTAATCGGTTAAATTATTTGTTAGTTATTTTGTTAAAATAAATTCTTTTCATGTATGTATATGTGTATGTATGTATGATATAAGCATTTATAGGTATTAGTTGTTAAATTATATAGTACTATATATGTATTTAGCTAGTTACTTAGTATTATAATTCTTAATTTATAGGCCATATAATGTCGTATTGAGCTAGATAATTCCCATCGAATATTTAATATTTTTTTGTGTAGTGTTTGTAATTCTTTGGTATATATGTGTTTGATATATAGTATTGGTAGTATATATATAGTATTAATTAATTATAAGTAGTATATATTGGTAGAATTAGTATAATTATTTGATGATTAATTAATTAATGTAGTTATGTTTAAAGATTAATCTAAATTATGTTGTGTGTTGATTGTTGATTATTGTTTGCTGTAGAATGTGTGTTTCGGCTTAATTAATTTTAATTAAGTCGAAAATAGATGCACTATAAGATCTTGATTAACAGGAGAATACGATAAAAATAAACGAAACTCTACCGAAAATTTTAGATTATATTAAATAATCAATATGATAGAATATAATCGATTTATTGAATTTTGATTAAATTTTATATATTCTTTAATTTGAAACATATTATAAATATGAGTTATTCAAGTCGTAGTCGGATGTATGGTCCAAGAATAGTTAATGGAATGATATCTCCCAAATTTCTTAGTGGTCTTGAATCGTTTATACAATTTGCCACTAGCAACCCCAATTGGATGAATGAAGGAGATATTAGGTGTTCCTGCTCGAAATTTAGATATAGGAACAAGAGGTTTAGAGCATCAATTGACGTGAAAGTCCATTTATACACAAATGGTTTATGCTAAATTATCAGATTTGGATTTTACACGGTGAACAAAATTGGGGTCATCTACCACCCCAAAACTATTATCAATCGGCGTCAACTTCGTACGAAGTTGATGATACTGCAGGATCTACCTCGTACCACGATATGATAACGGACTTAACTGGTCCCAACTTTCATTTTGGAAATGTGGAAGATGAGCGCCTTAATGAGGAATCCCAAATGAGCATGCTGCTCGATTTTATGACACGCTTCATGCAACAAATCAGGATTTGTACCCTGGTTGTGAAACACACTCACAATTGTCATTCAATGCCCGACTGTTGAACATTAAAACTGAAAACAGACTGTCTGAAATGGGTTATAATCAAGTTGCTGACTTGATTCAGGAAATTGTCCCTCCTGAAAATCTAGTGCTCAGGAAATTTTCTGATAACAAACAATTAATGAGTGGGATGGGTCTTCTGATAGAGAGAATTGATTGTTGTGCACAAAATTGTATGATATATTGGGGTAATGATAGCGAACTTGAATCTTGTAAGGTTTGTGGTCGTCCACAGTTTAAACCTCGTACGCGTGGTGTTGATGGTCAATGGAAAAAGAAAAGTCCTTATAAGGAGATGTTCTGCTTTCCTATCATTCCTCGATTGCAAAGATTGTATCAGTCCAATGCTACTGCAAAAGATATGCCATGGCATTCAAGTTGCTCTAACGATGGAACAAGGTGTTATACGTCTCCTTACAGACTCATTAGAAACACCTGGATTATTCGTATCCTGAATTTGCATCCGAGATTCGGAACATAAAGCTGAGTCTAAACACTGATGGTTTCCAACCATTTGGACAATTTGGGAAACAATATTCTTCATGGCTAGTGATAGTGACACCGTACAATCTACCTCCATAGTTGTGTATGAAATATCAATTCGTGTTTCTTACGGTACTAGTGCCTGGTCCTAAAAATCCTACAGATAATTTGGATATTTTTTTTACAGCCGCTGGTCCGTGATTTGATCTATTTATGGGAAATTGGGGTGGAAACGTATGATGTTGCTACAAAACAATTTTTTTTTTATGTGAGTTGTACTAATTTGGACCATCAATGACTTTCCAGCTTAGTCAATGTTGTCTGGATAGAGCACCGCTGGACGGACAACTTGTCCTTATTATGGAGAATACATTGATGCTTTCACTCTAAGGCTTAGTCACAAACAATCTTAGTTCAACAACCATCATAAATTTTTACCTAGACACCATCCATATCGGAGAAACAAGACTGCATTCATAAAGAATATGGTAGTGGATGACCCATCACCACCCATCCGATAAGGTGAATCACTCCTAAATAAAATCAATTGGGCGGATATCGGTAAGTGACAGAAGATGGTGTTGAGGCCCACAATAAGAGATTAGAAAGTGGTTGGAAGAAGAAAAGTATTTTTTTGGAATTTTCCGTGTTAGAGTACCTCGTTGGTTTGTCATAATCTGGACATGATGCATATTGAAAAAAATGTGTTTGATAATTTGTTCTACACAATAATGAATGTGGAAGGGAAAACAAAGGGCACGAATAAATTCAGGGATAAACTTAATGAATATTATCATCGTCCACCATTTGTGAAATATTCACATACAGAAAAGTACCCCAAAGATTGGTATTCACTTGATAAGAGACAAAAGAATATTGTGTGTAAATGGGTAGATGAGCTGAAGTTTCTTGATAACTATGTGTCCAACCTATCTCAAACTATTGACTGGACAAAATTAAAAAAAAAATTGGGTTGAAGAGTCATGATTGACACGTGTTTATGCAGAGACTACTCCCGACTGCTTTTAGTAAATTCTTCCACATAACGAGTGGAAAGTTATCACTGAAATTTGTTTATTCTTCAAGGAGTTAACTTCTACGACGATTACAGTTGAGAACATGGCTCGGTTGGAAGTAGATATTCCACTGATCTTGTGCAAGTTGGAACATATATTTCCACCCAAATTCTTTAATTCGATGGAGCATCTACCTGTACACCTTGCATACAAAGCACGATTGGCTGGTCCTGTACAATACAAATGGATGTCTCTATTTGAGAAGTAATCTACAACTTTCAAATATTTGAACAGTTTAGCTGTTATTATACTCACTATTGATGCCTCTGGTTAGGTATCTACACAATTTAAAGCTCAGTTTGGGTAACAAGGCTCATGTTGAAGCTTCAATAAAAAAATGTATATTTAACAAAAGAAGCATCAATATTCTGTTCCCACTACCTTGAGAATCATGTTCTGATGAGGCGACATAATGTACCTCGTAATTACGATAGTCGTGCCAAAGAACCCCAAACAGGGAAATATACTCTGTTAATATTTATACCTCCTAGACGACAACTTGGATGGAAGAATACAAGATGTATTTTAGATGAAGAGAAAAAAAAATAGCTCACACATACGTGTTACTAAATTGTAGCTAGGTGTAGCCGTATATTAAGTAAGTTAATATTTAACATCTATAATTATTAAAATATCGTATGATAATATTATTCTATCATTATATATCTTTCCTCTTGTAGTATGTTTATACATTAACTTCAAAGTGTTCAACCGAATCTCTCCAGGGCTGAGCAAGATGATAAACTTTAACATCAGTTTGCGTCATGATTTGGACAAGTTGTAAGTCAAGTTGATCAAATTACGTATATAATATAATATATATATATATAATTAAACTCAGGATTAAATATTTTGCCAATTATAAGTTAAGGTAAACCATATTCAGAATCGATGGATATGCGATCTCTCCAGCGGTCCTGTGAGTTGTGTCACCACATACCCTGGATATTACGTGAATGATTACAAATTTCACACACACACACACACACACTTATGGTGAATCTAATTCGACTGTGAACAATGGAGTTTTGTATCAAGGGCACAAACTATGTTGGTCACATACAAGTCTGAGTGATACGTGTATTGGGGGGGGGGGGGAATACACGTAAACACATTTTTCTTTTCTTAAACCTTTAATGAGTCCTCTTACTCAGAGTTAAGTGTAGAACACTGAGTAGATAACACACCTACTAACAACACTGAATGCAAGTCAGTTGGCTAACTATCTACTTATGTTCAAGTGCGGAATGTGTGAGCCCTGAAAGTTTAAAGACTTGTTTATGTTTGCTTTCTGAAAACTTGTATTTCCTTTACGGAGCTGTGGTTAGAAGGGCAGTGCAATGAGTTCAGGTCAGGCTGATTGATTCAACACTGACAAAGCGTGCAATGAATGACTTAAGCAATATAAGCAATTAAGAACAATATAAAAATAGTAAAGACTCAGAGCAATTTAACGTGGTTCAGAGACTCAAGCTCCTACGTCTACTGTCCTGATTCAATAGGAGAATCCACTAAGGAATGACTTGTTTTTAACGTGCCAAGGTGTACCCAGATCAGTCTCACTGGCCCTTCTTCCTTCTAACTCACTAAACAACTTCAACCAACAAACCTAACTGAGAGAGTTTTGGTTTCAGTTTGGATTCCAACTATTTGTGATTATCCTTACAAGACAAAGCTACGCTAAGGATTGGATAATCACTTTAAGCTTAAGATATATCTAAGTACGCTCAGTGGAATACAGAATAAGCTCTGTAAGTAAAGAAATACTTGGGAAAATTCTAAGTTTTTCGAGTGCTTCTTGAATGCTTTGAACGCTGAGAGCTTTGAGTAATTTTTGGCTTCGAAATTTTCCGTAACCTTGTTTGGGTTCAAGGTCTTCTAGTATTTATAGGCAACTTTGAAATCTATCCATTGGAGAGATAGCTCCTAGTCACCTTCTTCGTAGGATGTTCAACGACCATATTTCCCATGCAGCAGTTGTCCTTGCATGAATTATGTAATATGCATTTAATGCTTGCCCGTTGAAAACTTGCAGGGGTGTCAGGTTCATGTCAGTGTCCGTATATGACTTGGCACACTCTGATTGGTCCACGTCATTAGGTAGGTGAGAATGTTAGAACTCATTATTTAGTTCAATCTTGTCTTTACTGAGTTCAGGTTTATCCTCATCTACGTACATCTTCCAGCGCTGACATTCCTTTTGCATTGCTTGGATCCTTCTCCAAGTCTTTTCCCAATAACTCAGTGCAGTCCTGTTACCTTCAGGCTGAGTTAGCAATGATCTCAGGATCATGCTCTTCATCCTGACACTTACTCAGCCAGCTTAGAAGAATGCCATAAGTTCAGGATGGTGTTCTTGTGTTCTTCAGGCTTCAGTCTTGAATGTCAACAATGAGTACTCCTCTCATTGTGTACCTGCGAATATAAAATATTCTAACTTAACAAAGCCTACCAAGACTAGCCTGACTATTACTAACACTTAGGCAAATTCATCTTTTCAGGATATTTGGAATCAATTTAAAACTGACATTGTCCCAACAATTTCTCCCTTTTTGATGATGCCAAGACACTGAAAAGATCCTCAAAACACTTAGAGGAAATAAGTCCTATTCTAGAAGACACAATCAATGTTAGAGCAGTTCTTGATAAAGTACAGAATTTAAATAACAACAAAAAAAAACAATGAGTTTTTGTCTGTAGGAAAAGTAATAGATTTTATTGATGAATATGATTGTGAGTACAATGAATCCTATCTATTACACAAAATCAGGGTACAACTAGATTTTCCTCATCTCAGGTTTGAATCCATAGCCACTGTGGACTCCGTCCTTCAGCTCGTCAACACGATCTAGTTGGTTCAGGTACCCTTCAGTCTTAGCAATCTTGAACACTTCTTTCATTATAGCCTTCGAGTCATAACCATTTGCACCATGTAGGAGTGGTGGTGGGCGATTCAGAAACTCAGGGGCTTTGATTTGAACCTTTGCATCATCAGCCTCTTCCAGAATTCCTTCTAGTAGTTCAGGATGGTTATCTGCCATGAAATCAGTGAAGTGGGCATCATTATTATCAGTGTCGCCCCACTTCTTCACAATGTACCAGAGCCTGATAAACTCATCCCTCGCATCCAGCCAAAACTCCTTCAGCTTCTTAGAGATGAAGTCATCAATTAGTACTGTCCTCTGAGTAGGCTCTTCAGGCTTCTGCACTTGAAGTATTCTTGACTTCCTTATCGTAGGCTTCTTCCTATACTTCCTTGGCTTAGGCTTCTCCTTCTTTCTCCTCAGCATGCTGACCAATGCATCATCCAGCTCTCTTTGTTGCATCTCAGTCAGGTCAGTGAGCTTCTCAACCTTATTTTCTAGGATTCACTGTTTCTCCTTTTGAGCAATCTCAACTTGGCCCTGAGCTTCAGTTTTCTTAGGGGCAGATCCCCATGCCTCTTCGTACAACTCAGCCACTTTATTAGCGTCATAGATGATTGGGTTCTTCCTTGTGCTTAGGGGCGAGCGTTCTGAAGCCTCTGGAATAGATGAAAGTTGAGGAATTTGCTTCGAAGGATCATTAGCCTGGTTCGCCGCTAATCTCGCTGACTTGCGGGGAGTCTGTACATTTTTTTCCTCAGATGACTCAGGGAGTGGTCTTTTCTTTGTCTTCTCATTTTCCCCCTTTTTGGCATCATCCTTGGCAGGAGGGAGAGCCTTTGGTGCAACTTCTTTGAAGGCCTTCTCCCTAGTGTTGATGACAAAAGAAGTCAAGGACTGAACTTCTTTGAGATGGTCTTTCATCAACTCAACTCCAGACTCAATGCCTGCTCCCACATATGAATCCTGAACTAAACTCGCTTGAAGCTTCTTCTCAAAGACCTCCATGGAAGTATGCAAAGTTAGTTCAGATTTCGCTAGCCTTTCCGCCGTCTTTGCTGACTTAAGCATCACCCTCTCTGACTCAGATTTGATCTTCTCTGACTCTTGAGCAATCTTGGCTAACTCCAGTGCCATCTGGGCCACTGAGTCTTTCATGTCCTGAGTAGTCAGCTGCTCTACTGCCTTCTCCATTCTTGCATCATTCTCTCCTTCATCTGAGCCAGGGTGTTGGTGAGCAGCTTCATCATCATCTTCCTCTACATCTTGACTGACTTCACTGTTGTCGTTATTGCACTCTTCAGGCTCTTCACTTCACTTGTGGCAACAGTCTTGATGGCTGACTTCACCCAATGCAGTTGCTTGTGGATCACCTTATCTTTCTCCTCGCGCTCAGCCTCGAGCATTGCAATCTTGTTTTCAAGTTCAGCAAGGTTCTCCGTAATCTTTTCTTGCTTCACTGTAATGATGTCAGTGAAGTTGCCTTGTTGGGTTCCAGTGATGTGAACTTCATCGTCAGCATCTTCTTCCTCAGTCACTGGTTGCTTTCCCTCGGCAGCCTCTGCATCCTCAGTCCCCTCCTCAGGGTGCACTGCTGGCAGTTGTTGAGAGCTCATAGTCGCCTTCTAAGGCTTAACTAAGGCGTCTCGAACTTTGGGAACAAGTCCCTCAAAACTAGGAGTCCCCTTGGGTGCCTCTGCATTATCCTCCTTTGTCTCAGGGCAGGGAATCCCTTCATCGACTAATGCATCATTGGCAGATGAACTGTTCGCAACAGTCTCATCAACTACTCACCCTTGGAGCTAGTCCCCTTCACACCTTCTTCCCCCTGAGCATCAGGCTCAGTGGACATCTTATTGAGCTCCTTCACCGTCTCTTCCATAAACTTTTCACCAGCCTGACCACCATCAGGACCATTGTCTCCTTCATCATCATCATCGTCCTTGCCATCCTTTTCAGGCGTATCCAAGAACTTTGACTTCTCTGCACGCATGGCAATCATCTTGGTCACCAGCTGCCTGATTGCCTCCATGTCCAGCAACTCCAGGTAGCTAGATATTCCAAAGTAATTGGTCATTTTGGCTTCCTCTGAACACCAGTAATCCCAGCTTTTAAGCTCCACCAGTATCCTCTGCTCCACCATATTGGCCTGCTTGTACTCCAGCCAGACCTTCTAATCCACCACATACTCCCTGAGCTTCGGATATTGTTCAGCGAAGGGAAAATCCGTACTACCCAGCTCTCCACCATATCTTTAATTGAGTTCATGAAAAGAAGTGACGTGATATCTTCATTATCATCGTTATCTCCATCCTCCTCGATAATCAGATCAAGTTCAGGGTTGGTTTCTTTGGGATTCTTGGATAAAGTGGGGAAGTCTTTAGGATTGGGTAGGCTTGGTTCAGTGTCAGGCTCATGGGTGTTGGAAGTATTTGGCTCTGACTGTGGTGGGTTGGGGTTGTTCAGGATTTGGCTCTGAGGGGTTTGAGGAAGGTTCAGCGTGGGTTATGGAGGGTTCAGTAGATTAGATTTCAGTGAGTGTGGGGTTGGGTTGTTCAAGCTGGAGAAGATATGTAGTCTCAATGACTTCTCGAACCTGAGCAAGGCCAGAGCCCTCTTCTGCTCCTGACCCAGTAGCTTCCACCACGGGGCTGAGCTCTCTCTTCTTCTTCATGGGAAACCCCTTCACACCCTTCCTCAGTCTTTTGAAACTTCTTGGCTTCTCCACCACAGTGTCCTCCCTGGCGTCATCATCAGTGTCCTCAGCCTCGGAGACGGCAGTCTTGGACACCTCCTCAGTCCCCTTCCTGCTGGTGGACTTCTTCTTCAACACCACCTTCAAGCCAGCAAACCTCTCTTCCTTCTCTTTCTCAGCAGCCCGCCTCTCAGCCTCCACTGCTACTTCAATCTCCTGGGCCCTCTCAAACAGGTCATCTACTCTCTCCAGTAGATTTGTGACCCTTTTCTTGCTCTTGGAAGTAGTTCTCTTCCTCTGACCCTTTTGAGGTGCGTTAGGATCAGCAAGACCCAGAATGGTGTAAGTGTCACTCTCACTTGAGAACATGACCTTCTTTCCTGACAGGTCATCCTCCCAATCAAATGAACACACTGGACAAGCCTGAGCGATAATCATTGACATCCTTGTTCCAAAAGGCAATGCTGCAGCTACAGAGATGTACCTCTCTTTCTGATCTCTCTTCACCTTCTCCACTGCAGCGTGAGTGATTTGATCCAGGAATAACTGCTCCCAGTTGGCCTTGACATTGTCAATCAGTGCAGCCATAATCTTGAGCTTATCCCTGCTAATTTGCTCATGGGACCCAACAGTACCCATGATCATCTTGCTCACAACGTCAATGAGAGCACGATACTCCGATTTTAACACACCCTTATGTATCCGCACTCTGAACTCCGGCGATCCTATCTTGGTAAACACTTTCAGTAGCTCACCCTTCTTGTTCTCCATGTAGGTCTTAGGGTTTATGCCTGAGCAAGGTAACCCAAAGACCGTCTTTGCCGCCTTCTGGAGGTCAATCTCCTTCTCCTCCGTTTCATACAACTCCTCGCCCTCTGCGTCCTTCCCCTGGGTATGTGCACCATTACCCGCATGAATAGTTCACCTCCTCTTTTGAACATGTTGATATACACTTCCACCACCGCCTTCGGAAGCACAACATATGACTTTTTGGAGATGATTTATTCACCCTCAAGCAGGGTCCATCCATGGAGATGATTTATTCACAGTGTACCAACTTGCTGTTGACGATGGTCTCAAGATCATCGTAGGTCCACTCGTCAACATTGGTATTGGAAGCCATTGAGTTTTGTGAGAAAAACTTGAGAAATTTGAAAAGCTTTGAGTGTGAGAGAATACTCAGTGAGCAAGAGTGTATAAGTGTAAGAGTAAATTTCTCAAATGGAAATCCAAATTGATATGAATCAAACATTTACTCAAACGTGTGGTTGAGATTAATCCTGAATTCAAAAGGGTTTTGAAATGAGGGGCCAGGATTAACTCAAGCACAACTCATTTCCTCACGCCAGTCACATTCCGTAGAATATGGAAACGAATGCAAAAAAGTAACTGTACGCATTAAATGCTCTGATGCGCATGGGTTTAAATATTAAAAGACGCACTTTAAATGATAACAGACTGCGTTTAATGCAATTTTCAGGGAAGAGAATTCAGAGATACGATTCAAATTCTATAAATTCAGGTTTTAAAGTTCATACCTGTCAGGGTGACATTGTAACACCCTGATACCTCGCTGAGTCGAGTCTGAACCTGAGTTCCCCCTATGACTCTGAACCTTAAGTTCCCCCTAGATCCTAAGCTGCCTGCTCTTCCGGATCTAAGAGACCTAACTCCACTGACAGTTCCATAAACCTTGATTCAGCAAAAGGCTTAGTCAAGATGTCAGCTCTTTGCCTGTCAGTGTGAATCTTCTCCATCTTAATGTCCTTCTTTTCCACATGATCTCTTATGAAGTGATGCCTAATATCCACATGCTTGCACCTTGTGTGAAGCATTGAGTTATGAGTGATTGCTATGGCACTGTTGTTGTCACAATAAATTGGGACTTCATTTGCAAACACTTGGTAGTCTCTCAATTGTTGCCTCAACCATAGAATCTGAGCACAACAACTACCTGCCGCCATATACTCAGCCTCTGTTGTGGATGTCGCCACTGAGTTCTGCTTCTTAGAGAACCAAGAGATCAACTTGCTCCCTAAAAACTGGCATGTCCCTGAGGTTGATTTCCTATCAATCCTACAACCTCCATAATCTGCATCTGAATAACCAGTCAGTTCTAGGTTGTCATTTGAAGGATACCATAGTCCTAAATGAACTGTCATTTTCAAATACTTAAGTATCCTCTTTGCAGCCTCCAAATGACTTTTCTTGGGGTTAGAATGATACTTGGCACATACACCAACTGTAAAAGTAATGATCAGGCCTGCTTGCAGTCAGGTACAATAATGAACCTATCAGCCCTCTGTACTCAGTCTGATTCACTGATACCCCATCAGTGTCAGGATCCATCTTCCAATTTATGTTCATTGGGATCCTAGCTGGATTGCAATGCTGAACTCCAAACTTCTGAATCAAGTCTCTTGTGTACTTGACCTGATTAATGAAAATCCCTTAATCAATTTGCTTGACTTGCAATCCCATAAAGAATTTCATCTCTCCCATCATAGACATCTCAAAATTACCAGTCATCAACTTAGAGAATCTCTCACAGAGCTAATGATTTGGTGATCCAAATATTATGTCATTCACATAAATCTGGACCAAGAGAATGTCATCACCTTCAGTGATCCTGAACAATGTCCTATCCACGGTTCCCTTCCTGAACCCATGGTCAGTCAGGAGCTTTAGGAGCTTGCTTAAGTCCATACAATTTTTTTTTCAAGTGGTATACTTTGTCTCCAACCTCAAACCTGGGGTTGTTCCACATATACCTCTTCATTCAGGATACCATTGAGAAAAACACTCTTCACATCCATTTGATACACCTTGAACTTTTTGTATGTTGCATATGCAAGGAACAACCTGATTGCTTCTAGCCTAGCCACTGGAGCAAAGGTCTCATCATAGTCTATTCCTTCAGACTGACAATACCCCTTTGCAACTAGCCTTGCCTTGTTCCTCACTACAACACCATTCTCATCCTTCTTGTTCTTGAAGCCCCACTTGGTACCAATCACACCTTGATGCTTAGGTCTATCCACTAGTTCCTAAACCCGATTCCTTGTGAACCGATTCAACTCCTCTTGCATGGCTATAATCCAGTTCGAGTCAGTGAGAGCTCCTTCTATGTTCTGAGGCTCTTGCTCAAAGAGAAAGCAACAAAACAGAGCGCTCTCACCATGGAACCGTCTGGTCCTGATTCCCTCAGTTGGATCACCAATGACTTGGTCAATGGGATGATCTTCCAGCCATGATCTCTTACTTGGAGTTGTCCCTGATGTACCTGCAATGTTAGTATCTACAGTTTCTATAAATTCAGGGAAATGAATAGAAGGGGATAAACCTGAGTCTATACCAAAGGGATTTACCAACTCAATGTTAGGGACATTGATTCCCACTTGATATGGTGAATCAGTGACCGTCTCAGCTGCGACCGCATCTTCATTAACGATACTTACCTCAGGTTGAGCTTGTTCCTCAGTGTGAGGCTCAACTGTCCCTGATGCGTTGGGTTTAAGAGTGGCTTTTGCATCATCATCCTGATCTTCGTCATCATCCCAGCATGGATAGACACTGCCTTGACCTTAGGATCAGGTTGATTCTTCAATCTCAGCCTTGTCATCCTCCTTGTGACCTCCTCAGAGTCAGAATCCAACACTTTTACCTTAGACTCAGTAGCAGATTCATCATAAACAACATATGGTGATTCTTCCACAACAAGGGTCCTACAATTATAGACTCTGAATGCCTTACTGACTTCAGAATATCCTAAGAATATTCCTTCATCAAACTTGCTATCAAAAGCCTTTAATTGGGTCTTCCCATTATTGAGGATGAAGCACTTACACACAAATATATGGAAATAAGATACGAGGCTTCCTCTTATTCCATGTCTCATAGGGGGTCTGAGCATGTTGTTTGTTCAGCATGGATCGATTCTGAGTATAGCATGCAGTATTGATCGCCTCAGCCCATAACTTCAAGGCCAATCCTGACTCAGCCAGCATGGTCCTGGCAGCTTCCTTTAGTGTCATGTTCCTTCTCTCAGCGACACCATTTTGTTGTGGGGTTCTAGCTACAGAAGTCTCATGAGCAATACCAAGTTCATTACAGAAATCATAAATATATAAATTAATAAATTCAGTGCCCTTGTCAGATCTAATTTTTTCTATGGACTAATTCTGCTCATTGCTGAGTCTCCTGAGCAACTCTGGAACCTTCACCCATGTTTCCTTCTTATTCAACAAGAAAATAACCCAAGTATACCTAGAATAATCATCAATGACCACAAGGGTATATTTCCTACCATTCATACTCACAGGTGTTATAGGGTCAAACAAATCCATGTGCAATAGCTGAAGAACCCTGTCAGCTGAGAAGATGGCTTTCTCCTTGAATGTAGCTCTAACTTGCTTCCCTTCCCGACAGGCCTTGCACACATGATCCTTGCTAAAAACTTCATTAGGCAAACCTTCAAGAAGTGAAAGTCTAGAAATCCTATTAAGAATCTTGAAGTTCAGATGGTTTAATCTTTTATGTTATAACCAACTGAGCTCTGAAGAGCTTTTAGCAACAAAACAGGTATTAGGAATAGTGTTGCTCCAATCAGCTAAATAAACATTACCTTTCCTAATACCTGAGAGAAGCACTTGAGTTGATTTGTCTTTTACCAAACATATATTAGATGAAAACTCAACAATGAAACCCTTGTAACAGAATTGACTCACTGACAAGAGGTTGTGCTTCAGTCCTTCAACAAAGGACACATTTTCTACTCTGACTGTACCTATTACCAAGACACCAAATCCTTTAGTTAAACCTTTTGAGTTATCACCAAAGGTTACCTGTGGACCATCTTTAGCTTGAAAATCTTGAAGGAGACTCTTCATTCCAGTCATGTGCCTTGAGCACCCACTATCTAGGTACCAAACATCTTTGATTGAGCCATCCTTCCTCCTCCTGTGGTCCACAACCGTTTGCAACAGAATTAGGCTTTAGGTACCCATTGGGTGTTGGGTCCTATGGTGTCAGCTGTACCTCTCAGGATCTAGACTTGCTTCACTACCCTGATTGTCTCAGAGTCGTAAATTTGTCTCCCAGTAACATCCACATACACAAGTCTCTTCTTCTTAGCCTTAGAGGAAGATGGTGTATGAGTGTCAAGCTTCGAAGTTATAGGAGCCTGAGTGGGTGCCTTTTGAGCTGGCTTCCTGTTCTTCCTTGGCCTTGGTGCAGCAGATCTTGGGGCTTGTTCTTGATAAGAGCCCTGTTTTTTGTTCCCCCTAGACAAGTGAGGGAATGAAAACAGTTAAAGGCCTCAGGATGCCTAAACCATGGGAGAGTCATCATATTTGGCCTTTCCTGTTTGTATTGCCAAGCATGATGATACCCTCGTTGAGCAGTTTGAGTGCTCTGGGCCTGAGCTCTCCCCGGCTTACGCTGAGAAGTTTTCTGGTCTGAGCTCTCAGAGACCTCCTTTGGTTGCTTAGCCTTTCCCTTAGGTTTTAGTTTCACAACCTTGGGGGCAACCCTGACTGTCTCAGCAGTTTCCTTGTCCTTATCCGTCTGGCGGGCCTCGAATACAACCTGCTTTGTACCCTGGCCTGCCTGAACAAACACCCTCTCAGTGTTGCTCCCTGAAGCAACATGAGACTGACCTCGTGAGGATTTTTTGGGAGCATATCCAATCCCAACTTTCTCCTTCCCAAGCTTTTGATTGCTATTATTTCCTCTGTAGCCACTGAGAATTTATTCATTGCTGTAACTTTTTGCTTGAGGGAGTCCTCACTCTTTTTCAGGATTTCATATCTAGTAAAAAGACCATCAAACTTACTCTTGAGTACCTTCAGCTCTTCCTTCCTAACCAGTTCCTCATCAGCCAGTTCCTTCAGAATCTTCTCTCTTGGAAGGCGACAAGGCGTTCAACATTGATCATGTCAATTTTCTGAGTTAACCTTACAATTTGAGCTGACTCTTTTAGATCTGACTGAGTTAGCTGATCAGTCAAACATTGAACCTCAATACTCAATTTCTCGTTCTCCTTTGCTAAGAAGACATTAGTTTTCTGCAGTCGGGAGAAATCAGCCATCAATTGATCTAAGCAGATCTGAAGGTTCATCTCTCTGACTAACTCTGAGCTAAGCTCAGGATTTTGACCATTGTGTGAACCACATGCAGAGTTAGACGTTACCTCAGGCTCCACCCTGGCCATCGGGCACAAGTCATCATACTCGTCGTTGAAAAAGAGTTCAGGCGACCTCTCCTCAGGACCATCTGAATCGATTGCGTCTTCAGCGAGCATGGCTCTCCTATCCGCAAACCTCTTATCTCTCTTGGCCCTCCTGTCTTCTCTCCCTTGCACTCAACTTAGGGCAATCATATTGATAATGCCCATTCTTGTTACAGTTGTAACATGTTGTTGGCTCATCTCCTCTTTCCTTCCTTGGTTCAGGGTTCCTTCTTGAGTCAGGATCCCTTGTTCCCGATGAGCTTTCATTCTTCCCTGAGTGCCTATCATCACGAGCCCGTCTCTGGTCCACATCTCTATGATCGGGTTTCGGGTCTGAATACCTCCTTTCTTCACCACGATCACGTCTCTGGTCAGTGTTCCTCCGGTCTTTATACCTTCTGGAACTTTGGTGACTTCCTCCAGGTTTTCTGTCTCTAGTGTCCTGATAGTACTTCTTGTATCGACCAAATCTTGAATTAAGCTTTTCAAAACATCTGGCCATCATACTGTACTCCTCAGCTAGCTCTTCTTTACTCATCTCTATCAGTGACTTTGTTGAAGATTCAACATGTTCTGACTTGGCTTTGAAAGACACACTTTTCTCAGGAGCTTTCTCCTCCTCTTCAGGTACTACTTTCTTTCTCCTCTTGTTCAGATCAAACTCTAAAGCTTTGAGCTCTGAAAATAGTAGAGCTGAAGTAATATTGCTCATATCCTGAGTGTTCTTGAACATAATAACACTGTTATCCCATCTCTCAGGTAGGGCATTCAGGATCTTCGAAGCAACCTCTCTTTTGGGAACATTTTTCCCCAGCATCACTAGCTCATTCATCATCTTGATGAATCTTGACTTCATCTGATTGATAGTTTCCTCAGGCAGCATCTCGAACGCTTCAAACTTCTAAATGTCAATGTTCCTCTTGTTCTCCTTTATCTTATCTGATCCTTCGCACATCTGGTTCAGCTCATCCCAAATCTCATTTGCCGTAGTGAATTGCATCAGTCTCGCTGACTCCTCGAAAGGCACCGTATGCAGGATGATATTCTTGGCCACCTTGTCCAATCCTATCATCTTGATCTCGTCATTGGTCAGTTGGCTCCTCTCCTTCGGAGCCTGTTCGCCAGTGGGGAGATGATCATATCCCAGTCCTCTGACATTAGTAATAGTGATCTTGATGGGTCCTTCCTTGATGACACGCGACATCTAGTCATGGATGACATCTAGATGTGCTTCTAATCTGAACCTCCAGTAGACAAAGTTAGAAACAGAGAATTCAGGCAATGAAGCTTCAAGTCTCCTCGAAGTCATGATGTCGAGTTTTCAAAGAATGCAAACACAAATCTATTCAGCGACCATCAACAGTTTCTCCTCTGAAACAATTAATATTCAAAGTCAGTGGTCTTTTGAACCACTACTCTGATACCACTTGTTGGTCCCGTACAAGTCTGAGTGATACGTGTATTGTGGGGGGGGGGGGGGAATACACATATACACATTTTTCTTTTCTTAAACCTTCAATGAGTCCTCTTACTCAGAGTTAAGTGTAGAACAATGAGTAGATAACACACCTACTAACAACACTGAATGTAAGTCAGTTGGATAACTATCTACTTATGTTCAAGTGCGGAATGTGTGAGCCCTGAAAGTTTAAAGACTTGTTTATGTTTGCTTTCTGAAAACTTGTATTTCCTTTACGAAGCTGTGGTTAGAAGGGCAGTGCAATGAGTTCAGGTCAGGCTGATTGATTCAACACTGACAAAGCGTGCAATGAATGACTTAAGCAATATAAGCAATTAAGAACAATATAAAAATAGTAAAGACTCAAAGAAATTTAACGTGGTTCAAAGACTAAATCTCATACGTCCACGGTCCTGATTCAACAAGAGAATCCACTAAGGTTTGTCTTATTTTTAACGTGCCAAGGTGCACCTAGATCAGTCTCACTGACCCATCTTCCTTCTAACTCACTAAACAACTTCAACCAACAAACCTAACTAAGAGGGTTTTGGTTTCAGTTTGGATTCCAACTATTTGTGATTATCCTTACAAGATAAAGTTATTCTAAGGATTTGATAATCACTCTAAGTTTAAGATATATCTAAGTACGCTTAGTGGAATACAGAATAAGCTCTCTAACTAAAGAAACACTTGGGAAATTCTAGGTTTTTCGAGTGCTTCTTGAATGCTTTGAATGCTTTGAACGCTGAGAGCTTTGAGTAATTTCTGGCTTCGAATTTCCAGTAACCTTGTTTGGGTTTAAGGTCTTCTAGTATTTATAGGCAACTTTGAAATCTATCCGTTGGAGAGATAACTCCTAGTTAGGATATTCAACGACCATATTTCCCATGCAGCAGCTGTCCTTACATGGATTAGGTAATATGCATTTAATGCTTGCCCGTTGAAAACATGCAGGGATATCAGGTTCATATCAGTATACGTACATGACTTGACACACTCTGATTGGTCCACGTCATCAGGTAGGTGAGAATGTCAGAACTCATTCTTCAGTTCAGTCTTGTCTTTACTGAGTTCAGGTTTGTCCACATCTACGTACGTCTTCTAGCGCTGACATTCCTTTTGCATTGCTTGGATCCTACTCAAAGTCTTTTCCCAATAACTCAGTATAGTCTTGTTCCCTTTAGGCTGAGTTAGTAATGATCTCAGGATCATGCTCTTCATCCTGACACTTACTCAGTCAGTTTAGAAGACTGCAATAAGCTCAGGATGATGCTATTGTGTTCTTCAGGCTTCAGTCTTGAATGTCAACAATGAGTACTCCTCTCATTGTGTACCTGTGAATATAAAATATTATAACTTAACAAAGCCTACCTAGACTAGCCTGACTATTACAAACACTTAGGCAAATTCATCTTTTCAGGGTATTTAGAATCAATTCAAAACTGATATTGTCCCAACAAACTATGATTCAGATGAGAGTGATTTCTATGAGATCCTTGAGGAAGTAATACAATTGAAATACCCCGGACGTATTGAGAAAAAAATAGTTTTGTTCAGGTGTGAGTGGGTATGATCCTACTATGCCAAATGGAATAAGAATTCATCCTAACTACAAACTTGTGGATGTTAATCGGAGTGGAGTATATGGCCATTAGGATCCTTTTGTATTAGCAAGTCGAGCAACTCAAGTTTACTATTGCGAATATCTGAAGGTGCGAAATCATGAATGACTTGCTGTTTGCAATGTTAAACTGAGGTCTTTAGTGGAAATCGATAAAAGGAATGAGCAAGAGCTACCCCCATTCTAAGAGGATGAGATAGATTCACAAATGAATAATGTACAAATGGATAGTGATCCTATCATATTGGCAGATGTATGTGCATTAACTGAAATTGAGAATGATGATGGTCAAGAAGAACAAGAAGAAGAAGTAGTCGAAGAACAAGAAGAGGAGCAGGAAGACGATGACGATGCTAAACATAATTCAAACTCAAATGAAGATTGAGTAGTTTAGTAATATTTTGGAATATGAGGATTTAACAGTTTTTACTATGTTTAATGTTAGAAATGTTTTAATGTAACCCTAAATATTGGTTGATCATTTATGTGATAATATGTTAAATTAATTACATTCGCGATGTATATATGTTAATGTACCCTAAATATTGATTGATCTTTTATGTGATAATTAATATGTTATGTTTGAATTTTACAGATGAGCGGATCTGGTCGCAGCTCTGGTGGGGGATGGCGATATAATACATGTCGCGGGGGGCAAAATGCAAAACCTGTACCAGAAACACCAGTATCGGTGCCAGTGATCCCCACGACTGATGAGGAAGAATATTATACCGACTCTAATTTAGAAGAATAATTAGATTCACAAATGGTCGGGTAACGACTATATATGTGTATCCATTACGATATGTATGTTAAATTTATAATTTGACAAACTTACTATTTAATTAAATTCAATAGATATTTGTCTGATTATTAAGTATTACAAACTTTTTTTGCAGCTTGATACCTTCGAATCCCGTCTCCAAGTTGATTAGGCGTATCATGTCTAGACATATGGAGTTGGACGCCTTCACCTTCAGGATGATATCCGAAGAAAGGCTGCATGAGTACGGGGAGACATTTCAGGTATATATACATTTGATTTATAAGTATAATGTATGATATAATAACATCTTTGTTTGTCAGAGTGGGGCTATGTGAGATCCTACTGTCATTTCCACACAGTATGTGCATTACTTGTTCATTAAAAGGGTTGCTGAAAGATACGTAGATCTATTGAACTACGTGAAAAGACGATGTCCACTGAAGGGAAAGAAGCCACAGTGGGATGCAAAAGTATGGAAGACCTTGCTCGCGTACTGGGGCAGAGAAGACGTGCAAGCTAAATCCGAGCAATGCAGAAGGAACCGACTAAATGAGCATGGTGGCCCGGGTATTGGCATCTCCACGCATAAAGGTGGATCTCGCAGTGCTATGGCCTCGTATCTGATACACTGGTAAGTATTCTCGTTATACATTTCACAATAATATGAATATTTAAATATCTAAAAAATAATATTTTCCAAAAAAAATTGTGCAAGCTGATGTACAAGCGAGAGCCTCCCAACTGCACCCGGCCTCTGACTCTGACGAGCAAGCTACAGATGGTCATCTTCTAGAGTTATCTTAGATGTACATCAAGACTATTTGAAAAAAGCACGGTCACGTTCGTGAGCTCGGTCAAATAGGAAAGTCCAGGCGCATAGTCTCCGGGCAATGCTCGACATTAGCTGGTACTCATTTTGGGAGCTACAATCAAATTGATATGGAGCGACTGCTCACTGAGAAGCATGAGAAAACGCACAGAGAGACAGTTGAGGAGAATCAGATATTGTTAGAGCGTATGGAAGAGAGAAATAAGTTGTTGCGCGAGGAGTTGACTCGTTCCATACACGAGCAATTTACCCAGTGGTTGCAGACATCGCAGGGATCCGGACCCAGCATCCCACTGACTTGAAGCGAAAATACTAACTTCTACCAGTCGCTTCCCCGCAAGCGGATGGGTTCACTGTAGTATGAGTAAGTATAATGACCAAGTATTATCGAACCCAAGGGAAAGTGTGTATGCAAATAGATCCCTGAAGATCTACGCGTCGTAGTTAATATGAGTGAAATATTTTTGGAATTTTTTTTTTTGGAAAGATTAATTGAAACTAAAATAAACTACTTAAACTAAAATACTAAAGAAGACGAATTAACTAAGGGTTGTGTTCAAGTAAGAGATGGTGATGCTCAGGATAGGAATCGCTACGTATACTAACGGAGCAGGTACATAATCAAAATAACCGTGACGCGCAAGAAATAACCTAAGTAAAAGAATGCAAGATGAAAGCTCAAGATTCTAAACCCTAATACTTTACCCTAACACTCACCTTCACTAATCCACTAACAAGTTAATAGATTGTGCTTAATTAATAAGACCCTAATTTAACTAAGGTGATGCGGTCGTCCTCCTTCGCTAAACTGGTAGATGAATTAACCCTTTCTAAACCCTCTCGTTAAGTCTACTTGTTGTTAAAGAGTGATACAGTCGTCCTCTCTCTAACACTTTTCGAACGAAATTCAAAAGTAAAGTTAAGATTAATTTTAAGAATTCATTAATTAAGAGAATTAAAACCTAACGTCACAAGTTACCCTAATTACGTACCCACAACCTACTTCTACGAGTTCATCCTTCCCCAAGCATGAAAGGGTTTTAGCCGGACATGGTTATAACGATAACAAAAACAAATAACAAAGTAACGAACATAAACATGATGAATTGAAGTGAAAAACTAAAAAGCATGAAATAGGGTTTTGCAAGAAAATAATTCTAAGAACTAAATTTAGATTAATAAAACGAAGTCTAAAAAAAATAACGAACAAAGGTTTAAAGAAACGAAATTAAACAATAAAACCGGACTATGAATTCGTAAAGAAAAACCTCAAAACGTAAAATTAAAGCTTGCTCGTTCATTCTCTTTTTTCTCTCTCTAAAAACTAAGTCTAAAAGTGATTGGGTATCTGATAATTTGTGTGTATCCCCTCAAAACGTGTTCGGAGAGGTATATATAAGCAACGGGTCGAGTCGGGATCTCATGGGCCGAAAATCCGCGCTTGCTCGTGCACTAGTTCACGAGCACCTTCAACTCGAGCACTTCAATCTTCCAGAGCCAAAGAACTGCACGACCACACGAGCTCGTGCACTAGTGTACGAGCACATGCATTGCTCGAGCGCCCTGCACGAGCACTCGTGCAGGAGTGCACGACCCACACTCTCTCGTGCGCTATGCACGACTGCTCGAGCGCTAGTGCTCGAGCTCCTCTAGCTTGTGCACTCCAATGATACTTTTGCTCCCCCGAACTAATACTTTTCGTATTTCTTCGATATCTTCTCATCCGGGCGTCTGTTTGAGTCGATTCAAAGTCCTACGAACTCCTCTTTTCTTCCTCTATCCATCTATAAGCATCAAAGAGACAAATTCATTATTTTATGAAAATGATACGCAAATGACTCTAAATACTCAACAAAATCAACCAAAACTAGGGCATTTCGAGCGACGAATCATGACAATTTCACGCCTAATCAACCCCCCCGAACTTACCATGTTGCTTGTCCTCAAGCAACGAAATAATAAGTCTAGTGAAATTGTTTGGAATGAGTCAAAGAATCAAATCATGCAAGCAAATGAACTCGAGCTTCAAAGATCAATCACAAGTATACTAACTCACCTTCCCTCATCATACTCATGCAACAACAGCAAGAATCACCGAAATCAAACATGGATGTGTACTCTATGATGTGTTTCACTCCCTCACAAATGTATATCAATGATAAAGGGACTCACTCAAACAATCAATCACACCTTTTGGCAGCTATAGGCTTATAAGCGCTCTTAACTCCGACCATACTCTAGAAATCAATGCCGAATAAAAAATGACTTGTCTCAAGGTTTTAATGTAGGCTCTTTGGACAGGTGGGATAACAATATGGGTAAGTGACTTAAGTGAACGGAGAATAGAAAATCAAACTTTGGGACTTCGAGATTAGGAACAGAATACTTCAAACATTCTCAATCAACACAATTTCAATTCCAATACTCTCAACACTTCAATTTTTTTTCTAACTCACTTCACTTTTCTTTTTTTAATCCCTTCACTTTTTTTTTCCACAAACACTTGAGCTCATTTTTCTTTTGCTCATTCTCAACCTTTTTTGTTCTTTCCCACAACTAAAAAACTCCATCACACCTTCTTCTCATACTCACTCAACAAACAACATTTTCCTTTTTCAACTCAATTCAATCCCTTCACATTCACACTTTTCCTATTCTCCACTCAAATTGGGACAAAAAGGCTTAGGAATTGGAATAGTGTTTATATGTGCTAGCAAATAAAATAGGCTTAAAGCTCAAAGGGGCTAACAAGGGGTCAATGTCATTGGTAAGGAAAATTTTGGCTAAGTGACTCAATCAAATCAAAGATGGCCTAAGATCATATTCGGCATATCAAACTAGACACAGTCAAGAAACAAGAGCACACACAAGTTCTAGCATCCTCTAAGGTGACGATCCACTCACAAACGAAGAGATTAATTCATGCATCAAAATCTCATAAGGCTCAAATCTCACGGCTTTCACATCCATGCTAGTCCTAGTGAATTCTCACTCTCATCACACAAGCACTCCAAAGAAAAACTTGCAAGCATACTAGTTCTTTCTCAAATCAACTCTAGCTCAAACACTCACACAAAAGAATTCCTAACTCAACCTCACAACTCAACTCTTCTCATCAAATCATACTCAAAGATAGCAATAAGTAAGCATAAGCTGATTGATAGGCATGAAATATGTAACAGCGAATCAGATCAAAATCACCCCAAGGAGCATCTCAAGGCACCAAATAACCAAACACACTCAAAGATAAGGGGTGCTCCGGTGCAATGCAATAAGAAACATAAAAAACTCCACCCCCCAAACTTCGACCTTGCGAAGAGGTCTAAGTTTGGGGTTGTGGGTTACCTCAACCAAACAATTCAGTTTCTCTCAACAACGTTGCACACTCCCTTGCTTGAGTTCCTTCAATCTCCACTTATTTGGCACTCCTTTGAGACAAGCCTACAAAATAAACTCTTAAATACGAGGTTAAAACTTACGACTCAACAACACCCTAATAACATAAAACTCAAATAACTAAAAACACTCAAAAGCAAATAAAAATGGGTTGCCTCTCATTCAGCGCTATTTTTAAGATCCTCATGCCGGACCATGCTCAAAGGAGCACTAAAAAATACCTCCCTTACTCTCATAAGAGTGGTGCTTGCATTCCTTTCCTTGATGCCCCTCCATCATGAGCTCTTTTGCTTCCTTCTCATCCCCAAGTGGTATGGGTCTCAACTCCTTCTCACCTTTATCTGGAGGAGTCTTACTAAGCAATTTCTTGCGCTTGGACTTTTTCTTCTTAACTCCTCATTTCCCTTTGTTGTTTACCAAATATATGTTGCTGGGATTAAATGACTATTTATAAGAGCTTTGGTAAAAACATCAAATGATTGGGTTCTTAAATGCTGAATTGAATGCTTGAATGAAGAACTGGAAATAAATGTGCATGAACACTAAGAACACCAGATTTGCCAGGGGTGTTAGTCCCTAGACTTGAATGATAAGTGTATTGATTATACTGAAAGAAATTGAACTCTTTTTGTGTTACAAATGTGGGTGTATTTATAGCTTTCTCACTACAGGGGTATATCGGTCATTTCCGGCCTCTCGGGGGACAGGTGCATTAAATGCCTCCTGCCTCTGAGGGCGCGCGGGCACTGGTATGTCAGAGCTTGCAGGTGGCCGGCCACTAGGGTGTTGACGCGTGCCCAAAAAGGACGATTCTCTGGCGAATTTCCTCATTTGGATGGAATATTCTGTGTCACAGAGTACGGAGGCGGCCCTTTTCCTCTTGGGGGAAGATCTCGCTCGATTCTTTCACGTGCTCCAAATCTTCCTTGTCGGCCGGGGATATCAAGAGGTCGGAGGTCGGCCTCTTGGAGGGTCGAGAGGTCGGAGACCCTTCCTGCCGGTTGGTCGCGTCTGGACGACCTTGGTTGGTCTTCCCTGGTCGTGGTCGGACCGGTCCGGTCCCGGCCAGACTTTCCTGTAAACGGATTAAATAATGACGGATGCTTCAAGCTGGTTTCTGGCCTCGTTCTCGAGGTCGGAAACTTGGGGTCGGAGCCCGCTGAGGTCGGACATAGACCAGTCAGGTCGGCCCCGACTCCTGGGCATCATTATGCCTTTTCCGACTTGCTTCAGGCCGGCGCCGACCTGTGGTCCAATATGGTCACAACACCCTTCCAACTGGACCACGTCCACACTTTTCACTTCTTCATCCTTCAAATTCTTCCCTTTATCCCTATCAAAATAAGTCAGATGATAATGCTCATGGGTTAACTCATCAAGTGAAGGATTAACAAAATCATGAACATGAGAAAGATTAGAGATAGGAGGTGTGTCTTCAACACGAGGATCAATTGCATCCATGCAATACAAACTCTCATCCTCCTTCGGGTGCTTCATGGCTTCATATAGGGAAATCTTCACTTCTTGATCATCAACCTTCAACGTAATCTTCCCATTTGCCACGTCTAGCACCATCCTCGCCGTTGCTAAGAACGGTCTTCCCAAGATCAAGGGCACGTGCTCATCTTCCTCCATCTCTAGGACCACAAAATCGGCTGAAAAAATGTGATCTCCAACTCTCACTAGGACGTCTTCAACCACACCTTGAGGTCGAGTGATAGACCGGTCTGGTTGAAGCATCATCATTGTGGGCTGAAGTTCACAACCTTCCAACTTCTTGAAAAGCGACAACGATATATGATTGATGCTCGCTCCAAGGTCACACAGCGCTCCTTTCTTGATCCCATTCCCAATGTCACATAAGATGGTAAAGCTCCCGGGATCCTTCAGCTTTGGAGGAAGTGCCTTGTGCACTAATGTACTCACCTCGTGGTTCAACTGCACCAACTTAGGCTCATCCAATCGCCGTCTTTTCGCGATCAAATCCTTCAGAAACTTTGCATAGTTGGGCATCTGTTCCAAAGCATCATAAAAAGGAATATTAATATGCAATTGTTTAAACACGTCAAGGAATTTAGCGAATTTCTCATCAAGCTTCTTTTTCATGAAGCGTTGTGGATATGGGACTGGTATAACAGATTTGGGTACCCCCATTCATCTTTCTCGGTCTCTTTCACTTTCTCCCTTGCTTCCTTTGCCTTTTTCCACTTAAGAACTCTCTCAACCTTCTCAAGGCCTTCCTCTTCAAGCTCTTTGCTCGCTTGAGTGCTTTCACCCTCAACCTTCTTCTCAACTCTCATCTCTACAATCTCATCTCTATCTTGGGGCGTCTCAGAATCAGCAGGCATCTGAGGACCTTCATAGTTGGTTCCACTTCTTAACTGGATAGCCTTGCAATGCTCTTTCGGGTTCCCCTCCGGCATGGAAGGATACTTACCCGGCTCCCTATTCAATGATTTTGCAATTTGACTTATCTGGAACTCTATTGAGGTGAACCGCCTATGTTCTCTTGCTGAATTCGATTCAGCTTTACATCTCTCTTTTGGAGTTCTTGATCACGCTGATCACCTTTCTTGTGCAACTCCTTCACATCGTACTCCAAAGAGGATAATCTCTTGCTTCCTTGCTCCACCTTCTGAAGGATAGCTCTCAACATCTCCTCAGTTGAGGCACCGCCTTCTCCACCAGGAGGTTTAGAACCTGGATCAACACCTGGAGGAACTGTAATACCCGCCTTCGGGTTAGCATATGAGAAATTCTCATTCTTCCTCCATTGGTTCTGAGGAAGCTGCTGGCCTCCTTGGTACCCTTGTGTGTTCCTCCATTGATTTTGAGGCGGCTGTGGACCTGGAGGTACAAATGGTTGGCCATAAGAAGACCTTCCTTGAAAATTTCCACCTTGTGGATACCCATTCTGATTGTAATAAGGACCTCCCATATAATTTACTACTTCTTGCTGAATTGTGGGCTTGTCCTCTTGCTCATTCTCTGATGCATTCCCTCCAACCATATTCTTCTCCAACTCAAGGTTGTTAATCTTTTCCATCATGGCCATCAATAGCCTTCTCGTTCCTTCACCTTCCTCAACCTGATGAACTCTTTGGAAATTTGTGTCCATATTCCAAGCCCCGGCATTCGTGATAATGTTGTCCACGATCTCTCTAAACCTCACTATTCCTTGATTCAGGAATGATCCACTAGCACAGGCGTCTAGATGGTCTTGCCCAGCCTTGTTGGCACCACTATAGAAAAATACCATGACATCTCCCTCATTGTACCCGTGCTGCGGGCACTCAATCAACATATTTGAGTATCTCTCCCACGCTTGACGTAGGTCCTCTCCTTGCTTCTGGCGGAAGGAAGAGATCTCAATCCTTGCTTTGATTGTTCTGGATGGAGGGTAGAACCGCTCGAGGAACAGACGCTCGAGCTCGGCCCAAGTGGTAATACCTTCCCGTGGAAGCGTATTATCGTACCACTCTTTAGCTATTCCCGTCAATGAGAATGGGAACAACCTAAGCCTCTTGGCATCTTCAGACATGCCATTGTAATTGAAAGTGGAGACTATCATTAGAAAACTCCTCAGATGAGTATGAGGATTTTTCTTCCCGATCACCTCCTTGAACTGGTTCTCTGTAAGCAGCTTTAGAATTCCCGGGGAAATCGAGAAGTTATTTGCCTCTACTGGAGGTAATGCCACCCCATCATAGTACCGTTGTGGCTGCGCTGCAAACCTTCCTCGAATAGCCATATTCTGATCTGCATTCTGAGGAACATGTTGAGGATTAGCAGCTGGTACAGGTACTTGTTGGGGTGGTGGTTGGTAAACAGGTGGTTGATTGTAAACTAGAGGTGGAGGATACGGGTATGGTGGATACGGATAAGGTGGGTATGGGTAAGGTGGATAAGGTAAGTTGTTTTGTGGTAAGTTAGGATGTGGGTAAGCAGGGTTGTTATGAGGATTTTGGACAATGTTATGAGCTGGGCTATTTTGATTCTGAGCACCCAGGTTTTAGCTCTGGCTTTCTCCTAATGGATCTTGATTCTTACTGGTATTGCCATCAGTGACGTCAACCCGGTTCAATGCCTGATTGAACTCATTCTAGACGTCATCCAACTCATTACTAATATCCATTGATTCTTTCCCTCTGGCAGCGTTCATCCTTCTTAAAAAGGTTCAGTTTCTTCTTGCTATTGTCTCAGGATCTAACGGTAACCTCTCTTCGCTCGTATTGCCTTGTGAGCGTGTTTTCATATACCTGACACACTAGCAGAAGGATCAAAACTCAACTGCCGAATGAATAAAAATAAAAATAAAACAGAAAATAAAGCACTCACTACTAACTACTAAGCTATCTACAAGTCCTATTCAAAAGACATACAACGCCATCCCCGGCAACGGCGCCATTAACTTGAAGCGAAAATACTAACTTCTACTAGTCGCTTCCCCGCAAGCGGACGGGTTCACTGTAGTATGAGTAAGTATAATGACCAAGTATTATCGAACCCAAGGGAAAGTGTGTATGCAAATAGATCCCTGAAGATCTACGCGTCGTAGTTAATATGAGTGAAATATTTTTGGATTTTTTTTTGGAAAGATTAATTGAAACTAAAATAAACTACTTAAACTAAAATACTAAAGAAGACGAATTAACTAAGGGTTGTGTTCAAGTAAGAGATGGTGATGCTCAGGATAGGAATCGCTACGTATACTAACGGAGCAGGTACATAATCAAAATAACCGTGACGCGCAAGAAATAACCTAAGTAAAAGAATGCAAGATGAAAGCTCAAGATTCTAAACCCTAATACTTTACCCTAACACTCGCCTTCACTAATCCACTAACAAGTTAATAGATTGTGCTTAATTAATGAGACCCTAATTTAACTAAGGTGATGCGGTCGTCCTCCTTCGCTAAACTGGTAGATGAATTAACCCTTTCTAAACCCTCCCGTTAAGTCTACTCGTTGTTAAAGAGTGATACGGTTGTCCTCTCTCTAACACTTTTCGAACGAAATTCAAAAGTAAAGTTAAGATTAATTTTAAGAATTCATTAATTAAGAGAATTAAAACCTAACGTCACAAGTTACCCTAATTACGTACTGACTTGAACCGAAAATACTAGCGTCTACTAGTAGCTTCCCCGCAAGAGTACGGGTTCACTGTAGTATGGGCGAGTATAGGGACCAAGTATTATCGAACCCAAGGGATGGAGTGTATGCGAATAGATCCCTGAAGATCTACGCGTCGTAGTTAATATGAGTGTGTTGTTTTTGGATTTTTGGAAAGATTAATTAAAAGACTAAAATAAACTAAGTAAACTAAAATACTAAAAAAAATCAAATTAACTAAGGGTTGTGTTCTAATGAGAGATGGTGATGCTTAAGATAGGAATCCCTACGTATACTAACGGAGCAGGTACATAATCAGAATAACTGTGACACACAAGAAATAACCTAAGTCTAAGAATGAAAGGTGAAAGCTCAAGATTCTAAACCCTAATACTTTACCCTAACACTCAACTTCACTAATCTACTAACAATTTAATAGATTGTGCTTAATTAATGAGACCCTAATTTAACTAAGGTGATGCGGTCGTCCTCCTTCGCTAAACTGGTAGATGAATTAACCCTTCCTAAACCTTCTCGTTAAGACTACTAATTGTTATTGAGTGATGCGGTCGTCCTCTCTCTAACACTTTCATACGAAATTCAAAGGTAAAGTTAAGGTTAATTATAAAAATTCATTAACTAAGAGAATTAAAACTAACGTCACGAATTACCCTAATTACATACCCACAACCTACTTCTACGAGTTCATCCTACCCCAAGCATACAAGGGTTTTAGCCGGACATGGCTTTAACAAACATAAAAGCAATAGAAGAAACAACGAACATAAACATAATGAATTGAACGAAGAAAATAAGGAACATGAACTAGGGTTTAAAGAAATAAATACTAAGAACTGAAATTTAATTAACTAAAATGAAGTTCAAAGCATTTAAATAACCAAGCTAATGAAAAGAAACTAAGAAAAGAAAAGAAACTAAGAATTCGTACGAAAAACCTCAACAAAACGTAAACGTAAACTTGTTTATCTCCTTCCTCTCCAAAAACTAAGTCTCTATCTCGGGTGTGTGTCAAGTCCCTTTAAAACGAGTTTGGAAGAGGTATATATAGGCACCGGGTCGAAACGGGATCTCGTGGGCCGAAAAATGAAATTTGGCATATAAGCCTCGGAGGCGCTCGAGCTGTCCCGGTCGAGCGGGGCGCTCGAGCTGCGTTGCTCGAATGAATCAGTAGGTCGAGCGGGGCGCTCGACCTTGTTTGGTCGAATGGTTCCAGAGCTCGAGCGGGGCGCTCGAGTTGTGTCCCTCGAGCGGCAAAAACACTCTGTAAGTCCGGAGCGCTCGACCTACGTTGCTCGAGCGAGGTGCTCGAGTTAAGGTGCTCGAATGGCCCTTCCTTCCTTGCAACTAACACTTTTCTTCTCACGTACTAATACCAATCGTATTTCTTTGATATCTTCTCATCCGGGCATCCGTTTGAGTCGATTCAAAGTCCTACAAACTCCATTTTTCGTCCTCAATTCACCTATGAGTATCAAAGAGACCAATTCATCAATGTATAGAAATAGTACTCATTTGGCTCTAAAAACTCAATAAAATCTACCAAAACTAGGGCGTTTCTAGCTACGAATCATGACAATTTCACGCCTAATCAACCCCCCCAAACTTACCATATTGCTTGTCCTCAAGCAATGAAATAATAAGTCAAGTGAAATTGTTAGGGATGAGTCAAAGAATCAATCATGCAAGCTAATGAACTCGAGCTTAAAAAATCAATCACCCGTATACTCACCCACTCTCCTTTATCATACTCATGCAACAATAACAAGAAACACCAAGATCAAGCATGTATGTGCACTCAACGATGTGTTTCGCTCCCTCACAAGTGTATATCAATGATAAAGGGACTCACTCAAACAACCAATCACTCAAATTGGCAGCCATAGGCTTGGAAGCGCTCTTAACTCCGACCATACTCTAGAAATCAATGCCGAATCAAAAATGACTTTTCTCAAGGTTGTAATGTAGGCTCTTTGGACAGGGTGGATAACAATATAGGGTAAAGTGACTAAAGTGAATGGAGAATAGAAAATCAAACTTTGGCACTTCGAGATTAGGAACAGACTACTTCAAACATATTCAATCAACACTATTTCAATTCCACTTTTCTCAACACTTCAATTTTTTTTCTAACTCTTTTCACTTTTTTTTTTCAATCACTTCACTTTTTCTTTTTCTTTTTCGCACAAACACATGAGCTCATTTTTTTCTTTTGCTCATTCTCAATTTTTTTCTCTTTTTCCCACATCTCAAAGCTTCATCACACCTTCTTCTCATATTCACTCAACAAACAACCTTTTCCTTTTTTTTCAACTCAATTCACTCCCTTCACATTCACACTTTCCTATTCTCCATTCAAATTGGGACAAAAAGGCTTAGGAATTGGAATAGTGTTTAAATGTGCTAGCAAATAAAATAGGCTTTAGGCTCAAAGGGGCTAACAAGGGACGAATATCAATGGTAAGGAAAATTTTGGCTAAGTGACTCAATTAAATCAAAGATGGCCTAAGATCACATTCGGCATATCAAACTAGACACAATCAAGAAGCAAGAGCACACACAAGTTCTAGCATCCTCTAAGGTGATGATTCACTCACAAACGAAGAGATCAATTCATGCATCAAAATCTCATAAGGCTCAAGTATCTCGGCTTTCACATCCATGCTAGTCTAGTGCATTCTCACAATCATCACACAAATACTCAAAAGGAAAATTTGTAAGCATAAGAGTTCTCTCTCAAATCAACTCTAACTCAAACACTCACACAATAAAACTCCTAACTCAACCTCACAACTCAACTCTACTCATCAAATCGTACTCAAAGATAGCAATCAACAAGCATAAGATAGTTGATAGGCATGAAATATGCAATAGCGAGTCAAATCAAAATCACCCCAAGGAGTATCTCAACAACCAATAATCAATCAAACTCAACTCAAAGATAAGGGCGTGCATGCATGTGCGATGTAATCATAAAACAAATAGAAAAACTCCACCTCCCCAAAATTTGACCTTGCTAGAGGTCTAAGTTTAGGGTTGTGGGTTACATCAACCAAACGATTCAGTTTCTCTCAATAGCTTTGCACACTCCCTTGTCTCAAGTTGGTTCCTTCAATCTAAATAACTCCATGATACCTTTACCCTTTAGAGACAAGCCTACAAAATAACACTCTCGAGTACGAGGTTAAACATACGACTCAAAATAACTCCCTAATAACTTAAAAAAACTCAAAGCAAATAAAAAAAATAATGGGTTGCCTCCCATTCAGCGCTATTTTTAAGGTCCTCATGCCGGACCGAGCTCAAAGGAGCTTATGGGACATCATACTCAAATTTACCTCCCTCACTCTCATAAGAGTGGTGTTTGAATTTCTTTCCTTGTTGTCCCTCCATCATGAGTTCATTTGCTTCCTTCCCCACCTCAAGTGGTATAGGTCTCAACTCCTTCTCCCCTTTATCTGGAGGAGTCTTACTAAACAACTTCTTGAATTTTGACTTCTTCTTCTTAACTCCTCCTTTCCCTTCTAACTGGACCACGTCCACTTTCTTCACCTCTTCATCCTTCAACTTCTTCACTTGATCCCTATCAAAATAATCAAGATCATAATGCTCATGGGTTAAATAATCAAGTGAAAGACTATCAAAATAATGAATATGAGAAGGATTAGGGATAGGAGGTGTGTCTTCAACACTAGGATCAATTGCATCCATGCAATACAAGCTCTCATCCTCCCTCGGGTGCTTCATGGCTTCATATAGGGAGATCTTCACTTCTTGATCATCAACCTTCAATGTAATCTTCCCATTTGCCACGTCTAGCACCATCCCCGCCGTAGCTAAGAACGGTCTTCCCAAGATCAGCGGGACATGCTCATCCTCTTCCATCTCGAGTACTACAAAGTTGGCTGGAAAAATGTGATCTCCAACTCTCACTAGGACGTCTTCAACCACACCTTGAGGTCGAGTAATAGACCGATCGGCAAGTTGAAGCGTCATCATTGTGGGTTGAAGTTCACCACCTTTCAACTTCTTGAAAAGCGACAAGGGCATGAGATTGATGCTCGCCCCTAAATCACATAGCGCTCCTTTCTTGATCCCGTTCCCAATGTCACATAGGATCGTGAAGCTCCCAGGATCCTTCAGCTTCGGTGGAAGTGCCTTGTGCACTAATGCACTCACCTCGTGGTTCAGCTGCACCAACTTCAGCTCATCCACTCGCCGCCTTTTCGCGATCAAGTCCTTTAAAAACTTTGCATAATGCGGCATCTGTTCCAAAGCATAATAAAAAGGAATGTTAATGTGAAGTTGTTTAAAAACATCAAGAAATTTTGCAAATTTTTCATCAAGCTTCTTTTTCATGAAGCGCTGTGGATACGGGACGGGTATCACAGATTTGGGTACCCCCCATTCATCTATTTCCGTTTCTTTCACTTTATCCCTTGCTTCCTTTTCCTTTTTCCACTTAGGAACTCTCTCAATCTCCTCACTTTCCTTGCCCTTCTCAACAGTAACACCTCCATCTTTCTTGTGTTCTCTTTCCCCCATCTCAGCTTCCCCTTGGGGCGTCCCAGAATCAGCAGGCATCTGAGGACCTTCATAGTTGGTTCCACTTCTTAACTGGATAGCCTTGCAATGCTCTTTCGGGTTCCCCTCCGGCATGGAAGGATATTTTCCCGGCTCTCTATTCACCATCTTTGCAATCTGGCTCATCTGGAACTCTATAGAAGTGAACCGCCTATTGTTCTCTTGTTGAGTTCTAGTCCACTCAACATTCATCTTCTGGAGCTCTTGATCACGTTGATCACCTTTTTTATGCAACTCTTTCACATCGTACTCCAAGGATGACAACCTCTTACTTCCTTCTTCCACCTTCTGAAGGATCACTCTCAACATCTCCTCGGTTGATGCACCGCCTTCTCCACCAGGAGGTTTAGACCCCGGATCAACACCTGCAGGAACAGTAATACCCGCTTTTGGGTTAGCATAAGAAAAGTTCTCATTCTTCCTCCATGTGTTTTGAGGAGGCTGCTGGCCTCCTTGAACTCCTTGTGTGTTCCTCCATTGATTTTGAGGCGGCTGTGGCCCTGGAGGTACAAATGGCTGACCATAAGAAGGTCTTCCAAACTGATTTCCACCTTGGTAGCCATTCTGATTGTAATACGGACCTCCCATGTAATTGGCTACCTCTTGCTGTCCACTTGGCTGGTCTACTCTATCATTCTCTGTTGCATGCTCTCCAACCATATTCTTCCCCAACTCGAGGTTGTTGATCTTCTCCATCATGGCCATCAATAGCCTTCTCGTTCCTTCACCTTCTTCAACCTGATGCACTCTCTGGAAGTCTGCATCTCCATTCCAAGCTCCGACATTCGTGACAATGTTGTCCACGATCTCTCTACACCTCTCTATGCCTTGATTTAGGAATGTTCCGCCCGCACAGGCGTCTAAATGGTCTTGCCCCGCCTTGTTGGCACCGCTGTAGAAGAATGCCATAATATCTCCCTCATTGTACCCGTGCTGCGGGCATTCAATCAGCATGTTTGAGTATCTCTCCCACGCTTGACGTAGGTCCTCTCCAGACTTCTGGCGAAAGGACGAGATCTCAATTCTAGCCTTGATCGTCCTAGATGGAGGGTAGAATCGCTCGAGGAACAGACGCTCGAGCTCGGCCCAAGTGGTAATACCTCCCCGTGGGAGCGTATTATCATACCACTCTTTAGCTATTCCCGTCAGTGAGAATGGGAACAACCTAAGCCTCTTGGCATCTTCAGACATGCCATTGTAATTGAAAGTAGAGGCTATCATGAGGAAGCTCCTCAAGTGTGTATGAGGAATCTCATTCCCGATCACCCCCTTGAACTGATTCTCGGTCAGCAGCTTTAGAATTCCCGGGGAAATTGAGAAGTTATTCGCCTCAACAGGTGGTAAAGCCACTCCATTGTAGTACCTCTGCGGTTGTGCCGCGAACCTGCCCCGAATTGCCATATTCTGATCTGCGTTCTGGGGCACATGCTGAGGAGCAACAGGTGGCGCTGGTATGTGTTGAACTGGAGGTGGTTGGTACACAGGTGGTTGGTTGTAAACAGGAGGTGGATGATATGGGTATGGTGGATAAGGGTATGGTGGGTATGGGTAGTGTTGGTATACTGGGTTGTTGAATGGGTTATTTGGGTTTTGTGGGTAAGCAGGGTTGTTCAGAGGATTTTGGATAAAATTCTGAGCTGGATTGATGACGTTTTGTGCACCCGGGTTTTGGCTCTGACTATCCCCTAACGGATCTTGGTTCTTACTGGTGTTGCCATCAGTGCCGTCAACCCGGTTCACCCCCTAGTTAAACTCATTCTCGGCATCTTCCAACTCATTAGTGATGTCCATTGGTTCTTTCCCTAAGTCGGCAGCGTTCATCCTTCTCAAGAAAGCTCGGTTCCTTCTAGCTATTGTCTCAGGGTCCAACGGTATTCTCTCTTCGCTCGTATTGCCTTGTGAGCGTGTTTTCATAAACCTGACACACTAGCAGAAGGATCAAAATGCAACTGCCGATTGAATAAAAATAAAAATAAACAGAAAATAAAGCACTCACTACTAACTACTAAGCTATCTACAAGTCCTATTCAAAAAGTATACAATGCCATCTCCAGCAACGAGGCCATTAACTTGAACCGAAAATACTAGCGTCTACTAGTAGCTTCCCCGCAAGAGTACGGGTTCACTGTAGTATGGACGAGTATAGGGACCAAGTATTATCGAACCCAAGGGATGGAGTGTATGTGAATAGATCCCTGAAGATCTACGCATCGTAGTTAATATGAGTGTGTTGTTTTTGGATTTTTGGAAAGATTAATTAAAAGACTAAAATAAACTAAGTAAACTAAAATACTAAAAAAATCAAATTAACTAAGGGTTGTGTTCTAATGAGAGATGGTGATGCTTAAGATAGGAATCCCTACGTATACTAACGGAGCAGGTACATAATCAGAATAAATGTGACACACAAGAAATAACCTAAGTCTAAGAATGCAAGGTGAAAGCTCAAGATTCTAAACCCTAATACTTTACCCTAACACTCAACTTCACTAATCTACTAACAATTTAATAGATTGTGCTTAATTAATGAGACCCTAATTTAACTAAGGTGATGCGGTCGTCCTCCTTCGCTAAACTGGTAGATGAATTAACCCTTCCTAAACCTTCTCGTTAAGACTACTAATTGTTATTGAGTGATGCGGTCGTCCTCTCTCTAACACTTTCATACGAAATTCAAAGGTAAAGTTAAGGTTAATTATAAGAATTCATTAACTAAGAGAATTAAAACTAACGTCACGAATTACCCTAATTACATACCCACAACCTACTTCTACGAGTTCATCCTACCCCGAGCATACAAGGGTTTTAGCCGGACATGGCTTTAACAAACATAAAAACAATAGAAGAAACAACGAACATAAACATAATGAATTGAACGAAGAAAATAAGGAACATGAACTAGGGTTTAAAAAAATAAATACTAAGAACTAAAATTTAATTAACTAAAACGAAGTTCAAAGCGTTTAAATAACCAAGCTAATGAAAAGAAACTAAGAAACGAAAAGAAACTAAGAATTCGTACGAAAAACCTCAACAAAACGTAAACGTAAACTTGCTTCTCTCCTTCCTCTCCAAAAACTAAGTCTCTATCTCGTGTGTGTGTCAAGTCCCTTTAAAACGAGTTTGGAAGAGGTATATATAGGCACCGGGTCGAAACGGGATCTCGTGGGCCGAAAAACGAAATTTGGCATATAAGCCTCAGAGGCACTCGAGCTGTCCCGGTCGAGCGGGGCGCTCGAGCTGCGTTGCTCGAATGAATCAGTAGGTCGAGCGGGGCGCTCGACCTTGTTTGGTCGAATGGTTCCAGAGCTCGAGCGGGGCGCTCGAGCTGTGTCCCTCGAGCGGCAAAAACACTCTGTAAGTCTGGAGCGCTCGACCTACGTTGCTCGAGCGAGGTGCTCGAGTTAAGGTGCTCGAATGGTCCTTCCTTCCTTGCAACTAACACTTTTCTTCTCACGTACTAATACCAATCGTATTTCTTCGATATCTTCTCATCCGGGCATCCGTTTGAGTCGATTCAAAGTCCTACGAACTCCGTTTTTCGTCCTCGATTCACCTTTGAGTATCAAAGAGACCAATTCATCAATGTATAGAAATAGTACTCATTTGGCTCTAAAAACTCAATAAAATCGACCAAAACTAGGACGTTTCTAGCTACAAATCATGACAATTTCACGCCTAATCACGTACCCACAACCTACTTCTACGAGTTCATCCTTCCCCAAGCATGCAAGGGTTTTAGCCGGACATGGTTATAACGATAACAAAAACAACTAACAAAGTAACGAACATAAACATGATGAATTGAAGTGAAAAACTAAAAAGCATGAAATAGGGTTTTGCAAGAAAATAATTCTAAGAACTGGATTTAGATTAATAAAACAAAGTCTAAAAGAAATAACGAACAAAGGTTTAAAGAAACGAAATTAAACAATAAAACCGGACTATGAATTCGTAAAAAAAAACCTCAAAATGTAAAATTAAAGCTTGCTCGTTCCTTCTCCTTTTTCTCTCTCTAAAAACTAAGTCTAAAAGTGATTAGGTATCTGATAATTCGTGTGTATCCCCTCAAAACGTGTTCGGGAAGGTATATATAAGCAACGGGTCGAGTCGGGATCTCATGGGCCGAAAATCCGCGCTTGCTCGTGCACTGCTCGTGCACTAGTGCACGAGCACCTTCAACTCGAGCACTTCAATCTTCCAGAGCCAAAGAACTGCACGACCACACGAGCTCGTGCACTAGTGCACGAGCACATGCATTACTCGAGCGTCCTGCACGAGCACTCGTGCAGGAGTGCACGACCCACGCTCTCTCGTGCGCTATGCACGATTGCTCGAGCGCTAGTGCTCGAGCTCCTCTAGCTTGTGCACTCCAATGATACTTTTGCTCCCCCGAACTAATACTTTTCGTATTTCTTCGATATCTTCTCATCCGGGCGTCCGTTTGAGTCGATTCAAAGTCCTACGAACTCCTCTTTTCGTCCTCTATCCATCTATGAGCATCAAAGAGACAAATTCATTAGTTTATGAAAATGATACGCAAATGACTCTAAATACTCAACAAAATCAACCAAAACTAGGGCATTTCGAGCGACGAATCATGACAATTTCACGCCTAATCACCCACCTAGTAGTTATCCCCTAACCCCACCTCCAACTGATGGTTATCCCCCACACCCCCACCCCGAGAACCGGGTTCGAGCCGTGGCAAGGGACCAAAAGTATTGATCATCCCGAGGTTGGAACTTTTGAAGACTGATTAACTATTTTAAATTTATGAATGTTTGAGAGTATTGCGTTAACTTTGAATTATCGTGCATCGTTTTTATTATGTTTGAGATGTTTATTAACTATCGGCATGAATTTCTTAATGTTTAGTAAGATTTTTAATGAATTATTTAGGTTAATATGTATATGTGTATGCACTTTAATTATAAGTAATATTTGATTAATTTATCCATAATATATTCAGAATCTTTTAATTAAAAAATAATATATGTATGCACAAAGGTGTTAATTTATTAATATTTAAAAAGATTATACATAAGTGGAAATGTAATTTTGCAAGTGTTAATTTAATTTTATATGTGAGTAGTAATAAATGTAATGATATATAATATAAATTTTATTTTGCAAGTGTTAACATAATTGTAATGATATATAATAATTAATTAAAAGTGTAATTAATGATTATAATATGAATTATTACGATAATTATAAGTTTCAAGAAAGAAATCAAAATATAAAATATATATATATATATATTATTACAGTGGAGAATATTTCAAATAACAAGCCTTGTTCAAATGACAAGGTGAAAAACATAACACTCTCCCATGCCTTGGAGGTCTCGGGTTTGAATTTCAGCTTGACCATGGATTTGTGGCTAAATTCACGGGTTGTTCGTGGGTCGGGTCCGGTGGCTTGTCCACCTAGCCGGGTTGGATCCCGCTTTTTTTCTCCATTTAAATGTTGACGAGGGCGCTCCCCCTTGTTAACTTGCAGAGGGCCGAGACGAGGGCACCACGGTCAGGACTAGACGAGGTCCTTCTTAATTTACGAGGGCTCATTCCCCTCATTATCCTACAGAGGGTCAAGACGAGGGCGCCGCTCTTGGCCGAGATGAGGGTGAGCCCTCGTTAATTCACGAGGGTCCACTTCTCTCATTAATTGTCGAGGGGCGAGCCGAAGGACCATTTAGCGAGTCATCGGAGGACCTCTCTCCCTCATTAAAACCCTCTTTAACCATTTTTTCCTCTTTGTCCCTCTTTAATTCTCTATTTATTTGAATGTTTTTTTGTGGTGTATAAGAGGTACTACCTCGTCCTAAAATTACTTTCACAGTTACTGTTTTCTTATTCTTAGTGAGCGCATATTTTATTAGTATTTAAAATGTTAAAGTAATTATTAAGGAAACATATAATAGATGAGAGATGGATCTATCATACCTTTCTTAAAAGTTATTTTATCATTTTAAATACTAATAAGCAACTCCCTCACTAAAATACGAGAAAAAAGTTAGTGTAAAAGTAATTATGGAAAAGAGGGAATAGTAATTTACGTTATACGCCCACAATCACCAATTTCAATGTCAATTTAACGCACCTTGAAAATTAAAAAAAAGACATCTCACATGATCGTCCATTCACCATCTTTTTCCATTGATGCAATCAATTTTTTAATCCCCGTCCAACAATAATAAGCAAGCTTATCATTTTGAAATGTTCCATTACATATACTTGTTTTGCATTTAAATGTGCATTAATTATATTTATTCCTAAAGTGTTATATTTAATTTCATAAAGTGCATCCATTTAATTTTATTGTTTAATGTGAATAAGGGTAAAAGAGAAATTTTACTATAAATTAAATGAGTTGATCATAAATTTTATATATATTTCTTAACTTACGTGTAAAAACAAAATTGTCTATTATTATTGGACGGAATGATTATTAGATTGTTCGTCTCTTTCAAACCCGCCAATTTAGTAATAAATTTAAGTTTGAGTGATTTATTCACGTCAATTTACCCTGTCAAAATTTAACCATTTTGAAAGTGTCTATACCATGTAAACTAAAAATAAAAAACGACACACTGAATGTTGGATGCAATGTAATCACACCACGTACAACATCTGGGCAAAACGCACCAGAAATCAAAGTAGCCAACGAATAAAAATTTCACAAGTTATATGAAATAACTTGTGAGTGCCTCATGGCAAAATCAATCCACTATAAAATTGTGAATTACAATGAGTCCTTTTGAAATAGAAAATAAGTTTAAGTACTTTAAAACAAACTGAGAAAAGTATAACAAAAAAAACCAACAGCTGAAAATAATTTCAGAAAATAAATGTTCTCTCAGATGTGGTCACATACTCAGTCACATTAGCAGAACCAGAAAAGTGCGAAAATTCTATGAACAATCTCTCTCTCTTGCTCGATGCGTGGTCCTTCTCCATCTCATGTTGATCCCTTTTATAAACACTTTGAATATCTCATGATCATGTTCACGTTTTCCTCTTGAAAGAGCATGAAAGTTCTCCATCTTCAAAAATAAGAACGTTGGTATACGTAACTTTGATATTCTTAATCACACTTCTTGATATGCTCTCTTGAAAATCTCAACTAAGAGATATATGATTTGGTCAAATCTTACACCTATTAAAGTTACATAATATATTATCTAAAAAATATTCAAATCTTAATTAATTAAAATAAATATGAATAAAGGCAAAACAAATAAAATAAAAGATTAGAGTTTAAAATTAAATAGAGTAAGTCTTGTGTGAGACCGTCTCATAGTATGAGACCAATAATATTTGATCCACTTTTAATTTAAAACGTGTCACTTATTAATTAAAAAGTTGTCACTTTTAAAAAGTGATAAAGTTTAGACAAAAAGTGATAATATATTTGTTAAAAGTGACTTATCACTTTTCTTTAAAAATACTATCACATTTAATTATAATTCTATCACTTTTTTTTAATTTGATCGGTCTCATATTATGAGACGGTCTCATACAAGTTTTTGCCAATTAAATAAACATTTAACACATTTACCGGCGAACCAACGGACAAGCATGTATCAAAATTTCCAGTTCTCCAAGCTCTACCATTTTAATATATAACTCGTCTTTCAATACATAGAAAAATAATCGGAAATAAGTAGAGAAAGCACTTCTCAAATATATAATCGTATTGAAGGCTTTTTTAGTCGTTTTCCTACGTCGTATTGATTGAGCACATAAAGTATGCTTAAAATATTATATTCAAATACTTATTAATTTTATACTCCTTTCTTTCCAATTTTATTTTCCTGTTTGACTTTACACGGAGTTTAATGCGAGAGTTGAAATGTAGTATTTAAATGAATAAAGTTGTCTTGAGAATGGTGAATCGTAAATAAAGTAGTTGAATTGTAGGAGTGTAGTTTAAAAAGGTGAATCAATTTATTTTTATTTTGGAGATGGGAAAACAAGATTGAGACAAACATTTTTACCAATTAATGAAAAAACAAAACTGAGACGAAGGGAGTACTAATTAATATCTATTAAAATAGGACATATAACGTGTAGCACACGTATTGAACTATTATTACGAAAAATATGTCTCTTGTAAACCTTCTCACGCATTTGTTAATCTATCAACTGGACACCCACATTAAATTATTAATATTTAATTCGGCTCTTCTCTTCTCTTCATCCTAAAGAGTTGATACTTAATAGTTATCGTGCACAAAAATAGCAGGCATCGAGTGAGACGAAAGTGTTGGAGAGGGTAAATTGCATTTTTTTGTTTTAAGAGAATATATAGTATGTAAAAATGGTTTTTTTTTTTTTTTTAATATTTTTGATCCCGTAATTTTATTCGACATTTTTTGTCCCAAATAATTGGTCCCAAAAAATGTATAAATTGCAGTTTTAGTAAAAAATTGCAATTTTGATTCCAAAAGTTAACGAAAAAGACCTAATTTGAAAAATTGGATAAAAAAAAAACGTGAAATTAAATAACTAAAATTATTATTGAAAAATTCTCATGAGACCAAATTCACAATTTCTCCGGTTGGAGAAGGTGAGATGGGGACAACATCAATGGTCGTGTTTAGAAATTGCAAGTTAGCATAATGAACAAATAAGGCCAAGCATAACTCCTAGTTTAGCTATGACTACCTCGCATGTACTATTCAAAGGTAATTGTTGTACGTACGTATGAGTATTGCACTATATGTCCATAAGTAATTCTTTATTGTCTCGTGTCACATAGTGTCTTGTGTTAGTGATCATGGTGCCTTGTGTAGGGGTTTATTTTTTTAAAAAAAAAACTGATTAAAAATAATGTGGCATCTGATTCACAAAGATAATTCACTTTCATATTTTACACAACCATCATTTATTGTTTTTGAAATTTTGGATTTTATCGATAAAATTTCTAGCTAATATACCCTTATTTATTGAATAAAGAAATTGTTTAATCTCACTATACATAATTAAGGGTATTTTAAATAATTTATATTATACACTTTTAATAAGGAAATTATTATAATTTGAGACCAATGTACGTAAATGAAAATGTGGACTATCTTTATGGGACAGATGAATTATATATATTACAAAACAGTAAGTTTGTACTTTATAATAACAAGTTGATGTGCAACTAATGCACAACTAACATTGTTTAGTAAAAATAATAAATTTTAATCAACACATATTATTCAATAAAAATAATTAATAACATTTAAAAATAGGATTAATTTCATATAAATTCACGAACTTTTAGATTTTTGTAAAAAAACCTCCAACCTTTGATACTGTTGCAATTTAATACACATTTTTCTTTCCCCGCTGGCAAACCAATGACGTGGCTCACCGGAGTGCGTGTCATCTTGCCATGTAGGATTACACATGTTTATTTTATTTATATTCTAAATCTACAACATAAGTAACACTTACCATTTAAATAACATCTTTCTACTTAAAATTCAAATAGCAACCAAATAAATCTAAAAAACTAAGAACATACAGAGATTTATTACATACTCCCTCCGTCCACCAAATTTTTACCCGCTTTCCTTTTTGGTCCGTCCACCAAATTTTTACCCATTCCTCTTTTGGAAATAAACTACACTCACAAACAAAAAATGGGTCCCACAATACCCATCACAATACTCTTACTTTATCTACTTTATTCACTTTTTCAATAAAATATCAATTTTCATTAAAAAATGTGCTCTACAGTAACAGTGTAAAATTTTCGTGGACGGAGGGAGTATAATTTATGTTGGTTGTTGTTTAGTTTATTTGGTTGCTACTTTAATTTTAAGTAGAAATGTGTTATTTAAATTGTAAGTGTTACTTGTGATGTGGATTTAAAAAATAAATAAATTAAACATGTGTAATCCTACGTGGCAAAGATGACACACGCTCCGGCAAGCCACATCATCGGTTGCCGGCCGGAAGAAAAAAAAACGTGTATTAATTTGCAACAGTGTCAAAGGTTGAGTTTTTTTTACAAAAATCTAAAAATTCGTGATTAAATTGATACTAAGTATAAAAGTCGTGAATTTATATGAAATTAACCCTTAAAAATACATTGAATATTCAGCTAATAGATACTCCCTCCGTCCCACTCTAAATGTCTCACTTTCCTTTTTTGGTTGTCCCACACTAAATGTCTCATTCCATAAATGGAAAAAGCAACACTCTACTACATATAAACTTTAACCTTCAAATTCACACAATATTACAAAAAATGTCACTCATTCAATCAACTTTTCAACACTATTCATTACTTTATTAAACACTATTCATTACTTTTCAACACTATTCATTACTTTTCCACCATATATTAATAAACAAATACACTTTCTTAAACCATTCAACCAAAAGAAGTGAGACATTTAGTACGGGACGGAGGGAGTACATGACTTCCTCATTGCAAAGAAACGAAGAAATGATGAAATGGGCTTTTTAGCGTGGGTGAGAGAATTCGGAAACTTGGCTCGTAAACCAAACATATTAGTTCAAATTTTATATAATATTATATATAGTACATAACTATAAAATATTTGCATATTGAGGATAATTTTCACTAATATATAGTATATCAATATTCCAACCAAAAAAATTATTTGCATTCACGACACTCAATTTTTTTGGGGGTTTCACTTATGCTATCCAGTTTCACCAACCCATACCTAACCCGATTAAATTTATAGCACAAATCCATCAATTTCATTTAAAAAAGACAGGACAATTCGGAAACTAGTATATATAGATTGAAATCGAATGATGTAACATATATATATCCAAAGAAACAAAAATGAATCTGTTTTATTCATTGCCCTATACTATAATGTTTAGTAGTGTTTTGTATGTATGTGTGGTGGTTTTGTTGGGGGGTGGTTGTGAGGGGGTGATAGAGCTACCAAAGAATATGACAATTCCGGCAGTTTTTGCATTCGGAGATTCAATAGTTGATCAGGGTAATAACAACTTACTCAAAACCCTAATCTATGCCAATTTCCTTCCCTATGGTAAGGATTTTCAGGGCGGAATCCCCACGGGCAGGTTCACCAACGGCAAAACACCTCCAGATATAATTGGTACGCAATAATTTCCTACAATTTATTTCATTTGCAACATATGCATATATTTTAATTAATTTTGCATGACACCGACGGAACATAATTTGAGCTTTAACATGTTGGAAGAGATGAATCTTAAGTTGTGTTAGTTTGTGAGCCGGCTCACCATCAGATTCCATAAATAGCTCGATGCTTCTTTTATAATATAATAATTAATTTATCCAAAATTTATACAGTATTTTTTTTCTTTTATCAGTCAGAAAATTAATTTTATTATATAAGGAACAACAGGGGCATGTGTGATACCCTGTTACTGTTTACATCATACCAAATTCTATTAAAGGATAAGACAACATACCTACGAGCTTTATATTTTTAATTTGGGTTCGATCTATATTAATTCGCGAAGTTTAGTGTACATTATCAATTTAATTATGACTTTCAAAATTATAATAATAATAAAAAAAATCAAATTATAATGTTGTTGCAACTTGATACATATTATTATTATTATTATATATTATTAGTATCAACTTAATCATGTGTTTTTTTTTTTTTTATTAAAGGGCAGGATCACAATGCAACATCATTAAAAGTTGAGGGTTTTTTTTTTTTTTTTAATAATCCCGAAAATTGTGATTAAATAGTTACTAGGTTTAAAGACTCTGAATTAATATCGAATTAACCATTTTAATGTTGACAAAGTCTAATATGCAATATTGCACAAATTAAAGTCTGACACGTGCAATATGCCCAAACCCTACCCGATTGCTTTCTATATAAATTAAATCAAAATTCGCGGGTCAAAGGCAGGTCAAACGGGTCGCCCATTTTTTATACTGCTGAAAATTGTGTTACCATATGAACAAACAAGTATATTAATGCATGAGCAAAAGTGGGTTACTGCTTTAAATAAAAATTTCAAAATTCGCGGGTCAAAGGCGGGTCAAACGATCGCCCATTTTTCATACTGCTGAAAACTGTGTTAGTGTATGAATAAACGAGTGTTACTGCATGAGCAAAAGTGTGTTACTAACTCATATCGTAATATTGATTAGTTCTTGTAGTAACACTCATTTGTTCAGGGATTTATACCAAATCCATCCTCTATCTTTTCACCTTTATCAAATGGTTCTCTATTTATTTGCTTTATCAATTTAGTCCCATATTTATTCAAGTTTCGCCAAAATTATCCTAATTGGCCTAAAAATGTACAAAACCTCACTGTTTTGGTCCTATATTTATTTTCTTTGCCAATTTAGTCCCGAATCAATTCACAATTCTCCAATTAGGTCCTAATTGAATGCATAAAGCATAAAATGCTACATTTTTAGTCATGCGCACTAGCATTTTCGGTGAAAGTCTATGATGTGGTTTTTTTATTCAATGTGGCACGCTAGGTGACCATCTTTGCCATGTAAATAAAAAAAACTTGAATTAAAATGCAAAAAATCAATTAGGACAATTTTTCACCAAATTAGGACCATTTTGATGAAACTTGAAAAAATACAGGACTAAATTGATAAAGCAAATAAATAGAGGATCATTTAGATAAATGTGAAAAAATAGAGGACGGATTTGGTTTAGATCCCCATTTGTTAATGTAGTAACACATGAACAAATGTGTGTTACTGCTTTAAATAGAAAATTCCAAAATTCGCGGGTCAAACGATCACCCATTTTTCATACTGCTGAAAACTGTATTACTGTATGAACAAACGAGTGTTACTACATGAGCAAAAGTGTGTAACTAGCTCATATCGTAGCATTAATTAGTTCTTGTAGTAAAACTTATTTGTTCATCTAGTAACACATGAATTACTCAATCATATAGTCTTTTTATCGTTCAGATTCTTTCAATTTCATATGGTAACACATGAATAAGAATAACGATGTTATGATTATGTAACAATTTTAAGATTTTTTTGGTGTTTATCAAGTTTTTCTTCTTCATGATTTAAACTTCTGTTTTTTCGCGATTCCACGTACTCTTACAGTAACACTCACTTGCCCTTAAAGTAACACAGACCTGAGAGCGAATTTTTCTGTTTGCTTTTGCGCTATTTTTTTGGGAAGATCCGTTTGACACGCAAATTTGATTATGCTGACCCGAATCTCAATGTTGACCCGCGAATTTTTAGAATCCTTTCTTATTTGGGCGAAATTGCACCGTACAATATTGCACAAGAGACCTACTCTTTAATGTTAACTATATTCATGGATTATTGTTAGATAAGATATATTTCCAAGTTATCAAAAATTGAATTTTTTTTTTTTTTAAATCTGAGTTCAAGTGAATACATTTTCTTTAAATATAACTATTGTGTATACACACTGTCACTGTTTTGCATATTAACTATCATTGTTATACATACGTACTATTAATATTTAAAAAATAAATATTTTTTAAACAGTACGTAATAATTGATATGTATAACAATAATAGTGTGCATACATAACAATGTTGCTTAAAAAGAGAGTTCATATAACCTCTGAATTCTAAGAATACTTACTCATAATTTTGTACTTTAATATAACAGCTGAACAATTTGGAATCAAAGATACAATACCAGCTTACAAAGACAAAAATCTGACGGCTCACGATCTTCCAAGTGGCGTTAGCTTCGCCTCTGGTGGTTGTGGATATGACCCTCAGACATCTAAATTAGTGGTAAGTGTAGATTCCATAATTTTCCATAAATTCGAGTCTTTTCATTTTATACCTAGACTCTTCGTTTTATATTTACTAGTATATCACCCGTGCGTTCGCACGGTTTGTAAGTATAAAATAAATATAACGATATTTTTGTATAGTTATCTCCATTGAAAAAATTGACAAAGTATAGAGTAAAACTAGTTTATACATAAATTCACGAAGGGTATTAGTTGTTTTCACTGAAAAGTATTAGTTGTTTTTACTGAAGAGTGTTACTGATTTACACTAAAGAGTCTTAGTTGATCGGTGAAAATGAACTAAGACTCTTAAGTGTAAACCAATAATACTCTTCAGTAAAAACAACTAATACTCTTCAATAAAAACAACTAATACCCTTCGTTGATTCATATATAAACCAATTTCACCCTATACATACTCGAAAAAATTATATACTTATTTTGTGTATAAAATAAAGTAGAAAGAACTATTAAACTCTGTGTATTGTTTATTTTTCATTTTCGAAAATTTTGTATATATATCACTATTATTATTTTTTCTCTTTTGATGTGATGCTCACTTTTTTAATTTTTTTTCTTTTCAAGTCAAACATATAAAATATTTTGCGCTTAAAATGTTGAAAGCATCTACATTGTTAAGTAAACTAAATTTGAAAAGATATTATGCTTGCTTGCTTAACACTTTTAAAATATTTTTGTTATAATCATATTGATTGTTGTTTTTTTTTTTTATATCGTCTTCTTCATCAAATATCGAAATTTTTAAATATTTTCTCTTGGTTTTGTGGATGCACGTCGTAACATGTAATTACCCATGACAAAAAAGTTAACCTCCTAATTTTCTAAGACAAAGTTTTGTGTGATAAGTATATTAGCAATTTTGGGTTGTATTAAAATTAAATATGATTTATCCATTTATTTTTTCTTTTTGATTTGTGTATGAATTTAATCCACTCATGATAAAAATTCTCGTAAGAGAGTATCACATTGTTTCATTATGTTTATATTAATAATTTCAGGCTATTGGAATTAATTTAATAAAATTGAGCATCTCATATATATATATATATATATATATATATATATATATATATATGTGTGTGTGTGTGTGTGTGTGTGCACCAATTAAAATAAAGGTCATTGAACTCTAAAATTTACTTTAGGAAAAGTTAATTATATACGTGTACATTTGTATAATATATACATTTTCCACGTGAATAACTCAACAACTCAAACTTTAAGAATACACATTTTCTGAAAGTTTTTTTTATCTTATTTTTCTTAGATATTTTGAGAATTAAATTTTTTTTTTTTTATAAAACAATAAATAGAAGATTAAAAGTTTTAACATTTCCAAATGAAAAGTCTTTAAAAAATCATCACATTTATTTTTCTAGTATGTGTTAAATGATATTTATTATATTAATTAATAAGTAATTTATTAAATATCATGATAAAAATAGTAGTAGTTTTTTGTGTCAAAATTTTCTTTCTATTTTTAGTATAAGATTTTGTTATTATATTAATATAGATATTCTTTTTTCTGATTTAAATAATCACTTTAATCACATTTAATTACATGTTATAGTATTTAATTTGGGACAGTGACAGTTAAATACAAAGTGTACCAAAGATTAATTTGTACATACTAGAAGAGTGTCTGCTTACTTTAAAAAACAATAAATACAACGACTCAATATAAGTGCAATTAGACTCAACATAGATACAAATATAATAGTTGCACTATATATTGAGTAACTGCACTTACTCTATTAAAGAATAGATGTTTTTTTTTCTTGTATTGCAAAATTAGTTTTACCCAATTTTTGTACTAGAAATTCATTGATTTTCTAAAAAAAACATAGGCTATGTATATAATATTTATGATAAGGCAAAATATTATATGAAAATAGTTCATAATAAACTTATCATGAAATAGTTAAAGTATCAATAATTTCAATAGAAATATCATTAAGTTGGGTCAGTGGTTGTTAATTTTTCTGAACCCACATTAACGATACTCCTAATGAACATTTTAATACCCCTGATCAAATATTCGATATATATTTTAAAACAGTTTTGTGTTAAGCTTATCATGAACTACTTTGATATAAAACCTAAATCTTATGAAAATACTACACATGTTGCATGCATGCAGTCAGTGACAGGATTGGGGAATCAATTGGTGGAATTCAAAGAGTACATAGGCAAACTTAAAGGGGCAGTTGGGGAAGAAGCTGCTAACAAAATATTAAGCAACAGTATTTTTTTGGTGGTAGCTGGCAGTGATGACCTGGCCAACACTTATTACACAATCGGCATTAGAAGGCTTCAATACGACATTTCTTCCTATGCTGATTTTCTTGTTGCTTCTGCTTCCACTTTTGTACAGGTAATTAAGTAACATTAAACTATTAATTTCTACCTACATCATATTTTTCTTCTTAATTTCTATAAATCATGATCCTTTTTTTATTTTATTAAATCATGGTTAATTTTATTTGAAATTAAGCTTTATATTATACTGCATTTTCATTTTACCAATATACCCCATTTCTTCCATTTTAATTGTCGTTTAAGGATGTTTCACACGAATTAAGAAAATTATTAAATAATAATACATATATTTTTAATGTGAAATTGGTATCTTTTTGTTTGCTTGCATGGAATTAGTTAATGCATACTATCACAATAAATTAATTAGACGGACGAAATCAAAATGAGAAAACTTATTTAACATTCACATATTAATGCAAAATAACAATTATTTTGAAACATTTTTTTTTCTGAAGAAAGAACATTAAAATGGGCCACAGAAAGTATACTGCTTTTGTTTTAAAAGTTGACGAGGTAAGTCTATCGATCTCGCATTGCAATGAAAACACCTACTTCTAGAATAAGACAAAATATTATGTGTAACAATTGAAAATAAGGCAGAATGTATAAAAGTTGAAAATAAACATTAACAATGCTCATACTTGTGACTTGACATAGGACACCCATACAACTGACCTTTAAGCTACTAATACTTTTGGGTAATATTTATGTATGCATAAGTATTGGTCAGCCTAATCCATTTATATATACTACACACATAATATCCTCCCTTAAGAATAAATTTATGATAATTTAGTCATTTGGAAAATTGTATATATTTTATATTTTGTGAATATATAGGAACTTTATAAACTTGGGGCAAGAAGAATTGCAGTGTTTTCACTTCCACCGATAGGATGCTTGCCATTTCAAAGAACCCTAGCGGGCGGGTCCATGAGGGCGTGCGCAGAGAATTACAACCAAGCAGCACAATTGGTTAATGCCAAACTCTCCTATCAACTCAACTCACTCAACAAAGATGCTTCAATGCCTCAATCCAGATTTGTCTTTATTGATATCTACACCCCATTTTACGATCTCATCCAACACCCTCTTAACTATGGTAACCACATGCATAATCGATCTATGTTTTTGAGTTAAATTTATAAATTGTCCGAATTCAATTTTCTTTTTCATTTTGAAAAAACTTAAGTGAATCTGAGTTGATGTGAGCTCGGTTTCTTCAAATATGACTGTTTTGTATACGCATTGTCATTGTTAAAAAATCAAGCTCATTTTTTAACAGTGATAACAAGTTTGTATACATAAAAGTGATAGTTGAAAAACATAATTCACGTGAATGGGCTCACAGAAAACTTACTCATTTTGGTCCATTTAATCAATGTAGTCAATTATTTAAGTCTTTTATTTTTATATGTCGTCCATTTCCATCATTAATTCCCAGTGATTTACGACGAGACGAGAGTTGAGGCTTATATTATTCTCTTCCTCTCGCCGAGTCTATCATTTTGGTACCTTTAACTTTTCATTATGTATGCTATAACACATGTTCTGGGAGTATTTGAATTTTCCGACGAAATATACCAAAATTGATAAAAGAAAAGGATCAAAATTTACATGGTGATTGAAAAAATAACTGTTTGTGTTTGATTTTGTAAATATATTTTACAAATTTTATTTAAATTTCAGGATTTGAAGTAAGTGAGAAAGGTTGCTGCGGCACGGGAAATATAGAAGTGACAACTTTGTGTAACAAATACATCGGAACTTGTGGAGATGTATCCAAGTACATATTTTGGGACAGTTATCACCCCACAGAGAAGGCTTACAGATTTTTGGCTGATCATATCATTCAAAAATACATCAAAAGTTTCCTTTGACATTTAATTTGGATCGAAAGACATATATAAATGGGTGGTTTCTATGATGCAATGTAAACGTGTCTTATTTTCAGAATGTAATAAATTGTAATTTGATATCGTTCATCATGCGGGTTTATTAAATAATATGGAACTCATGAAATAGGCGCAAGATATATATTGAAAAAGACAAATTGCACCTCGCCCCCAATTCCAAGCGCTGCCCGCCACGCCACCCCCCAAACGTTCCAAGCCCTGCTCACAATTCCAAAAGCCCGCTGCATAACAATTCCACCCCACCCACGCTGCGTCTGCAACAGATTCCGTGATTGGAGGAATTCAAATAACACCATTAATAAAGCTTCAATTTTTCATTATGAAGTGAAAAGAAAAAATTCAAGGACATGTTAATTAAGATTAAATAAGGATTGATTTTTAAATACAGAAGACTGATTTTATTCTTTGTTTGTGTGTTGGTTATTAAAAATATGTGTTACTATTGGAACAAATATATGTTACTGTTCGAGTAAGTATGTGTTACTGCAAATATATGTTAATGTTAGAGTAAATATGTGTTACTATTGGAGCAAATGTATGTTACTTTTAGAGTAAATATGTGTGTTAATGTTAGAGTAAATGTGTGTTACTAAAAATATGTGTTACTATTGGAGAAAATGTGTGTTACTATTGGAGCAAATGTGTGTTACTAAAAATATATGTTACTATTGGAGCAAATGCGTGTTACTAAAAAATATGTGTTACTATTGGAGCAAATGTGTGCTACTATTGAAGGAAGTGCGTGTTACTGCAAATGTGTGTTACTGTCAGAAAAAAATGTGTGTTACAATTGGAGCAAATGTATGTTACTATTAGAGTAAATATATGTTACTGCAAATGTGTGTTAATGTTAGAGTAAATGTGTGTTACTTAATATATGTGTTACTATTGGAACAAATATGTATTACTGTTAGAGGAAATATGTGATACTATTGAAGCAAATTGTGTTAATGTTAGAGTAAATATGTATTATTACAAATGTATGTTAATATTAGAGTAAATGTGTGTTACTATTGGAGCAAATGTGTGTTACTGTTAGAGAAAATATGTGTTACTATTGAAGCAAAGTGTGTTAATGTTAGAGTAAATATGTGTTAATGCAAATGGATGTTAAAGTTAGAGTAATTGTGTGTTACTAAAAATATGAGTTATTATTGAAGCAAATGTGTGTTACTGTTAGAGGAAATATGTGTTACTATTGAAGCAAAGTGTGTTACTATAAGAGTAAATATGTGTTACTGCAAATGTATGTTAATGTTAGAGTATATTATGTTACAAAAAATATGTGTTACTATTGGAGCAAATGTGTGTTACTGTTAGAGGAAATATGTATTACTATTGAAGCAAAGTGTGTTAATGTTATAGCAAATGTGTAAAATTGAAAATGGTGTTAATGTTGGAGCAAAAATGTATTTGATGTTAGAGCAAATGTATATTATTGTTGGAGCAAATATATTTTAATATATAAAACAATAAATTTAAATTGAAAGGGATGAGAAATAAATTTAAAACACACATTTGATATTGTAAAAATATATATTTGTCATTATTATTATTTTAAAGTAGAAAAATCCTAGTTTTTAATGACTTGTAACACACATTTGCCCATATAGTAACACAAATTGAGAGCGAAAATCCTGAAACTTGACTTGTGCGAGATTTTGAAAAAAAATCCATCAAACCCACCACGACCCGGAAAAGATCCGCAAATTTTTACCTGAAGCGATCCGACCCATGATGTTTTTAATATTTGTTTTCTTTAGGTATATTTCACAAGAGCGCTCCTCATTGAAAAATATGTGTCATATTTTACATTTAAGAGGAATACACATATATATACAAGTCAAAGAAAACCTAGAGTATATGGCCCAAAAATATACAGAGGCCCAAAAGAAAATAAAACAAGATAATATATATATACCCGTTTGGAATCTATTGCTCGTTTTTCAGGGAGCAAAAACTTTGTAGTTTATGTCTCATTTGATCTCTTTCCACATTGCATTACACCATTTGAGATCTTTAACAACCGAATGGAAGTACTTTGACTCATGATGAGATGTGATGGTCAAATAAAATATGTGAGCAAGAGAAAAATTATCATAAGATACAAAATGGGAGTACTGTCGAGGTCTCTAAATTGGGTGTGGGTAGTTGAAGTTGCAAATGATCTATAGATGTATGGGCAAATCAACATTGAAGTTCTGGTGATGTTTTAGTAGTCGTGTCTAGTTGAACATTTTGATTGAGGAGGAACAATTTCATCTTCGAGGGCAATCCAGAATTGTAATTGTAATTATGGACAAGCAACTTTGTTGTTCATGCTCCTGTAGCCTTCTGGAGACTTAAAAAAACTAGATTCTCCAAGTTTGGTTCCCATTCAATCGACCAACTCATTTACTCGTTCAATCTTGTTACTTTGTAAATTGGGAAACTAAACTTCGACAAAATGAACATCTCATGATATATAAATTTTCTTGACTTTATACCTCTTTTGACCTTGAGGATAACCCACAAAAACACAAGGTCTCCCTCTTTCATTAAACTTATCCCCCCATATTATTTGCATAAACAAGACAACTGAATCACATAGTTTGTCATAATTCGGTTTCTTGCCTAATAAAATCTTATGTGTGTCTCTACCATGAAGGAGTTTTGAGGGGAATCTATTTTTTATATAAACAACAATTAATACATATTCCCCAAAAATCAATAGGTAAGTTTGCTTGAAAACGAAGAGCTCTAGCAATTTCAAGTATGTGTCTATGTTTATGCTCAACAATATTGTTTTGATGTGGTGTGTGAACATAAGAAGTTTCAAGCAAAATTCTATTTTCAATTTAATAATTCATCATAACATTGATTGAAATCCAAACCTATTATTTGTCCTAATCATTTTAATCACCATACCAAACTAAGTCTTTATCAAGTTACAAAACATTTGTAGATATTGACTTACCTCAGACTTGTATCTTATCAAATATATTCAAACACCCTTACTATGAGCTCCAGAAAAAGGAGACTTGTATCCACCCCAAACATCACATGAATCTACTCAAAACAAGCATTTGTTTGTATAAAATTTAATGGAAATGAACTTCTAGTTTGTTTCATGTTGTGGCAATATAATTCCTCGATGGATGAGGGCCCTGTCGTGGGCATATCGCAGGACGACCTCGACCAAATCATGGTCACTTTAGGGGCCAACCCTGTAGTTCCAGGACCTCGTCGAGATGCTAGATCATCGACAATGTCTACGTAGGACCTCATCGAGCACATTGGACCTTATCGAGATATTAGATCATCGACGAGGTCTACACAGAGCCTCGACAACATGACCCCATCTCATCAACATACCTTGGCGTAGTGGACGACCATATCTAGGGTTTTGCCAAACTTTGGGATCCGACATCATTAAGTAAGAAAGAGCCATCACGAAACGGGGATGAAGTCGGCGTCTCAACATTGGCAAAAGGAGGCCACACATTCGTTCTTATCCAGAGGGGTCTCAATAACAATTTGGTCAGGAAGTTCAGCTACTTTGGGATAATGAACAATAGATCGACACCTAACCCAGTCCATAGGCCATACTTCGAGTACTAAATTCCTGGATTTGGGGAGAAAAGGACATCAAGCTTTACAGTTGGTGGCATTGTAATGGACCGAGTCCCCTTACTCAAGGGGATTCGGCCCAGCCTCGAAACTAGGGTCAATCCTTGCATTAAATTCTTGGATTACCCAAAAATCTTGGGATAGCCCAAGGGCATATCTTTGAGCTATAAATACAGCCTTCAAGGCTATAGTTAAAGGATCTCCAACATTAGATATCAAGTTTATGACAAATCTCTTTGCATTTATTATTCTTGTTCACATTTATATCTCTTAATCACAAGTAATAAATGTCATAAAGTCATAAACTTTATAGTTATTAATAGTTCCTAAGCCACATCACAAGCATAATCTCCCCGGATTATTCGGTTAATAACATTTCACTTTCAAACAAGAATCACAATGTTCATATAAATCTTTCTTCTTCTTTTTTTGAAAAAGCGAAAACTTTTATTGCCTTAATAATTCAAGAGGTATAAGTAATACCCAATATTACAGCAGAAACAAGTTCCTTCAAGTACATAACTCAATTAGCTAAATACTTAGAACCAAACTCAAGGAAGATTCATCTACCTCTCCCAGATGTAATTCAAACCTCTAAACCAATCTCTAAAACAAATACTACTAAGTCTCGACCTATCAGTCCGCAGCTAACTCCAAGTTCGAGATTTCAGTTCCTCTCTTTTCCGATGTTTGAACATCATTGAAAATAGCACTATTTCTTGCTTTTCAAATGAGTCAAGTCGTACATTCCCAGATACAACAGAGAATCGTATTCTCCTTTCTACCCATAATGAGTTTACTAAAATGTATGAGATTCACGGAGGGTTTAGAAATCAAAGCAATCTGAATCCGTCTACTCACAATATTTCATCCACACATTATAGGAGAAAGGGCATTCGAACATTACATTACTAACTGTTTCTTCCTTTTCTTTGCAAAACACACACTTCAATTCTGAATCGATTGGAATAATATTCCTCTTCATGAGCTCCGAGACAGTCGGCAGTCTTCCTTGTACCATCATCCATGCATGAATTTTAACTTTTAAAGGGACCACTTTGTTCCACAGTATTGAAAAAATCTCTTGTTCTTCTTCGCCTACTGGAAATTTCCTCCAAAACAGCCACTCGTACGTCTTCTTCGCCGTGTATACTCCATTCGGCTCCAAAACCCACCTCCATCTGTCCTCCCCGTCTCTTAAAAGCTGGTGCCTATTTACAACATTTAACATCTCATTAAAAACAATATTTTCCCTGTCAAACAACTCCCTCCTCCAATTCCACTCCCAATGCCACACATCCCCCCGCCACTGACCCAACTCACTAATCCTTACTTTTTTTTCCCTCGCTAACTGAAAGAGCCTAGGGAAACTAATCCTATGAGGCACTTCCCCAGCCCACGCCTCCTCCTAGAACCAAGTTTTCCTCCCGTTCCCCACTTCTTTCTTCAGATTACTAAAAAACCACTCATCACTCCCGACTCCCACCGCTTTTAGAATCTCTCCCCACCACTGATTAGGCGTGAAATTGTTATGTTTTGGTGCCCAATTTGCTCATGTTTTGAGTGTTTTCGATTAGTGTTTGGAGTCAAATGAGTATCATTTTCATAAATTAATGAATTTATCTCTTTGATGTTCATAGATAGATAGAGGGAAAAAATAGGAGTTCGTAGGATTTTGAATCGGCCAAAATGGACTCCCGGTTGAGGAGATATGAAGATTTTACGAACAAGTGTACTGCTGCTGAAAAGTGCTCGACCACTCGAGCGCCACCGCTCGAGCGTGTTGCTCGAATGACCAAAAAATTGCAGAAAAATTTCGCCATTCGACCAGCTCGAGTGGGAGCGCTCGAGAACCTATTTCATTCGACCTATATGCTCGAATGGGACCGCTCGAGCGTGTGCTAGCTCGAGCATTTGCATATTTTTACCTCCGGATGCGTTTTTTCGGCCCATTAACTCCCGTTTCGGCCCGTGGCCAATATATACCTCTCCAAACTCATTTTTTGAAGGAGGACATCATCCAAAACATACCGAATCACTTTTAGACTTAGTTTTTAGAGAGAGAAAGATGAGAAGAGACGAGCAAGCTTTACTTTACATTTTGTTGAGGTTTTTCATACGAATTCTTAGTTTCTTTTCGTTTCTTAGTTCCTTTTAATTAGCTTGATTACTTTAAACGCTTTAAACTTCGTTTTTATCAATTCAAATTCAGTTCTTAGTATTTATTTCTTTAAACCCTAGTTCATGTTTCATATTTTCTTTCTTCAATTCATCATGTTTATGTTCGTTGTTTCTTTTATTGTTTTCGTTATCGTTATAGCCATGTCTAGCTAAACCCTTGCATGCTTGGGTTAGGATGAACTCGTAGAAGTAGGTTGTGGGTACGTAATTAGGGTAACTTGTGACGTTAGATTTTAATTCTCTTGATTAATGAATTCTTAAAATTAATCTTAACTTTACTTTTGAATTTCGTTCGAAAAGTGTTAGAGAGAGGACGGCCGTATCACTCTTTAACAACGAGTAGACTTAACTAAAGGGTTTAGAAAGGGTTAATTCATCTACCAGTTTAGCGAAGGAGGACGACCGTATCACCTTAGTTAAATTAGAGTCTCATTAATTAAGCACGATCTATTAACTTGTTAGTGGATTAGTGAAGTCGAGTGTTAGGGTAAAGTATTAGGGTTTAGAATCTTGAGCTTTCACCTTGCATTCTTTTACTTAGGTTATTTCTTGCGCGTCACGGTTATTTTTATTATGTACCTGCTCCGTTAGTATACGTAGAGATTCCTATCCTGAGCATCACCATCACCTATTTGAAAACACACCTTAGTTTATTCGTTTCTTTCGTTCTTTAGTTTAATTAGTTTATTTTAGTTTAAAATTAATCTTTCAAAAAACCCAAAAACATTACACTCATATTAGCTACGACGCGTAGATCTTCAGGGATCTATTCGCATACACTCCATCCCTTGGGTTTGATAATACTTGGTCATTATACGTACTTATACTACAGTGAACCCGTCCGCTTGCGGGTAAGCGACTAGTAGAAGTTAGTATCATCGCTTCAAGTCAATGGCGCCGTTGCCGGGGATGGCGTTGTATGCTTTTTGAATAGGACTTGTCGATAGCTTAGTAGTTAGTAGTGGGTGTTTTAATTTTCTGTTTTTATTTTTATTTTCATTTCATTCGGCAGTTGCATTTTGATCCTTCTGCTAGTGTGTCAGGTATATGAAAACATGCTCACAAGGCAATACGAGCGAAGAGAGAATACCGTTGGACCCTGAGACGATAGCTAGGAGGAACCGAGCTTTCTTGAGGAGAATGAATACTGCCGGAGGGAAAGAACCGATGGACATCACTAATGAGTTGGAGGATGCCGAGAATGAGTTAAATCAGGCATTGAACCGGGTTGATGGCACTGATGGCAATACTAGTAATAATCAAGATCCGTTAGGAGAAAGTCAGAGCCAAAACCAGGGTACTCAGAACCAAAATAGCCCAGCTCATAACATTGTCCATAATCCTCATAACACCCCTGCTTACCCACACCTTAACTTACCACAAAACAACTTACCTTATCCACCCTACCCATACCCACCTTATCCTTACCCACCATATCCATATCCTCCACCACCAGTTTACAATCAACCACATGTTTACCAACTACCACCACCCCAACAAGTACCCATACCAGCTGTCGTTCCTCAAAACGTAGATCAACATATGGCCATTAGAGGGAGGTTTGCAGCGCAGCCACAACGGTACTATGATGGAGTGGCATTGCCTCCTGTTGAGGCAAATAACTTCTCGATTTCCCCGGGAATTTTAAAGATGCTTACGGAGAATCAATTCAAGGGGGTGATCGGGAAGGAGAATCCTCATACACACTTGAGGAGCTTCCTCATGATAGCCTCCACCTTCAATTACAATGGCATGTCTGAAGATGCCAAGAGGCTTAGGCTGTTCCCATTCTCACTGACGGGAATAGCTAAAGAGTGGTATGATAACACGCTCCCACGGGGAGGTGTAACCACATGGGCCGAGCTCGAGCGTCTGTTCTTCGAGCGATTCTACCCTCCATCGAGAACTATTAAAGCAAGAATTGAGATCTCATCCTTTCGCCAGAAACAAGGAGAGGACCTACGTCAAGCGTGGGAGAGATACTCAAACATGCTTATAGAGTGCACGCAGCACGGGTACAATGAGGGAGATGTGATGGCATTCTTCTACAGTGGTGCCAACAAGGCCGGGCAAGACCATCTAGACACCTGTGCTAGTGGATCATTCCTTAATCAAGGAATAGTGAGGTGTAGAGAGATCGTGGACAACATTGTCACGAATGCCGGGGCTTGGAACGTGGATGCAGATTTCCAAAGAGTTAATCAGGTTGAAGAGGGTGAAGGAACGAGAAGGTTGTTGATGGCCATGATGGAAAAGATCAACAACCTCGAGTTGGGGAAGAATTTGGTTGGAGAGCATGCATCAGAGAATGAGAGAGTAGACCAGCCAAGTGGACAACAAGAGGTAGTCAATTACATGGGAGGTCCGTATTACAATCAGAATGGCTACCAAGGTGGAAATCAGTATGGAAGGCCTCCTTATGGCCAACCATTTGTACCTCCAGGTCCACAGCCTTCTCCTAATCAATGGAGGAACACTCAAGGGTACCAAGGAGGCCAGCAGCCTCCTCAAAACACATGGAGGAAGAACGAGAATTTCTCATATGCTAACTCGAAGGCGGGTGTTACAGTTCCTGCGGGTGTTGACCCAGGTTCAAAGCCTCCGGGTGGAGAAGGCGGTGCCTCAACTGAGGAGATGTTTAGAGCGATTCTACAGAAGGTGGAGGAAAGAAGTAAGAGGTTGTCATCCTTGGAGTACGATGTGAAAGAGTTGCATAAAAAGGATGATCAACGTGATCAAGAGCTCCAGAAGATGAACGTTGAGTGGACGAGAACTCAACAAGAGAACAATCGAAGGTTCACTTCTATAGAGTTTCAGATGGGGCAGATTGCAAAGTCATTGAATAGGGAGCCGGGTAAGTATCCTTCCATGCCGGAGGGAAACTCGAAAGAGCATTGCAAGGCTATCCAGCTTAGAAGTGGGACCAATTATGAAGGTCCTCAGATGCCTGCTGATTCTGAGATGCCCCAAGATAGAGATGGGATTGAGAGTGAAGGAGTTGAGAAGAAGGTTGAGGGTGAAAGCACTCAAGTGAGCAAAGAGCTTGAAGAGGAAGGCATTGAGAAGGGTGAGAGAGTTCCTAAGTGGAAGAAGGCAAAGGAAGCAAGGGAGAAAGTGAAAGAGCCGAGAGAGATGAATGGGGGGTACCAAAATCTGTGATACCCGTCCCATATCCACAACGCTTCATGAAAAAGAAGCTTGATGAAAAGTTTGCTAAATTCCTTGATGTTTTTAAACAATTGCATATTAATATTCCCTTTTATGATGCTTTGGAACAGATGCCCAACTATGCAAAGTTTTTAAAGGACTTGATCGCGAAAAAACGGCGAGTGGATGAGCCAAAGTTGGTGCAGTTGAACCATGAGGTGAGTGCATTAGTACACAAGGCGCTTCCTCCAAAGCTGAAGGATCCCGGAAGTTTCACGATCTTATGCGATATCGGGAACGGGATCAAGAAGGGAGCGTTGTGGGACCTAGGGGCGAGCATTAATTTGATGCCTCTTTCGTTGTTCAAGAAGTTGGAAGGTGGAGAACTTCAATCCACAATGATGACGCTTCAACTAGCCGATCGGTCTATTACTCGATCTCAAGATGTGGTTGAAGACGTCCTCGTGAGAGTTGGAGATCACATTTTTCCAGCCGATTTTGTAGTGCTAGAGATGGAGGAAGATGAGCACGTGCCCCTAATCTTGGGAAGACCGTTCTTAGCTACGGCGGGGATGGTGCTAGACGTGGTAAATGGGAAGATTACATTGAAGGTTGATGATCAAGAAGTGAAGATTTCCCTATATGAAACCATGAAGCACCCGAAGGAGGATGAAAGTTTGTATTGCATGGATGCAATTGATCCTCGTGTTGAAGACACACCTCCTATCCCTAACTCTTATCATATTCATGAATTTTATAATCTTTCACTTGATAATTTAACCCATGAGCGTTCTGTTCTTGATTATGTTGATAGGGATAAAAAGAAGAAATTGAAGGAAGAAGTGAAAAAGGTGGACGTGATCCAGTTGGAAGGGAAAGGAGGAGTTAAGAAGAAAAAGTTCAAATTCAAGAAACTGTTTGGTAAGACTCCTCCAGATAAAGGTGAGAAGGAGTTGAGACCTATACCACTTGAGGTGGAGAAGGAAGGAAAGGAGCTCATGATGGAGGGACATCAAGGAAAGGAATGCAAGCACCACTCTTATGAGAGTAAGAGAGGTAAATTTGAGTATGATGTCTCATAAGCTCCTTTGAGCCCGATCCGGCATTAGGACCTTAAAAATAGCGTTGAATGGGAGGCAACCTGTTGACAGGCATTTTCGTACGGGTAGATTTATGTGGCTATTTAGGGTATGCCCGACAAACAATCAATAATAAACGAATACGAACGATGGGGGAAGAACTTTCGTTCTTCCCTCGAATGAGAGCTTTTTGCATATATGAGAAATGAGAGGAAAATGTGAATCTTTACAATGAGGGGGTGACCCCCTATTTATAGAGGTTCACCCCCAAAGGCCCAAAAGTGACCCTGAACTCGTCTCAACCCTTTATTTGGGGATTTATTACAATTATTAATATAAAGATCAACAGTAGACCTATAATACATTAAATACTCTTTTCTGATGTAGACCCTGACCCGACATCTTCAGGAATCTGACCTCCTGTCAGGCGAGGATATTTCCTGCTGTAACAATTGCCCCCAAGATTGGGCTCTGATTGCGGCCAGAGTTCGATCTTGATCTGTGCTTCAAATAGGTTTTGCCCCCGAGCCTGAAAACAGGATAGCTCGGATGCCCCGAGGGAATCTTCGACGACATGGTCCTTGATGGCCGAATCTTTTGAGTCATCTTCGAATTATCAAACTTTTCTAAAACTGGTCGGGTTAGGTGGGGTGCGATCTTCCGTCGTGCCCCCGAGTCGAGAACCGTGACGTTCAATTAATAAAGAGTTCTTGCCGCTGGCCGGCATTGATTTTAGTAATAGGGTGGTAAGGACCGCGATGATAAATTAATGAAGTGCTTAGGCCGCTTGCGGGTAGCGACTTCACGAACAATAGATTGACTTAACAATCGATTAAAAAATAAATACACAGATTAATGAGTGAAGTGTTTTAGCCGATTTAACGGGCAGCGACTTCACGATGATGGGATTGAATTAACAACCGCTTAAAAGATTAACCAACAGATTAATGAGTGAAGTGCTTTAGCCGATGGTCGGGTAGCGACATTCACGATGATGGGATTGAATTAACAACCGCTTAAAAGATTAACCAACAGATTAATGAGTGAAGTGCTTTAGCCGATGGTCGGGTAGCGACATTCACGATGATAGGATTGAATTAACAACCACTTAAAAGATTAACCAACATATTAATGAGTGAAGTGCTTTAGCCGATGGTCGGGTAGCGACATTCACGATGATGGGATTGAATTAACAACCGCTTAAAAGATTAATCAAAACGTCTAGGACGCGATATATTACGGCCACAAGTGGGCGAAAGCGACGCGGGTCAGTCGATGCCGGTGAAGGCGGACTGGTCGATGCCGTTAACATGGATAAACCAAAGCAAATAATAGATTAGTTAACGCCGGTGAAGACGAACTAAACAACACCTCGCCCATTAAGGCGGAAAGTCAACGCTTAAAATGCGGACTAGATCCACGCCGAGAGGCGGATTAGTTGACGCTGGTGAAGGCGAACTTATCAAGGCCGAGTGACGGATCGTCTTGAGAGGCGGATTAGTTGACGCCGGTGAAGGCGAACTAATCAATATGTCAATGCATAAAAGGCGGACTAATCAACGCCGAGAAGGCGGATTAACTCGAGAAAGAGATTAGTTGACGCCGGTGAAGGCGAACTAATCAATACGTCAACGCCTGAAAGGCGGACTAATCAACGTCGAGAAGACGGATTACTTCGCCACTCCAGGCGGATTGTCGACGCCTAAAAGGCGGATTAACTCGAGTAGATTAGTTGACGCCTGTGAAGGCGAACTAATCAATACGTCTACGCCTGAAAGGCGGACTAATCAACGTCGAGGAGACGGATTACTTCGCCACTCCAGGCGGATTGTCGACGCCTAAAAGGCGGATTAACTCGAGTAGATTAGTTGACGCCTGTGAAGGCGAACTAATCAATACGTCTACGCCTGAAAGGCGGACTAATCAACGTCGAGGAGACGGATTACTTCGCCACTCCAGGCGGATTGTCGACGCCTAAAAGGCGGATTAACTCGAGTAGATTAGTTGACGCCTGTGAAGGCGAACTAATCAATACGTCTACGCCTGAAAGGCGGACTAATCAACGTCGAGGAGACGGATTACTTCACCACTCCAGGCGGATTGTCGACGCCTAAAAGACGGATTAACTCGAGTAGATTAGTTGACGCCTGTGAAGGCGAACTAATCAATACGTCTACGCTTGCAAGGCGGACTAATCAACGTCGAGGAGACGGATTACTTCGCCACTCTAGGCGGATTGTCGACGCCTAAAAGGCGGATTAACTCGAGTAGACTAGTTGACGCCTGTGAAGGCGAACTAATCAATACGTCTACGCCTGAAAGGCGGACTAATCAACATCGAGGAGACGGATTACTTCGCCACACCAGGCGGATTGTCGACGCCTAAGAGGCGGATTAACTCGAGTAGATTAGTTGACACCTGTGAAGGCGAACTAATCAATACGTCTACGCTTGCAAGGCGGACTAATCAACGTCGAGGAGACGGATTACTTCGCCACTCTAGGGGGATTGTCGATGCCTAAAAGGCGGATTAACTCGAGTAGACTAGTTGACGCCTGTGAAGGCGAACTAATCAATACGTCTACGCCTGAAAGGCGGACTAATCAACGTCGAGGAGACGGATTACTTCGCCACTCCAGGCGGATTGTCGACGCCTAAGAGGCGGATTAACTCGAGTAGATTAGTTGACGCCTGTGAAGGCGAACTGATCAATACGTCTATGCCTGAAAGACGGACTAATCAACGCCTTAAAGGCGGATTACTTCGCCACTCCAGGCGGACCGTCAACGCCTAACAGGCGGACTAATCAACGCCTAAAAAGGCGGATTACTTCGCCACTCCAGGCGGACCGTCAACGCCTGACAGGCGGACTAATCAACGCCTAAAAGGCGGATTACTTCGCCACTCCAGGCGGATTACCTCGCCACTCCAGGCGGACCGTCAATGCCTAACAGGCGGACTAATCAACGCCTAAAAGGCGGATTACTTCGCCACTCCAGGCGGATTACCTCGCCACTCCAGGCGGACCGTCAACGCCTAATAGGCGGACTAATCAACGCCTAAAAGGCGGATTACTTCGCCACTCCAGGCGGACCGTCAACGCCTAACAGGCGGACTAATCAACGCCTAAAAGACGGATTACTTGGCCACTCCAGGCGGATTGTCGACGCCTAAAAGGCGGATTAACTCGAGTAGATTAGTTGACGCCTGTGAAGGCGAACTAATCAATACATCTACGTCTGAAAGGCGGACTTATCAACGTCGAGGAGACGGATTACTTACCCACTCCTGGCGGATTGTCGATGCCTAAAAGGCGGATTAACTCGAGTATATTAGTTGATGCCTGTGAAGGCGAACTAATCAATACGTCTACGCCTGAAAGGCGGACTAATCAACGTCGAGGAGACGGATTACTTCGCCACTCCAGGCGGATTGTCGACGCCTAAAAGGCGGATTAACTCGAGTAGATTAGTTGATGCCTGTGAAGGCAAACTAATCAATACGTCTACGCTTGCAAGGCGGACTAATCAACGTCGAGGAGACGGATTACTTCGCCAATCTAGGCGGAATATCGACGCCTAAAAGGCGGATAAACTCGAGTGGATTAGTTGACGCCTGTGAAGGCGAACTAATCAATACGTCAATGCCTGAAACAGCGGACTAATCGACGTCGAGAAGATGGATTACTTCGCCAATTTAGGCGGAATGTCGACGCCTAAAAAGACGGATAAACTCGAGTGGATTAGTTGACGCCTGTGAAGGCGAACTAATCAATACGTCAACGCCTGAAACGGCGGACTAATCGACGTCCAGAAGACGGATTACTTCGTCAATCTAGGCGGAATGTCGACGCCTAAAAGGCGGATAAACTCGAGTGGATTAGTTGACACCTGTGAAGGCGAACTAATCAATACGTCAACGCCTGAAACGGCGGGCTAATCGACATCGAGAAGACGGATTACTTCGCCAATCTAGGTGGAATGTCGACGCCTAAAAGGCGGATAAATGTTTGTAGTCGAAAGGTGTGACCATGTTTTAAATATTGAGTTATTTATTCGGTGAGCAACCTCAATAATTTTTCGAAATTATATTCGAAGTTTCAAATAACCGACTGTATTTAGTTGAATTCAGCGTCAAAAAATTTGTTTTTGATGTCACAAAATGATCTTAGGATATGTATATCCATGCCCCCGCTTTTAATATTCATGACAACTTACGAGTTGCGATATATATTAAAAGGAAATATCAAATGAAAACTGCATTTCAAAAATTGCCCCCGATTTTAATTTTTGAAATATGAATATATGCCCCCGCTCTTAATTTATATGAAATTTGCGAGTTGTAATATATATTAAAAGCAAGTTATCGAAATAAACCTGATTCGAGTGGGCAAAGGACTGCCCGTAGAATTTTTGTTGATGAAGATGCTCCGGGTGTAGGCCTCAGATTCTGTTTTTTTTTTTTTTAGCAATACTCGGCCTCCAGTGAAATGGAGGTTAACTCAATTTGGCCCATTAGTATGGACTGAAAGGTAGGCCAACCATATTAAATAAAGAGGCCCAACTAAATTAAATAAAAATGGCCCCAACCCTCAAATAAATCCTGGCCCAGCAAATAAACTTGGGCCCAAAACTCAATAAAATCTCGGCCCAATACCCTAACCCCTGAATTAAATCAGCCCTCACCTAAAGAACAGTGTCCTGTTCGTGTTGAAGCTGCGTTGGTCGACGCGGGTGGAATCGAGGTGGCGTGGGCTGGCGAGCCCGGAGGCCGGCGGGAAGGACTGGCCGCTTCCCACGGCGGGGAAGCTGTCCGCTGGCCGCGAGGTGCGACGGGGAGGCGGACGCTAGGCTGACCCTGTGAGGCGGCGGCGCGGGGAGCCTTATCGGGAAATAATCGCGGGGATGGCACAGATGAGGCCGCCGGGCGGCGCTGGTACACCGGGGAGTAGCTGGCGAGTGCGGGCAGCGGGCTCGGGGTGGAGGCAGCGCTGGGTGTCGCGGGAAGGCACGCGGCGCGGGCTGGTTGCCGCTGCGGGGAGACGACGGGTAGCCCAGCACCGGCGGCGCGGGCTGGTCGGAGGCAGAGCGCGAAGGCTGGTGGCCGTGCCGGTGAGGGCGGTGCGGCGGTGTCGGGCAGCCCGTGGTGGCCGTTTGCGACGCGGGTAGAGTCGTGCGGCGAGCGTGAGCATCGACGACTGGTGGCACGGGGAAAGCGCGCGCAGGCTGACGTGTAGCCACGCGCGACGAGCGGGCAGGCTCGTCGGACAGGTTCGGTCTGGCAGAGGTACTCGTGGCGGTGGTCGGTCTACCACCAGAGGTCGCGTCAACGACGGCTGCGCCCAACAACGTCGGCTAGGCGGTGGTGCGCGAATCGATGTTGTCAGACCATTGTTGACTTACGGTCCATAGTAGGTGTATTGGGAGGTGTGCCGCCGAAAGCACTGCACTAGTGGTGAAGATAAGATGATGCGCAAATCGAGGCAAACAAAGGGTGATTCAACGCAGCGAATGGTTGTCTCGCTTGAAATATTTCCCTACATGGTCCGAGGGATTCACGGCGGATTACGATCCGGGTGGTGGTGCGGCGGCGGGGCTTCGGCCGCGGCATTAACGGAAAGCTTCTCGAGCTCCGTCGCCGGAAACAGCGGCAGCACCCACCGGAAACGCCAGCAACACTCCTTCTTCTTCTTTTTCCATTTTTTTGTTTTTTCTTCTGTCTTTTTCTCCTTAGGTAGCAGCTGTTGTCAGTTGGCTTGTAGCCACAAACTTCTTGTTGGGAGATATGGACTGGTCTTCGATTTTTTTGTGTAGAATTTACTTTCCGACTTTTTGTTGTATGATTTAGGTCGAAAAAGGATTATGGTTTTTTGGAATTTTTCGATTGGGGCCGTATGTATACGAATGGGGTTGTAGGTATATGAATTTTGAACTGGAAACTCACTCTAACCTTTGATTCTTGAATATTGGTATCGAAAAGGGGTTGAAGATTCCCAGACGGAGTTGAACACTTTGGAGATTGGTTGAATTTCTTGGATGATTTGTGTTGAACAGGTTTTTGGATTGTGGGATTTGATTTTTTTGTTTTTGAGGCGAAGATCTTCGTGTTCATCCATCGAGATGAACACGAATTCGACCCTTCTTCTAGCGCCAAATTGTTGATAGGCATTTTCGTACGGGTAGATTTATGTGGCTATTTAGGGTATGCCCGATAAACAATCAATAATAAACGAACACGAACGATGGGGGAAGAACTTTCGTTCTTCCCTCGAATGAGAGCTTTTTGAATATATGAGAAATGAGAGGAAAATGTGAATCTTTACAATGAGGGGGTGACCCCCTATTTATAGAGGTTCACCCCCAAAGGCCCAAAAGTGGCCCTGAACTCGTCCCAACCCTTTATTTGGGGATTTATTACAATTATTAATATAAAGATCAACAGTAGACCTATAATACATTAAATACTCTTTTCTGATGTAGACCCTCGATCCTGTCGGGTCAAGGTATCTTCAGGAATCTGACCTCCTGTCAGGCGAGGATATTTCCTGCTGTAACACAACCCATTTTTATTTTCTTTTATTTGTTTTTAGTGTCTTATTATGTTATTAGGGTGTTGTTGAATCGTAAGTGTTAACCTCGTACTTGAGAGTTCATTTTGTAGGCTTGTCTCGATGGAGTACTCAAAAGGGAGGAACTCAAGCAAGGGAGTGTGCTACGTTTGAGAGAAACTGAATTGTTTGGTTGAGGTAACCCACAACCCCAAACTTAGACCTCTTCACAAGGTCGAAGTTTGGGGGGTGGAGTTTTTTTATGTTTCTTGTTACATTGCACCGGAGCACCCCTTATCTTTGAGTGTGTTTGGTCATTTGGTATCTTGAGATGCTCCTTGGGGTAATTTTGATCTGAGTCGCTATTGCATATTTCATGCCTATCAATCATCTTCTACTTGTTAGTTGTTATTCTTGAGCATGTTTGATGAGTAGAGTAGATTTGTGGATTTGAGTTAGGGACTCTTTTGTGTGAGTGTTTGAATGAGAGTTGATTTGAGAAAGAACTTGTATGCTTGTGAATTTTTCTTTTGAGTACTAGTGTGATGAGAGTGAGAATTCACTAGGACTAGCATGGATGTGAAAGCCGTGAGACTTGAGCTTTATGAGATTTTGATATATGAATTAATCTTTTCGTTTGTGAGTGGATCGTCACCTTAGAGGATGCTAGAACTTGTGTGTGCTCTTGCTTCTTGATTGTGTCTAGTTTGATATGCCGAATAGGATCTTAGACCATCTTTGATTTTATTGAGTCACTTAGCCAAAATTTTCCTTACCAATGACATTGAATCCCTTGTTAGCCCCTTTGAGCCTAAAGCCGATTTTATTTGCTAGCACATATGAACACTATTCCAATTCCTAAGCCTTTTTGTCCAAATTTGAGTGGAGAATAGGAAAGTGTGAATGTGAAGGGATTAAATTGAGTTGAAAAAGGAAAAGGTTGTTTGTTGAGTGAATATGAGAAGAAGGTGTGATGAAGTCATGAGATGTGGAAAAAGAAAAAAAATTGAGAATGAGCACAAAAAAAATATATGAGCTCATGTGTTTGTGCGAAAAAGAAAAAAGTGAAGTGATTGAAAAAAAAAAGTGAAAGAGTGAGAAAGAAAAACAATTGAAGTGTTGAGAGAATTGGAATTGAAAGTGTGTTGATTGAATATGTTTGAAATAGTTTGTTCCTAATCTCGAAGTACCGAAGTCTGATTTTCTATTCTCCATTCACTTGAGTCACTTTACCATATTGTTATCCCACCTGTCCAAAGAGCCTACATTACAACCTTGAGAAAAGTCCTTTTTGATTCGGCATTGATTTCTAGAGTATGGTCGGAGTTAAGAGCGCTTACAAGCCTATGGCTGCCAATTTGAGTGATTGATTGATTGAGTGAGTCCATTTATCATTGATATACACTTGTGAGGGAGCGAAACACATCGTAGAGTGCACATCCATGTTTGATCTTGGTGTTTCTTGTTATTGTTGCATGAGTACGATGAGGGAAGGTGAGTGAGTATACTTGTGATTGATCTTTGAAGCTCGAGTTCATTTGCTTGCATGATTTGATCCTTTGACTCATTCCTAACAATTTTACTTGACTTATTCTTTCGTTGCTTGAGGACAAGCAACATGGTAAGTTTGGGGGGGTTGATTAGGCGTGAAATTGTTATGTTTTGGTGCCCGATTTGCTCATGTTTTGAGTGTTTTCGATTAGTGTTTGGAGTCAAATAATTATCATTTTCATAAATTAATGAATTTGTTTCATAGATAGATAGAGGGCGAAAAGAGGAGTTCGTAGGATTTTGAATCGGTCAAAACGGACTCCCGGTTGAGGAGATATGAAGATTTTACGAACAAGTGTACTGCTGCTGAAAAGTGCTCGACCACTCGAGAAACTCGAGCGCCACCGCTCGAGCGTGTTGCTCGAATGACCAAAAAATTGCAGAAAAATTTCGCCATTCGACCAGCTCGAGCGGGAGCGCTCGAGCACCTGTTTCATTCGACCTATATGCTCGAATGGGACCGCTCGAGCGTGTGCTAGCTCGAGCATTTGCATATTTTTGCCTCCGGATGTATTTTTTCGGCCCATTAACTCCCGTTTCGGCCCGTGGCCTATATATACCTCTCCAAACTCGTTTTTTGAAGGAGGACATCATCCAAAACATACTGAATCACTTTTAGACTTGGTTTTTAGAGAGAGAAAGAGGAGAAGAGACGAGCAAGCTTTACTTTACATTTTGTTGAGGTTTTTCATACGAATTCTTAGTTTCTTTTCGTTTCTTAGTTCCTTTTAATTAGCTTGATTACTTCAAACGCTTTAAACTTCGTTTTTATCAATTCAAATTAAATTCTTAGTATTTATTTGTTTAAACCCTAGTTCATGTTTCATATTTTCTTTCTTCAATTCATCATGTTTATGTTCGTTGTTTCTTTTATTTTTTTCGTTATCGTTATAGCCATGTCTAGCTAAACTCTTGCATGCTTGGGTTAGGATGAACTCGTAGAAGTAGGTTGTGGGTACGTAATTAGGGTAACTTGTGACGTTAGGTTTTAATTCTCTTGATTAATGAATTCTTAAAATTAATCTTAACTTTACTTTTGAATTTCGTTCGAAAAATGTTAGAGAGAGGACGACCGTATCACTCTTTAACAACGAGTAGACTTAACTAGAGGGTTTAGAAAGGGTTAATTCATCTACCAGTTTAGCGAAGGAGGACGACCGCATCACCTTAGTTAAATTAGGGTCTCATTAATTAAGCACAATCTATTAACTTGTTAGTGGATTAGTGAAGTCGAGTGTTAGGGTAAAGTATTAGGGTTTAGAATCTTGAGCTTTCATCTTGCATTCTTTTACTTAGGTTATTTCTTGCGCGTTACGGTTATTTTGATTATGTATCTGCTACGTTAGTATACGTAGGGATTCCTATCCTGAGCATCACCATCACCTATTTGAAAACACACCTTAGTTTATTCGTTTCTTTCGTTCTTTAGTTTAATTAGTTTATTTTAGTTTAAAATTAATCTTTCAAAAAATCCAAAAACATTACACTCATATTAGCTACGACGCGTAGATATTCAGGGATCTATTCGCATACACTCCATCCCTTGGGTTCGATAATACTTGGTCATTATACGTACTTATACTACAGTGAACCCGTCCGCTTGCGGGTAAGCGACTAGTAGAAGTTAGTATCATCGCTTCAAGTCAACCACCCCCTTGGAAACTTTCCTCTCCTAATACCCTCTGGACTTAAGCCTCTCCCCCTAGAAACCCCCCATCTCGACTTTACTACTCTAGCCCACAAACAATCCCTCTCATTGAAAAATCTCCAGACCCATTTCCCAAGTAAGGATTTATTGAAACAATCAATATCCTTAACCCCCAGCCCCCCAAACGGTTTTGGTTTGCAAACGCTTTGCCATTTTATCCAAGCTAATTTTTTTGCTCACTTTCACTCCCCCACAAAGAAAATCCCTTTGAAGTTTCACAATATCACTCATAGCATTTTTAGGAATCCGGAAGGTGGACAAAAAGTAGACAGGAATCGAAGAGAGCACAACGTTGACTAGAGTAAGTCTCCCCCCTCCCCCCCCCCCCCCCCCCCCCCCCGAAATTTTCAATCCCTCCATTTTCTCAATCTATTCTTAATTTTATGGATAACATAATCCCAATCCGACCGATGTCTATGCGAGCAGCCCACTTTAACTCCCAAATACACAAACGGTATAGAGCCCTTTTGACAACCCACAATTGAAGCCATTTCCCCAAGTCCCATCTCATCCATGTATATCCCATATAGGCAACATTTGTTCTGATTTATTTTCAACCCCGAAAGCCACTCAATAAGCAACAAGAACTCCTTTAAGAACCTCGCATTTGCCAAATTAGCTTTGCCAAGAAAAATCGTGTCATCAACAAACTGCAAGTGTGACACCACCACCTTATCAACCCCTACATGAATAGGTCCGAATAGGTTTCCCTCCACCGCCTTGTTCATTAAAATTGAAATGCCTTCAGCCGCTATCAGAAAAAGAAAAGGAGATAACGAGTCCCCCTGTCTCAATCCTCTCTCTAGATTGAACGAATCGGTTGGGCTGTCATTCACCAAAATCGATGTCGATGCTGTCCGAACACATTTCATGATCCAATTAATCCATTTGGAGTTAAAATTAAAGCTTCTCATAATCGCCTCCATGATCCAAGTTAATCTAAATCCTTATTAAAATGAGGAATATACGAAAACTTTACTTTGGAGTGACTCAATCGTCTATGCCAAATTTTTGGACTATTTGATAAAGTCTATCTTCTTCCATCAGTAGGTTCCAGAAGGTATAGACCATCGCATCGCTTACCCATCCCAATTAGATTTATCTCGAGACGAAGTCCTACATAATGTAAGAATCTGAGAAAAATATTAGTGCACAATTATAGTCTTCAGTTAATCAACTAACATACGATAATTTACAATGAAAATCCGAACATGCAAGACATGATCAACTTTTAATTAATTTGGCAGATTTGCACTTCCTATGCACTGAAAAAGAATATGACATTGGGAGTTATTGACTTGGGTAATAATACTTTTGTCATAGATGAAATGCTCAGTGACCCCCCTAATTGATCACCCACGACTTACTGAAATCAGAGCCCGCTTGGTTGGAGGTGATAATTATAGGGTAATGAAAATTAAAGTTATTGAGGAGTCATTCAAGTAAAAGGTAATGAATGAGGAGTCATTTGATAGGTAAATTATAACTCATTTTCAATCTTATTACAATGTATTGATAATATCAAACACTGCTAATTGAATCATTCTCATTACCCTATAATCATCACCCTCAACCAAGCGGACCCTCAATTTTACCCCCGATTTTTTTTCCATGAGATAAATAGTTATAATATTAATAAATTTTAATTTTTTTTTGGGGTATTATGTAATTTAAAAATCGATATTATTAGTGATAAAAAAAGAAGAATTAAAATACATGAAAATTTTATATGTATTAGTTTTAATTATAAGTATATCAAAATTCAAAACAATCAATTAATTAAGAAAATGCCACGGTTATTATCACTAGCCTCTTGGTTAAAGACACTACCACTATAAACTCATATATACAAAATGTCAATAATGCCCTTAATGAATTCCCTCCAAAATTAGTGTAGTAAATACACTTCCTCAATTTTTCAACAATTTTTTGTAAAGTTAGGTTTTTAAAATCTTGAATATGATGATGTTTATTGTATTTGGATTGTTTTTTATGCATTTTTTTACTGTTTGAGAGTGTTAATTCGAATGGGTGTGATAATGTTGTTGTTGTTTGATCATATTGAGTGTTAAATTTTCGAAAAATCGCGACTTCAATTTTCATGTCTGGTTTGCCGAAACTAATTTAAAATTTTGGAAATAAAAATCAAAATTTATCTAAAATTTCAAAAAAAATATTCCGAAATTTATGTTCGGAAATAATGTTTTGGAAAAATATATGAATATTATTATATATATTTCGGCAAATATATTTGAAAATATAATATATTTTCGACAAAAAAATTCAAATATAATGTTTTGGAAAACATATATGAATTTTATTCAATATTTCGGCAAATATTTTTGAAAATTTTAAGAATTTTCGAATTTTTTTTGAGAAAATATATGTTTTAAAATTCCGAGCTTTTCTGTTTGGAATTTTTTTGAGAAAAAATGAGAAATTTTCGGCAATTTTTTTCGAAATCTAATGAAAAACTCTAAAAAAATTTCCAAACATTTATTTGCTATGTAAAAGGACTTTTTTTCACAACCAAAATTAAACCATCCATTAAAGTAATCATAAAACCGAAATACCATCCATTAAAGTACTCATAAAACCAAAAAATAGCATCCATCAAAATATTAAATATCATCCATCAAATAAAACCCAAATAACAACTACAATAACATCCATCAAAGTCATCTAAAATAGCATTCCAATAAAGTCATCCAAAATAACTCTTGTGGCTCCGATTGTTCTTGAGGTTCTGGTTCTTGTTCTTCCTCGGTAGCACTCATATATTTTTAACATTTTTGCGCTTTTTATCATCGTTGGCTGAAAAATGGGCCCAAGGTGTGTGAGTTAAACAACATAACCAAAAGCAAAAGGATCAAACAGAAGAGACATGCTTAACAATATTTTCGAAAAAAAATAGAAATTGAGTACAAATTTCGAAAATATAAGCCGAAATTCTGTCAAATTTTTGAAAAAAATTATCGAACACAAACTTTGGCAAAAAATATAGAAAATATGCATAATTTTCGGAAAATTCTACATAAATTCTATCTTAATTTTGGAAAAAAATTCGAACACGAGTTTCGGCAAAATAATTCGCAATTTAGACAAAATTTCGGTCAAATTTTTCGAAATTAAGATAGAATTTCGACAAAATTTTTCGAATAACAGTGATCGCAAAGTTATTTTCAAATCTTGCATCAAATCGAATAACAAGATGCGAATCATACATAATCATACATAATCGTCAATTAACATGAAATATAAACGTCCAAGAACAGAAATAAATAAAAAATTTAACTTTAAATAAACAACAAATACACTAAACCCTAAATATAGATTCAAACAACAAAAAAGGGATATATACTTTACCCTTTGGAGCAGCAGTGCGACGCGAAGCGGGCTGTAGCCTTGCAATTTCGGTGGATCGTCCTTGCGATTTGCCCTAGCCTTTTCGTTCTAAAGTGCCGAAACCTGTGTATTTTAGGTAGTGTATGTATTTCAAAGGATATTTTAAAAATAAAGAAGCAGTTTATTTCTCTAACAAGTAGGGTATTAATCTAGGTAAGGTATTTAACCCAAAGGCTAGTGCCAATAACCTGGGCCTTAAGAAAATAGCACGAGTCCAACAAAAACGTTGTACTCAAAATATTGTTCAACCCAAGATATTCATTTCAGCCCAATTGAAATAGCCCATAAAAAAAATTCAAGCCCATGGGACAGTAGAACAAAAATTATACTACTCATTTTTAAAAATAAAATGGGTATTTCGTATTATTCAGCACCACAGGACTTGCATATTTCATATTATTGATTCTATATTTCGTATTATTGAGTTGTAATTTTCTTTTCTTTTTTCTGTAAAAATATATTATTTTCACATAATCATTCCTACACATAAACCCTTGTAACTTATCACTTCTCCTCTTCATCCTCATTCTCTTTTATCAATTTTTTTTTATCAAGTTCACATTTGAATTGAACGTGCACAGATTTATTACCTTTATTTAAAAGAATAATACTAATTTCTAACATCTCACTGACGTAGCATATCATATATGAGTCTGTGACGCGAACGGAATACTAAAAAAAAAAATTACACTCTAGTTCATGTTTTCGAGCCAAAATACAAACAAGTGTAAAAATAAAAGTACACTACAATCAAGTCCATCACTGTACAATGAATTGCTCTATAGTATAACGAACTTTTGGACCTATTCGTAATATACTTTTATTTTTACATTTTTACATATTTTGATAAGAAAAAAGTGAACCACAGTGTAAATGCTCCTACAAACAACTCCTCTATTTCTGAAACTCGAGGGTCTTAACTCCTAATTCTTGTAGCAAAAGGCGAAGCCCTCGCCCCCAGGGCCCCCACCCCCTTAACTCCTAATTCTAATCAGTGTAGAAGTTGTCACACGTACTTGAATAAAAAAAAAAAAAAGATTGATATGAAATATACTCATAATTTCTGGATGAGGATTGGTGGTGGCGGATTCACTTGGAGATATGGGGGTACACTTGTACACCCAAATTGATTTTTTGTTTTGTTATAACATTGTATTTTCAAATTTACCTGATATATCTCGCTCAAATTATTTTGTGTACCCTAAATTTAGAATTTTGAGTCCGTCACCGAGGATTGGACACATAATTCATTGGTGTATAAGTAAAGGAAAAACAGTAGTGAGTATTGGTATTGCACATGGTAAGGATTTTGAGAATTTAATGAGTTCGGCTGACGGTTGTTAGTTGAGAGTTATAGGTTATGTTCAATTTATTGACCTACCCATACACCTTCACCCACTTTCGATTTATTTATTTTATTATTGATATTGATAATAATTAATATTATATTATTATTTAAACTTAGTCTTCTTTGCACATATCTCATCAATAAAATATAGATGAATAAAGGAAATAGAAAGAAGAAAATAGGGAATACTGTTTTTAAGAGCCGCAGGGGCTATGTTTTAAAAATAATAACTTTTTGGACTAAGTGAATATAGCACATATTTAAAAATTTATAAATGTAAGATAATTAGGCCGAATAAGTACAAATCGAATTGAAATATCCTACATTTGCAATTTTTAATTACAGATTTACGGGCGTTTAAATATAGGACACTGTAATTTTAAAAGTTGTACGTGTAGCACATTGCAGCTCGATTTGAGTTTATTTAGATTAATTAGGACCCGATTGTTTTACATTTACAATTTTTAAAACATAATGTTGTATTATCACAAGCCAAAAGATTATTATATTTAAAAACAAACCCCAAAATTACACGTCTAAATAAATACTTCCCTAGGAAAAATAAGTGGAGAAATTAAGTGAGTTACATGGATCTAAAATCCATGCGTTCGTGGTATGCAGGTTTTTGTTTACTTTGTTAAAACAGATATTAGAGAATTGATATTCGAAAATGCACTTTAGGTAAATATTTTATAAAAGAAAAAAAAATTTATGAACAAATTCACTTGAGCTTGTTTCTTAAATTATATTTACACACTATCACTCTCTAAAAAAACAAATATTTTTAAATAATAATAATTGATATACATAACAATAATAGTGTGTATGCATAATAGTGATACTTAAAAAACAAATTCATGTAAACTCAGGAGAAATCCCTCTTTATAAAAATAACCACCAAATTACACAATCACATCTAACAAAACCAGATTTGAACTCGTGTAAGTTTCGAGTTCGTTTACTTGAATTAACTTGAACATCTCTCCACCTTCTCCGGGACCCCAACTTTGAACATAATTTTTTTTTATATAGGTAAAGAAAATTTCATTAATAAGGCACAAGGAATACCCAAAAAAATACAAATTACAAAGTTTCAACAATTAACAACCTAACACCATTCTCCAATTTACAAGCCAATCACGAAACGAAAAATTTGAGCACCCTAACTTTGAACATAAATAATACATATGCTCAATTAAAGTCCTTCAATAATGACCTAATTAATATTATACTGCTTCGTCCCATTATTATTCGAGTAACACTTGTATACAAGTAATATTGTAGAATAGACATAAATAATGGTATAATGTCCGGAGAAAACAATTATTATTGATCAAATTATATCGTTTTGATAAAAACAACTAATATTATTTAATAAAAACAATTAATATTATTTAAAAACTCTCAACTCTCTTATGAATTTGTTCATATTATAAAATTGATAATATTACATTCATTTAGAGATATCATTGCACTTGAAACTAATATCACAATGTGAAATGTTATTGATATTAGTTTACAGAAGTAATCACTACAAAAATAAGAAGATTTAAAGAGGGTTTTGGAGAGGGAATTGAAGATAGAGAGGGTATTGAAGAGGGATTTATTCCCTCTCCAAAATGCTCGTCGCCAATCTGTACACGAGGGAAAAACGAATCCCTCGAAAAATGGAGAGGGTTTTAACGAGGGAATTCGCGTGGGAAGAGACGAGGGAAAAAAATCCCTCGACAAAATTTCCCTCGGCTAAGCCCTCGTGAAGGGCGAGGGAATTAATCCCTCGGGAATGGGGCACGAGGGAATTTTCCCTCTTTAAAGCCCTCGGGAAACGTGGGCGAGGGAATTAAAACCCTCTTTAACTCTGACGTGACAGGCGGCGGTTGGCGAGGGAATTTTCCCTCGGCTGACGTGGCGAGGGAAATTCCCTCGTGTACTTCCCTCGTCTAGTTCCTCCGAAAAAAAAATGGAATTTCGTGGGTTTCGAACCCACGACCTCTAACACAACCCCTTCCCCGCTGATCCGCTAGGCTACCACCCTCCAACCTCATTCTCATCTTTAATTGGGCGATATTCACCCCTCTCAAGTTTCGAACACGCGACTTCTAAGTATGGAGAGATCTTGCTTGTTTTGTCGTGCCGCTTGGACAAGACAATTTAGTTGTTATGTTTTAGGGTGTAATATATATATTTCATATATTTTTGTGTTATATATTTTAAATATCATACTAATTAATATTAATTGTTTGTTATACATTATATGTAAATTATTATTACATATAAAATTAAACTATCACTTATATATATTATTTTTATTATTTATAATATTAAAATATTTTTAATGAATACATCAATAAATTCTTTTTCACTACTTATATATTTGTGTACATTTATATTTAGCTTTTTAAATTCTTTTTCACTAATTACTAATATGTATATATATATATATATATATATATATATATATATATATATATATATATTGATTGTTTTTTTTTAAATCAATAAAATTATAAAATACATACTTTTTAAATTATTTTTCACTACTTACTAATATGTGTCCATATATACACATATATTGATCGTTTTTTTTAAATCAATAAAATTTAAAATACATACTTTTTAAATTCTCTTCACTAATTACTAATATGTGTACACATATACACATATACACTTATATTGATGAATATATTTTTTAAAAATCAATAAAATTTTAATATTCAACAATATTCATAACTAATAATCAATAATAATGATAATAACAAACTCACATGCTCAAATATCCTTACATATAAATCCAAATAAACAGTAAAATATCAAACCAACAAATATAGTTCCAAAACATGTTCAAATATTTATGACATCCTAACTCTCATCATCATCATCATCATCACCTCTTTCATTTCCGGAATAATTACCCCTCGGGGGGTAACTAGAATATGTACCTCTTTCAAGTAGGTCTATAAACCCAGTTGGAGAGATGAAATTGCGACGAGACGATGAAGGACCGGAAGCGGGAGGACGAGCAGGAGAGGCCTGGGGATTAGGTGCGGTGGGAAAACCAGTAGGAGGAACAGGAGGAATACCAGTAGAAGGACCGGCCGAGGGATAAGGGGCAGGGGGAGGATAAGGGGCGTAACCAGATGCGGAAGGGGCGGAAGGATATGAAGGATAAGCTGGGTAAGGAGGATATGCACTAGCTGGTTGGGAAAACCCACTAGGTAGGTTTCCCTGTTGGCCTTGAAACCATGCCATCATCTGATTGTGTACTTCCTGGCGCACAAATTCGTTTTGCTGTCTTTGTTGCTCGGCCAGCAATCTTTCGTATCTCGCGCGCTCCTCAGCCAGCAAACGATCAACATCTCTTTGATCATAACCGCCAATGTGTGTGCCAGCTGATGTCCCACCTGGGCCAGATTGTATACGCATCGTCTTCATTTGACCGAGGCCCCTAACTTTTCCGTGGCCTGACCTCACTGTCTCAGCATACACTTGACTCAGTCGGTTCAAGCGCTCAGTATCGTCTACTGGAGGCGGTAATTGCGAGACTCGTTCCTCCACAGAGTCCTAGACATACAAATTTTTTGACATCATCTCAAGTATACAAACGTGTTACCTTACTATTCAATTTATAATGTTAATGTAAAATACTTACAATTATGTCAGCAATTCCTCCATACGTGTACTCCCCTTCCCCACAGTTGTGGAAATGTTGCACAATTTCCCATTCAGTTGGGAGACGGTTATATTTCTTCTCCTGTATTCCAAAAAATAAAGATATGTGTAATCAAGTAATTAAAATCTCCCTATATTGTAGTGTAGGAATTACTTACGTATTTCTGAGTCCATTGTGCGGCTCCCTTTGCCCCTCCTTTGTGTTTTGAGGGGCCTCTTCCTCCGGCCGCAGACAAGCGGTTTGCTCTGCACTGGTTGCTTTTTTTAATGACCTCGGGCAATTGCCAGTACTGAAGTAATGCAGTCCAGAATCTCATGTCCCACGGAGGTATTTTCCCTTCCCTTCTATTGATCCTCTTCCAAAGACTGAGCAGATCAGAAAATCGTTCTCTAGACCTCCGGATAAACAACTCTTTGATGAACACAGTATTTTCCGTCCGAGGATCCCAGTACGTCTCCCTCTGAAAAAAATATATACAATCATATTGATTTTAATTAAGTAAAAATATATACATACATATAATTCTACACAAATTTAACAAAATGAATGTATACCTGGAATGTTTCCCACCATTCATTTTTCCTTTCTTTTGACACCAACTTATATGTGAACCCGCCCATCTCCATTCGACGGGACATTATATTTCGAATCAACCTCAAAACAGCATTCGAGGGCATCAATCTGTATATTCTTCAAGCGTATATGTAAAAAAATCAAATAAAATCAAATAAAAAAGACTAAGTGACATTTAACATACACATTGTGATACGTGTAGATGCGTAGCACATTAGGACGAGGTGCATGGTTGGTGAGTTCTTCTGCAGTTTCTGGAATCTCAGGGTCGTCCTCAACCGTTTCTGGAGATGTTCCACCGTGTTAAGTTAGATCATCTTCCTGATTCTGCAAATCAGGAACTGGTACTGTTCCGGTTTGAGAGGACGATCTCCAATCCCTACGTCGACCCGTATTTTCTTCAGACGTTTCCATCTGTATTTAATAATTACAGTTATAACATGTGTATAAGATATTATATATAACAACTAAAAAGAGTTGTACCGGTTCACGGTCTGACTCTGGTGTACGGGAGGACGATCGCCGGCCACCGAAAAGGTTACGAATACTTCTACCTCCAGCCATCTGTATACATAGCATTTAATAAACACATTAATAATTAATATAAAATTATAACATGTATACATAACAAATAATGAACACATCAATAGTCAATATAAAATTGTAACATGTATACATAACAAATATCTCTCACATCAATAATTAATATAAAATTATAACATGTATACATAACAAATAATGGTCCAATCAATTAACAATATCAATCATCGTCATCATAATCATCATGTTCATCTTCTTGATCATCATCTTCATCCTCGTCATCATCATCCTCATCATCATTGTCGTCTTCTTGATCTTCTTCCTCTTCTTCATTTTGTACCTCAATTAGTGCAGCGTCCAAATCAGCCAAAACGACAGGATCATCATCCATTCGCACATTCATCTGGGACACTATATCGTCCTCTTGAAATGGAGGAAGCTCTGGTTCACTCTTTCTATCCATTTCCACTAAGGATCGTGCCTTGGTTGTGCAAACTGCCCACCACTCTCGACCCGGTTGGACAGATGCACCGGGGTACTTGCAATAGTAAACTTGTGTAGCTTGACTTGCTAGTACGAATGGATCATAACGACCGTATCGACCTCTTGGATTAATATCCACGAGTTTATAATCAGGATGTATTCTTGTTCCACCCGGTACAGTAGGATCAAACCACTGACATTTGAACAGGACAACTTCTTTTTCAGTAAGTCCAGGGTATTCCAAAACCACTACTTCCTCGAGTATCCCATAGAAATTATTTTCATTGGAATCATAGTTTGTTCCTCTAATGCAAACTCCACTATTCATGGTTGCTTTAGAGGCACCATAATCTCGTGTGTGAAATTTGAAACCATTAACGTAATACCCAGGGTATGTGGTGGCACTACTGCTAGGACCGCCAGCGAGAGCACGTAAAAACTAATCCTGAATACGATTTCTCCTCACCTATATGTACATTTGAGAGGACGATATATTCCATTAAGTTCATAGCGTATATATAAACATTAGTAATAAAAAGTTACTTATACATATCACTTACAAGTTGTTCAAACCACGATGCAAATTCCATTTGAAGCACATTGTCTTTCTCAGCACCTGATAGATTCGGTTGAACAAGCAGTAGTTGCTCGAAAAATACACTACGTATAATTGGCACAAATTAGAAGATCGCAAAAATGTTAAGTTTCCACTAAGAGGTAGGTTAACTTACTCAATATACGGTTGGACCTCATTGCAATTTAGTAACACGTACGTGTGAGCAACTTGCTTCTCCAAGTCTACAATCCATCTTTTACCATTTTTTTCCAAGATGTGTACCAGGAGGCACAAATATCGAAAGATTACCTTCCACTGCTTCGGGTACTCCACGACCAGTAAAATTGCGAGGTACATTGTGTCGCCTCGTCAGTACATGATCCTCAAAATAATGGGAACAAAATATTGATGCTTCTTTTGTTAAATAAGCATTTGCAATTGAAGCTTCCACATGTGCCTTGTTACCCACACTTAACTTTAAATTGTGAAGATACCTAATTCAAGGTCCACGGATGAGCTACTATAATTCCCAAACGAGATTATATGTTAAAAATAAACAGGTAAATTAATAGATTACCTCTCAAATGGGTACATCCATCTGTATTGTACTGGACCAGCGATCTTTGCCTCATATGCAAGATGGACAAGTAGATGCTCCATTGAATTAAAGAAGCTGGGTGGAAATATTCGTTCCAACTTGCACAAGATGTTTGGGATATCATGGTCCAAGCGAGTCATGTTTTCCACTGTAATAGTCCTAGATGTTAACTCCTTGAAAAACAAACTAATTTCAGTGATAGCTTTCCAAATGTTGGCCGGCAGTAATTCACGAAAAGCAATTGGAAGCAGTCTCTGCATAAACACGTGACAATCATGACTCTTCATCCCAAACATCTTCAATTTGCTCCAGTCTACACAACGAGACATGTTGGACACATAATCATCAGGGAATTTCAACTCATCTACCTACTTGCAAACAATATCTCTCTGTCTCTTATCAAGTGAATAAGCAGCTTTGGGGTACTTTCTCGTATGTGGACATTTCTGTAACGAGGGTCGACGACAGTATTCATTGAGCTCATCCCTAGATTTATTTGTGTTCTTCGTTTTCCCTTCCACATTCATCACCGTGTAGAAGAGATTGTCAAACACATTTTTTTCGATGTGCATCACATCCAAATTGTGTCGAATCAACAGGGTACTCCAGTACGGTAAATCCCAGAAATTGCTCTTCTTCTTCCAACCCCCATCTAGAACTTTGTTGTGAGCATCAGCACCCTCTTCCGTAACTTTCATAAATCCAATCCAATTAATTTCCTCAAGGATCGAAACACCTGTACGGATGGGCGGTGGATCATCATCAACTGTTTTGTTCTTTCTGAATGCAGTCTTGTTCCTTCGATACGGATGATATCTGGGTAAGAACTTATGATGGTTGTCAAACCACGACTGCTTTCGACTGAGCTTCAAAGTGAAAGCATCCGTGTTTTCTGCACAATATGGACAAGCAAGCCTTCCAGATGTGCTCCATCCAGACAACATCGAGTAGGCTGGAAAGTCACTTATTGTCCAGATTAGTGCAGCCCGCATCAAAAATTTTTGCTTTGTAGCAATATCGTACGTTACCACTCCATATTCCCATAAAATCATAAAATCACGGATCAATGGTTGTAAAAATACATCCAATTTATCCTTTGGATTTTTTGGACCAGGCACCAGAACCGTAAGAAACATGAATTGATCCTTCATGCACATCCATGGTGGTAGATTGTACGGCGTCAGTATCACCGGCCATGAGGAGTATTGTTTCCCCGACTGCCCAAACGGCTGAAAACCGTCGGTGCTCAAGCCCAACCTCACGTTCCGAATTTCTGATGCAAATTCAGGATACGACTGGTCCAAGTGTTTCCAAGCCTGCGAGTCTGCAGGGTGACGCATAACACCGGACTGATCATTATTAGAGCAACTTGCATGCCATGTCATGTCCTTCGCAGTTGCATTGGACTGATACAATCTTTGCAGTCTAGGGATGATGGGAAAGTAGAACATCTCCTTGAAAGGGCTCTTCTTTTTCAGTCGACCATTCACATCGCGTCTAGCGGGTTTGAACCGTGGCCGACCGCAAAACTTACAATATTCAAGATCGCTGTCTGCACCCCAATATAACATACAATTCCCCGCACAACAGTCGATCCTCTCCACAGGAAGCCCCATCTCACCCATCAACTGTTTGCTATCGAAAAACTTTCTGGGCACCAAATTATCCGGAGGACATATCTCACGAACCAAGTCAACAATTTGATTATAACCCCTTTCAGATAGTCTGTTTTCAGTTTTAATGTTCAGCATACGGGCATTGAATGACAGTTGCGAGTGTGATTCGCACCCAGGATACAAATCCCGATCCGCTGCACGAAGCATATCATAAAACTGTGCAGCATACTGATTAGGGGGTTCCTCAACAGTCGACTCGTTATCCACATTTCCAAAGTGGGGCCCGGAAGTTAAGTCCGTGATCATATCGTGGTACGAGCTAGATCCTGCGGTCTCATCAACCGGTCCGTAAGAAGACGACGCCTGATTATTGTATTGATGCGGAATTTGACCATAATTTTCCTCACCATGAAAAACACAATTGTAATAATTTGGCATAAAACCATTTCTATACAAATGAGCTTTCACATTATCGGGGTACTGAAACGTTTTGTTCCTGCATCTAAATTTATTACAAGGACACCTAATCTTTCCTCGATTCATCCAATTTGGGTTACTAGTGGCGAAGTCTATGAATGAATCGAGTCCACTAATAAATTCAGGAGCTAACATGCCATTAATCGATCTTGGACCATACATCCAATGTAAACGGCTTGAGTAGTCCATATCAATCTGTTTCATATTAATGAATTAATAATACTCAAATTAGCTTAATTATTAATATTTTTATTTCTTCTATTAATTATTAATTTAACTAATTAATTAATATTTTCTAAAAATTTCGACAGAGTTTTGTTTAATTTTTCCGACTTCCCAAATTAATCAAAATTTCTATGTGCATCCATTTCCGATTTAATTAATTATAATTAATCAAGCCGGAACACCCATATTCTACAATTAACAAAAAATATTCATGAATATCCTTCCTTCAACCCCAACATATGTATGAAGCATATATACGCATTAACAAATTAATTGACAACTAAATATCATAAAAAAATTAAATTCCATGAAGCACAATATATGCACAAATTATATATATTAATTAACATGAAAGTATATATGCATGCATAAACAACTAATTATACTATAAATTAATTTAATATAATTACCTACATGCATATATATATATATACACATACATATATATAAACACACATATGTATATATAAATAATTAACATGAAAAAATATGTATATATATATGTATTAACTACCGATTAAAATGAAAGAAAATTACCGTATAAACGTTTTTTGAATGTACGTAGCAAAACCCGAAATGGAGACAAGAATTTTCACGTCGCCGGCGATAAAAAACGGCGGCCCGAGCTACCCTCCTCTTCTTTCTCGAGCTCCTCTAGCTCCTCTTCTTTCTCAAACTACACTCTTTTTTCTCTCTCGCTCGAATATGCAGAAGAAATGGGTAGTTGTGGGGTAATTATTTCACCGGGGCCGAGGGAATTAAAGAGGGAAAAACCCTCGCCCATGCTAGATTCCCGTCTGCAAAAAATTCAAATGAAAGCTGTTGCAGCTGCTGCAACCTGAAGGGAATCCGATGTTGGTCGAGGGAATTAAAGAGGGATAAACCCTCGTGAGCTGGCCGAGGGTTTGAAAATCCCTCGTGAAACCTGCATGTCAGACCTAGCCGAGGGAAGTTTCCCTCGTGAGCTGGTCGAGGGTAGGGAAAACCCTCGTCAAACCTGCCATGTCAGACGTAGCCGAGGGACTGTTCCCTCGTGAACTTCCCGACAGTCGTTCCCTCGTCTGATCTCTCGTCCAAGTCAACTGGGGCCCACTTTTGCTCGAGAAATCCCTCGTGATAGACCAGGGTATATTTCCCCTCGTGATATCCCTCCTAATTTTGAAACCCTCATGAAAACCCTCTTTAATATCGAGGGTTTGTTTTTCCTCTTTAAAGTCCCTCGTCTAACAAAGTTTTTTTTGTAGTGAATAATGTCCTTGAATGAATGTAATAATATCAGTTTTATACTATGAACAAATCTGATGGGAAAATGACTCTTAAAATATACACTACTTCTATGGAGTAAATACATACATAAATTTGCCTTATTATTTACATTTTTTTTTTTATTGGAACGTCCTACAAATATTTGAACCCCCAGAAGAAACAACCCTCCGAAAAATTACATATGTCATTAATTTTGAGCAAACATATACAGTAAATTCAACCCATTTATTTAATTTGTACATGAAAAATTTACAAAATCAACTATCAAAATCCTTAATCACTCGTTACCCTTTTCTCTTATTCTGAGTGCCACCCATGTGTGCAAATATAGTTAAATAAATGAGGGTATGGGCATTCCGCATTGTCCACATGAAATCTCACAACTCCAAGAACTGGAATTCCACACGTACCATTAATAAATTCAATCACACTTAATTAATTATTCTTCAATGCAGGAATATTACAAACTCAGATACCCAATATGACTCACTGACAATCCCATACACATCATGAATCACTAATTAAACAGGTCAACTCTGCAGTTGGAAACATGAGCAAATTTAATCCACCAAATATCTAAAATAATCCTCTGAATATAAGTTACAACCTTGATATAATATTACCAATAGCAAACAACTTTAGCCCTCTTCGTTTAATCAAAAGGTGAAATTAAGAATGAATTTTATCATGCATTGCGTCTTATTATGCCCAATTTTTTCTCTTCTTCTTTTTCTTGGTGAAGCCAAAAACACGACATTTCCAGCAGTCATCGTGTTCGGAGATTCCGTAGTAGATACTGGCAACAACAATTATCTTAGGACGATGATTAAGGTTAACTACCCCCCCTATGGTAGGGACTTCATCGGCGGACGCCCCACCGGAAGATTTTCTGACGGAAAAGTTCCATCCGACCTTATTGGTATATATCAAACATGCACCTTTGTCTTTACCTTCCTATGGCTTTTTTTTTTTTTTTTAACAAAATGGGAGGAAAATTGGTTTTAGTGACCGTACTCATGTCATATCCTGTCATTATATATAGTTTTTCTAGTTAAATTTTAGGTAACAATTATTAATGACAAAATTTTATCATTAAAGATTGTTTCTAATCACTAAATTCTTTTAGCTAGATGATCAGAAACTATAATGATAGAATTACTGTCACCGAATGTTAATTTTCTTATAATGATGTATGTATGAGATGTGATATTTTTGCAAGTATTTACTTTATAATATCTTCAAATCTCATTTTTTTTTTTTTAATAATGAAAATTGATCAACGTCTAATTATTACAATAATTGCAGCTGAAGAACTGGGGATTAAAGACCTTTTACCAGCATATCTTGATCCATCTTTGCAAGCTGAAGACTTTATAACAGGAGTTAATTTTGCCTCTGGAGGGGCGGGCTATGATCCCCTAACCTCCGAATTTGTGGTTCGTTTCTTGTTCAAAACATCACCTTCACTTTTAGTATTGGCTTAATCACAAATTATATCACCACATTTCATTTAATTGCAATATGATTTAAAATTTTGTATAACTGTAAATAAATTACACTTTTAATATTATTGCATATTTGTCCTTAAGGCAGCTCCCATGACTTTTTGTTATTTATTTACTTATTTATTATTAGGTCAGATTAAAATCAATTTTTTTTTATTAAGAGGAGTGCCACGTTGGCTAATTTGCAATAAGATTAATTTATGTGCAATAAACAAAATGTGGCGCATGGTTTAATTTTCAAACTAATTACACCTATGCTAATGCAGCACGTGTTGTCTCTATCGGATCAAATCGAGATGTTCAAAGATTACATAGCGAAATTGGAACAAATAGTTGGAAATGAGAAAACATCTGCATTATTAAGTGAAAGTCTATTTTTACTAGTTGCTGGTAGCAACGACATTACCAATACCTATTTTGGGAATCCTGTAAGAAAAGCTCAATACGACGTCGCTTCCTACGCCGATTTACTCGTCAGCTACGCTTCTGTCTTCGTGAAGGTAATTGATAAAATAAATATGTAACATGATAATAAGTTATATCTATTTCGCTTTCTGTTCCATTTTTCACGAATTTAAGGCAATATAAAAATAGTTCATGATAAGTTTATCATAAAATTATTTTAAAGTATCGAATATTTAACTGGGAGTATGATAACTTCACTAGCAGTATTATTAATTTAGGTCGGCGGTATTATATTGTAATTGTTGCAAACAAATTTGAATCCAGATTAATGATACTCTTGGTCAAATATTCGATACGTTAAAACAGTTTCATATAAAACTTACTCCAAATTTAAAATAATTTGATAACTTTAAATTGTTCGACTCGAAGCTTACGCGTGATATGATTTGATTTATCCGATTACTATATTAAAATGTCAAAAATTTAAAAATTATAAAACTATTTTGAATTGGTGAAAATCGACAGCATTAAAACCGAGGAATGGGACACCATTTTCCTAACAAATTTAATTTTAAGTATGATGAGTTTATAATATGGATATTATTTTGAAGGAATTATACAGACTAGGGGCGCGTAAAATTGGTGTATTTGGTTTACCACCATTGGGATGCCTCCCCTCTCAAAGGACTTTAAAGGGCGGGCCAGAGAGGAACTGTGTAGATTTATATAATCAAGTTGCAATGATGTTCAATCACAAGTTGTCTGCTGAAATTGACTCTATCAACGGCCAAACCTCAATCGGGAGGGCAACGTACATTGACATTTATACCCTTCCTCTTGATCTTATTCATCATCCACACAAATATGGTATGCATACTACAATATTTTTTGGACTTATCTACAATTCAAATTGATTCATCGACTACCTTTCGCTTTTCTATGTCGATTCTTCCATGTTATCTTCCGAACACAGAAATTGAATTAATTGATACTGTTAGTTGTAGGCAATCCGTCACTTTCAAGGTTAATTGTAAAAATAAAAAATACCATATTTTCAATTTTTTTTTTTGGAATTAAATTTTTTTTCTTTTTCTATTTTGTACTTTGATATATGACCTTTTAAATAATTGCAATTCTATCATGTAAGACTATTTTTCGACAAGTGCGCTAATGTGCCAATGTGTGAAACTACAAGTTTTTTTTAAAAAAGTTTTAAATGATTGTGATTGAAACAAGAACAAAAAAATCGTGAATTTATGCAAAAAAGAAAAAAAAAAATCACGTGTCACTTCAGCGTAAGTTGTCGTAAAATATGTTCTATATGAAAATAGTTCATGATAAACTGTTTTAAAGTATTGAATATTTGATCAGAAGTATCATTAATTTGAGTTCAAAAAAATTTATAACAATTACAATGTAATACTACTGACACAAACTGTTTCATGATAAATTTATCATGAACTATTTTCATATAATACTCTGATGGTATAATAGCAATAATTAAAAATAGAATGCATCATATTGATAAAACATGAAAATTTCGTAAATTTTATATTTCTTGAATGTCTTGTTTTTAATGATAGGATTCAGGATTTCGAACAAGGGTTGTTGTGGAACGGGGACGATAGAAGTAGCATTTCTATGTAAGTATACGTGTTGGGACGTATCAGAATACGTATTTTGGGACAGCTTTCATCTCACGGAAAAAGCGTACAGGCTACTCGTACATGAGATTCTCAACCACAATATCAAAAGTCTCATCTTATGAAAAGCGGCTGCCCATTCTTTCTAGTTATAATATATACTCAAAAGTACTAATTGCTAAACTGGGCAAAACAAAATTCTTTCATAAATGTATCATCAATTGCTGGAACCTACTACAATACCCATTTTATTCTCAATTTCATTTATACAGATAAACGATGTATCTCATTAGCTGCCGTTCTAATTAATTAATTACTTTTTTTTTTTTTTATAACTTGTGTATTTTAGTTATATATATCTTTCCAAATTACTAAAAGTAGATTAATAAAGTCAACTATCGCTACCATATATATATATATATATATATATATATATATATATATATAATTGACTATAAAAATTGTTAATATGACTACGAAATGTCCAATAATTTTTTTTGTAGTAGATTGTCTACAAAATTTTCTACAAAATTTTCAAGTTATATAAACATCTTCATTCTTTACCTACGAAGAATTTGCTTATGAAATTTTCGTTGAAAAATTATTTTTGGGTAAGTTTTGTAATCAATTAACTAAAAAAATTTCGTAGTCAAATTATTTGTAGGTTGAGTGAAGATGTCTACATGATTATAATTTTTTGTTGTTGAAAATCCCCCTATGGGAAACTTTTGTTGAAAAATTCCATAGACCATTCTAATTTCATAAGATAATTATTTATTTTTTGGTAGTGCATAACATGAGATTACTAAAAAAAATTGTCAGAAAAGTATTTAATAAAACAAAAAAAATGACATAAATGAGCTATTGGAGAGTGTGGAAATTAATATGGCACGTGTAGAGTACATATTATAAAGTAAAAAAACCAAGTTTTTATACGCACTTGATGACGTATATGCTCGATTATATTAATCTGCACGTTCCATTTTACGTTTTTAGTCACTTAATTACAGTAAACATATGATTTGAGTTATACTTACCAGCATATTTTGAAAACTGGTGCACAAATGATCAACTCCTTTATAAATTGGACTAGATGAGTACCCCGCGTTTTACGCGGGTTGTTCGCAAAATTAATTTACATCATCACATTATTCAATATTATAACGTTATGTAATACAATTAATTTAAAAAATATGATTCAATTAAAATGAAATTAAAAAAAAAAAAAACACACGCCAGAGATAACCTTAAAATTCTCCTTTAAAGTCTTCACCCATCAATTTGCAATACATAGAAAATAAACATAATGTCGTCAAGATAGAAGAAGAGAAAAAAAAAAGTAGAGTTTATATGAAGAAAAAAATATCTTTAAAAATAAACTAATCGTTGAATATTAGCAATTAGACATTTATGTGTGGACAAATAATCGAGGAACAAGACTAAAATATTGTGAAAAAAAAAAAGAATAAGAAAAAATATAGAGTTTGGAATAATTAAATTGCGAATAATCAAGATCTTTTAGAAGAAAGATAAATATATTTTTAACTTAAGTTATATATAATAGATATTCAAATTTCCTAATAATTCATAGTTAGCTTAATTAGTAAATATAGTATAAAATTCTGTTGAGGTCCTTGGTTCAAACCCAACTAAATCTATTTTTTTTATTAGACTTCTTTTTATGATAGACCACAATGCCACATGAATGACACATTGGATAAAGTGACATGCAATCATGTCACATAAGACTGAAAATTCTCGCCACATAAGATTGAAATTCCTCAGCATTTGACACGTAGGCGAAATCAACCACAAAGTGACACCTCAACAATCTCAAACTCCCTGTTAGTATGATAGCGAATTTTAAAATCTCAAAAGTACACATAATTACAAACCGATTTCAAATTTTGAAACATCAAATTCGATTTTCACTACAAAAAAAACGCGGATTAGCGGCCGATTTAGCTACCGATTTTCGGTTACAAAACAGGATTTGCGACCGATTTCTGACCGATAAACATCGGTCTCTAAAATGCGCGTAGCTAATATTAGCGAACGCTTTTTAGGTCGGTCGTTAATCGGTGACCGCCATGACGGTCTCTAATATTAGCGACTGCCTCAGGTCTGTCTCTAATCCGCCCGGGTATAATCCGGTTGGATCATGTGATTTGTGACCGCCTTAGCTGGCGGTCGCTAATCTTATTTTTATTAAAAATAATTTTTTAATTTAAAATTTACGATTAGCGACCTATATGGCGGCGGTCGCTAATCGTCAAACCTGCGGAAAAAAAGGCTCAATAGGTTCAAACCCGCGCCCATTAGACGCTGGACGGGGCGCGAACCACTGAGCTACTGACCCATTAGCTCATATTAGGCGAGTCATATAGTATACAAGTCTTTGTAAGACTTGTAGAAATAAATGAGCATATATGTGCCCATGAGGAATCGAACCACAGACCCGGAGGTCGCGTGGACTACTCGAACACTTGCAGTTATTGTTCCTTTTCATACATTTAATTATATATAAATTCAAATTGACTCCCCTTTTTTTAAAATTCATCAAATTAATTCATTTTGTTTCTAATTCATTTATATATATATATATATATATAATTTTACTAACTTTTATTTTTATTTGGTAAATTTAATATTTTACACTAATATAAATTATTAATTTATTTGTTTTTATGCATTTAATTGTATATAACTTCAAATTGAGTCCTTTTTTTTAAATTCATCAAATTAATTTCTTTTTTATTTCTAATTTATTTATTTATATATATACATATATATTCACTAATTTTTTTATTAATTTATTCATTTTTATGCATTTAATTGTATATAATTCCAAATTGAGTCTCATTTTTTTAAATTCATCAAATTAATTCCTTTATGTTTCAAACTCATTTATATATATACACACATATGTATATATATTTACTAACTTTTTTTTATTTTATAAATTTAATATTTTACATTAATATAAATTATTAATTTATTCATTTTTATGCATTTAATAGTATATAATTTCAACTTGAGTCCCTTTTTTTTTAATTCATTTTTATTTCTAATATATATATATATATATATATATTCACTAATTTTTTTATTTTGTAAATTTAAATTTTAGACTACTATAAATTATTAATTCATTCGATTTTTTATGCATTTAATTGTATATAACTTCAAATTGAGTCCCTCTTTTTTTAAATTCATCAAATTAATTCTTTTATGTTTCTAATTCATTTATATATATTTTACACTAATATTAATTCATTTAATTCTTTTATATAGACACACACTAACTTTTTTTTTATTTTGTAAATTTAATATTTTACACTAATATAAATTATTAATTTATTAGTTTTTTATGTATTTAATTGTATATATCTTCATATTGAGTCCCTTTTTTTAAAAAAATATCATCAAATTAATTTGTTCAATATGAATCAATTTACGAAACAATTCGTATATTTGGATTTTTTTTTTTGGAATTTTAGGATTAGTGACCGCCAGAGGCGGTCGCTAATTTCGGTCGCTAATTTACCGGTTATTAATAAATATAAGAACGGGTCAAATTTATCGATTTAAATTAAAATTAGAGACCGCCTTGGGATGGCTAAAAATAATTGATCCTTTTGACCGACCTTTAGAATTAGTGACCGCCAAGGCGGTCTCTAATCTCACAAGATTAGCAACTGACCTACCTAGGCGGTCGCTAATCAATCGGTTTTAAGACCGATTTTGTAGGCGGTCGCAAAATATTTTTTAGAGACTATCGGTCAAATTCGATCACAGATCGGTCGCTAATATATGATTTTGAGACCGATTATTTGGCGGTCGCTAATATCGGCCGCTTATCCGCATTTTTTTGTAGTGTTTGTAATCCCAAAACAATATTAAATGTCTCATCTTGTGAAAAGTGATTGCATCCGTTCTAGTTATACAAAAGTGCCTATTTCCTAAGCTGATCAGACAGGATAATTTTGAACTGAAATTTATATCTTGATATTCTTTCTTTTTGAATGTACTAGAAGGTATACTTTACATTCATAAATGTATCATCAATTGTTGGAACCTACCATGCCCAATTATTCCCAATTTTATTTATAGCTGTCATTTGAAAAACCTTTTTAATTTATGTAGCCATATTACTAAATATCAAATAACTAAAGTCAACTACTATAGCATGGGATTGCAATAAATTGAACGGCTGTAAAGCTTGCTATAAAATGACAAATTAAATACATTTGGAAAGATAAGAAGAAGAAGAATGCATCTCAAAGTTTTTGCTCTCTTTATGTTGTGTAGCTCCTCTGTTTCTTTAGCTCTAATAAATCTGCCAAAAGGCATTACATTCCCATCAGTTTTAGTGTTTGGAGATTCTTTAGTTGATACTGGTAACAACAATTACCTTAAAACCATCGCGAAATCAAATTATCCCCCGTATGGAAAGGATTTTGATGGAGGAAAACCTACTGGAAGATTTTCCAATGGAAAAGTTCCCCCTGATCTCATTGGTATAACTCCAAACCCACCCTTTTTTGGGATTTGGATTCGGTCATGTACGTCCCGTTTTTAGAAAACTCTAAAAGTGCATTGGTACATGACTGGATCCAAATTCCCCATTTTTTACTTAAACTTGATTATTTTTTCTAGTGGCGGTAAAAATGCATTGGACGTAGAGTTGTTAAACGAAACGAGCAGCTCGTGAGCTCGACTCGACTCATTAGACTAAACGAGCTCGAGCTCGAAAAATACTCGATTGTTTAACGAGGCTTGGCTCGTTAGGCTCGATAACTAAATTTTTTATAATTTCACTAGGTTCGATAGGCTCGGCTCGACTCGATAGACTCGTTAACGAGTCGAGCCGAACTCGTATTATTACTCGTTAATATTAACGAGCCGAGCTCGAGTATCAAGTACTCGAGCTCGCTCGGCTCGAATAACAGCACTAATTGGATGGCCACATACATGACTGAATCCAAATCCCCCATTTTTTTGCTTAAATTTGATTATTTTTTTCCAATGGCTCTACTAATGCATTGGACCGTCACGCCACGTACATGATCGAATCCGAATTCCCTTTCTGTTGCTTAAATTTGATTATTTTTTCCAATGACTCTAAAAATGCATTGGACAAACATGTACATGATCGGATCCAAATTTCCAAATTTTTTTCCTAAATTTGATGATTTCTTCCATGGGCTCTAAAAGTGCATTGGATGGCCTCGTACATGACCGAATCCAAGTCCCCTTTTTCTTGATTATTTTTATTTATTATTTTTGAACAGCGGAAGAACTGGGGATTAAGGAACTTTTACCTCCATATCTTGACCCATCATTGCAAGATGAAGAGCTTCTAACAGGTGTTAACTTTGCATCCGGGGCTTCAGGATATGATCCTTTAACATCTCAACTACCGGTAATTTTTTCTAATTTTTTTAAGGGTAAGTTTAATATAAAAATGGTTTATGAAAATATCGAATATTTAATTAGAAGTATTCATAATATCACCAGAAGTATTATAAATTTGGATTCAAAAAAAATTTATAACAATATAATATCAACTGGATATTATCAATACTTCTGGTTAAATATTCAATTTTTTAAAACAATTTAATGATAAACTTATTATGAACCATTTTCTTATAAAATTTACTCTTAACTGTTTATATGTAAAGTAGGTCTTATGTGAGTTTGTCTCATCCCATAAGACGATGAAATGGGGTATAAATTGGACATGAGACATTAATAGTTTGACAGAGTGAGTGTTAATTTGTGCTGTCTCACATCATTAGATGGTCTTACACATTTTTTTTTTTGAAATTGTGCAGGCAGTTCTGTCATTATCGGACCAGTTAAATCTGTTGAAAGATTACATAAAAAAGGTGAAGAAAATAGCGGGGGAGGAAAGATCGTCTCAAATATTGAGGGAAACTTTGTTTGCAGTAGCAACGGGAGCCAATGACATTACGAATACATATTATCTTACACAAATAAGAGCTTCACAGTACGATATTCCCACCTACGTTAAGTTCCTCATCGGCTACGCTTCCAGCTTCGTCCAGGTATAATACACGTGTCATGAATTTTATATAATTAAGTTCTGTTTCCCGGTGCCATTTTCTATGTTGGACTTTTATGAATCTTTGTAGTGGTCCAATGAACATTTTTAAAGATATTACATGTCATACATCTAAGGTATGCAATATAGACTATAGAGTGGACACAAATTCTAGAATGTACTCAAGTGCATAACATACAATTGAATTTTAAGCTTAATTTTTACTTTAATTTTGATTTTTTCAAAACACATACAAACATACCGAACTGTGTATTTTTTTCAGTTGGGGTATTATTAATTAATACTTAAAGTATTGCTGATTAGTTCTTGGGGTATTATTAATCTCTGCTTAGATTATTTTTTTCCAAATTTCAAGTGCATATTATACACTTAAATGCATATTAAAATTACTCTTGAGATACAAAAATAGCAGAAAATTTCATGTGGTTTTATATAGCCTAATTAAGGGATATTATTTCCTTTAGTCGAGTAAATTTGCCTTTTTTATTTTTTATTTTACACTTCTAATTGAATTTCATAGTATTAACTTTCAAATTTAATTCAGTGGTCCTCTTAAACCTTTTGACCTGCTACGCTGTGGGGTTGATAAACGAATTTGTAATTACATGATTATTTTTCAAATTTTGTTATAATTTTGGAATTTCGAATTTTGAATTTTATGTTGTTAACTACCAAAATTGTTTTCAATTTTTTTTTTTATGAGAATGTGATTTTTCTCATATGCATTTTCCTAAAGAAAATGTTGAAGGAAGGGTTGTTTTAAATAGGTTGTATTGTTAGTGTTGTGTTCTAATATAAAGTAAAGGGAAAAAGACTATTATTGTTTGAGAAATTATTGAATAATTACAGAAGGAAAGATGTTTAATCAAAATGATCTACTTATTTTGAGTTTCATTAATGAGGAAAAGAAAAAGGCCTCTTGAAAATTTAATTTTTAAGGTTAATAGGGCAAAAGTTAATTTGGGAATTACATTGTTAGTGTTGTACTTACATTTACAAACTAAAAAAAAATCTAGTCTCTCGAGAACTGTTTCACTGTACAATTTAAAATAATTTTTTTATTATACAATATTACTATCAAACTAAGTACTTCCTCCATCAACCAAAAGTGTATTCATTTTTCTTATTTGTTTGTCCACCAAAAGTGTATCCTTTCTTTATTTGTCAACCATTACTTTAACTTTACACTCACAAACAATTAATTTATTCTTAATTTATCTATAATTTTTTATAACTTATGTCCAAGTAGTGAGACATGGACGGGAGAAGTATATTTTCCCAAAACAATTAATACTATTAAAATATACAATATATGAAATTGATTTACGGTATACTTTCAAAAAAATAACATTTTTACAATAATTAATTAAAAAGCTGATATGAAATTAAAGGATTTGTACAAGATGGGGGCACGAAGAATAGTAGTTCTTGGTTTACCAGCAGTTGGATGTCTGCCATCACAGAGAACTTTGAGGGGAGGAGTTGAACGGCATTGCGTCCAAGAGATGAACGAGGCCGCCCAGTTATTCAACGACAACCTCAAACATGAATTGCACGCTATTAACATACAATCCCCTGATGCTGTGGTAGCATATGGAGACGTCTACAATCTACCTCTCGATATCTTTCTAAACCCACTAAAATATGGTAATCTTTTATCTTATTTTATTTTGTGGCCTCAAATTGATATTACTTTTTGACAAAGTATAGAGTGAAACTTGTTTATACATTAATCACTGAAGGGTATTAGTTATTTTCATTGAAGAATATTAGTTGCATTTACTGAAGAGTATTACTGATTTACACTAAAGAGTCTTAGTTGTTCAGTGAAAATGAACTAAGACTCTTCAGTGAAAACCAGTAATATTCTTCAGTGAAAACAATCAATACTCTTCAGTGAAAATAATTAATACCCTTCAGTGATTCATATATAAACCAATTTCACTCTATACATACTCTTACTTTTTAATATGAATACTGTCACCTTTAAAGATATTATTGACATCAGTTTTATTTTAAGATAAAAATTTGAAAATTGATACGTTTTATATTAAATAAATTTTATCTAAAATAAAAGTATACATAAAATGTACTCATTTTAAGGCAAATAATTGAAAAGTGATAATCGTCTCACACATACTTTTGTTTTTTTCATTTTTTTTTTTTTTTGTCTAAGATAAAGAATTTCATTATTTTAAGTCAAAAATTTAAAAATTGATACTCTTTACGTTAGATAAGTTGTACTCCCTCTATTTCTTAATACATAGTATCTTTTAGAATTTTAAATATGAATTATATTTTTTTTTTCATTATTGCCTCTAATTAGTAGACCATAAATAAATCTCTAAATTATGGGGAAAGAAAAATAGAAAGATTTGAGGGAGATATTAATCTATTGAGCTGAAAATTAATAGGAGTAAAATTGAGGTATTTGACCAAAAAAAATTACATGTATTAAAAAATTATATAAAAGACTAAAATGACATGAATTAAAAAATAGAGAGAATATTATTTTTCAAAAAGCCTATGCAAAATGTATTATTACAAGTCAAAAATTTAGAAAGTGATAACTTTTATATTGAAAAATGATGAAACAGTCTAACATAATTTTTTACCCTTTCTTTTGGAATTTAATTTAAAGAATTTCATCTCAACTAAAAGTGTGAATTTACGTAGAGAGGCATAATTAATCAATTTATATTAATTTGCCAAAGATTAAGGAATAGGCTTTTTGTGAAATGTTGAATTTTAACAGGATTCAAGATTGGGGACAGGGGATGTTGTGGAACAGGGACAATTGAAGTAGCATTCATCTGCAAATATCCATGTCCTGATGTATCCGAGTTTGTATTTTGGGACAGTTTTCATCCTGCTGAAAGAACGTACAGGCTTCTTGTGCATGAGATTCTCAAGGAATACCTCAAAAATTTTGTCTGATTTTCAATTTTTTCTTTCTTCATTTATGATATTTTTACTATAAACAAGTGTGAATTGATGAATATTAAATTATGGTGATTGTCTTAATAGAAAAAGAATTCACAAATCTAATTATTTGCTCACTGCAAGTTATGATGGAGCCCCAGAAATCTTGTTAAGTGGTTCAATGGATTATATTATAAAAACAATATATATATATAATTATAAATTCTAATAGTAAACATAAATCTATGTATAAAATATTATGCTCGGGGGTTCAAAATAATAATATTATAGAAATTAATTAATACCTTTATAAAAGCAAAACAATTTCATCCTATGTGGCAAGCCTTTTTTTTTTCTCTTATTTCCCATTCCTCGGCATTTGGTTGAGTCAAGATTGTTATTTTGATCTTGGCCTTTGTTTTTTACACATTTAATATCGATCGTTATTTTCCTATAAATTTTTTTTATAAACTTGGTGATGCTTTCATCCTATTCATTTGTTTTTTTTATCAGGGAAAAAAAAACTATATTACTTGGAGGACAAGTGGTCCTCCATCCCTTTTACAACAATACAAAGTATAATAATTTAATAGCAAAATTTAAACTAAAACATCCTATCTTCCTCCAACCTCTAAGCACAGAATATGATACATAAACCAATCCTTCACCGACACGCATCCCTTACACAACTTCCTAACTGAAAACCATGACCATACCCTAGCTCTAATCTCATCAAACATCCTCTTCGAATTTGAAACCACGCTATTAAAAATGAATGCATTTCTACCATTCCAAAATATACGAAATGATACAAATCCACAAAGAAACAACAAGCTTCAATCGACTACCTCCTCCAAGCATATCAACATGTTGAAGAAAATGGATCCTTGGATTTCTATGGGCTACCATCGAAATATTCAACCAATTATAGCAAAGAGACCAAATTTATTGAGCAAACTTACATTCGATGAAGAGATGTGATTGACACACTTTCTTCACCCTCCTCACACATGCAACAAATGTTCTCCTCCACTTCTTTCGTAATGCACCACTTTAGGAGATTGTCCTTAGTAGCTAACCTTTCTTTGAGCATCTTCCAAGCAATAATTTGGAATTGCCTAGGTGCAAGGTTCTTCCACACTTTCTTGTACACTTTCCTCTCAAAGAAATTAGCCTCTCTATCCGCCATCTGTGATGCCACTTTTTTATAAGCTAACTTTGTCGAAAACACCCCATTTTGAGCAATTGTCCAGCTACATCCATCCGGTTCATGCTGCTGCAAGTTAAATCTGTTAAGACAAATCATAAGTTTATCCTATTTATTTATATTCGCTTTCAACGTCTTTTGTCCTCATAGCTTAGACTTATATTTCGTCATAATGTTGAGAGAATTATGTATGCTTTTTCGTAGCGCTGACAATATGATTTTTATCTTTGATCTTTCTTTTGTGGTTTTTTTAGGTTTTTCTATTTTATGTATCCTACGTCTTTAATTTTTAATATAAAATTTTGAGCTTTGTTATTGTGGTCCTATTATCATTCATATTCTGTGTTCCTTTTTTTCAGATGTCCTTTTTAATCTACTCGTGGATTTTCTAACGAGAAAATGAATTCGAACAAAGCGAATTAAAAATAATAATTCATACGCATGAAAATTAAAACATTAAAATTATGGCAATTGGATACCTGCAAAAAAGATCTAGCAATTCTACTATCCAATTTCAATTTAATATTTAACAATTTAAATTCCAATTTAAAGATCAGAGCCCAAAACCGTGGCTCTGATACCAGTTGTTGGAAAAATCAGGGTGCCCGAATCTATTCGGGATGAAATTTAAATATGAACTTAAATACAATTATTACTAGCATGAATTAATACTAAATTAATTCAATAATAATTAATTCAACAACAAATAATTCATGCTCATGAATATAATCACGTAAAATTTTACGGCGGAAAAACTAGGAATTTTACATGATTACGTACCTCTTGAAGCAATGTCCAACGAGAAGACCGAGACAAGTAAAATGATCCTATCAACCGTAAAAGTCTTCTCAAGTATTCCCTCTTTGCCTTACATGGGAAGCACTCACGAATAATTTAATAATCTAAGGGAGGAAGAAAATATTTATTGTTCTCGATTTTTTCAACTCATTGAACTTGTAAACTGGAGATGAAATAATCATCCACTACTTATAGGTGATGGTGGCCGATTTTTGGGCTTAGGAATAGGGAGGAACAAATATTTTTCTTGGCCTCCAAAAAATCTTGAATATATCCTATATATTCTTTTCTCCATAATAAAATATTCAACAAAAATCCCACTTCCTCATCTATGTTTAACTTTTGAAAATTATAGGTAGATTTCACAAGATTTGGACCTTCTTATATTTATGAGATAATTTTGTATTCCTAGAATACATATCTTTCATAATATCTTTCCAAGAAAATCAACAAAAAAATTTCTCTCTCCTATCATCAATTTTCGAAAATATTAAGAAAAAATCAACAATTATATTTTCTTTTATTTTAATCACTGTATTATTATTGGACTACTTATTATTATTATTTTCTAAAATAAGCATACATAAAGCTTCATACGGCCGAAGCGTATGTACTACCTTTCATGTCATCTATCTCCGCAAGCTTCTTATGGCACATTTCTTTCAATAGATGGATTCTGTGTCTAAAAGGTACAAAGCCTTTATTGGAATCTTGCATGATGAAACGCTTCAAAACAATGTCTATGCATGAAGCTTGCGATAAGCCCAACATCATTTTCTTGCGATCACGAGTGATTTTGATCCCAGGGATATGACTGGCTTCCCCTAAGTCCTTCATATCAAACTGTTTTGACAACCATATATTTACGTATGACAACACCTTTACACTGTTTCCCCTAATTAATCCTATCAATCGAAAGACCTTCTCAAGTATTCCCCTTTAGCCTTGCTCGTTCACCACTGGAAGGTGCTTAACGAACAATTAATAAAACAAGGAATAAGAAAAATAAATATTGCACTTAATTTTTCCAACACGTGGAATTGATCAACTGGGGATGAAATTATCAACCCCTATTTATAAGGTTGGGGTGGCCAAAATTTAGCCCATTGGATAAGATGGGAAAATCTTTTTCTTGATCTCCAATAAATCTTGAATATATCTCATATATTCTTTTTTCCATAATTAAACATTCCACAAAAATCTCACCTCCTTATCTTATGGTAATTTTAAAAAATTAGGAGAAGAAAAACCAATATATGGATCTTCTTGAATTTATGAGATAATCTTGTATTCCAAGAATACATATCTTCTATAGTATCTTTTCAAGAAAATCAACAGAATCTTTTATCTCCTTAATTATCAAGAAATTCAAAATTTCCTATACAAGAAACCAAGTGAGAGATTTCATTAATTAATGAGATAATCTTGTATTCCAAGAATAAGTATCTTCATTCCAAAACAAAATTCAAAGAAAATCTTTATCCCTTTATTCTTGTATTTTTTTTAAATCAAGGAAAAATAGGCAACAATATTTTTCTTCTATTTTAGTCACCTTATTATTATTAAGCTACTATTGGGCTACCTGAGGGGCCTTTAGGAGAATTATGATTGGACCTCTAGTGGGCTTCTGAATTTTCAATATTGAGCCACAATATAATTCAGCCTACTAATATTAATTAATACTGCACTATCCATCTTAATCCATATTATGATAATATGGACTCCCGGTTATTATTTTCCGTGTTTAAGATTATCTAGTCTATTAATTAATTGGGCTTCTGAATAGCTCTAAATTAATTAATATTTTGTGTCTTGGAGTAAAGTCAGCTCAACATTATTATCCATACCGAAAAACTAATTTCCATTGCAAGATTTTGTATGATAAAACTTCTGAGCCCACCAAGGGGACAAAACACATAAGACGTACTTGCACACATTTCTCTGTATTAAATCTTAGCAATTGTCATATAACTAATATCATTGCCCAAAACACAAGGTATCGAAGTCACAATGATTCTCACCTAACATGAATGAAATCAATAAGTATTCATCACACACAGTCCTATTTAAGTGACAGGGATTAAGAAATTAACAACCACTGAGGTCTAATTCTTCTTCGTTCATCACAGAAGAATTTATCCTCTCTCTAGGTCCTCTTCAACACATACAAAATGTGCTAGTGCAATCTCTTGGTCAAGACAAGCAAATATGTGAACTACACCTCAACCTTTCATGGTGGATTGTTCAATTCCACCTTGTTCGTGAAGTTATACATTTATATACAAGGAAACTGTTAATGTGATCTTATTTGATCTGGTATCACCAAATTAACTACAATATAACACGTATTATATATTGAACGGTTTGCAATAAATATATATAACATTCATTCATATTTAAAGCAATAGCGATAAAAGATTTATTCTCATAAATAAGTGTTTAATTCATAGGTTATACAAAGTAAGAGCATACTTTCACGTATAACCTCAACACCAAGATGCACGATGGGTGTCAGCGCAGGAAGCTTTGTGGAGAATGCATGAGTTCCCACTGAATGAGATATCACCTCCAATGATAACACTCCAACTACATCTTCCAAACCAACAATTGGTAACATACTGGGAGAAGCAAGAGTTGCGTAGGGTCGTTCAAGATGAAAACACGTCCAAGATAATGCTACCTGAATTTTTCAAAATTTGCAAGAGCGATGAGGACGCAAAAAAACTCATGTGTAGAAATTTCCAAAGCATTGTGTGTAGAACAAATAAAACCGCAAGTGGACAAAGTGACGGAAGGGGACCGTCGTCTCAAGGAAGCAAGTGCAAACCCTGCCGAAGGTGGAAGATACTATGAAAGGATACTACTGAACAACATCCAGGACGGAGTCTTTTGAAGATCTAATGAAAGTTGGAAGCATTCAATATTGAACCTTTAAGGAAGCAGCACAAAAGAAAGGGCTTTTAGAGTCGGACCAAAACATTATCAAATGTTTGTGTTGGTCTTGGGAAAGTCTAAAAAATGTGTATGGGGGAGAATACACGTATATCAAATCTTTTTCGAAACTGAGTATCCTCCTTGCTCAGAGTTAGGTGATATGCTCAGATTAGATAATATACCTACTAACAGCTCTGAAGCTTATCAGTTGGCTAACTATCTAATTAAGCCTGAGTGCGGAATGTGTGAGCCCTAAAAGATTTTAGACTTATTTTAGCTTTCTGAAAACTGGGTTTTTCCTTTACTTAAGAAGTCGTGGTTAAAGGGGTAGTGCACTGAGTTATGCAGTCAGGCTGATTGGTTTAGGCCTGATGAAGTATGAAGTTATGATATGATATGATAGTTAAGCAAGTATATCAAAGCAGTAAATAACTCAGAGTTTAACGTGGTTCAGAGACTCAAGCCCCATACGTCCACAGTCCTGATTTAACATGAGAATTGTTTAAGGATTGACTTGTTTTTAACGTGTCAAGGTGCACAATGATCAACTCTCAGTGATCCCTAGAATTTACGAGTTCTAGTCCTCCCTTTACCATTTAACAACCTCACCAACAAACCTAACACTGACTAGCTTAGGGTTTTGGTTTGGCTAAGATTCCAACTAAGTGTGATAATCTTTACAAGACAATGATATGCTAAGGATTGAATTATCACTTCTAAGCTTGATATTTATATGCTTAAACTCTTGGAATACAGAATAAATCTAGACTTAGGAAGAAACACTTGAGAAATTATAGAGGTTTCGAGTGCTTCTTGAATGCTTGTAAGTCTGAGTAATTTCTTGGCCTCAAAATTTCCCGTAACCTTGTTTGGGTTAAGACCTTCTGTATTTATAGGTGATTTTGAAAAACTATCCGTTGGAGATAGTCTTCTCACATCTATCTTGTAGGAGAATCAATGGCCATAAGTCTGCACGCAGTCGCCTACTTGAATGGATTAGGTAAATAAATTTAATGCATGCCTGTTGAATTGTGTAGGAATGATCAGTCTTGTGTCAGGTCCATACATGAATTGTCCTCCTCTGATTGGTCCACGTCTTCAGTTAGGTGAGAATGTCAGAACTCATTCTTCAGTTTAGATTTATCTTTTCTGAGTTCAGGATTGTCCTCATCCTTCGAAGTACATGTTCCAGCTTGTCTCATCATGGCATTCATTTTGTCATTGCTTGACTCCTACTCCAAGTCTTTCCCAAATACTCAGTGCAGCCTGACTCCTTCAGGACTGATGAGTTAGCAATGATCTCAGGATCATGCTCTTCATCCTGACACTCAGTTAACCAGCTTAGAAAAGCTAACTTTTAGAGTCAGTGATGGTGCTCTGTGTCTTCAGGCTTGCAGTCTTGATGGACTTCAGTGAGTTCTCCCTCACTGAGTCCCTGTGAATATAAAATATTCTAAACTTATTCTAACCTATTAAGACTAATCCTGACTAACAAACACTTAGACAAATTTATCTTTTAAAGGGTTTTGGAATCAACTCAAAACTGACATTGTCCCAACAGTTTGGACGAAGTATCGAACTTCATGATGGCTTTCAAACTCTGAAGACTATTCACAATAATTTTGGCGTATTGCGAGCCCCCTGATGTTAGAAAATTATGGGAGTTATACTTTGACCCCATGTCTGAAGATTTTGAAAGAAAAAACAACTCCACATTATAAGAAAGGCAAAACGGCACGCTTCTAGATATCGAAGCCTTCCTTGAATCTATGGGTAAAAGAATATCCGCATATTGTTGGTGATCAAATTTAATCGGACGGATTAGTGGCTATTTAGTTCGGTTTAGGACCACCAAACAAGAACGTGTGATTGATTATCACCGTATATGATAAAACGAAGTTTGGGATTATAAAATTGTAAATACAAAAGTCAAAATCGTATTTATTTTGTATATGTGTACGTTTAGGTGTGTTTGTGTGTGTTTTGGGAGTATTTGTGAATTTGAACTTGTATTTCTTAGCTGGAGAACAACTATTTATAGAGACTAGCAAGCATGAGGTGTCCAAGACTCTTGGACTTCCTAGCTTGCATGCTAGACAAGTGTCCTTTGACCTTGTTTGACCTTATCTAAGCTAAATCTTAGTTACAAAGTCTTCTTAGGTCTTATCTCGGACTTCATTGTTGCTCGTCCAGGTCGGCTTAATTGATCTAGTATTGTCTTTCAACAAATATTGTTCGCCTTTTGTGGATGTGGCTCGGAAGTTGTTTGCTTATACTTCGTGTTGAGATGGGCTTTGGAATCTTGGTTCCTTGTTCGCCTTCATACACCACTTGGGCTGGTAAATACACCACCTTTTGTCAACGTTGTTCGTCATTAGTACTTTGGAGGAAGGTTCATATCTGGCCTCGGGTCTTAAAACCTGTTCGCCGATATGTTGTTCGTCTGTGGAGTTGTTCGTCATTTCGTACACCCCCTGGATTGATTTATGCACCCCAACTTGATTTTCTTTATTAATCATCTTTGATTTGAGGTTGGTTCTTCGTAATCCTTAATAAGGCCTTAATCCTTGTTCGCCCATCATGGATTGATGTTCGTCTATCAACACATATGACTTGCCAAGGATTTTAAGTGATGAACCAGAGGCGACGATCACACCATCAAAGAAAATAGTTGATGAACTAAAAGGTGATGAAAAAATATAAAGTCATACTAGAGAGAGTAGAGAACAAGGAAATAGTCTTTTTTTTCATTGATAGACCTGGAAGAACAGGGAAAACATGCCTGTACAGAGCAATAATTGCATATCTTAGACAAAGAAGGATGATAGTGCTTGCAATAACGACTTCAGGAGTTACATCATCTATACTACTGGGAAACAGAACCACACATTCACGATTTAACATTCCCTTGCACACAGATGAAACAATAGTTTATCATATACCCAAGTAAAGCAGCCCCGCCGAACTCATCAGAAGAGCATCACTGATTATTTGGGATGAAGCACCAATGGTGAAAAGAGAACCATCGAAGCAGTTGATAGAACCTTTTGGGACATAATGGATAAGTCTACACCATTTGGGGGAAAGATCATTGTATTTGGAGGAGATTTCAGGCAAGTGCTTCCAGTTGTTCCAAAGGCTACGAGACAACAAACTATAAACGAAAGTTTGGCACGCTCATACTTATGGTCCGCAATGGAAGTTCTACAACTGAAATGAACATAAGGGTGGTTGGAGATCCAGCTTTTGTTGAATATTTGCTTAAAATAGGAAACAGGACTGAACCCACAACTGGGGAAGACTACATCACAATGCCCAAATAAATAATTATTAGCCCTGAGGTGGACGTTACTCCAGAAGAATATTCTTTGATAAATGCAATCTACTCTAAATTGGAGATAAGGGCAGGGTCATTAGAGTACATAACTCAACGAGCCATTCTATCGAACAAGAATGAGTATGTTGATGAAATTAACCAAAAAATGATCGAACAATTTCCAAGGGAGAAAAAAGAGTTTGTTAGTTACGACACATCAGTGGATGATACATGGAACTACTACCAAGAAGAGTTTCTCAACACTTTACTTCCCAATGGGATTCCTCCCCATCATTTATTGTTTAAACAAAATGGTCCTATTATGATGTTGATAAATTCGGATCCAGCAAACGGACTCTGCAACGGAAGCCGCTTGATTTGTAAAGGGTTCACCAGAAACTTGATCCACGCTGAAATTGCAACTGGTGAGCATTGAAAGAAAGTATCATACCTTGCATACCGATGAGCCTAGCAAACGACAAGGGCTACCCTTTATAGTTCATTCACAAATAATTTTTTATTCTAAGTTATTTTGCAATGTTCCTTGGAGCCTCTATTCAAGGGAACGCTCGATTCTTGAGGTATTTTATCCAGATTTGGGAGCTAATTTCGGGGATGAGTGTAAATCTTTCTAAATGCTCTATTATTGGTGTTAACACTCCAAGAGACATGCTGGATAATATGACAACTATTTTGAGATCAAGCAGGGGAAATTACCATTTTTGTATTTGGGGATGGAAGTGGGAAGTGCTTCGAATAAGGTGGTTATTTGGGATCTAGTGGTACAAAAGCTAAGGAGTAGACTAAAAAATGAGAGAGCTTCAAGCTCTCGATTGGAGGTAGATTGGTTTTACTAAATGTGGTACTTAACTATATTCTTGTTTACTGATTAGACATGAAATTGTCATGATGAAGAAAGATCTACAGAGTTCAAATATCGATTTCGAAAGAGTTTTGGTCGATTTTGTTGAGTATTTAGAGTCAATTGAGTATTATTTCTACACATTGATGAATTTGTCTCTTTGATGCTTATAGGTGAATCGAGGGCGTAAAATGGAGTTCGTAGGACTTTGAATCGACTCAAACGGATGCTCGGATGAGAAGATATCAAAGAAATACGATTGGTATTAGTGCGCAAGAAGAAAAGTATCAGTTGAAGAAGAAGGAGAGTCACTCGAGTGGAGTAACTCGAGCACCATCGCTCGAGCAACTTTCTCGAGCGCCAAAATCTTCCAGAGAACTTTTGCCATTCGAGCTACTCGAGCACCAACACTCGAGAATGTTGCTCGAGCGCCAAAATTGTACAGAGAAATTCGACCACTCGAGCAACTCGAGCGCCACCGCTCGAGCATGTTGCTCAAGCGCCCAAAAACTTACAGAACAAATCGGCCACTTGACCAGCTCGAGCGCTACCGCTCGAGCCCCTGCATCATTTGAGCTACACAGCTCGAGCGCCCCCGCTCGAGCGGGTCTGCTCGAGCACTTCCATGTTTTTGCTTACAGATAAGAGACGAGCAAGCTTAATTTTCACGTGTAATTGAGGTTTACTTACGAATTCATAGTTCGGTTTTGATTTTTTATTTCTTTCCTTTAGTTATTTGTTCTTGAATACTCGAGACTTCATTTTATTAATTTAAATTCAGTTCTTAGCATTTATTTCTTTAAACCCTAGTTTATGTTTGATAATTTCTTAGTTAAAATCATTATGTTCATGTTCGTTACTTCTTCGATTATTTTTATTTCCGTAAAAATCATGTCTAGCTAAAACCCTTGCATGCTTGGGGTAGGATGAACTCATAGAAGTAGGATGTGGGTACTTAATTAGGGTAATTCGTGACGTTTAGTTATAATTCTCTTAATTAATGAATTCTTAAAATCAATCTTAACTTTACCTTTGAATTTTGTTTGAAAAGTGTTCGAGAGAGGACGATCTTATCACTCTTTAACAACTAGTAGACTTAATGAGAGGGTTTAGAAAGGGTTAATTAATCTACCGGTTTATCTAGGGAGGACGACCGCATCACCTTAGTTAAATTAGGGTCTCGTTAATTAAGCACAATCTATTAACTTGTTAGTGGATTAGTGAAGTCGATTGTTAGGATAAAGTATTGGGGTTTGAATTCTTGAGCTTTCATCTTACAATCTTTTACTTAGGTTATTTCTTGCACGTCACAGTTATTTTGATTATGTACTTGCTCCGTTAGTATACATAGGAATTCCTATCCTGAGCATCACCATCTCATATTTGAAAACACACATTTCCGTTCGTAGTTTAATTTTCTTCTTTGCATTCATAGAGTAATTTAGTTTAGATTATATTTTCTTTTAAAAAACCCAAAAATATACACTCATATTAATTACGACGCGTAGATTTTCAGGGATCTATTCGCATACTCACCTTCCCTTGGGTTCGATAATACTTGGTCCCTATACTTGCCCATACTACAGTGAACCCATACTCTTGTGGGGAAACTACTAGTAGAAAGTTAGTATTTTCGGTTCAAGTCAATGGCGCCGTTGCCGGGGATGGCGTTGTATGTCTTTTGAATAGGGCTTGTAGATAGCTTAATAATTAGTAGACAGTGCTTTATTTTTCTGTTTTATTCTTAAGTGTTCGGCAGTTGCATTTTTATTCTTCTGTTAGTGTTTCAGGTTTATGAAAACACGCTCGTAAGGTGATACGAGCGAAGAGAGACTACAGCTAGATCCTGAGACAATATCAAGAAGAAACCGAGCCTTTTTAAAAAGGATGAATGCTGCCGGAGGAGAGAATGATAACATGGACATCAGTAATGAGTTGGATGATGCTGCTAATGAGTTTAATCAGACAGTGGACCGGGTTGAGGGCACTGGAGGGAATGGTAGTCAGAATCAAGTTTTGTTAGGGGAAAGCCAGAGCCAAAACCCGAGTACACAGAACGTAAACAATCCAGCTCATAACCTTGTCCAACATCCTCGGAACAACCCTGCATACCCACAAAACAACTTACCCTATCGTTACCCATACCCACCATATCCGTATCCACCATACCCGTACCCTCCACCTCCTGTTTACAACCCACCACCAGTCTATCAACCACCAACAATCCAACAAGTACCCGTACCACCTGTTATTCCTCAGCCCGTTCCTCAGAACGCCAATCAGAACATGATTATTCGAGGAAGGTTTGCGGCACAACCGAACGGTACTATGATGGAGTGGCATTGCCCCCTAAAGAGGCAAATAACTTCTCAATTTCCCCTGGAATTCTAAAGTTACTTACCGAGAATCAATTCAAGGGGGGGAGGTTGGGAAGGAGAATCCTCATACTCATCTGAGGAGTTTTCTGATGATCGCATCCACGTTCAATTATAACGGCATGTCTGAAGATGCCAAGAGGCTCAGACTGTTCCCATTCTCTTTAACGGGAATAGCAAAGGAGTGGTACGATAACACGCTCCCACAGGGAGGTGTAACCACATGGGCCGAGCTCGAGGTTCTGTTCCTCGAGTGATTCTACCCCCCATCTAGAACCATAAGAGCAAGAATATAGATCTCTTCTTTCCGCCAGAAGCCAGGAGAGGACTTACGTCAGGCGTGGGAGAAATACTCTAACATGTTAATTGAGTGCCCGCAACACGGGTACAATGAGGGGGATATCATGGCGTTCTTCTACAGTGGAGCCAGCAAGGCTGGTCAAGCCCATCTTGATGCATGTGCTAGTAGAGCATTTCTGAATCATGGTATAGCTAGATGCAGAGAGATCATATACAATATTGTTACGAATGCCGGGCAATGGAACGAGGACCCAGAATTTCAGAGAGTTTGTAAGTTGGAGGAGAACAAGGGGACGAGGAAGTTGTTGATGGCGATGATGGAGAAGATAAGTAACCTCGAGATGAGGCAGAATCTGGTTGGAGGGAATGTAGCAGTGAGGGAGAAAGTGGACCCACCCACGAGTCAGCAAGAAGAGACCAACTATATGGGAATGCCTAACTATTCACAAGGCGGGTATCCACAAGGTGGCAATCAATTTAGAAGGACTTCTTATGGCCAACCATTTGTACCTCCAGGTCCATAACATCCTCAAAATCAGTGGAGGAATACCCAAGGGTATCAAGGAGGGCAGCAGCCTCCTCAGGACACATGGAGGAAGAACGAGAATTTTTCATATGCTAATCCGAAGGCTGGAATTACAGTTCCTCCAGGTGTGGACCCAGGTTCGAAACCCCCGGGTGGAGAAGGCGATTCCTCAACTGAGGAGATGTTGAGAGCTATCCTTCAGAAGGTGGAGGAGGGAAGCAAGAGATTGTCCTCATTGGAGTACGATGTGAAGAAATTGCGTAAGAAAGGTGATCAACGTGATCAAGAACTCCAAACAATGGACATTGATCTAAATTGAGCTCAACAAGAGAACAACCGCAGGTTTACTTCTATTGAGTATCAAATTAGTCAAATTGCAAAGTCTCAGACAAGAGAGCCGGGCAAGTATCCCTTAATGCCCGAGGGAAACCCAAAGGAGCATTGCAAGGGTATTGAGTTGATAAGTGGGACCAAATATGATGGTCCCCAGATGCCTGCTGATTCTGAGACACCCCAAGGAGAGGTTGAGATAGAAGAAAAAGAGCCTGAGACCGTTAGAGATGAGATTGAGGAGATGGGAGTTGAGAAAGGGGTTAGGGTGAAGGCACTCAGAAGAGTAAAGATATGGATGAGACCCAGAAGGGAAAAGACCTTGAGGAAGACATTGAAGAGATTGAGAGAGTTCCAAAGTGGAAGACGGCAAAGGAAGCAAGGAAGAATGTGAAAGAAACTGAGAGAGATGAATGGGGGGTACCTAAATCTGTGATACCTGTCCCATATCCACAGCGGTTTATGAAAAAGAAATTAGATGAAAACTTTGCAAAATTCCTTGATGTTTTTAAAAAGTTACATATTAACATTCCTTTTTATGATACTTTGGAACAGATGCCTAACTACGCCAAGTTCCTTAAGGACTTGATAGCAAAGAGACGGAGAGTGGATGGACCTGAGCTAGTGCACTTGAACCACGAGGTGAGTGCTATGGTGCACAAGGCGCTTCCGCCCAAGTTGAAGGATCCCGAGAGCTTCACCATTCTATGTGATATCGGGAACGGAATCAAGAAAGGAGCTTTGTGTGATCTCGGGACGAGCATTAATTTGATGCGTCTTTCGTTGTTCAAGAAGTTGGAAGGGGGTGAGCTTCAACCCACGATGATGACGCTCCAGCTTGCTGATAGGTCTATCACTAGACCTCAAGGAGTAGTGGAGGATGTTCTAGTGACGGTGGAGAATCACGTTTTTTCAGCTGACTTTATGGTACTCGATATGGAGGAGGATGAGCATGTGCCGCTGATTTTAGGGAGGTCGTTTCTAGCTACGGCCGGGATGGTACTTGATGTAGCGAATGGGAAGATTATGGTCAAAGTTGATGATCAAGAAGTGAAGATAGCTATTTATGAAGCTATGAAATACCCCATGGGAGATGAGAGTTGCCACTTCATTGACATCATGGACACTTGTGTTAAAGACACACTTCTCGACCCTTGCTCTTTCTATGTTCATCAGTTTGATTATCCTATCCTTGATGATCTATCTTATGATTCTTACGATCGTGATTATTTTGACAGCTTGAAAGAAAATGAAGATGTCAAGTTCTTGGAGATGAAGAAAGTAGAGGATGAGGACGACTTGGAAGCCGAGGAGTCAACTTTCGAGAAGATGTTCGATAAGGCGCAACCATTGGAGGTGAAAAAGGAGCTGAAACCACTCCCCGATCACCTCAAGTACGCCTATTTGGATGAGACCGATAAGTATCCGGTAATTGTATCTGCCCTTTTATCTGATGATCAGCTTGAGAGACTTTTAGTAGTGCTTCGTAAGCACAAATCTGCTATAGGATGGTCGATCGCGGATATTAAGAGAATTAGTCCTTCCATTTGCATGCATAGGATTAGATTAGAAGAGGGTAGAAAAGCGGTAGTGCAAAATCAACGTAGAGTTAATCCGGTAATTCAAGAGGTGATACATAAGGAGGTTTTGAAGTTGTTAGTTAGCAACATGATCTTTGCAATTTCTGATAGTCCATGGGTGAGTCTGTTACACGTAGTTGCTAAGAAGAGGGGTACCACGGTGATTAAGACTGAGTCTAATGAATTGGTAGCCACTAGATTAGTGACGGGATGGCGTATGTGTGTTGATTATAGGGAATTGAACAAGGCAACGTGTACGGATCACTTTCCTCTACCATTTCTTGATCAGATGATTGATAGATTAGGTGGTTTTGAGTATTATTGTTTCTTAGATGGGTATTTGGGGTATAATCAGATCATGATAGCCCCCGAGGATCAAGAGAAGACCATTTTCACCTGCTATTATGGGACTTTTGCTTTTAGAAGGATGCCGTTTGGGTTGTGTAATTCACCCGCCACCTTTCAAAGGTGTATGATGGCAATTTATCATGGTTTGATTGAAAAGATTATGGAGGTTTTCATGGACGACTTCTTCGTCCATAGGGAGTCATTTGATAAATGTCTAATCAATCTTGAAGTTGTGTTGAGCAGGTGTGAAGAGACAGACTTGGTGCTTAATTGGGAGAAGTGTCACTTCATGGTGAGAGAGGGTATTGTTCTTGGATATCATGTGTCCTCGAAAGGTATCCAAGTTGACAAGGCGAAAGTGATTGCTATTGAGAAGCTTCCACCACCTTCGACCGAGAAGGGGATTCGGTCATTTCTAGGACATGCGGGATTCTATAGATGTTTCATAAAAGACTTTTCACAAATTGCTAAACCCCTTTCACGGCTTCTTGAAAAAGAAGTTGCCTTTGAGTTTACTAATGAGTTTTTAGTGGCTTTTAACAGGTTGAAAGAAGCGTTGGTGAATGCCCCGATACTTGTGACCCCGGATTTGTCTAGCCCGTTTGTGCTGATATGTGATGCTAGTGACTTTACGATGGGGGTTGCTTTGGGGCAGATTCGTGAGAAGCATTTTCACGCTATATACTACGCCTAGAAGATGCTGAATTCTGCTCAAGTGAATTACACGACGACCGAAAAGGAGCTGTTAGCAGTCGTGTATACCTTTGATAAATTTCGCCCCTACCTAGTAGGGACGAAAACAATAGTATATACGGACCATGCAACGATTCAGTACCTTATGAGTAAGAAGGATGCAAAGCCCCGTCTCATTCGGTGGATTTTATTACTTCAGGAATTTGATGTTGAGATTCGATACAAGAAGGGTTGCGAGAATATGATAGCCGATCATCTTTCGAGATTGGAGCTTACAAAGGAAAACACAGTGGAAGATCGAGAGGTGAACGATGAATTTCCGGACGAGAAGCTGTTTGGTTTAGGAGATATTCCGGTATATCGAGATGAAGGGAAAGCGTCGTGGTTTGCTGATTATGCTAATTATTTAGCAAGTGGAGAGTTACCGGCGGAGATGGACTCGGTGCATCGGAAGGTATTTTTGAAGAAAGTTCGGGAATTTATTTGGGACGATCCATACTTGTTCAAAAGAGGGATTGATCATGTGTTGAGAAGGTGTGTGCCAGTGGAGGAGTGGAGTGATATCATAAGGCATTGTCATGCCTTGCCATGTGGAGGACATTTGAGTGGAGAGAAGACTGGAAGGAAGGTGCTTCAATCTGGTTTTTGTTGGCCAGCTCTCTTGAAAGATTGCATGGAATGGGTTAAGAGGTGTGATAAGTGCCAATGATTTGACTCTATTACTAAGAGGGACGAGATGCCGCTGCACGTGTTCATGGAAGTCGAGGTATTTGATGTATGGGGGATTGATTTCATGGGTCCATTTCCTCCTAGCAATGGATTCTTGTACATTCTTGTGTGCGTCGATTACGTCTCGAAGTGGATTGAAGTTGTCCCGACAAGAGTAAATGACTCCCGAGTGGTGATTGAGTTCTTGAGGAAGAACATTTTTGCGAGATATGGAGTCCCAAGAGCTTTGATTAGTGATGGAGGGAGTCACTTTGTGAACAAGTGCATGGAGAAGTTGCTGTCAAAATATGAGGTAAGTCATCGAGTCTCTACTGATTATCATCCTCAATCTAACGGTCTTGCAGAGGTATCGAATTGTCAAATCAAGGAGATCCTTGAAAAGACGGTGAGCATTAGTAGGAAGGATTTGACAATGAAGCTTGATGATGCACTTTGGGCGTATAGGATAGCCTTCAAAACTCCTCTTGATATGTATCCTTACCAATTGGTTTTTGGAAAGGCATGTCACTTGCCCGTGGAGTGGGAGCACAAGTCATATTGGGCGATCAAAAAGCTGAATTTTGATAGTGCCTTGGTTGGTGAGAAGAGATTACTCCAATTGCATGAGTTGGAGGAGTTTCGAGATAGTGCCTATGAGAATGCCCGAATTTTCAAGGAGAAGACCAAGAAGTGGCATGATGCTCAATTGAGGAAAAAAGAGTTCAAAGTGGGTGATTAAGTCCTCGTATTCAATTTGAGGATGAAGTTGTTTGGTGGAAAGCTCAAGTCCAAGTGGAACGGGCCGTATGTTGTGAGGGAAGTTCATAAGAGTGGATTCCTTGAAGTCGAGAAGGAGGATGGACATAGATTCATGGTGAACGGGCATCGAGTAAAGAAATTCTTCAACTTCTCTTATGAGAATAAGGGAGGTATTTTAGATTCTCAAGTCCCGTGAGCTCCTTCGATCCCGGTCCGGCTTTAGGACCTTAAAACTAGCGCTAAATGGAAGGCAACTCATTTTTACTTATTTTTATGTGTCTTTGTTCATTTTGTCGTTTTGTGAATCGTAGATGTTAACCTCTTTTGTTGAGATTCTTTTGGTGTAGGCTTCTTTCGTGGTGCTTGATTCGAGTAAGTGAGCTTAAGGTGAAGCAATTCATGACGATGTTGAGATGTCGAGTAGTGGAGCATTCGATTGATGGAGTTTGAGGTAAACACAACCCCAAACATAGACTTCTTTGCGGAGTCGAAATTTGGGGGGTGATGTGTTTTTTTTCGTTCATTACTTTGCATTGATAGTAATTTAAGTTCATGAGAATTTAGTGTACTTACTCGTACGTACTCATTCTTTTCAAACTTTATTATTGCATAGCAAGAACAAAGTTTGGGGTGTGTGTATTCGTACGTCGAGTTCGTAGACGAAATTCTAATGAAAAATTGGTCAAATTTTTCGAAAATATTAATGCATGAGGGTAGTTGGATCGAATTAAGTGTGAGTGCTTAAGTTCGACTTGAATTGGCTTGGTGATTTGCACGTTTGGAAGAGACCCCAATTCCTCGGTCGAATGAGCGACCTGGCTTAAATCGAGGAGTTCTCAGGTTAGTTCAAGTTTAGATGAGTTTGATGAATGTTTCGTATGAAAATTTCGATTTTTGGACGTCATTATTTGAGGTTGAAGGGAGGAACTGCTCGAGTGGCATAGATTGAGCGCCTCCGCTCGAGCATATTGCTCGAATGCCTGATTTGTCCAGAAACTTTTCGCCACTCGAGCAGCTCGAGCGCTAGCGCTCGAGCCCTTGTTCCGTTCGATTTGTTATGCTCAAGCGGGTCTGCTCGAGTGCTTCATGGGTTTCAGCCCTATTTTGAGCCACTCTATAAATACCCCACCCCCACACTTTTACACACACTTACACACACAAATAGGGGCGATTAGGGGCAGTTTCGTACGCTTTTCACTTGTTTGCTCACAATTCGTTCATTTTCTTCACGAATCTTCCTCAATCCTCCAACAAGGTATGTAATCTCTAACTCTTTTCATTCAATTCGTAGTTTAGGCTTTGATTTGGCATGGATTGAGCATGAGAACTAGGGTTCATGAATAATTTGAAAATTTTGGGGATTTTTGCATAGCTTGTTGATTCTCGATTCCTTGTTGTTGAATGATGATTATATGCTATGGGTTTGCTTGTTTTGCTTTCAATTTCGAAATTGCATGAGTAGAATGGGTGAATTTCTAGAGTGAGAAAAAGGGAATTTGAGAAAAGGATGTGGGTTTTGCTTGTTGAGAAGAATTTTTTGTGAATTGAGACTGTATTGAGCATGAATGAGTATGAATTGAGTCTTGAGAATGTAAATTACATTATTCTTGTGATTTTACTTCATGATAGACTTAGTGTGGGCAATTTTAATTTGAGATGGATGAATTATTTGAAAACTACTTGAGCACTTTGGTATGAAAGCATAAGGATTGAACTTGAGGAACTTAAGTTGAGATTGAATGTTAAATGAATTGGAATTGATAGCTACTTGAGATTATTGGAATTGAATTGAATGTCATGAATGGTTTTGAAATACATTGTTGTGTTTTGCTTAGGTACTATGGCTCCAAAGAAATATGAGGATAGAATCTTGTGTATTGCTAAGTTGGAAGAGGTCACCAGTGAGCTTAGGAGAAAGGTTCTGCTGCCTTCGAGGTGGGATAACTTGGACTATGAAGGGAGTTGGCGCTATATAGCCTACCGGTGGAGTTTGATAACCAGGAAAGTGGAGAAGACTCGGAGGCCCGTTGTTAGTTTCATGCGAGATATTGGAATTGAGGGTGAAATCAGGAGAATTTTCACGAGGAACAACATGACGGAGTTCTTCGAGCTACTGCTGACCATGGAAACAAATGTCGATTTGGTGGAGCAGTTCCTTGCTAATGTAGAGAAGAAGGATGAAAATTCCTTCAAGTTCAAGTACCGGAACGAGTGGCAGCATTGCGAGGTTAGAGCTGTCAACCTTGCACTTGGGCTTCCAGCCTTATCGAGGCCCAACCGTGTATCAAAGTTTTATCATGCAAATTCGTTTTGGAATGACATCACGGGTGGCATGGCCGGAGAGTACAAGGGGCAGAACGCAAGAGCCTCAGCAATCAGGAACCCGGTGATTTGCTATTTAGAGAGGATCTTAGGAAACACCATCTATGCCCGCTCGGAGATGGGAATAGTGACGAGTAAGGAGTTATATGGGAGTTGTTGTCTCTTGTACACCAAGGAGCATGATTTTGGTAGGGATTTCTTGGAGCACCATTACGAGACCCCATTCAAGCTTGGTGCTAAGACCTCGAAAGTTCGAGGAGGGGGATTGATTTCAGTGTTTGTGAAGAGTCTGGGATTCAAGCCTTGTTCGGGTCCCTACCCTGGCATAGATTTAGGGTTTGACCAGCTAAACAACACCTTAATGTTCGAGCGATGGATGGGAAGCTACTGCATCAGATACAAGGAAGATGATTTCTTTCCGCTGCCGAATGAGAAGCTCGTGACTCTGAAGGGAAAGAAGAAACAGAACATCAGGATGAATGGAGAGCAGCACCTTGCTATAGGTGCTAAGTACACGGCGGAAGTGGATAACCGAGGACTCCGGGAGACTAGACCCGTGAAGAGGAACAGAGGAGAAGGCACAAGTGGTGCCGGTTCGAGCGGAGTGGGAGACTTGCAAGAAGAGGAGGAGCAAGAGTACGAAGGAGGACATGACGAGGGAGGAGCAGCGGGTGAAGAACTGCAAGAGATGGAGGTAGAGTCACCAGGTGTGCAGTCGCCCGGGCAGTGGTACCCTATGTATGCCGAATGGACATAGATGGGAAACCAGATTCAGACACTCCAGACAGACATGACGTACATGCGAGAGGCACAAGAGAGGATGGACACTAGATCGGCTCGGATGGAGGACCAGTTTTCTGACATGCACCGATGGATGGAGTCACTTTTCGTGTCTCATTTGGGAGCCGATCATCCTCACTACCGCCCTCCACCACCTCCTCCTGATCATTGATGATGGGGATTTCCCCCGCTTTCCTTACTCTTGCATTTTTCTTTTCCGTATTTTGTTTTCTGTTTTTTCTTTGATGATGTGTGGTGAGTTGATTGTTTGGTTGAATTATGGGATTGTATTGGAAGTATTTTAAAACTGATGGGGTACGATTTGTTATGGATTGATGTTGTTGGGCGCGGAGTCCAACATCTCCCAGCCGAGTCGGGCGCGATAAAGGCTCGGTGCGCCAAGTTCGGCGGCGGCTATTCGGCCTGTGGCACTGCAGCTAGATAGGGTTAAAGGAAATAAAGTAGCACCTCACTACAAGTCCGGGCTTTTAGTCTAGTGGCAAGCGCTTGATCCTACAATTGGTATCAGAGCACAGGTCACGGGTTCGAATCCCAGTGGAAGGCATTTGTTGGCCAAGAGGGCTGGCAGATGCTGGGGGGGGGATTGTTGGGCGCGGAGTCCAGCATCTCCCAGCCGAGTCGGGCGCGATAAAGGCTCGGTGCGCTAAGTCTGGCGGAGGCTATTCGACCTGTGGCGCTGCAACTAGATAGGGTTAAAGGAAATAAAGTAGCACCTCACTACAAGTCCGGGCTTTTAGTCTAGTGGCAAGCGCTTGATCCTACAATGGGATGATTGATTTATTTTACGCTTATTAACTCTTATCACTTGCTTATTGATAATTCTTGAGTATGACTTGATGAGTAGAGTTAAGTTGTGAGGGTGAGTTAGGAATTTTATTGTATGAGTGTATGAGTTAGAGTTGATTTGAGAGAGAACTAGTATGCTTACGAGTTTTCCTTTTGAGTGCTTGCGTGATGAGAGTGAGAATTCACTAGGACTAGCATGAATGTGAAAGCCGTGAGTTTTGAGCCTTTTGAGATTAAGATACAAGAATTGATCTCTTCGTTTGTGAGTGAGTCATCATCTTAGAGGATGCTAGAACTTGTCTGTGCTCTTGCTTCTTGATTGTGTCTAGTTTGATATGCCGAATGTGATCTTAGGCCATCTTTGTTTTGATTGAGTCACTTAGCCAAAATCTTCCTTACCATTGATATTTGTCCCTTGTTAGCCCGTTTGAGCTTAAGTCTATTTCATTTGCTAGCACATTTAAACACTATTCCAAGTTCCTAATTCTTTTTGTCCAAATTTGAGTAGAGAATAGAAAAAGTGTGAATGTGAAGGGATTGATTTGAGTTGAAAAAGGAGAATTGTGATTGCTTGAGTGATTATGAGAAGAAGGTGTGATGAAGAATATGAGTTGTGGGAAAGAAAATTGAGAATGAGCAAAAGAAAAAAATGAGCTCATGTGAGTTGTGTGAAAAAGAAAAAAAAAAGAAAAAAAAGTGAAGTGAGTTAGAAAAAAAATTGAAGTGTTGAGAGTATTGGAATTGAAAGTGTGTTGATTGAAAATGTTTGAAGTATTCTGTTCCTAATCTCGAAGTGCCAAAGTTTGATTTTCTTTCTCCATTCACTTAAGTCACTTACTCATATTGTTATCCCACATGTCCAAAGAGCCTACATTACAACCTTGAGAAAAGTCATTTTTGATTCGGCATTGATTTCTAGAGCATGGTCGGAGTTGAGAGTGCTTACAAGCCTATGGCTGCTGATATGTGTGATTGATTGATTGAGTGAGTCCCTTATTATTGTTATACACTTGTGAGGGAGTGAAACATATTGTTGAGTGAACATCCATGTTTGATCTTGGTGTTTCTTGTTGTTATTGCATGAGTATGATGAAGGGAGGTGAGTTAGTATATGTGTGATTGATCTTTGAAGCTCGAGTTCATTTACTTGCATGATTTTATTCTTTGACTCATTCCTAACAATTTCACTTGACTTATTATTTCATTGCTTGAGGACAAGCAATATGGTAGGTTTGGGGGGGTTGATTAGGCGTGAAATTGTCATGTTTCGTAGCTAAAAATACCCTAGTTTTGGTCGATTTTGTCGAGTATTTAGAGTCAATTAAGTATTATTTCTACACATTGATGAATTTATCTCTTTGATGCTTATAGGTGAATCGAGGGCAAAAAATGGAGTTCGTAGGACTTTGAATCGACTCAAACGGATGCCCGGATGAGAAGATATCGAAGAAATACGATTGGTAATAGTGCGCAAGAAGAAAAGTATCAGTTGAAGAAGAAGAAGGAGAGTCACTCGAGTGGAGTAACTCGAGCACCATCGCTCGAGCAAGTTGCTCGAGCGCTAAAATCTTCCAGAGAACTTTTGTCATTCGAGCTACTCGAGCACCAACGCTCGAGCACCAAAAATGTACAGAGAAATTCGACCACTCGAGCAACTCGAGCGCCACCGCTCGAGCATGTTGCTCGAGCGCCCAAAAACTTACAGAACAAATCGTCCACTCGACCAGCTCGAGCCCCTGCATCATTCGAGCTACACAGCTCGAGCGCCTCCGCTCGAGCGGGTCTGCTCGAGCACTTCCATATTTTTGCTTCCGGATTCGTTTTTTAACCCATGAGTTTCCGATTCGGCCCGACGCTTATATATACTCGTCCCGAACACGTTTTTACACACCACTTGATACCACATCTCTTTTAGAGTTAGTTTTTGGAGAGAGAAAGAGGAGAAGAGACGAGCAAGCTTAATTTTCATGTGTAATTGAGGTTTACTTACGAATTCATAGTTCGGTTTTGATTTTTTGTTTCTTTCCTTTAGTTATTTGTTCTTGAATACTCGAGACTTCGTTTTATTAATTTAAATTCAGTTCTTAGCATTTATTTCTTTAAACCCTAGTTTATGTTTGATAATTTCTTAGTTAAAATTATTATGTTCATGTTCGTTACTTCTTCGATTGTTTTTGTTTCCGTAAAAATCATGTCTAGCTAAAACCCTTGCATTCTTGGGGTAGGATGAACTCGTAGAAGTAGGATGTGGGTACTTAATTAGGGTAATTCATGACATTTAGTTTTAATTCTCTTAATTAATAAATTCTTAAAATCAATCTTAACTTTACCTTTGAATTTTGTTTGAAAAGTGTTCGAGAGAGGACGATCTTATCACTCTTTAACAACTAGTAGACTTAATGAGAGGGTTTAGAAAGGGTTAATTAATCTACCGGTTTATCTAGGGAGGACGACCGCATCACCTTAGTTAAATTAGGGTCTCGTTAATTAAGCACAATCTATTAACTTGTTAGTGGATTAGTGAAGTCGATTGTTAGGATAAAGTATTGGGGTTTGAATTCTTGAGCTTTCATCTTACAATCTTTTACTTAGGTTACTTCTTGCACGTCACGGTTATTTTGATTATGTACCTACTCCGTTAGTATACGTATGAATTCCTATCCTGAGCATCACCATCTCATATTTGAAAATACACGTTTCCGTTCGTAGTTTAATTTTCCTTTTTGCATTCATTGAGTAATTTAGTTTAGATTATATTTTCTTTTAAAAACCCAAAAAACATACACTCATATTAATTACGACGCGTAGATCTTCAGGGATCTATTCGCATACTTACCTTCCCTTGGGTTCGATAATACTTGGTCCCTATACTTGTCCATACTACAGTGAATCCATACTCTTGTGGGGAAACTACTAGTAGAAAGTTAGTATTTTCGGTTCAAGTCATTTACTACTTGTCCACCTTCAGAATTCCTAAATGCATTCTTAGTGAGATAGTGAATCTACAAAAAAATTTCTTTTGGGGGGTTGGTAAGAATGTGAGAAAAGTAACATGGGTTAAGTGGGGGGCCTTGGGGTGAGGGAGTTGGATGTATTTAATAGAGTGTTGCTTAGTAAATGGGTGTCAAGATTTTTTAACACGAGGGAGAGTCTTTGGGTAAGGGTTATTGAGTCGAGATTCGGGGTGGGGTGGGGAGGAAGTTTATTAGGGAGTCATTGTAGCGGGAGGAAAAAATTGAGGGGTGGTGGGGAGAAGTAGTTAAGGCTGCGGGAAGTGGGGGTGAAGCGAGAGGGTGGTTTTTATAGGGGACTAGGAAAGTTGTGGGGAATGGAGAGAAAATTTCTTTTTTTGGAAGATAAGTGGGTAGATGAGGTGGTGTGTCTAAAAGAGAGATTCTCGAGGTTGTATCTTAGTAATTTTGAAGGAGGGTAGGGTGTGCGAGATGGGGGAACGGGAGAGGAATTGTTGGCAATAGAAGTTACCGTGGAGACGTAAAAAAATTTATCGTGAAAAAGCTATGCTCAACGATTTTCTTTTAATCCTAAATAGGTACACAATGCATCCCGAAGCGGAAGAAAAGTGGAGCTGGAGAAGAGGAGAAGAAGGAAAATTAATTGTTAGAGAAGTGTACGAGTGTTGTGTAACTCCAACAACGTAGAGCCAAAGGATGATGCGAAAGACAAAGGCTTCATGATCATTTGAAACAAATTCAGCCCATGTAAAGTTTGTATTCACGCTTGGAGGGTTTTAAGAAGATGGCTCCCGACAAGGAAGAAGTAGAGAAGGAAAGGAATTATCGGCTCAAATGAGGATGTAAGTTGTATTTTGTGTGGTGATAGGCCGGAGACAATTAAGCACATGTTCTTTGAGTGCAACTATGCTTACTTGGTTTGGATGTCGGTTTTAAAGTGGTGGGGTGTGAGCTCTGTGTTATCCTCGAATCCTCTTAGTAACTTATTACATTTTAGTAGGTTCCTCAAGGGGGAGATGGGGAAATCAATTGTTGTTAGCTTATGGTAATGTATTATTTGAGTAATTTGGAAAGGAAGGAACTCAAAGATCTTCAAGAACGTGGAATGTTCTACTAGCAAAATGGTGGATGAGCTGAAAGTTCGAAGCTGGAGTTGGATCTCGAGCAAGGTAAAGAGGTGTAAGGACTTTAATTTTCAAGATTGGCTTCAAAATCCAATATTAGTGATTGGAGTGTAATTTTCTTCCTGGGTGAATTAATAGAGTATCAGTTTCAATTGCCTTGGCAGTAGAAGGATGTACTTGAGGTATCCCTCATACCTATGTAACGTTGCATTTTTATGTTGAATAAGATTTCCTTTTTACTGATAAAAAAAAAAGCTCAAGGGAAAACATTTCAGAAAGTTGGTGTCTACCTACCAGAATATGTATTCTCCCATGCACAACTGTATGTCGCGCTTTCAAGGGGAATTTCCCTAGAAGATACAAAAGTGTTGATCAAGGCAAATAATAAACGACAAACAAAAAACATTGTATACAAGGAAATTCTAATGTAAATGAGAAGTTTTAAAATAATATTGAGTTAATTGTCGCACCTTATTAATTATTTCAATTTTTCTTATTTGATATGGATCGTAACCTCATATGGCACTTAAAAAAAAAATCATAAATTCTCTTTTCTAACAACACTTTATTTACTTTATGAAAACAGTGGAAATTAGATAAATGTAAAAATAAAAATAATAAAAAAGAATGTATTCTACCCCCCTGAGAAAAAAATTGCACTTAGGTTACGAAGATTACAATACTAAAACCAGTCCTAAAATTTTGAAAATACAAAAACCAAAAACTCGATTCACATAACCTCCTCTGGTATCGTCATCTTCCTTCTCAAATAGTGCTCACCCGAAAATGACTCAAATATTTTTTTTATTGTTAGACATAACATCTCAAACTCAATTTTCAAAAAAATATCTCAAACGATGGCATATTAACTAAAACAAACTCTAATTGATCAATCCATGATCATTTTGCAATAAAATTCTAAAACAAATTGTGTCCGACATGCAACGCACGTGGTTACCAACTAGTAATATTAAAACTCCCAATGTATTTATAAATATATAGTAGTAATAATATATTTTTGATATACTTTAAAAGATCTCTATATTATATTTTAAATACACTTATAAATATTACTTTAATAAGTGTTCCATACACATATGTGTTGTGTTTAGGTTTCACTTGCTAGCCTATATAAGCCCATATTAATTATGGCCTTATTTTCTCTTTATAACTTGTTTAGTAGGACATTCTATTTAATATGGATTTGAATTTATTACTCTTGTACCGGTACAAAATGAGTCTCCGTGAGCACAAATCAATAGTAAATTGTCTTGATTTCCCGCCCCTACTTTATCACGGATTGAAAAGAAAAAAGGTTTCCTAATACAACCTATCAAACAATCCCCTAGTATACTAATAGGGAGTTTTAAAATCCTGAAGTGTTAATTTGTGGTTGATTTCGTCTATGTGTCGAATACTCAATCATTTCAATCTTACATGGCATAATTGTGAAACTTATATATGTCATTTTATCCTATGTGTCATCTATGTAGTCTTTCATAAGAAGTCCAATAATAAAAATGCATTTATTTGGTTTTGAACCCTACACTTTAGGTGTATTATTCATTATGTTTGCCAATTAAGCTAAACTACAAATCATTATGAAACTTGAACATCTATTATATATAACTTGAGTTTATATCTTTTTTTTCCATAGAATTTTAGTATTGCTTCTCGATTATATGTCCACATAAAAATCTTTAATTGTTAATATTCAGCTAATTTTATTTTCATAGATTTTTTTCCTCATGTAAATTCTACTTTCTTTCTTCTTCTATTTTGACGACATTATGTTTATTTTTTTTATGTATTACAAATTAAAGCGTGAAGACTATCAAGTATAATTTAAATCTCCTTGAGGTATTTCTGGTGTGTTATTTTAATATTTTTTCAATAGATAATTTTATTTTTTATTTCTCTCTCACCAGAATCCTTTCATCTTTCTTATGGAATAATGTTTATTACATTTTGAAGGGTGAATATTTAATAGGGGTGGAGAATTAAATAAACTTCGTATTTTAATGTTTTTATTTTTATGAAAGCATGTTCAATGTTTTTTTCTGTATCTTAGTGAGTTTGTTTTTTCGGAAATTATTTTATTCTGACAATATTTTATTGTAAATTTTCAAATATGATGATTCAATCTTTATATATAATGGATTGAATAATTAAATTCTATCAAATTATATGTTCAAAGTATGCGCATTTTTTTATTGCTTGTGTGTGTGATTAAATAAATTATATTATATAATGTTATAATATTAAATAACATAATAATGTGTTAATAAAATAAACTCCTTCTGTCCCATTATTATTTGCACACTTTCTTTTTTCCTCCGTCCCAAAATTATTTGCACACTCTAAAAAGGAAACATTGATTTGCGTGCATACTCACAACAATCTTATCATACTATATTTTCAAACCTCTCCAAGATGATGTGTCAACACCATCTTATTCTTAGGCTGATGTGGAATGTCTAAAATCTCTACATTTTGAAATACTGCACTCTCATTAAAAGTTGGTTTAAGTTTTTATCTTGATCATCCATCTCATCTCATTAAATCTAAACCGTACATTTATTTAATTAGGGTTAATATAATTATGTATCCTATTTATTATTAGTATTTCATTCTCTCTCTTTACTCTCTCTCACACGTCCATTCCTCCTCCTCCGCTGCAAGCGACTCTCATCTCCTATCCGCCCTTTACAGCGCCTCACCGTTGCCATCCACATTATGTTCCTTAAGGTGGTGTTTGGTTAAGGATGGGCCCATCCAGATGGGGATGGACCATCCCCCATCCCATTCAATTTTGGATGAGCACATCTCATTCCCCATCTCACAAAATTTCATACAATCATATCATCACTTTTTCATTCATCCACTCATTCTCTCTCCTACTTTTTTTAATCGCTTTTTCATCCATCCACTAATTCTCTCTCCTACTTTTCTTTCACCCAGTTATTCTCTCTCATAACTCCAATAATTATTAAGAATAAAATAATACTATCACTCATCATCACAATCATTACCACTAACTAACAATAATAAAATAATACAACATCACTATTGATTTGACATAAAGTTTCATCCGACTTTACTTCTCCATCCTTAACCAAACACAGATTTACTATTCACATGATTAACCACATCCATCTTTTTCCATCTCTATCCCCATCCCATCCACCACCATCCTTAACCAAACAGGGAAGACCGCCGCCGCCCTTCTGCCTCATCTTCTCGCTGCTCGCTACCCGCGCCGCCATTTGTTATGAATCCACAGCGGCTGGATCTGATCTTGGCCCCCGAAGAAAGGAATTGTTAGGTGACTTCTTGCGACCGCGCCTACCGCCATCATCGCCGCCCTAATCGCAGCCGCCATTATCGCCGCCCTTATTACAGCGCCACCACCCCTATTACACTGCCACCACCTCTCCCACTGCCGTCCACCCTCACTCGAGGGATTCGACATCGAAGAAGATGAAGACTTTGGCCTTAGAGATCTGAAGTTCGATGAGTTTACACCACATCTTCGATCCACTTCAATTACAGGTTTATTATTTCTGATTCTCTTCGTAGGACTAATTCTCTATGTTTATTTGGTTGGCCTATTTCTTTCATTATGTTCGATTTTGCAACTACCTCAGAGAACTCGGTGAAACTCTAAACCTCGCCATGTGTGTTTTTTGTGGATTAAAAAAGAGGACACTAAGTTTCTTTATTAAGCATTACATTAATGCAAGCATATTTATTATTCACAATTGAATGATTTTATTTATTAGGTATTTTTGGAATTTATTTTTTCCAAATATTAATAGATGTGGACTTTGTAGTATATAATTGAAATATTTTGCAAAAGATATTGTCATCTAAATTCTAAAAAAATCTTGCCATCCAATATAATATCTTACCATAAATAATAGATTGTACCATAAATTTTATTATTTTTGGACAAAATTTTACTACCCAAATAGACTTTGAAACTCTAAAATATAGATACATTTTTCTATACTAGGATTTTTTTTAAATCTTTACTAATTTAATCTTATAAAAAATTCTCCAAATATATGTATATGTTTAATGTTTAGGCGAGATTTTAGATTCATTTTATGGACTAGGATTTTAATTTTCTATTTTGAATTTTTTAAATAATTTTTTTAATAATTTTTTTACAAAATATTTGTATATATTAAATGTATGGGAGGGAATTCGAACTCAAAAAATAGGATATTAAGTTTCTTAACTAATAGTTTAAGTAGTATTACTTTTTAAAGTATCTTACTCTAACATACAATGAATTTGAATATATCTGAATCATTAGAAACAATATCTTAACATATAATATGAAATTTTCTTTTAAACATTAAATTAATGCAAGCAGATATTTTTTCCACAGTTCAACGATTTTCTTACTAAGATATTTTTGGAATTTTATTTTTGCAAAATATTTATATGTGCTATTTTTCTAGAAGGATATTGAAACATTTTGCAAAATATATTGTCATGTAAAAGATAGCAAGATTCCCAAAGAATCTTGACATCCAATACCATATCTTACCATGGACAATAGATTGTAATTTTTTTTTGACAAAAGTTTATTACCCAAAAGATATTGTCACTGAAATAACATATTATTCCCAAAAAAATCTTGCCATTAAATACAATATTTTACTATATTTAGAGTTAAAATTTTGTGTTCGATTGTTATTGTATTTTTATACCATTGGAAAAAACTGGGCACACTACTATAAACAAATGTAATTTTAAGTAATATTGTGTTATACTAATTTGAGATTGAATGTTTGAATTAGTTAATATTTTTCAAATGTTATATTTATTTATGTTTAATATTTTTTATTTTTCGTTGAATTATAATTACAATTTTAATATTATACCGAAATTACAAGATATTTAAAAAAAAATTAATATTTATAATTTAAAATAATAATAATAATAAAAAAATCCAGTCCGCGAAATTTGCGGGGGTACGCACTAGTATACACATATTTACCCATATGTTATTACTTTACTCAAAAAATAATTGTTTCTTAAAATGTGTACCCTTTTTAGTGTGCAGATAAAGCCGGAACAGAGGGAGTATATTTTAAAATCAATTTTGCGAACAACCCCGCGTGTTACGCGGGGTACTTATCACTACATTCGCGGGAGTATGTAAATACCTAATCACTACTTAAATTTGTATCCCCTACTATTATTTCATCTCAAATAAGTGGACCTACCAAGTGGAGCCTAGTGCTCCATATTTTGAATGATTTTTTTTTCCAGACATTTTTTGTGTTCCAAATTAAATTTTTATTATGATAGTTATGATACATTCTCATACATGAAATAAATTTCAATTACTATGTAATTATGAGTTTATGGGGATCAAGCCCAACTATGGTAGTAAACACAAATATTTAAGTGAGCATCATCTCATGTAGGCGAGACAAACTGTCTCACATAAGAGCCTCTCATAAAAAAGAAAAGTGGCATACCCGAGGTATTTCAGTACATACTGAAAAACTGAAATAATTTTTTATTTTAATAATATTTAATATTGTACCATTATAAATGGTTAGATGGTAGCCTTATTATTGAAAATGTGGAAGCCCAACCACTCTTATTATTTTAAAAAAACACAAACTACTTATTTTTCTTAATTAATATAGACATAAACCCGTAGCACATCCTTATACAAGAGGAACACTTATCACTTTCATGTCTCTCTCAATTTCCGCCTCTAACGTAATCAAGGATTGTCTCTCTCAATCTCTCATTCCGCTAAAAAAAAATAAAGAGACAATGGTGGTCGAATATTGAATCCAAAACGACGAAAATCTCTATCTAGACCAGAAGTTGGTCTTAATTAGTTGTTACACGGTAAGTAAATTCATAACAACAGTAACAACATATGTGGAGTAAATGTAAATCTGAAATCTATTTTTCCTTTGGAAAATTATTTGCAGAATCACATTCATATTTTTTCTCCGTTGTATTCGCTTGTTAGGATTCCGAAGATGTCTTCTTTTTTCGTTTATTTGTAGTTTATTTTACAAAAAAAAATTAGCAAATTACGGTGTAAGAAAATTAATTTTGCACCCAATTAAATGACGACACATGTATAAATAAATATTAATATCAGAATAAATTTATTATTTTATTTTGGAGATTTAAATAAATTAATCCTCAAATTAAATAATTAAACTAATTGATATTTAATATACACGGTACAAGCTTGCCAAAAATACGAGTCTGCAGTATTTTCAGTAATTAACATAATTGACTTATTGCCCAAGTAAGATCAAATCATATCTTGCTTGAAAAAGGAAAAGAATGAAAGAATTTCATATCAATGCCCAAATTTAGGTTATGTCTCAATATAAGTATTCATTTTAAAAGTGTCTCAATTCAAGTGTCAATTTTTTCTTTTTTCTCAATTTAAGGTTTGTTTAATTTTTTCTATCTCAATTCAAGACCCAATAAACAATTATTTTTCAAATTAAATTCATACATTACGAAAAAAAATTAGAGACATTTGTCATAAATAAAAACAACTTTACTAATTAATTTTTTTTAATAATATAAGGTATATTTCTAATTTTTATTTTTATCATTGTTCATTAATTTAGTTTGAAAATTTAATTTATTGTTTACAAAAAATGATAACTAGCATTTTAAAATTAAATTAAAACTAATATTTTATCATATACGATGGAAATTATATGGATAAATGCAATTTTAAATTTTAAAATGTTAGTTGACATATTTTTTAAAACACTAAATTAATACATGATGATAAAAATTAGAAATATATGTTATATTAATAAAAAAAAGTTAATATCTTTTTTAAATAGATGATTTTTTTATAACGAATTTTTCTAAAAAAAATTCCACATTGTATGAATTTAATTTACAAAAATAATTGTTTGTTGGATCTTGAATTGAAACACAAGAATTTAAAACAAACCTTAAATTGAGAAAAAAGTAAAAATTGAGACTTAAATTGAGACACTTTTAAAATGAGTACTTATATTGAGACATAATCTAAAATTTGGGGCTTAATATGAAATTTTTCCTGAAAAGAATTAATGAAAATCAAATCAAATCAGCCAAATCGGTAGTTGGCCAAAAAAAGCCCATCAAATTGACATCGGCCAATTAGAAAGCTCCACATGGCACTATGAAGGAGGAAAATTTCCATCTCATCACTCTATAAATAGAGGCCTTCATTCATTCATTTTCCACACAAAAAATACAAAAATTCAGAAGTTCAAGAGCTCTTGAAGATTCAAAGCGTTCTTCATCATATTCGAAGCGTTATTTGTGGAAAGCGATCAGAAACGACATTTGATCCGATATCTAGGACCAGATCCCCTTCGATCCGGCATTTCCCCTTGAAGATTTGAAGAATCTTCGAAGGCGTTCTTTGCGGGCTTCAAAGATTCAAAAGTGTTCTTTTCGGCTTCAAGGTGTTCTTCGTGCAAGTCCACCACAAATGACCTCTAATTCAAGACCAAGGTCCAGCACTCCTCCGATTCGGCGTTTCTCCTTGAAGTTTTGAAGAATTTTCAAAGGCGTTCTTCGCGGGCTTTGAAGATTTAAAGGTATTCTTCTTGGCTTCAAAGCGTTCTTCGTGCAAGTCCACCACAAACAACCTCTGATCCGTGATCAATGTCCAGCACTCCTCCGATTCGGCGTTTCTTCTTGAAGATTTGAAGAAGCTTCAAGAACATTCTTTGCACCCGCTTGAAGATTCAAAGGACGTTCTTCACCAAATTCAAAGGCGTTCATTCCGCCTTCGAAGGCGTTCATCCACCAAATGCCCAAAAATAACGTTGAATCCAAAATAAGGTGTTTCGCCCTTGAATTAATGTTATAAATTCAAATCCAATCTCAGATGAGGATTTCGCCCGAAGATCATCCAAGTCAAGGTCAATACCGAAGAGAAGAATCAAAGGAGCAAATCTAGAGTTAGTCGACCCGCACAAGTTTTTCGGTTTAATCAGAATAAATTAAAGTTGTTAATGATTTTCAGGTTTTTATATTTAATTACACGAAAATTGTTGTACATACGGTATACCCAAATCTTACCGGTAATATATCAAAATTTTGGTATACCGGATTACGGTATATTGAAATTTTCGGTACGGTAACAGTATGACTTTTTACACACCGATATTTTTGGTATGTTATACGGTATGAATTAAGAACTATGGTTTACCGTACCGAACCACCCCTAGTCTCCACATAAGTGCGTTATAAATTATTTTCGCTTTGACCAAGGTTTACTTTCCCACTGAGTTTTTGTTACTTGACAAGGTCCTTAGCGAGACAACATTCATGCACCGTCTACCCTTTTGATTTGGCACAAGGGGAAGTGTTAGAAGGATAAACCCATTTATATGCCTTCATCAAAAGTATTTGATGAAGGGTAATTTAGTCATTTCATATGTTCCATGTACTTATATTAAACTCGATATTGTAACTTATATAAAGGGATCTCATACAAGAGAAATAGTGAAAAATCTCCTGTTTTTATACGCCCTCAGACGTATTCATTCTTAATAAATTGGGTGAACAAATTTTTGTTCTTCTCTCTATTTCTCTATATCCTACAACATAAATATAATACGTTAGAATTGTAGTGGTTGAAATGCCTCAATATCTTAAAAATAAATGAGATTTCGTAAACCAAAATCCTTCCAAACGAAGCAATAATACATTAAACAAACGCAGGGAGTTGCTAATAATTTTTATTATTTACATACACTTATATCACAACAAAAAAAACTGAAAATTAGAGACGGATTTTTTTGTCAATATATTTTAGAAATCCATCACTAATTAACATTATGGATGGATTTAAGTTGCTAATTTTTTGTCTCTATTTTCATCATCGCTAATTTTTTGTGACGGATTAAATCCATCAATAATTTTATTGACGGAAAATCCATCATTATTTTTGTTTTCCGTCCTTAATATTCATTTTTAAAGTCGGTGATTTTGATATTAGTCTTTTTTTATTGCCAGAAACATCCGTCAAAAAGTTTTTTTTTTATCATTTACATTTTTATGTTACTGACGAAATTTTCGTCAGCAAATTATTTTTTGATTATTTTCAAATTTTTTAAAAAATTATATTCTATACTTAGTGACAGATATATCCGTTAATAAATTATTTTCTATTTTTTTATTTTAATACTAAACGAATAATGAAGGGTATTTCCATTGACAGTAAATTTTCTTTTATTTATATGACAAAACACATTCTGATATTGAACAAAGATAAAATCAAATTTGTTGTAGTTTAATCAAAAGTGTTGTATTTACATACAATTGTGTCTCATTTACATAACTCTCCATTGTTCATTTCTGAATCGATGAGAAATACAATCATACAAATTTTTGTATCATTATCCTCACTTCTTTAACAATACACCACATCTTTTGCCCTCCTCATTTCCCCAATTTTCCATGCATCTGACTTGCCATTTTGTTAATGAATTTCAAGAAATGAAAACATTTGATCATCCAATCTAACAACTATTAGAACGAGCAAATCTAACCCGAATCGTCGGTATTTTCTTCACTAGGGTAGGTCCCAACATGAATCGATGGTTATATGTAGGTGGTTAACATGAGTGTGTGTATCTATACATGAACAATAACTGGAAAATTATAGACCGATAAACATAGTAGACAAAGTATTATACGAAAATAGTTAATGATACATTTATTATAAATTTTTATTAAAGTATCAAATATTTGACCAGGAGTATCATTAATTTGGGTCGGTGATATTATATTGTAATTATTGTAAAAAAAAAAAAATTGAATCCAGATTAATGATACTCCTAATCAAATATTCAATATTTTAAAACAGTTTCATAATAAGCTTATTATTAACTATTTTATATAAAACTTACTCAACATAGTATGCCTACCTGAGCATTGGCTTTGAGAGTAAGATTGTCACTCAAGTAACACTTTAGTCCAGCATTTAGTCCCCCATCTGTTAATGCCATCCCAAAAAGCATCACCTGAAAAGGAACAAGTAATATTTGCTTGATTAAATTAAGTAATGATCCCAAAAAGCATCACCAAACTCATAGTGAGCAACGGGAATTTGAGCAGGAATTTATGTAGCTCCCATCACACGTAGTTGCTGATCATATTTTTTTATATAAACTTATATATATATATATATCTTTAAAAATTAAAAAGCATATCGATTATTAATTTCTTTAGACCTTGGTCCTGAAGTGTGTTAAGATGGGCTTTCAATATGGCCCTCCAAGATGTAGAGGGCCCAATTTCTTAAAGTAATATATATGTGTGTACAAATGATTATTTGGAAATTTAGTTCTTATAGGATCGTTTCATGCATACGAATTAACATTTTTATGATTTAGTTCTTGTAGGATCGTTTCTCTTAAACTCCCCTCACTCGTCTCGTGGGCCGGATTCTTAATTTCTACCCTTTTGGAAAGGACACACAATTAAATTTAGATGAAATTGTCTTTTGCGGGAATCAGATCCAAAATTTAAGTGTGAACCAAATACTTTGATATTATGTAAAAAAAATTCATCTCATATGCTGGAACTTTCATCTCATATAAATGAAACTGACTCCAGCAAAAAAAAAATTCCCTCATGAATTATTATGTTTATAATCTTGAAGCAATTAATTATAACATTACGTATTGTGTTATTGAAAGTTTTGGACTGGCCGATTTCTTTTACAAGGATCTTGGTTAATTCTCCAATTTCATTTAGCCTCAAATAGAGGAGGCCAATTTTGAATGAAAGAAATATAATGTTCATTTAGCTTTATGTTTTTTTAATAACGACACGTGTTAATTCATAATTGGTGATGCGTGTACAAAATGCAATGTTGATTGGTTTATCCGTTTATGGGACCTTTAGGACTTTCTTGACCCTGATACTTTTGAGATACAGGAGTAATACATAGTGTAATTCATTAATAATTGAGAATGAGACAGAGATATTCAATAAATCCGTCACTTTCATCTTTAAGAAGCAAATTTAATATTTTCCAGTATTTTCTTAACTTTGTTTGACTGGTACCGATGCTGTATTTGATGATCAGAAAGAAAGAGTATTCCTATATAATTAAGAGCAAATTTTGTTTGAAACCATCCCACAAAATTCGGTCTAATAAAAAAGAGTCACTACAAAAAAAGCTCGGTTTAACGATGCAATTAATGACAGATTATTCGTCGCTAAACACGTTTAGCGACGGGATTTACGACGAACAAGGGTCCGTAGTTAAATCAGTCGTAGCTAAAATTTACGACGGGTTTTGGCCACCCGTCGTAAATTTACGACGGCCTAAACCGTCGTAATACCAATCCATTCACGACCCGGTCCGGTGCCAAATTTTACGACGGACACAGTCCGTCGTAAAAAATATCCGACTTTCAGTTTTTTATTCATTCAGAAAATATTTACGACGGGCAGTTATCCGCCAGTAAAATGAAATTTCCGACGGACACGTGTCCGTCGTAAAAGTCGAACTTGAAACAAAAAAATGGCTCGTGTGGTTCGAACCCGGACCCCCCGCGCACCCAAGGCGGATGCGAACCACTGTACCATCGACGCTAAAGCTATATATTGTGGCCCAACTTCCATTTTAGCCCTATTGGGCCTGGAACAATTAATTCCAAATTCGCATCCAAGGGGAATCAACCTCGCGTCGTTTCGTTAGTACACTTACTTCTTGTTGATAGGCGAGCAGTCGGGCAACAGGATTAAGTTAATTAAAAGTAAATGAATGACTAAAAGGTCATTAGAAATAAAAAGATTAAAAGAGGCGAGCAGCAGGGATTTAGCTTTAATAAATTGGATAAGACGAGCAGCTGGGTAAAGTGTCAGAACACATTGGACGAGCAGCTGGTCAGACGAGCAGCAGGTCACAAAGGAATAAAGATAAGCGAGCAGCATTAACAAGAAGATTCCAGAATAAACCAAAAAGGGCGAGCAGGCGAGCAACAGGGCACCTCGGAAGATCATCAAAAATCTCATTAATTAGGCATTGCATTAGGAACAAACGAGTGTCTTAACACTTGTCATTGTGTAACATGTAATAGCTTAGGATTTAAACAAGTGTCTAAACACTTGTCAATGTATAAAATAGGATGACTAAGGAGGTGACACATCATGCTTGCTTGTACCCTATAAATACCTCTTCATGAGAAGGAAGAAAATGAGGTTCACTTATTAAAAAACAAGTCCAAACTCTTGTAATTTCGATTCTCAACCCTTACTTAGTAATTAATCTTAGTTTAAGTATCTTGTTTGATGATCTTCTAGGCCTAAACAACCACTAATCATTTACATTGAATCAAGATCATCAACAATTGACGCTAGAAGGAGGGTCCGAACCTCCGGTTGGTTGAAGATTTGAAGGGATCTTGCAAAAAGTCGCCGGAATCTGCAAATTACAGCCGAAATCCGGCGAGAAGTCATCAGAAACTGGAATATAAAGGTGTTTGGTGATCATTTGTGACAAATTTGTTCATATTTAAGAATTTGAATGCATGCATGTGTGAATTAGGGTTTGTATATAGCCAAGTTCACACATACAAGGCTAGTTATTCTTAAATTGACAATCATAAGCACAAAACCTTCATCAAAACATTCAATACTTGATAATGGCGAGATTGCAAGAGTGACAATCATCAAGTGCACACCCGTCCAACAAGTCACGAACTAGGGTATCGTCAACAGATGACCATGCACGGACGGTACAGACGACATCCCGAAGAAACATGCAAGTTACCATCGACACTCTCCCTCCGGAGGTGGAAGCTCTCACTTGGAATCCAGAAGAATTGGCGAAAACAATTGCCGTCTTACAATCATTGCAAAGACGTCAAGAAGCTGTCGGGCTATCAAGAGCTAAAGAGGCAAGCAACCGAGCAGCCGAGCAGGTGGCCAAACAGCATGAGGATATACAAGTGGATGAAGCAGATAGTGCCCAAGCCAGAAGGAACAGAGGCAAGGCCCCAATAAGCGAACGATTGGGAAGCCGAGGCGAATCCACCCCTGGGGGAGAAGAGGAGTCGAGCAGGGAGACAACCAAGGATACAGGTCACACTCAAACAAGAATAAGGATAGAGAATTGTGGGAGGGATAGGAGAGTAACCCTCCAGAAGAGCGAGGAGAGAGCACACCCTGCTGCTCGCCCCTCAGTCCACGACATGATAAGAAGGTCAGCCTTTGGCCGTTTGGATCCCAACGGAGCTAGCAACATTGCTAGACGAACCACACAGGAGAAACGTCCCATTCCCAGAAGGACTGCATCGTGGGGAGGTTGAAGGACTTAACCACGATGAACAGCCTTCCAATGGAAGAACATCTCCAGACGAATGACAAGCCTTGAAAAAAGCAGTAGAAGAGATGCAGAAGCAGTTGGAAACCCAAAAAGGTGTTGGATCGACGGTGTTGCCATCATCACCATTATCTTCCATAATCTTGAATGCTCCCATACAAAAGAAGATACAGTTCCCGGCTATCAGCTTGTATGAAGGGACGACAGACCCCAGAGTCCACCTGACAAAGTATTCAGATTTCATGATATTAATGGGGGCTATAGACGCGACTCAATGCCGTAATTTCCCACTTATACTTGGAGACGGACATTATCGATGGTTCTCAGCATTGACCCCGGGATCCATCAATTCCTTTGCACAACTGAGCAAGGAGTTTCTATCCCATTTCTCTACCGCCGGGTCTTATTTGACACAAAGACACCGGTTGGCAGACCTGAAGCAAGGAAACGATGAGTCCAACAGAAAATTTCTCGAAAGATTCGATAAAGTCCTATTGGAAGGAGAGATGGTAAGCAAAGATACAAAGATTGTAGCCGTAATGGCGAGACTCAAGAAAGGAACTGACTTATGGAAGGAAATGCATCAGGCCTTCCCCAAGACCTATGCAGAATTCAGACATAAAGCTGACATATACATTTTAATGCAAGAAACTCTTCAAAAGGAATTGAGAGATAAGGCTGACCCAAAAAAGTCGGGGAAAAAATCAGGAGGAGAATACAAAGCTCCCAAAAACATGAAAACCTTTAATGAATGAGCAGATTTGAAAAAAAGTTGAACCAAGTCCTAACTACATCAGTAGAGGCTGTGTACAACAATATGAAAGAAAAAGACATGTTATCAGAGCCTAGAAAGATCCGACAAGAGTGAGGAAAATTAATCCAAAATAAATATTGTGCGTATCATCAGAACATAGGCCACTTCACAAGTGAATGACGGGATCTTCTAAAGCAGTTATGGAGGTTTTACGAAGAGGGAAAACTGTTAGAGTTCATAAAAAGGTAACCGGGAAAGAGACCAAGAGCAGCAGCATCCTCCAGCTCGGAAGATGATGAGAGTGACGAGCAGCCGAGCAGAAGGGATAAAAAAGGAAAAAAAACAATGACAGCTCCAGCTGAACCGGTACGAGAAATCTTTATGCTTGAACCAACTGGATCGATAAGAGGTTGTTTAGATGGAAGGCCCCAGATGTCCAAAATAAAGAGGAAGACAGAGCTAAGGGCCGTGGCTCAGGTTAAAGAAATGGGAGTGAACCCGACGACTAAGAAGACGGGAGACTTAACGTTCTCAGAAAAAGACTTGGACGGGATACTCACTCCTCATAATGACTCGCTGATCATCACTGCCAACATTATGGGAACTCGGGTACATCGCCTACTTGTCGATATCGGTTCATACACAAACATTTTGTTCAAAAGCACACTAGATCAGTTAGGAGACTATAATGAGTATGTAAAAGACTGTAATCACAAGATAGTGGGATTTGGAGAAGCTGTAACCATTCCCTTAGGTGTAGTTACGTTATCGGTTGAACTTGTATCGACTGAGAACCTTGAAAGGAGGTTGACTAGAATGGTAGAATTTTTTGTTGTAGACTAACAATCTGCCTACGATGGGTTTCTCGGTCGTCCTTCTATGAATGAATTTAAAGCAGCCGTTTCAACGTACTACTATTGTCTTAAATTTCCAACTTCGAAAGGGTCGGGTACGGTAAAAGGCGATCAGAAGAGAGCTCGAGAGTGCCTCCTGCAACTACAACCAAAAGACAACAAAGTGTCCATCATGGACGAACAGCCGAGCAGTAGGGTTGAAGATGAACCTTCCATCTTAGACGAAATCATGGATTCCATAGACACAGAGATGATGGAAGTAGACGAACAGCAGGGTTGATTAGGCGTGAAATTGTTATGTTTTGGTGCCCGATTTGCCCATGTTTTGAGTGTTTTCGATTAGTGTTTGGAGTCAAATGAGTATCATTTTTATAAAATCATTAATTTGTCTCTTTGGTTTTCATAGATTGATAGAGGGCGAAAAGAGGAGATCGTAGGACTTTGAATCGGCCAAAACGGACTCCCGGTTGAGGAGATATGAAGATTTTACGAACAAGTGACGGATGCTGAAAAGTGCTCGACCACATAGGCTCGAGCGCCCCGCTCGAGCACAAGAACTGCACGACCACTTTAGCTCGAGCGACCCGCTCGAGCGGGTCTGCTCGAGCGCCTCCAAGGCATTTTTTCCAGATTTCGTTTTTGGCCCATGAGAGCCTGTTTCGACCCGGTGCCTATATATACCTCTTCCAAACTCGTTTTAAACGACCACCAGATCCCGAACTTTAGAAATCACTTTTAGACTTAGTTTTTAGAGAGAGGAAGAGGAGAAGAACGAGCAAGCTTTACTTTTACGTTGTTGAGGTTTTTCGTACGAATTCTTAGTTTAATTTCGTTTCTCAGTTTCTTTTCCTTAGCTTGATTACTCTAAACGTTCTAAACTTTGTTTTTATCAATTCAAATTCAGTTCTTAGTATTTATTTCTTTAAACCCTAGTTCATGTTTCATCTTTTCTTGGTTCAATTCATGATGTTTATGTTCGTTGTTTTTTCTATTGCTTTTATGTCTGTTAAAGCCATGTCCGGCTAAAACCCTTGTATGCTTAGGGTAGGATGAACTCGTAGAAGTAGGATGTGGGTACGTAATTAGGGTAATGCGTGACGTTAGTTTTAATTCTCTTAGTTAATGAATTATTATAATTAATCTTAACTTTACCTTTGAATTTCGTACGAAAGTGTTAGAGAGAGGACGACCGCATCACCTTAGTTAAATTAGGGTCTCATTAATTAAGCGCTATCTATTAACTTGTTAGTGGATTAGTGAAGTCGATTTCTAGGATAAAGTATTAGGGTTAGAAATCTTGAGCTTTCATTCTACGATCTTTTACTTAGGTTAATTCTTGTTTGTCACGATTACTTTGATTATGTACCTGCTCCGTTAGTATACGTAGGGATTCCTATCCTGAGCATCACCATCTCATACTTGCATACACACCTTAGATACTTAGTTTAATTTTCCTTTTGCATTCGTAGAGTAATTTAGTTTAGACTTAATTCTTTTAATTTTCAATCCCTAAACATACACTCATATTAACTACGATGCGTAGATCTTCAGGGATCTATTCGCATACACACTTTCCCTTGGGTTCATTAATACTTGGTCCCTATACTTGCCACTACTACAGTGAACCCGTACTCTTGCGGGGAAGCTACTAGTAAAAGCTAGTATATTCGCTTCAAGTCAATGGCACCGTTGCCGGGGATGACGTTGTATGCTTTTTGAATAGGACTTGTAGATAGCTTAGTAGTTAGTAGTGAGTGCTCTACTTTCTGTTTTATTTTTACTCGTCCAGCAGTTGCGTTGTGATTCTTCTGTTAGTGTTTCAGGTATATGAGAACGCGCTCGCAAGGAGATACGGGCGAAGAAAGAATTCTGTCAGACCCTGAGACGATAGCCAGAAGGAACCGAGCTTTCTTGAGAAGAATGACTACTGCTGGAGACAAAGACAACATGAATCTGGATGGAGATGGGGACTTAGACAAAATAGCTGCAGAGTATACTGTTTTAGTGGAGCAGGCGGTTGGAGTTGAGAGCAGTAACCAGCAAAGACCCATAGGGGAAACTCAGAACCAACTCCCAAACCCGCAAAACTCAATCAACTCTACACATACACAACCCCAAAACCAGAACCAAAACCAGATTATCCACCAAAACCCACAGCAACCATTTAACAACCCTGCTTACCCACATCCTAACCTACCACAAAACAACTTACTTTATCCACCCTACCCATACCCACCGTATCCTTACCCACCATACCCGTATCCTCCACCTCCAGTTTACAATCAACCACCTGTTCACCAACCACCACCACCCCAACATGTACCAGTACCTGCTGCTAATCCTCAACACGTTCCTCAGAACATAGATCATAATATGGCCATTCGAGGGAGGTTTGCAGCGCAGCCACATCTAACTATGATGGAGTGGCATTGCCTCCTGTTGAGGCAAATAATTTCTCTATTTCCCCAGGAATTCTAAAGCTGCTGACCGAGAATCAGTTCAAGGGGTTGATCGGGAAGGAGAATCCACATACACATCTGAGGAGTTTTCTCATGATAGCATCTACTTTCAATTACAATGGCATGACTGAAGATGCCAAGAGGCTTAGGCTGTTCCCATTCTCATTGACGGGAATAGCCAAGGAGTGGTACGATAATACGCTCCCGCGGGGAGGTATTACCACTTGGGCTGAGCTCGAGCGTCTGTTCCTCGAGCGATTCTACCCTCCATCTAGGACGATCAAGGCTAGAATTGAGATCTCGTCCTTTCGCCAGAAGTCTGGAGAGGATTTACGCCAAGCGTGGGAGAGATACTCAAACATGCTGATTGAGTGCCCGCAGCACGGGTACAACGAGGGAGACATTATGGCATTCTTCTACAGTGGTGCCAACAAGGCGGGGCAAGACCATTTAGACGCCTGTGCGGGCGGAGCATTCCTGAATCAAGGCATAGAGAGGTGTAGGGAGATCGTGGACAACATTGTCACGAATGCCGGTGCTTGGGGTGTGGATGCAGATTTTCAAATAGTTCATCAGGTTGAGGAAGGTGAAGGAACGAGAAGGTTGTTGATGGCCATGATGGAGAAGATCAACAACCTCGAGTTGGGGAAGAATTTGGTTGGAAAGTATGCAGTAGAGAATGAGAGAGTAGACCAACCAAGTGGGCAGCAAGAGGTAGCCAATTACATGGGAGGTCCATATTACAATCAGAATGGCTACCAAGGTGGAAATCAATATGGAAGGCCCTCTTATGGCCAACCATTTGCACCTCCAGGGCCACAGCCGCCTCAAAATCAATGGAGGAACACACAAGGAGTTCAAGGAGGCCAGCAGCCTCCTCAAAACACATGGAGGAAGAATGAGAATTTTTCTTATGCTAACCCAAAAACTGGTATTACTGTTCCTGCAGGTGTTGATCCGGGGTCTAAACCTCCTGGTGGAGAAGGCGGTGCATCAACCGAGGAGATGTTGAGAGCTATCCTTCAGAAAGTGGAAGAAGGAAGTAAGAGGTTGTCATCCTTGGAGTACGATGTGAAGGAGTTGCATAAAAAGGGTGATCATCGTGATCAAGAGCTCCAGAAGATGAACATTGAGTGGACTAGAACTCAACAAGAGAACAATCGAAGGTTCACTTCTCTAGAGTTCCAGATGAGCCAGATTGCAAAGTCAGTGAATAGAATGCCGGAGGGGAACCCGAAAGAGCATTGCAAGGCGATCCAGCTTAGAAGTGGAACCAACTATGAAGGTCCTCAGATACCTGCTGATTTTGAGACGCCTGAAGCTGAGATGGGGGAAAGAGAACACAAGAAAGATGGAGGTGTTACTGTTGAGAAGGGGATTGAAAGTGAAGGGATTGAGAAGCATAAAGATATTGATGAGTCCCAGAAGGGGAAAGACTTTGAGGAGATAGAGAGGGTCCCTAAGTGGAAGAAGGCAAAGGAAGCAAGGGAGAAAGTGAAAGTGACCGAGCGAGATGAATGGGGGGTACCCAAATCTGTGATACCCGTCCCGTATCCACAACGCTTTATGAAGAAAACGCTTGATGAGAAATTCGCTAAGTTCCTTGATGTTTTTAAACAATTGCATATTAATATTCCTTTTTATGATGCTTTGGAACAGATGCCGAATTATGCCAAGTTCCTGAAGGACTTGATTGCAAAAAGACGGCGAGTGGATGAGCCGAAATTGGTGCAGTTGAACCACGAAGTGAGTACACTAGTGCACAAGGCGCTGCCCCCAAAGCTGAAGGATCCCGGGAGTTTCACGATCCTATGTGATATCGGGAATGGAGTTAAGAAGGGAGCGTTGTGCGACCTTGGAGCGAGCATCAATCTTATGCCCTTGTCGCTTTTCAAGAACTTGGAAGGTGGTGAACTTCAGCCGACCATGATGACGCTTCAACTAGCCGATCGGTCTATTACTCGACCTCAAGGTGTAGTTGAAGACGTCCTTGTTAAAGTTGGAGGTCACATTTTTCCAGCAGATTTTGTAGTGCTCGACATGGAGGAAGATGAGCACGTTCCTTTGATTTTGGGAAGACCGTTCTTAGCAACGGCCGGGATGGTGCTAGACGTGGCAAATGGGAAGATCAGGTTGAAATTTGATGATCAAGAAGTGAAGATTTTCCTATATGAAACCATGAAGCACCCGAAGGAGGATGAGAGTTTGTATTGCATGGATGTCATTGATCCTAGTATTGAAGACACACCTTCTCTCCCTAATCCCTCTCATATTCATGAATTTTATAATCCTTCACCTGTTGAGTTAATCCATGAGCATTATGATCTGACTTATTTTGATAGGGATGAAGAGACGAAGTTGAAGGATGAAGAGGTGAAGAAAGTGGACGTGGTCCAGTTAGAAGGGAAAGGAGGAGTTAAGAAGAAGAAGTCTAAATTCAAAAAGTTGTTTAGTAAGACTCCTCCAGATAAAGGTGAGAAGGAGTTGAGACCTATACCACTTGAGGTGGGGAAGGAAGCAAAGGAACTCATGATGGAGGGGCATCAAGGAAAGGAATGCAAACACCACTCTTATGAGAGTAAGGGAGGTAAATTTGAGTATGATGTCCCATAAGCTCCTTTGAGCTTGGTCCGGCATGAGGACCTTAAAAATAGCGCTGAATAGGAGGCAACCCATTTTAATTTGCTTTTGAGTGTTTTTAGTTATTTTCCTTTTATGTTACTAGGATGTTGTTGATTCGTATGTTTAACCTCGTACTTGAGAGTTTATTTTGTAGGCTTGTCTCGAAGGAGTGCCAGATAAGTAAAGATTGAAGGAACCAACTTGAGACAAGGGAGTGTGCAAAGCTATTGAGAGAAACTAAATTGTTTGGTTGAGGTAACCCACAGCCCCAAACTTAGACCTCTAGCAAGGTCGAAGTTTGGGGGGGTGGAGTTTTTTTTATGTTTCTTGTTACATTGCACATGCATGCACGCCCTTATCCTTTGAGTTGAGTTTGATTGATTATTGGTTTGTTGAGATACTCCTTGGGGTGATTTTGATTTGACTCGCTATTGCATATTTCATGCCTATCAATCATCTTATGCTTGTTGATTGCTATCTTTGAGTATGATTTGATGAGTAGAGTGAGTTGTAAGGGTGAGTTAGAAATTCTTTTGTGTGAGTGTTTGAGTTTGAGCTGATTTGAGAAAGAACTTGTATGCTTGTGAATTTTTCTTTTGAGTACTTGTGTGATGAGAGTGAGAATGCACTAGGACTAGCATGGATGTGAAAGCCGTGAGCTTTTGAGCCTTATGAGATTTTGATGCATTAATTAATCTCTTCGTTTGTGAGTGGAACGTCACCTTAGAGGATGCTAGAACTTGTGTGTGCTCTCACTTCTTGATTGTGTCTAGTTTGATATGCCGAATGTGATCTTAGGCCATCTTTGATTTGAATGAGTTACTTAGCCAAAAATTTTCCTTACCATTGATATTTGTCCCTTGTTAGCCCCGTTGAGCCTAAAGCCTATTTTATTTGCTAGCACATTTAAACACTATTCCAGTTCCTAAGCTTTTTGTCCCAATTTGAGTGAAGAATAGGAAAAGTGTGAATATTGAAGGGATTGATTTGAGTTGAAAAAGGAGAGTTATTGATGGTTGAGTGGTGATAAAATAAGGGTGTGAATGAGATTTGAGTTGTGGGAAAGAACAAAAAAAATTGAGAATGAACAAAAGAAAAATTGAGCTCATGTGTTTGTGCGAAAAAGAAAAAAAAAGAAAAAGAAAAAATGAAGTGATTGAAAAAAAAAAGTGAAAAAGTGAGAAAGAGAAAAATTGAAGTGTTGAGAGTATGGAATTGAAAGAGTGTTGATTGGAAATGTTTGAAGTATTCTGTTCCTAATCTCGAAGTGCCAAAGTTTGATTTTCTATTCTCCATTCACTTGAGTCACTTACCCAAATTGTTATCCCACCCGTCCAAAGAGCCTACATTACAACCTTGAGAAAAGTCCTTTTTGATTCGGCATTGATTTCTAGAGTATGGTCGGAGTTGAGAGTACTTACAAGCCTATGGCTGCCGATATGAGTGATTGATTGTTTGAGTGAGTCCCTTAATTATTGATATACACTTGTGAGGGAGTGAAACACATCGTTGAGAGCACATCCATGTTTGATCTTGGTGGTTCTTGTTGTTGTTGAATTAGTATGATGAAGAAAGGTGAGTGAGTATACATGTGATTGATCTTTAAAGCTCGAGTTCATCTACTAGCATGATTTGATTCTTTGACTCATTCCTAACAATTTCACTTGACTTATTATTTCGTTGCTTGAGGACAAGCAACATGGTAAGTTTGGGGGGGTTGATTAGGCGCGAAATTGTTATGTTTTGGTGCCCGATTTGCCCATGTTTTGAGTGTTTTCGATTAGTGTTTGGAGTCAAATGAGTATCATTTTTATAAAATCATTAATTTGTCTCTTTGGTTTTCATAGATGGATAGAGGGCGAAAAGAGGAGTTCGTAGGACTTTGAATCGGCCAAAACGGACTCCCGGTTGAGGAGATATGAAGATTTTACGAACAAGTGACGGATGCTGAAAAGTGCTCGACCACATAGGCTCGAGCGCCCCGCTCGAGCACAAGAACTGCACGACCACTTTAGCTCGAGCGACCCGCTCGAGCGGGTCTGCTCGAGCGCCTCCAAGGCATTTTTTCCAGATTTTGTTTTTTGGCCCATGAGAGCCCGTTTCGACCCGGTGCCTATATATACCTCTTCCAAACTCGTTTTAAACGACCACCAGATCCCGAACTTTAGAAATCACTTTTAGACTTAGTTTTTAGAGAGAGGAAGAGGAGAAGAACGAGCAAGCTTTACTTTTACGTTGTTGAGGTTTTTCGTACGAATTCTTAGTTTAATTTCGTTTCTCAGTTTCTTTTTCTTAGCTTGATTACTCTAAACGTTCTAAGCTTTGTTTTTATCAATTCAAATTCAGTTCTTAGTATTTATTTCTTTAAACCCTAGTTCATGTTTCATCTTTTCTTGGTTCAATTCATGATGTTTATGTTCGTTGTTTCTTCTATTGCTTTTATGTCTGTTAAAGCCATATCCGGCTAAAACCCTTGTATGCTTAGGGTAGGATGAACTCGTAGAAGTAGGATGTGGGTACGTAATTAGGGTAATGCGTGACGTTAGTTTTAATTCTCTTAGTTAATGAATTCTTATAATTAATCTTAACTTTACCTTTGAATTTCGTACGAAAGTGTTAGAGAGAGGACGACCGAATCACCTTAGTTAAATTAGGGTCTCATTAATTAAGCGCTATCTATTAACTTGTTAGTAGATTAGTGAAGTCGATTGATAGGATAAAGTATTAGGGTTAGAAATCTTGAGCTTTCATTCTACGATCTTTTACTTAGGTTAATTCTTGTTTGTCACGATTACTTTGATTATGTACCTGCTCCGTTAGTATACGTAGGGATTCCTATCCTGAGCATCACCATCTCATACTTGCATACACACCTTAGATACTTAGTTTAATTTTCCTTTTGCATTCGTAGAGTAATTTAGTTTAAACTTAATTCTTTTAATTTTCAATCCCCAAACATACACTCATATTAACTACGACGCGTAGATCTTCAGGGATCTATTCGCATACACACTTTCCCTTGGGTTCGATAATACTTGGTCCCTATACTTGCCACTACTACAGTGAACCCGTACTCTTGCGGAGAAGCTACTAGTAAAAGCTAGTATATTCGCTTCAAGTCAAGGGTGAAGGCGAACAAGAGGTTCAAAATGAGTAGCAGGGAGAAGAGGTTATGCCTGTTCCAAACAAAGTTGAAAAGATCGAGCCAAGGCTAGGAGCAGAGCCGATGATGAGCTTAACCTAGAAGGACCCATAATCGATCCTCGTTGGAAAAGACAAAAGAGAAAAGCAACGCCGGTTGAATTGGAGGCAATAAGAGTTGACCCGAACCGAGAAAATTTGGAATTTTTTATTGGGTCTGAGCTCCCTGAGCCATACAGATCCAAAATGAAAGAATTCCTCAAAACTAATCTCGATGTGTTCGCATGGTCACACACTGATATGGTAGGCATTAGCCCTAAGCATGCTTGCCATAAGCTCAATATTGATCCAACTAGGAAACCGATAAAGCAAAAAAGGAGAAAATTTGGACCCGACAAGTACGAGGCATTGGATGTGGAAGTGAAGAAGCTACTAGATAACGATCTTATCAAACAAGCTTTATGTCCTAAATGGGTGGCGAACCCAGTGCTAGTCCGAAAGCCGAATGAAACATGGAGGTTGTGCATTGACTTCACCGACTTGAATGCTGCCTATCCAAAGGACAACTTCCCACTTCCACACATTGACCAACTGGTAGACAACATGGCCGAGCACGAGCTCCTCACATTCATGGATGCGTTTGCAGGCTACCACCAAATCCCAATGCACTCGGACGACCAGGAGCACACAACATTTTATACCAACACAAACTTGTTATGTTGGAAGAGGATGTCGTTCGGATTGATCAATGCAGGAGCCACGTACCAAAGACTTGTCAACAAAATGTTCAATGAACACATTGGCAAGACAATGGAAGTATACGTGGATGATATAGTCGTCAAAAGTCCAAAGAAGGAAAACCACCTAGAGCACTTATCACAAGCATTTGAAATACTCCGAGCTTAAGCATTTGAAATACTCCGAGCTTACAACATGAAGCTAAATAAAAAAAGTAACTTCGGAGTTCATTCAGGAAAGTTCCTTGGACATCTAGTTAGTCAGTGAGGCATTGAGGTAAACCTGTCGAAGGTAAAGGCAATAATAGACATGCAGCCACCAAGATCAGTCAAGGAAGTCCAACGGCTTACTGGATGTTTAGCAGCCTTGAATAGATTCATTTCGAGATCCGGTGATAGATGCCGACCTTTCTTTGATGCTATTAAGAAATGATAGTTTCAATGGACAAGCAGTTGTTAACAAGCATTTGAGTAGCTAAAAGAATACCTTAGCGACACCAAGATACTGTCAAAACCTGTTTCTGGAGAAAAGTTGTACCTGTACCTGGCTGCCTCGGAAGTGGCGATCAGCTCGGTATTAGTTCGTGCAGAAGGAAAATTTCACTTACCAATCTACTATGTGAGTCAGACCTTACATGAAGCAGAAATAAAATATTCACTAATGGAGAAATTAGCCTACGCACTAGTAATGAGTATAAGAAAGCTACATCCATACTTCTTTGACCATCAGGTAGAGGTACTAACAACACTTCCATTGAGATAAATTTTACAAAGGCCTGACACCGCTGGTCGCCTCCTCAAATTGTCCCTCGAGATAAGCCAGTTCGGAATATCTTATGCACCTTGAACATCGATCAAAGGACAAGCGTTAGCCGACTTTATAGTCGAGTTAACCTTTCTCCAGGATCCGACGAGAGGTCATAACCATCCATGACACATGTATGTTGACGGATCATCAACTAATACAGCATCAGGGGCCAGAATAGTACTAATCAGCCCTGATAGGCAAGTATTCACTTCAGCTGTCAGATTTGAGTTCATGGCGATGAACAACGAAGCTGAGTATGAAGCAGTGATTGCCGGACTTCGGTTAGCATTAGCTGTGGGGGTACGATGATTGCAAATATACGGAGACTCACAGTTGATAGTCAACCAAGTCCGAGGAGAATACGAGGCAAAAGATGAGAACATGGCTCTGTACCAAAAGATTGTAGATCATCTAGCCTCCTTATTCGAACAAATCTACATTGAACAAGTGACAAGAGACAACAATGCCTAAGCAGATGTACTTGCTCGTCTGGCTACTAACACGGGACCAACAAAACTTTCAGAGGTTACGATAACCAAAATACTTCACTCATCAACTAACGATTATAAAATCAATCAAGTCGAGGAAGAATTTGGGGAAGATGATTGGCGAACCACAATATTCAAGTACCTCAAGGATGGTGAGGTACCCAAAGACCCACAAGAGGCGGCCAAGACGACCAGGCGAGCAGCAAGGTTCACTATCATGGATGGACAACTGTTCAAAAGAGGATTTTCGCTTCCCCTACTAAAATGTTTGGCAAGGGGGCAAGGTCAAGAAGTCTTAAAAGAAATTCACGAAGGTGTGTGCGGAAATCATGCAGGAGGGCGAGCATTAGCATACAAAACTGTGAGACAAGGATACTATTGACCAACTCTGCTGCAAGATGCAATAAAAGTTTGAAAAACATGTCATAGGTGCCAGTTGTTCGCCCCCATCATTCATAGGCCACCAACTGAACTAATATCAGTAAATAGTCCATGGCCATTCGCAAAGTGGGGGGTAGACATCACAGGACCTTTCCCAACTGGAAAGGGGAATGTAAAATTTGCGGTAGTGGCCGTGGACTATTACACAAAATGGGCCGAAGCAAAGGCACTCGTGATGATCACGTAAGAAAAGATGATTAGCTTTATTTGGAAAAACATTGTGTGCCGATTTGGAGTCCCACAAACAATCTTAACAGACAACGAGAAGCAGTTCGAATGTAAGAAGATAAGGGACTTTTGTAAAAAATGGGGCATCAAGAAACACTTTTCAACACCCTATCATTCTCAATCCAACGGACAAGTCGAAGCAGTCAACAAAATAATCAAACACATTTTGAAGATTCGCTTGGTAGACAAGAAAGACAAATGGTCAGAAGAATTGCCAGAAGTACTCTGGGCCTACAGGGTATCACATAGGACGAGCACCGGGGAAACACCATTTACTATGGCATTTGACACCGAAGCAGTCATACCAGTAGAACTCAAGGTGCCAATAGAGCGAACAGCAGGGTTCAACAAGCAGTCAAACAACACGGCTTTTTTAGCTGCGGAGATGGATTTAATCAATGAAAAAAGAATTTCAGTAGAAATGAAGAATGCGATATACAAGAAAAGAATCGCAAAATATTTCAATTCGCAAGTAAAAATCTGAGAATTCGAAGTCGGAGATCTGGTGCTTCGAAAAGTGTTAGCACCACCACCAGGAGTATTTAGACCGACTTGGGAGGGCCCATTCAGGATAACCCACAAGTGGTACAACGGCACGTATCACCTCGAGGATATGAAAGACAACTCGGCCCAATACTCGTGAAATGCAGCCTTACCGAAGAAGTATTATCCATAGTCAAGAGTCAATGTAAACTTTGCATATTGCTATTGTACGTTATAAATTTAGGTGTAAATTTTAAAGTTCTTTAAAATTTTATAGTTTAAGAATGCTAGTAAAATTGTCAAAATCTAGCAACATAAATGATCATTTGATGTATTTTTATTATGTTTTGAGATGTAACTTAGAAAGGCATCAAGGCCCACCTATTCGCCCACAAAGCCTACTTGTTCGCTCAAATAAAAAGCTTCTCGCTAGAAGCAGAAAGTGTTAAAAAATACAAGCTCAACATGAGCCGAGCAGCAGGACTCGATTATAGAAAAATAATAAAGGCTAAGTCCAATAAGGACCATGAATGCCCAATCAGAGGAAGGTCAAGTTCCTAGAGAACCAAGAAGACCCATATGAAGTCATGCATCCAGATTTGCAAACATATAAGTACTTTACTCTTGAAGATAAAAGAAAAGTATTTAAGCAAAAATATGAAGCGTAATAGGGGGGGGGGGGGGGGGGGCAATAGGGCAATTATGAAGAAAACATTCATTTCATTAATAGGTAAAAAAGTAGTACAACTGAAGAAAAAGGGTTATAAGATAAGAGCCTAATACAAAAACTAGAAAGTAAAAAACAAAGGTCTTAAGTTTTGAGGAGCCGGAGCAGATGGGGTTTCGGTTGGAGGAGCGACATCGGTAGTGGCCGGCCCAGGGGCCTGCTGCTCGCTAGCTACAGCAGAAGTACCGGCTTCATCCAAAGGGGCCGGGAAGAGGGGGCTCAAGGCGTCAAAGACTGAGGCATCCTTATTCACGTCCTCAGTCCTCAGCTTTGGGGCAATCACCTGGACATCGTCTTTGAAGACATCTAAGTTCACACCCATATCCCCTAGGTCAGCAACAACGATATTAAAACCGGCGGCAGGCGGGTTCTCTATTACATAGTCCGTGAAGTCTTTCGTGACCGAAGTCATGATATCAAGACCATTATCGAGTGCATACTTCATAGACCGGACACAATCAGCATATGCGCAGATATAACCGAAGTTGGTGTTATCGGTCACATCCTGCACATAGTTGGTGTAAGAGACGGCCCGTTTCTTCTCCGCCTCCAGACGAGTAACATGAACCTTCAGGGAATCGACCCTCTCCACTAGGCCGACACGCTCAGTCTCTAGAACATGAAGGCGATCAGTTGCAACCCCCAAGTCCAACTTTAACTTCTCAAAAGCATTCAGAGTGACCTTCTCCTTGTCCTCAGCAGCCTTCAAACTCCTTTCCCAGCTAAGTTTGGGCTTCTCATACTCGCTCTTCAACCGAGCCAGCTCCTCATCTTTCTTCTTCAATATGGCAGCCTTCTCTGCCTCGAACTGGTCAATTTTCTGCCCCAAGCCCTTATTGGTCCTCTCCAACTCAATGGACTGATCGAGGACCTTCTGAGCAGTAATGGTCTGGTGACTAGCGTTGTAGCTCAATAAGAGGGCATTGTCACTCAAGCTCTGGCCCTGTACGATCTTCTCACACAGTTTGGTCCATGAGCGAGGAATGAGCTCAGTTGCTCACCTGACATAAGAATCAGGAATGTCTTGGTAGGAAGGGGCAGATTTGACACAACTCAACTGATGGAGTACCTTTGCTCGCCAAGGGTACTCTTCAGGTTTGTACCTACATCAAGAAAAATAAAGTTAATAAAAAATAAAGACATCAAGGTGGCGACCAGTCGAGCAATAGAGAATAAGACTTACTCCTTCAGCTTAACAGGGTCATAATCCAAGTATGAGTTGTCTGGAGAAGACCCTCTCCTTTTGCTCGCCACAACGGTGCCAACAACTTGCTGCTCACTCACTTCCTCTACAGACGAGGACCGCAGCATGTCCCTCCTGCTCGCCTGAGATTGCCCTCTAGCTCTTTTCGAGCGATCGTCTTCCTTACGGGCAGGGGCAACTTCCTTAGTGAGTCTCTTCTTGCCCCGGTTATCCTTCTGAACCATGGGCGGTGAGGAGAAAGGAGGGGGGCGAGGAGCAGGGCCCTTTACCTGGGGAGCTTTTTCTTCATCCTCTTCAGCCCTCAGCTTGATGAGGGAAGTAGGAGGATCATACTTCTTCTTCTTGGAAGGATCTTCGGCGGCCATCTGTCTGACGCGGCGAGCAAGAAGGTGATAGCACTCCAAAATTTTGGGAACAACAATGGTCACTCTTTGCTCTGAAAATAAACTAAGATTATACAACGAAGAAGGCTACCAGGCGACCAGGCGACCAAGGAATTAAAAGAATACTAATTCAGGATAAGAAAAATGTTAAGGTACCTTCCGGGATGGCCGCTTGAGCCTCTACGTGATGAGCACTCGTGGTCAACAAAGCAAGCTTACGACAGTGAGGCTTGGAGAGATGCTTGATACTGCAGTCACTCACATTCCGGAGAGTAATCACGGTGAGGACGTATAGGAATTCTTCACTCAACTCAGGATGTCCCCACCTCAAGATACGCGGACATGCAAAACAACAAAAGAGAAAAAATTAAAATTAGTTTTACCCTGGCCATAGCAAGACAAAAGTGAAACCTACGCCGTATTTCGCCAAAGCCCTCGGGGGAGTTGATACGGCCAGGTCTGCCAGTAAAGTCAGAAGACGCCCGCCAATCACCGCCGATAAAGAAGAACTGTCAGTGCCAGCTCTTCACCTTATTAGGTACCCCTTCAATCAATTTTACGCCACTACGGGCCTTGATGTAGTACCACCCCACTCCTTCTTCATTGGCCGCCGAGGAAATGGTCATTGTGTAGTGTATCTCGACGGTACTTATCTTGTTCTTATAACCCTCAAGCCCGGAGAGAGTTATAAAAGCGAGTAAGTTACTCCACCCGTTAGGGGTAATCTGAGTTATTGCCAAGTTAGTATCCTCGAGAAAGCGACCAATCACGGGGTGTAGAGGCAGTGGGAACCCGACATTTAGAATGTCAAGATTGATGGCTGTACAACAAGGAGGTGGGCGATCAGCCATTTCTCCTTTTTGTGGGGTGTATAAATAGATATCGTAAGGAATCCGGTAGACTGAGCGAATACGAGCTAAGTCATTCTCCGTGATCAGACTTGGTATCCTGCTCGCCGTATACTGGGTCTCTTGGGCCACCATGATAATCCTTTCAGGAGGAGGGAAGGAATTATGGTGGCGAGTGGCGTAGTCAATCCACTCTTGTCTGCGAACAACCCCTTCGGGTATCTGAGACTCAGGAGTCGGTTTGGAAATGGGGAAATTAATTTCCCTAAGGAACTCCCAAGTCACCCCACGAGAAGTTTGGCCCTGTTGGTCGCCTCTTGGTTTGCCTACCTACTTGATGCTCGCCCCAACGGCTTCGGGTATGCTCATCTCATCAATCTTGCGATGACCTCCGTGGATTCTTCCCCCAGGTCAGAAGAAGTGTTACCTTCTACATCCGGGCGAGCAATTGGTTGGACGACGTCTTGCTCGCTCGAACTATCCACAGTGTAAAAAGCATCAACGGAGCGAGCAACGAAGCTCGTCTCCAAACCCGTATCCTTGTAAACGAGTAGGGTGCAAGGATTCCGAGCAATAGCTTGACAAAGCGAGCGGCGAGGAGCAGGGGCGTCTCTCCATATTCAATCGGCCATTTTTCAGGATTCCGGCCGAGGTGTTCATCGAAAATAGTTTTGCTCGAAGACAGAGATGCCATGAGATGAAAGTTAGGGTTTTTTTTATCCAAATGGAGAGTTAAAGCATGAAATTGAAGGAGGAAACACGGCGGCGCCAGCAACGACGCGGCGGTGGCAGCGGCGGTTATGGTGATTTGAAGATGATGATGATGATGATCGGAGTAAATCGGAGTGAAAGTAAGAAAAATTGAAAATGCAGGTATGAGAAAAGAGGAATTAAAACAAAAAGATAAAAAATCTACCTTGAAATCAAGCAAATCGGTAGAAATCGAAAAAAAATTAGAAGCAAGGGAAGACTTTGAAGATCAACAATGGCGGATTTTTGTTCATCATATTACTGTTCATTATTTATCTTTTAAGTTCATCATTTTGCCTTCCGCTTACAATGGTATCAGAGCCATTTATGTTCATCATATTACTGGTCATTATTTATCTTTTATGTTCATCATTCTGCCTTCCGCTTACAATGGTATCAGAGCCATTTAGTGTTTTATTGGGGGAAGAGAGGGATCTATTTTAAAGGCTTTAAAACTATTCAAATTGTTTTAAATTACTCCTGACTTGGATTAAAGTGTTGGTCAGCCGTGAAATCCGTTGGTAAGCCTTGTTTTGGTGTTCCAGGTGGTGGTCCCGATTTATCCAAGATCTTCTGTAATTTAAGCCAATTTGAACAGCTGTCATGGCTTCCAGATTTAGATCAATTTTTTCCAAAAATAATAATACTAATAATTCTGGTATTGTTAGTTCACATGAAATTACTTTTCCTAAAAACTATTCCAATTGGACTATTCCTGAGCAACAAATTGAAAGTATTTATCATATTGGTATGCTTGGTTTCAAAACTGCTTACTCCATTAAAACTCATGAAGAAACAATTTCCATTAATGAAGAATTTCAGAGTATTCCTTTATTATCAAATGTTTCTATAAAAAAATACCTTGAAAAGGGTTACAGGTACATCCATTTTGGTTTAATTCAAGTTGCTATTAAACCTCTTGTTCATATTGGAGTTGATGCTCCTGTTTATGTGGCTTTGAGAGATAACAGATTAAAAAGATACAAAACTTCTCTTTTATCCATGATCCAAACCAACATTTGCAATGACCCTATGTATTTCAACTGTGCCCCCAATTTCTCTGTAGATCTTACTGATTCTCTGGTTAATGATTCTATTATTCTTGACGTTCATCTTCAAGGTGATGAGTTCAAAGAAACTTGCAAAAACTTTGCTGTTATTTATAGAATCTATTTTAGAGTCATGTCTTCTCAATTAAATCCAAAATTTCTTTTAACTCCTACCTCTAAAGACGAAACTGTTTTACTTCAAATTGAAGCAGACAGTCCTACGTTTTTTGTCCCCAAAAGACTCAAATGGAGTGAAATAACTATTCCTAATGAATTCATAATCCATACTCCCCAAATTCCTAGGAATCTCACTAGACGTGAAGTTTCCGAAATCATCGAAGAACCTGACGGCAGGGTTTTACTAAGATTCAATTCTTTTAGAGAAAATAAAAACAATATTCGAATTCAAGAAGTCAGATCTAGAAGTTCTTTTTCAGAAGCCTCTACCTCTAGACCCAATATTTATAATCCTAATCTCAAAGTCGATTTCAAAACCTCTCTTCCTGATACTAATTATCATAATGAAAATACTGACGATTCTTTTCCTGAATCACCAACTGCCTCTCAAATGGCTGGAATCAATATGATTTCCAATGCTAATTTTTCTATTAATTTCAAATACCTTGAGCAAGAGTTTAATGATCCAGATGAAAAGGAAAGAAAAGACTGGTTTATGAAATTTGATGAACCCATTCGTAATAAACTTCAAGAAGAATGGATCATAGGTTTACATAAGTACAAATCTCAAATTCCTATTCTCGATTGGTTCAATGCCTACTGTCAAATCGAGGATATTCAAGATGTTTACTCCCTTGATCAAATTAATGTTCAAACTAGTCTTTACAAAAAATGGAACTTAGTTTCTGGAACCACTCTCACTGCTATTCATCCTCCTTTACAAAGTTTCAAAATCGTTGTTCCTGAAGGAGAAGTTATTGCTACACCTTTCAAAACAGGAAAAAGAGGAACGGATAATCCAACTATGGAAGATATCCGAAAAATTCATGAGCAAAACAACTTTTCTAATCAAATCCTTCATACTATTGCTGATCAGATTGATCATTTGTCAAACAAAATTGATTCTAAAGCTTCTATTACTAAGTTCCCTAATGATAACTCCAGCCCTCATTTTATTCCTAGAAGTCTTCCAGGAAATATTGAAGATCAAATGAAATTCCCTTCAAATTCCAGTCTTATTGACAGAATTACTAAAAGAATGTCTACATAAGCTTCTACTTCTGGTACTAAAAATATTAATTGTCTTGATAAAGATAAAGACTCTGAAGACAGCGAGGCGGATACTAAAGAACTATTCGATATTAATAGAATAAAATTCAACTCTGGGAAATAGAATTACTACAACAGACCAACTCCTCCTGACGTTCAATTCGAAGAACGTAGTCAAACAAAGAATTCCAAATACGATGGAAATTCCATCCATGAATGGAATATAGATGGAAAATCTGAGTACGAAATACTCAATACTCTTCAAGAAATGGGTATGGCCAGAATGGCATACAAACTTCAAAACATTACTGAAGAAACTATTGCTGCTTTAATCGTTTTTGGATTTATAGGTCAACTCAAAAATTGGTGGGATCATTCTATTGATCTTGCTAATAAACAAATAATTCTTAGTCATACTGCTATTTATGAAGAAGAAGATGGTACCTTTACTACAAAGTCTGATGCCTGTGATTTTTTAATTATTACTATAGGCATGTATTTCATTGGCAACCCTAAAGAAGAACTTGATTCTACTCAAATAGTTCTCTCTAGTCTTAATTGCCCAACTCTTTCAGACTATAGATGGTACAAAGATGTTTTCTTAACTCATGTCTTAAAAAGAACTGGTTGCAATGCCTCTTTTTGGAAAGAAAGATTTATTGCTGGTCTTCCTAAACTCTTTGGTTCCAGAATTCATCAAAAACTCAAAGAGGCTACAGGCCTCAATGAGATTAAATTTGAAGATATTACTTATGGCCAGTTATTTGCCTTTATTAAAAAGGAAGGTCTCTATTTGTGTTCTGAACTCAGAACACAGTCCAAATATGGATCCGAAAAATCCAAATTCAGAAAAGAAGTTTGCACTTTCTGTGAGGCCTTCGGATTACAAAAAATTCAAGCTCCCTCTTCAAAAGCCAAGAGAAAAGCAAAGAAATTCTCAAAAACTTCTAAAAACAAAAATCCTTTTAAAAAACGCTATGACAATAATAGCAATTCCCAACAAAAACCCTTTAAGAAAAGAAAATCAAAGGAATTTAAAAAAGAACAACCTACTTGTTACAAATGCCACAAGATTGGCCATAAAGCTGATGTTTGCCCTTTAAAAAAGAAGATTGATGAAATTTTTCACGATGATGAAGAATTAAGAAACAAAATCTCTTCTCTTCTCATTTCCAATAAAGAAGCAACTTCTGAGGAATCCAACTCCTCTGAAGAAGATTTTCAAAACGATTTGATCAATTTTTCCTCTACTGATGATGATGATGATGAGGATTGTAATGGTAATTTCTGTCCTTTGTCTATTAATGTTATTACAAAAGAAAATAATGAACAAGAACTTCTCTTTGACCTCATTGAGAAAGTTCCTAATCAAGAAGATCGTGATAAGTATCTTCTCCGACTTAGAGATCTTGTTCTTACTAATGAAAAACCAAAAAGGGATAAACTCCTTCAAAATATTGAACCTTTTAGCATTACAAAACTTTTTGAAAAAACTCCTTCTTCCTCTATTTCTAAACAAATTTCTACTGATGATCTTATGAGAGAAATCAATACTCTTAAGAAAGAAGTAGGTCTTTTACAAAAGGATATCATTAATCTTCATAAAAAAGATTTAGAATTGGAAACTAGAATTTCTTTATTAAAGAAAGATGATACTAAAGTTAATAATCAAATTGAACTTGAAGAACCTCAAAATCAAGAAGATCATTCTAAATCTATTCAAACCATCGAAAGAATTTCTTTTCAAAAATGGAATTCTATTATAACACTGGTTGTAAATGATTTTAAAATCAATATTCCTTGTCTCATTGACAGTGGAGCCGACCAAAATTGTATTAAAGAAGGACTTATACCTTCCAAATATTATGAAAAAACTAATGAAAGATTAGTTGCTGCTAACACCACTCCTCTTTTCATTAAATACAAATTTTCTAATGCCCATATCTGTAATCAAGGTTATTGTTTCAAAACTCCTTTCATTCTAGTTAAAAATCTCAACCAAGAAGTAATTCTTGGTACTCCTTTTTTAACCACCATTTACCCTTTTCTCGTCAACGGTAAAGGAACTACCATTAATATCATGGGAAAAGATATTTCCTTCAAATTCGTCACTCCCGTCAAAGAAAGAGAAATTTCTCTCCTTCAAAATCATTTTATTTCCAAACAAATTAATTCTATCCAAAACAAAAAGCAACATATTTGTTTTCTTCAAGAAGAAATCCCTTATCAAAAGATTGATGATCGTTTAAAAAACAAAGACATTCAGGATAAGATTTTAGGATTTGAAAGCAAAATAAAATCTAAAGTATGTTCTGATTTACCCAATGCCTTCTGGGATAGAAAGAGACATGTTGTTTCTCTCCATTCATTCCAAAATTCAATGAAAAAGATATTCCTACTAAGGCTAGACCTATTCAAATGAATCATAACCTCATGAATACTTGCAAAGAAGAAATCAATTCCCTTCTAAAAAAGAAACTCATTAGACCTTCCAAGTCTCCTTGGAGTTGTGCTGCTTTTTATGTCAACAATCAAGCCGAAAAGAAACGCGGTGTCCCTAGACTTGTCATTAATTACAAACCCCTTAATGAAGTTCTGGAATGGATTAGATATCCTATTCCAAATAAAAGAGACCTCATTAATAGGCTACACAAGGCCCGTATCTTCTCTAAGTTCGACCTCAAGTCTGGATTTTGGCAAATACAAATTCAATAGAGTGATAAATACAAAACAACTTTTACTGTACCGTTTGGTCATTATGAATGGAATGTTATGCCCTTTGGCTTAAAAAACACTCCTTCTGAATTTCAAAACATCATGAATGATATCTTCAATACCTATTCTGATTTCTCTATTGTTTATATTGATGATGTTCTTATTTTTTCTCAAGATATTGACCAGCATTTCAAACATCTCAACATCTTTTTACAAATTATAAAAAGAAATGGTTTAGCTATATCTGCCTCAAAAGTCAAACTCTTTCAAACAAAAATTAGATTCCTTGGCCACGAAATTATTCGTGGGACTATCAAACCAATTGCCAGAGCAATTGAATTTGCTGACAAATTCCCTGATGTTATCAAAGATAAAACTCAATTACAGAGATTTCTAGGTTGTTTAAATTACATCTCTGATTTCTTTCCAAAACTTAGAATTATCTGTAAACCTCTTTTTCAAAGATTAAAAAAGGACCCACCTATTTGGACTCAAGAACACACTAATATCGTTAAGAAGGTCAAAATACAAGTTAAATCCCTTCCTTGTCTTGGAATTCCTAAACCCGACTCTTTCATGATCATCGAAACTGATGCTTCTGACTTCGGTTATGGGGGAATTTTAAAACAAAGAATCCTTAAGAAAGAAGAGCTTGTTAGATTCCATTCTGGAGTTTGGTCTGGCCCTCAGCAAAATTATTCAACCATTAAAAAAGAAATTATGTCCATTGTTCTTTGCATTTCCAAATTTCAAGACGATATTTTTAATAAAAAATTCCTTCTTAGAATCGATTGTAAGTCTGCCAAAGAAATACTTCAAAAGGATGTTAAAAATATTGTTTCAAAACAAATATTTGCTAGATGGCAAGCTATTTTATCCAGTTTCGATTTTGATATTGAATATATCAAAGGAGAAAATAATTGTTTACCAGATTTTCTAACTAGAGAATTTTCAAAATGCAGAAAATGCACAGGCCAAGGATGCCGGGACCAAGGATGCAATCACCCGATAATTATTCAAAGCCTCTTGCAACCTTTAACCAATTCCAAACACTCGACTCCTTTCCTCCTCTCACTTTTGCACAAACGATTCAAAGTCCAGCTCCAAAGACCCCGATCAAAGGAGAATCCTCTTCATCTCCTCAGGTTAACTCTCAAACTCAAAGCGGAACTCAAACTGCTTACTTTTCAAAACCAAATGATCAGCACATTACTCCAACCATTTTTGCTGATATTCAAAGCCTTGGTAAACTCAATGATATTATTAAAAATTATTTTCCCGAAGGATGTCAATGGTATTCTGATGATGTCCGAAAAACTAAAAAATTCTACGAATTCATTTTGGTTGACTCCGGCTCTATTGAGTTAATTCACAATATGGATCCCAAAAACCCGAGTCAAATCTCCTTTTCAAAATGTATTATTAAAAAGGTCTCCCGCTCAAGTGAATGGACTTTTCCTTTCCCAGAAAAGAATTTTTCAAAACCGTTTTCCCCAAAAGGATACACCTATCTGATTACAAAATGGCTTGGTTTAAAGCGTTTCTTTTAAGACCCTTTAACCATTCTTGGTTCTTCACATTCCATACCAGCTTCGTCAAAAATGTTTTCCCTGTTTGGTTCTTGGATTGGTGGAGAGACTTTGGACCTCTTCCAAAGATTTTGCCCTCTGAAGTCCAACAAGGACTTTTGGTTTTTACTCAAAAGGCTCCTGGTGAGCAATGCAAGAAAGAAGTCCAGTTCTATGCCGAGTTCAAAGTCCCATGGATACTTTGTTGGAGCTATGCATTCAAACAACACTTCCCAAAGCCATATCCAATTTCAATTGTCCGTGAATTCAAGATCAAATGGTGGCATAAAGTTGTGAACAAGAATTGCAATGCTCATGCAGTTCTCAAATTCCTTTCAACCGGAGAAAAAACCGTTTGGAACCCTGAAACACAATCCTCAGAAAAATGACCAATTCCTTCAACACCAACCGAACCAACCCTTACTCAAACAGAAAGAGATATGTTTTCATTTTTTGAATCAAATCCCAGTATGGCAAAATCCTATGCTCAATTTTGCAAACTAAAAAATGAGTCTGGTTCAGAACTAGACAATACTTCTGAAAACTCAAGCACTGATCTCACTGATCCCTTCGGCGGTCCATGTGGTCAAGAACCTGATGATTACTATTTATGACTCACCGTTCTTGATCCAAAAATTCAAGATTCCATTCCTCGCAAGGCGAAAAACAGAACTGCCTTTCAAAAAGAATTATTAATAAAGGCGAAAAATAGAACTGCCTCCGAAAAAGCCAAAGAAAAAATTAAAAGGCAATTAATAGAAAAAAGAAATTTATTTAAAAAAGGATTCATTACTCTCGATATTCAAAAATGTTTTTTAACCACTCAATCAAAGAAGACTGATCACTTACTCAACAAGACTCTGCCAAAAGTACTTTGTCTTTACTTGGCAAAATTGTCAAAAGATGCTCACCAAATGGAGCCCATTCATGACAAATTAGTCAAAAGATGCTCAACAGATGGAGCCCACTCAAAGATGTCGTCCTCCCTTTTTCAACAAAGCTTATAGTAGCTCATTACCTGGAACGCACTGAAGGTCTGCCGACACCACTAATGGCCGACAAACTCAAATTCAGATTCGAATTCAAATTCAAATTCAAATGTATTTGCTTTTATTTTCCTATAAATAGGTTACTAATTTTTCATTTTAAGCATCATAAAATTTTAGGTCATCCCTCCACTTGTAATATTTTCCTCTCTAGTTCTTTGTTACTTCTTTATCTGCATTCCATCCGCTACTACTTCAACCTGTATTCAATCTACTGCTACTGTAAGATTTTTCCATTATTGTAAATTTTAAACTTTATCAATATTAATTACTGCTTGTTATTATCTTTTATGTTCATCATATTACTGTTCATTATTTATCTTTTATGTTCATCATTCTGCCTTCCGCTTACAATGGTATCAGAGCCATTTAGTATTTTATTGATTTGCCCACCTACTCGATGCTCGCCCCAACGGCTTCGGGTATGCTCATCTCATCAATCTTGCGATGACCTCCGTAGATTCTTCCCCCAGGTCAGAGGAAGTGTTACCTTCTACATCCGGGCGAGCAATTGGTTGGACGACGTCTTGCTCGCCTGAACTATCCACAGTGTAAAAAGCATCAATGGAGCGAGCAACGAAGCTTGCCTCTAAACCCGTATCCTTGTAAACGAGTAGGGTGCAAGGATTCCGAGCAATAGCTTGACAAAGTGAGCGGCGAGGAGCAGGGGCGTCTCTCCATATTCCATCGGCTATTTTTCAAGATTCCGGCCGAGGTGTCAATCGAAAATAGTTTTGCTCGAAGACAGAGATGCCATGAGACGAAAGTTAGGGTTTTTTATCCAAATGGAGAGTTAAAGCACGAAATTGAAGGAGGAAACACGGCGGCGCCGGCAACGACGCGGCACCGACAGCGGCGGTGATGGTGATTTGAAGATGATGATGATGATGATTATGATGATGATCGGAGTAAATCGGAGTGAAAGTAAGAAAAATTGAAAATACAGGTATGAGAAAAGAGGAATTAAAACAAAAAGATAAAAAAATCTACCTTGAAATCTAGCAAATCGGTAGAAATAAAAAAAAATTAGAAGCAAGGGAAGACTTTGAAGATCAACAATGGCGGATTTTTGTGTGAGAAATACGAAAAGAAGAAAAAAGAAGGAATTTATAAGAGAAGGGAGTGTTAGAATTAATGAAAAATCGGAGCCCCTATGTGCAAATAAGAAATATGCGTGGGCGGCAAATGATGTCATAGCCGCCCACGCCACTCCAAAATTCGGACATCGGAACTCAAACCGTCACCAGCTCAAGCGTCACGCCCTGCTGGTCGCCCAAAATTTTCCCGCTCAAAATTTTTAAATCCTTGTTGCTGGCCCAAAACCTAACAACTATAACTTGACCTAAAATTAGTTGATTTTCATGCTAATAAAAGGTCAAACTAGGGGGCATTGTTGATAGGCGAGCAGTCGGACAACAGGATTAAGCTAATTAAAAGTAAATGAATGGCTAAAAGGTCATTAGATATAAAAAGATTAAAAGAGGCGAGCAGCAGGGATTGAGCTTTAATAAATTGGATAAGACGAGCAACTGGGTAAAATGTCAGAACACATTGTACGAGCAGCTGGTCAGACGAGCAACAGGTCACAAAGGAGTAACGATAAGCGAGCAGCATTAACAAGAAGATTCCAGAATAAACCAAAAAGGGCGAGCAGGCGAGCAACAGGGCACCTCGGAAGATCATCAAGAATCCCATTAATCAGGCATTGCATTGGGAACAAACAAGTGTCTTAACACTTGTCATTGTGTAACATGTAATAGCTTAGGACTTAAACAAGTGTTTAAACACTTGTCAATGTATAAAGTAGGATGACTAAGGAGGTGACACCTCATGCTTGCTTGTACCCTATATATACCCCTTCATGAGAAGAAAGAAAAAGAGGTTCACTTATTCAAAAACAAGTCCAAACTCTTGCAATTTCGATTCTCAACCCTTACTTAGTAATTAATCTTAGTTCAAATATCTTGTTTGATGATCTTCCAGGCCTAAACAACCACTAATCATTTACATTGAATCAAGATCATCAGCACTTCTATTGTTCAATTTCTTGCAATTAATTGTATATGTATCCAAATTGAGTCATTCTTTTTTTTTATTATTCATCAAATTAATTCATTTTCGTTCCTAACTTGTTTTAATAAATGTTATTACTAATTTTTTTTGTTTTGTAAATTTATATAATTTGAAAAATGCATAATTAATATTATAATTCGTTCATTTGTACATAATAAATTGTATACATATCCAAATTGAGTCATTCTTTTTTTATTATTCATCGAATTAATTCCTTTTCGTTTCTAACTTGTTTAAATAAATGTTATTACTAATTATATTTTTTTTTGTAAATATATATAATTTGAAAAACGCATAATTAATATTATAATCCGTTCAATTGTACGTAATTAATTGTAAACGTATCCAAATTGAGTCATTCTTTTTTTATTATTCATCAAATTAATTCATTTTTGTTTCTAACTTGTTTTTAATAAATGTTATTACTAATTATATTTTTTTGTAAATTTATACTCCCTCCGTCCCACTCTAAGTGTCCCACTTTCCTTTTTTGGTTGTCCCACACTAAGTGTCTCATTCCATAAATGGAAAAAGCAACACTCTACTACATATAAACTTAAACCTTCAAATTCACAAAATATTACCAAAAATACCACTCATTCAATCCACTTTTCAACACTATTCATTACTTTATTAAACACTATTAATTACTTTTCAACACTATTCATTACTTTTCCACCATATATTAATAACAAAATACACCTTCTTAAACCATTCAACCAAAATAAATGGGACGCTTAGACCGGGATGGAGGGAGTATAATTTAAAAAATGCGTAATTAATATTATAATTCGTTCATTTGTACTTAATTAATTGTATACGTATCCAAATTGAGTCATTCTTTTTTTTTATTCATCAAATTAATTCATTTTTGTTTCTAACTTGTTTTAATAAATGTTATTATAAATTATATTTTTTTGTATTGTAAATTTATATAATTTAAAACGTGTAATTAATATTATAATTCGTTCATTTGTACGTAATTAATTGTATACGTATCCAAATTGAGTCGTTCTTTTTTTATTATTCATTAAATTAATTCCTTTTTGTTTTTAACTTATTTTAATAATTGATATTACTAATTATATATTTTTTGTATCACTGTAAATTAATTTAATTAGAAACAATATTAATAATTGGTTTGTTTGTAAACTAAAACATGTAAATTATAATAAAAATATAAAATTAGCAAAAAAAATATAATAAAAGTAATGTCGAATAAAAAAAATTCAGTACAAGATGATTTGGACGTAAAATACTAGTTTTTCCTAGCAGTTACCACACAAGAGTATGAGATCAATGTAGTATAAGTAAGTATATAGACCAAGTAGTTTCGAACCCGTGAGAGGATTTGTATGCGAGTAAATCCCTGGAAATCTACGCGTCGTAACTAATATGAATGCGATTTGGCTTTAAAACTAATATTAAATTTTATTCTACTAATTACTATCTAGTGAACAGAAATAAATTATACTAACTTCGGTTTGAAGTGCAAATAAGATGGATGATTCTTTGGATAGGAATTTCTACGTATACTAACAGAGTTAGTACATTAACTAAAATAATCGCGGTGTTCCAAGTTGACATCCTAAGTGTACTATAAACTAGGCAATCAACTTTCATAATCTAACACTAGAATTATAAGAATTAAAGCTCAGAAATAATCTCAATACTCCACTCTAACAGTTTACTTCACTAACCCACTAATTGAATTATATGAGTTGTGCTTAATTACTGAGGCCCTTATTTAACTCGGGTGATTCGGCCGTCCTCCCTAGCTAAACCGGTTAATTATAAACCTCTTCAAAAACCCTCTCCTTAATCCTATTCGTTGATAAGGAGTGATGCGTTCGTCCTCTCCTGAAAAAATTTAGTACTTTATTCCTTGATTATTCTAGAGTTTATTAGAATTATTCAACAATTAAGAGAACTAAAACTATACATCACGTATTATCCTAATTACGTACCAACATCCTACTTCTACGAGTTCATCCTACCCTAAGCATACAAGGGTATAGCCTAACATGGTGATTATGTAAACACAAGCAATAATGATAACTATCAAAGACATGATTACATAAATCAAGAAATTTAAGAACATAAATCTAACTATGAATTTAATTGCAATCAATTCTGAAAATCAATCTCAAAGTCTCAACAAAAATCTGGAAAATAAGATCTAAATCTATCAAGTGTCCAAAAACAAAAGTAGAAAACAAAACCGTGCAAAGAATCAATTATTCTTTGGAATTCATATGAGGTAAACATCGTTTCTTCTCTCCAAATCCTTGTTAAATACCCAAAATCACCTTCTTGCCTCGTTCCCCCTCAAAAAACGAGTCTCCGTGTGTAAAATAAGGGTTTGGAAACCCTTTTATACGATTTGGGCAGATTTGCTACGTGGGCGCTCGAGTTTGGCCCGTGGTCGAGCGTCTGGCGCTCGAGCGCCCCTTCCTTCCAGCGCTCTGAAGCCACTCGAGCTGGGTGCTATCGAGTGCCTCGCGCTCGACCCCTGGCTCGAGCGAACCAATTCTTCCAGGGCTTTCGATGCGCTCGACTAGTGCTCGAGCCTTGCTCCTTTTAATGCCAAATGATACTTTTCTTCGCCCAAACTAATATTTTTCGTATTTCCTTCATATATTCTCTTCGGGGAGTCCATTTGAGTCGATTCAAAGTCCTACAAACTCCATTTTTCGTCTTCTTTCCTAAAATGCACACCAAATAGGCAAATTGATGAGTTTATGCAATTAGTACTCAAATAACTCTAAATACTCACCAAAAACTCTTAATATGTAGACTAATTGGGCAATAAAACATCACAATTTTACGTCTAATCAATCCCCCCAAACTTACCATATTATTTGTCCTCAAGCAATGAAATAATAAGTAAAGTGAAATTGTTAGAAATGAATCAGGAGTACCAAATCATGCAAGTAATCGCTTTCAAACTTCAAAGATCGGTAACCCGCCCACAAAACACCGCCCCCTTTCTCCTATTCATGGGTAATCAACAAAAAATCACCAAATCAAAACATGGATGAGCTCTCGGTGGTGTGTTTCACTCCCTCACAAGTGTTTATCAATTTATAGGGACACTCTCAATCAATCATTCACATAAATTAGTAACCATAGGCTTGTAAGCACTCTCAACTTCGATCACGTACTAGAATTCGTGCCGAACCACAAGGACTTGTTCAAGGGTGTAATGTAAGGCTCTTTGGACAGGTGGGGTAAATGTTTAGGATAAGCTGACTCAAGTGAATGGAGAATAGAAAATCATAGCTTCGGTATTCAATTCATGGAACAGAACACGTCTAATATCTTCATAAAATGCACTTTCAATTTCCTCTGATTTCAACACCTCAACTCTTTTTTTCTAATTCTTTTTCACTTTTTTTTCTTTCAATGCTCTTCCTATTTTTTTCTCAAACTATATATGAGCTCGTATTTTCTTTTGCTCATTCTCTTTATTCCCACTACTCACAAATTTCATTACCTTTTTTTTCTCATGCTCACTCAACCATACACAATTCTACATCAACCAACTCTCCCATCTTTCATTCACAACTTTTCCTATTCTCTACTCAAATTAGGACAAAAAGAGTTTTAAGAATTTGGATAAACTCAAATGTGCTAGCAAATAAATAGGCTCAAGCTCAAATTGGCTAACAATGGATTAATATCATTGGTCGGGAAATTTTTTGCTAACTGACTTATCAAATCAATAATGGCCTTAAATCACTTGCGGTATTTCATACTAGACACAATCTAGAAGAGAGAGTACCCACAAGTTCTAGCATCTCTAAGGTGAAGATCCATTTACCTCTAAGGTGGTCGAGTGCCCTGAACTCCATGACCAAATTTTTTGTGTTCTTTCATATTTTCTAACCTATTTACGAAAATTCAATCCCTATATGAGTACTAACCTGGAAAAACTCCTCGATTTAAGCTAGGTCGCTCATTCGATCGAGGAGTCGGGGTCTCTTCCCAACGCATGGCTCTCCAAGCCAATTCACCGCACAATAAAACATTCACACTCAAATACATCATAATCACTTTGTGCTTCAATATTTTCAAAAAATTTGACCCAAATTTTTCACATATCAAATATGAATTTAGTGCACAACGTGTAAAGTACGAAGACAAACCCCCCCCCCCCCCCCAAACTTTTTCTTGCTACGCAATAATAAAGTTTGAGAAATGAGTACGTACAAGGAGTGCACTAATCACACAATAAGCTCAAATACACATCAATGCAATATATATATATATATATATATATATATATATATATATATATATATATAAATAACTTAACTCAACTCAATGAGAGGGCGTGCGCCTGTGCAATATATTAATTAAACCTCTCAAGTGCGCCGGTGCATATGTATCACTGTAAAACATGTAAACATTTCATCCCCCAAACTTATACTTTGTGAAGCAGTCTAAATTTGGGGTTCGGGATTACCTCATGCGCATATTTCCGGTTGATACTTAGCAATCTAACACGCCCCTTTTTGTTCCCTTGCCTTGCTCCCCGCTATCATTCTCTCGTAAATTCTTGCACCCTCAATACAAGCCTACAATCAAAACACTCAACACGAGATTAAGCAACACACGATCACATAAACAATTAACACAAAATCAAAACACACAAAAGCAAGTAAAAATGGGTTGTCTCCCATTAAACACTATTTTTAAGGTCCTAATGTCGGACCGAGCTCAAAAGAGCTCAAGACTCATTAAGCTCAATGTTACCTCCCATATTCTCATAAGAGTGGTGAGAGAATTTCTTCACCTGATGTCCATTTACCGTGCACTCGCTTTCATCATCCTCAACTTGTTTCACTTTCACAAACTTCATTTTCTCTCTGTCTTTAACTCTGTCAAAATAATCAAGATCAAAAATCTCATAAGTTACATCATCAAGTGAAGGTTTATAATAATTATGAACATAAGATGAACAAGGGTTAACAAGTGTGTCATCAACACAAGTGCCAATAACATCAACGGAATGACAGCTCTCATCTTTCATCGGATGTTTCATTGCCTCATAGATGACAATCTTCACTTCTTGATCATCCACCTTCACCGTGATTTTTCCATTGGTCACATCTAATACCATCCCAGTTGTAGCCAAGAAAGGTCTTCCTAAAATCAAAGGCACGTGCTCGTCCTCCTCCATGTCAAAGACCACGAAATCAGCTGGAAAATATGATCTCCCACCTTCACAAGAACATCCTCAACCACACATTGAGGTCTCGTGATAGACCTATCAGCGAGTTGGAGCATCATCATCATCGGTTGAAGATCTCCATCATCCAACTTCTTGAATAACGACAATAGCATCAGATTAATGCTGGCCCCCTAGATCACACAATGCTCCCTTCTTGATTTCATTCCCGATATCACACAAGATTGTGAAGCTTCCGGGATCCTTCAACTTCAGAGGAAGAGCTTTGTGCACCATCGCACTCACCTCATAGTTCAACTGAACTAGCTCTGGCCCGTCAACTTTTTTTTAGGTCAAATCTTTCAGTAACTTTGCATAGTTAGGCATCTGCCCTAATGCATCATAGAAAGGGATGTTGATGTGCAACTTCTTGAAGACTTTGAGAAATTTCGCAAACTTCTCATCCAATTTCTTCTTCATAAATCGCTGAGGATAAGGAACTGGAATCACGGACTTGGGAACACCCTTCTCTTCACGTTCAGTTTCTTTGATGTTTCACTTAGCTTCTTTGGCCTTCTTCCACTTGGGTACTCACTCTATCTCCTCAATCCCTTCTTCCACATTGTCTTTCCCTTTCTGAGCATCTTTCCCCACAATCTCTTCCACCATGTCCTCATCTCTCTTCTTCGTTTCCTCACTCTCGTTCTCAATTTTCCTATGGATTTCCTCCACATCAGCAGGTAGTGGAGGACAATCATACTTAGTGCCACTTCTCGGCTCAATCGCCTTGCAATGTTCTTTAGGATTAACTTCAAGCATAGAAGGAAACTTACCTACCTCTCTATTCTGCGATTTTGCGATCTGGCTCATCTGGGATTCAAGGGAATTTAATCACCTATTATTCTCTTGCTGGATCCAGTTGAGGTCTTGATCCCTCCTTTGAATGGCTTGATCTCTCTGATCAATCTTCTGATTCGTCTCCTTCACATCATACTCAAGAGAGGATAATCTCTTACTTCCCTCTTCCAACTTCTGCAAAATAGCTCGCAACATCTCATCAGTTGAGGCACCGCCTTCTCCACCAGGGAGTTTCGATCCTAGATCAACGCCTGGTGGTACTGTTATTCCAGTTTTTAAATTACTGTAAGATAAGTTATCGGTCTTCCTCCACTGGTTCTGATTACATGAAGGACCCCTTGATAGCTTCGATTGTTCCTCCACTGGTTCTTAGGAGGTTGTGGACCAGGTTGTACAAATGGTTGACCATAGATAGGTTGCCCTTGCTGATAGCTTCCTTGTTGGTAGCCCCATTGGCTGTAAGTCAGCATCCCTATATAGTTAGCCTCTTCTTATTGGCATCCTGGCTGTTCTACCTTATCACTCGCAACAGTGCTCCCTCCACTTAGATTCTGCCCAACCTCTAAATTGATGATCTTCTCCATCATAGCCATGAGCAGCTTTCTAGTCCCCTCACTCTCTTCCATCTGATACATGCTCTGTTGACGAGATTCGCTAGCATTCCACTGCCCCGCATTCTTCACTATATCCTCCACTATCTGTCTACACTCGGCTGCACTTCGGTTCAGAAATGCTCCACTCGCACAAGCATCGAGATGCTGATCATTCTCACAAGCGCCACAATAAAAGTAAGCCATAATATCTTGTTGGGCTTAGAGTCCAGCATCTCCCAGCCGAGTCGGGCGCGATAACGGCCCGGTGCACCAAGTCCGGTGGAGGCTATTTGACCCGTGGCGCTACAGCTAGATGGGGTTAAAGGAAATAAAGTAGCACCTCACTACAAGTTTAGGCTTTTAGTCTAGTGGCAAGCGCTTGATCCTACGATGGGGTATCAGAGCACAGGTCACGGATTCGAATCCCCTGGAAGGCATTTGTTGGCAAGGGGCTAGCAGATGCTGGGGGGATTATTGGGTGCAGAGTCCAGCATCTCCCAGTCGAGTCGAGCGCGATAACGGCCCAGTGCGTCAAGTCCGGCGGAGACTATTCGACCCGTGCGCTGCATCTAGATGGGGTTAAAGAAAATAAAGTAGCACCTCACTACAAGTCCGAACTTTTAGTCTAGTGGCAAGCGCTTGATCCTACATTTCTCCTTCATTGTACCCATGTTGTGGGCAATCAATCAGTATGTTGGAGAATCTCTCACAAGCTTGACTCAATCCTTCGTTTAATCTTTGCTTGAATGAGGAAATCTTGTTCCTCGCCTTCACAGTTTTGGACGGAGGGTAAAACCACTTTAGAAACAAACGCTCGAGCTCGGCAAATGTATTCACACCCCCTCGAGGAAGTGTGTTATTGTACAAATCCTTGTCTATCCCCATAAGAGAGAACAGAAACAACCTGAGCTTCTTCGCATCCGCCGACATACCATTATAGTCAAAAGTAGATGCTATCATCAGGAAGTTCCTAAGATGAGTATGTGGATTATCCTTCCCTACTGCTCCCTTAAACTGATTTTCCAAAAGCATCTTTAGGATATCGGGAGAAATTAAGAAGTTATTCGCCTGCACTGGTGGCAGAGCTACTCTATTATAGTATCGTTGAGGCTGAGCCTCAAACATCCCTCTAATGGTCATCCCCGGAGGACTTGCGTTCTGAGAAACTTGTTGTTGGTGTATTAGTGGTATAGGGACTTGTTGGATATTCGGTTGGTTTTGGTTAAGTTGTGGAGGGTAGTATGGTGGATAGTAGGGTGGATAAGGGAATGTATATGGTTAATTTTGGTGTTGATATACAGGATTGATGAAAGGGTTGTTGTTGTTCTGATTTTGGTTTAGTACGGGGTTATTTTGGTTAGGTGGATTTTGGTTGTGGATGGGGAGGTTTTGATTGGTGTTTCCCACTTGGGGCGCTTGCTTCTGACTATTCACTCCGTTCACTCCTTCCACCCGTTCTTCATTCTGGTTTATTCCTTCTCCATCTAAGTCCAACTCCCCGCATATATCTAAATTCATATCATTATTAGATGTCGTAGTCTTTCTTCTCTGAAAGGCTCTATTCCTTCTCGCTATAGTCTCATAATCTAGTTTTGTTCTATCAATGCTCGTTTCTCCCTTAGAGCGCATTTTTATATACCTGAAACTCCAAAAAGAAATATCAAAACACAACTGACTAATAAATAAAAAAATAGAAAAGAATGCACTCACTACTAACTACTAAACTATTTTCAAGTTTCACTAAATGAGCATACATCACCTCCCTGTCAACGACGTCATTGACTTGGACGTAAAATACTAGCTTTTACCAGCAGTTACCCCACAAGAGTATGGGAACACTGTAATATAAGTAAGTATATAGACCAAGTAGTATCAAACTCGTGAGAGGATTTGTACGCGAGTAAATCCCTGGATATCTATGAGTCATAGCTAATATGAATGTGATTTGGCTTTAAAACTAATATTAAATTATATTATCTAGTGAACAGAAATAAATTATACTAACTTTGGTTTGAAGTGCAAATAAGATGGATGATGCTTTGGATAGGAATCCCTACGTATACTAACGGAGTTGGTACGTTAACTAAAATAATTGTGGTGTTCCAAGTTGACATCCTAAGTGTACTATAAACTAGGTAATCAACTTCCCTAATCTAGCACTAGAATTGTAAGAATTAAAGCTCATAAATAATCCCAATACTTCACTCTTACAGTTTACTTCACTAACCTACTAATTGAATTATATGAATTGTGCTTAATTACTGAGGCCTTTATTTAACTCGGGTGATTTGGCCGTCCTCCCTTGCTAAACCGGTTAATTATAAATCCATTCAATAACCATCTCATTAAGCCTATTTATTGATAAGGAGTGATGCGGTCGTCCTCTCCTTAACAATTTTAGTATTTTATTCCTTGATTATTCTAGGGTTTATTAGAATTATTCAACAATTAAGAGAACTAAAATTATATATCACGAATTATCCTAATTACGTACTAACATCCTACTTCTACGAGTTCATTCTACCCTAAGCATACAAGGGTATAGTGTTGGAGTTATACGTGAAAGTATGCTTTTACTTTGTATAACTCATGTATTAAACACTTTGATTTATGAGAATAATTTTTTTAACACATTTGCTTTAGATATGAATGAATGTTAAATATTTATTGCAACCCGTTCAGTATATAATACGAGTTATATTTTAGTTAATATGGTGATACCAGATCACGAAAGATCACGTTAACGAGTTCCTTGTAACTAAACGTACAAATTCACGGCCCATGTGGAATTGAACAATCCGCCGGGAAAGGTCGACGTGTATATCTCAGATTGACCTGTCTTGACCAAGAGATTGCACTAGCACATTTAGTATGTGTTGAAGAGGACCTACAGCGAGGATAAATTCTTCTATTCTTAAATGTGAAGAATTAGACCTTAGTGGTTAATGATTTCGTAATCTCCGTCACTTAAATAGGATCGTGTGTGGTTAATAGTTATTGCTTTGATTCATGTTGGGTGAGAATCATCATGACTTAGAACCTTGTGTTTTGGGCAGTAATATTAATCATACGAAGGTTGCCAAGGTTTAATACTGAGAAACGTGTGCGAGTACGGCTCGTGTGAATTGTTCCCTTGATGGGCTTAGAAGTTTTATCGTACCAAATCTTGCATGTGAAGAATTAGTTTCTTCGATACGAATAATAATGTTGAGTTGTCTTTACTTTAAGGTAAAAGATATTAATTATTTAGAGCTATTCATAAGCTCAATTAATTAATGGACTAGATAATCTTAAACACGGAAAATAATAACCGGGAGCCCATATTATCGTAATATGGTTTAAGATGAATAGGGCAATATTAATTTATCAGTGGTAGTAATTAATATTAATGGACTAAATAATATTGGGGCTCAATATTGTAATTCAGTAGCCCATTGGAGCTCCAATCTTAATTCTCCTAAAGGCCCCTCAAACAGCCCAATAAGTAGTCAAATAATAATAAGGTGATTAAAATAAAAGAAAATTATTATTGCTGATTTTTCTAAGATATTTTCGAAAATTAAGCTTATAGGAGAGAGAAAAGATTTTGTTGATTTTCTTGGAAAGATATTATGGAAGATATGTATTCTTAGAATCAAGGGTGCATATGGCGTTTGGCGCTCGACAAGCGGTATATGGCCGCCAAGCGCTAAGGCCGCCTAGACGGCCGTCGAGGCTTTTTTTTAATATAATTTCTTTTACCTGTTTAATATTTGTCAAAGTAATAAAGTTCCACATTTCCAACTTAATTTGTTTATTATCCAACTTCGGCCGCCTAGATTTGTTTAATATCCACCTTAATAATTAAAGTAATTAATTAATATTAAATATTAATAAAATATTAAATACATCTCCAACAAAATGCCCAAATTAATAAAAACTACCACAATCCACAAATAAAAAAATGTGCAACTTAATAAACTACCACAATCCATAAGTAACAAAATGTGCAACTTAATAAACTACCACAATCTACAAAAAACAAAATTTTCAATTTAATAAACTACCACAATCCACAATCCATAAGTAACAAAATGGATAGTATTAAAAATCAACAATCCATAAACTATCACAATCCATAAACTACCACAATCCACAATCCTTCAGCCCGCTTATATATAATATCCACCTTATATATATATATATATATATATATATATATATATATATATATATATATATTTATTTATTAAATTATATAACATTTTAAAATTATTAAAAAAAAGCCCTAGGCGCCGCCTACCGCCGAGGCCGCCTAGGCGCCGCAAATGAGGTTACCGCCAAGTACGACCGATTTTCCCTAATCGTTAGCGGTAGGGGCTGCTAAGAGCCTAGGCGACCGCCATTTACATCACTGCTTGGAATACAAGATTATCTTATAAATTCAAGAAGATCCAAATCTTGGGATATCTCCCTATAATTTTCGAAAAACCCCAAATAGATGAGGAAGTGAGATTTTTGTAGAATATTTTATTATGGAGAAAAGAATATATGGAATATATTCAAGATTTCTTGGAGGCCAAGAAAAAGATTTTCTCCTAATACTACTATGCCTAATTTTCGGCCACTTCACATCTATAAAAGGGGGTAATTATTTCATTCCCTTGTATACAATTCCATGAGTTGAAAAAATCGAGAGCAATAAATATTTTCTTTCTTCCATATTATTTTAAATTGTTCGTGAGCGCTTCCCACCGGCAAACGAATAAGGCGAAGATGGAATACTTGAGAAGGTTTTTACGGTTGATAGGATCGTTACGCTTGTCCCATTTACCTCGGTCGGACATCGCTTTAAGAGGTACGTTTTACGTTAAATTCTTAGTTTTTCCACCGTAGAATTTTACGTGTTTATATTCATATGCATGTTATTTGTTGTTGGCATAATTATTATTTGAATTAATTTTGTATTAATTCATGCTAGTAATAATTAAATTTAAATTCGTATTAAATTTTATCCCGAATAGATCCGAGCACCCAGAAATTCCCCAACAACTGGTATCAGAGCCACGGTTTCGGGCTCTGATCTTTAAATTGGAATTTAAATTAATGAACATTAAATTGAAATTGGATAGTAGAATTACTAGATCTTTTTTGTAGGTATCCAATTGTCATGGTTTTTTAATGTTTTATTTTCATGCGTATGAATGATTATTGTTTTAATTCAATTCGTTCGAATTCATTTTTCTCGTGAGAAAATCCACGAGTAGATTAGTTTTTTATTATTTATTTGATTCGATCAATATAATAGACTAGTCTAGATCTAGGTTTATTTATTTTTTGTAAATAAATTGGAACCGGGTCGGAACGAAGACGATGAATTTAGAACGGCGTACCCGGACGATGCATGCATGTGTGGCGGATACATGGATGTGGATCGTGCATGGGGTGAAAATGGGCACGGACGAAATACCGGGGCGCACGCAGCACGTGCGCGACGGGCACCACACACCCGCACCGGGTGCCGCGCACCGGGCTTTTGGCCCTTGCCACCGTGTTTTCGTGCTTATTTTTAGTGTACGAGGCAAACATTGTCCCGACCCCAAACAAATGATGTTTTTCATTAATTATTGTTGTTCAAGTTGGAGTTTTTAGAGACGAACAGTGAAAGCAACAAGGATAATTTCTCGCATCGAGACGTGAAGAAATTTAAACCGTGACAATTGGATTTAAGTGCTCCAACGTGTTTTAATTTTTATTTTGATGGATGTTTTATTTTCGTGCATTTATTATTTGATAATATGTGTTTGCATGAATTTTAGTTGTCCAAGAAAAACCTTACTTTCAAAAATTACTAAGTATGTTTTTTTATTAATCATGATTTTATTCCGAATAATAAAATTGGATTAATTTTGACCACCATAATTTATTTATTTGTGAAGTTTTTTTTATATACATTTTCCCCTCGGATCGGCTAAAAAGACGGATTTCACATGAATAAATTCTGAAAGGATGATTGTGGATTATTACTAGTGGCAGTATTGACCCTCACCACGAGTGGCTTGCTCAAAGCGAAACAATAATTCTGCATTGTATTATGGTTATTACTTAGGCATAAGAAATTGATATTAACTTACTCCCAGCGGAGTCCCTGTCAATTTTTATGTGGTCAAAGTGGGAGCCGACTATTAATTTTGAATTAAAGGTTTGTAACATACATGTTTGGAAACTTCTTGAATGTATTTAAATGTATAGACCACCCATCATGGCGCATTTTAATTGTTTTGAGATGTCAGTTGATGCATGATTATATTGTTTTAAATTTTCAATATAATTGATGTGATCGAATTATGTAATAATTTTATATTTTTCTAGATATTAATATGAATGTATGTTTTATTCTCAGTTCATCATGTCACAACCCTTTAATCCACTGTTTAGTATACTTAAAGATAACAAACTTGTCGGTGAGAACTACGTTGATTGGAAACATAACATTAAAATGGTCCTTCCCACACAAGAACACTATTGGATACTTAACATTGACGTACCCGACAAACCTAATGATAAGTCAAGTAATGGGGAAAAGACGGTGTACGATGATTGGAAGCGTTCCAATGAGCACATGTGGCGCATCATATTGACTTTTCTATCTGAAGATTTTAGGCGCATTCATGAGGGCATTGAAGCCGCTATTGAATCATAGATAACCTTGAAGAGATGTTTTATCATCAGAATCCCATGACTAATCTGTCCACCATACGTGACAAGGTCAAGAAGAAGATGGTGAAGGGAATGCCCGTAAGGGATCATGTTCTCAAAATTAGGCGTGGTTTGATAAATTTGAGTTTCTTGGTGCCAAACAAAGTGACGCAAGTCAAATTGAGTCCATACTCCTAACTCTATCGGATAGTTTTGATGGGTTTTTTTGGGAATACATGTTATCAGAACATAAATTCACTTTAGACATTCTGCTCGAGACTTTGGAAACGATGGAGTTGTTGTTGATCAAATTTAATCGTGGGGATTAATGGCAGTTTTAATCGTGGGGATCACCAAACAAGAACGTGTGATTGATTATCATCGTAAATGATAAATAGAAGGTTCGGCTTGTAAAATCGTAAATACGAGAGTCGAATCCGTATTTATTTCGTATATGTGCACGTTTAGATGTGTTTGTGTGTGTTTTTTAGAGTATTTGTAGATTTGAATTTGTATTTCTTAGTTGGAGAACAACTATTTATAGAGACTAACAAGTAGGAGGTGTCCAAGACTCTTGGACTTCCTAGCTTGCATGCTAGACAAGTGTCCTTTGACCTTGTTTGACCTTATCTAAGCTGAAACTTAGTTACAAAGTCTTCTTTGGTCTTATCCCGGACTCATTGTTGTTCGTCTTGGTTGGCTTGATTAACCTAAATTATTCGCCTCTTGAGGTTATGACTCGGAAGTTGTTCGCCTTTGTGTTTCGCACAGATTGACTTAGGCAATCTTGGTCCTTTGTTCGCCAGCATACACCTCTTTGGCTGGCAGATGAAACACCCTTTGATAATGTTGCTCGTCATTAGTGATTTGATGAAGGGTCCATATCTGGTCCCGGGTCTCTGGACCTGTTCGCCAGTATGTTGTTCGTCATTTCGTACACCTCCTGGATTGATTTATGCACTCCAACTTGATTTTCTTTGATTTGGAGTTGATTCTTCGTAATCCTTATTAAGGCCTTAATCCTTGTTCGCCCAGCATTGATTGATGTTCGCCTATCAACAATTGCCCCCTATCCTGACTAGATGTTGCTTCAGACGAGCAACTTTGTGGCGAGTAACTGTAGTTAGGATATTATCCTGGTAAAGATTTGGACGAACAACATTGAATTGGCTAGCAACTTCGGGTCCACCGTTTCGGCTTCCCACGATCTGGGGGATGTACTAGGATGACATGGGCGGCATGATTGCGCGCTGCCCACACGTGAGCATTCCCTAGGTCACGCGCTCCCTTATTTGCATATAAGTCCTCCAATTCTTAATTTTGCTCGAATTTGACCCTATTTTTTGTCACATTGGCCCATGAATTTCAAGGAAAATACGGGTTTTACCCCGTTCTTCCTAGGGGTATAAATATGAGTGGGAAATGAAAATTTTCCCACTCTTCACTCTCTGCTACAATACTCCGGCGAACTTCCACCATTTCCGGCGATTCCAAACTTTCCGGCGTCAACTTCTTCAACATTTGACCTCAAACTCTATTCCCCAGGTAGTTATTCTTCTTATTTCTTCTTTTTCTCTCTTTTTTCTTCTTTCTTTCCCAAATTCATACCATTGCCGTTGTGGGGGGGATTCTCGCCGCCGTCGTCCGCCCAGAACCGCCATCGGAGACCCCAAAAAACTTATTCCTAAACTTAAAAACTTCACCACTAAATGAATGTCCTCCCATTCGAGCAACCAAAGTTCAGAGGAGAGATTAGACCCCCTTTTCCCGATCGTGCCATTTGTCGAGCAGCCGTCGTTCGAAGTTTCCTCAGAAATGCATCCCGATGTGGATTCGGTGGTCCGATCAACGGATGACACTGGTGCTCGCCAATCCGGTGAAGAGGTTGGGAAGGCTGCGAGCAGCACCTCCGACGAGCAATCTTCCTCCGATTCTGAATCTGAGGAAGATTCGGAATTTGACGAGCTAACCCATGAATTCCTGGAGGGGATAGGTTTCCCAGGCCCCAAGATGCTCGAAAACGAAATTCCTACAGGTGTTGCTCGCCCATTCGACTGGCGAGCATACTCTGTTGTGTATGCGAACAACTTTCCTCGCCCCCAGCGTCAAGTTTTGGACTTGGTGAGGACTGACTATCAAGCGAGCAGGATTCGAAGTGTTGTTCGCAAGGATGAACTCTCTCTCATCCGGGAGGCGTATCAAATCACCTACGACATATATATGTGGGCTCCAAGGAGAAAGGAGAGGGCCGATCGGCCTCCACTTGGGTGCACGGCGATCAACATTGATACTTTAATCGCCGGGTTGAGGCTACCGTTGCCCCCAGTTGTTGGTCATTTTCTGGAGGCGACCAACTTAGTCATCACCCAGATAACTCCCATAGGGTGGATGAACCTGCTCGGCATCATGAGTTTGTTCGCCCTGGAGGGGTATGTTGACCGCATTACTGCTGAGGAGGTCAACTACCTAATGACGATCACCAAGTGTCTAAGGGGCGAGGAAGAATATTATTACTTGAATGCCCGGACCGGACTGAAACTTGTTGAGGGGGTACCGAACAAGATTCAAAACTGGAAGGAGCACTTCTTTTTCATTGGGGGCGATTGGCGGGCATCCTCTGACCCACACGGTGGTGTTGGGCGCATATACTCTCCCACTACTTATAGGAAAATTAAACGTAAGGTCATATTTGCTCGTCTTTCCATCAAGTTCTAATTTAACCTTTTTTGTTTGCTCGCAGGTCCCCGGTTGCTCAAGTGGAACTCCGAAGAAGAAGAGGTCGGTTCCGAATTCCTTTTCACATCGTGTCTGGTCGCTCTTCGAGACAGATCCGAGAGGACAATCGAGTACATGAACCGAGTAAAGTGCAAACAAGTTGCTCGCCTGTTCACGTACCCCCATCACTTGGAAGCTCAAGTTGAGGTGCCCCCAGGTATAATAACTTATAACCTTCAATATGAACCTTGTTCGTCACTTGCTTTTCTAACTTGCTCGTCTAATCTTTTTATTCTTTTTTTATAGTCGAGCAAGTCACCGTCGCTGTCCCCCCCTGTTTTGGACTTATTGAGCAAAGGGTCCACGAGATGCCACCTCCGAAAGGACGGAAAGTGAAGGGTGACCCGCCATCCAAAGTGTTGGCAATGACGAACAAGTCTAAGGGGGCCAGAGTTGCTCGCCCGGCTGCACCCCCTGCCAATCTTCCACCATCTCCTCCCCCGACCCTATCTCCCTGAGGAACAAAGCGCTTAAAGAAGGGGGATGGGTCTTACGTAGCGCAAGCTGCTCCTGCCGGAAACAAAGGCAAGGAGAAAGTGGGGAAGAGCCATGCTCGTCCTCATTCCGAAGAGGAAGCTGCTCGCCACACCTCCATCGAACCAGTGGAGAGGGCGAGCAAGGCGGGTAAAGACGCTACCTCCATCCGCGGTCCCGAAGACATTACCCATCTGGGTTGGGACGAGCGGAAGTTCCAAGAAAAAGTCCATACCATCCTATTTCTGCCGAGCAAATCTTGTAGATTTCGAAATTATCTTAAGTGTAACTAATATTCTTTGTTCGTAGATATCGGTCTGAAGACCACCCCGGACGAGCAGCCCCGGTTCATCAATATGCTTGCTCCAAAACTCCGGTGAACATCCGGGAGATTTCGGGCGAGCATGTCCACAGGGCCATTAAATTGATCGCCCGATCGTGGACTCGGCCCATGGAGAAGACTATCTCCACGCAGGGGATAGCGGACAACTTCCATCTCTCCATGATGTAGCATGCCAATGGTCTCATCACTGCCCAGAAGGGGATGGCCCAGCTTGCCGACTTGGAGGAAGCTGTTCGTCGATACGCCAGCACTGCTCGACAGCTGACCAAAGAGAAGGATGGTTTGGTCAACCAGTATGAGGCAAAACTTGTTCACCTCAACAACCAGCTTAAGCACGCCGACGACATCGAAAAGAAACACGTTGAAGATTATCAACTGTTGTCGGCCGAGCTCAAGAGCAAGGACGCTGACACGGCCGCTCTCACATTACTCATTAATAATAACTGGTTGAAAATATTTTTATAAGAAAGGACTCGTGCGCACGTGCGATTTTTTTAACTTAAATACGAACTCATTAAACATCTTAGAAACGTCAACTAGGACTCAAAATATAGTACACAGATTTTATACAACACAACTCAAAATACAGGCTCACGGTAAGGCCCAACAGGTCGTCATCTATGTACACGACCACTCAAAATCCCGCAGGAGCTCCACAGCTTGTACAGAAGAATCACATCACAGACCGTCACAATTTCCTACAATGCATAAACTATATACGTGAGATTTATAAATCTCAGTAAACAAAAATTATGCATGATGTGATGTTTATCTCAAAATCCTCACTATGCACAATGCACTCTCATTCAAAATCACCAATTTATTTCTGAAATACTCATTAAGGGCCCCTGACTCACTATTATGCACCGACACAATCATCAACATCAATAAAATATAATCAAGTGGCCACAATAAGTATGATCCGACGGGGGTCCATCCTCTTGTGGCCATCGAGCCCCCCCCCCCCCCCCCCATCGCGCCCCTCATGTCCACCAAGAAGTAATCCCCTACACGTCGACTCACACGGTGAGGATCCATCCCTCTAACGGCCTAGCGAGGTCCATCACCAAACTTGACCCCATGTCCGTTCAGAAGTCCCCTCTATAAACATGCACACAACATAACGTATAAGATGGTGGCCCACGCTAGGTAGCCTATGCTAGGTTTCCCTAGGTCGCCCCTTCCGCCCTCGGTGCATAATCAGTGGTCAATCACACCAGTTTATAAAAATATACTTTCATTTCAATGCATGATATGCATGATGCAGTGCAACCAATGATATGTCACAAAATTCACAGACTGTTGAACTCACAGGTTCAATCCACATCAAACGTTGAGCTCACAGATTCATTCCACATTAAATAGCTCACAGGCTCATCCAAAATAATCACTGAATATCAGTCGATATCACGTACAATTCAAGTATCGTCATTTAACATTAATAATTCACAAAACACTATGTTTATGCATTGTAGTTGCAAATGAATTTCTACTTACCCCAAATCCGACAAGTGATGTGAATTTGAACTCTTAAATCACCTTATCACCTCGCACTATCAAATCTAATAAAAAAAAACCAACAATAAATATAACCCCAAAATTATTGACTAACTGGATTAGCAATAAAAAATTCCTTAGTTTAAAATTATATTTATTGTTGATTAATATGTATTAATTCACTTGCAGGTCCTAGAATCAAAAAATGCATACCCTGTTCTAATTAAGAATTCATATCCCTAAATTCATTGATGTGGAAGAAAAAGGAATAATTAAAAGGAACTAGTAATTTGGCCACTTCCCCTGCTAGTTAATATTACTATAATACATATAAACCAATCTTGCAAGGCAGCACACTCGTTTCTTCCTCTATAAAAAAATTATATATATTTTAAATTGAATTAATCATTTCTCGTGGAACAATTCCAAAAATATTGTATACTTACATAATATTAACAATTTGATCATTTGTCTAATATTCCTATTCTTTTTCCCTCATTTATTTTATTTGGTCTTTGTTTAGTTCTTGGATTGGAAATGGTATTCCGAATAAATTATCATACAATCATTATGTAATTGTTACTATTATTGCTACACTTTATGATTATTTTCTTGACTTCGTCATCATCTCAAAGCATGTTTTATTGAAAGTCACTAAATAATATGTAGATTAGACTACCAAATTCACACACCTGATTAAGAGCTCCATTAATTTTGTGAAATTAATAACAACAGAAAATATAAATCTACCCAAATAAATATTTGAAATCAAGGAAAACATATACCTGATCTAATCACCCTTTGCTTCCAGTTTTTTTCTCCCTCTTTTCTTTCCTCGGCCGAAACTACTCCCAAACTCGGCAAATTTTTTTATATAGGCCAAAAATTAATTTTGATTGCAAAAATAGGGAGGTTTGAAAATTGTTTACGAAAATAGGGTTGATCGCGCCTGGGAGAGGCGATCTACTCAGTTGATCGCGCTCCCCAGGCGCGATCCTTGCAAGTATTCATTTTCTCCTCTTGATCGCGCCTGAGAGAGGCGATCTAAAGGAGTAGATCGCGCTCCCCAGGCGCGATCAACTGAAACAAATGCCACCTCATAGCTCGCCTTCCGCAAGGGCGAGGCACGACCAAGTCTGACACTTCACATGGGAAGATTCCCCAGCCCACGCTCCTCTGCTGCTCACTGCCCCACGCCAGCTGCTCCCTGCCCCACGCTAGCCCACGCCAAGAATGCAATTTTGGCAGTTTCTGTATTGGAATGTGCATATAACTCTTGCCATCAGTACTCTTCCTTCTCTACTTCTCACTTCTGTTCTTCTTCCTCTACTATATGCTCCTCCTCTACTTCTTACTTCTGTTTTTCTTACTCCTTTTTTTCATCCGAAAATTTTAGTATTTTCATTTCATAATTTTAGTATTCCTCCTTTCATCAGTACTTCTTCCTCCTCATAACAACACATTTGCACCAAAAATTTTAGTACTCCTTCCAAAATTCATCCATCATTTTAGTATTCTTTCTCCCTCCTTTATTCTGTCCGAATTTTAGGCAAAAATAAAAACACAAGGGCTGCTTCCAAAATACAAACCAATCCCCACAAAAATGTAAGTATTTTGATATTTTTAAATTTTTTGCAGTTTTTTATTTTATTCTAAATTTTTTTTTTCTCAATTTGCAGTCTCACATATACACAAAAATAAAAGCTAGTTGGTATTTTGCTATCTACCTGAGGAGTACAGACACTACTATCAAAAGGTAAATTCTTCAAAAAATAATTAATAATATTTTTTGAATTATTTTGCATGCATATATTATCTTTTTAAATATTTTAATGAATTTGGAGTCAAAGTTGTTATATTTGATTGCTTATGGGTATTGACACATGTATATATGTAATTATATAAACACATATTATATAATATTGTATATATTTTCATGTTTATAAGAAGAGCGGTGATTTTTTTAATTAAACCTTTTGTTTGGGATAACTAGAATATTTGCAATTTAGTGAGTGGGTCAATAAAATATGTTTACAATGATAAAATAATTTAAGATAATAAAAATAAACGTTAGTAGTTTAATTTTTATAAATCCTTTTTTAATGATTATAAATATAAGAAATATATAAATTAATTATATAATATTTTTAAATACGTATATATGTGCGCAATATTTATTTAATACACATATTCTATATATTTTAATATGTCTACAATTTTTATTAATGAAAATTTATATTATGCCAATTTAAATATTTGTCCATTTAGTGTGAGAATTAAAATTGGATTTATAATATTTTAAAGGATCATGCTATTTATATATGTTTTGACAGTTGGTTGAAGAATAATATTGTTGGTAATTAATGAATAGGGAATTTTTCATACTTAATACTAATATATATGTATTATATATACACGCATCAACATAAAGAATCTTCAAATGAATTTTTGTTGGTTTGTAACCCTTATTTTATGATTGCATAATTATTCTTTTAACATATAAACAATAATTCATTTGAAATGTGGGCCAGACCTGGTCGAGCCTCGCCCTTGCGGAAGGCGAGCTATGAGGTGGCATTTGTTTGAGTTGATCGCGCCTGGGGAGCGCGATCTACTCCTTTAGATCGCCTCTCTCAGGCGCGATCAAGAGGAGAAAATGAATACTTGCAAGGATCGCGCCTGGGGAGCGCGATCAACTGGGTAGATCGCCTCTCCCAGGCGCGATCAACCCTATTTTCGTAAACAATTTTCAAACCTCCCTATTTTTGCAATCAAAATTAATTTTTGGCCTATATAAAAAAATTTGCCCCCAAACTCCCTATCCTATTTTTGTACGTAACTATTTTGCAATTCACACTACCAGACTAACTAGACTTAAAAAGTAGTATATCATAACTTTGGTTTTTCTTTTAAGAATTGCTTAGTCCTTAAGTATAACTCCACCGCCATTCTCTATGTCTATCCCCCTTTTTTTTTCTATTATTACTATTATTATTATTATTATTAATACTAAAAAGTGTAATAGTGAAACGTGTATACATTCCCCAATCCTCATACAATGCATATGTATTCCCTTACCATATACATATACATATATATAACTAATAATTTTATTATAATTTAGCATCTTTTATTTAATTTTATTTAATCAACACCCCATCAAGCAAATAATTTGCATTGCGGTACCAAATATTACTAGCATCTCAAATATATTGCAATAGGGTGTACTCACCATTAAATATATAATAACAAATAAGTAATTTAATATATTTAATAGTACGATAAAATAATGCAAATTTACAAGTAACACATAAATAATAAGGAATTCATGTAAATTATAAATAATACTTAAATAATTAAAATGCACTCAATGCATGAAATATATTGGTCAATGAGTAGCAAATATATTCATTTAAATAGTACTACTAACCATAAAACGATTTGTATTATCACTTAAATATCAACACTAATATTAAAATCCCATCTCTAATAATTAAGCAAAAGAATAAAAAATTATTTTTTCAATTACAAATACAAGATAAAATAAAGTGGAGTCCTCAATAGAACATAAACAATACAAAAATATACGAACTATATTAATGTATGGGATGTGAAAAATTCGGGTCTCACAGACGCTGAGCTCGAGGAGCAAAAGAAAAGGGTGATTGCTAATGAGCAGAAGTTGGCCGAGGCTGAAGCGGAAGTTGCTCGGCTTAATGAGGCCATGGGGGGAATTCTCACAAGGGAGAAACTAGAGATCGAGCTACAAAGTCGGTCCGAACCCATCACCAATCTTGGGTACATCTGTGCTTATGTCGACTGTATTCATCTTGCACATGCATATGAACACTCTGAGTTGGTCGGTGAGATGGGAAAGGATATGCCCGAGTTCGTTGAGCACTACCCCCCGCCGAACAACATTGAGCTCCAGCTGGGGGATATGGTCGACTTTGGGGTTAAGATTGACCATCTTAACCCCAGTATCATTGTTACCCGTCCTCCAGCACCTATCGAGGAGACGAGCAAGTTGCTCCTGATGAGCAAAACGTCGATGCCGAGCAGGCTGCCCGGGAGCAGGAATAGAAGGCGGCCGAAGACCTGACAAGGGATATGATCGTCGACCCTCCTGCCGATCAAGTTCCAGGTCTTCCTCAGAGCCAGCAACAATAGAATTAGGACTTAGAATTTCTCGATATTTCCTCTTGTAATAATTGCTCGTTTTTTTTTTTTTTTTTTTTTTTGTAGTACTCTTCTTCTAGAATCCTTATACTATTTTTTAGGCTCAAAGCCTTTTATTATTGAATGTCTTTTTGTTCGCTCATTTTCTTTTTATACGTTAATTGTCTTTACATTTTTGTTTAATGCTTTTGCAATTATAACGTATAATGTTGGGCTTTGTTCGATTTGAACTTTACCTTTTAATAGAATATGGGTTTAGCTTTAGGTTCTGCTCATCTTAAAAGACGAACAACCTTTAATTGGCTTTGGTCCTTAAAAATGGACTTACACCTTGAGCTTTGGACTTTTTTCCTTAACGAACAACTATATTTACATTGTGAAAAATTACAAGTGTTGTAAGACTGTTCATCACTAACATATACACTCTGACAAACAACTTTGAACACTAATCAGAACATGCTCGCTTATAACATTTTTGTAGAGCAACTTTGTCTAAAATTAAAAAGATATGAACCAGCACCAGACTATACAATGTGCCGAACAACCTTCCATTCTATACTTAACAAAATTTTCAAAAAATTAGGCAAGTTTTTTTGTTCATTTGATTTACTTTCCCCCCAAGACATTTGTTCGCCCAACAATTGAACTTGTTTGACCAATTGATAGTACTTCTTTAGATGTACAATATTCCAGGAGTATTGGGCCGGCTTGCCTTCCATATCTTCGATATCGTATACGCCATTAGGGAACTTGTCCGTTATACGATACGGGCCCTCCCAAGTTAGTTCCAATACACCTGGAGGTTGGGCGAGCAACTTTCTTAGAACCAAATCTCCAACTCTGAATTCCCTAATTTTAACATGGAAATTATAATGTGTTCTGCTCACTACTTATAGGTAGCATTTTTTAGCTTGGCACTTAATCTTTTTTCTTCGAGAAAATCCATTTCAGTAGCTAGAGCAGAGTTGTTCGCCTGTTCATCAAAGTTGGTCGTCCTGATTGTGTTGTTCTTTAATTCAATTAGTATCACAACTTCTGTTCTGAAAGCCATTGCAAAAGGTGTTTCTCCGGTGCTTGACCTGGGAGAAACTCTATATGCCCACAAGACTTCTGAAAGTTCTTCAGACCAACTACTTTTGCTCTCCGCCAATCATACTTTCAACGTATGCTTGATAATCTTGTTCACAGCTTCGACTTGTCCATTTGACTGGGGATGATGGGGAGTAGAATAGTGTTTCTTGATCCCCCACTTCGTGCAGAAGTCTCTCAACTCTTTCCCATCAAATTGCGGACCATTGTCTGTCACAATGGTTTGTGGAACCCCAAAATGACAGATAATGTTCTTTCATATGAAGTTGATCATTTTTTGTTGCGTAATCTTTACCATGGCTTCTACTTCTGTCCATTTCGTATAATAATCGACTGCCACGATGGCAAATCGAACATTTCCAACTTCTGCTGGGAAGGGACCAATAATGTCCATCCCCCATCTTGCAAATGGCCATGGGCTATAAACTAATACAAGCTCTTGAGCCGGGGTGTGAATGTTCGGGGCAAAAACTTGACATTGATGATAAGTTTTTGCTTTCTTGATTTCATCCTGACGTAAATCGGCCAATAATAACCTTGTCTGATAGTCTTTTACGCCAAGGCTTGCCCCCCAGTGTGATTTCCACACACTTCAGCATGTATTTCTTTGAGTATTGCTTGTCCTTACCCCCTAGGCAAACATTTGAGAAGTGGGATTGATATTTCCCTTTTGTAAAGCTGCTCGCCCACCAGAGTATATCTGGTGGCTTTCTTTGTTAGCTTGGCAGCTTCAAAAGAGTTGTTTGGTTTTTCTCCACTTTTCAAATATTTTACTATGTTTGTTCTACAATCTTCTTCTTCACTTGCTTGTTCGTCTAGTTGGTTGATATTATAACTTATTATTGATGGGTCATTCACCTTTGTGATTATAATATCTGCCAACTCTGCAGGCCCTTCACTTGTTGCTAGTCGGGTCAATGCATCATCCTGAGTGTTGCTTGTCCTTGGAATTTGTTCAATGAAAACTTGATCCAGTAGGGACATTAGGTGAGAAACAATCCGCTGATACTCGATCATGTGATCGTCTTTTGCTTCATATTCACCTCAGACTTGATTCACAATGAAGACCAGCAATGAGAGCTTCATATCCAGCTTCATTTGGTAGCCATGAAACTAAATCTGATTGCCGAGGTGAATACTTGTCTGTCAGGGCTAATTAGGACTACTCCTGCCCCCGAGGCTATGTTGGTTGAAGACCCGTCGATATAGAGATGCTAGTGATGATCAAGTCCTCTCGTCAAATCTGGTGGGAAGGTTAGTTCGATAATAAAGTCGGCTAAAGCTTGCTCTTTGATCGCTGTTCGAGGAGCATAGGTCACCCCAAACTGGCTAATCTCTAGTAACCATCTTAATAGACGACCAGCTGTGTCTGGGTGATGGAGAATCTGTCGGAGTGGGAAAGTTGTTAGCACCTCAACCTGATGGTCGAAGAAGTATGATCGTAACTGATGGTCCCGTTTTCGAAGGGCAAAATGGGAATTCAGGAGCAGAAATTTTTTTTTTTAAAACCTTTTTCCTCAGGGAGTTCAGCAGGAATGAGAAATACTCAAGTCACTGCTCTGCTCAGAGGCTGAGTTACCAAGTCAGAGAGAAGGCTTGGAGACTCATGCTCTGAGCAAGGACAGTGGCTTGAGATGCTGAACTCTCGAGTGCGTTATCAAATCACAGCTTGCACCCTGACTGAGTTCAGTGACGAAATACTCAAGTCACTGCGTTGCTGAGAGTCAGAGCGATCAAGTCAGAGATGAGACTTGAAAGCTCAGGCTCTCAACAAGGCAGTGACTCGAGAGACTGAACTCTCGAGTGCCTTGCCTGATTTAGTCAGTGAGATGGAATCTCCCTGACCTGAAATGCTTAACCAAAGTTCCTTTTAAACAATGCTCTCAGTGAGCAGATTTTCGCAATACTTTAGAAGAAAAGACATTCCAAATAATAACACTTGGTTTAACGTGGTTCGGAGACTCAAGCTCTTACATCCACGGCCTGATTTAACAGGAAATCCACTCCTTTGGATTCTTGTTTTTAACGTGCCAAGGTGCACTTACAACTGGACTCACGCCACTCCCTGGGCTGCCCTTCTCCTCACTTACTACCAACAAACCTGACTAGAGGGTTTTGGTTTCAGTAGGTTTTCTCCAACTAGGTGAGGTTTTCCCTTTACAATGTGTTAGCCAATAGCTAAGATAGGGAAAACCTCTCTAAGCCTAGAGTTACAAGCTGAACACTCTTTATGTATATATTTGTGAACTCTCAAGATCAGTGTATAAGATGTGAGTAGAACCTCCTTATATCTCCCATGCACGTATACTACTACTCACACTTTTCTCAGCTCGTAGGTGTTTGTTTTCTTTTGATTTTCTTACAATAATCTACCAACACAACACAACACACTCTATCAACAAGCCATGAGCTTGTATTTATAATGGGGATTCAAATGTATCCGTTGGAGAGGAAATACATTTGAATCCAGCATTAAATGGTTTCAACCACTTTTCTTGGAATGCGGCCTTTGTCAGTGTCAGAGTTGCTGCCTCGTGCTGATTGGTCCACGTGGCCTGGATTCACGGATCTTTGACTCAGTGGGTTGACCAAGATCCCACTGACTTTAGGTAGCTTCCTCCTTCTCTGACTCTGATCTTCAGTGGACTGACTCGTCCTCAGTGCAGTTGTCCTTCAGGGACTGTTTGAATATCACTCCAAGAAGTTTGTCATAAGGCTGGATGACAAACTTCCCTGACCACAGTAGCCTGACTCCTTCAGGGCCTACTTGGTGCAGCACTGATCCACCTGATCAGGCTCTTCACTGAGTGGTTCACCAGACTTGGCTTAGATCAGCCTGACTTACACTCAGTGGGACTTCCTTCAGGCTTCTCCATTGGTTCAGGTTGATGAAAGGTCTTCAGCCAGCTCTTCTGGTTGTCATCATGATATCTTCAGGCTGTGTTGAGAAGTTCCCCCTCGCTGAGTTCCCCCTCAACTGAGCAACCTATTCTACTGAGAGCTAACCTAGCCTGACCTGATCTAAAGGATACTATCCTGACTGCTTTCAAACCTATTACATGTTGTTTTGGAAAATCATCAAAACTAAACATATCCCAACAGTAACTTTCTCACACTCATAACAATTGCATACGCCAACTTTTCGATTGGGGAATATTTGATCTCCGCCTCATGCAAAGCTTGGCTGACGTAGTAGATTGGTTGATGAAATTTGCCGTCCTCCCGTACCAGAACAGAGCTGATTGCCACTTCTGACGCTGCCAAATACAAATAGAGCTTTTCTCCTGGGATGGGCTTTGATAGAATTTTAACATCTCCCAGATAGTCTTTAAGTTGGTCGAATGCCCTTTGGCAGTTGTTAGTCCAAGTAAACTTTCCTTTCTTGATGGCCTCGAAGAATGGACAACACTTGTCTCCTGATCGGGATATGAACTGGTTCAATGCTGCTAGGCATCCTGTGAGCCTTTGCACCTCTTTTACCGAACGTGGTGGTTGCATATTCAAAATATCTTTGACCTTTGTTGGATTGGCCCCAATTCCTCGTTGGCTAACAAAATGGCCCAGGAACTTTCCTGAATGAACTCCAAAGCTGCTCTTCTTCGGATTTAACTTCATGTTGTAATGTCGAAGGATTTTGAACACCTGAGTTAAATGCTGGAGATGATCTTCTTTTTGGGGGCTTTTGACTACGATATCGTCTACGTAGACTTCTACAGTATCTCCAATATGTTCGTCGAACATCTTGTTCACCAATCTCTGATATGTTGCTCCGGCATTGATGAGGCCAAATGGCATTCTTTTCCAACACAGCAAGTTTTTATTCGTATAAAATGTTGTGTTTTCTTGTTCGTCTGGATGCATTGGGATTTGATGGTACCCAGCAAAGGCATCCATGAACGTTAGCATCTCGTGACCCGCAATGCTGTCCACCAATTGATCAATATGGGGGAGAGGGAAATTGTCCTTCGGGCATGCTGCATTCAGATCTGTAAATTCTATGCATAGCCTCCAGTTCCCATTTGGTTTCCGCATAAGGACTGAGTTTGCTACCCACTGTGGGCAGAGTGCTTGTTGGATCAGATCATTGTTTAACAACTTTTTCACCTCTCCATTCAGAGTTTGGTATTTGTCTGGGCTGTACTTCCTTCGTTTTTTATGGACTGGTCTTTTTGCTTGACTGATATTAAGTTTGTGGCAAGCATGCTTTGGATCTATTCCCACCATGTCTGCATGAGACCAAGCAAAAATATCTAGATTCTTGCTGAGGAACTCTTTTATTCGGGATCTGTAAGGCTCAGGGAGCTCAGATCCTATATACATTTCAAGATCTTCGTTCCCATGATTAACTTTGATTCGACTGGAGTTGCTCATCGTTTTTATCCTTTCCTACGAGGATCAAGTATTGGTTCCTCGGGATTGAAATTATTTTCGATGTTCATGGGCTCTGCTCCCAGGTGGGGCTCTAGATCATCTGCTGGTTCTGACCCATTGATGTTATGAAACATTCGGCCCTCCGAGTCACCTAGTATATGTTGCTTGTCACCACCCCTATGTTGTTCGTCAGGTGGAAGTTCCCTATGGGTGGTGATGAGTTGTTCGTCCAATACTTGCTCGTCAGGAGGCTGCTCGTCAGTATCCATATGGTCCTCTTCCATGTCCATCATGTTCTCCAGCACTGATGGTTCATCAACTGGGTAGCTGGTGGTGGCTTCCATCATGGATACTTGTGCCTGTTTTGCTTGCAATTGTAGGAGACATTCACGAGCTTTTCTTTGGTCTCCTTTTATTGAGCCTGCTCCACTTTCTATTGGGAACTTTATGCAATAGTGGTAAGTTGAACATGCAGCTTTAAATTCATTTAAAAAAGGTCGACCAAGAAACCCGTTATAGGTCGATTCTTGATCTACCACCAAGAAATCTACAATTCTTGTAATATTTTTCTCGGGTTCCTCGACCATTACAAGCTTAACGGACAACCTAATCTCCCCTAACGGGACTGTTATAGTATTTCTGAAGCCTAAGATTCTATGATTTGAATCTCGTATGTAGCCCGAATAATCTCCAAGTTGGTCGAGCGTCTTTTTGAAAAGGATGTTGGTGTAGGCTCCGGTGTCCACCAACAATCTATGTACTCGGGTCCCCATGATCTTTGCACAAATTACGAGCAAATCATTGTGTGGAGTCAAAATTATGTCCAAGTCCTTCTCTGTGAAGACTAGTTCAGATGTTTGTAGGACGGAGGAATTGATCCCCATTTCTTGTACTTGGTCGATTGCTCGTAATTCGAGTTTTCTTTTTCGGTTGGAAATTGGTGGTCGTCCACCAGAACATCCTCCCACAGGTCCTGAGGGTTCCATCATGTATAAATCCTCTAATGGACGAGCAGTAATGGCGGGAACTGGTCGCCCAGGCTTATTATTCCTTTGAGGTTGACCGTCCTCCTTATCCTCTGAGTTGTTCTCCCGGGCTCTCTTTCCAGGTTGCCTTTTGACGAAGTCGAAGAGCTTTCTCTTCTCTTTAGAATCGCTAAAGTTGCTTAAGCAAATCTCTGCACTCGCTAGTAAAGTGCCCCACGCTTTGATGGTAGGCACAATACTTATTAGGGTTGAGTTTGCCAGTCTCTTGGCGAATCATATGGGGAGGGAAGAGAAACTCTTTCTCCTTTACATTTTCATACACAGTATCGATTGATACTGTTAGCACTTGATTCAGCTTTTCTTTCAGCTCCGTCCCTTCGGTAAATGCCTTGATATTTTTAGGGACCCGATAGCCTGTCCTGCCGGGTTTCTTGTTGTTCTCCTTGGGATCAGCCTTGTTCTCTCCCAAGTTTGCTTGCAGGGCTTCGTGCATGGAAATGAATATGCCGGTTTGGTTTCTAAATTCGACATAGCTTTTCGGGCACTTTAGACGTACCTCCTTCCATAACTCCGATCCTTTCTTTAACCCGGCCATGACAGTTACAATTTTTTTATCTTAGCTAACTGGCTCCCCTTCTAACAGCACTTTGTCGAACCTCTCCATAAACGCTCAGTCTGACTCATCGTCATTTTGCTTTAAGTCCGACAACCGGTATTTTTGGGATAGATATGATCCAGCTGTTGAGAAGTGGGAGAGGAACTCTCGACTTAGTTGAGCAAACGAGTGGATTAATACCGGTGGCATTGCAGAAAACTACTTGTGTACTCTGTCTCCCAATGTCAAGGGGAAATTTTGGCACTGGGTGGCATCACTAGCTCCCACAGAAATTATGTAATCTGAATACTTCGTTAATTGGACTCGGGGATCAGCAATGCCTTCGTATTGTATGCTTGCCGGAAACTGAATCTTTTTCTGGATCGGGGCCTTCAATATGATAGATGATAAGGGAGATGATGGCATGCTGGTCGTCCCCATCCCTCTTTATTGGTCAAGTTGCCCCTGCATGCTCTCCACGGCCTTTCTTAGGCTTGACAACTCATCCAGAGATGCCCCCTGGCTTGGAGGCTGTTCGGTGAGCAAAGACACATGCCTTTCTGCTCATCGCAGTCCCTCACTTGGAGCGGGCACTTCCTGAGGTTGTTTCCTAGGGTTGCTCATCGCATTCGGCCCTAGGCGCCTAAAGGCAGACTGTGATAGCCTTTCGTGCACCGATGGACGAGGTTGCTCGAAAGTTGCTCGCCCATCCCCTGCTCCTTGGCGAGCAGCTTCTTTCTGGAGTTAGGGTTAGCCAAGCCTATCCTGTGTACTGGAACGAGTCGTTCCATGACTGGACATTGTTGTTCGTCCTTGTGCAGACTCAGCCTGACCCTCTGTTTGGTCGGCCACCTTGGTTTTGCCCTTATTCCGCCGGACTTGGGTATTGTTTACTTCATGTTGCTCGCCCCTATTTGAACTGGCTCTTACAACTTCCACTGGTCTAATCTTAGACCTTGCTTGTGAGGGTCTATTTTGTTCTTGCTGCATCTGGATGGTTTGGAGAGCAGCAATGGTTTTAGCCAGTTCACTAGGGTTGCTCGCCAGAGCCTCCAATTCTGGTGGAATGTTATGGTCTACAGTCATAAGTCTTGATCTGTTCGCATGTCTAGGCTCACGATCTTGGTGGCCAACTGACGAAGCTCGAGTGGGAGAAGCTCTCCTCGATTGACGTGAAACTCGTGTTTCTTTAGATTGAGGCATCCTGATTTGAATTATCTTCTCTATCTTTGAGTCTTCAAATTTAATATTGAAGAACACCAAGAACACTTTTATTTGAATCTTCAAGAATTTCTTGAGGATTTCTTCAAATCTTCAAGTTATAACATAGAAGTTCTTGAATTATCACACTTAATCGGAGGTTCGGACCCTTCTTCTAGCGCCAAGTTGTTGGTGATCAAATTTAATCTTGGGGATTAATGGATGTTTTAATTCGGTTTAGGATCACTGATTAGGCGTGAAATTGTCATGATTCGTAGCTAGAAACGCCCTAGTTTTGGTCGAATTTATTGAGTTTTTAGAGCCAAATGAGTACTATTTCTATACATTGATGAATTTGTCTCATTGATACTCGTAGGTGAATCGAGGACGAAAAATGGAGTTCGTAGGACTTTGAATCGACTCAAACGGATGCCCGGATGAGAAGATATCGAAGAAATACGATTGGTATTAGTACGTGTGAAGAAAAGTGTGAGTTGCAAGGGAAGGAAGACCCATTCGAGCATCGTCACTCGAGCGCCCCGCTCGAGTGAAGTAGATCGAGCGCCTAAAAACATACAGAACGTTTGGGCCGCTCGAGGGAGATAGCTCGAGCACCCCGCTCGAGCACCAGAATTGCTCGACCAAAAGAGCTCGAGCGCCCCGCTCGAGCACCAGATCCGTTCGACCACCATAGCTCGAGCGACCCGCTCGAGCGGGTCTGCTCGAGCGCTTCCAAGGCATTTTCTCCAACTTACGTTTTTCGGCCCACGAGTTCACGAATCGACCCGTTGCCTATATATATCTCTTCCAAACGTGTTTTGAAGGATCCCGGAACGCACCACATCACTTTTATACATAATTTTTAGAGAGAGAAGGAAGAGAAGAGACGAGCAAGTTTAATTTTACATTTTTGAGGTTTTTGCTTACGAATTCACATTACGATTTCACGTTTTAGTTTCGTTTCTTAATATCTTTTGTTCTTGAATACGTTGAGACCTTGTTTTGATAATTAATTTCAGTTTATTCTTTTATATCTTAAAACCCTAGTTTATGTACGATCTTTTCTTCGTTTTAATTACCATGTTCATGTTCGTAACTTGTCTAATTGTTATTGTTTATGTTAAATCTATGTCTAGCTAAAACCCTTGCATGCTTAGGGTAGGATGAACTCGTAGAAGTAGGTTGTGGGTATGTAATTAGAGTAACTTGTGACGTTAGGTTTTAATTCTCTTGGTTAATGAATTCTTAAAATTAATCTAGACTTCGCTCTTGAATTTCGTTCGAAAGGTGTTAGAGAGAGGACGTCCGTATCACTCTTTAACAACGAGTAGACTTAACGAGAGAGTTTAGGAAAGGTTAATTCATCTACCGGTTTAGCGAAGGAGGACGACCGCATCACCTTAGTTAAATTAGGGTCTCGTTAATTAAACACAATCTAGTAACTCGTTAGTAGATTCGTGAAGTCGAGTGTTAGGGTAAAGTATTAGGGTTTAGAATCTTGAGCTTTCATCTTGCATTCTTAGACTTAGGTTAATTCTTGTGTGTCACAGTTATTTTGATTATGTACCTGCTCCGTTAGTATACGTAGGGATTCCTATCCTAAGCATCATCATCATTTATTTGGAAACACCCTTTGATTCTTAGTTTAATTTTGCTTTTTGCATTCTTAGGATAATTTTAGTCTTTTAATTAATCTTTCAAAAAACCCAAAAAACATTACACTCATATTAGCTACGACGCGTAGATTTTCTGGGATCTATTCGCATACACATTATCCCTTGGGTTCGATAATACTTGGTCCCTATACTTGCCCATACTACAGTGAACCCGTACTCTTGCGGGGTAACTACTAGTAGAAAGCTAGTGTAGTTCGCATCAAGTCAATCACCAAACAAGAACATGTGATTGATTATCACCGTAAATGATAAATCGAAGGTTCGGCTTGTAAAATCATAAATACGAGAGTCGAATCCGTATTTATTTTGTATGTGTGCATGTTTAGGTGTGTTTGTGTGTGTTTTTTATAGTATTTGTAGATTTGAACTTGTATTTCTTAGCTGGAGAACAAATATTTATAGAGACTAACAAGTAGGAGGTGTCCAAGACTCTTTGACTTCCTAGCTTGCATGCTAGACAAGTGTCCTTTGACCTTGTTTGACCTTATCTAAGCTGAAACTTAGTTACAAAGTCTTCTTTGGTCTTATCCCGGACTCATTGTTGTTCGTCTTGGTTGGCTTGATTAACCTAAATTGTTCTTCAAATTAAAGTTGTTCGCCTCTTGAGGTTATGACTCGGAAGTTGTTCGCCTTTGTGTTTCGCACAGTTTGGCTTAGGGACCTTGGTCCTTTGTTCGTCAACATACACCTCTTTGGCTGGCAGATGCAACACCCTTTGATAATGCTGCTCGTCATTAGTGATTTGATGGAGGGTCCATATCTGGTCCCGGGTCTCTGGACCTATTCGCCAGTATGTTGTTCGTCGATGGAGTTGTTCGTCATTTCGTACACCTCCTGGATTGATTTATGCACTCCAACTTGATTTTCTTTATTACTCATCTTTGATTTGGAGTTGATTCTTCGTAATCCTTATTAAGGCCTTAATCCTTGTTTGCCCAACATTGATTGATGTTCGCCTATCAACAAGAGTTGCACATAGGAAGTAAGGATGAGGTTTTCGTGACTGAGAGTCTTTTCTCGAAATCTAGACCAGAAGGAGGTAAGATTGAGAAAATGGAGGTTAGTCGGAACCAAACCAACCCTTTCACTATTGAAGGCAAAGAAAAAGCAATCAAACCCTACGATGTGAAGAAATCGACTAAGAGCAAGTGCTTCAATTGCAGTGAGAAGGGACATTGGAGGTCTGCCTGTTCTAAGCCTAAGAAAGCGTGAAAAAAAGGTAACTCTCATGCTTTAGTCTTTGAAACTTATGTTGCGGCGTATGCTGCCCACGTTTGGGTAGTGGATATCGAGGAAACTGATCATATTTATTTCATTCTTCAGGGGTTCCAGCCAACCCGACGATTTAGCAAGAATGAGATCCTCATCACTTTGGGCGATGCTACGAGAGTGGCAGCCCAAGCAGTGGGAGACGTGCACCTGTCTTTTAAAGATAAAGTTTTATTTTTAAGAGGATGTTTTATACGTTTCAAACTTTAAAAAGAATTTAATTTTGGTTTCTAAGTTGTTTTTCAATGGATATTTAGTTACTTTTATTAAAGTTGTTACTATTTCTTTTAATAATGATTTTATCTATCGTGGAACGTTGGTAAACAACCTCTATATGATTAAGTGTGCACACCACTCAAATAATGAATCTAATAACACGTCTATTATTTTGAGTAATAAAAGGAAGTGTTCTTCAGACATGAATGAAACACTTCTATGGCATCTTAGACTAGGTCATATTAATCTAAAGCAGATACAAAGGATGGTGAAAGACAGAACCTTGGAGTCTCTCCAAGTTGAGTTGTTTCCAACTTGTGAATCCTGTTTAGAGGGTAAAATTACCAAGAGGGCATTTGGAGCCAAGGGGAATAGAGCCACGAAAGTGTTAGAACTCATTCATACCAATGTGAGTGGTCCAATGACGATCAAAGCAAGAATGGGGTTTATGTACTTTGTCACTTTTATTGACGATTACTCGAGATATGGGTACATCTACCTTATGAGGCATAAGTCTGAAACTTTTGACAAGTTCAAGGAGTTTAAGGCCGAAGCCGAGAAGCATAGGGAAAAGAGTATCAAGTTTCTACGATCGGATCATGGAGGCGCATACCTCAGTGATGAATTCTTGAACTACCTATTGGACGAAGGGATGGTATCCCAGTTGACCGCACTGGGAACCCCTCAACAGAACAGTGTGGCAGAACGATGAAATCGGACTCTTTTAGAAATGGTCAGATCTATGATGTGTTATTCAGATCTACCCAAATCGTTTTGGGGTAACACCTTGGAAACGGCGGCTTACATTCTAAACTTAGTGCCATCCAAATCGGTTCTTGAAACCCCGATAGAATTGTGGACCGGATGTAAGCCTAGTTTAAAACACATGAGGATATGGGGGTGTCTGGCATACGTGCTAGACAAGGAAGCCGGTGAATTAGATCCACATACGGAATTAAGGTTGTTTATAAAAATATCCTGCGGGAAAAAAAGGGTGTATGTTCTATAGTCCCAAGGATCAAAAGACTTTGATAAGCACACACTTTAAATTCTTGGAAGAAGACTCTATGAACAATCGAAAGCCTAAAAGTGAAATTAACTTAGAAGAATTGAGAGGGAAAACCCCGATACCAAGTATACAAGATGATATACCAATCGTCACACCTACACAATCGGAACCCCGTAGTAGTGGGAGGTTTGTTAGAAAACCCAAGAGATTCATGGGAATAGGAGAATCTTTGGATTTGATTCCTGGAGATAAATCAGATTCATGGACATACAACGAGGCAATCCAGGACAAAGATGCGAAATCTGGGAATGGCAATAGAAGCCGAGATGGGTTCAATAGATCATAATAAAGTGCGAGAGTTGGTCAAGCCACCCAGTGGGGTAGAACCCATTGGATGCAAGTGGATATACAAGAGGAAAAGAGGACCAAAGAGTTGATAACTTCAAAGCTAGGCTAGTGGCAAAAGGATATACTAAAAAAGAAGGGATCGATTATGAGGAAACCTTTTTTCATGTAGCTATGCTTAAGTCCATCTGTATTCTCTTGTCGATCGTTGCGCATCTAGATTATGAGATCTGGTAAATGGATATCAAGATAACTTTCCTTAACGGATGTCTTGACGGTTTAGATATCTATATGCGACAACCCAAAGGTTTTATTGCGAAAGGCCAAGAGCATCTTATATGAAAGCTCAGGCGGTCCATCTATGGACTTAAGCAAGCATCACGTACTTGGAACCAGTGTTTTGATCAAGTTATTATGTCTTATGGGTTTGACCAAAACGAGTTCGAAAGTTGTGTGTATAAAAAGTGTGACGGAATTGCGGTGGTATTCTTAGTATTATACGTAGAAGATATTCTACTCATTGGAAACAATGTAAAAGTATTGTCAGGCGTAAAGGTATGGCTGTTAAAATAGTTTGATATGAAGGACTTAGGGGAAGCCGGTCACATCCTTGGGATTAAAATCACTCGTGATCGCAAGAAAGGGATGTTGGGCTTATCCCAAGCTTCATACAGAGACACCGTTTTGAAGTATTTCAGCATGCAAGATTCCAAGAAAGCTTTTATACCTTTTAGGCATGGAATCTATCTATCCAAAGAAATATGCCCTAAGACGCAAGTGGTGATAGATGATATGAAAGACGTTCCATACGTTTCAGGCGTAGGAAGCCTTATGTATGTAATGTTGTGTACGAGACCGGATATATGTTTTGTCTTGGGCATGGTGACAAGATATCAAAGTAACCCAGGGAAAGATCATTGGACTGCAGATAAATGCATTCTGTGATTTCTGAAAAGAGCTCGCGATAGAATGCTGATTTACCGTCAGACAGTCTAATTCTCATGGGATAGGACTCGGATTTCCAATCAGATATAGATTCCAGAAGATCTACCTCGGGTAGTATGTCTTGCATGGGAGAAGGAGTCATGACATGGAAAAGCAATATGCAGAAATGCATCACATATTTGACCATGGAAGCCGAATAAGTAGCTTATTATGAAGAAGCGAAAGAAGCGGTTTGGCTCTAGAACTTCTTGATGGACTTGGACGTTGTTCTGAATTTTCCCAGCACAATTACTGTCTATTGTGATAATACTAGAGCAGTTGTAAATTCAAAGGAACCGAGAGCCCACAAGGCCAGCAAACATATTGAAAGAAAATACCATCTTATATGAGAAATCGTTAAGAGAGGAGATAAAGAGGTGGCAAAGATAAACGTCGGAGGACAACCTAATAGATCCAATCACAAAGGGTCTGCCTCAGAATACATTCAAGAGACATGTGAATAGAATGGGTGTCAAGACTATTGTCAATCTGCTTTAAGTATAAGTGGGATGAATCATTAGGTTAGTGTAGGTTGACATGAGATGTCACGTAGAACTACACTAGACATGCATGATGTATACTAAAAAACAGACTTTAAGTATAAGTGGGAGATTGTTGGAGTTATACGTGAAAGTATGCTTTTAATTTGTATAACTCATATATTAAATACTTTGTTTTATAAGAATAATTGTTTTATCACATTTGCTTTAGATATGAATGAATGTTAAATATTTATTGCAACTCGTTCAATATATAGTACGAGTTACATTGTAGTTAATATAGTGATATCAGATCACGAAAGATCACATTAACAAGTTCCTTGTAACTAAACGTACAAATTCACGGCCCAGGTGGAATTGAACAATCCGCCGCGAAAGGTCGATGTGTATATATCAGATTGGTCTGTCTTGACCAAGAGATTGCACTAGCACATTTAGTATATGTTGAAGAGGACCTACAATGAGGACAAATTCTTCTGTTTTGAAATGTGAAGAATTAGACCTCAGTGGTTATTGATTCATTAATCTCCGTCACTTAAATAGGACTATGCGTGGTTAATAGTTATTGTTTTGATTCATATTGGGTGAGAATCATCGTGACTTCGAACCTTGAGTTTTGGGCAGTAATATTAATCATACGACGGTTGCTAAAGTTTAATACTGAGAAACGTGTGCGAGTACGGCTCTTGTGATTTGTCCCCTTGGTGGGCTCTGAAGTTTTATCGTACCAATCCTGCAAGTGAAGAATTAGTTTCTTCGGTACGAATAATAATGTTGAGTTGTCTTTACTCCAAAGTAAAAGATATTAATTAATTTAGAGCTATTCAGAAGCTCAATTAATTAATGGACTAGATAATCTTAAACACGGAAAATAATAATCGGGAGTCCATATTATCGTAATACGGATTAAGATGGATAGTGCAATATTAATTTATTAGTGGTACTAATTAATATTAATGGGCTGAATAATATTGAGACTCAATATTGTAATTCAGTAATCCATTAGAGGTCCAATCTTAATTCTCCTAAAGGCCCCTCAAGTAGCCCAATAAGTAGCTCGATAATAATAAGGTGATTAAAATAAAAGTAAATTGTTATTGCTGATTTTTCTAAGATATTTTCGAAAATTAAGCTTATAGGAGAGAGAAGATTTTGTTGATTTTTTGGAAAGATATTATGGAAGATATGTATTCTTGTAATACAAGATTATCTCATAAATTCAAGAAGATTCAAATCTGGGGATATCTCCCCACAATTTTTGAAAATCCCCATATTGATGAGTGTTGGAGTTATACGTGAAAGTATGCTTTTACTTTGTATAACTCGTGTATCAAACACTTGGTTATGAGAATAATTCTTTTATCGCATTTGCTTTAGATATGATTGAATGTTGAATATCTATTGCAAACCGTTCAATATATGGTACATGTTACATTGTAGTTAATGTGGTGATACCAGATCACGGAAGACAACATTAACAGTTTACTTGTAACTAAACGTACAATTTCACGACCTAGGTGGAATTGAACAATCCGCCGTGAAAGGTTGATGTGTAAGGCTCAGATTGGTCTGTCTTGACTAAGAGATTGCACTAGCACATTTAGTATGTGTTGAAGAGGACCTACAGCGAGGATAAATTCTTCTGTTCTGAAAGGTGAAGAATTAGACCTCAGTGGTTGTTGATTTCTTAATCTCCGTCACTTAAATAGGACTGTGTATGCTTAATGGTTACTGCTTTGATTCATGTTGGGTGAGAATCATTGTGACTTCGAACTTTGTGTCTTGGGCAGTAATATTAATCATACGACGGTTGCTAAGATTTAATACGGAGAAACGCGTGCGAGTACGGCTCGTGTGATTAGTCCCCTTGGTGGGCTCAGAAGTTTTATTGTACCAAATCTTGCAAGTGAAGAATCAATTTCTTCGGTACGAATAATAATATTGAGTTGTCTTTACTCCAAGATGAAATATATTAATTAATTTAGAGCTATTCAGAAGCTCAATTAATTAATGGACTTGATAATCTTAAACACGGGAAATAATAACCGGGAGCCCATATTATCGTAATATGGATTAAGATGGATAGTGCAATATTAAATTATTAGTGGTAATAATTAATATTAATGGGCTGAATTATATTGGGGCTCAATATTGAAATTCAGAAGTCCATTAGGAGGTCCAATCTTAATTCTCCTTAAAGGCCCCTCAAGTAGCCCATTAAGTAGCCCAATAATGATAAGGTGATTAAAATAAAAAGAATATAATAATGCTGATTTTTCCTCTTATTTTCGAAAATTAGAAATATTAGGAGAAAAAAGATTTTGTTGATTTTCTTGGAAAGATATTATGGAAGATAAGTATTCTTGGAATACAAGATTATCTCATATATTCAAGAAGATCCAAATCTTGGATTTTCTTCTAGTAAATTTTCGAAAATTGCAAGATTAATAGGAGGGTGAGATTTTTGTGGAATATTTTATTTTGGAGAAAATAATATATGGGATATATTCAAGATTTCTTAGAGTCTAAGAAAAGATTTCTCCAAGCCCATATTCTACTAAAAATTTCGGCCCCCTCACTATTATAAATAGGGGATGATTATTTCATCCCCAAGTACATAATTCCATGTGTTGGAAAAATCAAGAGCATAAATATTTTTCTTTTTCCTTAGTTTATTAAATTACTTGAAAGCATCTCCCACCGGTGATCAAGTGAGGTGAAAGGGAAATACTTGAGAAGGTTTTTGGGTCGATAGAGCGAGATTGTAATTGTCCCATTTATCCAAAGGCTAATTCTACAAGAGGTACGTTAATCACATATTTACTTGTTTATTCCGCCATAGTTAATATGTGAATTAATTCAACATGCACGATGAAAATTTGTTGTTGGAATTATTATTTGAATTAATTAGGATTAATTCATGCTAGTAATAATTGTATTTAAATTTCATCCCGAAAAGTTCCCGGGCACCCCTATTTTCCCAACAACTGGTATCAGAGCCACGGTTTCGGGCTCTGATCTTTAAATTGAAATTTAAATTGTTAAACATTAAATTGAAATTGGATAGTAGAATTGCTAGATCTTTTTTGCAGGTATCCAATTGTCATGGTTTTAATGTTGTTAATTTCATGCGTGTGAATTAATTATTTTTAATTCGATTCGTTCGAATTTATTTTTCTCGTGAGAAAATCCACGAGTAGATTAGTTATTTTTATTTTGATTCGATCATTGTAATAGACTAGTCTAGATCTAGTATTTATTTTTTTGTAAAATAAATTACAATCGGATCGTGACGAAGAACGAAGAATTAAAAACGGCGTACCCGGACGACGCATACAAGCGTGGCGCGTGTATGGACGTAAAATCATGCAAGGGGTGAAGAAAACGAGAACGAACGGCGAAAAACGGTGCACGGGGTGCAAGGCGCACGCCCGCGCGCGACGGGAGACCAGCGCCGCGCGCACGCACGCGCGCGCCTCGTGCGCGGCCTGCGGTGCCTCGGCGCGCCTCCGTGCAGCGCCTCGGGTGCGCCTCTGTGCTGCGCCTCGGCGCACCTCCTGCAGCGCTTCGGCGCTTCTGGTCGAGAGGCGCGCGGGCCCACTTCGTGGGCCAACGCGCACCGTATCTCGGGCCGTGGAATTTTTTGGTTTGTATTTTTTTTCTGTGTGACTTTAAAGGTTGTCCCGAACCCTAAACGATGCTGTTTTTGATGAAGTGTTGCTGTTCGAGTGGGAGCATGTCGAGACGAACATCGGAAAGCAACAAGGACGATTTTTCGCATCAAGACTGAAGAAATTAAACCGCGACAATTGGATTTGAGTGCTCCAATGTGTTTAATTTTATTTTGATGGATGTTTTATTTCGTGCACCTATTAATATGTGTTTGCATGAATTTAATTGTCCAAGAAAAACCTTACTTTCGAAAATTACTAAGTATGTTTTTATAATCGCAATTTTATTCCGGATATTAAAATTGGATTATTTTGACCTCCATAATTTATTTATTTGTGAAGTTCTTTTGGAATACATTTCCCCCTCGGATCGGCCAAAAGAATGGATTTCACATGAATAAATTCCGAAAGGATGATTGTGGATTATTACTAGTGGCGGTATTGACCCTCACCCCGAGTGGCTTGCTCAAAGAGAAATAATAATCCTGTATTTAATTATGGTTATTACTTAGGCATAGGAAATTGATATTAACTTACTCCCCTCGGAGTCCCTGTTAATTTCTATGTGGTCAAAGTGGGAGCCAACTATTAATTTTGAATTAAGGATTTGTAACTTTCGAGTTTGTAATCCGGTTGAATGTATTTAAATGTATAGACCACCCCTCGTGGCGCATTTAAATTGTTTCGAGATGTTGGCTGATGCATGATTATATTGTTTTAAGGTTTCAATATAATTGATGTGATCGAATTATGTGATAATTTCGTATCTTTCAAGATATTGATATGAATGTATGTTTTATTCTCATTTCATCATGTCGCAACCTTTTAATCCATTGTTTAATATACTTAAAGTTAATAAACTTTTTGGAGAAAATTATATCGATTGGAAATGTAATTTAAAATTTTGTCCTTACTGCACAAAAACACAATTGGGTTATTCATGTTAATATACCCGGCAAGCCTAATGATAAGACAAGCAATGGGAAAAGAAAGTTTATGATTGGAAGCGTGACAATGAACACATGAAGTGCATCATCTTGACATCTCAGTCTGAGGATTTGAGGCATATTCATGAGGACATTGTATCCACTGTTGAAATCATGGAAAACCTTGAAGAGATGTCTTCACATCAAACCCATGACTAATCAGTTCACCAAACATGACTCGGTCAAGTTAGAAATGGTGGAGGGAACGCCCGTGAGGGAGCACGTTCTCAAGTTAATGGCATACCTTAACAAGTTGGAAGTACTTGGTGCGGATTTTGATTGATTTCATATACCATTCTCTACCGAGAAGCTTTGAGCAGTTTCATCTGAACTGTCAGATGAATGAACGGACAAATCGTTTGTCCGAGCTCTTGCAAGCTTTAGTTTCGGTGGAGGTGAAAATGGAGCACCAGTTTAGTGCTATGGTGGCTAATGGTCCGTCTACCTCTTTTGGTCCCAAGGGAGGGAAAAAGAGGAAGACATCCAAAGGCCGGATCCAAGCAAACCCAATTGTTGCGAAAGGCAAATGCAAAGCCTAGCATCAAAGGGGAAGTGTTTTAATTGCGGTGAGAGAGGACAATGGAGGTCTGCCTGTTCCAAGCCTGAGAGGCTAGGAAAGTTAGGTAATTCACACACCTTAGTCATCGAAACTTGTGAAGTGGCGTATGCTGTCTATTCGTGGATAGTGGATACGAGAGCTACTGATCACATTTGTTTCATGGGTTTAAGCTAACCCGGCGACTTAACGAAAGTGAGATCCCCATCACATCGGGCAATGCTACGAGAGTGGCAGCTGAAGTAGTGGGAGAAGTGCGCCTATCTTGTGAAGATAGAGTTATGGTCTTGAGAGACGTTCCTCATGTTCCTAGTTTAGAAAGAACTCAACCTTCAGTTTCTAAACTGTTTGAATAGATACTCAGTTTCTTTTAATAAGGATGTTATTATTTCTTGAAACGACGAGTTTATCTGTTCCGGAACTTCAATGGATGATCTTTATACCTTTTTTTTTTTTGCACACCACTCACAAGATTTAATCTAATAACACATCGATTATTTCGAGTAATAAAAGAAAGCGTTCTTCGGAGATGAACGAAACACTTCTATGGCATCTTAGACTAGGTCATATTAATCTAAAGCGGATAGAGAGATTGGTGAAAGACGGATCCTTGGAATCATTCCAAGTCGAACCGTTTCCAACTTGTGAAATCCTGTTTAGAGGGTAAAATGACCAAGAGGGCATTTGGAGCCAAGGGGAATAGAACCACGGAAGTGTTAAAACTCGTTCATACCGATATGTGTGGATCAATGACGATCATAGCAAGAAGGGGTGAATATGTGAATTAATTCAACATGCACAATGAAAATTTATTGTTGGAATTATTATTTGAATTAATTAGGATTAATTCATGCTAGTAATAATTGTATTTAAATTCGTATTTAAATTTCATCCCGAAAAGTTCCCGGGCACCCCTATTTTCCCAACAATGAGGAAGTGAGATTTTTGTGGAACATTTTATTATGGAGAAACGAATATATGAGATATATTCAAGATATCTTGGAGGCCAAGAAAAATATTTTCTCCTAATACTACTAGGCCTAATTTTCGGCCACTTAACATCTATAAAATGGGGTATGTTGGGCGCGGAGTCCAGCATCTCCCAGCCGAGTCGGGTGCGATAAAGGCCCGGTGCGCCAAGTCCGGCGGAGGCTATTCGATCTGTGGCGCTACAGCTAGATAGGGTTAAAGGAAATAAAGTAGCACCTCACTACAAGTCCGGGCTTTTAGTCTAGTGGCAAGCGCTTGATCCAACAATTGGTATCAGAGCACAGGTCACAGGTTCGAATCCCAGTGGAAGGCATTTGTTGGCCAAGAGGGCTAGCAGATGCTGGGGGGGATTGTTGGGCGCGGAGTCCAGCATCTCCCAGCCGAGTCGGGTGTGATAAAGGTCCGGTGCACTAAGTCCGGCGGAGGCTATTCGATCTGTGGCGCTGCAGCTAGATAGGGTTAAAGGAAATAAAGTAGCACCTCACTACAAGTTCGGGCTTTTAGTCTAGTGGCAAGCGCTTGATCCAACAGGGTAATTATTTCATCCCCTTGTACACAATTCCATGAGTTGAAAAAATTGAGGGCAATAAATATTTTCTTTCTTCCTTATTATTTTAAATTGTTCGTGAGCGCTTCCCACCAGCGAACGAATAAGGCTAAGAGGGAATACTTGAGAAGGTTTTTACGGTTGATAGGATCGTTACGCTTGTCTCATTTATCTCGGTCGGACGTCGCTTCAAGAGGTACATTTAAGTGAAATTATTAGTTTTTCCACCGTAGAATTTTACGTATTTATATTCATATGCATGTTATTTGTTGTTGGCATTATTATTATTTGAATTAATTTAGGATTAATTCATGCTAGTAATAATTAGATTTAAATTTGTATTCAAATTTTCATCCCGGATAGATCTGGGCACCCAGAAATTCCCCAACATTTAGCCTATCATGGTGATTACGTAAACACAAGCAATAACGATAACTATCAAAGACATGATTACAGAAATCAAGAAATTTAAGAACATAAATCTAACAATGAATTTAATTGCAATCAATTCTGAAAATCAATCTTAAAGTCTTAACAAAAATCTGGAAATTAATAAGATCTAAATCTATCAAGTGTCAAAAAACAAAAGTAGAAAATAAAACCGTGCAAAGAATCAATTGGAATTCGTATGATGTAAACCTCGTTTCTTCTCTCCAAATTCTTGTTAAACACCCAAAATCACCTTCTTTTCTTGTTCCCCCTCGAAAAACAAGTCTTCGTGTGTAAAATAAGGGTTTGGAAACCTTTTTATACGATTTTGGCTGATTTGCTACGTGGGTGCTCAACCTGGGCCCGTGGTCGAGCACCTGGTGTTCGAGTAGGGGTGAGCATTCAGTTATTCGGTCACCTAACCGAACCGATTAGTAAAAACCGAATTAACTGAAAAGTCCTTAGCCAATAACTAAAACCGAACCGAATAGCACTAAAATTGAATTTCAACCGAACCGAAATATTTCGGTTTGGTTATTAACCGAAATAACCAAAATATACTATGTGATACTTTTTTGAATTTTTTAAAATTATTTTGGGCCGAAATAATAAAAAAAATGATAAAATTCCATAAAATAACAATAACTATTCGTAAATCATTTACAAAATTAACATCCTAATAAACTAAAAGTCCATAAAAAATTAAAAATAACATCCAAGAATTAGTCAAATACTAAAATAACATAATAGTCCAATTTCCATACTCCAAAATAGGTTAATATGTGATTGATAGATTGACTCGATAATATTTATTTTAATTATTAAATATATTATTATAATAATTATTAATTAAATTCGGTTTTCGGTTATTTCCATACAAAAATCGAAACCGAACCGAAATAGCAAAATTTTAAAATTTAAAAACCGTAACCAAACCGAATTGTAAATTTCGGTTCGGTTCGGTTCGGTCGGTTAATTCGATTTTAACCGATTAGTGTTCACCCCTATGTTCGAGCCATGGACAGTCAAGCGCACCTTCCTTCCAGCGTTCCGAAGCCGCTCGAGCTGGGTGCGGTCAAGCGCCTCGCGCTCGACCCCTGGCTCGAGTGTACCAATTCTTCCAGGGCTTTTGATGTGCTCGACTAGTGCTCGATCCTTGCTCCTTTCAATGCCAAAAGATACTTTTCTTCACCCGAACTAATACATTTCGTATTTTCTTTGTATCTTCTCATCCGGGAGTCCGTTTGAGTTGATTCAAAGTCCTACAACCTCCATTTTTCATCCTATTTCCTAAAATGCACACCAAAAAGGCAAATTGATGAGTTTATGCAATTAGTACTCAAATAACTCTAAATACTCACAAAAAACACTTAATATTTGGACTAATCGGGCAACAAAATATCACAATTTCACGTCTAATCACAAGATAATAAAAAAATCCTAATCATCAGAAAGGAAATCAGAATTCTCCCTCTCTTCATCCTTCGGAAGAGGCATTTGGAGCTCCAGGGGCGGCGGGATAACAGGCTGCACCGGCTCTGGCAGTGGTGGTATCGCTCCACCTAATGTGGAGGTGACTTCTCTCCACCACTGGCTCATCTCCTCTCTATGCTTCCGCGTAGCCTCTTCCTCCGCTGCTCATTGCCTCCTCTCGTACTCCAGCTACGCCTCCAGCTGCGTCTGTCGCTCCGTCTCTTGCTGCTGGAGAAGCTCCATCTGTCTGACGACCGTCGAAAGCTGTCTCTCGATATCACTGGGATGAGAGTCGATGGAGGACTGGGAGGAGGATGAGCCAGTTCCATGAGATCAGAGAAGGCTCTTTCCAAAACCACCCAATCTAGTGAACTGCCCCTTCTTAGCCTTGACATTCTTAAAGTAGAGCTCATTTTTTGAACGTCTACAAAAGGCTTTGGGGGAGGGCATATAGGCTGACCCTTCCGCCCCTTCCTGAGGCTAAGACTGGGAGGCAAGGTCATCGCGCATCTTCCTCGACAAATTAACAATACTTTAAATTAATAAATGATTTTTTTAAAATAATACTATACTTAAAATTAAAAATAATACGTACGTGGATCTCGGTGGTGCGGCCGTAGGTGGACCTTCCGTTCTCCTTATCCAGCGGGTGGGCAAGCTGTAGTCTCTCAAAATAAGAGGGCTCACGTCCACGCTCCCGCTCCTACAATTAAATATTTAGTAATAAAAAATTACCAAATATTCATTAAAATTATTAAATATTTACATAAAACTGGTCACTTGCAAAATGCAACCTGTGCTCATAAATGGACCGGGAACCGACCCGATGTCGCGTGATCCCTTTGTTAGTGTTAGTGTCCTAGAGATAATCCATCGAAAGGACATAATACTAAGATAATATTAAAATTTAGTTTAATATTATTATTGATGTAATATTAAATGTATGGCGTTACACTTATCTGAATATGATGTTTGATTGTTTGCATATATTCTTATTTGTGTTCTCATGAATCACTACTGTCATTGAGTGAGTGAGAACTCAGATGACTTAAGTATGATTCTCAAATAGCCCCGATCAAGGATCATCAAGAATAGGATATTGATGATACAATTGAGATTGGTGTGCGATCTGCATCATACTCTTAGAGAGTGTAGTAAGATCTCACTTACTACGAGATACCGGGTATCTCATGATGGATGCACAGATACCTTAGAGGGTATTAGTATACCCATCCGAGAAACCGTTTGATGTAATTCCACATAATGTGTCTACGGGTGTCTCGGTTAGTGGGAGCGATGTGATACTCCTCTAACTTGAGGTCAATACGCACGACATGTGTGGAGTGGTGAACTTTGACCATGACCGACGCTTGCACCCTTCCACGGGTAGATATGGCATGGATCGGGTTCATCACGAAATAAATGTGCGTGGTAGTTGAGTCAAGAATATGATTCATTCCTCAATGTGGATTTAGAGAGAATACTTGTCTTCTCATCATAATTGGATCTAAGTCGTCGGCCGATGCACATCAACTTAGACTTTGTGGCTAAGTGTGATATACTTGATCAATTAGTGATTTGAGATAATATGATTAAGTTATTTGAATAGACACTTCATCATGTTCAAGACTTAATCGAGTATTCGTGAATGAAAGGAAGGTATCACAATAGCCCACAATATTACAGGTAGTTGCAGATTTCCTCGCAACGTACCTCGTATATTGAGAATTGCTGATTTATTGTCTAGGGTTCAATTAAGACCGTTAGTTTGACTAATCGCTCGATATACGAGGGCCTATGGGTCACACAACAAGTAATGGCAATTTACCAATTATAGTTGGTTGATTAAATATTGTATTAGATATAATATTTAATTTATGGAGAATATAATAATATTATATTTGGAATTAATTATTATTATTATTTAATTAAATTATATTTAATTAAATATAAAATCCCAATAATAATATTTGGAATATTATTATACAAGAATAATAGATATAGTAAAGATATTATTCGTAGGAACATATCTAGAGAAATATAATCCGTAGAGATTATATTACGGGCTAGGCCCGATATCTTGCTTAGGAATTAAGCCAAGTTAATCCCTATAAATATGTGTCCCATGGGAATTTCAAAATACACAACATAAGAAATATAATTTCTCCATAAAATCTCAGTCTGAATTTTCCTAGCAAATTCGTCTCGAGATTCAACGCTGGCATATCGGTGCGGGTTGGTAGAAAGCCGTTACGTGGATACCATAGTTGAGGATTCCACGTACAAATCGTTGTAAGAATTTATTTGTTATTATTAATCCTTTTGCTTTTATATTATACAATCATGTTTAAGATTTGTTGTTGGTGAATCGTGTTCTTCCACTGCGCCGAACATGGTGTTCGTGCCTCTAAAACCCAACACCCTTCTCCATCAGGGTCGCTAAGGCAATTCGTCTTGTTCTTCTGCGACTTCTCCTTGAACTCGTCGCTGTTCCAGTAGGCAAGAAATTGGGGCCAAATCTCTCGACCCCTGTTGTCTACCCCCATATTTGTCAGGGTCCCATTTTTAAGGTATGCCTCCCGAATGTTGTACATCAAATCTCTATATCTATCGCCCCCCTCACACAGAAGTTCCTCCATATTTGGGTCTTGTGCTCCGGTCTCCACTATAAGAATTTATGCAATTACATTAAAATATAAATATCAAGTTATTTATATAATTTATAATAAAAAATAATGAATAAATTAAATAAATTTTACCTTGAACTCATCGAAATACTCTCGTGTCTTCCTATCAGATACCGCTGACCAACTGTAAGCGGTGTGCTCGAATCCACCGGTCATGATGGACTGGATTACGTGTGTAGTAAAAATTATAAATTAGTTAGTAAAATAATTTGATTTTAATAAAAAAAATTAATAAAAAAAACTTACGATGTCCCACGGGGCTCAATATCAATCCGCATTCCCCCAGTGGGATGCTGGCGGGAGAAAGATGAGGCCTCACCCGTCTGGGGTACGGACGAGGAACCTTCGGGCTGGACAATCGGAGGTACAACGGGTCTAAAAAACCCCGCTCGTCTACTCCCTCTCCATCGACCTCTCTCCTGGCTTCCCCCACTCCCTCCAACCGATCCACTTTCTTGTCCACTCATCTAAAATATTCAATATATAACAACAATCAATATTTATATATAAAAATCTAAACAACTATATGTATCCTAAAAATATTAAAACTTTAAACAACCATATTAAATATTTACAATTAACATGTTTTATGCATACTCATATCTAAACAAAATTATAAATAATTAACATGATTTGTACATACTCAATATAAACAAAAATCTAATCAATTAACATGTTTTATGCATAATCATATAGATCTAAATAAAATTCTAAACAATTAACATGATTTGTACATACTCAATATAAACAAAAATCTAACCAATTAACATATCACATATAAAAAAAATTAAAGACTAACCAAATGTTTTAAAATAAAATTTAAACGGTTAAAAATTGAAAAACTTACGATTAAAGGGTAGAGATCGACGAAAAAAGAACTTTGATCGGGATGAAATTGGCTCCTGAGTGCTCACCAGATGTTGCCCTCTTCTTCTTCGATTTTCCTCGTGTGAGGAATGAGCTCGTCGGCGCTGCCGTTTATAGGAATTTTTTTTTACGACGGACAGCAGTCCATCGCTAAAATTGTTGCCTTTAGGTCAAAAACTGTGTTGTATTTGCAAATTTGCGATGGCTATGCCCGTTGTAAATATTAAATTTAAAATTTACGATAGGCTAGCCCATCATAAATAAGTCTCCAGTAATAAACTTCCACCGCTTCTCGAAAAGTCACGGCCAAAACTTCACGTTTTACGACGGGCATGCCCGTCGTAAACTTGTCGGCCACAATAAGTTTGCATCAATTTTGAAAGGTCACGGTCAAATGGTTGGAATTTTATGACGGTCTTGCCCATCGTTAATGTTAATTTTAAGATATACGATGGGTCTTTGATTAGGCGTGAAATTGTTATGTTTTGGTGCCCGATTTGCCCATATTTTGAGTATTTTTTATAAGTATTTAGAGTCATTTGAGTATTATTTTCATAAATTCATTAATTTGTGTTTTTGATGTTCATATTAGATAGAGGGCGAAAAGAGGAGTTCGTAGGACTTTGAATCGACCAAAACGGACTCTCGGTTGAGAAGATATAAAGGTTTCGAACTAGTGTACAACAGCCGAAAGTGCTCGACCAGGCGCTCGACAAATGCACCAGCTCGAGCGTTTTTGCGTATTTGCGGCCCAAAAACACCCAAATTCGTCTCAAAGCCTATATATACTCCTTCCAAGCATATTATTACATACCAACACATATCTTGACATATTTTTCAAAGGAGATAGCTAGGTAGAGAGATTGGAAGAGTTTCATACTTTGTAGTCGAGGTTTTGATTCACGAATTCATAGTTTAGTTTTTCTTTCAAACTTCTTAGATTAATTCTTTCTTTGTTCTTTGAGACTATAAACCCTAGCTTTTCAGACTATAAGAGATTATTTTTTAGACTTTGATTCATTCGTTGTTTATGTTCTTTAATTTAGTTGTTAATTCAAGTATGTTTATGTTTATCATCGTTATTGCTTTCGTTGTTTCAATCACTATGTTAGGCTAGAACCCTTGCATGCTTAGGATAGGATGAACTCGTAGATGTAGGACGTTGGTACGTAATCAGGATAATTCGTGATGTTTAATTTTAGTTCTCTTAATTATTGAATTCTTCTAATAAATTCTGGAATAATCTTAGAATTGAGTACGAAAATTATTAGAGAGGAGACGACCGCATCACTTTTTAATAACGAATAGGCTTAACGAAAGGGTTTTAGAAGGGGTTTATAATCTACCGGTTTATCTAGGGAGGACGACCACATCACCTTAGTTAAATTAGGGCCTCAATAATTAAGCACATTTAGTGGATTAGTGAAGTAAGTTGATAGAACTAAGTATTAGGATTAATTCTTGAGCTTTTATTCTTTCAATCTTGTGCTAGATTAGGGAAGTTGATTGCCTAGTTTTAGTGCGCTTAGGATTATTACTTGCACATCATGATTGTTTTAGTTATTGTACTAACTTCGTCAGTATACGTAGAAATTCCTATCCCGAGCATCACCATCCCATATTTGCATTTCAACTCAAGTTATTAGTTTAATTTAATTATATGCATTAAGAGTAGTATAGTATAAAGTAGTTCAATAGAATTCTTAAACCCGAACATACATTCATATTAACTATGAGACATAGATCTCCAGGGCTCTATTCGCATATATACCTTTCCTTGGGTTCGATACTACTTGGTCCCTATACTTGCCCATACTACAGTGATCCCATACTCTTGTGGGGTAACTACTAGTATAGCTGGTGTTTTGCATTCAAGTCAATCTTCCGTCGTTAAATTTAGTGGAATAACCGAAGAGTGAACCCCGCTTATTTTACGATGGTCATTCCCGTCGTAAAGATCAAGAATTAATGATGCTTTGGTTAATTTCCGTCGTAAATCCATCGTAAAACGTGTGTATTAACGACAGAATCTTTTGCCATCGTTAATTTTCGTCGTAAAAAATATATTTTTTGTAGTGAGTATCACCATATAATTAATGGCAAATCTTGTTTGATATCTCACATCGTTTTTTTTAATTTTAAATAATATATAATTAACATTCTATGTCACGCATTATCGAAAAAAATACGCCCTCCTTCCTTTTTTAAATTGCTCACAACTATGAAAATACAGTTCTATTCTTTAAAATTAACCACTTAAAAATATTATTTAGTTATACCTCATGTCACTACATTTTTCAATATATCTTTAAAGAATAAACTAAACTTCATAAAATAAAGTAAAAATAATCAATATACCATCAATTTTGTACCTTTTGATATTATGGAAAAATACAATTTTTTGTCCTTCAACTTTTAAGTGATTTTAGTTTTCGTCTTGTTAACTTTGAAATTTTAAATTTTGTCCTATAATTACAAAAAAAATGTGATTTTTGTCCCTTTACCTGCTACATCAGGTAAATCATCCGATAAATCTAACATGACACAATTTTTTTGTAAATTATAGGACAAAATTAAACATGTCACGTCAAATTTAATGGAAGAGTTATCTAGTATAGCCTGTAACAAGATAAAAAAAACACAAATTTTAGGATGAAATTCAAAAGTTCAAAGTTAACAGAACTAAAATCGAAGTTTCATGGCTACAAACAAAAGAAGGAAGCAGAACGAAATCCAAGGCGTTATGGTTGATGGAGTTTGGCAAGAAGAGGTACAGATGGTTAAGGAAGGGGTATGTTCTTTTTTCAAGAATCACTTTAGTAGAGTGGAGATGTTTAGACCGTTTCTAGCAGAAAATCTGCTTCTGAAGAAAATCTCAGCTAAGGAAAATAATTGGCTAATTAGGCATTTTGCTGAAGGAGAAGTGAAAGCAGCAGTTTGGGAGTGTGATAGTTCAAAAAACCCGGGCCCCGACGAGTTTAACTTTCTCTTTCTAAAGGAGATGTGGGAGGTTTACAAAGAAGACCTTATGACCTTAATGTTAGAATTCCACGAGAAGTGCAGATTAGTGAAGGGACTTAATCTTTCTTTCATCGTATTGATCCCGATAAAGGAAGCGGCGATGGATATGAATGATTATCGTCCAATTTCACTTATTGGAGGAGTACTGTATAAGATTATCTCAAAAGTGATTTCTAAGAGACTTTACAACGTGCTCGATAACATTATATCTCTTTAACAAAGCGCTTTCATGGGGGTCAGCAAATTTTGGATAGTGTGATTAATAGAAAAGGCCAAGGCAGCAAAAAATAGCAAGTTTTTCTACAAAATTGACTTTGCAAAAGCTTATGATTCTATTGAGTGGAAATACTTGGAGAGAACGATGAAGGGGTTTGGACTCCACTCCAAATGGATAAAGTGGATCATAGAATGCATCACTACGGCTTGTGCTTCGGTCCTTATCAATGATAGCCCGACTGGGGAGTTTAAGCTGGAAAGAGGCCTAAGGCAGAGAGACCCACTTTCGCCTTTCCTTTTTATATTGGCAGCAGAGGGTATGACCCTATTACTTCAAAGAGTTGTGGAGTTAAGGATGTATGAACATGCTTTTATTGGGAGAGATAAGGTGGGTATCTCTCATCTTTAGTTTGCCGATCATACTGTCTTTCTGGGAGCAACAAGTATCAAAAATTCTATTTTTTTTCAAACGCTTTATGAGGTTATGGGAATCGGTCTCTGGAATGAGCGTTAATTTGAATAAATGTTCAATCTTTGGAGTGCACATGCAAGAGGGGCAGTTGAATAACATGGCTAACTCGTTGGGATGCAACATTGGGAAAATTATGTTCATGTATCTTGGCGTGTCGGTAAACTCGTCCAATAAAGTGATTTTATGGAAGCCAGTGATAGACAAAATAAAGAGTAGACTCAAGAGATGGGAGAATGTGAAACTCTCGATTAGAGGAAGATTGATTTTGCTTAACGCGGTCCTAAACTCTATCCCGGTTTACTACTTGTCCACTTTTAGGATTCCGAAAAGCATTCTTAGTGAGTTGTTGAAACTTCAAAGAAATTTTTATTGGGGGGTGGTGAGAGCTTAAGAAAATTAGTTTGGGTTATGTGGGGTCATATTTGTAATTTGAAGGCAAAAGGAGGTTTGGGGTGAAGGACTTGGACTGCTTTAATAGGGTGTTACTTAGCAAATGGGTGTGAAGATTCTTTAACGAAAGGGATAGTCTTTGGGCTAGAGTTATCGAGTCACGGTTTGGGATAGCTTGGGGAGAGGGTTTTTTACCCAGGGGGCAGTTGGAGGGAGACAGTTGAGTGGGTGGTGGAGGGAAGTGGTGAAGGCAGCTGGAGGAGAGAGGGGGGCTGGTTCTTTGAGGGTGTTCGGAGATGTTTAGGGAATGGGAAGAAGACGGGTTTTTGAGTAGATGAGTGGGCTGGAGAAGGGGAATGCCTAAAAAATAGATTCAATAGGTTATTCTATCTTAGCACTTTAAATGGGGGCATGGTGAGTGAGATGGGGGAATGGGTGGAGGATGCATGGCAATGGAATTTTTATTGGCGTCGTGAACTCTTTGACCAAGAAAAGTCAATGCCTAGCTACATTCTGAAGGTTGAAATGGAAGACAAATAGAGATGGGAGAAAGGAAAAGACATCACCTTCAAGTTTCGTGAAGTGTATGAGTGGCTGTGAGAGGAAGAGAGTGAAGATCCGAGAGACGTGGAGAAAGAGAAGGGGTTCAAGATGCTTTGGAACAAGTTCATTCCATAAAAGATAGATGTGCACACCTGGAGAGTAATCAGGAGAAGGCTACCAACGAAGAAGAAGCTGAAAAAGAAAGGAATTATGAGACCAAATGAAGACGGAAACTATACCTTTTGTGGAGAAGCTCCCGAGACGGTAAAACATGTTCTCTTTGAATGTAATTTTTCTTATTCCGTATGGATGGCAATTATGAATTGGTGGGGAGTTAGCACTGTTTTTTCTTCGAATCTCCAAAGAAATCTACTCCACTTTAGTAAACTTCTGAAGGGGAGGAGAGGAAAAACGGTTGTTGTAAGTTTATGGGAATGTGTTATATTGTTATGGAAATGGAGAAACAAGAAGATTTTTTTAGGATGTGGATTGCTCTCTAGAAAAGTTAGTTGACGAGCTGAAACCAAGGATTTGGAGTTGGTCTGCGGACTAGGAGAAGAGGTGGAAAGACTATAATTTTCAAACTTTGTTAGAAAATCCTAGATTAGTAGTGTAAGTTTGAACACAATTTGTCTCCCGTGTAAAAGAGGTTATGTCATTAGAATACTCATGATATAAAGGTGAAGGGAGCGTGTGAGTGTTTTTTCAGAATGTTGTCCAATGTGTTGAAACATAAACGACAACATACACAGTGGAAGACTTTGAAAAACAGAATATAAAATTTACAAACAGGTTATCAAAACTTTATCATAGATTATTATTGAATAATCTATGATGCCTCATGGCGAAACTTCACTATAACGAGTAGTGATACAAAGACAAAGTAAAGACCAACTTTAAGAATTTACATCAAGATCATATACCCTAGGTATACAATCAAAAGCCTATAATTCTAAGAGTGTAAACCAAATAACCTAATCAAAGGTCGAACTAAAACACTTCTAGAATTACAAAGGAGATAATCGAAATAACTACACTTGTTATATATAAAATAGATATCTCGAACTCTTCAATTGAAAATGTCTCATGCGTACGGTATTTATAGACTTCATTCCTTGCATGTGAACACAAAAAATCATTGTTTCCCATGATGTAAAACCATCCAACACTAAGCCTCCATGATCTTGATAACCGCTCATGTTATAGCTTCAAATAACTCACTCTAGACTGCAACTGCTTGACCTGGTAACTTCCACGTCTTCATTCAGCATGTTTAGACATTAAAGACAACATTGCAACATTCGGAGTTAGTGTTAGAAGAAAGGACAAATTCTGATGTTACGAAAAATGTTGTAACATTTTGGACAACATTGATCTAACATCAATAAAAGATACTCCCTCCGTCCCCTAATAATATTCACACTACCTTTATTCTCGTGTTTTAGCGAGCGAATTGTTTATTAATATTTGAAATGATAAAGTGATTTCAAGAAAGGGGTACGATAGATCTATCTCTACTCTATTATAAAACACTTTAAAAATTATTTTATCATTTCAAATACTAATAAAAAACTCGCTCACTAAAACACGAGAAAACAGTAAATGTGAATATTATTAGGGGACGGAGGGAGTATTACTCATGCCTTTGCAAGCTTTCCGTGGATGAATTGAAATTGCCCGTTTATCGATAAAAAAAATTAAAGTCAACCAAAATTAAAGGAAAAAAAAATATTTTCTTTAATATTAATAAACAGTTCTTTTAATAAAATCTACAGTATTTTATACAATTTTTTCTTTTTTACAGGTCATATAAACAATCTACTAAAAACTGAAAAGGAGGGAGCGTTTATATTTCTGATGGTCAAAAGATGGGGTAGAGACCACTTATGCCGGCATCGGACCATTCAATTAATCAAAATCATGTCAGATGATTTCAGTTTCTTTCTTCACAAAGAAATCCAGCTGCCGACATTATAATTAGGCAAAAATTTGTATGAGACGGTCTCATGGTATGAAACAATACAAATTAACATCTACTCTTTTTAAAGTGTTAATGTGTCAATATCCTAATTACACTCATTTTCATTGTCTCATGCCATGAGACGGTCTCATGCAAAATAGTATGTTGTAAATACATGTATATTTACATAATATAACAAAGTCTTGAAGGTTCCTTATGAAAGGCGATCTTTAATAAAAATTGCAATTCTTCTATTCAATGTAACTTCTGATGAAGTTACAATATACTTAGAAATAGAATTTCATTATGCGCTGAAAGGTTAATTCCCTGAAAATTATTTACACGTCGCATACGGCTTTGTTGGTGTACATGTTGTACAATATTCAGAAATATACTCCAATCCTTCCATAATAACAAAACGATCATCCAGGTAGGAATTATTTTTCCTTCTTTCATTTTCTTCTTAAATTTAAATAGAAAATTGATTGATTTTGATTTTCGCAACTACTCAAGCATCAATGAATATCATAATATATTCAATATAAAATATTACTCCCTCCGTCCAATATTAGTAGGCCTACTTTTTGGGCAGTTATTTTTTGTCATAAGTAGAAGGGTATTATGAGTTATTGTGAGGTTTATTTATCAATAAAGTTATTGTTTATGAAAAATATGAGACTTATATTTTCCATAAACAATAACTTTATTGATAAATAAACCTCACAATACCTCATATTACCCTCCAACTTATGACAAAAAATAACTGTCCAAAAAGTAGGCCTACTAATATTGGACGGAAGGAGTAATAAGTAAACCGGAAGTAACAGTATGTCCTGTGTAAGAATAATGATGTAGGGCACATATCAAATTAAGCACAATAAGTTCAGAGAATTATATCCTCATAAAGTCCACTTTTATAGTTTTTGCTCCAAACCAAACATAGAGCAATAATGTGTTGGGTTATGCTGGCGGACACCGAGCTATAATTTTTAGCCCATAAAATAATATTCCTTCGTCCCATAGTTATTTTCTACATTACTGTTTGCATAAATTTTAGAAAAAAATTGTTCATTAGTATTTAAATGATAAAGTAGATAATTTTTGTTAGAGTGTATGAAGAATATAATATTAAAAAATATTATTGTGTTTTTTTTTTCTTTCAAAAAATAGATGTAGCAATTGAGTATGAGACAAGTCTTTTTGGTAATGTTGCAAACAACTTTGAGAAGTACTATGGATTTTTCAGTTCTGGGTATAAATAATATTCTAATAAATTGTATTTCGTATCACAAAAATTTGTAGAGTCATTCCTGACGAAGCGAGACAGTTATAAGTATGTATTTCTTTACTTTTTTGTTCATATTATTTTCACTATAATGCAGATTTATTTTTTAATAAATGCAGTTTATAATTTTCTTGAAACATAATCCCCCAACCCTCAACCCCTCCTTTTGGCTTTAGTGTTCTATTCCAGGCATGGATCCTTGAACAACCAAATCCCTATCACAAATTAAGAAAGGAAAGACTACTTGAAATTGTTAGAGTCATTTAGAGAAAATTTGTTAAGGGTAATTCGGAGAAATATAGTTTTTTTGGCTCTGTAACTTGTTTAGTGTCCAATTTTGATCCCAAAAAAATTTAACTTTTTAATTTTGATCTCATAACTTATTGAATCATCCAATTTTGGTCTCATTTTCGCCAGAAATTTAAAAACAACGTTGTTTGATACATCAAAACCTTGATCTAGATATGAGCAATCCTTAATAAAGTGTCATGCCTTCCTGCAGTTATAACTCAGGGTCATTCCTAGCAATTAAGAGGCTTGAGTCGAGATTAAAAATTAGGCCCCTCGTAATTTTGTTTAATTATATGAACTTACTAACAATACAAAAAATAACATTTGTATGCTTAAATTAAATGATGAATGTTGTATGTGACAACCTCTATGTGGCTAGATTAATTAGAAAAGGGTAAATTTGTAAACTAATTTTAACATGCAACTCAAACAATGTTAGGTGTGCTTTTTTTCATTATACAATATTGCTAAACCAACAAATTTTAGTGAAACAACTAATACTTTTATCAATATACCCAAAATGTAGAGAAATTTACGGTAAAATCAGTTCACATTATATTATGACATTAGAAAATTGTAAAAATTTAAGAACTTATATAAGTTAATAAGTATACGGTGGTGACTCTCAACTCAATAATTAAAAATAGGATTATATACACTGTGAAAATGTATTAATATAAGCATATGACTCTGCTCTCCAAACAAGAACTAAAAATAAGAATTTTAGCCGCTTCAAAAGGAATCAAAGCGTGAACCTAAAAAAGTGAAATAAGATCATACACCTCTTAATCATACACTTATTTAATATATTTTTGTAAATTTATATATATATATATATATATATATACACACACACACACATAATTTTGGGCCCATAAAAATTCACAAAATTTTTGGGCCTGAGTCGACCGACTCGTCGACCTCATTATAAGCACGGGTCTGTAATATAACTCATGTAGGTTGATTAAATAATGTTAGACTTAGAAACCTTACCTTTCTAATGTGTTTTAGATGGACTCTTCTTCCAGTTTGTTCTTCTTGCAAATTTCTTGAACTGCTTGATTAGAAGGGCCATCTCATCTGACTCATCCCCTGACTTTACGGCTGGGGTGTTCTCAGCAGTTACCTAAGCGGGAACTTTTGAGGTAGATGACTCTTAATCCTTCCTCCTGTCAATATCAAATTCATAAGCTTTTAAGTCAGAAAATAATGCAAAGGTAGAAATCTTGGAAAGATCTTTAGATTCTCTCATGGCTACAACTTTCGTGTCCCACTTAGGTAGGAGCCCTCTCAACACTTTCATATTAATTTCCCTCCGTGAATACTCTTTTCCACGTGATTCAAGCTCATTAAGAATTTTAATGAATCTAGTCAAACTTTTCAAGAGATTTTCCTGATTTCATCTTGAAGTTCTCAAACTTTTGTACAACATTCATGACTTATTCTCTTCAATATGATATGCCCCTTCACAAATCATCTCTAATTTTTCCCATATTTCTTTAGCAATTTTGCAATGTTTGATCTTGTTGAATACAATTTTATCAAGTGAATAATAAATAGTGTTCCTTGCAATATTGTCAAGGTTTGCTCTTCTTTTATCCTCATCTGTTCACTCCTTTCTTGGCTTAGGAATTATTTGAGCAGTTCTAGCAGTCTGTTCCCCCGTAGTGTTGACTTTTCGTATGGTAATTTGTCCACCCTCTATTATAAACCACATCTCATCTTTCATAGCTCATAGGTGTGCTTGCATTCTAATCTTCCAGACATTATAGTCCTCTGCAGAAAACACTGGAACCTTAAATTTCATTATTTTGGGGGCCATGCAAAAACGATAGTAATTTAAAAAAAAAATGGGATTATCGAGGTCTCTTTGCTTGGTCAAGGGGTCGGGGGTCCAGGTGGCGATGTGTAGTTGGTCCGAGGTTTCGGGGCAACACCACCTAGTTTACGATGTATGTTTATATTTGGGCTCAATTTGAAGTTAAAGGATTATTTTATGACCAACCTGTCAAGGATTATAAATAGCTCTATTAGTTGGTCTAATGTCATTCTGATCAGTATAATAATATGAGTTCATCTCTTTTACCCTTTGATATAGTTAACATAATACTGGTAAACCACATAAATTTGTGTTGTTATTTATCGTTATCACATATCTTTTCATCCATTATAACAATAAGAAAACTATGTAGTACAATTTTCAGAATTTTTTATACAATTAATAATGTTTTATTGGTTTATATAAAATTCAAAATAGGACTGTCTTTTAAAACGAAATGAGAATATTTTATTATGTTTAATAACAACACGTGTTAATTGGTGATGCGTGTACCCAATGCAATATTTATTGGTTTAATTATGAGTAGTTGTTTAGTGTACTTTTCTTGACCTTGGACAGAGATATTCAATTAATCCGTCACTTTCATCTTTAAGAACCGAATATAATTTTCAACATTTTCTTAATTTTGTCATGACTTGGCACCAATGCTGCATTTGATGATCAGAATGAAATAGCATCAACATTTTATTAAGACCAAATCTTGTTTGAGATAATATCACAAAATAAGTTTCATTCGATGAATTATATTTTTCGTAATTTTTCAAATAAAATATAAGCAATATATATTAATTGATTTTCTTTCTGATAGTCTAAAGCTGGAGTAGGGACAATTTATGCCAGCATTTACTCTCAATTCAATTATTATTTCCAAATTCATTATAATTTCTATATGGTTTCAGCTTCTTCCTCACCGTGAAATACAGCTGCCTGACATTATAAATTCATGCTCCATCCTAATCTAAAATGTTGTTGTTATTGACATTTTATAATAAATTAAAGAACATATTTTTTCTTACAATTTTACTTTTTGTAGTTGGCTAAAATAAATGCAATTAAATATGGATAGAGGGGGAAGAGGGGTGAAAAATATACTTCTATTTTCTACGTGAAATCATACTAATTTAGTGGGTTTTAACATGTTTTTAATTATAAGTTTTTAGTTCAGAGGGTAAATTTGAGATTAATTTACAAAAGTATACAAAAGCCATAAATATCTTGAAATAAAATTTTAATCCCAAAGGAACATTTTGAATTGGGAGGAGTAGTTTATAACTTGTTCTAGAATTATTGTGAGAACATGCAACATTATGAAATGGTTCTTAACTGCTAACATGACGTTTCTATTTATAGAAATTGGTTAGCTATGGATTAGAGGCTTCCAAATTAAGCCAGTGTTCAAGTTGAGAAAAAACAAAATAAAATTCGTGTGACCGCGGATTAAAAGATGGCAAATTAAACGGAAAAATTAAATGTTCCACGGTAACACTAATTTACCGCAAAGTATAGAGTGAAAATGATTTATATACTCCCTCCCATGAAAAGTATGTTCATACACATTTATCTGGTATTTGCACATAGTGACACACATACTTCCTTAATCTGGTATATGCACACTCATTTGCATAGTGTCCAAATCCAGTGCATGCATCACATCTAACTGATTTTCTAAATTCAGGATCATGCCATGAATTGTTACCTTTAAATTTTCTGGATTAATTTTGATCATTTCTCTTCTCCGGGTCAGATGGTGTGTTGTTGAATAGAGTCCTAGGTTGGACATTACCTCTGGATTTGTTCATCTTCTTCTTCAAGTTGGAGTTGAATTTCTTTGTGAGGAGTGCAATGTGCTCACGAGTGTTGTAACATTGGTCTAAAGCATCTTCATCAGACTCAACTTCAGTCACAAAGGGCTGATCTTCAGTGTTAGAAGATGTTTCACCTTTGAAAACAACAACCTTCTTTCCTTCACTTGCATCTTCAGGTTGAGTTGTGTTCATCTCATAAGTTTTGAGAATACTTACAAGCTCATTTTGACTGAGAGTATCCGTATTCTTGGCTTCTTCAATAGCACAAATTTTTGCATCGAATCATTTAGGAACAGATCGCAAAGTTTTGTGTACAACACGTACATTAGAAATTGGATCTCCAAGGGAGTGTGACTCGTTGACAATCTCACTCAACCTTTCATTGTAAGTCGTGATCGTCTCATCATCCTTCATTCTTAGATTTTCGAACTTGGTCCCAAGCATCCGAAGTCTGGTCCTTCGAACACTTCCACTTCCACTTCCTTCACAATGTTCTTGAAGTCTCTCTCATGCATCTTTAGCCGTGGTACATGTTGATATGATCTTAAACATAGATACATCAACAGATGTAATTATAGCATTGAGAGCTTTGGAATTGTAACTTGCCGTCGTGGTCTCATCATTAATCCATTCGATCTCTCGTTTGTCTCTTATCTCGCCATCATCATCTGCTTGATTTCTGGGCCATTTCCAGCCGGACAGAACACTTCTCCAAGCACGTTCATCAATTGATTTGGTGTACATGCGCATCTTAGGTTTCCAATAGGCATAGTTGTTCTCATCAAGAATACGAGGCCTAAGTGGTGTGTTTACAGGATATTCCATAGCAAAAAAGACACACTAAAACACAGGATCTAAACTTAGCACGTCAAATTTATGGCTCTAATACCAATTGAAGGTGTGTCGTGTGTGTTAAGTGTAGATGTTGCAAAGAATGTTAAAACACTAACTACAACAATCTAAAAAATAGAGTATAAATTTAGAATAGAGGAAGACTAAAACACACGATTGCAAGATGGAATAACTTTTTAACACAAACTATATAAAATAGTCTGTGCTAACCTTGCGGCGAAACGTTCACAATAACAAAAGTAGTGATACAAAAGTTGTGTGAAGAGTAAAATCATTCACAACGAAACAAGACTCGATATCACCTATCAAATCTAAATTAGCTAAGTGTATAACATTATACACCGTCAAAGTTGATCTCTCACTATATCAATGATCTCTTTATCTAAAGATATATGATTGAACGCAAGTTATGCGAAATGTACTAAACTTCTAGGCATAACATAAAAGTTGAAATAATTGTCATATCACCTTTGAACTCAGGATTGACACTAGAGTAGGTGTACTCGATTATTCCATACTCTGGCATTGAAGATTTCGGCCACTATTTATAGATGGAAATCTTCATCCTAAAATAACTTCTCTTGTAACTTCCTCCATGATCTTATCTTTATTCTGATGATCTTGACTGCAACCGCCTGATCTAGATCTTTCCAAACCGATCTGCAATAGCCTGAAACGTGTAGGTCCTTGTAGGTCTTTGTAGAACCTTCTGGAACCCATAACTGCTCTATGTTGCAACCAATGTTGCAACCTTCACTGTAACATTAAGTATTCCAGATTCTTGTAGATCCTTCTAGATCTCCAACCTGCATGTCAAAATATCTAAAGCAACATTTGATCATAAGGTGTTAGTTAATGAGAAGAAATGGCAAATTCATGTTGTTTCAAAGTAAATAGTGAATACTTCACTACCAACAACATTAACACAAATAATTAATTTTTTTATGTGAAACAACTAATACCTTTAGTGAAAACCACAAGTACCCTTTAATGAAACAATAAATACCCGAAACAATTGTTTTACATAATACTTTACCTAAATTTTAATGTGTTGAAACATTTACATTTCAACCCACCCCTTGGTCAAATCCTGGAACCGTAATGAGTCAATAAATTCTTGAAAAAACTCATAATCGTAAATGTCAACATACGTAACGATAATATGATGCTTAAAACTTATTGTGTATAACTCCAAATGTAACTTGTGTTATCTAAAAAAATTGGAAAAAATTGAATAAAAGAACAAAAGAGGTTTATTAATTGGTATATTTTTATTCAGAATTTGTTGGACATTTATAATCATTATCATTCATGTTAATTGTAGCACACATTGATGTTCATGCATTGACTATAATAAAAAAAATATACACACATGTTTAAAATATGTATGCTAAATTAATGTCTATAAACTTATCAATTGGTTTTAAATAAAGACTTATTAAATTAAACAACAATCAAGATAAGACATTTGAATTACTTGTGCCAACTCAAACCCGTGAATTTCCTCTAATTCCCACCTTAATTTCATCATAATATTTAGTACTTGAGTTCAATCCATTAATTTGGCTTAACAATATCTACCATTATTTAATATCCATGCAACCTTACTCTTAAACATATATATATTTTTTAATTTTTACATAGTGGAGGAATGACTTTGCAATCTTAAATAATTTAATTTGTAACGGTTTTTGTTATTGAGTAACACATGCATGTATTTTAATGTTTCCATACTAAAAATGTGTTCTTAATTAATACAATTTGTAAAGTTTTTTTTTTTTGTTAAATAGAATTGTGTAACACTTTTTTTAATTAAGTTTTTGTATTAAAACTGATAATTACATTCTAAATTGATTGAGAATTGTAACGGTTTGATTGAGAATTGTAACGGTTTGATTCCATATTAAAATTTCTAATTATTATGTTCTTAATTATTTTAGTATGTAATGGTATTGGTTAATTTAGTAGCACATTTTTTTTAATGATTTTATACTTAAAATGGCAACTACGCTCCTAATTAATTTGGTTTGTAGTGAAATTTCTGATTTTATGCACACCCTAAGATGGCGTGTGTCTTTCAATTAATTTATTGACTTAATGGTAACATGTTTTTAAAAAAAAATTCATATTGAAAAATGGTAATCACTCAAATAACTAATTTAGATATTTTTTAATATTTCCACACTATAAATGCATTTTTAATTAGGCAAAGTATTATATAAAAATAGTTCATGATAAGCTTATCATGAAACAATTTTAAAGTATCATTAATCTCATTGGGAGTATCATTAATCTCATCAGGGGTATCATTAGTTTGAGTTGAAGAAAATTGTTTTAAATTTTCTTGAACTCTACAATTTTCTTGAACTCAGACTAATGATACCCCTGACAGGTTTAATGATACTCCTTATGAGATTAATGATACTCTAAAACTATTTCATGTTAAGCTTATTATGAAGCATTTTAATATAAAACTTACTCTTTGAATTAATGTAATTTGTAACATTTTATGGTATTTGTCTAACACGTTTTCTTTAAGTGAAGACACACAATTCAATATAAATGAAAAAAACTGAAGTCGTCAATTAATTTTATGAGATATTATTATGGTAATATTATAATTATAAATAAATATGGTTGAATAGTTGACATTATACCATCTTTATTTGGTTTACATAGTTATGACAAACATTTTAATTATAAAAAAATGTTAAATATTTGAGTATAGACTCAATTAACACTAATTCATAAGTTCAGAGTAACAACCTCTGGCGACGCATTATTGATATTCACATGAGGTGGAGATGTTATTCACCATGAGATAAAAAAATTGAAGATGGTTATCCAGGAATCGACGAATTAAAGATTTAATAGAGCATATTAGTTAAGAAAAAATAGACTTCAATGCAAATTAAATCACGCCATATCGACAAAGAATATCCATTAACTTATAAATTGAACAATTACATGAAATTCAAGAGTACAAAGGAAAAAGTAAATTGCAATTACATGAGATTCATGAGTACAAAGGAATTTCTTTTTGCAAACAATGACAGATGCACTACAACATTTTTTTAGCTCCGAATAGCGAAATGTGAGGAAACGTGGACCACATGACAAATAAGTTGCAATCACAACCTGCAAAAAAGGAGAAAAAGAAATTAAGGAAACCAAAATCATTGGAAGACTGCAAAATATTTTTTCACGAAGTACATGTAATACAAACTTTTGATTCAAATGTTCGTTGAGTACATAGCAAGAACATGAAGAACAGAAAAACAAAATGTCCTACACTTCCCAAAAGGTGCAAAAAATGAAAAAAAAAATGTCGAATACATGACAAACAAAACGTAAAAAACGGCTGGACAAAACAAAGAAATGAAACACGTGTAGTAAAATGCATTGAGCAGAACCAAGAATGCGAAGAACAACGAACACAAAAGATGTGTGAAGCGAAGAATGCAAATAACCACGAAGGGAGAACAATCGTGGAAACACTAAATAGTACGCAAGACAAAGTAAAATGAAAAATAAAGAAGCCAAATACTGATTTATATAGAGAGAGGTAAAACAACACGTACGGCTTAGATCTGATCAATATAAATGTAAGGCTAATACACATTGAATAGCATGAAATAAGGAAAATAAATTGATTGCATTTTCTAGCTATGTGGCTACATAGGCAAAAACAAGCTTTATTTTATAGTATGGTAAGATACTTATCAAAATCTTTAAACTTAAACCCCATAAAATATCTTTTGAGCTCTCGGATTGGATCAATGAGGCCATTGCTGCTATTCTTTCCCTTTTAAAGTTGTAATGTCCTCTTCCTTCAACTCTTATAAATTCAGTTTTTTATTCAACAGCTACTTAATGATTTAAAATGAGTCTTTGGATTGTTTTCATATATTTTGTTAATTTAGTTAGGCATACGTTTATTTGCTAAAGCCTCAAGTTCTTATGGTCAAATCGTTTACTTTTTTTGGTTATATAAGTTATTCACATTGATAGCTTAAGTTTTTCAAATTTATTTCTGCCTGAATAATTGTTCATGGGGTTTTATAATATTTGAATTGACCGAGGATAATATAGGTGCAAAGTATTTGATTTGAAATTTATTTGTAGCAAAAGGCGAAGCCCTCGCCCCCAGGGCCCCCACCCCCTGGCCCGACAGGATTGGGTGGAGGAAGTAAATCATGGTGACTCAGCGGCCCATTAGGTGGGAGGACCAGTGCCTGGTGCCCACAAGGAGCTATCCCCCACATTGGAGGGATAAAACTCCCACACTGCGGCTGCCAGGGCTCGATCCTGCGTCCTTGTAGCAATCTGCCACCCAAGAACCAGCTGAGCTACGCCCATGCGGGCAAATTTGAAATTTATTTAGCCAAACTAGAATATGCAATAGGTCTATACTTTATTTTCCGAATGGTCGAGATTTCAAAGAAATTGGTAGGACAAAACTTTATTTCAAAGAAATTGGTAGGACAAAACTTTATTTACAAAATGTTCTCGGGAAATTTATAATCCCAAATTCAAAAAGAGCCTGCAACTTTAAATTACCAACTATCTTTTTCCCACTTTTTTCTACATAGTTTTTTAAGGTCATTCATATTATTTTTATAGTCCAAATTGTATGTAAAACCTTTTAATTGATAAGCCTAGGTATTAATGCTTGCAAAAATAATCAGTGCCTAATTCAAGGGATTATGTAATGTCCGAGACTTTATCATTATTTTTTATTTCTTTTCAAGAAAAATGGGCTAACTATTTTAAATTGTTGAAAATGAACCAAGATTAATTTCCATGTTATTTATTATGTACTGTGCAGAAAATTGGATTTTGTTTCAATAGTTCCTTTATTAGCTTAGCTGAAAACTTTTAATCAAATTTTGGATTCGTTAGAGTCACTTTGTTGGTCCAGTTTTATTGTTCTAGTATCATAATATTAATTATTTTCTATTTATGTAATAATAATATTAGGACTCATTATTTATATTCTAGGTGTCAGGATTAAAGTTGTTTTCATTGCATCTAAGTATATTCGCAACATTAATTTTAGGTGGGGTTTTATTTGCTTTAATTCCTACAGTGGTTGATAGTAATTTAATGCATTATTATTTTTTATTAAATGTTCCAAATAAATTGTGTAAGTTGTCTGCTACGTGATTATATTTCCATGTTATTCTAATAGTCAGGGGCCCTAATGAGGTTTGGGACCGACGGGTCTTTGGGTGTATCCCGCCGTGCTCGGCAAAGTCTAATAGTTAGGAACCCTAATGAGGTTCGGGACCGACGGGTCTTCGCCTCTTCGGGTGTATCCCGCCGTGCTCGGCAAAGTCTAATAGCCAGGGGCCCTAATGAGGTCCGGGACCGACGGGTCTTCGGGTGAATCCCGTCGTGCTCGGCAAAGTTTCTATGGCAAAGTATATGTGACAATTATTTATTGGCAAAGTTGGCAAAATTTCTATGGAAAAGTATATATGACAATGTTGGAAAAGTATATGTGATATCTATTTATTGGCAAAGTATATGTGATAAATATTTATTGGCAAAGTATTTGTGGCAAAGTTTCCATTGGTAAAGTAAATGTGACAATGATCTATTGGTAAATTATCAATGGTGAAATGCAAGGTGGTAGCACGAATATCATTATTAACATTGATGTCTTAACTGTTTATTTTGGTATTTAGTCTAGAATAAATTGATCACACTGAGTGTGCGAGGAGAGGCGGTGGATAATGGTCCCTCAAGTTAATTAATAGCTATTTTATGATAAAAATTAATTTATTTATTAATTAAGTTTTTTTTCAAGTTAAGCTCTTATGAGATTGTTAAATTTTTTTAAATTAAAAATTACTTTTGAGAAGCTAATTAATATTCAAATCTTCCACTGTTTCTTAAGTATTTTTCTTTTGAAATAAAATTCTATGTCTTATTTTTAATTAAATTTTTAGTTCACGTCTTTTAATTCAAAATTATTCTTGTGATTTGATAAAATTACTATTATTAAATGACAATGGTGACATACGGGTGGTGGTGGTGACTTTCTTTTCAAAATGGTATGCAGGCGGTGGGAAAAGAAGAAGAGGATCTGGTCGTAAATGTTTAGGGCAAGGCAAGAACTAAATAGCCTTCGCTTAAAAAAAAAAAGGGTTTAGAGGTTGTTTCACCCGTTATTTGAAAAGTCGGATGAATTATGGCGAGGGCTAAACTAATCTCTCGCCTTCTTGAGCAAGTTCTCGCCATCTCTCGCCTAAGGCGAGGGCTTTACAAACCCCCACCTTTTTAATGAACCTCGATTTCCTCGCATTTCTCTCACCAATAGTGAGGGTTTTAAATGTTTCTCGCCATGCCCTCGTCGCGGTCCAATTTTGTTTTAGTGATAACAAAATCCAAATTTTATAATACAATATTACAAAAATTTATATGAAATAGTTTTATACATAAATTGTAATTTTTTTTTGTAAATTTTTATATTACTTTTAAAACTTAAACATTTCAAAAACCAACAAAAGTATCACGTGTCATGATCTCACACTAGATTTTTCTACAATATGTATAGTTGAAGTGTCATAAATATTTTTAATTGGCATCATATACTCCCTACTTTTTATTATATTTGTGGGAGGGAGATATGAGAGAATGTTATATGAATTACATAATATGAAATTTATACCATTAGTTATATTCAATGAAACAATCATACGCATTCATTGATATAATTAGATTTATAAATTCAAATAACATGATAAAAAGTTATAGTATCAGTAAATACATATAATTATATCAATTTTATACTATGAACAAGTTTTATAGGAGACATAGCCTTTAAAAATACGTACTCCCTCCGTCCCCCTATAACTTTCTTGTTTCTTTTTGTTAATTTGTTTAAGAAAGTGTACTGTTTATTAATATATGGTGGGTCATATGTTAACTTTTGTGTAAAATAGTGGGGAGTTATGAAAAAGTAAACAGGAGCTGTTTAAGAGGGGTGTATTCAATTAGGATTCTAATGAATTTTTTTTTTTACTTTAAAAAGTATGTGGATTTAGGAAATTTATAGACTCCATGCAGAGTTTGACTGACTTTTCTTATTGATTTACATGAATTTTCATAGACTTGACATAATTGTGGAATACACTTTTTTTTTATTGATTTACATGGATTTCCATAGATTCCAGCGCTGAAACCATTGATGTAAATGTATATGGAACACACTTGTATATAAAAAAAGTTATTCAAATTATTTAAAAAAAGTACCAAAAATACATTAGTTAAAAAAATATTATTATTCTCATATTCATTTCCTTCACCGTTATACTCGGTCTCATTAGAAGCCTCTGGTTGTTAGAAGAGATTTTAGAGAGTGTAATTTATTTATATTTTTGGAAGAGTAGACTTGGCAGTGGGGCGGGGAATCCCCGAAGCAAACGAGAACGAGAAATTTTTTTGCCCCATATGTGGGGACGAGGATAGTAGTCCCTGCACCGCGGAGAGCCGTATTATTTTTTATATTTAAATTTAAAAGTAAATTACAAATAAACATTTCATAATTTCATATTCAATTAACTACTTATTCAAAATTACATCTATATTTTATTTAATATTATGTTATTAGTTTCAAATTATATAATTTTCTCTTTAGTATATATGTTAACTAAAAATATTAAAATTAGAGGTTTTTCAAATTGTTTAAATTATTTTTTTTAACACCAACTTAAAGTAATTGTTGTGTATGATTAAATTTTTAATTTAGATATTATTTTATATTTTAAAAATGAGATAAAAAAAAATAATTAGGCGGGGGACGGGGATGGGGAATGTCCCTCTGTCCCCGCCCCGTTGACATCCTTATGGAAGAATATCAAAGAAAATTCATAAATTGTTAGAATACCTTAAAAAAATTTAAGATTTTTTAAAATCCGTAGAAATCTTTAGTTATTATAAGAGATTTTGGAGAGTGAAATTTATTTATATTTTGGAAGAGAATCAAAGAAAATTTATGGAGTAATAAAATCCATAGACTATTAATTACCTAAAGATTTTTTTAAGACTTTTTAAAATCTGTATTTAATACCTTATTATTTTTAAAGACTTTTGAAAATTCAGATTGAATACCCCCAAATTTTAAAAGTCCAAAAAAACCATACAGACTTCATAACCAATACACCCTCCTAAGAAATATTTGTTTATTAATATATGGAGTGTTGTTTTTTTTTCTTTTTATGGAATAGAAAACTTATAGTAGAACGTAAAAAAAAAAAAGTAGGAAATTTATAGTATATTACAAAATAAGAAACGACCCTCCAGCTTTGAATTAATTACATGTAAATCCATGTTAACTAATTTTCCATCTTTTGTTTTCTTCTTAAATTTCAATTTCCGCAACCACCCCAAGCATTAATTATATCATGTTATATTATATTATATTATAAATAAACCGGTAAGAATAATGATGATCAGGGAACATATCCAACGCAAAGGCAATAAATTCAAAGAATTATATCCTCATAAATACCTATCTAATTTTAGGCCCCAAACCAAACGTAGAACAGAAATGCAGTTTAAAATTTTGCCTAATCGCACGCACTATACCCACTAAATTACAGATAATTTTGTATTCAAACTATCAAATTATATTTTCTTTACATTGATATAAACAAACTATCAAATTTTAATACATAATTTATTAAAAAAAAACTTTTGACTAATTTTAACATATCCTTGTTTAAAAAAAAAAATCAATTGACTGGCAAATAACTCAAGAAGGTGGATACAGAAGATGGAGATCGACATTAAGGGACGAATGCACGAAACAGTGTATAACGACTCAATGATAGAAAGAGGTAGACCACAATAGTGATGAAGAGTTTTGTGTATTTCATTCTAATTTGAACGAAATTATGAAGAATTTTGATATAAAAGTATTTCTCTAAAATACATGCTTGACAATATTTATTTATTTATTTTTTTTTTTTTTGAGAAAAACGTATATATCAATGCAACAAAATATACTTTATTGGTTTAGATGTAAAATCGGAGACAGTGCAATAAAGCATTATATTTTTGTTGGAACTATTAATTTCCTTTTTTATTTTAGTGTTCCATTTAAAACGTGGATTTGTAAGTCAGCCATATCTCTTTGTAGCAAAAGGCGAAGCCCTCGCCCCCAGGGCCCCCACCCCTGGCTCGACAGGAAGTCAGCCATATCTCTACCACAAAACATAACTGTCCCAACAGTAATATGTGTATGGGATCGCCCCACGAGTTAGCGTATAAATGGTCAAGATCACCCAATCGTAATTTATTAATTGAAAATGAATTTTTTATTTTATTTTATTTTACTTTATTGATTGAATAGTTGAGCCATGAAACCGAGGGTCTCGTGCAAGAATTGCTCTTGTTTATTGACTACGACTATACGTTGCAGCTAAACAGTTGAGGACTCCAAATAATTTCACAGTTAAAAAAATCATTAATTATTCAATACAATAAAGTATTATATAAAAATAATTCATAATAAATCTATCATAAAAAATTATATTAAAGTATCGGATATTTGATTAGGAGTGTCGATAATCTCAACAGAAGTATCATTAATTTGGGTTGGTAGTGTTATATTATAATTATTGTAAATTTTCTTGAATCCAGATTAATGATACTCCTAGTAAAATTATCGATATTTCTGATAAAATATTCGATACTTTAAAACAATTTCAAAATAATCTTATTATGAATCATTTTCATATAAAATTTATTCGCTCAATACATGTGTGTGCACTTAAATTTTATCAGTATATGCTCGAAAAACCTTAGCCCGGAAGTTTTGTGAGTCCAAGGAACTCCCTGACGGGCTTTCTTAGGGATCAGATAGTTATAAAACTTATACAAAACTCCTATTAATAAATTTCATAATATAAAATTTATAGCATTACATGTATTTACTGATATTATAGTATGGATTACTTATGCTTTTACACGCAATTACTGATACAATAACATTTTATAGTGTATAACTAGATTAACCCATGCGTAATTCGCGAATTAGTGTGATACACTTGTAAAATATATATATATATATATATATATATATATATATATATATATATATATATATATATATATATATATATATATTAATGGAAAAGAAATTCTTTGATTTCCTACGTGATTATTTATTAGCTTTTGGTATGAGATTTAATGTGAGAGTTGTTTCTTAATATTTGAAGGGATAAAGTAAGAGTATTTCAATTCTTTTTACTTTGTAGTTATAATATATATAGTAGATGTTTTTTTATGGGTAAAAGTAATGACATGAGATCAGTGACGGAGAGAGGAATCAAGGGCAGAGGGGCCCAATTAACACTACAGGAAAATAACTAAAATTTATAGCTACAAAATTTTCAACAAAAATTTTTTGTGGTGATCGAGATTGCCTACAACTTGCCTACAAAATCTTCTAACTATGTCATTTTCATTCCTTATCGAATTTTCGTAGACAAATTGTTTGTGAGTAATTAATTACTTAGAAATTTTATTTTTTAGGCAAAGTGATTTTCGAGATAAGATGTTGTAGGTTGAGAGATGAAGATATCTATATTATTAGAATATTTTGTAGATGATCCAAATTAAAATTTTGAATTGGTCCAAATAAATATATGAAATACTCCTATTTAATTACTGAGATCATAATACTACACAATTAATAAAATTAATAAGAATTAAAAGTAGGAAAATTTAATTAGGAATTAGCATAAGTAGAAAATAAATTAAAAAAGTTGAAATTAAAAATTGTGTTGTCCATGAGAACCACTAGGAGGAAAAAAGCATATCATTACCTGCAGAACCACTAGTGCTAGTTATGATAGTTGTATGGAAATCTAACTACATATATAGGAAAGTTTCGGAAAATTCCAGGGTGCCCAATGTGCCCCCGAGACCCCACGTTCCTCCGTTACTGCATGAGATGTTGGGAGGGGATAGTCGGAAAAAGGCGTAGTTTGTTTTAATTATTTTTTAAAATGTATAATCTAGTATTAGACAAATTTTTTGAGCAAAAGGATAATCGTGTATGGGACGGAGAGAGTAGTAAATAAAGATTGATTAAGCATTTTTCAATTGACAAAAAATATAAAATATATCAAATAATTATAAAATTATATATATGATATATATGATATAAAAAATTTATGAAAATGTATTATGTGAATAATATTCACTATAACTATTACCATGAACAACAGTTCACTAATACATTATAATTAAACAACTAATAAACTTTACCAAAAAAATTAATTTTTTAGTGAAAATAACTAATACCTTTAATAAAAACAACTAATAGTATTTAATAAAAGAACTAATACCCTTCAGATATATTTCAACGGTGAAACTTGTTTGTTGATGACCTTGATTCGAATTTGATGATTAGAGGCTGTTTTAACACTAAAAAGGTCACCAAACAAGATTACAAATGATCACTATATGTTTAGTGAAGATTGAGAAATAAAATTGCAAGAGCTTTGGTGTATTTTTTAATATATCAACTTATTTTGACCCTTTCATGAAGGGGTATTTATAGGCTTACAAGCAAGTAGGAGGTGTTGATTTTGGCTTTGACAAGTGTTTAGCCACTTGTCTTATTCCTAAACTATTACATTTTATACAATGACAAGTGTTTAGTACACTTGTTTGCTCCTAATGTAATGTTTAAACTAGTGGAATTTTGAGCTATTCTTTGTGGTTCAGTCTTGCTCGCTTGGTCGCCTAAATGGTGAGCGCCTTGCCCTTGTTTTTATTTTAATTACTTGTTCATCTTGCTCTTTTGCTGTGTTGGTCGCCTGACATCCGTCTGACGTCATTTCTGGTCGCCTGGTGGTTTGACCCTTCTTAAGCTCTGCTGGTCGCCTTCTTCCTGATTAGACTATAAGCTTTTTAATCTCTTAATCACTGCTGCTCGCCTGGTCGTCTATCAACATTGCCCCCTGACTTATTCTTCGTTAGGAAAATTATTGACTAATGGAGGACAAGGCATAATTTTGATGGGATAGTGACTCTGCGTTTGGAGCGAGCAACAAATTTTTGAATTTCTTCAAGCGGGGAAACTGGCGATCACTCGGTCATTAGGGCGACCAACAAGGCATCCCATACGCGTATGACGGTTGGATTCCCGAGATTTTTCGGAATCCGTAACGTCGTGGGCGGAGATGACGTCACCTACCGCCCACGCGTATTTTTCTTTGCAAGTAGGGGCCTACGAAATTTTTCAAAAATTTCGTTTTAACCCCCATTTTTGGTCCTTATAAATACCCATCTTCATTCTCCTCTTTATCTCTTTTCGAATTCTCTCCTTCCTTCTGCCATTGAAGCTTCACTCTAAGCTTTCCCTTCCATCATTCCTCCTCATTTGCCAATTTTTCCGACGAATCTTGTGTGAAATTTCAAGGTAATCACTATTATAGTCTTTTAATTTTGTTTTTGTTCCATCTTTGTTTTGCAATTTTTGTTTATTTCCTCCAAGAACACCTTCCACCGCCGTACCCTTTCCCAGTGCCGCCGTTCTCCGCCGTCTCCGCCCCAAAGCCTTTTACTTTACTTTTCTTCAAAAATCCTCTATTATCCTCATCATTTTTTGAAAAACGACTCCCTAAATGGCCTCTTCTTCGAGCGAAACTGCTTCGATTGAAGTTTTTTAACGTAATCCTGGGAAACGTCCGATGGAAGAAGACGCTTCCCCTATTCCTCGCCGATCGATTTGCCAAGACTTAGCCCGAAATCCGAGGACCTTATTAGTAGACGAAGAAACGGGTTCCAAGGCATCCTCCGTTGTTCGCTCCGTTGAAGCTCATGCCTCGGAGCATTCTGGCGACGAAGAGGTTCAAAACCTTGCTGGTCGCCCAGACGCAGAAGAAGGTACTTCCTCTGACTTGGGGGAAGATTCGGAGGAGGTGGCCGCCGAAATTGAAGCTGAGAGCGACCAACCTGAAGTCGAGCGATCACGACTGTCTGTGACTTGGGAGTTTCTTGAGGAAATAGGTTTTCCTACCTCTAGAGTGACTCCTGAGTCACAGATACCTGAAGGTGTTGTTCGCCAAAATGAATGGGGTGAATACGCTGCTTGCTTCTCTACAGTCTTTCCTGTTCGCTCCCGTGTAATCATGTCCGCCCAGGAGAGTATTTATACAGCGAGCAGGATTTCCAGCTTAATTACCGAGGATGACTTGGATAGCATCAGGTCTCATTATAAGATGTCATACGATATATTCTTGTACGCACCCAAGAAAGGAGAGACTGATGATCGCCCACCACCAGGTTGTACAGCGATCAACATGGACATACTCAACACGGGGTTCCCGTTGCCACTCCATCCGCTTATTGGTCGCTTCCTGGAGGACATTGATCTGGCGATCACCCAGATTAATCCTAATGGGTGGAGTAATTTGCTTGTCCTGATGACCCTTTTCGGCCTCGAAGGGTACAAAAACAAACTTAGTACGGCTGAAATCCATTACGCCATGGTCATCTCAGCTTGCAAAGAAGAAGGCGTGGGCTGGTACTATGTTAAGGCGAGGACTGGGGTTAAGCTTATCGAGGGAGTCCCTAACAAAGTAAAAAGTTGGTATAACAGTTCCTCTTCATCGGCGGAGACTGGCGAGCATCAGCGGATTTTTCCGGCGGTCAAGCGCGCATTAACTCCCCTGAGCATTTTGGCGTAGTGAAACGTAGGCATTCTTTTTTCCTTTCTGGGACTGCGTTGGGGACTAATTTTAATTTTTTTTCTTTCTTGTTGTTTTGTAGGTCCAAAAATTTTGAAGTGGGGGAATCCAGGATTGAGCGAGGAATTCTTGTATACTCTAGCTGTGATAGTGTTGCGGAATTCTGCTGACCGCGACATTCTCCATCTTTCAAAGGCTCACTGTCGGAGGATTGCCCAACTCTTCACAAGTCCTCATCACTTAGAGGCTCAGGCAGAGATCCCCAAGGGTAATCATTCTTTACTTATTTTACTCTTTTGTTCGCCTGATCGCCTGAACTAATAATTTTTTGTTTTTTTTCCTTTAATTCAGATCAACGAGTGACCGTTGCCGTACCTACCATCCCAAGATCATATCACCTGCTAGCCGCCAGAGTAAAACAAATGGCCGCCCAGGAACCTACCCGGAGGAAACAAGATCCCCCTCTTTCTCTTATTCGGCTTCGCGCTGGGGAGAAAACTGCCCCTCATGCTCGCCCACGAGCCGCCGCTGGTCGCTCAAAAGGAGCTTCCAAAGTGCTTGCTCCCCCTCGTGGCGCGGAGAAGGAGAAAGAGAAGGAAAAGTCGAAGAAGGCCCTGCGGGAAGACACTCGTGGTGAAGGGGAAGCTGCTGAGCGAGAATCGAAGCGCTCTAAGTCTGTGACCGAAGCGAGCAGCCGGGCCCCCCATTCTCCAGCTTCTAAGCCTTCTTCTGTTGAAGTTGTAAGCGAGCAACAGGCTATGGCTACTTTTTTTAAGAAGAAACGAGCATCCAATGATCGTTCGTACTTGGGGTATGACCCCGTGAAGTTGAGAGAGTAAGTCTTCGAACTGTATCCTTGATGGTCGCCTTTTTGTGATGCATTCTAACTTGAGGTTTTTTCTTCCTTTTAAGGTACAAACCTGAGGAGCACCCTGGGCGGTCAGAGGTGCTTCATCAACTCAGTTGCGTGAAGACTCCGCCACCTTATCTTGATATCCCGGACTCCCATGTTCGCCGGGCGACTGAGATGGTCCCTCGTTCTTGGACCAGAACCTGCGAAGAAATCGTCCAGGACCAAATTGCTAGCGACAATGCTCGTCTGGTCATCTACAATGCCAGCCATCAAGCTGTGATGGCCCAGAGGCTCCTCGACCAGATCTTTCTACTGGAGAGGACTAACCGCAGTCTTGGTCGCAAGATCGAGGGTTTTGAAGCGGAGAAGGCAGCCGCTTTAAAGAAGAAAGATGAGGAGCTCACCCAAGAAAAGGCTGAACATGCCAAAGCCGTGGCGAATCTTGGAACAAATGTACAATGCCTCCGTGAGCAGCAAGCAGTTCGCCTTGAACCAGTCAGAGAAGCTTTCTCTCGAGTTGGGGGTCGCTAATGAGCGAATTAAGGTGCTGGAGGGTGAAAAGACATCCATGGTCGCCCAGGTTAAAGAGCTACAAGCTAAGGTTGCTCGCCTTCAACAAGAGAAAACCGGCATGGTCGCCTATGACGTCTATGCTCAAGATGTGGCCGACAACACCAATTTGGGGTATGTGTGTGCCTACGCCGAGAGTATAAGGTCAGTGAAGTTCGCCTTGGACCATGGCATGGATGTTTTGGCCACCTCCAAGAAAGACTGTTGGGATATGTTTAGTTTTGATGATTTTCCAAAACAACATGTAATAGGTTTGAAAGCAGTCAGGATAGTATCCTTTAGATCAGGTCAGGCTAGGTTAGCTCTCAGTAGAATAGGTTGCTCAGTTGAGGGGGAACTCAGCGAGGGGGAACTTCTCAACACAGCCTGAAGATATCAAGATGACAACCAGAAGAGCTGACTGAAGACATGCCATCAACCTGAACCAATGGAGAAGCCTGAAGGAAGTCCCACTGAGTATAAACCTGATCTTTCTAAGCTGGTCAGTGGACTACTCAGTGAAGAGCATGATCAGGAGGATCAGTGCTGTGCCTAGTAGGACCTGAAGGAGTCAGGCTACTGAGGCTGGGAAGCTTGACAAATAGACTTATGTCAACTCCCCTGAGTGGACTTCAAGTCTACTGAAGGAAGGTATCCTGAGAGGATTGCAAGTCAGCTGAAGACAAGTCGCCTGAAGTCAGGACTACCCTGATCAAGTACCCTGAACAAAAGAGCCGTTGGACTCAGTCCACGTGGACCAATCAAGTCAAGGCAGCAAATCTGACAAAAGCTGACAAGGCCGTACTTCACTGAAGAGGAGAATTTCACTCCAGAGATAGTCTGGATTTGAATGTTACTATCTCCAACGGTAACATTCAAATCCACACTATAAATACAAACTCAAGCTTCATTTGTAAGTGTGCAAGTGTGAGAGCTGGAGGTGTGAGAGTGGTGCAAGTTCGAGGGAGTCATAAGGAGGCACCATCTCCATCAAGAACACTGACCTGAGTTATTCATAGTCATATTTGAGTGTTCCAGTTTGTATACTCGAGCCCATCATATACATCCTAAGCTTAGAGAGATTTTCCCAATCCTAGCTTTTAGGCTAAAACCATGTAAGGGAAAATCTCACCTAGTTGGAGAAGAACCAAACCAAACTAAACCCTTTCAGTAGAATGTTAGGCTTGTAGTGAGGTGAGGAGAGGCAGTCCCTGAGTGAAGAGGGATGTGAGGCCAGTTCGAGAGGCAGCCCAGGGTGTGGCGTGAGTCCAGTGTACCCGTGCACCTTGGCACGTTAAAAACAAGAATCCCTTGAGTGGATTTCCTGTTAAATCAGGCAGTGGATGTAGGAGTATTGAGACTCTGAACCACTTTACATTGTTGTGTTCATTATTGCCATACATTAGCATACATCAGTGTTTTTAAAAAAAAAAAAAAAATTCTCCTAAATTCCCATTTTGCCCTTCGAAAACGGGACCATCAATTGGTATCAGAGCGGGTTGTTCACATGACCACTGATCCAGTTTTGTTAAGAAAAATGGTCAACCGAACAGATCTTAAATGTTTTAAAACTATGGGAATTTCTGCATATTTCAAACTATTACCTGTGTTCTGGCATTATTCTTGTAATAGAAAATCATTTGGTTAGAAGTTTTGGAATCATCAAAAAGGGGGAAATTGTTGGGATATGTTTAGTTTTGATGATTTTCCAAAACAACATGTAATAGGTTTGAAAGCAGTCAGGATAGTATCCTTTAGATCAGGTCAGGCTAGGTTAGCTCTCAGTAGAATAGGTTGCTCAGTTGAGGGGGAACTCAGCGAGGGGGAACTTCTCAACACAGCCTGAAGATATCAAGATGACAACCAGAAGAGCTGACTGAAGACATGCCATCAACCTGAACCAATGGAGAAGCCTGAAGGAAGTCCCACTGAGTATAAACCTGATCTTTCTAAGCTGGTCAGTGGACTACTCAGTGAAGAGCATGATCAGGAGGATCAGTGTTGTGCCTAGTAGGACCTGAAGGAGTCAGGCTACTGAGGCTGGGAAGCTTGACAAATAGCCTTATGTCAACTCCCCTGAGTGGACTTCAAGTCTACTGAAGGAAGGTATCCTGAGAGGATTGCAAGTCAGCTGAAGACAAGTCGCCTGAAGTCAGGACTACCCTGATCAAGTACCCTGAACAAAAGAGCCGTTGGACTCAGTCCACGTGGACCAATCAAGTCAAGGCAGCAAATCTGACAAAAGCTGACAAGGCCGTACTTCACTGAAGAGGAGAATTTCACTCCAGAGATAGTCTGGATTTGAATGTTACTATCTCCAACGGTAACATTCAAATCCACACTATAAATACAAACTCAAGCTTCATTTGTAAGTGTGCAAGTGTGAGAGCTGGAGGTGTGAGAGTGGTGCAAGTTCGAGGGAGTCATAAGGAGGCACCATCTCCATCAAGAACACTGACCTGAGTTATTCATAGTCATATTTGAGTGTTCCAGTTTGTATACTCGAGCCCATCATATACATCCTAAGCTTAGAGAGATTTTCCCAATCCTAGCTTTTAGGCTAAAACCATGTAAGGGAAAATCTCACCTAGTTGGAGAAGAACCAAACCAAACTAAACCCTTTCAGTAGAATGTTAGGCTTGTAGTGAGGTGAGGAGAGGCAGTCCCTGAGTGAAGAGGGATGTGAGGCCAGTTCGAGAGGCAGCCCAGGGTGTGGCGTGAGTCCAGTGTACCCGTGCACCTTGGCACGTTAAAAACAAGAATCCCTTGAGTGGATTTCCTGTTAAATCAGGCAGTGGATGTAGGAGTATTGAGACTCTGAACCACTTTACATTGTTGTGTTCATTATTGCCATACATTAGCATACATCAGTGTTTTAAAAAAAAAAAAATTCTCCTAAATTCCCATTTTGCCCTTCGAAAACGGGACCATCAAAGACTTTACTGACTACGTCAAGGACAATCCCATCAGCGCTGGGTTCTCGCTTCTGGTGGCCGATCTGGGGGAGATAGGAGTTCCCTTGGACATCTTTGGGGAAGGTGTTCAAGTCATCACTCCTCAATTCTCGGCCGACGAGCCGAGCAAGGAAGCATATTTTTTTTACGGCCTCCACTCTCTTCCCTTAACTCCTATTGATGGGGTGGGCACCTCGGCTGCAGCGACCATGACGGCCACTGCCACCCCTGATGCGGCACCAACTGCTCCGGCGACCACGGATGCTCCCCCGACCACCCAAGCTTGAAGACTTCATATTTTTTATTTTTCTTAATTTTGTGTTAGGACCAACTTGTACTTTTTTTCCCTTTCTTGTAACACCCTGCTTCTTTTTAATGAAATTGAAATTTGGAAATGTTTGCTATCTTTTTTCTTCATTATGCCTCCTTGTTCTTCGCTTGTTCGTTGTTAACTCTCTTGTTCGTTTTGAACTTTATACAATCTTTACAGACAACTATTTTTTCTTTTTAGGATTGGTATCTTTGTACTTAGTGATCGCCTGATCGGCTTAGGTGGGCTTTTGTCTTTAAAAAGACTTAGCCTTAAATAATTGAGCCTTATGAGCCCTTAATGGACTTGGCCTTGAATGTTTCTTTCATGGTCGCCCATAATTCTGGGCCTTATTATCCTTATGTAGATTTGGCCTTGGCTTGTTCGTCTTCAGCTTTGTTGCTCGCCCCTTCGTCTAGGTATTTGAGCGAGCAACTTGCTTTTCGAAACGAACAACTTAAAAAACTAATCTTCACAATATAAGTTTTATATACATCCATAAAATTTTGAACATTTTTCAACATACTTTCAACTGTACTCATACAAATAATATGAAATAATATGAAATTTTGAGTTAAATTTTACATACACTGCACAATTTTCTGCCTATTGATAATACTTTTTTAATAAAGCTGCATTCCAGGAGTATTGGGCCGAGTTGTCTTTCATGTCTTCTAAGTCATAAGTGTTGTTGTTCCATTTTTTGAGTTATCCTGTATGGGCCCTCCCAAGTCGGTCCAAATACTCCTGGTGGTGGTCCTAACACTTTTTTAAGTACGAGATCTCCGCTCTTGAATTCCCTTTTACTTGTGAATTGTAATACTTTGCGATCCTTTTCTTGTATATTGCATTCTTCATTTCTGCCGAAATTCTCTTTTCGTCAACCAAATCCATCTCTACAGCTAAAGTCTTATTGTTCGCCTGCTCGTCGAACGTTGTTGTTCGCTCTGTTGGTACCTTCAACTCTATGGGTATTACTGCTTCAACGCCGAATGCCATTGTGAATGGAGTTTCTCCCATACTTGTCCTGTATGATACCCAATATGCCCATAGCACTTCTAGTAGCTCTTCTGACCATTTTCCTTTTTTGTCTACCAATCGAATCTTTAATATGTGTTTAATTATTTGGTTGACTGCTTCTACTTGGCCGTTGGATTGTGGATGATATGGGGTTGAAAAATGTTTCTTGATTCCCCATTTCTCACAGAAGTTTCTTATTTTCTTGCCTTCAAACTGTCGTCCGTTATCTGTTAGAATTGCCTGTGGGACTCCAAACCGGCATACAATATTTTTTCATATAAAGCTGATCATCTTTTCTTGTGTAATTGTCACGAGCGCCTCCGCTTCTGCCTATTTTGTGTAATAATCTACGGCCACCACTGCAAATTTTACGTTTCCTTTTCCAGTTGGGAAAGGCCCTATGATGTCAATTCCCCATTTCGCAAATGGCCACGGACTATTGACTGCTATCATTTCGGTTGGTGGCTTATGGATGTTGGGTGCGAATATCTGACATCTGTGACAAGTTTTCGCGACTTTGATGGCATCTTGCAGTAATGTCGGCCAGTAATACCCTTGTCTCACTGTCTTGTAAGCCAATGCACGCCCCCAGCGTGATTTCCAGAAACGCCTTGATGAATTTCCCGTAAAACCTCTTGGCCTTGCCCTCTTGTCAGACACTTCAATAACGGAAGTAAGAGCCCTCTTTTGTAGAGTTGATCATCCATGATTGTAAACTTTGCTGCTCGCCTGGTCGTCTTGGCCGCTTCCTGAGGATCCCCCGAGACTTCACCATCACGAAGATATTTGATAATGGGTGTTCTCCAATCATCCTCCTCATATTCTTCATTCACCTGATTGACGTTATAGTCATGCGTTGAAGGTTGACATATTTTTGTGATGGTGACTTCTGATAGCTCTGCCGGGCCCGTGCTGGTAGCTAGGCGAGCAAGTGCATCTGCTTGGACATTATTTTCCCGAGGTACCTGCTCGATGTAAATTTGCTCAAACATGGAAGCCAAATGGGCTACGATTTTTTGATACAATACCATGTTTTCATCTTTTGCCTCGTATTCTCCTCGAACTTGGTTGACTATCAGTTGTGAGTCTACATATATTTGCAATCTTCTAACCCCGACCGCCAATGCTAGACGGAGTCCGACTATCAATGCTTCGTACTCGGCTTCATTGTCCGTTGCCATGAATTCAAATCGTACTGCTGAGGTGAAGATTTGTATATCTGGGCTGATCAGTACTATTCCAGCTCCTGATGCTGCGTTGGTGGATGATCCATCTACGTACATATGCCACGGGTGATTATGACCTCTCGTCGGATCTTAAGGAAAGGTTAGCTCGACTATGAAGTCGGTCAATGCTTGTCCTTTGATCGTTGTTCGAGGTGCATAAGATATCCCAAACTGGCTTATTTCGAGAGACCATTTGAGGAGACGACCAACAGTGTCTGGTTTTTATAAGATTTGTCTTAGTGGAAAGGTTGTGAGGACTTCTACCTGGTGATCGAAAAAGTAAGGTCGCAATTTCCTGACGCTCATCACCAGTGCGTATGCCAGTTTTTCCATCGGGGAATATTTGATTTCTGCCTCGTGCAATGCTTGGCTTACGTAGTATATGGGTAGATGAAATTTCCCTTCTGCACGAACCAGAACAGAACTGATGGCCACCTCTGAAGCTGCCAAATAGAGGTATAATTTTTCTCCTGGAACAGGTTTTGATAAGATTTTGGTATCGCTGAGATATTCCTTCAGTTGCTCAAACGCCTGCTGGCAATGATCCGTCCACTGGAATCCACCCTTCTTTATCGCATCGAAGAAAGGTCGGCACTTGTCACCGGATCTTGAAATGAATCTATTCAGAGCCGCCAGGCATCCGGTAAGTCGCTGCACTTCCTTGACGGATCTTGGTGCTGCCTGTCCATAATAGCCTTTACTTTTGATGGATTTGCTTCAATGCCCCGCTGGCTAACAAGATATCCGAGGAACTTGCCCGAATGGACTCCGAAGCTGCTTTTCTTTGGATTTAACTTCATGTTGTATGCTCAGAGTATCTCGAATGTTTGTGCTAGGTGTTCCAAGTGATTTTTCTTTTTTGGGCTTTTCACAACTATGTCGTCCACATATACTTCCATCGTTTTGCCAATGTGTTCATCGAACATTTTGTTGACGAGCCGCTGATATGTAGCTCCTGCGTTAATTAATCCGAATGGCATCCTCTTCCAACATAACAAATTTTTGTTGGTGTAAAAAGTTGTGCTTTCCTGATCGTCCGGATGCATTGGTATCTGATGGTAGCCAGCAAATGCATCCATGAATGTGAGGAGTTCATGTCCAGCTGTGTTGTCCACCAACTGGTCAATGTGTGGTAATGGGAAGTTATCCTTGGGGCATGCAGCATTCAGGTCTGTGAAGTCGATACATAGTCTCCACGTGCCATTTGGTTTTTTCACCAACACTGGATTCGCTACCCATCTAGGACACAATGCCTCTTTGATAAGGTCGTTGTCCAATAGTTTCTTTACTTCTACATCCAATGCTTCGTACTTGTTGTGCCCAAATTTCCTTCTTTTTTGCTTTACCGATTTTTTGGTTGGATCGATATTCAGCCTATGGCAGGCATGCTCAGGGCTGATGCCTACCATATTGGCATGTGACCATGCGAATACATCGAGATTTGACTTTAAGAATTCCTTCATTTTGGATCTGTAAGGCTCTGGGAGCTCAGATCCAATGAAGAGTTATAAGTCTTCTTGGTTCGGGTCGACTCTGACTGCTTCCAATTCTTCAACCGGTGTTGCTCTCCTTTTTTTATTTTTCCATCGAGGGTCGATGATGGGCCCTTCCAAGTTGATTTCATCTTCGACCATCATTGGTTCTGTTCCTAGCCGCGGTTTAAGGTCTTCCACCTTGTTTGGACAGGGTTCAGTCTCTTGTCTTTGGTGGTTGTTTTGGATTTTTTGCTCGTCCTCATGTTGGTCGCCTACCTCCATCATCTCCGTATCAATGGACTCCATGATTTCATCAAGTATGGATGGTTCATCTTCAGCGCTGCTGCTCGACTGTTCGTCTATTACTGATACCTGATTGTCTTTGGACAGCAACTGCAGGAGGCATTCACGAGCTCTCTTTTGATCGCCCTTTACTGTACCTGACCCTTTTGGTGTTGGGAATTTAACACAATAATAGTACGTTGAAATAGCTGCTTTGAATTCATTAATAAAAGGTCGACCGAGAAATCCATTATAGGAGGATTGTTGGTCTACCACTAGGAATTCTACCATTCTAGTCAACCTTCTGTCAGGATTCTCGGTCGATACAAGTTCAACTGATAACGTAACTACTCCTAGGGGAACAGTTACAACATCTCCGAATCCCACTATTTTATGATTACAATCTTTCACATACTCCGCACAATCTCCTATCTGATCTAACGTACTTTTAAACAAAATGTTTGTATACGAGCCAGTGTCCACGAGCAATCGGTGGACCCGGGTTCCCATGATGTTAGCACATATGATCAATGAGTCGTTGTGCGGGGTGAGCACTCCATCCAAGTCTTTTTCTGAAAACACCAAGTCTCCCGTTTTCTTGGTGGCCTGGTTGATTCCCACTTCCCTCACTTGGGCTACCGCTCTCAGTTCTGCTTTCCTTTTTCTCTTTGAGATTAGAGGCCTTCCGTCCGAGCATCCCCCAACGGGTCCACTTGCTTTAAGCATAAGAATTTCTCGCATCGGCTCTGCAGGAGCTGTTGGAACCTTTCTTCCTTTCTTGGTCGTCTTGCTCGGCTGGTCGTCACTGTCTTCGTCATCCGAGCTGGGTGGACCAATCGCTCTAGGTCTCTTCCCGGGTTCTTTCTTTACAAATTCGGATAGTTTACCCTCTTCATAGAACCTCCATAGTTGTTTCAATAAGTCACGACACTCACTAGTGAAATGTCCAATGTTCTGGTGTATTTGTTCGGATTCAATTTTCCACGCTCTTGCCAGATTTTCCTTGGCTCTGAAAGCATGTCTCTGTCCTTGACACTGTTATACACGGCCTCTATTGATGTAGCAAATACTTGATTCAACCTTTCTTTCAGTTCTGCCCCTTCATTGAAGGCTTTCATATTTTTTGGGGCTTTGTAGTCACTTCCTGTAAATTTCTTTCCAGCTTTCTTGAGATCAACTTTATCACCCAACTCTTTCTGTAGTGCTTCTTACATGGACACATGTATACCTGCCCGATGTCTGAACTCTGCGTATGTCTTGGGGCAGGCGAGATGTATCTATTTCCACAAATCGGTTCCTTTCTTCAAGCCCGCCATTACCGCCACCATCTTGGTGTCCTCGCTGACCATTTTCCCTTCTAGCAGTATCTTATCAAACCTTTCTAGGAACTTCCTATTTGACTCATCGTCCCCTTACTTGATGTCCGCCAAACGGTGTCTCTGGGTTAAGAATGACCCGACAGTGGAGAAATGTGACAAGAATTCTTTGCTTAGCTGTGCGAAGGAGTTGATGGATCCTGGAGCAAGTGCCGAAAACCAACGATGGGGGCCATCACCAAGTGTGAGTGGGAAATTACGGCATTGTGTAGCATCCGATGCCCTCATGGATATCATGAAGTTGGAGTATTTTGCCAGATGAACCTTGGGATCCGAACTTCCTTCATATAGACTGACAGCCGGGAACTGTATTTTCTTCTGTACCGGTGCATTCAGGATTGCTGGTAACAACGGCGATGATGGTAAAACCGTCGAGCTAATGCCTTTTTGAGAATCTAACTGTCTTTGCATTTCCTCGATTGCCTTTCTGAGGGCTTGTAACTCATTCGGAAACGCTCTACTGTTGGGAGGCTGTTCGTCGCGATCAAGCCCTAATGACTTCATCTTGATGCAGTCCCTCATCAATGGGACGTTTCTCCTGAGTTTGTCGCCTAGCGACGTTGATGGCCCCATTGGGGCCTAGCCGCCCAAAGGCTGATCGCCGAAGTCGATCATGGACAGATGGGCGAGCATCAGTGCGCAGCTGCTGCTCGCTCCGTGGTGGTGTGATCTCTCTATGTTCTCCCATGCACTTTGTTTTTCCATCGTAATTATGTCCCGTACTCCTTGTCGCGCCTTTGCTCAGCTCTGTCCTTCCTCTCAGTGTGGATTCTCATTTGCTCCCTAACCTCTCGCTCATCGGGATTTTGCCTTTGTTTCTTTGAGCCTGAGCGCTATCCACCTCATCATTTCGTTTATCCTCATGTCTTTTACTCCTCTGCTCGGCTGATCGCCTGGTCGTCTCCAGCGCTCTTGACGGCTCTGCTCTCTCTTATTATCTTTGAATCGATTGCAGAACGACAATTGTTTTCGCGAGTTCTTCTGGGTTTCTGGCCAAGGCTTCCACCTCCGAGGGAAGGGTGTCGATAGTGACTTGCTAATTTCTGTTAGATGTGGCCCGTACAGTATGTGCATGGTCACCCGTAGATGATACCCAAGTCCGCGACCTACGTGACGGATGTGCACTCGAAGATTGTCGTTCTTGGGATCCCGCTATTTTCGATTAATATTCCAGTGATGAAGATCTTGTGTTTATCTTTGCCAATTTAAGAATAACTAGCCTTGTATGTGTGAACTTGGTTATTTAACAAACCTTAATTCACACATTCATGCATTTAAATTCTTAAGTATAAACAAATTCTTCACAAATTTTGAATTACCCCTTTGATTTCCAGCTTTCCGGTGACTTTTTCCAGTTTTCGGTGACTTTTGGCCGGATTCCGGTGATAATTTTACAGATTCCGGTGGTCCTTTTGTCGAATTCTTCAAATCTTCGACCAAACGGAGGTTCGAGCCCTCCTTCTAGTGCCAATTGTTGATGACCTTGATTCGAATTTGATGATTAGTGGCTGTTTTAACACTAAGAAGGTCAACAAACAAGATTACAAATGATCACTATATGTTTAGTGAAGATTGAGAAATAAAATTGCAAGAGCTTTGGTGTATTTTTTAATATATCAACTTATTTTGACCCTTTCATGAAGGGGTATTTATAGGCTTACAAGCAAGTAGGAGGTGTCACTCTCTTAACCCTTTTGATTTTGGCTTTGACAAGTGTTTAGTCACTTGTCTTATTCCTAAACTATTACATTTTATACAATGACAAGTGTGTAGTACACTTGTTTGCTCCTAATGTAATGTTTAAACTAGTGGAATTTTGAGCTATTCTTCGTGGTTCAGTCTTGCTCGCTTGGTCGCCTAAATGGTGAGCGCCTTGCCCTTGTTTTTATTTTAATTACTTGTTCGTCTTGTTCTTTTACTGTGTTGGCCGCCTGACATCCGTCTGACGTTATTTCTGGTCGCCTGGTGGTTTGACCCTTCTTAAGCTCTGCTGGTCGCCTTCTTCCTGATTAGACTATTAGCTTCTTAATCTCTTAATCACTGCTTCTCGCCTGGTCGTCTATCAACATTGTTCACACAATACTTTGTCAAAATCCCCTACTATACTAATAGGGAGTTCATTCTAATGATGTGTCATTCTCACATTGATTTGGCTTATGTGTCATTTTATGATTTTTTTTTTTAATAATACACATCATTTAGTCGACAATCTATGTCATTAATTTGTCTTATGTGTCATTTTATGAATATAAGTTGAGTAATACATGTCATTTTGTTAAAGATGAGTTGACAATCTATGTTAATTTATAACTCTTATGTGGCCTTATAATAACAAGTCTAATTTAAAAAAATGCATTTACATAGATTTGAACCTTGCACCTCATGCGATAATTAAATAATGACTTACCAATTAAACCAAACTAAGAATGTTTGTACATTTTGAATACATATTATAATTAATTTGAGTCTATGAAGTACATTTAAGATTCTTGTGATTTTACCAATTTATATTTATCCAACTACATTTGATGATGACTAAAGAAAATATATTTAAGGATGATTAAAAAAATAAAAAAAACTGAGTAGACCTTATATTTAAATAAAATCTTAACAATTTAAATTAGAAATTAAATATATTTATTCTGTTATTATTAAATTGATTAATTAAATTATAAAAAAAATTGTGAAATCTAAACATTTAATTTACTTTTTTCTTTTATTTGAGAATTTCTTATTTAGAAAATAATAAATTTTAAAAATTCAGACAATGAATTCTCCATATATACTAATAGAGCGTTTATTCTGTTCATGTGTCAATTTTTTTTATGATGTGTCATCAATTGAATAGCTAGAATTATGTGTATTATTAAGTGTCAAGTATATAGAGGGTTTGATATAATTGCATGATGATACACTAATTAAAATATAATTAGTCGTTTATACAATTATATTAATAGATTATGTAAAGTAAAATTATTATAAAAAATAGTTGATTAAATCAATTTTTTATTAATCCTTATATGTGTACATATTATTATGAATTTTTAAAAAAATTGAATATACAATAATATATGATATTTATTTGTGAATATACAATATAGGCTTCCATTAATTTTTTTTTTATTAATTGTATAATAAATTGAAATTAATCTTATACTATTATTTCACATGCTTATAATAATTTAAATACCTAGAACGTATTATGATATAATTATAATAAAATTAATTTAAAATTGACTAAAAATTAAATTATAAATAATATTATTTATGATTTCAATTACCAATAATTGAATTAAAAAATATAATTATACACACACATTTAAATATAATGCATTATATTGTAAAATTAAATTCAATAGAAATTACGCGTAATACGCGGGGTCACATCTAGTTTATATATATAAAGATCTCACGATTAACTGCCCTGATTAACATTGTTCACTTTTATTCAATTGTAGATTTGAAGTCTAAATCTTATAAATATTTATAAAAGATATTGTATTTTGATACTATGTAGATTCATACTTTTATTCAAGTGTAGATTTGAAGTCTAAATCTTATGAATATTTATATAAAAGAAATATATAAGTGTATTTTGATACTATGTAGATTTATGAGTAAATTTTGATAAAGTTGATTTTAAAGTATAAACATATCAACAATATGTAGACTAAACATTTTTTTATATAAAATTAAGAATAATATAAGAGTAGATTTTGACTTCTTCCCTCATCCTTAAAAATTTAAAACTGCAACACCATATAAATTTAAAGAATATAGAAAATATTTATTTCAAAGCATGCAAAGATTTGTATAGTGGCTTAGTTGGTAAGTATTATAAAAATTATGTAAGAGATCCTAGGTTCAAATCTATGTTTTTACTCTTTTTTTAATTTTTTAATTGGACTCTCTATTAACATGACACATGTATGCCAAATATTGAATGTCAACCAATAGAATTATAACACATCACTACAATATACTATTAACTTCATAAGAACGTGACACATCATCCAAATACTTCTCAAAATGACACATCATCAGCCTAAACTCCCAATTAGTATAATATGAAATGTTATACTATCACTAATTATATATAATCGTATAAATAATTATATGTAATAATATTAATTTTATACTATAAACAAGTTTCAATACACGAGACCTACTCCAAAACTTATCACTGTGGTTGTAGGTCACTTTTTGGAATAAACTTTGTTTACCCAGTGGTGGATTACCAACATAATTAAATAATTAATTTCATTTAAAAAACTTAATTGGTATTCTAAATTTCATTAATTAGAAATAAATAATAGACATTCATTTAATACCGCATTCAATAATCCAAATGTTTTGGATTGCCTACACTCTACATTCTCATTATTTTATACATGAACAAATACATATCTGTATTTAGGTTCTTTCACTTAAAAAAAAAAAAACATTTGATATAAAAATAATTGTGTGTATGTATTAACTTAAAATAAGTACATGATTCGACATTTCATGGAATTACTTTAAATTAGTTGATCTATTACTTTATTTAATAAAAACTGAAAAAAAAATAGTATTTATTAATCTTTCACTATCGAACTCAAAGTTGTAAATTACGAGCTCTCTCATAACGCTCTAAATTAATTTTTCACTAGCGTTATTATGTTTATATCAGAGTTTTATAGAATATTATAATGACAAAATACCGGAAAAATTTGTAGTGTTACTATCTTAAGATTCTCGATTCACTAATCATATATCATCTATATCATAAATGGTTATGTTTACTTAAATTACTATATTTGTATATTGTGTCACTCAGAATTGAAATGTATACAAGTTATTATAAATGTTTATATAATTTTTATATATATTATGATTAGATAGGCAACAAATAAAAGTAATCACATTATCTTGTTACTTGTGGGTCTCGGTTCATTGGTTGAAATATCTACCACTTTATATTAAAATTTCTCCCATTTAGTATGTTTATCTTATTTTTATTTTGAGTTTGTATCAATTTACAGTTTATACCATGACCTTTTTTTTCTTTGGTCAATTTACAACATGTGCAATTTTTTTATTAAATTAAAACCTATATTATACAAACTATCCAATTATAATCTATACAAAACAGAAACGGTAAATTGTACTATGATAAAATTATCCAATCACAAATTTATAAATTGTATTTTATAAAATTATCCAATTGCAAATTGTATTATAACAGTTTATAGAGAATGTATTAGGTGAATGATATTCACAGTAACTAAATAACATTGTACTAATATCTTATAGTAAAATAACTAATACCTTTTAATGAGATAATTAATACTCTTTAGTGAAAACAATTAATACCATTTAGAACTAATACCTTTAACGAAATCAACTAATACCAATTAATTATAATTCTCTAAATTAATTTGATTATCTAATTTTTAATTATATTATAATTAATTATGCAAAAATAGTTTTGTTTTGAGTTTCACTTAAGTTGTATCAATATGATTGAGTTTTAATTAAATTTCTTTTGCATATATCATTATAATATATCTAAGTTATATATATGTATATATATATATATATATATATATATATATATTATAATGATATATGTGAAAGAAAAAAATATTAGTAGTATCACTATCACGTGAGCCTCAATTCATTAATCGGATCATCAGACTCTAAGTCGTAAATTATGAGTCCTATCGTACCGCTATAAATAAAATTTCTCCAAATTTCTATATTTATCTAACTTTTATATATATTACAATGAAATATGAGGGAAAAAAATAAAAGGATGAATTAGTAGTGTCACTATCAGGTGAATCTCGATTCACTAATTGACCATTGAACTTGATCTAAAAAAACTAAGAATTAGTTGATTCACGATTCATTATTTGAATTATTGAACCCTATAGTAAACCACAAACACAATGATATCAGTCAAATAATATAGTAAATTCACCCTCATGTGAGTCTCGGTTCACTACTCGAATTTTAAACTCTAAGTTGTCAACTACAAACACTATGATATCATTCAAAATTAATATTTCTTCTGATTTTTATGTTTGTCTAAGTTTTTATTTATATTATATTTAGCTATAAGAATAAATTAAAATTAATAGACTCACTCTCTTGTGAATCTTGGTAAATAGAGAATTATCGTATGAGACTATCTCAAACCTATCTTTGTAATTAAAATAATTCTAGAATCTATACTTACTTCATATTACCAAATGACTATTTATTTTAGCAGATTGATCAATGTCTACTGGTGGGCAGTGTGCACAAATTTATATGTTCACTGCAAATGTGTTAATGACAAATAAACATATAATCAATCAATAAAAAAAAATAGAGGACATGTGATCATTTCCGTTATACTTAAATTGCAATTCAAATTAATTTAAATGTCTTTGAGCATGTTTTATATGAAAATGGTTTATGATAAGCTTATCATGAAACAATTTAAAGTATCATTAATTTCACCAGGAATATTATTAATCTCATAAGGGGTATCATTAATTTGAATTCAATTTTTTTTAACAATTACAATATAATATCACTGATCCAGATTAATGATACACCTAATAAGATTAATGATACCCCTGATGAGATTAATGATACTCCTGATAAAATTCATGATATTTTAAAATTGTTTCATAATAAATTTATTATGAACTATTTTCATATAATACATTGCCAATGTTTTTATGTATTTGGTATTAATGGTACATAATTTTCCCTTCAAATATATATTAATGAATGTGGGCAACTTTTTTTTTTTTTAATTTAACATCTATATCTATATCTATCTATAAAGCGCCCTGCATTCCTATATTTATGTTTGGGCGGGAGATTACTTCAGTCGTTCGATTGTTTTTATTGTTTGATCTTGGCCGTTCGCTGATTAACCATTGGGGCCTGCTGTTGGAGTTAATTTGCTTCCATCAAGGGGCGGTTTCATCGTGTGTTTATTTTTGGTGAGAAATAGTGTTGATTTGCTGCAATCTAGGGGCAGTTACACTTTGACCTTCTTATATAGACAGTTTGCCGTGTATACATTTTCGGTGCTAGATTTAGTTTAGTTTCTACAGCCGCTGGTGCCTATTGTTGGCTTTGGGCGTCAATTGGTATACGGATAAACTAATAAATTTCCAAACGATCTACACTTAAACACCATGATCCGAGGCGCCGAAAATTGGAGCGCACACCTGCACTTTACTGGAGAAGCGTCGGATTTGGATGAATCGAAGCACAGCTCAGCCATAAATTGCAGAGGTCAAGCATGCCGGAAATAACAAAGTTCACGCCTGCAACTCATGGCTAGAGAACAGCCCATTATATCGGAAAGCATAGTCACAGCCTAAAGATCACTCGCCGAAAAGAATAGTGCGCACCGGAGAAGCCATGTCTGCCGGAATTTCGAAGCTTAACTCGCCGAAAATTGAAGAGAGAAAAAAGCAGAGCTCGACTTGGTCTTTTTTTTTCTTTTTTTTCCTTTAAGTTTTATGTTGTGTTGAAGATAGCAGTGGGAATTTTTATCAGGGTGTTTCGCTCGATACTGTATTTCGGATTGTGTGATTTAAGATGATTTCTTGCGAATTTGACTTTCTCTGTCGATTTTTGCAATTGATATTTCTTTATTTGTGTAGTCGTTTTTTAAGTTGATTTGGTATTGTTCTATAATTTTTGTTATTGGTGATGCATCATTATTAATAATTGTGGTACAGGACAGTAATATGAATAATTAATTTTGTCTTTGATGTTATAACATTGTTAAATAATATTATAATATAGTTCAGCAGTGTGAATAATTAATTTTGCCATTGATGTTATTAAATTACAGATTAATAACATTAGGCCTAAGTTAGATGATGCAATTACCAGGAATTAACATCATTAAAGTAATAGTTATTTCCATGTGTGGTAATTGTTCATAGTGTGCTTTGGAAGATTTACACTGTAAATTAATCTATATGTATGCATTTAATTTTTTAATTACATGTGCTGAAAAGATTTTTAATTTTCTTGATCATATTATAATTTAGTAAATATAATATATTATGCGAGTAATAATGTTAGTTTGTAATATTATAAGATTGACAGTTCTCAGTGGTTCTTGGTTTTGTATGCTTTGCGGTTAATATTAGATATTAATATTATTATTTGATAATAGTATAGTGTGGAATCAATATTATAATGTCGAAATAAATTATTGTGTATGTGCTTTTTTGAGTAATAGCTAAACTCCGTTTCTTTTTTTTTAATAAAAAATATGGATTGTATAATTGTAATGGACTTGTGAGATATTTTAGGTACGGTTTTAGTTCTTAAAAGTATAGGTGCATTTATCTTTGCTAATTTGTAGCCATGTTTAGTTGGTTGTGAAATATAGTATTACGCTGAGTGATTGTGGAAGAAGTTAATCTTCTCTCAAAGGCCTTGCAATTATGTAAATTAATTGATGAATAAAATGATCACTCTATTTAAATTTGTTTGACAAATTTCATAATCTAAGCATGTTATTAAGAAATTGCACAAGTACATTTTATAAATAAATATATATATATATGTTTTTCATTAATGTCAATAAATTTATTATTTATAATATATTTAGATAAAAATAAATAATCTAATTATAATTACTTTATATTATAATAGATGTAGCTAGCCTTAATTTAAAAATATATGTTTCTAGAATGCTTGGAGGGCATATTATGCCATGGGATTAATGTTGGCCAAATTTTGGGTTATTTGGGAGAGATTTGACAACATGGTAAATGTTGACTATTTTTTCACATTTTTTTGGGATAGAGTACAATAATATAAATATTCAAAACATATTTACAATCTAATATGAAAAACATGCAAAATTGTATGAACTTTCATTAAATGATTGACATACTCTCATATGCACCTGGTGCACTAACTTAACAAGTGAGGTTGTTTACACTAAAAATGTGTTTAAATTACACAGAAACTTGATTTTCAGTGTAATCAAATCATATTTTTCACCGTAAACAGTCTCAACTGTCGAGTGGGTGCAACATATACCAAGTGCACAAGAGAGTCGCACTAAATGATATTTGTCTGTCACACACTTATTATCTACGTTGCAAAAATACATAAATTCCTAAATATTACCATGTACTTACTTTGATTTTAATTATGCAAATAATTACATAACTTATGTTTATTCTACATTAATATTGATTAAAATTTTCTAACTAGACTTTTCTTTTGAATTCAATATTTTCTTCTATAAGTAGTTTGTACAAATCATTGTTCATCTTCTACAAACACCTCTAAAATACATCCATTTCAATAATAATTACACACAAAAAAAATCTTTTGTTTTATTCATTTAAACTGAACAATATTTATTATTTAAATACTACAAGTCAACCTCCATTCTAACAACAATGTCAATGGTGCGAAATATTTGAACTACACGATAGTAATATGTGTGTGTGTGTGTGTGAAAGAGAGAGAGAGAGAGAGAGAGTTCCATATTGATACGGTCTTCTTTGAACTAATGTAACTTAATTCCTTAAAATTCATATTATAATTTTTTCTCAGGTTTATCTACGTTGATAATTATATCACCTTAAAACCCAAACCACATTCTTGAATTTATATTTCATAAGAACACTTATTTATTTCATCCATTGAGTATATAAAAAGTGAAATTAGTTCATACTTGAACCATATTTATAAACGTTTTAGTATAACAACTAATACCCTTTAACATATCCAAGTAATGCCCTTTTAATTAAATAAATAATTAATTCTCTTTGTACCTTCAACTAATACCATTAATACCCTTCAAAATTAATATCCTTTAGAGAAAACAACTAATACCCTCCAAATTGTTCATATATGAACCATTTTCATTTTATACTTTTTCCTTACCCATATCATCTTCTAAAACAACGTTGTAGTATGGAATATGAGAGTATAAAATATTTATTATTCTAAAATTAAGTTTTTTTTTTTTTAAATTGTTGTCTTATAACATTGTTCTATTATATATATATATATATATATATATATATATATATATATATATATATATATATTTTAGTGAAAACTCGGTATTAGATTTAAGGATCTACTAATTTAGGGGATCCACTATCCACTAGCGAGTACACTCATTTAAAATCTTTGTTTTTTCTCTGTATTGACTGGCGTATCAGGAGTTGATAGCAATATGAGACTTAAAGAGAAGCACAGTCCTAAGTCTGTAGCCTACACCACCAACCAACTCTTTGGGGTTATTAAATTATTAATTTCATTTTACGGAGATATGAATATTGTGAATAATTATTGAATTTAATATGTATGATTGTAAGTATTTTTAACACATTTATAAATATAACATATAATTACTCAATTCTATCCGCTATAATTCAAAGTTAAAAAAAAAAAAAACAACAGCTGCAATAAAAGAATTGAGACTAATACATGTATTTGTTTGGATATGCTAACAAAATTAGTTAAATTGATGGTGACTTATATTGATGGTGTGAAAGCTTCATAATTAGAACCACCAACAACCATGCAAAAAATCCAAAGACGTTAAGGTATTCAATATAAATTGTTGTGTTAAGATTGATAAGAATGAATTGTCTTTTATCTATTTCAATATATTCAATTTTCGTTAGTTCATAAGAATAATGCTTCATATAATAATGATGTACTCTCATTAGTTTATGTAAACCATATGAATTGTGCAAGTTTAATGTCATGAAGTATTGGTTGTAATGAGGGCTAGACTTTATAAAAGGTTTATAATATTACGAATTTATTATTATGAGAATTTTTGTGTTATTAATTTTATGTTTTGTATTATACAATATTTTTCATACAATTTTTTATAGATATGTAGAGTGGTGTTTAACATTAACAAACTTTGGTATAAATGTAATTTATTCATTTAGGACACCTATTATTTTTCAAATTTATCGGACGAACTTGCAGTTAATTATAAGTATAATGTTGGAAATATAAATATTTTTTTTAAACAACGTTGTGGAAAGTAACGTTATAGTGAAGATGTTGAAGTTTGGTGGATGCATAAATAATATTTAGATGACTGATCCTACTCATGATTATAAAATTATATACATAGACTTGATCTTAATCTTTGGTTATAAAATTACATAAAGGATTATGGTCAGTGGACCATAAAAAACAAATGTTAGAAAATTAAACTATTATAAATCTTACTCTCTCCGTCCCGGTCTAAGCGTCTCATTTATTTTGGTTGAATGGTTTAAGAAAGTGTATTTGTTTATTAATATATGGTGGAAAAGTAATGAATAGTGTTGAAAAGTAATGAATAGTATTTAATAAAGTAATGAATAGTGTTGAAAAGTGGATTGAATGAGTGATATTTTTGGTAATATTGTGTGAATTTGAAGGTTAAAGTTTATATGTAGTAGAGTGTTGTTTATTCCATTTATGGAATGAGACACTTAGTGTGGGACAACCAAAAAAGGAAAGTGGGACACTTAAAGTGGGACGGAGGGAGTATTTGTTACCATTTTATACGATGGTACAATATATTTGTTCTTTTGTTTTTTTCTTGGTAGATATAAATTTTAATCCTACAACTTTCAGTAAATCCACTTTTAGTCTTTTTTTTTTATTAGTTTTAAAGGACTAAAACTTAATTCACTAAAACTATATTGAAGATTCGTGGAGAAAGAATGAATTACAGAAAACCTATATCGCCCTTATCTCTTTCACACTGTATGTTGTATTAAAGAGCAAAGAACTGTCATTTAGAACCGTTATATGTGGCCTCTGTGTGAAGCACTATCATTGTGCCACCACAAAAAAGAAATGTCCAAGAAGTTTGAAAATAGGGAAAAACTACTTGATAAATCAAAAAATTGGGAATGAACGAGAAATCTAAATCTTAAATTGATAAGGGGTTTTGGTTTCTACTATTGAGACAAGGCTAAATCAATAGGTAGCTTTATTAGATTTTGTAAAAAGAACAAATTTCTTACTTGGATTCGCTATTGGTGCTCCATCGAAATTTGGCTGGAATGGAGAGTTATCATGAGGGGTAGTGGAAGTGGTATGGTGAAGATGGGGTGGCAGTGCATGTGTTTTATTGATATAAAGAGATTTTTTTATCGTTTAAAATTAACACTAACTTTATTATTATGTAACTGGTCTAAAAATAAACAATTTTTTTAATTAAAAATCAAATATGAAATTAATCAAATTATATATGAAATTATTTACAAATAAATTTATTGTCTAACAAAACTATTTACCCCACTATTTTACTATGTTACTTACATTCGCATCTTTAAAAATATTTAACTATCAGTTCTATTCAATTTCAATATAATCACTGTAGGTACCCACTTATCCACCTCTTTAATACAATTGTGGAAGACATGATTAATGTCTTTGTACAAGATTTCTATTAGATAGAGGGATTGACAATTTGGTGTGAACAAAACTAATACAACAAGGTAATTAGATAATATGTGTTTGTTTTTTAATGTTAATGTGATAGTCCTTTTTTTGTTTTATTTTTTTGATTACCTCCTGGTTTAAACAATGATGAAAAATGCAACTAGATCATGTATAGACAATTTAAATTTTCCTCCCAAAATTTCATTTACAAGTCAAATTGTTAATTTTGAGCCTTTTTGATGAAAAATTAAAACCAATGAATGTTGGTGAATATTGAGCTTTGTTTTTTTTTTTTTTTTGGTATTTATTACTAATACGTATATGAAGTTGATTTTTTAAAAAATAATATTAAAAATATTTTTAAAATAAAATAATTTACTTTTGTTTTTTAATTAAAAAATCAAATATGATAATTATTAATTCTTAATCAAATTAAATATGAAATTATTTACAAATAAATTTTGTTACATGTCACGCTTGTATACACTCACTATCTTACTCAACTCAATCACTTCTGAATTCATTACCTCATTTAACCATTTTTACTAAATATATCGACTATAATATTATAATTTTATCTAACGTAAAATAATTACACCCACATCCCTAAATATATTTCTCTATGTGAAGCTATTTTGAAATTATTTGGTTTTAAAATTAATTATAGGTATCATTCAACTGTACAATTGGAGTTTCATCTTTTAGATAAGTAGAATGTCATATTTAGCATACAAATTCATTAAAGTATGTGTTGAATTGAATCCAAGTGCAAAGACTAACATATTATTAGCCTGGTTTAACTTGAATGTGTTATCTGCAAAAGCACATGAGTTAACATATGTTGAAAATACTCAATTTTTTTGTTTGGAAGCTAGAATCGAGAAAGTAGCAGAGAGGGTTCTATTCTGGTCGTATTTGTTACATACCAATTGGTACTGGTAAGGTTTATTATCTGAGGATGCTATTGAATGTTGTTACTGGTCCTTCGTATTTTGATGATATAACTTTTTTTATTGTAATATTTCATGCAACATTTCGTGATGTTTGTGTGGCAAGAGGTTTGTTGGACGGTGATAGAGAGTGTGTTGATGAATTTGATCAGGCTAGTGTTTTGAACTTCTGCATCATCAAAGAGATCTCATTTTGTTACTTTCATCACGTTTGAATCTCTAAATAATTTGTGTGATATATGAGATAACAGTTGAAAATATCTTTTTGATTATATTTTATTCAAATGAAGAAGGATTATGCATTTTTTTAGGTATAAATATGCGTATCAATGAAAGTGTGAAGGCAAAGTTGGGACAAAGAGAGTTATTTGTTATTCTTTATAAATATTTATCTTATAATATAATTCAGGGTATATATTTTCATGTTACAATTATATATTTGATTAGAAAAAGATTGTCTAATAAAATTGTGATAAATCATTGTATGAAGAAATAGTTACATTATAAAATATTAAACATAAAATATATGAACACTTATATTAATATTTAGTTAAGTAAAATTAAATATGAAAAATTGTTAATTATTAATCATATAAAATACAATATTTTTTATAGATAATTTTATTTATAGTATATAGCTATCTTATCACTCTATTTTAATAAGTTCACCCACTTCTTAACTCACTCACCTTTTTTTTTATTTAATACACCACTTTAAAATTATAATTTTATCTAACATATAAACTTGCACTTACGTCTCTAAAAATACTCACTCATCAATCTTCTTTAATCAAAGGAATTGAGAATTTGGTATGATAGAAACCAATAAAATAAGATAATTTGTTTATATGTAATATGTGTTTTTAATGTTAACGTAATAAACATTTGTTCTTTGTAATATATTATATATTTTATTATTTTCTGTTTGAACAGTGATGAATAATTCAATTTGATCATCTGTAGGCAATTTAAGTTTTCCTCTAAGTATTTTTGCTGAAACCAATCTTATTCAATTTTAATACCATCAAACATATCAACTCCCCTACCTCTTTAAAATAGTGGTGAAAAACATGATTAATGTTACTGTACAAGAGTCTTTATAAGTCAGAGAGACATAGAATTGAGTATGAAAGAAACCAACAAAGAGACGTAATTTGTTCAGACACATTTTTTTAAGGAAATGTAATTAGCTTTTTTTAATTGCATTATATTCCTTTTTTATTTGTTACTTTCAGTCTGAACAATGAAGAATGTAATTGAACCATTTAAAGACAATTTAAGTTTTCCTCCAAATGTTTCAGCTGAAAATCAAATTGATCATTTTAAAGATTTTTTTAATGAAAATTAGAACCAGTGAAGTAATTGAGCTTTCTATTAAATGCAATAATGTTGAATTTAAACGTTGTCTGATGATAGTTATATTTCTTTGGATGCATTTCTTTTCTTACTAAAATTGTAAATTTAATATGTTTATCATTTTTTTTCTTAGTACATACCAGTTTCACGTGTAAACTTAAATGGACTCGGGTTATATTATATTGAAGTGTGTTTGAACTTAAGATTTGTTCCCAATTTATTATGAATCCGAGTTTATTGTTGATACATATTATCACTTTCTTTGTCTGGCTAAAATTTGGTATAGATTGGACTACATAAAGATGATTTTTATTTTTCGAAGAAATATAATTGCATTGATGTTAGAACAAGATTGATTTCCATTGTATGTGTACAAAGGTTGAATATTTATATTTTTTTTAATTAAGTTCATTTGTTGATTCTTTTATTTGTATTGAGATATGCACAAACATTTATTATACATAACTATAAATTTAACATTAACCTAATAACATGCATAATATATATATATATATATATATATATATATATATTTATCTAAATAAATTTGAATCAATTTTTAATGTTTCTTCATTATCGTTTCTATCAAAGTCACCAATCTCACTTTTTGTGTCCGGTCTAACCCCTTTTCATTAGACAATAACTCATATCTATATCAAAAAATAATTATTATCTTGAATATTCCAATACAATTCAATATAACAATATTGGTTAATTTTCTGTGTACGAAATATATATATTAATTTTGATAAGTTCAAATTACTTCAGATAAATATATCAAACATAAAAGACATTATCTTAAATTTAGAACTGTCAATTGTTCTGTATCATGGGTAATCATGTTAGTTCGCATAAAAGTATATCAAAGTTCTACCTTTAAAATACTGGGTTATTAGTTTTTTAATAATAAAATTTATATAATTTCAACAGTAAAATGTAATCCAGTATTGCTTTTTCATCCGAACTAATTTGTGACCATTAGCACCAAGGTCTTCCTTTGTTACATCCGAACTAATTTCTTACAACTTCATAAAAAAGAATCAAGAAAGATTGAAATTTATTTTCCATAGTATAGTACGAAATAATTCAGTGCAACAAATATATGTGTTATATAACTTTATTTTAAATGATTTTCGAATTGTATTTACCATAACAAGTGTATCATTGAATGGCTATATTAACTTAAATTCACTAATTTATAAATGTATCTACTGACATATATATACACAATTCATCTAGGAATGATAAACTTGATGTAATTTCTACCACTTATACATAAAAAAAAAATATCAATGATTTCTTAATATACATTATTAAAAGAACACATGCAGATTTAAACATACAAACACAAAACAGACTGATAAAAATAAATATATTGTGAAGTGTCCGAGACAATGTTATCGATTTCAAAATAAACGTATTGATATTTTTACCTTCAATTTTAGCCTTTGTTATTTTGGAGCTCTTTAATCCTCCACAGAATTTCCACTGTTGATAATTTATAAAACCTTAGCAAGTAGTGGATACCGTGTTGAAGAATTATTTTTCGGATTGATCGGTTGATTTAGTGTTCGAACATGCATTGAAAAATCTGGAAACCAACGAAATGCTTTCACCCAAAATCGGTCCTAAATCGCTGAAAAATATCAAATAAAGAGATCGGTCTATAATTTTCTAAACTTCAGAATTTATATCTTAAATGAAAAAAAAATAAGGATTGTGAATTTGTTAACGAAGCCCTAAAATTGAACATACCTATTTTTTATACTACCATTGTATTTGTTTTGTTATCATTCCAGTGCTCCTCTGGTACTTTTTCCCAGCAAGAATAATACAATTTTGACAAAATTTTAATTAAGAACAAAAATTATATAGATGTGAAATGCAGATTTCTTTTTGTATCTTCCGTCATCTTCTATCTCTTCTTTGTAGAATGAATTATTTAAATTAGCAAGTATGAGTGGGTGATTTTTTATGCTCTGTTCTTTTGTTAAGTGTATGTAGAACAAAGCTTTTGTGGGTGAAAAATACAATATTTTTTTATTGTTGGAATATGTGGATAAATACATGTGTGTTAAATTTATTTTTGCTTCTAATGTTTCTAGCTTATGAAACCAAATCCCTATGTTCCTTGCAATTATACCATATATTTTCGTGCACTGGCGAACTACACATCAATGATAATATATATATATATATAAGTATCACATGTTTTGTTTTGCCATTGTTTTTTTTTAATTTGTAATCAATTTTAATTGATTATGTTACGAATATAACAAAGATTGTTTAATCATTAACTTATGAGCATAGTGAAATTTTTTCAAACATAAATTATTGTAGGGCATTAGTTGTTTTCTCTAAATATTATTAATTGTTTTTATTAAAGGGTATTTGTTTCTTTTCATTATATAATTGATACTATTTAGTGAAACAATAAATACCATTTAGGGAAAAAATTAATATATTTTTGTCAAAACATGTACAACTAATATCCTTTAATCTTTTATGTATAAATCATTTCTACTCTTTCAATACTTTCTCTTTGTTTATATATTTTTGTAGGTCTTATTTGAAAAATACTCCCTTCGTCTCACTGTTTCTTTCATATATGAAAGTATCATGTTGTTTAAGAAAAAAATGTATTATGTGAGTGTAGTGTTGAATAAAATAATATTAAACTTAAATTTTATAATTTTTTGTGATGCATACTTATTTCTTTTTATGTTGCATGGAAATATTTGTAGAATTTCTTAATTAGGCAAATGTCAAAGTAATCATGAGGCAGGAGAAGCAATATCTTCCAAACACCATTTATTTTTATTTTACACGATATTTTTCAATTAACTCTTTATCAATTAACTTAAATTTATTTAATAATAAATGATCTAATAAATCCTCAAATTTTAACTTTTTAACTTTAAAGAATAATTTGTGCATTACATTTGCCTTATTTGGCACATATAATTTAAATCTTATCAAAATGACTACTTTTTAAATGAAAAATTAAAAAATTTAATTTTTATAAATGTTATTGTGTTAAAAATTAAAGCAAACCTGTAAATGTATTTGTAATTTTATTTATAATAATAAAAATGAATGATAACATATCATTTATTTTTATGAATATAAATAGTTTTTTGTTACCATTAGTTTTAGTTGTTTTTGTTAAAGAAAAAAAAGTCCATTAAAATTATTTAAAAAATATATATAACTTAGAAAAAAAATTGAAAAAAAAATGACTTCAGGATATTTCTGTTGTAAATCTGGAAGATTTGATATTCCAAATCTAGGAGATTTGGTGTGGACATTACTTAAGGACCAAGAATCATATTGGGCCTGATCCATTAGACTAGGGTTTTTACTATTATATATATCCCATTGTATTCATGAATTATGTACTCTGATACACAACAATACTAGTGGAACTCCTGGCTTGGATCGCCCCCAGACGTAGTCCTTCCGGACGAACTGGGTAAACAAACGCTGTCTATTTAATTTACGCACTCAATTACAACACATTATCAGCACGAGTCTCTAACCGAGATTATACGGTACGCTTTTAATTTATTTTATATGAATCACTTGATCGTTCATGTACTTTACCGATTGATTTTGTTCCTGAATTTTCCTGTGCATAATTATATTACGTGAAAATTATTTTTGTGATTTAAATCAATAATCAAAGACCGTCGCCCGTAGTCGAACGACCGTCCTCGCGCCGCCCGCCCCCGCTGCCACCGCCGCCGACCAGGTGCAGCGCGCGCTCGCGCCCCCCCTCATCGCACGCAACGACCGCCGAGCACCGCCCGCACGGCGCGCACGCCCGGTGCCGCGCGGCCTCGCGCCTCCCGTCGCCCGCATCGGCCAGCACCGACCGCCGCCTGCACGGCGCGCACGCCCGCAGCGTCGCGCCCGGTGCCGCGCAGCGTCGCGCCTTCTCGTCGCCCGCATCGGCCAGCGCCGACCGCCTCCCGCACGGCGCACACGCTCGCAGCGTCGCGCCCGGTGCCGCGCGCGCTCGCACCTCCCGTCGCCATCAACGGCCAGCGCCGCGCGCACCCGCGCCCGTCGCGCTCGTGCCGCGCGCGCCCGCGCCCGTCGCGCCCGGTGCCGCGCGCACCTGCGCCCGTCGTGCCCGGCGCTGAATGCATCCGCGCCCGTCGCGCCCGATGCCGCGCGCCCGCGCCCGATGCCACGTGCAAACTCGCATGCCGGTGCCCGTTGCCGCACGCACACGATCGACCTACGTGCGTCGACCCCGTCCGCTGTGCGCAACCAACGCGACGTTATTTCATGGATTTTAATGATTACCTTAATCCGATTCGTTTGTGTTCTTGATAACATAAAATCCGTGTTTTTAGTTTTATTGATGAATCCTGAAAATATTTCGTTAAATTGCGTTAATGTACATGAAATAATTATTCTAATGATTATTTCCTCTGTCCATTAAACCGTATATTTTCTGCAAATCATTTTCATGTGATTATCGTTATTTATAGTTATTGCATGTTTGAGTGATTTTACTATCCTACGTGCTTTAACACTGCGCACATAGTTTATAGTCCGCTCTTTATGCCCGGGTAGGCGGCGCCCGGTATTTGTTGGACCTTAAATTTATGCCTTGGGTAGACAGCGCCCAGTACGTGCATCTGTGTGCCTTAGAATAACTAAATAAATCCTTGTCTCCCCGTTGTCTATCTTTTTCGGTCAATCCTCTTACCCATGTCACTTTAATTGTAGTGCATAATGTCTGATATTACCAAAAGAGAATTTGTTGAGCTTACTCTTGATGGTAATAACTACCTGACATGGGCGCTAGATGTTGAAATACATCTAGCCTCGAACAACCTTAGCGGCACGATTGTCGATGATCCAAAATCAACTGACGCCCAGAAGGCGAAAGCTTTGATCTTTCTTAGGCATCATCTCAATCAAGACCTGAAAAATGAGTATCTCACTGAAAGAGATCCTGGAACCTTGTGGAAGTCCCTGAAGGACCGTTTCCAACAACAAAATGATATACTCCTCCCCCAAGCTCAATACGATTGGTTGAACCTCCGTTTCCAAGACTTTAAGTCTGTAACGGAGTATAACTCAGCCCTACATCGTATTGTGTCTCAGTTGAAGTTATGCCAGAAGACTGTAACTGAGGACGACTTAATCCAGAAGACTTTGTCGACTTTCCACGCAAGCAACCTTGTACTCCAGCAGCAGTATAGGGCCAAGAACTACACTGTACACTCTGAGCTAATTTCTGCACTCCTAGTAGCGGAAAAGCACAATCAGCTCCTTATGCAGAATCATAATGCGAGGCCGGTTGGCTCAAAAGCTGTGCCCGAAGCACACGCTGTAGCTCAAAGTGGTACAAGAGGTCGCAAGCGTGGAAGGGGGAGAGGAAGTAAACGAACTCGTAGCCAAGGCCGAGGTCGTAACAAATCCGGTGGTTCAGGTGCCTTGAATGTCAATCAAGCTCAGGTTCGTGAGAAGGCTGCACCTAACACGAACTCCGCTCCCCGAAAATCTGACAATCAAGATAAGGGTGAACAATCCTGCTACAGATGCGGATGCAAGGGCCATTGGTCTCGCACGTGTCGTACTCCCAAACATTTGGTCGAGGCTTATCAAAAGCAGCAGAAGGACGATAAGAGGAAGGCCCCTAGAGTTGAATCTCACCATGCCAGTCTGCCCGAAGCAGACTCTGGCCTAGACAACGTAGATCATAAGGGCATTGAGCTTAGACATTTTGGTGATGACGAGTAGATTTACGTATTTAGTTATTCCTAGTTTTTGTTTTCCGAATAAAACAATTGCTTATTATGTTTTGGATCCTTTCTTTTGGATATTTAATGAATGAATTTATTAGCTTTGATGTGTTTACCTTAATAGCTATCCATGTGTTTATTCGGATATTGTTGTTTTTATTTATGGCTAGTAAACATATCAGCTATTTGTTTGGGGTTAATTTCCTCTGGCATAATGGGGTTGAGGTAGTGATTTATGATTGGTAGATAGCGCCACCACTCATACGATCTTATAGAATAACTTTCTTCTCCCCCGGATTGTACTATTTATACATCCGCCATCAAAATCTAGCCATGAGTATGAGATTTCACGACCCGAACTCCTTTAAATTATGGCATCCGCGGTTAAGTCATCCAGGACAATACATGATACGTAGGATTCTATCTAATTATATTTTGAATAAAAGAATCCTTCCTGTTGATGAATATTTTGTGATGTATGTTATATGGGAAAGTTGATAGTGCGCCCGTCGCGCACCAAGGTTGGACTAGTGTCTCCGATTTTCCTAGAGCGAATTCAAGGAGACATTTGCGGACCGATACACCCAGCATCAGGACCGCTCAGTTATGGTCCTTATTGATGCCTCCACTAGGTGGGCATATGCTTGTAGATGTCTACCCGCGATCAAGCTCTTGCAGAGCTCATTGCGAAAACTATCGAGCTTGAAGCTCAATTCCCGGATTATCCAATCAAGAAGATTTGTATGGATAACACAGCTGAGTTCAACTCGAAGGCCTTTACAGATCACTGTATGGCCCTGGGAATTAAAGTGGAGCATTCGGTCCCCTACGTCCATACCCAAAATGGTCTTGCTGAGGCGCTAATAAAACATATCAAATTTATCGCGAGACCATTGCTAATGAATTCTAAACTACCCACCTCATGCTGGGGGCATGCAGTCCTTCATGCATCACACTTGATTCAAATCCGTCCTACTGCATATAATGATCATTCCCCCCTACAGTTAGTGCGTGGGAAAGAACCTAGCATTTCCCATCTGCATATTTTCGGATGTGCGGTATACGTACCGATTACGATACCCAAGCGAACCTCTATGGGCCCACAAAGGAAACTCGGTATTTACATAGGATTTAACTCTCCATCCATCGTGAAATACCTCGAGCCTTTGTCCGGGGATCAATTAACGGCCCGGTTCGCTGATTGCACGTTCGATGAAGATTACTTCCCGGTATTAGGGGGAGATCCGAATTCAAAATTGAATGAATGCCGGGAACTTACGTGGAACGTAAGTAATCTTCAGTATCTAGATCCGCGCACTAATCAATCTGAACTAGAAGTTCAGAAGATCATTAACCTGCAGAACTTAGCAAATAACCTGCCAGACGCGTTCACTGATCATAGAGGTGTGACTAGATCGCATATACCAGCAGTAAATGCTCCCCAAAGGGTTGAGGTCCCAAGCAAAATGAGTACTCATGCCCCCAAACGCCAAAAGCGTAAGGGAACCTCAAGAGATAGTAACACACATAAATGAAAGGCTAGCAAATCTGGTCAGTCGAATGGAAAATCTCTGGAAGAGATCCATCTAGATAATCCCAAGTCTCTAAGAGACGAGAGTCCTAGTGATGAAGCACGTGCACAAAATATTCCATGCACTAGGACCGTGGAACGACCAGACCCAGATATAATGGGAAATGAGGAAGGTCTGGTTGACGTAAACGTCGAAGTCTCTGTGAATTTCACAGATACGGGAGAAACATATAATAGAAATATTACTGTCGTCGACGACACATTTGCAGCGTCAATAGCTATTTCCATTATTAATGATCTAGATCCTGAACCCAAAACAATCGCAGAGTACCGGAAGCGCCACGATTGGGTTAAATGGAAAGAGGCAATTGATGCGGAGCTCGCCTCGCTTAACAAAAGACAAGTATTTGGCTCAATCGTTCGTACACCCGCGCGCGCTATCCCTGTAGGATATAAATGGGTTTTTGTACGAAAACGAAATGAGAACAATACTGTGGAGAGGTACAAAGCGAGGCTGGTAGCACAAGGGTTTTCGCAGAGACCCGGGATTGATTTCGATCAAACATATTCTCCCGTCATGGACTCAATAATGTTCCGCTATTTGATATCTTTGGCAATTAAGTTGAATCTCCAGATGAGATTAATGGACGTAGTAACCGCGTACTTATACGGATCACTAGATGCCGACATTTATATGAAAATCCCAGATGGATTTGACATTCCTCAGTTAAGGGATGGTGAAAATCGCAGTATGTATAGCATACAACTGCGTAAGTCGTTGTATGGCCTGAAGCAATCGGGCCTTATGTGGTACAACCGACTTAGTGAATTCCTTCAGATGAAGGGATACACGTTCGATAAAGCTTTCCCATGCGTATTCACGAAGAAATCGCAAGACGGTTTTTGCATCATATCCGTATATGTTGATGACCTAAACATAATCGGAACATGCAAAGAGATTGAAGAAGTCAGTTCAATCTTGAGAACTGAATTCGAAATGAAGTCCTTGGGTAAAACCAAGTACTGCCTCGGCTTGCAGATCGAGCACCTCCCAGAAGGAGTCCTTGTTCATCAGTCGACCTACGTGAAAAAGGTATTGGAGAGATTTCACATGGATAAGTCTCATCCACTTAGCACCCCGATGGTAGTCCGATCCCTTGAAGTGGATAAGGACCCATTTAGACCAAGAGAAGATTCAGAAGAAATTCTGGGACCAGAAGTTCCTTATCTTAGCGCTGTTGGAGCTTTGCTCTATCTTGCAAATTGCACCCGGCCGGACATTGCATTTGCAGTTAACTTGCTTGCGAGATATAGCGCTTCTCCCACGAGGAGACATTGGAATGGTGTTAAGCATGTTCTACGATACCTCCAAGGATCTCAAGATCTTGGACTGTTTTATCGTAAGAACCAAGACAAAACCTTAGTAGGTTATGCGGATGCTGGCTATTTGTCTGATCCCCACAACGCCATATCCCAGACTGGTTACATTTTTCTCTGTGGTGGAACCGCAATCTCGTGGAGATCGATTAAACAATCCATGGTTACCACGTCTTCAAACCACTCAGAGATCATAGCTTTATTTGAAGCCGCACGAGAATGTGTTTGGTTAAGGTCCTTGGTAAAACACATTGGTGATTCGTGTGGTATCGCCAAGGGCGATACACCTCCCACCGTTATATTTGAAGACAACGCTGCTTGCATCGCACAAATGAGTAATGGGTACGTCAAGGGAAACCTGACGAAACATATTTCACCTAAGTTTTTCTACCCATACGAACTCCAGAAGAGTGGCGTAATTACCATCCAAAAGGTGCAATCTAGTAACAATCTTGCAGATTTGTTTACTAAATCCTTACCTACGTCTACTTTTGAAAAGTACGTTCGTGGTATTGGGATGCAAAGATTTAAAGTGTTGTTGTCTTCAGGGGGAGCGGTAACATCGAAATAAATCTGGAAGATTTAGATCTAGAAGATCGATGACATTCTTCCCACTCATTATTATGGCCGATCCTTAGCACGTGGAGTTTTATGACAAGACATTTATGTCGTAATGTCCAAGGGGGAGTGTTGTAAATCTGGAAGATTTGATATTCCAAATCTAGGAGATTTGGTGTGGACATTACTTAAGGACCAAGAATCATATTGGGACTGATCCATTAGACTAGGGTTTTTACTATTATATATATCCCATTGTATTCATGAATTATGTACTCTGATACACAACAATACTAGTGGAACTTCTGGCTTGCATCGCCCCCAGACGTAGTCCTTCCGGACGAACTGGGTAAACAAACGCTGTCTATTTAATTTACGCACTCAATTACAACAATTTCATCCTTGCTTACAGGTGCTTAATTAGACTTGACCAATTTAGTCATTTACGTATTTTTTTACTTAATTCGATCTATAATTTATCTCAGGATTTTAAATTTGGTTGATTGCATATAAATAATCGGTATAGGATAATTTTGAAGGAGTTGCTTATTTTGGTTATATACCTGGTAGATCAATGATTGTCCGACATTCATCGGCACCTTCATTGTAAATCCAATCTCCACATAAAGCAGTCATAGTTTTTTAAGGGCTTGCGTATTATGGCCAGATCGGTCGTATATGTTATATTGTGACACTGCATCTACACGGAAATTTGAAATTTTATAATTTTTAAAACTGAAAAAAAATAATTATTGAGCACATGTTACCTTATGAGTTGTGCGCAGAGGCGGATGTAGCGTTGGACAAAGGGGTACAAGTGCATCCCCATAATGAAAATTTTGCTACCATTATATATATAATTAGAAATAAATTATACCCCAAAATATTATTTAATGCAATAATAATTTTAGTAAAACCAGAGAGAAAAACATAAATTCAAAGCCCAACCTATTTCCAAGTCCAACCTATCTACTATTAAATTATAATTTCCAAGTTCTACCCTTTTAATTACTACTTTAAGGACGTTAAGTTAATAGATCTCTTTAAAAAAAAAAAATTCTAGTCCAATCCTTTTTTTTTTTTTTCTTTTATTGAGAAAGGTGTCATTCTACAAATTTCTGATGATGTTCTCATAGATTCTTTACAAAAATAATAATACTGGATGAACTTTATTATAATTGAAATATTATTTCAATATTATGAGACTTTAATATTAAATACTCCCTAGTTCATACGTCCAACAAATTTATTATCGCTTGTCTTTTATGGGATGTCTACCAAATCTCCTTACATTCTTTATGGAAATAAATAATACTACAAACAATTATATATATCTACTTTTCAATAAAAATTAATTTTCATTAAATATTGTTAGAGAAAATTGGTTGGTGGTATTATTTTATAATTAATTGGTATTAAAGTTTATTTGAGACTTTAATAGTTGACCAATTAATTTTGGGTGTTGAAATTAATTTCTCGGAAATTAATTGTTACATGAGCGTTCTACTCTCGGAGTAGATGAGAATGGTGTATTCATACTCGCAAAACCGATTTTCGGTGAGTGAGAAATTGAATCGGAAGTCGAAAGGTACAACGCCTAATTTTGGGAATTAAATGAGCCATTTAATTCATCCCACATTGAATTTTAGAATATTAATATACATGATATTAGTATGGGAATAATGAAGTATAATAAATTGTAGTTTATTGCTAGTCAATTAAAGTTGCCACAGGCGCGCGTGCGCGCTGAGCCGAGCCGCACCCGCGGACTTGGACTTGGACTTGGACTTGGTCTTGGTCTTGGTCTTGGTTCGTGGGACGTTACCAGCGTGATTTAAGGAAACGCGTCCTGGGTCAACTTGCCACCAACGAAAACGCGTCCGCATTTAATGCCCACGCGGTTTTTCCTTCTGCATTCAGTGGAGGTTCGCCTATAAAGAGCGTCCCCATGCATTTGTCTGGCCACGCATTCAGAAATCTTCTCCTCTCCCTCTGTCTCTCTGCATATAGAGTCTTAAGAACCAGTCCAGTTCGAAGCGCTCGTTTTGTTCGCCGGAGCTCCAAGACCTGTGGTGCTACACTCTTGGAGACGTTAGTGACGTTTTACCTTTGGGGGAAAATTTCCAAGACCGAAGAGCACTACCGGGGAAATTTTGTCTTGCGGAAAGAGGGCTTCCTCGACTCGTCACTGCTGCAGTTTTTCTTTTCTTTTTTCTCTCCTTGTAACAAGTTATTCGAGTTGTAATTTTTCTTTTTGAATTATTATTTCCGCAGTCAAAACACTTTTTTTACAACAATCGCAAGATAAAAATTTCTGTTTTCAAAATGACTGACGGAAATAACAATCCGGAGTCTGCTAACCAGGGAAACACCGTTGTTCCTCCTGGTAACCCCACTCCCCAGGGTACCACTACCCCCGTTCCCCCTGTAACTGTCCATTTTGGAAAAACTTCTAATCCCTCTGTGGTGAGTCCTTTCCCTTTTAACAATTCGAGACCTTTTGTGGTCCAAAGTGAGAGACCCAAAAAGTTTTCGGGTAAAAACTTCAAGAGGTGGCAACAACATATGCTGTTCTTTCTGACCACCTTGAGGTTGGCGAGGTTCCTTACTGAGGACCCGCCTGCGGTCGTTGAGAACGATGCACAGAATGAGGAAGTTCGTGTCCGCTGGTGGGAACACGACTTCTATGCTCAGAATTACATTCTGAGTGGTCTGGCAGATGCTTTGTACAGTGTCTACCAGAAGTACAAAACGGCCAAGGAAATGTGGAATTCCTTGGAGGCCAAATATGTGGCCGAGGATGCCGGTACTAAGAAGTACTTGGTTGGAAAGTTCTTGAACTTCAAGATGGTGGACTCGAAGTCTGTCGTCGAACAAGTTCAAGAATTCCAGTTGATTCTGCATGACATTGCTGCAGAAGGAATGATACTGCCAGACGTTTTCCAAGCCGTTGCAGTAACTGAGAAACTGCCTCCAAGCTGGAAGGAGTTTCAAAGCCACTTGAAGCTGAAGAAGAAGAGTATGACCTTACAAGAGGTCATAGGCAAACTTCAGATTCGCGAGGGTGGGCTGGAAAGGAACAAGGGTCAGGAAGAGGCCAAAGCGAATTTGATGGAATTAAAGAAGCGCAAGAGGCCAAATTCTGACAAAGGCAAACAACCAGTTGTAACTCGACCCAAATTTATAGGTGATTGTTACAACTGTGGAAAGCCAAACCACATTGCAAGATTCTACAAGGCCCCGAAGAAAGATGATAAAGGCAAGGGCAAGCAGTCCAATGCGAACGTGGTTGAAGGGGAGTTCACAGAAGAGGACCTTGCTGCGGTGACCACTGAAGTGAACCTCGTGGGCAACCCAAAGGAGTGGTTCATTGATACAGGGGCTACCTGTCATGTCTGTTCTGACAGGAATGCTTTCTCGACCTATGAGTCAGCCAATGGGAGAAAGCTGCACATGGGGAATCAAGCCACGTCTGAGGTGGCTGGGGTTGGCAACGTTGTTCTGAAGCTGACCAGTGAGAAGAATATCACACTGAGAGATGTCCTGCATGTCCCGAACATTCGCAAGAACCTCATCTCCAGCTCTGTACTAGTGAAGAATAATTTCAAACTTGTATTTGTGTTGGTCCCGGTACAAGACTGAGGAATACGTGTATGGGGGGGGGGGGGGGAATACACGTATACCAATTTTTCAACTTAAAACTGACTGAGTCCCCTTTACTCAGAGTGGTAAAGAACTAGGAGCTGATAACACACCTACTGACTACACTTGGTGCGGGTCAGTTGGCTAACTATCAGTTCAAGTTCAGTGCGGAAATGTTTGAGCCCTGAAAGTTTAAAGTCTTGTTTAGTTTGCTTTCTGAAAAACTTGTTTTACTCAATTCAGAATAGTGTTTAGTAGGGCAGTGTTCTTATGAAGATCAGCCTGATTGATTCAGGTCTGATAAACTTGAATGCAATGAGTGAACGAATAATATGGCAAGTATGCACAAAAACAAAGCAGTAAGAACACAGGAGTTTAACGTGGTTCAGAGTCTCAAGCTCCTACGTCCACGGCCTGACTTAACAGGAAATCCACTCAAGGAATTCTTGTTTTTAACGTGCCAAGGTGCACCAAGACCAGCTATCCTCACTGATCTATACAACTCCACTTACTAACACACTGGCTGACTTACTCCCAACAAACCTAACTTAGGGTTTTGGTTTCAGTTTGGATTCCAACTAAGTTGAGATTATCCTTACAAGGCAAACCTATGCTAAGGATTGGATAATCTCTCTAAGCTTAAGATAATGCTATTTAGCTCTTGGAATACAGAATAACTCTCGGTTGCTAAGAAACACTTGGGAAATTTAGATGGTTTCGAGTGCTTCTTCTTAAGGGTTGAATGCTTTGAATACTTGAGAGTTTGAGTAATTTCTGGCTTGGAAATTTCCCGTAACCTTGAATGGGTTGAAGGCCTTCTGTATTTATAGGTGATTTGAAAAACTATCCGTTGGAGAGATAGTCTTCGAGTCATCTATGTAGAGAGGCTTCAAACGGACATATCTCCATACAGCAGCCGTCCTTGCATGGATTTGGTATTTGCATTAAATGCCCATTAAATGCTTGCCCGTTGAATGTGCAGTCTGAATTCAGTATCCATGTCAGGTTCCGTACGTGCGTGTCCTACTCGGATTGGTCCACGTCATCAGGTTGGTGAGAATGTCAGAACTTATTCCTGAGCTTCAGGCTTGTCTTATTAAGTTCATTTTGTCTTGAGCCCACCAGTCTTGTCCTGACGCTGAAATTCCTTTTGCATTGCTTGGCTCTACTCCAAGTCTTCCCATTAACTCAGTGACCTCCTGTTCCCTTCAGGACTGAGTTAGTAATGACCTCAGGGTCATACTCTTCATCACTGATACTTACTCAGCCAGCTTAGAGGACTGCCATAAGTTCAGGATGGTGCTCTTCGTCTTCAGGCTCTGAGTCTTGATTGTCTCCAGTGAGTTCTCCTCTCACTGAGTACCTGTGAAGTGTAAAATGACTAAGTACTAACCCTAATCAAGACTAACCTGACAAAGACAGATTAAGGCAAACATCTTTTCAGGGGCTTTGGGATCTTAATCAAAACTGACAATGTCCCAACAATTTCCCCCTTTTTGATGATGCCAAAACACTGAAAAGATCCTCAAAACATTTAGAGGAAATATGATAAACCTATCTATAAGATAAGACAGTGTTAGAGCAGTTCTTGATAAAGTACATAATTTAAAACAGACAGCCAAAAAGACAATGAGTTTTTGTCTGTGGGCAAAAGTAATAGATTTCATTGATAGATGTTGAAATGATTACAATGAATCTAATCTATTACAAAGAAGCCTGTGAACACCTAGACTAATCTCATTTCAGGCTTGAGTCCATATCCTGCATAAACTCTTGCCTTCAGCTCGTCAAGTCTTCCAGGTTGGTTCACGTATCCTTCAGCTTTAGCTATCTTCAATACTTCCATCATTATGGCCTTTGTATCATGCTTTTGAGTTCCAGGAACCAAGGGAGGAGCTCGAATGGTGAACTCAGGAGCCTTCACTTGAACTTGAGCTGCATCAGCCTCCCCCAAGATCTTCTGGAATAGCTCATGATGATTGTCCATCATGTAGTCAGTGAAGTGGGCATTGATATCGTCAGTGTCGCCCCACTTCGTCACAACATACCACAATCTAACAAATTCATCCCTTGCATTAGTCCAGAACTCCTTCAATGCCTCTGAGACGAACTCATCGACAAAAGCTTCCCTTATTCCTGATTCTGGCCTACTGACTTGAAGAATTGTTGATTTCCTAACTGTTGGCTTCTTCATGTACTTCCTCGACTCAGGCTTCGCCTTCTTCCTCCTTAGCAAGCTGATCACTGCATCATCCAGTTCTCGTTGTTGAAACTCAGTGATATCTGTCAGCTTCTCAACCTTTTTCTCTAGGATGCGCATCTTCTCCTTCTGAGCAATTTCAGCTCTGCGCATAGCCTCAGAATTCTCAGAGTGATCTCCCCATGCTTCAGCACATAATTCCGCCACCAATTCCCCTGAGTAAGTGATGGGATTCTTCCTTGAGCTCATGGGAGACGATCTTTGAACTGGCTCAGGTTGTTGCTTGGAAGGTTCATCAGCCTTTGCCTTTGTTGCCTCCTCCCTCAGCTTGGCAACAACTTCCTTTCCTTCCTTCTCCACTGCCGCTAACCTAGCTGACTTCCTCACCCTTAATATGTTCCCCTCAAGATTGGCTTCAGGGTCAGCTAGAACGGTCTCACCTTGATTGACTGCCTCCGATGCCTCAGGGCGGGATCTTTTCTTCTTCTTTTCCCCCTTTTTGGCATCATCATTGGCCTCGAATGGGAATGCGTCAGATCCGCTGTTGATTACGAAGGAGGCTAGGGAATGGACATCATTAATTCCCTCCTTCAATAATTCAACTCCCATCGAAATTCCAGTACCTGCGTAAGAAACCGAACTGATAGCAGCATTGACTTTCTTCTCAAAGACCTCCATAGAGAGTTGGAGACTTTGTTCAGCCTTGGTGATCCTTTCCTCCACCTTCAAGGACTCACCGCTGACTCTGCTGGCCTCAGTTAGTATCTTTGCAGATTCGTCAGTGGCCTTTGTCAAAATGTCTGCCACTGACTGAGAGATGCGATCCAACTTCCCTGACTCCAGCTCCAGTTTGGACGCTGAGTCCTTCATGGCCTGAGTGACAATAGCCCCAGTCTGAACTGCAAGCCTGTCAACTGCCTGATTCAGCTTCTCATCCCTGATCGCATCCCTCTCATCAAGTTTCTTGAGAGTGTTCCTGAGCATCTTCTTGGTGCGCTTCCTCTCATTCTTCACTGACTTGGCCGTGTCAGTCATCGTCCTCTTTAGCAAAATCAGCTCCCTGTTGGCAAGGGTGTTGTAGGCTGACTTTGTCCACCTGATGTGTTTTGCCAGGGCCTTGAAGTCTTCTTCTTTTTCAGCTCGTAGCCTCATCACTTCCTCCTGAAGTTCAGCTAGATTTTCTGTGGTTTTCTCCTGCTTGACCTCCACTATGCTTGTAAATTCAGCACGTCCGACCCCGGTTATTATCACATCTTCATCATCAACGACCGCATCAGTGATTGGCTGCTTTTCCTTGTCAGCCCCTGCGTCATCAGTCCCTTCTTCAAGGTGCACTGAAGGCAGTTGTGAAGTAGTCAAAGCCGCCTGCTCAGGCTCAGCTAAGCTAACTTGAACCTTAGGAACTTGTCCCTCGGAACTGAGAGTCTCCTTGGATGCCTCAACATCTTCCTCTCTTGTCTCAGTGCAGGGAATCCCTTCATCGACAGATGTCTCATTGGCAGCTGAGATGTTCAAAACATCCTCAGCCACTGGTCCACCCTTGGCACCAGTGTCCTTATCACCTTCCCCCTGAGCCTGAGGCTCAGAGATCATCTCATCAACTTCTCTCGCAGTCTCCTCCACTGCCTTCTCCACAGCTCCACCCTGAGCTTCATCATCCTCCTCACCATCCTTCTCGTCATCAGACAGGAGGCAGCCTTGCTCTTGGACATCATATCAGCCACTAGCTGCTTCAGGTTATCAAAGTTCAAGAGTTGAAGCCAGCTAGTTAGTCCAAAGAAATAGCAGATCTTGGCCTCCTCAGACTCCCAATGATCCCAGCCACGAGCGTCCACTAGCAGATGCTGCTCCTGCATGTTTGATTGTTTGAAATCCAACCAAACCATGAGCTCAATCACATATGCTAGCAGCTCAGTGTACTTGTACAGCCCAGGCCAGCACTTTCCTGCCCATTCTGTGGCATTCCCCCTGAGGGTGTTCTCAAGAATCCCACCAGCCATGTGCTCATCTAACTCCTCCTCCTCCACTTCAAGGAATTCATCCTCTTCAGCTGAAATGGATTTGGGACAGTCTTTGGGATTGGGGTATGATGGAAAGTCTGCGGGGTTTGGAAGATTCGGCTCTGCTGACTGGTCAGGCTCATTCGTGTGTGAAGTTGATGGCGCTGACTCAGTAGGCTGATTTGGCTATGAGGTTTGGGGTGGTTTGGGGGTTTGAGGTGTGGGGTCAGGGATGGAAGGTGTTTGGGTTTCAGGGTGTGGGAGTGTTTGAGTGGGTGCTGTCTCAGGCTGCAACGACTCAGCCGTCTCGACAGTCTTTCTCACTTCCTCCAAGTCAGAGGCTCCAGGAGAGCTTGACTTCTCCCTCTCACTCACCTCAGGTAGCTTCTTAGCCGGGGACTTTCCGGTTCCCTTTCTAAGCATCTTTAGGGGCCTCTCTCCCTGAGCACCCTCCTTTATGACGTCATCGTCAGTTCCCTCAGCCTCAGACCCGGCCTTCTTGGGATCAGACTCAGTCCCTGATTTCGTGCTCTTCCCTGACAGCACGATCTTCACCCTCTTCTTCTTCTCAGCCGCGTCCACCTCAGGCTGCTCCACCTCCTCAGCTGCAACCTCATCACCGTCCTTACTCCTCTCAAGGAGCTCATCTACCCTCTCAATGAGACTGGTTGCCACTCTCTTGGCCTTACCAGCTGGCTTTTTGGCCTGACCCTTTGCTTTCGCATTGGGATCAGTCAGCCCTAGCACTGAATAGGTATCACTCAGTGAGGAAAACATTACCTTCTTTGAGGAGAGACTGTCCTCAAAATTGAAGGTATACCCATGGCAAGCATGAGCAATTAGGATGGACATTCTCGTGCCGAACGGCAAGATGGCACTGACGGATATGTGCTTCTTCTCCTCATATCGCGTAAGCTTGTCCAACCCGGTCTGATGGAGTTGATCGAGGAAGAACTGCTCCCAGTTCGCTTCCACTCCATCAGCAATTGCTCCCATGAGTCTCAGCTTGGGCAGACTCAACTGCTCGTGAGAGCCAGTTGCTCCCATCACTATCTTGGACACCAAATCCACCAGAGCCCTGTACTCAGGCTTCAGCGTATTCTTGTTCTGACGGGCCTTGAACTCTGATGACCCAGATTTGGTCCATTTCCCAAGGAATTCTCCCTCCGAGTTTTCCTTGTACGTTTTTGGGTTGATGCCTGAGAATGGCAATTTGAAGACTTCCCTCACCGCCTGCCTGATGTTAATAGTGACCACCTCTGCGTTGTAAAGAGGCTCCCCATCGCCATCCTTCTCTCCCATCGGCTTCAGCGCAGTCACCTTTGTGAAAACTTCCCATTTCTGCATGAACAAGTTTAAGTATGCTTCCACAACTGTCCTTGGGAGCACGGAGATGGGGCGGGTGGTGAAGTATGTTTCTAACCCAGCATCGGAAATCCACTTGAATACTGGTTTGATTTCCTCAACTGTGAGACAGATACCTTCCATAGAGATGACTTGCTCCATGTGTATCAGTTTCTTTTCGACAACGTCCACGATCTTGTCGGTTGTCCAGTTGGAATCAAGGAATGCCATTGTTTTGGAAGAAGAGATTTTTGAAATTTCTGTGTTTGAGCAAGAGAAAACTCAGTGTGCAGATTGTGCGTTGTGTTTGCGTAAAAACCTCAAATGACACTCTTGATTGATAAGACTAAGTCAGTTACTCAAACGTGGGGTTGAGATTGATCCCTGAATTCGAAAGGTTTTGAAATGAAGGGCCAGGATTAATCTCAGCTTCAATTAAACCCCATGTTAGTTATATTCCGTATAAAACGGATACGTATATGAAAAAGTAACTGTAGCATTAAATGCTCCGTGCGCGTGGGTTTTAAATATGAAAAGGCGTGCTTTTAATGAAAACTGAATGCATTTAATAAAGATTTTCAGGACGAAGGACTCAGGGAGACGCTTGAAATTCACAAGAGTCAGGTTAGAACTCATACCTGTCAGGGAGACATTGTAGCACCCTGATACCTCGTTGAGTCGAGTCTGGCCTGAGTTCCCCCTAGAACCCTACACTGACTGCTCTCCTGGATCTAAGAGTCCTAACTCCACTGACAGTTCCATAAACCTTGCTTCAGCCAAAGGCTTAGTCAAGATGTCAGCTCTTTGCCTGTCAGTGTGAATCTTCTCCATCCTAATATCTTTCTTCTCCACATGATCTCGAATGAAGTGGTGTCTAATTTCCACATGCTTGCACCTTGTGTGAAGCACTGGGTTCTGAGTAATTGCTATAGCACTATTGTTATCACAATAGATTGGAACCTGATTAGCAAACACTTGGTAGTCCCTCAACTGTTGCCTCAATCATAGAATCTGAGCACAACAACTACCTGCAGCCATATACTCAGCCTCAGTCGTGGATGTCGCCACTGAATTTTGCTTCTTACTAAACCACGAGATCAACTTACTTCCCAAAAACTGACATGTCCCTGAGGTTGATTTCCTATCAATCCTACAACCTCCATAATCTGCATCTGAATAACCTGTCAGTTCTAAGTTGTCATCTGAAGGATACCATAGTCCCATATTGACTGTCCTTTTCAAATACTTAAGTATCCTCTTAGCTACCTCCAAATGACTTCTTTTGGGATCAGACTGATACCTAGCACACACACCAACTACAAACGTAATGTCAGGCCTACTTGCAGTCAGGTACAACAAAGAACCTATCAGCCCTCGATACTCAGTCTGATTTACTGAAGTCCCTTCAGTGTCAGGATCCATCTTCCAATTTGTGTTCATAGGGATCCTGGCTGGATTGCTGTTCTGAACACCAAACTTATGAATCAAGTCTCTTGTATACTTGGCCTGATTAATGAATATACCTTGATCAGTCTGCTTGACCTGCAATCCTAAGAAGAAGTTCATCTCTCCCATCATGGACATCTCAAATTTACCAGTCATCAACTTAGAGAATTTCTCACAGAGCTGATGATTTGGTGATCCAAATATTATGTCATCCACATAAATCTGGACCAAGAGAATGTCATCACCTTCAGTGATCCTGAACAAAGTCCTATCCACAGTTCCCTTCTTGAACCCATGATCTGTCAGGAATTGAGAGAGGGTATCATACCAAGCTCTTGGTGCTTGCTTAAGTCCATAGAGCGCTTTCTTCAAATGGTATACTCTATCTCCAACCTCAAACCCGGGAGGTTGTTCAACATATACCTCTTCATTGAGTACACCATTCAGGAAGGCACTCTTGACATCCATTTGATACACCTTGAACTTCTTATATGTTGCATAGGCAAGGAACAACCTGATAGCTTCCAACCTAGCCACTGGAGCAAAAGTCTCATCATAGTCTATTCCTTCAGACTGACAATACCCTTTTGCAACCAGTCTAGCCTTGTTCCTTACCACAACACCATTTTCATCCTTCTTGTTCTTAAAGACCCACTTGGTACCAATCACACCTTGATGCCTAGGTCTATCTACCAGTTCCCAAACCTGATTCCTTGTGAACTGATTCAACTCCTCTTGCATGGCAATGATCCAGTTCGAGTCAGTGAGAGCTTCTTCAAAGTTCTGAGGCTCTTGCTCAGAGAGAAAGCAACAGAACAATGCACTCTCACCATGGAACCGTCTGGTCCTGACTCCCTCAGTTGGATCACCAATGATTTGATCAATAGGATGATCTTCTAACCATGTTCTCTTGCCAGGAGTTGTTCCTGAAGTACCTGCAATGTTAGTGTCTACATGCTCATAAAATTCAGGAAATTGAACAGAAGGGGATGATCCTGAGTCTATACCAAAGGGATAAATAAGTTCAATGTCAGGGACATTGATTCCCCCTTGATGAGGTGACTCAGGAACCGTCTAAGCTGCAACAGCATCTTCACAGACGGTGCTTACCTCAGGTTGAGCCTGTTCCTCAGTCTGAGGCTCAATAATCCCTGATGTGCTGGGCTTAGGAGTGGCACCTGATTCATCATCCTGATCGTCATCATCATCCCATCTCGGAATTGGCACAGTCTTGATCTTGGGATCAGGTTGATTCTTCAAGCTCAGCCTTGTCACACTCCTTGTGACCTCCTCAGTGTCAGGATTCAACACCTTTGCCCTAGACTCATTAGCAGACTCATCAAAGACAACATGAGGTGATTCTTCCACAACAAGGGTCCTACAATTGTAAACCCGGAAGGCTTTACTAACTTCAGAATATCCTAAGAATATTCCTTCATCAGATTTGCTATCAAAGGCTTTCAATTGGGTCTTCCTATTGTTGAGTATGAAGCACTTACAACCAAATACATGAAAATAAGAAATACGAGGTTTCCTTTTGTTCCATGTCTCATATGGGGTCTGAGCATGTTGTTTGTTCAGCATGGATCTGTTCTGAGTGTAGCATACAGTGTTGATTGCCTCAGCCCAGAATTTCTTGGGCAATCCTAACTCAGCCAGCATGGTCCTTGCAGCTTCCTTCAGTGTCCTGTTCCTCCTTTCAGCGACACCATTCTGTTGTGGGGTTCTAGCTGCAGAAGTCTCATGAGCTATACCAAGTTCATTACAAAAGTCAGAAATATATGAATTTATAAATTCAGTGCCCTTGTCAGATCTGATCTTAGTAATGGACTGATTCTTCTCATTGCTGAGTCTCCTGAGCAACTCTGGAAGCTTCACCTGTGTTTCATTTTTATTCAACAAGAAAATAACCCAAGTATATCTAGAATAATCATCAATAACCACAAGGGTATACTTTCTACCATTCATACTCACAGGTGCTATGGGACCAAATAAATCCATGTGCAAGAGCTGAAGTATCCTGTCAGTGGAATAGGAAGCTTTCTCTTTGAATGATACTCTGACCTGCTTCCCTTCCTGACAAGCTTTGCACACGTGATCTTTGCTAAAAACTTCATTAGGTAGACCATCAACAAGTGACTGTCTAGAAAATTTGTTAAGAATCTTGAAGTTCAGGTGGCTTAATCTTTTATGCCATAACCAACTGAGCTCTAGAGAGCTTTTAGCAACAAAACAAGTATTAGGAATCATGCTGCTCCAATCAGAAAGATAAACATTACCTTTCCTGATACCTGATAGAAGTACTTGTGTTGATTCGTCCTTGACTGAACATATATTCGATGAGAACTCAACACTGAACCCTTTGTCACAGAATTGACTTACTGATAGCAGGTTATGCTTCAGTCCTTCCACAAAGGACACATTTTCCACTCTGACTGTACCTATTATAAAAACACCAAAACCTTTAGTAACACCTTTTGAGTTATCACCAAAGGTTACCTGTGGACCATCTTTAACTTGATATTCTTGGAGAAGACTCTTCATTCCAGTCATGTACCTTGAGCAACCGCTGTCTAGGTACCAAACAGCTTTGATTGAGTCTCCTCTCCTCTTGTTGTGATCCACATCCGCCTGCAAGCAAATCAGGCTTTAGGTACCCATTGGGTGTTGGGTCCTATTGTGTCAGCTGTACCCTTCGGGATCCAGACTTGCTTCACAACCCTGATTGCCTCAGAGTGGTAAATCTGTCTCCCTGAAACATCGACATACACAACTTTCTTCTTCTTTGCCTGAGAGGGAGATGGTGTATGAGTGCTAGACTTAGGCTTCGCAGGAGCCTGAGTGGGTGCCTTTTGGGCTGGCTTCCTGTTCTTCCTAGGTCTGGGTGCAGCAGGTCTTGGGCCTTGTTCTTGATAAGGACCCTGATTTCTATTCCCCCTAGGCAAGTGAGGGAAAGGAAAACAGTTAAAGGCCTCAGGATGCCAAAACTACGGGGGTGTCATCATGTTTGGCCTTCCCTGTTGGTATTGCCAAGCATGATGGTACCCTCGCTGACCAGTCTGAGTGCTCTTGGCCTGAGTCTTCCTCTGCTTTCGCTGAGGTTTTCCCTGGCCTGAGCTTTTAGGGGCTTCTTTAGGTTGCTTCACCTTTCCCTTGGGTTTTGGCTTAGCTACCTTAGGAGCTACCTTGACTGTGTCAACGGTTTCTTTGCCCTTATCAGTTTGACGGGCCTGGAGTATAACCTTAGGTGCACTCTGGCCTGTCTGAAAAAATACCCTCTCAGTGTTGCTCCCTGACGCAACATGAGACTGACCTTGTGAGGATTTCTCAGGAACATATCCAAGTCCCTTTTTCTTGTTCCCAAGAATCTGGCTGCTATTTATTTCCTCTCTAGCCACTGAGGATTTATTCATTGCTGCAACCTTTTTCTTGAGAGAGTCCTCACTCTTTTTTAGGATTTCATGTCTGGTAAAGAGGTCATCAAACTTACTTTTAAGTACTTTCAGTTCTTCCTTCCTGGCCAGCTCTTCGTCAGCCAGTTCCTTCAGAATCTTCTCTCTTGGAAGACGCTCAGCATTGATTAAATCAATCTCCTGAGTTAGTCTCACAATTTGAGCTGATTCTTTAAGATCAGACTGAGTGAGTTGTTCGTTCAGGTTTTGAACCTCAGTACTCAATTTCTTGTTCTCCTCTACCAAGAAGATATTAGTTTCCTACAGTCTGGAGAAATCAACCATCAATTGATCAAGGCAGATCTGAAGGTTCATTTCTCTAACTGACTCTGAGCTAAGCTCAGGATTTTGACCAGTGTAAGAAGCACAAACAGAATTTGATGTTACCTCAGGCTCATCCCTAGCCATCAGACAGACATCATCGTACTCGTCATCTGAGAAGAGTTCAGGTGACCTTTCAGCAAGACCGTCAGAATCTGTTGCATCTTCAGCGACCATCGCTCTCCGATCAGCAGATCTTAGATCCCTAGTGGCTCTCCTTTCCTCTCTCTCCCTTGCACTCAGCTCCGGGCAGTCGTACTGATAGTGACCAATCTTGTTACAGTTGTAACATGCTACCTACTCACTAACTCTTTCTTTTCTAGGTTCAGGGTTCCTCCTTGAGTCAGGTTCCCTGGTTCTTGGTGAGCTTTCAGCCTTGGTTGGATATCTATCATCATGAGTACGTCTCTGTTCGTCTCTTCTTTCAGGTTTTGGTTCAGAATATCTCCTTACATCACCACGTTCTCTCCTCTGGTCAGTGTTCCTTCGCTCCTCATATCTCCTCGAGCTTTGGTGGGTTCCTTCAGGTTTCCTGTCATGTGAGTCCTGATAAAACTTTTTATAACGACCAAACCTGGAATTGAGCTTGTCAAATCGTCTGGCCATCAGGCTGTACTCCTCAGCGAGTTCTTCCCTGCTCATCTCCATCAGCGACTTTGATGAAGAGTTTGATGAGGGCTCAATAGGTTCAGACCTGGCCTTGAACGCCACACTTTTCTCAGGAGTTTTCTCCTTCACTTCCTCTTCTGACTGAACTTTCTTCTTTCTTTTGTTAAGATCGAATTCAAGCGCTTTGAGCTCTGAAAAAAGTAAAGCAGAAGTTATGTTACTCATATCCTGAGTGTTTTTAAGCATAATTACACTGTTGTCCCATCTCTCAGGAAGGGCATTCAGGATCTTCGAAGCAACATCTCTCCTTGGGACATCCTTGTCCAGCATCACCAGTTCATTCATCAACTTGATGAATCTAGACTCCATTTGATCTATGCTCTCGTCAGGCAGCATCTCGAACGCCTCGAATTTCTGAATGGCAATGTTTCTCTTGTTCTCCTTGATCTTTTCAGATCCCTCACACATCCTTGTCAGCTCATCCCAAACCTCCTTTGCCGTCTTTAAGTTCATCAGCCTAGCTGACTCCTCGAAGGGCACCGTATGCAAGATGATGTTTCTGGCGACGTTGTCAAGTCCCACCATCTTGATTTCATCGTTGGTCATGTCTTTCCTTTCTTTAGGAACCTGCACGCCAATCGCAAGATCCGCATATCCCAGTCCTCTGACGTTAGGAATAGTGATCTTGATCGGTCCCTCCCTGAGTACACGCGGCATCTGGTCATGGATGGCATCTAGATGTGCTTCTAATCTGAACTTCCAGTAGACAAAGTTAGACACAGAGAATTCAGGTAACGAAGCTTCAAGTCTCCTCGAAGTCATGATGATGCAAGTTTTATGAAAAGCAAACTCAGATCTGTTCAGTGACCACCAACAGTTTCTCCTCTGAAACTATTAGTATTCAAAGTCAGTGGTCTTTCGAACCACTGCTCTGATACCACTTGTTGGTCCCGGTACAAGACTGAGGAATACGTGTATGGGGGGGGGGGGAATACACGTATACCAATTTTTCAACTTAAAACTGACTGAGTCCCCTTTACTCAGAGTGGTAAAGAACTAGGAGCTGATAACACACCTACTGACTACACTTGGTGCGGGTCAGTTGGCTAACTATCAGTTCAAGTTCAGTGCGGAAATGTTTGAGCCCTGAAAGTTTAAAGTCTTGTTTAGTTTGCTTTCTGAAAAACTTGTTTTACTCAATTCAGAATAGTGTTTAGTAGGGCAGTGTTCTTATGAAGATCAGCCTGATTGATTCAGGTCTGATAAACTTGAATGCAATGAGTGAACGAATAATATGGCAAGTATGCACAAAAACAAAGCAGTAAGAACACAGGAGTTTAACGTGGTTCAGAGTCTCAAGCTCCTACATCCACGGCCTGACTTAACAGGAAATCCACTCAAGGGATTCTTGTTTTTAACGTGCCAAGGTGCACCAAGACCAGCTATCCTCACTGATCTATACAACTCCACTTACTAACACACTGACTGACTTACTCCCAACAAACCTAACTTAGGGTTTTGGTTTCAGTTTGGATTCCAACTAAGTTGAGATTATCCTTACAAGGCAAACCTATGCTAAGGATTGGATAATCTCTCTAAGCTTAAGATAATGCTATTTAGCTCTTGGAATACAGAATAACTCTCGGTTGCTAAGAAACACTTGGGAAATTTAGATGGTTTCGAGTGCTTCTTCTTAAGGGTTGAATGCTTTGAATACTCAAGAGTTTGAGTAATTTCTGGCTTGGAAATTTTCCGTAACCTTGAATGGGTTCAAGGCCTTCTGTATTTATAGGTGATTTGAAAAACTATCCGTTTGAGAGATAGTCTTCGAGTCATCTATGTAGAGAGGCTTCAAACGGACATATCTCCATACAGCAGCCGTCCTTGCATGGATTTGGTATTTGCATTAAATGCCCATTAAATGCTTGCCCGTTGAATGTGCAGTCTGAATTCAGTCTCCATGTCAGGTTCCGTACGTGCGTGTCCTACTCGGATTGGTCCACGTCATCAGGTTGGTGAGAATGTCAGAACTTATTCCTGAGCTTCAGGCTTGTCTTATTAAGTTCATTTTGTCTTGAGCCCACCAGTCTTGTCCTGATGCTGAAATTCCTTTTGCATTGCTTGGCTCTACTCCAAGTCTTCCCATTAACTCAGTGACCTCCTGTTCCCTTCAGGACTGAGTTAGTAATGACCTCAGGGTCATACTCTTCATCACTGACACTTACTCAGCCAGCTTAGAGGACTGCCATAAGTTCAGGATGGTGCTCTTCATCTTCAGGCTCTGAGTCTTGATTGTCTCCAGTGAGTTCTCCTCTCACTGAGTACCTGTGAAGTGTAAAATGACTAAGTACTAACCCTAATCAAGACTAGCCTGACAAAGACAGATTAAGGCAAACATCTTTTCAGGGGCTTTGGGATCTTAATCAAAACTGACAATGTCCCAACAATTTGAGTCTAATAGGGTTGTTCTTAGCAAGTTCTCAGTGTATCTAGGTCGTGGATATGTCCACGATGGTTTGTTTAAGACGAGTGCCATAGTTGTACACCCCAAGGGAAAATCTATTATGAATAAAGAAGCTTCTACTTCTTCTTATATAGCTGAGTTTTCAGATTTATGACACTGCAAATTGGGACATGTAAATGTTAAATCGATAAAACGACTAGTAAGTTTAAATTTACTAGACAAAAAGAATGTCGATTTAAATAACAAATGCAAAATTTGTGTAGAAGCTAAGATGACGAAGTTGTCTTTCCCTTTGGGGTAAAGGAACTCAGAACCTCTAGAATTAATTCACACTGATGTGTGTGACTTAAAATTCGTACAAACTAGAGGTTGGAAGAAGTACTTCATCACTTTCATAGATGATAGTACGAGGTTTTGCCATGTTTACCTTTTGCACAGTAAGGATGAAGCGTTAGACGCTTTTAAACTGTACAAAAGTGAAGTGGAAAACCAGTTGAATAGACGAATCAAAATGGTTCGTAGTGATAGAGGAGGAGAGTATGTAGCACCGTTTGAGAAGATATGCTCTGAATCCGGAATCATACATCAAACTACAGCTCCTTACTCGCCTCAATCTAATGGTGTTGCGGAACGAAAGAACCGAACACTCAAAGAGATGATGAATGCTATGCTTATTAGCTCCGGTTTACCGCAAAACTTGTGGGGGGAAGCCATTCTGTCGGCTAACCACATTTTGAACAAAATTCCACATAAGAGTAAAGATACGGCTCCTTATGAATTGTGGAAGGGGCGGAAACCATCGTATAAATACCTCAAAGTGTATGGGTGTTTAGCAAAGGTTGAAGTGCCTCTACCTAAACAAGTTAAAATCGGCCCTAAAACGGTTGATTGCATATTTATTGGGTATGCACTGAATAGTAGTGCCTATTGGTTTCTGATTCACAAATCAGAAGTTCCCGATATGACAGGCACTTATATAGAATCGAGAAAAGTTGTGTTTTTCAAAAACATCTTTCCTTGCAAGACCAAGGAAGATGAAGTGTCAACCAAAAGACCTCGAAATGAGGAGGTTGATGAGGATGCTGGTCCGTCCACTCAAGATAGTGGCGAGTTACGACGCAGCAAGAGAGCTAAGATAGTTAAAACCTTTGGTCCCGATTTCATCACTTACGTGTTGGAAGAGGAACCGAGGACTATCAAAGACGCTCTATCTAGGCCAGACGCTCCGCTCTGGCAAGAGGCGATTAACAGTGAAATCGACTCTATCATGCAAAACCACACATGGGAGTTGGTTGATCTCCCACAAGGTTGCAAGCCCTTAGGATGCAAATGGATCCTTAAAAGAAAGTATAAAGCGGATGGGTCGGTTGAAAAATACAAAGCCCGCTTAGTGGCCAAAGGGTTCAAACAAATCGAAGGGTACGATTTCTTTGATACCTATTCACCTGTAACGAGGATTACTTCCATTAGGGTGCTAATCGCGATTGTTGCTCTGCACAATCTCGAAATTCACCAAATGGACATTAAAACTGCGTTTCTAAATGGTAAAATGGATACAAATATATATATGGATCAACCAGAAGGGTTTGTAGCACCTGGAAATGAGAAAAAGGTATGCAAACTAGTGAAGCCGTTGTATGGACTTAAGCAAGCTCCAAAACAATGGCATTTGAAATTTGATAGCACCATGTTATCAAATGACTTTCGTATTAATGAGTGTGACAAATGTGTGTACGTGAAAAGTACACCGAAATGATTTGTCATATTGTGTCTATACGTTGATGACATGCTCATTATGAGTAATGATCATGATTTACTCATTAGTATGAAACGCATGTTAAGTCGAAACTTCGACATGAAAGATTTGGGTGTTGCTGACGTGATTCTAGGAATCAAGATCAGCAGGACATCAAATGGTATCTCTTTAACACAATCTCACTATGTAGAGAAAGTGCTAAAGAAGTTCAATGCCTTTGATGATCCACTTGCAAAGTCCCCATTGGACATGAGTGTGCATTTGAGCAAAAACAGAGGTAGTCCTGTAGCTCAATAAGAATATGCTAGAGTTATCGGTAGCATGATGTACATTTCGAATTGTACGCGTCCCGATATAGCATGTGCGGTGAATAAACTTAGTAGATTCACAAGCAATCCAAGCAATGAGCATTGGAATGCACTCAGGAGAGTCTTGAGGTACTTAAAGTATACTCTCGACTTTGGGCTACATTACACTAGGTATCCTGCTGTACTTAAAGGGTACTGCGATGCTAATTGGATCTCAGACACTAAAGAGTCATTCTCCACTAGTGGATTAGTATTCACTATAGGAGGAGCGCCTGTGTCCTGGAGATCGACTAAGCAAAAATGCATAGCCCGATCCACCATGGAATCAGAATTCATAGCGTTGGATATAGCTGGTGAAGAAGCAGAGTGGCTTCGAAATTTCCTCGAGGATATTCCATGTTGGGATAAACCCGTACCTACGATAATGGTACATTGTGACTGTTAAGCCGCAATTGGTAGGGCTTTAAGTGACATGTACAACGGAAAGTCTAGACACATTCGTCGTAGACATAATTCCGTGAGATAATTGATCTCAAGTGGTGTGATGCCAATAGACTATGTGAGGTCTAAGGACAATCTTGCGAATCCGTTAACTAAGAGTATAAATCGAGATCAATTGTCTAAACTGTCAGAAGGAATGGGTCTAAAATCCACAAAGTAAACTGAAGTAGTGGTAACCCAACCAAGTTGAATGTGTTGATAGGCGAACAGCCGAGCAACAAGATTAGCAATAAAAATATTAAAATAATAAGATTAAGAGATCATTAAAAATAAGAAATAATGAGAAGGACGAGCAGCAGGGAATAGGGACGTAGGAGGCGAGCAACAGGGCATATAAACATTTAAGAGGAGACGAGCAGCTGGGTCAGGTGACTAAGTAAGAGGAGGCGGGCAGCTGGTCACCTGAGACACAAGAAGGAGGCGACCAGCTAGAACAAGAAGGGTAAAGAAGAAATTAAAAGGAGGCGACCAGTCGAGCAAGAGGGCACCTCGGAAGATCATCAGAAATCCCAATAATTAGGCATTACATTAGGAGCAAACAAGTGTTTTAACACTTGTCATTGTGTAAAGATGTAATAGCTTAGGAATAAACAAGTGTCTTAACACTTGTCACCATGTAAATAAGGATGATTAAGGAGGTGACACCTCCTACTTGCTTGTACCTCTATAAATACCCCTTCATGGGATAATAAGAATAAGTTCACTTAATTAAAAAAATAGGCAAAACTCTTGCAAATTTCTCTCTCAATCCCTACTCATAAAAATCCATCTTTAATCCTTGATTATATTCTTGTTTGATGATCTTATAAGAGCAAAACAGCCACTAATTATCGATTTAGATTAAGGTCATCAACTATTGGCGCTAGAAGGAGGGTTCGAACCTTCGATTGGTTGAAGATTTGAAGAATTCTTGTGAGAAGTCACCGGAAACTGCAAAAATCCGGCAGCAGGTCGCCGGAAACTGGGTTTGTGGGTGTTGGCTGGTGTTTGTGGAATGTCTTATTTGAAGATTCAAAGGCTTGAATGCATGCATATATGAACAAAGGTTGTAACAAACCAAATTCGTACATGCAAGGCTAGTTGCTTTTAAAATCAACATTCATAAACACAAAGATTTCTCATCAAAGAACATTGTGATATTCGAAAATGGTAAGATCACAAGAACCACAAGAATTAAGCACACATCCGTCGAACAAGTCACGAACAAGGGTATCGTCGATGGGTGAGCATGCAAGAACGGTGCGAGCGACGTCTCGGAGAAATGTACAAGTTACAATTGATAATATTCCCACGGAGGTGGAGGCTTTGGCCAAAAATCCAGAAGAGTTGGCGAAAACAATCGCCATTTTACAATATTTGCAAAGACGGCAAGAAGCCGTCGGACCATCAAGGGCCCGGGAGGCGAGCAACCGGGCAACAGGGTAAAAATTGTCAAAGACCCCGGAGGCGAGCAACCGGGCAACGGAGTGAAGAACCAAGCAACGTGAGGATGTGAGGATGGATGAAGTTGATAGTAGATAAGCGAGAAGGGCTAAAGGTAAAATCCCAGTAAGTGAGCGACTAGAAAGTCGAGGAGAGTCCACTCTGGGGATAGGTGAGGAGTCGAGCAGCAGGGAAACGAAGAGTGTAAGCCACTCCCATACAAGGAGAGCAAGTAACCACCTGGCATGTAGGGAAGAGGTTCATCGGAGAGGCGAGGAGCGAGCCCATGAGCAAGTACACCCTGCTGCTCCCCCCTCAGTTCATGAGAGGTTGAGAAGATCAGCTTTGGGACGTCTAGGCCCCAACGGAGCTAATAACATCGCTAAGCATGTCACACAGGAGAAACATCCTGTTAGCAAGGGACTGCGTCATGAAGAGGTTGTCGAACCCAATCATGACGAACAACCTTCTAATGAGAGAACGTCTCCGGACGAGTGGCAAGCTTTGAAAAAAGCAGTAGAAGAGATGAGGAAGCAGTTAGTTGCTCAGAATGGTGGAGGGACCACAGTACTTCCACCATCACCGTTGTTCCTAGCAATATTGAACGCACCGGTTCAGAAAAAGGTACAATTCCCAGTTGTTAGCTTGTACGAAGGGACGTCGGACCCAAAAGTACATTTATCCAAATACACTGATTACATGATATCTGTGAAAGCATTTGACCCAACGCAATGCCGCAACTTTCCGTTAACTTTGGGCGACGACCCTCACAGATGGTTCTCCGCACTCGCTCCTGGCTCTATAAGTTCATTCACGCAACTCAGTAAGGAGTTCCTGTCACATTTCTCCACGGTCAGATCTTACTTAACATAAAGACACAGGCTAGCAGACCTGAAACAAGGAGACGAGGAGTCTGACAGAGCCTTCCTCGAAAGATTCGACAAAGTCCTACTGGAAGGAGAACCAGTGAGTGAAGACACTAAGATAGTGGCAGTAATGGCAGGGCTCAAGAAGGGAACAGATCTGTGGAAGGAGATGCACCTAGCTTTCCCTAAAACTTATTCTGAATTCAGGCACAAGGCTGGAGTATACATTTCAATGCAAGAAACCCTGCAGAGAGAGCTAGGAGACAAGGTTGATACCAAGAAATCGGGAAAGAAGTCAGGAGGGGAGTACAAAGCCCCTAAGAACATGAAGGCTTTCAATGAAGGTTCTGAGCTAAAGGAGAAGTTAAATCATGTCCTGTCCACATCAATAGAGGTTGTATACAACAACGTGAAGGATAAGGATATGCTATCAGAACCCCGAAAGATACGGCAAGAACGAGGAAAAATGAACCCCAGCAAATACTGCGCATATCATCAAACCATAGGTCACTTCATAAGTGAATGCCGAGACCTCCTGAAGCAGCTATGAAGGTTTTACGAGGAAGGGAAATTATCAGAATTTGTGAAACGGCAACTAGGAAAGAAACCGAGAGTGGCAGTATCCTCCGGCTCGGAAGATGACGAGAGCGACGAACAGCCAAGCAGGAGGGATCAGAAAAGGAAAAAGACTATGACAGCACCAGCTGAACCCGTGCGAGAAATCTTAATGCTTGAGCCATCTGGACCGGTAGGGGGCTGTTCTGACGGAAGGCCACCAATATCCAAGAGAAAGAGGAAAGCGGGCTTGAGGGCAGTAGCTCAAGTCAGAGAAGTTGGAGTGAACCAAGCAACTAAGAAGACGGGGGATCTGGTTTTCTCCGAAAAGGACCTAGACGGGGTACTCACTCCACACAACGATTCACTAATCATATGTGCTAATATCATGGGAGCCCGAGTTCACCGTCTGCTTGTGGACACTGGCTCCTACACAAACATCATATTCAAGAGCACACTAGATCAATTAGGTGATTGTGAGGAGTATGTAAAGGAATGTGATCATAAGATAGTAGGGTTCGGAGATGCTGTAACCGTTCCCTTAGGTTTAGTTACGTTGCCGGTCGAACTTGTATCGACCGAGAATCCCAAAAGGAGACTGGCTAGAATGATAGAATTCCTCGTTGTAAACCAACAGTCTGCCTACAACGGGTTTCTCGGTCGACCTTTCATAAATGAATTCAAAGCGGTTGTTTCAACGTACTATTACAGTCTTAAATTCCCAACTACGAAAGGTTCAGGTACAGAATGCCTCCTGCAACTCCAACCTAAGGATAACAGTGTGTCTGTCATGGACGAGCAGCCGAGCAGCAGTGCTGAGGATGAACCTTCCGTGTTGGACGAAATCATGGAATCCATCGACACGGAAATGATGGAGGTGGACGACCAGCAGGGCGAGGACGAGCAGGAGGGCCTAGGCGAGCAACAGGGAAAAGAGGTTATACCTGAGCCAAAGGGAGTAAATGATATTGAGCCAAGATTGGAAGCAGAACCTATGATCGAAGATGAACTCAGTTTGGAAGGTCCAATAATTGATCCTCGGTGGAAGAGCCAAAAAAGGAAAGTAACCCCGGTTGAGGAGTTGGAAACAATAAAAGTCGACCCGAATAGAGAAGACTTGGAATTGTTCATTGGATCTGAGCTCCCGGAGCCATACAGATTCAAAATGAGTGAGTTCCTTAAGTCCAATCTCGGCGTATTCGCATGGTCGCATGTAGATATGGTAGGCATTAGCCCTGAGCATGCTTGCTATAAGCTAAATATTGATCCTACTAGAAAACCGGTGAAGCAGAAGAGAAGGAAATTCGGACCTGACAAATATGAGGCACTTGATGTCGAAGTGAAGAAATTACTTGATAATGATCTGATCAAAGAAGCCTTGTGTCCTCGGTGGGTGGCAAATCCGGTATTGGTGAAAAAGCCAAATGGCACGTGGAGGTTGTGCATTGATTTCACGGACCCGAATGCTGCATGTCCCAAAGACAACTTCCCGTTACCACATATTGATCAACTGGTGGATAACACAGAAGGACATGAACTTCTTACCTTCATGGACGCATTCGCTGGATATCACCAGATACCAATGCACCCAGACGACCAGGAAAGCACGACATTTTACACCAACAAGAACCTGCTGTGTTGGAAAAGGATGCCGTTCGGGTTAATCAACGCAGGAGCCACGTACCAAAGACTTGTCAATAAAATGTTCAACGATCACATCGGCAGAACAATGGAGGTGTACGTGGACGACATAGTCGTGAAAAGTTTAAGAAAAGAGGATCACTTGGAGCATTTGACACAGGCATTTGAGATTCTTCGGGCATATAACATGAAGCTAAACCGAAAGAAAAGCAGCTTTGGAGTACACTCAGGGAAGTTTCTTGGACACCTAGTTAGTCAACGAGGCATTGAAGCAAACCCATCGGAAGTCAAGGCAATCATGGACATGCAACCACCAAGGTCGGTTAGGGAAGTCCAACGGCTAACCGGATGTTTGGCAGCTCTGAACAGATTCATTTCCAGGTCAGGAGACAAATGTCGACCTTTCTTTGACGCCATCAAGAATGGATAGTTCCAGTGGACAAGTAATTGCCAACAAGCGTTTGAGCAGCTGAAGGAGTATCTGAGTGACACTAAGATCCTATCGAAACCTGTCTCCGGAGAAAAACTATACCTGTATCTTGCCGCGTCAGAGGTAGCCATCAGCTCGGTCTTGGTTCGAGCGGAAGGAAAATTTCACTTGCCAATCTATTACGTAAGTCAGGCCTTACATGAGACAGAGATTAAATATTCACCAATGGAAAAGTTGGCCTACGCATTGGTAATGAGTGTCAGAAAGCTACGGCCATATTTCTTTGATCACCAAGTGGAGGTTCTAACAACTTTCCCACTAAGATAAGTCTTGCAGAGGCCTGACACTGCTGGTCGCCTCCTCAAATGGTCACTCGAAATAAGCCAATTTGGAATATCTTATGCACCTCGGACAGCGATCAAGGGACAAGCATTAGCCGACTTTATAGTCGAATTAACCTTCCCTCAAGATCCGACGAGAGGTCATAATCATCCATGGCACATGTATGTAGATGGGTCATCAAATAACACAGCGGCAGGAGCTGGGATAGTGCTAATCAGTCCAGACAGACAAGTGTTCACCTCAGCGGTCAGGTTCGGGTTTATGGCAACAAACAACGAAGCTGAGTATGAGGCACTAATAGTTGGTCTGCGTCTGGCATTGGCCGTGGGGGTCCGAAGAGTCCAGATTGACGGAGATTCCCAATTGATAGTCAATCAAGTCCGTGGGGAGTATGAAGCCAAAGATGAAAACATGGTATTATACCAAAAGATTGTTGTGCACTTAGCCTCATTATTCGAGCAAATTTACATCGAACAAGTGTCGAGGGACAACAATGCACAAGCAGATGCACTTGCTCGATTGGCTACCAGTACGAGACCGGCAGAGCTTACAGAAGTCACAATAACAAGAATTTCTAATCCATCCACCAGTGACTACAAGATCAACCAAGTTGAAGAAGAATTAACAGTAGAAGATTGGAGAACGCCAATATACAAATATCTCAAGGACAACGAGACACCCGAACACCCACAAGAAGCGACCAAGTTAGTCAAGCGAGCAGCAAGATTTACGATCATGGAGGGTCAACTTTACAAGAGAGGATTTTCACTTCCCCTACTAAAGTGTTTGGAAAAGGGGGCAAGGCCAAGAAGTACTGAAAGAAATCCATGAAGGAGTTTGTGGAAATCACGCAGGATGACAAGCACTGGCATACAAAATAGTAAGCCAAGGTTACTACTGGCCAACTCTGTTACAAGACGCGATCAGAATTGCAAAAACATGCCACAGGTGCCAACTGTTCGCTCCCAACATCCATAAGCCACCAACAGAGCTGATCTCAGTAAATAGTCCATGGTCATTCGCAAAGTGGGGGATAGACATCATAGGACCTTTCCCAACGGGAAAGGGGAATGTAAGATTTGTAGTAGTGGCCGTGGACTATTACATAAAATAGGCTGAAGCTGAAGCACTAGTAACAATAACACAAGAAAAAATGATCAATTTTATCTGGAAGAGTATAGTGTGCCGATTCGGGGTTCCACAAGCAATATTGAAAGACAATGGAAGACAGTTCGAATGAAAAAAGATAAGAGATTTCTGCAAAAAATGGGGAATCAAGAAGCATTTTTCGACACCTTATCACCCTCAGTCTAATGGCCAAGTCGAAGCAGTTAACAAGATAATCAAGCATATCTTAAAAATTCGGCTGGTGGACAAAAAAGGCAAATGGTCAGAAGAACTACCCAAAGTACTTTGGGCATATAGGATATCACATAGAACGAGCACGGGAGAAACGCCATTTGCTATGTCATTTGGTAAAGAAGCAGTCATACCTATAGAGCTCAAAGTACCAACTGAAAGGATAGCCGAATTCAATGAACAAGAAAACAATAAGGCACTAGCTGCAGAAATGGATCTGATCGACGAAAAAAGAATCTCGACAGAAATAAAAAACGAAATATACAAAAGAAGGATTGCAAGTACTATAACTCGCAAGTAAAAATCAGGGAATTTGAAGTCGGGGATCTGGTACTTCGAAAAATTCTAGCAACACCTCCAGGTGTATTTGGACCAACTTGGGAGGGCCCATTCAGGATAACCCACAAGTGGTACAACGGCACATATGACCTTGAAGACATGAAAGACAACTCGGCCCAATACACCTGGAATGCAGCGTTATTGAAGAAATACTATCAGTAGCCAGGAGGCTAGTGTAAAGTTTTCTATATAGACTATCATTTATATTGTTGTATTTGTATTATTGTATCATAGTGAGATTGATAAAATTTTAAAACTTTTTTGACAAAATTTTGCAAAAGTAAAGACGATTGTTCATTAAATTGTGTAACTAAGGAAGCAAAAAGGCATTAAAGCCCAGTTGTTCGCCTAGCAGAAAAGCTGCTCGCCGGAGAACAAGCAAGTGTTGTAAGCACAAGTCCAGAAGGAGGCGAGCAACAGGGTTCTTGAAGCCCAGAAGCCCACTTGATCGCCCATATAATACACAGTTGCTCGCCCCGAGGCTAAATGCTTTTAAACAAAGATATAGCAAGTGGCGAGCAACAGGGCATGAGGAGAAACATGTAAGAGGCCAAGTTCTTAAAGAACCAGATAGGCCTATACGTGTTCAAAATACAAATATTTGCAAAGGAAAAATATTTTAACTCTCAGTTAAGGGAGAAGTACTTAAGTAAAAATGAACAAAGGGCAAATAAAAGACGAACAAGTGAAACATAAAGTGCAAATTCATTTCATTAAAAGAAAGAGTACATTAACAGAAAGAGTACATCGTTCCTAACATGATCAGCTAAGAAAAAGTAGAAAAAGAAAGAGAAACTCAAGACTCAAGTGCCGGAGGAGCTGGTGGTGCTAGGGGATCTTCAGCAGGAGGAGGGGGAGGAACATCTTGGTTGGTCGCCCCCAGGGCCTGCTGCTCGCCTACAGCAGCAGAGGAGCTTGTTTCACCGAGAGAGATCGGAAAGAGAGGACTTAGAGCATCAAATACGGTGGTGTCTCGGTTCACCTCTTCAGTCCTCTCCTTCGGAGCTACAACTTGGACATCGTCTTTAAATATGCCCAAGTCTAACCCCATTTCCCCTAAGTCAGCAACGGGGATCTCAAAACTAGCAGCAGGAGGATTTTCAGTAACATAATCCGCAAAATCTTTAATAGTGCTCGTCATGACGTCGAGGCCATTATCCAAGGCATATTTTACGGATCGTACACAATCTGCGTACGCACAGATGTAACCGAGATTAGTGTTATCAGTCACATCTTGTACGTACGTGCCGTAAGAAATGGCCCGCCTCTTCTCTTTCTCCAGCTGGTCAACATGAACCTTCAGAGACTCGACTCTCTCCACCAGACCCACCCTCTCCGTCTCCAGGACCTGCAGACGATCAGTAGCAACGCCCAAGTCCAATTTAAGCTTTTCCGAAGCATTGGACGCCACCATCTCCCGATCCTCAGCAGCTTTCACCTCCCGCTCCCAAGTATGCTTGGCTCTCTCAAAATCGGCTTTCAGCTTAGCCAGTTCTTCATCCTCCCTCTTCAGCTGAGCATTCCGGTCTGCCTCAAGTTGTTCTATCTTCCGTCCCAGGCTCTGATTTATCCTCTCGAGCTCGATGGCTTGATCAACGACTCTCTGGGCGGTGATAGCCTGATGACTAGCATTATAGCTCAAAAGGCGAGCATTGTCACCCAGACTCTGGCTCTGGAGGATCTCTTCACCCGTTTTAGTCCAAGAACGGGGGACAGACTCGGTTGCTCGCCGGATATGGGAGTCCTTAATCTCGTGGTACGCGGGGGCTGACTTCACGCAATTGAATTGGTGAAGAACTTTAGCACGGTCGGGATACTCATCTCTCCGATACCTGTACAAAGTTGAAAAAAGGAGTCAAAATGTGGAAACATATACAGGGAAGCGAGCAGCCGAGCAAGAGGGAAGTTACTTACTCCCTCATTTTCACTGGGTCATAGCCCAGGTAGGAGCCGTCAGGTGAAGAGCCCCATCGGCCGGCGACCATCACATCAACGACCTGCTGCTCGGTCACCTCCTCTGCGGTCGAGGAGCGAGCAACAGATTTACTCGCATGGGAGGAGCCTTGCCCCTTGGCCCGTTTAGAACGGTCCTCCTCCTTTCTAGGGGCTGTCTCCTTTGTCAACTTTCTCTTCCCACGAGTATCCCTGGGAGGCGAGGAGCGAGGAGGAGGTCGAGGAACGGGGGCAGGTGCTGGAGGAGCCTCCTCTTCATCAAGAGCTCCCGCCCTTAGTCTGATTAAAGAAGTACATGGATCGAACTTTGTTTTCTTCGAGGGCTGGTTGGCTGCCATTTGCTTGACCCGACGTGCGAGTAGATGGTAACTCTCAGGAATCTGGGGGACAACGACCGTTATCCTTTGAGCTGAAAAACAAGAAATATAAGTAAAGAATAAGATAGCAGGCATAATAGCGGCGACCAACAGGCGTTAGGCGAGCAACAGGTACAGAGCAAACAACAAAGGAAAAATAAGAAACTATGAAAAGTTACCTTTAGGGATCTCCGCCTGTGCCTCCAAATGATGAGCACTGGTAATAAGTTGAGCAAGTTTTCGACATTGCGCTTGTGAGAGATGGTCAATACTTCGGTCCTTAACGTCCCGTAGTGAAATCAACACAAGGACGTATAAAAACTTTTCGCTCAAATCCGGATGCCCCCACTTCAAGATGCGTGGACCTGCAAAACAAGTAAAAAGAGATTAAAATTAGTTCACCTAAAGTATGATGAACTAGAGAACAAAACCTACGCCGAATTTCGCCAAAATACGTAGGGGAGTTTATACGCCCTAGTCCTCTTGAGAGATTGGAGGACGCCCGCCAATCGCCGCCAATGAAGAAAAATTGTTTGTGCCAACTTTTAACTTTGTTGGGTACTCCTTCAATCAGTTTTACGCCGCTGCGAGCTTTAAGATAATACCACCCGAGACCCTCTTCATGGACGGCTGAGGAGATCATCATCGCATAATGAATCTCCACCGTGCTAATCTTATTTTTGTAACCTTCCAGTCCAAAGAGTGTGATGAAGGCTAACAAAGTACTCCATCCATTTGGGGTGATCTGGGTGATCGCAAGATTTACATCTTCCAAGAACCGCCCAATCACTGGATGTAAAGGAAGAGGGAATCCCGCGTTGAGGATGTCTAAGTTGATGGCAGTGCATCCCGGAGGTGGATTATCAGCTCTCTCTCCTGATTTGGGGGCGTACAAATGGATATCATACGGAATACGGTAGCGAGACCGTATCCGAACTAGATCTTTTTCTATAACAACACTTGCCACCCTTCCTGCCATATACAAAGAGTCGCGGGCTTCCATAATAGGCCTTGGCGGAGTAGGAAACGTATTGTGATATCTGTTGGCATAATCGATCCACTCTTGCCTCCGGATCACAGCTTTAGGAATGAGAGATTCGGGAGTTGGCCTCGTGACAGGGAAGTTTATCTCTCGAAGAAATTCCCACGTAACTCCCAACTGCTCGCTCCATGAGTGGGCCACCTGCTCGCTCCTAGCCTGGTTCCCACTGCTCACTCCCATGTCTCCCGGGATACTCATCTCCTCTATCTCGGCAGCAACGTCAGCAGAGTCTTCACCCAAGTCCGAGGAGGTGCCTTCACGAGGCGAGGAGCGAGCAACAGGACCTTGGACGTCCTGCTCGCCCGAGCTGTCCACAGCATAGAATTCATCAAGAGAGCAAACAACAGAGCTCGCCTTAGAGCCTGTATCCTCATCAACGAGTAGGGTCTTAGGGTTTTGCCCAGCTACTCGCCGGAGCGAGCGGCGAGGAGCAGGGACCGACGGTTCAGCTTCCAATGGTCTTTTCCCCGGGTTTCATCCAACGAATTCAATGGATAGGGTATTACTTGAGGATGGAGACGCCATTTTAGGAATTTTTCTTTTAAAAGAGTTAGACTAATGAAAAAATCAAGAGTGTGGTACCAATGAGGGTGTATTTTAAAAAAAAAGAGGAAGACGGCGGCGAAGCGGCGGCGATACGGCGGTGGCAAAGGTGGTAATGGCGAAAAAGTGAAAATCGATAGGAAAAAACACAAAATCAAAGATACAATGTAATACCAAAACAAAGAAAATGAGGAATTCACCTTTTTAAGTCAAAAGAGATCAATAAAGAAGGAGAGAAAATCGAACGAAGAAAGCTTGAGAGTTTTGGTTATGAAGTTCTCTCTGAAAATTCGTGGAAAAATAGAAAAAAATGAAGAAAAGAGCTATTTATAAGGGTGGATTCGGGGGCGAAAATGAAAGAATTCGAAAAACAAAGCCCCTAGATGCAATTTAGGAGGCACACGCGTGGGCGGCAGTGATGTCACCAACCGCCCACGTCGCTTCGTGTTCTGTGCCTCGGGAAGCGAAACGATGCGAGTCTAAGAGTCGCTCCCTACTGGTCGCCTCCTGAAATTCCCATCCAAAAATTCAAAAACCCGTTGCTCGCCCCCTGCAGAAATGGAGCACAATTTCCCTGTTGCTCGCCTACTGTTAAATAATATAGCCTATCCTATAGTTTGACAAAAAAAGGATAAAATCTATCCTTATATGCCAAACTAGGGGGCATTGTTAATAGGCGAACAGCCGAGCAACAAGATTAGCAATAAAAATATTAAAATAATAAGATTAAGAGATCATTAAAAATAAGAAATAATGAGAAGGACGAGCAGCAGGGAATAGGGACGTAGGAGGCGAGCAACAGGGCATATAAACATTTAAGAGGAAACGAGCAGCTGGGTCAGGTGACCAAGTAAAAGGAGGCGAGCAGCTGGTCACCTGAGACACAAGAAGGAGGCGACCAGCTAGAACAAGAAGGGTAAAGAAGAAATTAAAAGGAGGCGACCAGTCGAGCAAGAGGGCACCTCGGAAGATCATCAGAAATCCCAATAATTAGGCATTACATTAGGAGCAAACAAGTGTTTTAACACTTGTCATTGTGTAAAGATGTAATAGCTTAGGAATAAACAAGTGTCTTAACACTTGTCACCATGTAAATAAGGATGATTAAAGAGGTGACACCTCCTACTTGCTTGTACCTCTATAAATACCCCTTCATGGGATAATAAGAATAAGTTCACTTAATTCAAAAATAGGCAAAACTCTTGCAAATTTCTCTCTCAATCCCTACTCATAAAAATCCATCTTTAATCCTTGATTATATTCTTGTTTGATGATCTTATAAGAGCAAAACAGCCAGTAATTATCGATTTGGATTAAGGTCATCAACAGAATGGAGATCCCAAGATCTTGGTTCAATGGGAAAACTAAGCTGTGGAAGTTAGGGAATGCACTTGGTAACCCGACCATTCCTTATAGGACAATACACCAAGTGAGAACCCGTGTGTGGTATAGGCTAAGTCTATACGACTTTTAATGAATCCTAAGTCCATGTGGGGGACAGAGTATTGCGGGATACTCAAGAGGAGTTCACCTATGTAAGTGTGAGGTGAGAGGCCGCCTCAAATATCAATGGATATTAAACACTTTTGAATCCAAAGGGTGTCCATGGACGAAACGGACAAAAACGTAAGAACAAGAATTGAGCGTAGAGATATTATTGTGTAAGTATTACTGTCTAAGTACACACCAAGGAGGAATGGTTCAAGGCAATGTGTCCACCAGGCTGCCGGTGTACTCGGTAATGCTTAACTATGGAAGGTTCAAAGCCACAAACTACCTATCCAAATGCAATAATATTTTGTGTTTGAACTGGACTGTGAGTCTGCATATCTATAGGTTCAATTTCCACTCATGTGGGAGATTGTTAGAGAAAATTGGTTGGTGGTATTATTTTATAATTAATTGGTATTAAAGTTTATTTGAGACTTTAATAGTTGACCAGTTAATTTTGGGTGTTGAAATTAATTTCTCAGAAATTAATTGTTACATGAGCGTTCTACTCTCGGAGTAGATGAGAATGGTGTATTCATACTCGCAAAACCGATTTTCAGTGAGTGAAAAATTGAACCGGAAGTCGAAAGGTACAACGCCTAATTTTGGGAATTAAATGAGTCATTTAATTCATCCCACATTGGATTTTTAGAATAGTAATATACATGATATTAGTATGGGAATAATGAAGTATAATAAATTGTATTTGATTGCTAGTCAATTAAAGTTTCCACACGCGCGCGCGCCGAGCCGAGCCGAGCCGCGCCCGCGCCCGTGGCCGTGGTCTTGGTTCTTGGCAATTGGACTTTGGGCCTTGGGCCCAGTGGGTATCTAATTTTTTGGAGAAAAAAAATTAGGATATCGGGTCCACAGATTTTGGATCGATTCGGTTCAGGAGCCACCCGGTTAGAGAGGTCAACCGAATCGTCAGATACTTCATAAGAGCACATAAATCACGTGTGCTAAATTCGTGGGACGTTATCAGCGTAATTTAAGGAAACGCGTTCTGGGTCAACTTGCCACCAAAGAAAACGCGTCCGCATTTAATGCCCACGCAGTTTTTCCTTCTGCATTGAGTGGAGGTTCGCCTATAAATAGTGTCCTCATGCATTTGTCTGGCCACGCATTCAGAAATCTTCTCCTCTCCCTCTGTCTCTCTGCATATAGAGTCTTAAGAGTCAGTTCGAAGCGCTCGTTTTGTTCGCCGGAGCTCCAAGACCTGTGGTGCTACACTCTTGGAGACATTAGTGACGTTTTACCTTTGGGGGCAAATTTCCAAGACCGAAGAGCACTATCGGGTAAATTTTGTCTTGCGGGAAGAGGGCTTCCTCGACTCATCACTGCTGCAGTTTTTCTTTTCTTTTTTCTCTCCTTGTAATAAGTTATTCGAGTTGTAATTTTTCTTTTTGAATTATTATTTCCGCAGTCAAAACACTTTTTTAACAACAAATATAGTGTTCAGTTGTCATGGGAATAAATTTTGTGGGCAATGTGAGTAATATTTTATTGATTATTTTAACGTATCCCCAATTTTTAAATCCTTGATCCGCCTCTGGTTGTGCGACCTCTTTCTTTTAGCTTTGGTTTATTTTGGAAACAAAATTCTATTATTAGTTTTTTCCCTATAAATAGAACAGGAGCTTCGTATCTGTTGTTTTGAAGAAGAAAAATGGTCGTGAAACCTTATTATTGAAACATATAGGATTATTATATTTACCTTTGTTATTTGGTTTCATTTTTCGAAGAAATTTTTAGATCAGTATTTTTCTATTGCACAATTTCGGCTGCCAGTTTTATTTTCGCTGGTTTTCCTCCGGGCATCTTTTCAATTGCATATAAACCGTGGAAATCTTCGAGATCTGCGGAATTATCTATGACTTTAGAAAAGGATGAAGAGTTAATATTAGATGAGTATACAAATCGATAAAGTGATGGTAATATATTAAGTTGTGTTCTCTGGTTGTCGCTTATAGTGCTAATATTTATGGAATTGAGGACGTATATATTTAAGAATTTATTATTTTATTGCGGTTTTATTCGGGCTTTAAATTCGTTGATGTATTATGTATTCACTCAATAGGTGGCACTATCTACATTCAAAAATGTGATTTGAGTACATTAAAAAGTTTGTTTAGACATTGAAAGTTTACACTGGAAATCATTTTTAAATTTAAACTTTTAAGTGTAATATAAAATTACATTACAATATAATCAGTTTACATTTTTCAGTGTAATTAATTTAAATTATTGAATTGGTGCACCATACACCAGGTGCAATTGAGAGTGTGTCTTCCATTTTTTATTATTTTATTTTCTTGAAATGGAAATGAGGTTTATCTTTTAAAACTTTACCTCAAAAATATCTTAGCTTATTCCTTTGTATATTACAATTCAACTCTTGCGTTAAACTTTCCATAAAGTCAAAAGTGGAATCAAGACTCGAAGAGGATGAGTAATATCCATGAATATTGAAATATAAATTGTATAATATGTAAATAATTATATTTAATTATAGTTATAAACATGAATATCAGTCAAAGTAATGTATAATATATAGGTCAATCTATTAAATTATAGTGATTAACATGACTGTCGTGCAAAGCACGGGCAGGCTTGATCCTAATTTGAGAATTAAACAAAAGAGAGTGAGAAATAAATGTCAATTAATTTTGGCCGTAGGAGGTAAAATGTTAACGGATAATTTGGAGGGAGAGTGAATGATTAGGGAAAATGAAATAATTAGTAGGGATTAGTTGCACAATTTTCGATGTTATTATAGTTTTTTTTTACATTTTTATTTTAGAGTGGGTGGATAACTAGTGGATAAACCTAGCATTCACCAAGTTTTTTTTAGAAAAAACTTTATCTATCTACTGGGTAATCTACCCACCAAATAAAAAAATATAAAAATAAAAAATAAAAGTAATTAAAAAGAAAGAAACATTTAAATATACACTTGTTATTGTCATTTAATTACAGGCTCTCTTTCCAACTCAAAAAAATCAATTCTTAATTCTTTCCCTAAAATTGATTAACATTTCTTCCTCAACTCCCCAAAATCATTTATACATATAATAATTTATAAATATTTTTTAATGCTTTATTTATATTTATCTAACATGAGCCACATTTTTATTATATACATGTAATATATTCACACATTAGCTCCTATTTATATCTTAACTTAAATTTTAACTTATAAATTATTAATTAATTATAACTTAGAGAAATTTATTGTTATTTTAATTTAAAAGATTGCCTCATTTCTTCTTCCAATAATATGTAAATAATTTCTTTCTAATTCTAAAACTTAAATAATTATACAATATGCTTATTATATTGTATTCATTTGAATAAATAATTGACAAATATTCAATTTGCTCATGAAGATAGTTGATTTCATAAATTGTTGGAGTTTATTATAGGCAACAACACAATAGTGACATTCTTAACAAGAAGCATATTATATTCCACTGATTGTTCATATGAATAATTGAGAAATACTCTTTATCCGTACATAAATAAAAAATTATATTTAAAAATATTTTAATTTTTTAAATATATGGTCTTTCATATTTATAAAATTAAAATTTTAAATCCATAAATGCACACTTTAGTTATGGTTGTGAACCTTAATACATACTCCCTCCATCCCTTCTTAACCTTCACATTTACTGTGTTTCTCCTGTTTTAGTGAGCAAGTTTTTTTATTAGTTCTTAAAATAATAAAGTAATTTTTAAAGTGTTTATAATAGAGGAGTGATAGATCTATCATACTCGCTCGTTAAAACACGAGAAATAAGGTAGTGTGAAGATTATTAGGAGATGGGGGAGCATAAACTTGAGGTGTGATTTTTTTTAAAATTAATATATAGTTAAAATCTTTAGATGTCAACTCAATTAGCATACACAAGTATATAGATACATAAATCTAAAGAGTTGGTTTTATGAGGATCAGTTCCACATGTATGACTGGTTTACGACTAATACTTTATAGTAATAATTAATACTCTCCAACTAATATTAATGGAACAATCGATATCATAAAAAAGAAAGTAATACCTTATAGTAAAAATAATTACTACCCTTTAGTGAAACAATTAATACTATCAACAAAAGTTTCACGGTAAAATTTGCTCACACTCTTGTTGAGACTTTGATCCAAATAGATTGATTAGTGGCTGCTTTAACTAATGAAGATCATCAAACAAGACTAAGAATATTGGATTTATACAAGTAAAAGATCAAGAAATAGATTTGCAAGAGTGTGGTTGTGTTTTTGAATAAATGAACTTTTCTTTTTCTTCTCAAGAGGGCATATTTATAGGCGTACAAGCAAGTAGGAGGTGTCACCCTCTTAGCTACTCTACATTACATGTTTGACAAGTGTTTAGACACTTGTTTAACCCTGAGCTGTTGTATTTTATACAAATGACAAGTGTTAGGACACTTGTTTCTTTCCAATACAATGTTGTTCTTCGAGGTGCTCAACTGCTCGCCTGCATGCCTTTGTACTGGGTACTTGTACATTCCTTCTTAGTTGCTCGCCCAACTATACTTAAGTTCTGACCAACTGTTCGCTTGAGTGCTTAATACTTTTGACCAACTGCTCGTCTTTTTATAAATCGTGCACTGTATGCACAACTGCTCGCCTCAGATCATTACTGCCTTAATAATCAATCTTTAATCATCGATCATTATTAACTCTTTACTTAGTTGTTCGCCTATCAACAACTCTGCCAAAATATTGTATGAACCAGTTTCACGTGCGTGAATCTGAATCTGCTACTGAAAGGTATTATTTGTAATGCAAAAGGGTATCACTTATATCACTGAAAGATTTTAGTTATAATGCTAAAAGGTTTCGCTTAAATTACTTAAGTGTGTTACTCGTTATGCTAAATAACTTCGCTTAAATTACTGAAAGATATTAGTGATAATGCTAAAAGGTATCACTTATATTACCTAAATGTATAAGTGGTAATATTAAATGCTATCACTTAAATTATTCAAAGCATTGGTTGTAATGCTAAATAGTATCACTTAAACCGCTGAAAGATATTAATCACATTAATCTAGTTTCATGGTAAAACTTGTTCACACAATACCAACTTCTTAAAAATGTAATAATTCAAATTGATGACCAACTCCTTATATCTCAAGGTGATTCGAATTTATAACCATATTGATCTAAATAGTGGTGTTCTTATACCACTTGGTAGCATTAATTTAATTGATATTTTGATATACTATGCAAGATTTCACCTAATAATTAACTTGTTACTATAAGTACGATGACTAAGTATATCCACCTATTTGTTGTTAATTTTTTTTAAAAATATACTACACTGTTTTTTAGAACCCTCAACATGTGAAATTGTTAAGTAAGTTAAGTTTGAAAAATATTATTTTGTCTTAAAATTTTAAAATATTTTCCCATAAACCACGTCGGTTTTTAATTGCTTGTATCGATATCTCCACTAGTTGTAGCATATAAAAAAATTATAACCTTTCGCTTGGTTACTCTGAAGATCACAACACATAACAATCCACAATTAAAAAATGGCAATCTCAAGGCTACAAAATTTTGTAATATTTAAGCCTGCACATTTAGAATCGTTCCAGAGAACTATATAATGACATCGTATTGTATGAACCAGTTTCAGGTCGTGGTGAAACTACTTCTGCGATCGAATTTTTTATTCGTAATGCTAAAGGGTATTAGTTAAATTACTAAAACGTATTAGTTGTAATATTAAAATTGACAATAAATTACTGAAATGTATTACTCGCAATGTTAAAGGAGACACTTGTATTATTGAAAGATATTAGTGGTAATGCTAAAGGGTACCACTTAAATGTGTGAAGTGCTTTGGTTGTAATACAAAAGGGTGACACTTAAATTATTAAAAGGTATTACTTATAATGCTAAAGGGTGTCACTTAAACTATTGAAAGATATTAATCACATGAATAGAGTTTCATTGTGATTTTTTTGTTTTCCACATAATACCAACTCCTATAATGAAAACACTAAATATTTATATATTGATTTAATTATTTAATTAGTCATATAATAAATGATCTTCGAAGACTATAATTTTTTTAATCATTTGGTCCATACATTTGGCGATAATAAAAATACTATTCAATGTAAAATACTCAACTATACATTTCAAAAAAAAAAAATTAAATTAAATCCTATGAAATTTTAAATTATTTCATTTAAGTATTATATATATAAAAATAGATATTGAACTAACTTACATTTACTTATCATATTGAAAAATAACCATTTATATTTAATTTGCACTTCAAATTTAATTTTTTTTTATATATTCAATTTACATTTTTCTACCAATTTAAGGCTAGTTATTTAAGTCACCCTAAAATCTTGTGTTTATGAGGAATTAATTATATAGATGTAGAATATTGGATAAAAAAATGTGTCAATCTTCTAAATTAAAAATTAATTTTAAATAGCTCGCATCAAAACTAAACAATAGAAATAAATAGTTAATTTGTACTAGTAGTAACTTTTAAATTGAGTACGAAGTAACAAAAAAAAAGTCACTAATTTAATTAGTCAAAAGAATACTATTAGTCTATTTTTGGGCCATAAATTAAATTATAATAAAAAAGTTACACTATAATGTAAATGTTGTGAAAAATGAATGTGGTCAAAATATTAATTTCATTTTAATTGAGAGTTGTGAAAGAAGAATTCATTCATTGTAATAAATAATGTGAGAGAATAATGATATGATATTTAATGCTTCCTTTTCTAAATTAATTTTTTTTATTAATTTTATTAAACAGGTAGATTACCCGATGGATAGATGTAGCATTCTCCATTTTTTTTTTTTTTTTTTTTTTGTGTACATTTACTCCTCAGGAACGTGAGTAATGTTGATTGGTTATGGGAATTAGCTATAGGACTTTTCTTGACCTTCATACCTCTGAGTTATAATATATACTTAATGCATTTCATTAATACTCCAGATTGGGACAGAGATATTCAACTAAACCGTCACTTTCATCTTTAAGAAACAAAGATGTATTCCAACATTTTCTTGATTCTGTCCTGATTTGGCACCACTGCATATAAAATTGAAAAAATCGACTTGAACCAATGAAATTCAGTTCACTAGCTAGGATTGAACAATTTTATTAAAAATTTAGTTCCAATAGTGATCGAAATAATTGAATTAGCCGAAATATTGTTTATGTATATTAATTTATTATTTTTTAATATAATTTTTATATGCATTTACGAATTGAACTATATATATATCATCAACATTTTACATCAGTAGTTATTCATGCATGCCTTTCTTTGTCACATTTTTTTTTTTTTTTTTACATTTAATGTGTCCGCTTTTTCTTACATAGATTTTCTAATTAAGAACATGAAGAAATAATGCATTAGAACCATGAGGATTCAACTTTAGGACTATGTTGAGGTGGTATGTATGTACAAAATAAATTTAAAGGTTATTGTTGACAACGATTTCGTGAGGATTTCGCCATCGGGTTCCTAGCGGGTAGGATTTATGTATTTATGATAGCTGAAAGTAATGAATGCAAGTATAAATGAGTTCTCAAGTGGAGACTTCGCAATAAATGAGTTGTGTGTTACATTGGGCATTTAAGACCCTATTTATAGTGTACATGGTGGGTTTCCCCACCTTGGGTTGGTATGCCCGTGGACCCCTCCTATTCCCAGCTGGGGGGTAATGAGTGGCTACAGCCTCCCTCTATGGACTAATGGGAAAGCGCCACCTGACACTGTTGCCCTTTACTGATGGGACCTGACCCAACTGCCCTGCTCTGACACTGCTGCATCCTCTGGTCTGACGATATTGGACGTACTTTCATAGCTGGCGGTGCCTGGGATCGGGCAGACGGGTACACGAGTATCCGAATATCGGGTAGGCGGCGGGCATCCTGAGATCACTTCACCGGGAAGAGGGTAGAGACTGCCCCAAAGCTCGCCGCTGGCCGAACGGCCCCAATCCATTGGTTAAGTCTTCTTCCCGATTACTCCTGGAGGTCGTAGTCGGGCAGCTCTGTCGCGCTGCTCGTCGATTTGGTTGGGCTCGACAACAGGATTTTCCCGCCAAAATCGCTCTTCGATCTGGTATGCGAACCTAGCTACCCGATTCGGCGGGTAGCGATATTGGGTGTAACAATTGCCCCACCAGCCCGGCATCGGGGGGCCATCTCCATCGGGTGGCGGGCTGGTCAAACCGCGGATTTGAAATTGAATTTGAATTCTGGGGTGTCGTTCCGCCTTTCGAGGTGACGCTTGTATTCTGCACCCGCTGACGTCACGAGTTGGCGTGACTGACGCGCAAGATCCCAGGCATTACGTCTGCCGATCTTGTCTCCCAACCATTGCGCGCGTGCCCCTCACTCGCCCCCACTGACTTTCGCTTAATTATATTTTCGACCCCATTTTTTGCACTTTAGTCCTTCCTCATTTCTCCTATAAATAGGGGATCTTTCCCCTCATTCTCACTTTCGCTTCCTTACTCTCACATTCCTCCTTGCAAGCTTTGAGTTTTCCGGCGAGTTTTCCGGCGTACGCTCCCAGAATTCGGCGACTCTCGTCTTCCAAGGTAACTTTTTCCTTCTACTCTCTTCACATCTTCCTCATGAGCGATTCAGTAGAGAGCGTCGGCGCCGCCGATGTTTTCCAGTTCTGCCGCCGCCGCGCTGCAGCCGAGAGGCCTCTCCGCCACGCCGGAGAGGGTACATCCCGCGCCACCGCTACCCGTGAAGATGAGGGCACCTCCACGGACGTGGATGCCTTCGCCGACGATCTAGAGAGGATGAGCCCTCAATGGGAGGGCCCCATTCTTAGTGTTACCCCGGTGTCTTCCTACCCGCCTCGGGCAGAGAACTTCTTGTTCGAACAGGAGGCCATGCCCGAAAACGTTGACTATGTGGGCAGCAGGTTGATTGGCTTCGATTATGCTAAATACCTAAGAGGGCACAAACGAATCCGCCCAGCCAGTTCTTACCGCGAGGCCCACGAGTCAGAGTTTGGGGCCTCTCGTCGCCCTAGGTGCTTGCCGCCTAATGCGGATCTCTCCGAGCTCTATTAGACCTTCGAGGTCCCTACAGACGTCTATTTCTACGCCCCTCAAGCCAACGAGCGCGCCGACCAGCCCCTTGACGGGATGATTGCTGTCAACGCGGATACTCTGCATGCGGGCCTTCGTTTCCCGCTCCAACCGGCAATCTCCAGACTGCTCGCCTCATGGAACTTGTCGATCACCCAAATTACCCCCAATGGGTGGAGTTATTCGTTGGGCGCCATGGTCGCGCTCAGGCGTCGGGAACTTCACCGCATGTCGTTCCCCCAACTATATGGATCAGCCCATAGTTCAGCAAGAGGTAGCCAACTATATGAAAGACCTTACTACAATCAAGGCGGGTATCCACAAGGTGGCAATCAATTTGGAAGGCCCTCCTATGGCCAACCATTTATACCTCCCGGTCCACAATCTCCTCAAAATCAGTGGAGAAATAATCAAGGATATCAAGGAGGCCAGCAGTCTCAACACAATCAATGGAGGAAGAATAAAAATTTCTCTTATGCCAATCCGAAGGCCGGAATTACAGTTCCTCCAGGTGTTGATCCAGGTTCGAAGCCTCCAGGTGGAGAAGGCGGTTCCTCGACCGAGGAAATATTGAGAGCTATCCTCCAGAAGGTGGAAGAAGGAAGCAAGAGAGTGTCCTCATTGGAGTATGATGTGAAAGAATTGCATAAGACATGTGATCAGCGTGATCAAGAACTCCAGAAGAGATGTGGAGCTGAATATAATTCAGCAAGAGAATAATAGGAGGTTCACTTCGGTGGAGTACCAGATGAGCCAGATCGTAAAATCATTGGGTAGAGAGCCGGGTAAATATCCTTCTATGCCGGAGGGGAATCCAAAAGAGCATTGCAAGACGATCCAGCTAAGAAGTGGAACCAACTATGATGGTCCCCAAATGCCTGCTGATTCTGAGACGCCCCAAGGAGACGTTGAGATAGAAGGGAAAGAGCCTAAGAAGGATAGAGATGAAATTGAGGAGGTAGGAGTTGAGAAGAAGATAGAGGGTGAAGGGACTCAAGAGAGCAAAGAGCCTGAAGAGGAAGACATTGAGAAGATTGAGAGAGTTCCTAAGTGGAAGAAGGTAAAGGAAGCAAGGGAGAAAGTGAAAGAGACCGAGCGTGATGAATGAGGGGTACCCAAATCGGTGATACCCGTCCCGTATCCACAGCGCTTCATGAAGAAGAAGCTTGATGAGAAATTTGCTAAATTCCTTGATGTTTTTAAGAAATTGCATATTAACATTCCTTCTTATGATGCTTTGGAACAGATGCCGAATTATGCCAAATTCCTGAAGAACTTAATTGCGAAGAGACGGAGAGTAGACGAGCCCAAGCTGGTGCAGCTGAACCATGAGGTGAGTGCATTAGTGCACAAAGTGCTTCCACCGAAGTTGAAGGATCCTGGGAGTTTCACTATCTTATGTGATATCGGGAATGGAGTTAAGAAGGGAGCATTATGCGACCTTGGAGCGAGCATTAATATGATGCCATTGTCGCTATTCAAGAAGTTGGAGGGTGGAGAACTTCAACCGACAATGATAACGCTTCAACTTGTCGATCGGTCTATTACTCGACCTCAAGGTGTAGTTGAAGACATTCTCGTGAAAGTTGGGGATCACATTTTTCCAGCCGACTTTGTAGTGCTCGACATGGAGGAAGATGAGCGAGTGCCTTTGATCTTAGGAAGACCGTTTTTGGCAACGGAGGGGATGGTGCTAGATGTGGCAAATGGGAAGATCACATTGAAAGTTGACGATCAAGAGATAAAAATCTCCCTATATGAGGCCATGAAGTACCCAAATGAGGATGAGAGCTGTTATTGCATGGATGTCATTGATCCTCGTGTTGAAGACACACCTCCTATCCCTAATCTTCCTTATATACATGATTTTGATAATCCTTCACTTGATGATTTAACCCATGAGCATTATGATCTTGATTGTTTTGATAGGGATAAAGGGAAGAAGTTGAAGGACAAAGAAGTGGAAAGTGTGGACGTGGTCCAGTTGGAAAGGAAATGAGGAGTTAAGAAGAAAAAGTCCAAATTCAAGAAATTGCTTAGTAAAATTCCTCCAGATAAAGGTGAGAAGAAGCTGAGATCCCCACCACTTGGGGATAAGAATGAAGGAAAGGAACTCATGATGAATGGGAATGAAGGAAAGAAAGTCAACCACCACTCTTATGAGAGTAAGGGAGGTAAATTTGAGTATCATGTCTCATAATCTCCTTTGAGCTTGGTCCGGCATGAGGACCTTAAAAATAGCGCTGAGTGGGAGGCAACCCACTTTTATTTGTTTTTCAGTATTTTTATGTTATTAGGGTATTGTTGAATCGTAAGTTTTAACCTCGTACTTGAGAGTTTATTTTGTAGGCTTGTCTCGAAGGAGTAAAGGTATCATGGAGTTATTCAGATTGAAGGAACCAACTCGAGACCAAGGAGTGTGACACGTTGTTAAGAGAAACTGGAACTATCTGGATGAGATAACCCACAACCCCAAACTTAGACCTCTTCACAAGGTCGAAGTTTGGGGGGTGGAGTTTTTTATTTGTTTTATGGTGACATTGCACAGGTGCACACCCTCTCTTGAGTTGAGTTTGGTTATTTGGTATCTTGAGATGCTCCTTGAGCTGATATTGATTTGATTTGCTACTACATATTTCATGCCTATCAAACATCTTATGCTTGCTGATTGTTATTGTTGAGTATGATTTGATGAGTAGGGTGAGTTGTGAAGGTGAGCTAGGAATTTTATTGTGTGAGTATGAGAGTGAAGGTTGATTTGAAAGAGAACTAATGTACTTACGAGTTTTCCTTTGAGTACTTATGTGATGAAAGTGAGAATTCACTAGGACTAGAATGGATGTGAAAGCCGTGAGATTTGAGCCTTTTGAGATTAAGATGCATGAATTGATCTCTTCGTTTGTGAGTGAGTCGTCACCTTAGAGGATGCTAGAACTTGTGGGTGTTCTCGCTTCTTGATTGTGTTTAGTTTGATATGACGAATGTGATCTTAGGCCATCTTTGTTTTGATTGAGTCACTTAGCCAAAAAAATTTCTTACAATTGATATGTGTCCCTTGTTAGCCAGTTTGAGCCTTAAGCCTATTTCATTTGCTAGCACATTTATACACTATTCCAAGTTCCTAAGCCCTTTTGTCCCAATTTGAGTGGAGAATAGGAAAAGTGTGAATCTGAAGGGATCGATTTGAGTTGAAAAAGGAGAGTTGTATTTGCTTGAGTGATTATGAGAAGAAGGTGTGATGAAGAATATGAGTTGTGGGAAAGAGCGAAAGAATTTTAGAATAAACAAAAGAAAAAATGAGCTCATATGTTTGTGCGAAAAAGAGAAAAAAAAGTGAAGTGATTGAAAAAAGTTAAATGAGTTAGAAAAAATTTGAAGTGTTGAGAGTATTGGAATTGAAAGTGTGTAGATTGAAAATGTTTTAAGTATTCTGTTCCTAATCTAGAAGAACTAAAGTTTGGGTTTCTATTCTCCATTCACTTAAGGCACTTATTCCATATTGTTATTCCACCTGTCCAAATAGCCTACATTACAACCTTGAGAAAAGTCCTTTTTGATTCGGCATTGATTTCTAGAGTATGGTCGAAGTGGAGAGTGCTTACATGCCTATGGCTGCTGATATGTGTGATTGATTGATTGAGTGAGTCCCTTATTATTGATATACACTTGTGAGGGAGTGAAACACATCGTCGAGGGCACATCCATGTTTGATCTCGGTGTTTCTTATTGTTATTGCATGAGTATGATGAAGGAGGGTGAGTTAGTATACGTGTGATCGATCTTTGAAACCTGAGCTCGATTACTTGCATAGTTTGATTCTTTGACTCATTCCTAACAATTTCACTTGACTTATTATTTCATTGCTTGAGGACAAGCAATATGGTAAGTTTGGGGGGGGTTGATTAGGCGTGAAATTGTTATGATTCGTCGTTAGAAATGCCCATGTTTTGGTCGATTTTATTGAGTATTTAGAGTCAATTGAGTATTATTTCTACACATTGATGAATTTATCCATTTGATGCTTATAGGTGAATTGAAGGCGAAAAATGGAGTTCGTAGGACTTTGAATCGATTCAAACGGATGCCCGGATGAGAAGATATCGAGGAAATGCGAATGATATTAGTGCGCAAGAAGAAAAGTATCAGTTGAAGAAGAAGGAGAGCCACTCGAGCATGTCACTCGAGCGCCACCGCTCGAGCATGTTGCTCGAGCACCTAAATTGTCCAGAGAACTTTTGTCATTCGAGCATGTCACTCGAGCGCCACCACTCGAGCATGTTGCTCGAGCACCTAAAAACTTACAGAAACATTTGCCCACTCGACCAACTCGAGCACGAGCGCTCGAGCCCTTGATGCATTCGATCTATACAGCTTGAGCGCCCCCGCTCGAGCGGGTGCTGCTCGAGCACTTTCATGTTTTTGCTTCCGGATTCGTTTTTCGGCCCATGAGTTTCTTATTCGGCCCGATGCTTATATATACTCGTCCCGAACACGTTTTTGGAGATAACTTCATACCACATCACTTTTAGAGTAGGTTTTGGAGAGAAAAAGAGGAGAAGAGACGAGCAAGCTTAATTTTCACCTGTAATCGAGGGTTACTTATGAATTTATAGTTCGGTTTTGATTTTTAGTTTCTTTCCTTGAGTTCTTTGTTCTTGAATACTTGAGTCTTCGTTTTATTAATCTAATTTAAGTTCTTATCATTTATTTCTTTAAACCCTAGTTTATGTTTAATAATTTCTTTGTTAAAATCATTATGTTTATGTTCGTTACTTCTTCAATTGCTTTTGTTTAATAAAACCCTTGCATGCTTGGGGTAGGATGAACTCGTAGAAGTAGGATGTGGGTACGTAATTAGGGTAACTCGTGACGTTTATTTTTAATTCTCTTAATTAATGAATTCTTATAATCGATCTTAACTTTACTTTTGAATTTTGAACGAAAAGTGTTAGAGAGAGGACGACCTTATCACTCTTTAACAACTAGTAGACTTAACGAGAGGGTTTAGAAATTGTTAATTAATTTACCGGTTTATCTAGGGAGGACGACCGCATCACCTTAGTTAAATTAGGGTCTCGTTAATTAAGTACTATCTATTAATTTGTTAGTGGATTAGTGAAGTCGATTGTTAGGATAAAGTATTAGGGTTTGAATTCTTGAGCTTTCATCTTACAATCTTTTACTTAGGTTATTTCTTGCACGTCACGGTTATTTTGATTATGTACCTGCTCCGTTAGTATACGTAGGAATTCTTATCCTAAGCATCACCATCACATATTTGAAAACACACTTTTACATTTTTAGTTTAATTTTCCTTTTTGCATTCTTAGAGTAATTTAGTTTAGATTATATTTTCTTTTAAAAAATCCAAAAACATACACTCATATTAATTACGAAGCGTAGATCTTCAGGGATTTGTTCACATACATTCCTTCCCTTGGGTTCGATACTACTTCGTCCCTATACTTGCCCATACTATAGTGAACACATACTCTTGTGGGAAAACTACTAGTAGAAAGCTAGTATTTTCGGTTCAAGTCACTTACTACCAGACTCCTCTGCCCGCCGCCCCTTCGATGCCCTCCAGCGACCAGCCGCCTGCCAAAAAGGCTCGGGTAGACGCCCAGATCCCCGTCCAGCCCTCCATGGTGACGGTCGATGTTGATCCGGTCACCGGGGGCCTGATCACTGGCACATCTGAGGCCGCCGCTGGGAGCCCGGCTTCCTCCACCCGCGACCGGAGCGACTTCTCGTTCCTGGGCTGGGGCAACCACCTCACGTAAGTGTCTCCGCGCTTTCTCTTTAGTCTCGTGGTCGTCTTGCAATCTTTTTAGCTAACTTCTTGCCCTGATGTTTTGCAGGCCTGACCCTCTGCCCCCGCCTGAGGTCCTCCAGTTCCTGCGCTCGCAGGATCCCCCGTACTCGGAGGCTATGCCCGAGTCCTGGCCGGAAGACCTTCGCCGTGCCGTGGTGAATCTGCCCAGGTCCTGGACCCTCAACTGTCAGAAAGTTGCACGCACCGTTTCCCTCACTGACCGGATGAGAGCCACGACCATCCGTACCTCCCGCAATGTCATCGCGATGGAGGGCATCATGGTCGATTTCTAGCGGGAGATGTAGACTGCCTCGGCCTACAAAGCGGCCTTCCAGACAAAGAAAGACGAGGTCGCCCGTCTGGAAGAGGAGAACAAGAAGCTCAAGGAGGAGCTGGAGGCTGCCCGAAAGAGCTGCGCGGAGCTGGAGGGCAACTGTGAGGCCGAAAAGAAGGCGCGTGCTGACGCCGAGGCGAGAATGGCTGAGGAGGTCAACAAGGTCCGCGAGGCCCTCGCCGCGGAGGCCGAGGAGCACTTGGCCGCGCAACGTGCCCGCCTTGAGGCAGAGGGCGAGTCGGCCGGATCCATGATCTATATCAATGCTTACGCCGACTCGATCCACTCTCTTCTTCGTCGGAACCCCGAGGCCGACCTCACCGGCCCCCTGGCGGATCTCAAGAGCTACGTGGAGGCCAACCCCACGTCTACGGAGTATGATATAACTCTGAAGGACCTAACTGACCACGGGGTGGATTTGTCTTTCATTGGCGACGTGGCGACCTTCATCTACCCTCTAGCGGATGAGGAGGCAGTCGAGAAGCCAGGCGTGGTGGACGAGGCGAACCCTTGAAGACTCTCTACTTTTTCTCTCTTTTTACTAAATGGAACAGTTTTCTTACTTTAGTGGTCTTTTTGTTTTCGTTTACCCAGTTTAATCGAATCGACAACTGAATTAATATTAGGATTGAATTAACAATCGATTAAAAATTAACCATATGATTAATGAGTGAAGTTCTTTAGCCGATAGACGGGCAGCGACTTCACGAACACAGGATTGAATCAACAATCGATTAAAAGTTAACAATATGATTAATGAGTGAAGTGCCTTAGCCGATAGACGGGCAGCGACTTCACGAACACAGGATTGAATCAACAATCAATTAAAAGTTAACCATATGATTAATGAGTGAAGTGCCTTAGCCGATAGACGGGCAACGACTTCACGAACACATGATTGAATTAACAATCGATTAAAAATTAACTATATGATTAATGAGTGAAGTGTTTTAGCCGATAGACGGGTAGCGACTTCACGAACACAGGATTGAACTAACAATCAATTAAAAATTAACCATATGATTAATGAGTGAAGTGTTTTAGCCGATAGACGGACAACGACTTCACGAACACACGGGTTGAACCAACAATCGATTAAAAGTTAACCATATGATTAATGATAGTGAAGTGCCTTAGCCGATAGACGGGCAGCGACTTCACGAACACATGATTGAATTAACAGTCGATTTTATTAATTGTAAAGTTGCGCTCGAGAAGCGATTACATTGAGGCCCCCGACGGGCAAGAGAATGGCGCGGGCTAAACTAACTAGCCGCTACTGGTAGTACTTTTTGAGTAGGGAGGCATTCCAAGGGTATTGGGCCGGATTGCCCTCAAGGCTCTCTAATTCATAGGCCCCGTTGGCCAGACGCCTGGAGATCTTTAGGGGTCCCTCCCAATTCGGGTCAAATGCCCCCTTGGCTGCCCGACCGTCCGTCGTAGGATCAGGTCCCCGGCTTCGAATTCTCTGATCTTGATTTTTGAGTTGAAGTATTTCTCCGTCCGACGCTTGTAAGCTATGTTCCTCAGCTCGGCGGTTAGCCTCCTTTCTTCTAGCAGATCCAACTCGTTCAGTATGGCTTCGTTGTTCCCGGTCCCCACGAGTTATGTATAATTATATACTCTATTATGATCTGACAAAGTATAGAGTGAAAATGATTCATATATGAACCTCTGAAGGGTATTAGTTGTTTTCATTAAAAAATATTAATTATTTTTATTAAAGGGTATTAGTTGTTTATTAAAAATAAACTAAAAATCTTAAAAGATAATAACAAATAATACTCTTCGGTGGAAACAACTAATACTGTTTAATAAAAACAAGTAATATTTTTCAATGGTTCATATATGAACTAATTCCACTCTATACATACTCCTAATCATTAAATATGTCTTTATCATTCCATAAAATTCAAATCAAAGGCTATATCATATCATTCAGAAATATGTTTACATCGTTCCATAATAAGAAAACGATCCTCCAGCTACAAACTAATTACATGTAAAATCATGTTAACTAATTTCGTCTTTCATTTTCTTCTTAAATTTTAACAAAATCATTGGTGGATTCCACAACCACTCGAGCATTAATTAATACTGTATCATATTATATAAAATAATAAAAAAAATCTGGAAGAAACATTTTGTCCGGTAGGAATAATAATGAAGGCCACATTTCCAATGCAATAAATTCAGAGAAAATCATCAGAAAAAACCACATCATTTTTGCTCACAGAAATGCAGTCGTCGAAACAATTATTTCTGTTTCTGTGTTTTAGTGTTCCATTTTTTCAGGTATGGATTTGTGAAGCAGCCATATCTTTGCCAGCAAATCTGACTGTCCCAGCAGTGATAGTTTTTGGGGATTCAATTGTTGATACTGGAAATAATAATTACATCAAAACTATAGCAAAAAGCAATTTCCCTCCTTATGGTCAGGATTTTATGGGGGGAAAGCCTACTGGCAGATTTTCTAACGGAAAAGTTCCCGCCGACCTTATAGGTACTCACACGTGTCAGCGTATTAATGGTCGAGATTATTCAATTGAAGTTTATTATTTTAATATTTTTACTTTTTCATTGAAGTGTTTGTACTTTTTGTATTAGTTTTTTAATTTAAAAAATACAAATTTGATAGTACTACTAGACTATACAATGAAATAAAATAAAAAACTAGCATTTAAATTTATTATTTGAATATGAATTTGACATCTTTAGTTTTTCATTAAAGATAATGTACACTCATCGAATTTATTATTGAGTACGATCATTGGTTGCAGCTGAAGAGTTGGGGATCAAACCTGTTTTACCTCCATATCTTGATCCATCGTTGCAAGATGAAGATCTCATAACAGGGGTTAATTTTGCATCTGGTGCTGCTGGGTGGGACCCCTTAACATCTCAGCTCTCGGTAACCAATTTCGTCATTAAGACTAGAGATAGTATTAGTTTGAGAGTAATGAAATGGTTTAAAAATGCAGACAGTGTTGTCGCTAACGGATCAGTTAGAGCTGTTCAACCAATACATAACGAAGTTGAAAAGCATTGTTGGGGAGGAAAGAAGTTCAGAAATATTGAAGCAGAGTCTAGTAGCAGTAGCTGTTGGAAGCAATGATATTACCAACACGTACTTTCTCTTACCAATCAGAAGTGCTCACTACGATGTTCCTTCCTATGTTAAGCTATTAATAGACCAAGCTTCCACCTTCGTACAGGTACTAATATTATTATTACACAAACTTTACTTTGGTAATTTATCTTGCTGGGTGTTTTTGTCTTTAGGGAACATCTTTTTTCTTTTCCCCGGCATGTTTGTCCATTATTGGTTTGAAAACATTATGAATTTTGTTTTCTTCAAATTTTTTGTTTTTGACTTGCTAACCTGGGTTGGTATTCAATTTTGAAATTTAACCAGACAAAATTTAAAAGAATAGAAATTATTAATTTGCCTAAAAAATTAGATTTTTTACTGAATTTTATAACAAAAAATTTCGTAGTGGGATTGCCCACAAATTTTATTTTATTTTATTATGTAGGCACCTTCATTCCTCAACCTACAAGTAATTTGTCTACAAAATAAAATTCCTAAGTATTAATTATCTTCAAGCAATTTGCCTACAAAAATTTACCTACAAACAACTTGTCTATGGAAATTTCATAGACAAATTCTTTGTAAGTAAAGAAATGAAAATGTCTAAATTATAAGAAAATTTTGTAGGCAAGTTTGTGGGCATTATCCACTACAAATTTTTTTTTTGGAAATTTCATAGTTATAATGACAATTTTTTTAGGTAACTTTATATTTTTTATAGTGAATATTACATCTGTTCAAATGCAGTTTTTCATCCCTATAGTCTGTCAAAAAAATTAAAAAGGACTAAGATGCTGAAATTTGAAAGTTAATAGGACTAAATTAAATTTAGTAAAAGTGGAATGCCCCTGAAATTTAAATTGGACAGATTTATTGGATTAAAATAAATCGAATGGGTCTTGCATGAAACTGTTTCATTGTGCGACCATTATTTTTCCATTGAAATATTATTAATTTTTAAAGTATGTGTATGGATCACTTTTCGAAATAAAGCATGTAAAATATATCTTTTCACGCTTAACTTTGAAGTCAAACTCTCGAGTGAAACTTGTTTATCGTATGAAACTAGGTATATTTAGTAATACAATTACATTCAATTAATAATACTACTACTCTTATAAGCTAATACCATAACATTTTAAGAAATTGTACGGGGTCGGGGTTCGAAGAATCGGTGTGACTGGATTGCCCCCAGTTGGATGCCTTCCATCGCAGAGGACATTGCGAGGAGGACTGCAAAGAGATTGCATCGATGAATACAATGAAGTTGCACAATTGTTCAATGCGAAGCTTGAAGCACAAATGAATTCCTTCAACAATCAATGGCCTGATGCACTCATTATCTACATCGACATTTTCACTCTTCCTCTCGATTTCATTACCAACCCCTACAAATATGGTACTTAACTATACCCTTCTGCTTTCATGGTTTTGCACAAAGTCTCCTATCAACAAATTTCTAATATTAAATTAATATCATTAAATATATTTATTGATACCATTAAATATATTCACTGATACCATTAGACTTGTAAACTTAATTGCTACAGTATCAGCGACGACATCTAATAATATCAACGAGTGTGTCTAATGGTATCAGTTACATACTATGAATAAATTTCATGGTTTTGATATAGAGTAACAACTCAGGACACCACAACAAAAAAAAATTAATTTTTTTTCATGCTAGTAGTTTTTTGTGCTAAAAGGTAAATATATATTCAATCTGCAATTTAATATTTTTATTTATATGAATTAATACGTTTCATTTTGTGTTTTTTTTTTAATTTTATAATCCAATAAAGTTAGTCAAAATTGGAAAAGAAAATTTTCACCTATAAAATTGTTGGGCATAAATTTTTGCTCTTGATATATATTGGTAAGAGTATAATGATATTTTAGATGATTTTGTATGAATTGGTTTTATTGTGCATTTACACTATAAAAATATATATTTTCTACTAAAATTGTCAATAAAACTATGAATTTTCAACAAAAAGTTTCATAAAAGGAATTGCCTACATTTTTTTTTTTAATTATATAGGCATCTTCATTCGTACCTACAAAAGAATTTGCCTATGATATTTTTTTAGACAAATTGTTTGTATGTAATTATTTATAGGTATATTGCTCATAGATTACTTAGGAATTTCATTTCGTAGGCAAACTGATTTTATAGGCAAATTGCTTATAGATTGAGGAATGAAGATGCCTACTAAATTTGAAAATTTTGTAGACAAGACTTAGGCAATCCACTACTTAAACTTTTTGTTGAAATTTTTTGTAAGCAAATTCTTTATTTTGTTGTAGTATTATTTTGCAACTGATATTTAATAGTAAAACAATTAATATTATCTATGGCTCCATCCTTTTTATAATATTTTGCACATTTTTTTATTCGGACGTTCCAAAATAACTTGTACATCTCAATATTGAAAATCCTTCATAAACTCCACCCTCATAATATCTATAATTTTACATAAAATATTATATTTTTTGGTCTATTTATTGCTTTATACTAAAACAGTTACAAAAATCTACTTATTACTCCACATTTTTTATTTTATGTGCTTAAAAGTTGGTGTAAATTAAGGCGAGATGATGCATACACTATTAAAAATGCATACAAAATGTTGAAATTTGAATGATTGGATGACAGGATTCAAGATAGGAGATAGGGGATGCTGCGGAACAGGGAACATAGAAGTAACATATCTTTGCAAACTTGCTGCATATACTTGTCCCAACATTGAAGACTATGTTTTTTGGGACAGCTTTCATCCCACTGATAAAGCCTACAGAATTCTCGTCGATGATATTATCAAACAATTTATCACCAAAACTTGTTTAAAGTTACAATGCTGATTTAATTAATTGATCCGTTTTAATCTCTTGCTAGTTGTGGATTGTGTGCCAAATAAGGAATTAATTCAATTCTTTGGCGTCAAAACTCAAATAAAGTTCTATTTTTGGCTGCTTCATTCTTTTGATCAAAAATAACATTTATCTTTGATTCAAATCGAGGAAATTGCGATTGGTCCCAACTCCCACCCCTTCATGATTTTGGTTCTACACTTCTCATTCAATAATTAAAAACGTTTCCACAAGTATACATTAAAAAAAATATTCATGTTATCAGAGCCAAAAGATTCACACCCAATAAATTCGGACTTATAAATGAAATGAAACTTTTTCAACTTCAGTGGCGACATCCACCCAATATCATCGTATAAAAAAAATAGGCATTCACTTGCCTTGTCACCGGGCAGACATAGCCCCAATGGCATGGGCATACCTTTTATCCAAAATTGTCACATGTCCATGTTATTTGTTGTTATGTTTCTTCAACTCATTAGGGTGTAATTTTTGTTTTAATATATTTGATGTTTTATATATTTGGCATCTTATTTTTTTAATTATATCCCTACTTCAATTTTCCTAAGTTATCACTCACATTTTACCTTACCTTTTATAAATACTACTCCCTAAATAAATCAATTGATCATAGTCCATCTACACAAGGGAAGAAATATTTGAGGGAGAGAAGAAACTACAATTAAAATGTGATAAAAACTCTCAATAAACTATAAGGGTATAATAGTCAACATACACCACTTCTTAATTTTAACAACAAATTTTGAAACTTCACTCATTTTGAATGGGAGGGAGTAATTTTTTTTGGATATATTTAGATTTGCAGATATTGAAGATAGTGTGTATTAAAATAAAATTTAAAAAAATTAAAATTTATAAAATAAAATTCTATACAAATAGAGTCTAATATCGAAATACTTTGAAACACAATGAAAATTTCTCTCTTTCACTTCTAATATTTGTATTAATTCCTAAAATGAATTAAAAAGAATATTTCTAAATATATATTCCTACAATTAAGAATATTTCTAAATTTTTTTTTTTGAAAAGCAAAAACTTTTATTGCCAAAATAATCAAAGGGTATAAGCCATACCCAAACTTACACGCCTTAACAGACTCCCTCAAGTACAGCAACCATTAGGGCGTATCCCACAACCTATGCAAATTTATCTAAACTCTCCCAGATGTTATACAATCCACAAAACCAATCTATAAAACTTATCTTGTGAAAGCTCAACTTATCAGTCCGCAGCCAGCTCCAAGTTCGAGATTTAAGTTCTTCTATCACCCTCTCTTCCGTAGTGTGAACATCATTAAAGACCGCATTGTTCCTTGCTTTCCACAGTAACCAAATCGTGTATTCCCAAATATAGCCAAGAATCATGTTGTCCTTCTTACCCATAATGAGGTTGTTGAAATGCATGAGATTCATGAAGGGCTTGGAGCTCAAAGCAGTCCTCACCCCCATCCACTCACAGCATTTCATCCACACATTATAGGAGAAAGGACATTCGAATAACACATGACTAACCGTTTCTCCCTTCTCGTTACAAAACACGCACTTTACATCCGAGTCGATTGGGATGATTTTCCTTTTCTTGAGCTCCGAGACTGTCGGCAATCTTCCCTGTACCGCTCTCCATGCATGAATCTTCACTTTTAATGGGACCGCTTTGATCCACAAGCTTGAGTAACTCTCTTGTTGGTCTTTGCCTCCTGGAAATTTCTTCCAAAACAACCACTCATACGTCTTCTTCGTCGAGTACACTCCTTTCGAATCCAAAGCCCACCTCCATTTGTCTTCCTCGTCTCTTTGAAGCCTTTGCCTGTGAATAATATTAGACAATTCGTTAAAAATAGTATTTTCCCTATCTAGCAACTCCCTCCTCCACCTCCATTCCCAATGCCAAACGTCCCCCCTCCATTGACCTAACTCACTAAATAAAGAAAAAGGTTAAATGACTCCTAAATAAAGAAAAAGGTTAAATGACATAAGAATAATGAAAATTAAAATAAATTATTATAATAATTTTATTCATTTCATAGTAAGAGTTGATATTTTTTTTATTGAATAGATAAATTAAAAAAAAAAATATTAAGGGGTCGTTTGGTTTGTTGAAAGGAATGACTATGGCAATGGGAATGATAATAGTGAGGAATGAAATGAATATTCTCTTTAAAATTGTATTGTTTGGTTGAATATGGGAATCACTATCATAGTCATTGATTTTGTTTGGTTAGCCAATTTTTGTATGGATGGGAGGTGGGGGGAATTGGGGAGTGGAATGAAAGTTATAGTTTAGGTTTTGCTAAGGAATGAAGGATTCCCCTGTTTTTAGAAATGAGATCACTGTAGCAGGAATGAGAGGTGTTAACCAAACACTAAAAAACAATCCTCATTCCATTCCTTAGCTCCAAAGTAGTGTACCAAACAGGCCCTAAGTAATTGCATGAATAAAATATACCCTGATTATAGAACGAAAAATATTTAGAGAGAGAAATTTTAGTGAGAGAGAGCGCAGAGTGGGTGAGGCTGGGGTTTTGGGTAGAACTCCTAATTCCGAGTGGAAACTTGTGAGGCATAAAAGAAAACCTAGGAACCCTAACCTCAGATCAGGCGATAGATCGGTGTCGTGGAGGAACAACTAGATCAATGTTTGGGACTCAGGCAATAGATATACTTCTTTCTTTTTCAGGAATTTTCCAGCTTCGTGTACGGTGGAATCTCTGACTTTTTTGTTCAGAGAGATTGATGTGGTCAGGGATGTTTTTATTCCAAACAAAAAGGACAAAGAAGGGAGGTGATTCGGCTTTGTACGATTTGGTGGGAATATCGACATAAGGAGTACAGAGGAAAGGTTAAACAACATTTGGATTGGATCGTACAAACTTCGAGCAAATATTTCAAAATATGCTCGTTGTTCTCTTAACAGAGGTCTTAGAGTGGAAAAGGCGAAGCCAAAGTGCAATAATACGATTCAAATGGCTTTTAGGCAGGAGAATACAACTTATGCAGAAGTAACTCGTGATAGGAAGAATGTCAAGATCCCTTCAAGCCAACCGGGATCTTCTTCAGTCGCTGGTTTGTGCTTTTATTCAGAGAAAAAGGATAAGGCTTTATGGAGCTCATGCTTTACTGGTCAGTTAAAAGAGGAATTCCCTTGGCCGGTTATGAAAGATGTTATTAGAAGTGTGTGCGGTGATGGAATAAAGGCGTCTTATCTGGGTGGAGACTTAGTCCTTTTTCGACCAATGAATCTCCTGCAAATTGATTCGAGAACCGTGAATGGTTTGAATTCATACGTCCGTGGGAGGAAAGAGATGTCAATAATAGAAGAATTGTCTGGACAAAGTGGTATGGAATCCCTCTTCAGGCTTGGAACCCAAAGTTCTTCAATTTGGTTTCAACCAAATTTGGCAAGTTAATTAAAATTGATGAAAATACTGTGGAGAAAAGGATTCTTCCGTGGGCTAGAATCCTCTTCTTATCCGGAGATTCCTAAAGAGTAGTTCCCAGTTAATATTGATGACAGAGTTTTTTACATTAGAATTAAAGAGGAGGGAGAAGATTGGGATGACGATTGTGATTCTTGGCCTACTGGTGATGGTCATGATTGTGGTTCAGAAGAGAGCGATGGAGATCAATCTTGGGACGGGCTTTATGTTGATGAAATAGAGCCTGAACAGGAGGATTTTCCGACACCGGAAAAAATTGCAGGGACCCCAATAGACGGTTTATCTCCTAACCCAAATGGGGATTTTGGGAATCGGGCGCATGAAGACACAACGCCGCCAAAAAATTCAAATATGGTTGGTGGTGTTAAAGATTCGATTAATTATAGCCTGCACTCCGAGGCAATTTCAGTCTCACCTGGGGCACGCGTGATGGACTCTATTTTGGGCATGCCCATTAAAGAGGCCATTTTTTCAGAAGAAAAATGGGGTCAAGTACATAAATAATTGGCCCATTAATTCTTCAGAGAATCAAGTGCGTGAATTCTCTCAGATTGCTAACCTTGACCAAGCCAGCGATATGAATACACATGAGACAGATCCCCAAGTCATTTCTTCCAATCTCTCATATACAATTTCTTCTCGTAAGATTAATCAATCTCAAGATTTTCCACTCCCCGGCGCGAACGATCGTGGGAGGCTGTCTTCCAGCATTATGGCGGTCAAGAAATTGGCAAGAAGTGGGTCAATCGCTGCACACAAAGTGAGGAGTAGAACATAGGTGGAGGGACAACGAAGAGGAAATCTTCATCTCGGAAGAGGCAGGCAAGAGATTGGGGCTTCTTAGCAAGGTTTCGGATGAAAATTTAATAAAGCAGATTGCCCAATTGGAGAAAGAGGGCCGAATTATTGCTAAGAAGACCAGAAAATTAGCAAAGAAGGGAGTGAGTCGGGTTTCCAAATGAAGATGTTTTGTTTTAATGCTAGAAGTTTGGGGAAGAAGGCTAAAAGGAGAGAAATTAAAGAGATGCTCTGGAAACATAAAATAGACTTTTGTTGTATTCAGGAGACTAAACTGGAAAGATTTAATGATAGATTGTGCAAAGCTATTTGGTGGGAACAAAATTGTGATTGGGCGTGTATGGATGCAGAAGGTACAGCTGGTGGGATTCTTTCGGTCTGGAATAATAGAATTTTTTGCAAAGTAAGCTCGTGGTTCACAAAAGGGCTCCTGGTAGTAAACGGCTTCTTGAGAGAAGATGGGAATCAGGTATGCATTCTCAATGTATATGCCCCCTGTTCTACTAATGAGAAAGTGATTTTATGGGATGTGATTTGTTCTACTATTATTCAACAAAGGAACTGTTATATTTGTATTTCTGGAGATTTTAATGCAATAAGAGGTGTGGATGAAAGAGTTGGCAGGGGCTTGTCTGATGATTACAGGGATATAAATTGTTTTGATAACTTTGTTTCTAATTCGAATCTGATTGAATTACCTTTGTCTAGGAGATTTTTCAGGATGTCTCTTGCAAGAGCAAATTGGACAGAGTTTTTATGAATGAGGAGTGGCTTGATAGATGGCCTCTCTACACCCTAAAGAGTTTAGACAGATCAATTTCAGATCATTGTCCACTCTATTTGGAATTATCCACCAAGGATTGGGGCCCTGTTCCATTCAAATTCTTCAACGGTTGGGTTTTACATCCCGATTTCAAATCTTTCATCCAAAATAGATGGGGCTCCTACAATACTCAAGGTTGGGCTGGTTTTCATCTTAAGGAGAAGTTGAAGCTTCTAAAATCTGATCTCAGGGAGTGGAACAGTAAGGTTTTTGGCAACGTGGATTAGTCTATTATCAGGGTGAAGCTAGAGATAGAACAACTGGATCATATTGATGAAGCTTTAGGCTTGGACGAAAATGATATCATTAAAAGAAATCATCTCATGGCCGAACTTATGAGTGGTTTGATTCGGAGAGACAATTTTCTTTCCCAAAAAGCAAAAGCAAGATGGTTGAAAGAAGAAGATGTGAATTCCAGTTTTTTTTCATGCTTGGATTAATCGGAAAAACAAAATTAATGGGTTGGATGGCATCTTGGTGAATGATTCTTGGATCGATTTGGTTGCTGATGTGAAAAGAGCAGTATTTGATCATTTCAGCCAACATTTTAAGAGCAGGAATTTTTCTCGTCCAAGACTCCCTGAAGATCTCTTCCACAAGAAACTTTCTGATTGTGACAGGATTTTTCTGGAAGCTAGGTTCACCGAGGATGAAGTTAAGGATGTAATCTGGTCATGCGAAGTTAACAAAAGTCCGGGTCCTGATGGTTTCACTTTTGTATTTTTTTAAAGAAAGTTGGGAGAACATGAAGGGTGAATTAATGCAAAATGATGGAGGATTTTCACAAGCACGGGAAGTTGGTAAGAGGTTTAAACTCATCTTTCATTATGCTTATCACAAAGAAGGAGAATTGCATGTCTTTGGATGATTATAGACCGATTTCTTTAAGCGGAAGCTTATATAAGATTATTGCTAAGATTCTTGCTCTTCGTCTGAGTAAAGTCCTCGATGGAGTGATTTCTGAAAACCAATCAGCCTTTGTTGGTGGGAGGCAGATTTTGGATGGGATAGTGGTGCTTAATGAACTGATTGATGAAGCCAAGAAAAAGAAGCTCAAGAGGGTTATACTCAAGGTGGACTTCGTCAAGGCATATGATAGTATTGAATGGGATTTCTTGGAAGAGATGATGGTGGGCTTAAACTTTCCGGCCAAGTGGATGAAGTGGGTGATGGAATGTGTTTCAACGGCTTCGGCTTCGGTGTTAGTAAATGGAAGCCCATCAGGGAATTTTTGTCTGGAAAGAGGTATTAGACAAGGCGATCCGCTCTCACCATTTCTTTTCCTTATTGTTGCGGAAGGGCTCAGTTTATTAATTAACAGAGCAACTGATTTGGGGGTCATCGAAGCTGTGGAAGTGGGGAAAGGTAAAGTCAAGGTCTCACATCTCCAGTATGCCGACGATACAATTTTCTCATGTACCGGGAAGATGGAAAATATTCTTGGTATTAAATATGTTCTCCATATTTTTTAGCTTATCTCTGGTTTGAAAGTGAATTTTAACAAATGTGGTATCTTGGGGCTGAATTTGGATGGTGGTCTAATTGATGATATGGCTAGATTTCTAAACTGTGAAATTTTTCATAGGCCAATTTCTTACTTGGGAGTAAATGTAGGCATTAAGCATCATGTGCATGCCTCTTGGAAGAAGCTGATCGAAAAAGTCCAGCGAAGAGTCCAGTCTTGGAATGGAAAGCATATGTCTTTTGGCGGTCATATAACTTTGATCCAAGCGGTTCTCTCGGCGATACCGATCTATTGCCTTTCTTTTTACCGTTTTCCTAAAAAAACCATAAGTGAGCTTATTCGTATTCAACACAATTTTTTATCGGGCGGGTGTGAGGTTAAAGGAAAAATATCTTGGATTAGGTGGGGTGAAATTTGTAAGGGGAAGGAGAAGGGGGAATTAGGCATTAGAGACATGAATATTTTTAATAAAAGTTCTAGTTGGGAAATGGGTTTGGAGATTGTTTAGTGATGGGAATAGACTGTGGGCTAAAATAATTAAATCTAAGTATGGAGAAAAATCCTTTTTTGGTGATGCGTGTTGAGAGCTCGGGGGGTAGTAATAAGAGACGAGGAGGGTCTTTTATCTCTAGGTAGTGGAATGATATATGTGATTTGTATTGGGGGGTTAATGGCAGAGGTATGCGAGAGGATTTTGAGAGATTAGTGGGGAGAGGTAATTCGACTTATTTTTGGCTAGATTGGTGGGTGGGGAGTAAACCTTTGAAAGAGTCTTTTCCTAGGCTGTTTAGATTAAGTGAACAACAAGAAAGTAGGGCGTGTGAGGTAGGGGAGTGGGGGGAAGACGGGTGGAAGTGGAACTTGAGGTGGAGTAGGACTTTGAGGGATCGAGATATTTCTTTGCTTAATGAGCTTTTAATTGGTTTGAACATGTATAATTTAAATCGAGAGGTGGATGATTGTTGGAGGTGGATTCATGATCCAAATGGTGTGTTCACAACAAACACAACATACAAATTGGAAGCAGGTAACAGAGTAGGGAATATGACATCCGATGAGGAAAGAGCTTGCAAACGTCTATGGAAATGCTTAGCTCCAAGATGTGTAAAGGCTATTGCATGGAAGATTTTGAAGAGGAAAGTTCCTACGAAGGCAGCACTTCAAAGACGATGGATATTACAACAAGGAGAAGATATTTCTTGCGCTTTGTGTGGAATTGAGGAGGAAGATGTACCACATGTTTTCTTCAAATGCAACTTTGCATGGGAAGTTTGGTCGTGTTGTTTTGAATAGACAAGAACGCTAACTGCTCCACATTTCGAACCGGTGCGCCACTTGTTGCAGCATGATACGATCCTTGGGAGGTCGAACAAGTCCAGGTATTCCACAACTCTTTGGGCAGCAATTGTGTGGGTGATTTGGAATGTGAGAAATGATTTAATCTTCAATGGTAAGAAACCGAATGTTTCAAAAGCATTTTCAGAGATAAAAGCGAGAATTTGGTCGTGGTTAGTGTAGGAAGGCAAAATTAGGCTTGGCGTCTCAAATTTAGATTGGAATAGTAATCCATCATATTGTTGCGTGTAATGTTTAAATATTGTAAGGGTTGGAATACCCCTTATACCCCAATTTTTATAATATATTTTCCTTTACCGATAAAAATATATATATATATATATATACCCTGACTATTAAAGGAAATTCTGTTGGGAGCAATGCTGGGAATTGAGGGCCACCATCCACACTTATACAAGTATTCTTATTATTATTCTTTACTAGTTTTTTTCCAATGCGATGCACACGGTTAGTCATTTTTAGTTATATATAAAAATGTATATTGTTGGGATATAGGTTAGATGTTTTGAAGATGTTAAAATAAAGAACCTGTAATAGGACTAGCTGAACATGTTAGTCAGCTACAGATTAGCCTAGGTCTAGAATAGGTCTTTGGTTAAGGGGGAAGAAATCTGTGCAGACCAGATGAGAGGTGACCAGATGAGGTGTCCAGACCAGAGTAGATGAGTCAACAGAGCAGACGAGTCACCAGAGGAGTCTGACCAGATGAGCTCTGATCAGAGGACCAGGTGGGCTCTGACCAGAGGACCAGAGGAGTCTGCCAGAGGAGTATGCCAGAAGACATCTCCCAGATGAGGTTCAGAGCAGAAATGTCACCTGACCAGATGACCCCGGACCTGACCAGACCAGACCAGACGAGTGCTGACCAGAGGAGTTTGACAGATTAGTTCACCCACATGAAGGCTGCGTGTAATCTGGAGACAAGAAGATCTTGGAGTTTCAATGATTGAGAAGAAGACAATATGGAGAGTCAACTAATGGAGGATCTGATTGATTGATTGAATGATTGAAGTCAACTAATCAATCATATAAACAATCTTTGATTGATTATCCCTCTAATTAGGGTTGCTTGAATTGCTAGCTTTCCAACGGCTAGTTAATTCTCACAACTATAAATATGAGTGTTTTGGTTGAGTTCAATACAAGAAAGGCGGGCAAGAGAGCTCAAAAGATAGAGAAACACACCATACACTCACCTTGTTCATACAAGTATATCTACTCGTTTAGGAGTTCTAGTTGGAATATTACTCAACCTATTCACCACATTGAAAGGTTGTTGTAAGTTGTACGAAGGAGCTGGTACTTCCCAATTCCAGTGAGTAAGTAAGTTGGTTGGTGAGTGGGACCCCTTTTGAGGAAGGGAGAGTGGACGTAGGACAAGTTGGTCCGAACCACTATAAATCCTTGTGTTATTTACTTTTCTGCACTTTAGATTTCTGCATTTCTTTTAGCACTTTCTTAAAAGGGTTTTCTTAAAAAATAAACACAAAACGTTTTCCGCTGGATAACCTTTTTGGGACCAACATACATATACACGTATGCGGGAAATTTTTCGTTATTTATAAAGTAGTCTCATTTATATATGTATTTATATGATGAGTAAGTTTCTTGTAAATTCAAGTATATGTGAATTTTTTTTTAATTATCATTTTATATATATATATATATATATATATATATATATATATATATATATATATTATCAGTGTTATATATATCAACTATCATTGTTTAAAAAATAAAGTATCAATTTTTTTTAAACAATAATAGTTAAAATATGTCTCATGTGAAACTTGTTCATAGTATGAAACTAATATCATTATATACTTAATGGTATAATGACACATAACGACATAAATTTTCATACTATATAATTTGTTCATAGGAGATTTTGTGTAATAGCTGATATGCACAAATTCATTTATAGAAAGGGAATGTTGAGCAATAAAATATATTCTATTGTTGTGTCTATTTCAAATTAAATGTCAAGAAGTTTTCACAAATTATATATATATTTTTTATTTTTTTGGTCGGTCAAAAGCAATTTTATAAAAATAAAGAAAGAACGGGGTACAAGTTATACCCAATCGTTCATGAGACTTACAAATCAACACCCTAGCACCATCCTTGAGTTATACAACCAATCATTAAATGAAAACCTAGAGCACCTCTGATCCTTCACATAAAGCCAACTCCATATTCTAGCTTTAATTTCTGATATAATTTAAAGAGATGAGAACTCCTTATTCCTAAAAATTATACAATTTCTCCATTTCCACAATACCCATACAACACCTAGCCAAATACAAGCAACAATTTGTTTACCTCTTTTCCCTTGAAGGACATGACAATGAGCAATAAAGTTGGGGATCGTTTGAGAGTGAATGGCCGTTGGAAAATTAAGCCATCCAAGAATCTCCATCCATACTGCATACGATTTCGCGCATTCAAAGAAAAGATGTTTACTAGTTTCTTCATGCAACTCACAAAAAGTACAAGAAAGCACTACAAGAAAAATCATGTTATACAACACTGGAAAGACAACGGTTCTCGGTAAAAATCGTTGTAGAAAGTACAGGGCGCGTTGTATAAGCAATAACCGTTGTCTCTCCTAATACGGTTTTGGTGATATACAACGGTTATAGTTAACCGTTGTAGTTTTACATTATTTTACGTTGTAGTTCCTTGAATACCCATTGAAGGACAATGCCCCGGAACCGTTGTAGATAAGTATTATTGGGGATTTAGAAACCCTTGAAATACATCGGTTGTTGACCATTGTTGTAACTTATAGTTTGACTACTTATTTGAATCTAGCACTTTTACTCTTTAAATTAGCACTTTTAAGTATTTCTAAATAGCACTTTTCAAATAAAATTGAAGTAGCACTTCTATGAAACACTTAGAATTTTTTTTTTCAATTCCCTCCACCCATTTTCACATCTGCGCGCGTATATCCCCAAATTCATCAAAAAACCCTCCCAAAAAAGACTTCCCCAAATTCGCCAAAGATTTCCTCTGCCGGTTATCCTCCGGCTCTGGTCGCCATTATCCTCCAGCTCAGTGCCGAAATCCCTTCAGACGACTCCTCCTTCGCTTCGCCGTCAACTGGCGGCGGCGGCCGCCCTGCCCCACCGACTCCACCCAAGTTCGTCCCAAATAAGAATTAAGATCAGTTTATTCAATGTATTTTCCCGTAATAGATTTCTATTGTATCGAGAATTAGGGTAATCTTCTACCCTAATTCTACTGTATCGATAATTAGGGTTAATGAGTGAAATGAGTGAAATGCTTATCGATACAGTAGAATTAATTTAGACCATTTTTGTGTGATAGCTATATTTCAATTTAATTTGTATTTTTGGCTACTCTTATTCGTCGGTAATTTAAAGTTCAGGACATATCTTCTTACTACTAAAGTTATGTGCATTTGTAGAAAGAGCAGCTCCCTATTTGATTATGGAGATGCAATTCTGTTTTTTATTTTTAAAATTGGTTTGCTTTCCTGCTGAATGCGTTTAGCGAAAAGGAAAGAACGTGAAGTGGATAATATTGAGGTTGAGTTTGCTTGTGATAGTCAAGAGGATGTTGGTTTTGAATTTTGTTGGATTGATGTTTGGATACAGTCGAGGTACAGTTTTTAGTGATCAACAGATGGATCTAGATTCTCCACAAACAGTCCATTAAGTAATCAACATTGTTGTATTAATCTTTCTTTAGAGCTCTACCAAAAGTAATATTATCACCCTCACGTTTCCATCACTCTGTTTTTATATTCGCCTCAGGTTATTTATTTTTATTCCTTTATTTCCTCTGAAAAAAAGCTTAGGAGTAGTCTTTAAATAGCTTTCAATTTCTCTTCTATTTTGTACCTCATCTTTTGATATTAAAAAGTAAAAACAGATTTTATCTCCTAGATTCATTTTTAATTCTAAAAAATTTGTTGATCTGTATATCTTCTCCTATCAATAGCTTCCTTTTTGTCAAAGAATTTAATTTCCTTAGATTCTCAGCAGATATTCATTCGATTGTAAAGCTCAAAATAGTAATGATTGTGTCTAAATTAATTAAGAAATACCCAAATGATATAAACATATGTATTTGTGTGTGTGTGTGTGTCACACACCACTGTTCTTATTACTCCATGTTTATATGCTTGAAACAACATCCTATAAGGCTCCATAGAATAAACTTTCATAGGAGATCTAACTACACCAAGAATATCAGGGTAGTAGATTAAGATCAATTAAGGAAAGAATAGGATTCTGAAAGGCAAAATATCTGTATTCAGCAAGAAAAATCAGGACAAGAAAGACTGCCAGTATCATGCCCTTGGTATCCAAAGTAGGAAAATAGTAAAAAAATAAAGTTACCATCAATAGTATCCAAAGAGAGACACAATGCAGATTTGCACATGGTTCGACCCTGTTTTATGGGAAGTAAACTGTTTTATATATCTAGTAGTATTCATCTTTGTTAATATATTAGTTGCATATGTCATTTGGTAATTAATGACCAATATCCTTGCTGTATATATAATTACAGGCTACAAGTAATCATTGAGCCACAACAGCCTCATTGTCTTTCCTCTCAATATCTTTACAACTAAAGGAGCAAGGTCAGATTTTTTTTTTTTTTTTTTTTGCTTACAGTTATATATGCTGTCATTATTTTTGTTTAAGCAATGTACCAAAAATTTAGCCCAAGTATATGATGGAAGGGTGTGCATATAGGCTGACAAACATAAATCTTTGTTGTGCAATGTCTTCTATTAGTGGCATCAGAACTCATTATTTATGGTTTATAATATTGGGCACTCTAGGATAATTTAGGAAAAATACAATTATGCAACTGTTTACTAAGTTATCAGTGATATTCATCAATATGTTTCCTTACTCTACTATTGTTCTTAACCTTTACCGTAACCATTTGTAATTCTATTCACTAGAGTTGATGCAACTGATGGACAAAGAGTGGATGTCCAAGGATAGGCTGTCAGTAGAGTATCGAGTAGGAGTAGAGTCATTTATGCATTATGCAAGTGAAAATGTTGATATTAATAACATGTCATGTCCTTGTGCAAAGTGTGGAAATCTGAGGAGGACTACATCTACTCGAGTAAAAGCACACTTGATGTGTAATGGTGTGGATAGAACATATCATGTATGGGTGTGGCATGGCGAAAAATCCAATAGACGTTCAACGAGTGAAAGTGGCCAAGTAGGGGAATTTGAGGATACAAATCATTCTAATGAATCCTTAGATGATATGATACATGCTGCATACGAAAATACTAAGGATGTAGATGAATTGATTGAAATATTTGCTGATGCTGAGAAACCTTTTTATCCCGGGTGTACGAAATTCACAAAGTTATCTGCTATACTAAAGTTATATAACTTGAAGACTAAGTATGGATGGAGTGAAAAGTCTCTAACTGGCCTACTTAGCTTGTTCAAAGATATGCTCCCCGAGAACAATGAATTGCCCCTAACTCTTTATGAAGCTAAGAGAAGCTTAGTAGGATTAGGGATGAATTATGATAAAATTGATGCATGCCCTAATGATTGTATACTATATCGTAAGGCCTATGAGGACCATACAAATTGCCCTACTTGTGGGGTATCAAGGTGGAAAAGGGGTAAGAACTTAGAGGTTAGGGAGGGAGTTCCAGCAAAGGTTCTATGGTACTTTCCACCGATTCTGAGATTTCAAAGAATGTTTTGCAACAAGGAAGTGTCTAGGGATTTGACTTGGCACAATGATGAGAGAGTTTCTGATAGTCATATGCGTCATCCTGCGGATTCACCTTGTTGGAGGACAGTTGATCATAAATGGCAAGATTTTGCTGAAGAGCCACAGAACCTTAGATTAGCTTTGTCAGCGGATGGGATCAATCCCCATGGTAATATGAGCTCTACATACAGTTGTTGGCCAATTATATTGGTAACATACAATCTTCCTCCACAATTGTGCATGAAAAGAAGTTTATGATGCTGACATTATTGATTTCTGGGCCAAAACAACCGGGGAATGACATTGATGTTTACTTGGCACCACTAATTGATGACTTGCAAAGTTTGTGGGTTGGTGTTGATGCATATGATGCGTACCGAAATGAAAGGTTTCTTCTTCGTGCTGTCCTTTTGTGGACGATTAATGATTTTCCAGCATATGGAAACTTGTCTGGGAATTGCGTGAAGGGGTATCTTACTTGTCCCGTTTGTTGTGAAGGAACAAATGCAAGGAGATTGAAGCATAGCAAGAAAATGTCATACACATATCATAGAAGGTATCTTCCTTACGAGCATCCATTTCGTAGGCAAAAGAAGGCGTTTGATGGTACACAAGACTTTGATCCCCCACCAGGTCTATTGAATGGAAGTGAGGTTCTAAGTAGAGTTGCTAGAATCAAATGTAAGTGGGGGAAAATGAGCCGCAATCCTAAACCAAAAGAGAATGAAGAAAAAACATGTTGGAAGAAAAAATCCATTTTCTTTGATCTCGAGTATTGGGAACATCTACATGTTAGACACGTTCTCGATGTGATGCACATTGAGAAGAATGTGTGTGAGAGTCTCATAGGTACATTACTCGATATTCCGGGAAAAACTAAGGATGGATTAGCATCGAGACGTGACCTTGTTGAGATGAAAGTGAGAGATCAGTTGGCACTTGTTGAGATGAAACTAAGGATGGATTAGCATCGAGACGTGACCTTGTTTCCGAACGATGAAACTCTGACTATAAGTGATGTTATTGGCTCACTTGTGGCCTGGCCTATGCAATTAGTAAGTTTACAAAAAAAGGTCAGTTTTTTTCTAACTATAATCAATTTAAAACATAGCTAGCAAAGAACAATATCTTACCTGCTTTTATTTTTAGACGGTTGAGAAAAAGAAGGCCAAGAAAGTTAAGAAGCAAACATTGGATCCATCTACTGTCCCCACAGCTCTCAACGGCCTTTATTGTTACGTGAAGCTTCTAAGTGCCACTAACAATAACATTAACTTTACAGTAGATAAAAAAATCTTTGGCCATGACGTAGTTGTCCATCTTGACTTGGATGATGTAGACACTTTTTGTCGACTAAAGCCAATATCATGCTCGAGCATTGTGGTTTACATATGGTAATCAATATATACTGATTTTTTTATAACCCACCTGAAATTTATTGTTTTCTTTTATAACTTGTTAATTAATAAATGGTAGGTACCTGTTTGATAAGTGGTCTACTTGTGAGGACAAAGTTGGTAGGTTCAAATTTGCAGATCCAAACGATTTAGGACCTTACCCTGGACACAAATTTCAAACTAACGATATTGATCGAAGAGCACGCAATCTTTCAACAAGGCTGATTGAAATATCTTCTGATGAACTACTTTTGGTGCCATGTAATATAGAGTAAGTATTAATCAAATACCAAATTTCTTGTTACATAATAAGGTCTTTTTTTTATTGGTAGTTAAGTATAATACGTGTTCTATATTTAATGTGTGTGTTCATCAGTGAGCATTGGATTTTGACTGTGATTGACCCACACAAGTTGGAGGTTTGTTATCTGGATCCTCTCTGTAGTCGCAAAGTAGATCAAGTGTGGAAGAAAGTAGTTGATTTGTAAGTTGATCTTTTTATGTTATCCGACCATTTTATATATGAAAATTATAAGTAGTTAATTTGTTGATAACATATTTTTCAAAACGTGAAGGGCTTTAAGATTGAATGATGTGGGGTTGCAGAAGAATTGTAAGAAATCCACCATTTGGAAGACACTGAAGGTACATAATGAAAACTAGTAGTCAGTCTGTTGATTATTTATACTATACATTAATTGCATATTTTGTGTTTTCCATATCTAGGTCCCTAGACAGCCTGATTGTTACCAATGTGGCTTCTACGTTCTTTGCTTTCTAAAACAAGTTTTTGAATTTAATGGTCAAGTGACAATGTCTTCACTGCAGTCATTGGTAATGCCTATTTTATTTTCCAGTATTGCATGTGTTATAAGTGTTTAATTAATATATATTTGATATAATTCATTTTTTTATAGTTTCCAAAAACTACAGCTTACTCTTTAAAAGAAATAGATGAAATGCGGGCTGAATGGGCTGAATTCATTCAAAGAAATGTGTTTGAATAGATCGAGGTTTGTTTAGCTACTTTTTAATTTTTTTCCTTGGCATTAATACTAGCTTGTAGCTGCAATGGTTTAATTTGTTTCAATATGAAGATTAATTTGTTTTGTGTGTTTGCTAAAATATTATTCATTTTTCAATGTAGTGACGAGATCTGCAAAAAAGGTGTGTGGATATTGCTGGGAACAGAAGAAAAATGCACAAGTTGGTTGAAATTTTTGTAATTGAATGTTAAGGCATTCACTTAATTAGTACTTTAAACTTTTGTCAACATTATGGTATTTTGTCGATGGTATGGAACACTTTTATGAACTTCTATTATATAATGATTGTGTAGTATTTGGAATGAATGTTGATGGTATTATTGTTATTTTTTATTAAATTTTGTATTGAAAATGTATTATAGGTTTTATTATATATTTACGTAATTGAAATATAAAAAATACAAACAAAGGTTCAAAACTGATGTATTAAATAAAAATAGACAATTGTTTATAACTGTTGTCTATCCAAGAAATTTATGAAATATCTTTAATGGAAAGACAACAGTCCAAATACGATGTAGTTAACATGAACAGACAACGGTTAATTAACATTGTCTTTCCTTGAAATTTAAGAAAAATGTATAGTACGACAACTTCTTTTTTAAAGAAAGACAACGGTTATAAGACGTTGTATGTGTTAAAGAACAACAATGGTTTACCAATGTTGTTTATCCCTATATTTATGAAATTATTATGCTACAACAACGTATTTGAATAGTTATACACAACTGTTCTTGACCGTTGTAGTAATTGAAGAAATACAACGGTCTGTTAACCGTTGTCTATTTATACCCACCTACTACAAACGTGATCTTCTACATCGGCTATTTTTTTCGAGAGACAATGGTTTTGAACCGTTGTAAAACCTCTTTTTTCTTGTAGTGAAGGTTATCACTTGGTTGCAATATATTGCGTCTTCTCAGATTTATCCTCGTTGGCAGTCTGTCATGAAGAAGCCTCCATGCATGTGCAACCACTTTTAATGGCACTAAATTACTCCAAATGATCTTGAAGGCTCTCTCATTGTCGCCGGCGGACTGTTGTATCCTTCTACTTGACATGATGAATTCGTAGGCGTCCTTGGTTGCATATGATCTCATCAATGCGTGTTTCCATCTCCATGAATCAGTGTATCCCTCCTTTGGTATGCACCTGTCAATATTTGTCAAAAGCATATTAAATGAATTTAGCTCGCGATCAAATAAGGGTCTCCTCCATCTCCACTTCCATCTCCACACATTTCCCTCCCACTCCCCCATTTGCCCCACCTTCTCTTCTTTATCTAGACTAATGCTAAAAAGCCTAGGGAACTTATTCCTAAGAGACTCCTCCCCACACCAAGCTTCATTCCAAAAAGAAGTGTTTGCCCCATCCCCTAGAACCCTCTCCAGCCCTCCATGAAACCACTCACCCTCTTCCCCGAACGTTCCCTTAACTATGTCCCCCACCAACCCGATAGTTTCCTTCTCCAACCCCTTTGCATTTCCCCAACTCCTCTACCCTCACTTTCCCCATACCTAGACTCTAATACCTTTACCCACAGACTACCATTTTCAATCAAATATCTCCACCTCTATTTACCTAGTAAAGCTAAGTTAAACACCTCCAAGTCCCGTACCCCTAGCCCCCCAAAAATTTATGATTGCATATTTCACTCCATTTGACCCATGAATTTTTTTTAGCACTCCCCACCCCCCCATAGGAAGTTCCTTTGTAAGCACACAATCTCTCTCAAGGTTTTCTTTCAGATTTTGTAAAAGGATAGGTAGTAGATAGGTAATGATGAGAGCACCGAGTTCAAAAGAGTGATTCTGCCCCCAAAAGAGAGTTTGGAATCTTCCCAACGCCTTAGTCTATTTCTGATTTTTTGTACCACGTACCCCCATTCCGACGCCTCTCTTAGATGTATGCCCACTCTAATACCGAGATACTTAAATGACATCTTCTCAAATTTGCAATTGAGGACATTTGCCATCTCTAAAACAACTGCATCCTCTACATCCACTCCAATTAGACTGTATTTGTCAAAATTAACTTTGAGACCAGAAATCAACTCCATGATTGTCAAAACTCTCTTCATGACTCGGACATTCTCCATCGTTGCCTCCCCCATAATTATGGTGTCATCCGCAAACTGTAAATGTGACACACTCACCCTATTGTTTCCAATCTTCGCTGCCTCAAAAAACCAACGATCAGTGGCCTTTTTCATTAAGATACTAAGGCTTTCAGCTATAATAAGGAAAAGAAAGGGAGAGAGAGGGTCCCCTTGTCTTAATCCCCGCTCTAAATTGAACTCGCCTGAAGGGCTGCCATTTACCAACACTGAAGCTGATGCTGTCTTCACACATTCCATAATCCAACTCCTCTACTTAGGATGAAATTTGAACCTTTCCATCAACGTGTTAAGGAACATCCAGTCAACCGAATTATACGCCTTGGCAAAATCAATTTTGAAGAAGATTCTCCCTGTTCTTTTCTTTTTAGCCTCATCAATTGCTTCATTTAATACCACAACGGTATCTAATATTTGTCTTCCTCCTATAAAAGCACTCTGATTCTCAGATATGATTGACTCGAGAACACAACTTAGTCTTTTGGCCAGCACTTTAGACACAATTTTGTACACCCCTCATATCAGTGAGATAGGCCTATAGTCACCCAACCCTTGAGCAGTCTTCTTCTTCGGAATCAGGACAATAAAGGAGGGGTTCAAACCCCTGACAAGTCTTACCATGTTGATGGAACTCCTCCAACATACGCATAAAATCAGATTTGAACAAATGAGAGGCTTCTCTTAAAATCGGAAGTTAAAACCATCTGGCCCAGGACTTTTTGAACCGTCACACGACCATAAAGCATCTCTCACTTCATCTTCCAAAAACGGAGAGATTAAGAATTCATTATCGAGCTCAGAAATGGTTTTAGAAGTGAAGTTGTGAGATAAAGTCGTTCTCTGCAACCCCTCTTTCTTGAAGTGATCTTTGAAAAAATTGAAGATGCCACTCTTAACCTTGTTCACCTCCTCCACCCATTGTCCATCAATGTTTACCCCGATTATCTCATTTCTTTTCCTTCTTCGATTGATAAAGTCATGAAAGAGCTTCAAATTCAAATCGTCTTCTTTAATCCATCTATTTCGCGATTTCTGCACAAGCATTGAATTTTTCCACTTAAGATCCCTAAAGAGAGCTACCATCTCTATATTTCTTTGGATTATTTCCGCCTCATCCAAGCCGAATACATCATCAATCATATCTAGTCTTGAGATTTCATCTTTATGCCTCTTAATATTTTCTTCAAGCACTCCGAACACCTGCTGATTCCAGCTTTTCAAGTCCTGTTTTAGCTTTTTGAATTTCTCTTTTATGACGAAGCCACCCCATCCATCAACACTATAACTTTTCCACTTGCTCTTGATAAAATCCTTGAAATTTAGATGTGAAAGCCACACATTCAAGCATCGAAAAGGTTTGGGGCCCCAATCATTAACCTTAAAGTCTAGCACAATTGGACAGTGATCCGAAATTATACGTTTAAGCCTAAGTTGATAAGCGTTCGGCCATCTCGATACCCACAGACTGTTTACCAGTGCCCTGTCCAAACGACTTTTGCATCTTCCATTAGGTCTGTACCAGGTATAGCTCCTTCCGTGCAGCGGGAGGTTGATTAAGCTTGAATCCCGAATGAATTTACCAAAGCCAAAAACATCCCTATTGTTGAAAATCTGACCCCTGCCGCTCCTCTCAGAAGACCTCCGAATAGAGTTAAAATCACCAATAATGCAAATGCAGGACATAGAATTCTGAACAACTACATTATATAATCTATCCCATAACTCCTCCTTCTCAGCAATATCACAAGGAGAATAATCATTAATAACTCAACAATGAGTTTTGTCCCTTCCCCACAGTCCATTAACAACAATTGCACCAGCCATATACCAATAGCTGAGAACAGAAAATACCTCAGAGTTCCATATCGAAAGGGGCCCTCCAGATCTTCCTTCAGATTCCTTGAATGCCCATCCAAATGACCCGCTTCCCCACGTTTCTCTACACATCAGTTCGGTTATTGTCTCTAACTTTGTTTCTTGTATGCAACAGAAATCAACTTTTTGTGCCCTGATAATCTCCTGAATTTCTTTTTTCTTGACTGTACTCCCCAGTCCCCTCACATTATACGATAAAATCTTCATTGATGATTGTGGTTAATGATCTCCTCATTCTTCTTGCAATCCTTATTCCCGGCTTCTTCCTTCTCTCTGATTGTTTCGATAATATCTTCCTCAGAGTTCAGAGCCAAAATGCCTAGCTCTTTACCCAAGATCCAGGTTTCAGCAGCTTCATCCTCCTTCGATTTCTGACTCAATATTCCGGTCTTAGCTTTTAGAAAGCCCCCAGCGTGTATCGTATTTTCAACTTCGTCTTCCTCCTAAAATATGTCACTTACAAACTTACTCCATGCCTCCACCATAACTTTCTTCTTTAAACTCTTCTCTCTTGCTAATTCATTTTTCGAAATCTTTCCTCTAGCAGGGCAATTTTCTTTGCAAATTAGGGTTCCGTTCCCCTGTGTTGAAGATCTGGATTCGCAATTACTATGAGATAGGGCTCTCGACTCGGGTCGGATTATTGAGGGGCCTGAATGGCAATCATGAATTCCATCTGAACTAATTCTCACGTGATCCTTGTATTTGATAGGCTGGCCCACTATTTCCTTATTTATAATGGGCTGGCCCTGCTTTTTCTGAGAATACATGGGCCTATGGGGATAAATAATATTTAGTTGGCCCACAAGATCTGTAACAGAATTGCTTGGCCCTGAAAAAGAATTTGACCCAGTCAAATGGGCCGCATTTTCTGCATTCGCGAGACTCGGTCCATCTCCACACACAAATGGTGTCCCTTCGTTCCCACTAGACACCAGTTTCAAATCCACCGTCTCCACGTTGGCTTCCTCTAGATTCGCGCAACTACCTTTTCCAACAAGATCCACTTCTGCTCGTCGAGGCCCCAACTCATTATCCAAGGCTGCATAATTAAGGAACTTCTTGTTGAGTGCATTTTTATCTGAGGAATCCCCGTTTGAAGGTAAATCTCTTCTCTCTTCTCGAAATTCGGAACTTACAATGGGGTAGAAGCCATCCGGACGAGCAATTGATGGGCTGCCTGGAGTGGATACGTTACTACCGTGAAAAGTAGCATTCGCCGGCACAGACAGTATGGACCCATTAATCTCAGCAGACCATTCCGATTCCAATTGACACCCATTCATCTCCCAACCGTAATCGCGACTATCCCATTCGAACTCTTCCAAAATCCTAATTGAGAAAAGGTGTTCATCGATCATGACTTTGAAAATTTTGTTCACCTCCTGTAGATACCCAACTCGGACAAGAACTCGAGCAAAATCAAGTCTAACTTTCTTCGTCGTGCTTTCGTCCACTTTCACCGACCTCCCAATCTTATTGCATATTACTTCAAAAAATCTATTAGACCATGCGTGAATTGGAACACCTATCAAACGGATCCATACCAGCCTCTTGTGACATACATCCACCGGTCTCCAATGCTTAACCCATTCAAACCAATGCTCAATCCACTCGTCTATATCCTGCTTAAGGTCTATCAGTTTTTCTTGAGAAGAACCTTTGATAATGACAGTGTCATCACCCAAGGGCATGATACTCAATGAATTCCCACATTCACTCTGCAACTCCTCTGCATGGCTATCCCATGATAAGTCATTCTTTAAAAGGCCTATAAAACAATTTTGTAGCCAATCCTTTTCATCATCACTTGTTGTATACCTTACAATCTCATCCTTGGTGGGTGCAAGACTCCCCTCTCCATTCTGTACTTCATTAGATATCTCCACCAAAGGCTTCGGGGGAAGGTGATAAGTTGCCTCCGCATAGGACTTAAAAGGCTTCCGGATCCCCATATTCGCTTCAAAGCACACAGGTTTTGCCCTTTCCTTCCTTGTATCATCCCTATCATACTTTGGGATGAACGCACGCATCTTATAACTCCCAATCCAAACATTATTCAGTCCTTCCAAGATCCTGGCTTCCTCAAAATTTACTGGGAATCTTATGAAACCAAATGTTTTACCTTCTCTATCTCTTTTACTCGGGCAAAAAATATAGATGACTTTTCCCACCTCCTCAATTTTCCTTCTCAAACAGTCTATACTGTAATCATGCGGGAAGTTTTTGAATAGGTACGAAGTTGTTTTTTCCCCGCTCCCTCGCTTGACTTTCTCCCAAAAGAGGATGTCCTCCCAAAATCTCGCTCGGGAACTGTCATCATCAACCTTAGAACTACCTATCCAAGGGTTTAAGGGTTTAGAATGGAAAAGGTTAGGAAAAGATTTCTGTCTCATCGGTGGTCTCTCGACATAAGGGTTCCTACCATCTACCCCTCTCCCTCTCCCGCTCTCTCTCACTCTAAACTTTCTCTCTCTAGACATTACTGATGGGTGCTTTGATAAAATATGATATATATATATATATATATATATATTACCCACCGATTAATATTGGCCCATTAAAAGCAATCACAATAAAATAAAATCCCAAATAATATATTGTACAATGCACATCATTCCATGACATACAAAACTAAATCACATTAGTAACTAAAATCACGTATTAAAACCTAATCAAAAGAGCAATGGTCACAGTACACTCTTTTCCCTTTTTTATTCCATTAATAATGAAAGAATCATTCTCCTGATCTTTAGATCTCGTTTGTTCACAACAATTGAAAAAAAGTAATTTTACCTCTAATGATAATACATTTCATGGAAAAATTTCATATAAGGCCCAAATTTTAGATTATGTCACAATTTAAGTACTCATTTTTAAAGTGTCTCAAATTAATTCTCAATTTTTACCTTTTTCTCAATTTAAGGCTTGTTTTGAATTCTTGTTTCTCAATTCAAAACTCAACTAAAAATTAAATTCATTCAATACAAAAAATATATTAGAGACATCCAAAAAAAATATTAGAGACATTCGTCTTAAATTATAAAAAAAACTTTAATTATAAAAATTAATTTTTTTATTAATATAATATATATTTTTAATTTTTATTTAGAAATAATTGCTTCAAGCCCCATTTTTTTAGCCCTAATTCCATTAAACCACCACAAAAATCCTACATTGCCAAATACCCCATTTTATTTCAAAAAACCACACTTTTACTTTTTCTAGTGGTCCCACCCTCTCTCTCTCTCCCCTCTCTCTCCTCTCCACTCTCTCTCTCTCTCCCCTCCTCTTCTCTCTCCCCCCTCGGTCAATAAAGACCACTCCCCCCCTCCCCCCCACATTCTTTTTCTCTCTCTTATGAAGCCCACGCATACCCTCCCTTATCCTTTCTATCTCTCTCCCTCTCTGCATATACCTCACACCCCCAACTACCCCCAGCCCCAAGCCCCCACCACCATAGCCCCCAACCCCCACCGCCCCAACCCCAAATCTCAGCCCCTAGCCCACATCCCCCAACCCCCACCGCCCCAACCCCAAATCCCAGCCCCATTTTTTCTCTACCTCTCTGCATATACCCCCACCGCCCCCAGACCCCCCCCCTCCCCCCCCCCCCCCCGACCGCTGGATTTTTGTTGTAAATAATACTCGCCGGAATTGAAGGTACCCCCTAAGCCTCAGATCTGTTTTTTTTTCTGCAGATTTGTAATTTTGTGGGGGTTTTTTTTTTGCCGATTAATGTGGAGGTGATTATTGTGAGGATTAAAGAATTGTTTTGGATTTCCATATTTTTGTTGTAAATAATACTCGCCGGAATTGAAGGTACCCCCTAAGCCTCCGATCTGTTTTTGTTTTCTGTAGATTTGTAATTTTGTGGGGGGTTTTTTTGCCGATTAATGTGGAGGTGTTTTTTGTGAGGATTAAAGAATTGTTTTGGAGCCTAAGTTTTGAAAAATAATATGTGTTTAATATGCATGATTTCTTGAAAACTGATCTGGGATTTTTTTTGATTTATTTGCTTGGATAATTAATCATATAATTTGCGGGGTTTTCTGGGAAAATAATATGTGTGCTTATTGGGAAAATGGAATTTTCCATAAATGAAAATATTTTTTTGGCATGATTAACCATTATTCTTCGACTTGAAAATATTATTCTTCGACTTGAAAATATTTTTGGAATGAAAATATAATGTTCAATTGTTATTGTTTTCATGTTGGGGAGATTTTCAACTGGTGGAGCAAAGAGAAGAGAAGATGGCATACTGGAGAAAAGATGGCATACTGGGGCAACCATATATTCAAATAAATTTTGAATATATGCAACCATATATTCAAATAATTTTTTAATATATGCAACCATATATTCAAATAATTTTTTAATATATGCAACCATATATTCAAATAAATTTTGCATTTCTGCAACCATATATGCAAATAAATTTTGCATTTCTGCAACTATATATGCAAATATGTTTTTCTACATTTTCTGCAAAAATTATGGATGATTAGAAGTATAGAAGATACACTGGATGTAATTTTAGTTTTTAAATATGTAGTTTTTAAATTGTTGGTAATAAAATTGTGGTTGGTGCATTTATTTTTTTATTTTATTAGTGTTAGTTCATACTAAAAATGTTTTCTTCTAAAATTTGAAAAAGAAATTTGGAAAAAAAAAACAAATCTGAAATTCGAAATAAAAAATCAAATCTGAAATCTGAAATAAAAAAAGAAATCTGAAATCTGAAAAGATCCCAATATTTGAAATTCGAAATTAAAAACAAAAGGAAAAATAAAAAAAGGATATTTGAAAATGTGTCAGAAAATTTAAAATTAAAAAAAAAAGGGCATGCAAAGTCAGAAAGGGGGCTGCTGGTTTGTGGCTTGTGGACCCCACAAATGGGGTGTCTTGAAATGAAGGGAAAGTAGTGGGCTTTAATGCAATTACACCTTCCCAATTGTGCCTCTAGGTAATTGACCCTTTTATTTATTATCACCATGTATTAATTTAGTATTTTTAAAAATATGACAACTAGCATTTTCCCATATAATCTTTTCTCCGTATATGAAAAATGTTAGTTTTATTTTTAATTTCAAAGTGTTAGTTATCAAGTTTTTTTAAAAAATAAATTAAAATTTTAAATTAAATTAACACGATGATATAAAAAAAATTAGAAATATTCATTATATTAATAAAAGGTTAATATTTTTTAAAATTAATTTTATTTATTTATAATGGATGTCTCTAATATTTTTTTTTCCTATTGAAATGAATTTAATTTAAAAAATAATTGTGTGTTGGGTCTTGAATTGAGACACAAGAATTCAATACAAGCCTTAAATTGAGAAAAAAGTAAAAATTGAGACTTGATTTGAGGCACTTTTAAAATGAGTACTTAAATTGAGACATAACCTAAAATTTGGGTCTTGATATGAAAATTCTCCTACATTTCATTCATCTTTTTTTTAATAGGTGTCATTGGTTAAATAACTGCAATAAAGAAGATAATTAATTTGAATACTGAAGAAGAAACCGAAATATGAATTATTCTAGTTTTGTGCATATGTAGATGAAATCTTGTAGAAAATATATATATCTAATGACAGAAAAATCAACCTAAAGAAAAATAGAAGAGAATGATGGGATGTTAATGAAATTGAAATTAACCTAAAAAAATGAAAGAGGATGTGTTGCTAATGAAATTAAATGGTGAGACCACTGAGATGACAAAAATGTGTAATTTAAATTTATAGTGTAGAGCGGATGATGAAGGGTCTCCATAATTATATCATTGAGTGGTGGGAAAGTTGATTGGTTAATTGATTTTATTACTTAGTTAAATTTAAAGATTGTAACAGTTTTTTTACAAATTTAGTAATCAAGTTTTGGCAATAGAAAAAATTACTATAAATGGAATAACATTTTGTTATTAGATAGTTATAGATTACTATTTTAAGACATAAAAGGTAAAAAAAATTGTTGAACCAAATAGAAGAGAAACTTCTTTTCGGAGTTATAACTCCGACATACACGGGTAGTAATCCATTCTTGAGTGTTATAATTTGATGGGTTACTATCATTTCGGAACACATTGCATATTTTCCATCTTAGTTTGTCCCACGAAAAGTTTGCATGCCTAAAAATGTAAGTATTCATTTAACTTTACTCTCACAAAATTCATATAGTATATAAAAGTTTACTTATTATACCGTTTTTTTTAATCCGTGTGCCAAAAAAAGTACCGCAATGTGTTCCGAGATGAAAGGAACATAATATAGTAGAAGTCATTTAGTTCTAATATAGTTAAGTTCGGAATTGATCCTATGCCCACCGGTGGACACAAACTTATATGTTTACCGCGAATGTGATAATAACACATAAGTAAATTTAAATAATCAATTAAAATAATAGTGAGTCTCCCCTTATGTGTTATTATTACATTCGCGGTGGGCATATAAGTTTGTGCCCACCGATGGGCATATGATAATTTTCGTAGTTAAGTAATAGAAAAATAATTCAGAACAATAAAACCTTAACCTCTTAAAAACTTGGAAGATTTTTAAACCCGCAATAAACATAGAAAAATCACCATCAACATAAACACAAAAAAGAAATGCATGTTGAGAAAATCAGGGTGCCCGAATTTATTCGAGATGATATTTAAATACAAATTTAAAATACAATTATTACTAGCATGAATTAATCCTAATTAATTCAAACAATAATTCCAACAACACGTATTATCATGCATATGAATTAATTTCACATAAAATCCTATAGCGGAAAATCTAGGAGTTTATGCGATTACATACCTCTTGATGCGATGGTCTTTGCGAATAACGAGACAAACTTTGATGACACTATCAACCGAAAGACAATCTCAAGTATTCCCTTTAGCTTTGTTCGTCCACTGGTGGGAAGTACTTAACGAACAACTAATAAATATAAGGGAGGAAGAAAAAATATGTGTTGCTCTTAATTTTTCCAACTCATGAAACTTGTAAATTGAGGATGAAAAAATAATCCCCTATTTATAATAATGGGGTGGCCGAAATTTACCATGGAATAGGGAGGAAAAAATATTTTCTTGATCTCCAAGAAATCTTGAATATATCCCATATATTCTTTTTTCCATAATAAAATATTCCGCAAAAATCTCACCATCCTATTGTAATTTTCGAAAATTATAGGATGAAATACGAGATTTAGATCTTCTTGAATTTATCACATAATATTGTATTCCAAGAATACATATCTTTCATAATATCTTTTCAAGAAAATCAAGAAAATATTTTATCTCTCTAAATCAATATTTTCAAAAATTAATAGGAAAAATCAACAATAATATTTTTCTTTTATTTTAATCACCTTATTATTATTGGACTACTTGAAAGACCTTTAGGAGAATTAAGATTGGACCTCCAATGGATTTTCTGAATTTTCAATATTGAGCCGCAATATCATTCAGCACATTAATATTAAAAAATACCACTATCAAATTAATATTGCACTATCCATCTTAATCCATATTACGATGATATGGGCTCCCGGTTATTATTTCCCGTGTTTAAGATTATCTAGTCTATTAATTATTTGAGTCTCTGAATAGCTTTAAATTAATTAATATCTTGTGTATTGGAGTAAAGACAACTCAACATTATTATAAGTACCGGAAAACTAATTTCCACTTGCAAGATTTGGTACGATAAAACTTCTGAGACCACCAAGGGGACAAATCACACAAGCCGTACTTGCACACATTTCTCCGTATTAAATCTTAGCAACCGTCGTATGATTAATATTATTGCAAAAAACACAAGGTATCGAAGTCACAATGATTCTCACCCAACATGTATCAAAACAATAAGTATTAACCACACACGGTCCTATTTAAGTGACGAAGATTAAGAAATTAACAACCAATGAGGTCTAATTTTTCTCTGTTCAGAACTAAAGAATTTCCTCTCTGTAGGTCCTCTTCAGCACATACAAAATGTGCTAGTGCAATCTCTTAGTCAAGACAAGTCAATTTGAGAACTACACTTCAACCTTTCACGGTGGATTGTTCAATTCCACCTCGGTCGTGAAGTTGTACATTTATTTATTAGGAACTGTTAATGTGATCTTTCGTGATCTAGTATCACCATATTAATTACAATGTAACAAGTACTACATCTTGATCGGTTTGCAATAAATATATATAACATTCATTCATATTTAAAGCAACAGTAATAAGAGATTTGTTCTAATAAATAAGTGTTTAATATATAGGTTATACAAAGTAAAAACATACTTTCACGTATAACCCAATGCAAAGAGAACATAAATAAAAGTTATTATTGTACATTTGGTGAAAAAAAAAATAGCTTTAGTATGTTTGGATTAGATTCATTACTACACGCTGCATTAAAGTAAAATCATCATCAATCAAGTTTCAAAGTTCAGAAATCTTCACCACCATAAATCTAGGTAAAACATATGAACATAGATTATCATAACAAATTTAAACAAATCATCAACAAACTTAATCTCAGATTTTCAGAACCCAACCAACAGATCAAATATATCCATATTGCAAGGAGGGAGCATGTTACAAATATATCCATATTACAAATCTAAACAACTCATAACATGTTACGGAACACAAAGAAGAGAATAATTTTTACAACAAAGCGGACACAAGCATATACGTTATGAAATATTTTAGTTATTACTTGAGAGTGTGCGTGGTATTTTTCAGAGTAGTGTTATCTAAAATGTTGGCAAAATATACAACAATACAAGACAGTTATGCACGGTTATGAATAGCGGAAGACTTAAACACCTTGTAAATGGAATTCAAAAAAATTCATAGACTTAATTAAAGTCTATGATGTCTCATGGCGAAAAGCTTCACTATAACCATGTAGTGATACAAACAAATATCTAACATAAGATCTCAAAGTGAGGGTAAGGTGTAAACACACCGCCTAAACAGATCTACGGTGACTAGAAAACTTATCACACTCAAACCCTAGTCTAGTCTATTTTCGATCCCAATATTGATACCAACACAAAAGATAGTAATAACTGCCATGCTACACTAGATGTACTTGAACACTTGATAGTGTAGCTTTCGTTTACTACTTCCTGGCTTGTTCCCCTGGTTTTTCCTTCGAACATCTTCTGGTATTTATAGATGTAGGATCCACCGACAGTTAGGACCACTAGGTCAGTTTGGAAAGACCTATAAATTAATCCTCCACTAACTCCATAATCGCTCATGATGTATTTGATCTCCTCACTTGATAATTATAGCCGCATGACTTGGAATATTCTAGGTCTTCAACATGTGAACACAACATCAAACACAACATAGAACAAAAGTGTTAGTGTCAGGAGAAATGGCAAATTCACTAATATTATCCAGAATATTGCCTAAATATTTTTGACAACACTGACATAACATTAACATTACTTAATTTCAATTTATGCACATAACCAACAATGTACTAGCTATAAGCAAATCTTAGTAACTAAAACACATCCACTACGAAAAATCGAAGCAAAACTTTAGATATATACATACTCTTACTGCAAGAAAATAAAGAATTGTCTATAAAATTTGTTAATATGGCTATGAAATTTTCAACAAGAAATTCCATAGTGTGAATTGCCTACGAATTGCCTACAAAAATTTCTAGTTATATATGTTGTAATTGAGTGCGTAAAATAAAAGACGAGATTCGTTCACCCAGTTCGTCGAGAACGACTACGTCTGGGGGCGAGCCAAGCCAAGAGTTTCACTAATATTCTTGTGTATGAGTATATACAATTCTGAGTACAATGGTATATTTATAAGAGTAAAACCCTAGTCTAAAATATGAAGCCCATTGGGTTATTGGTCCATTAGTAATGTCCACATCAAATCTTCTAGATTTGGAATAATAAATCTTCTAGATTTACAACACTCCTGTTGGTGATCGAATTTAATCGAATGGATTAGTGGCCGTTTAATTCAGTTTAGGACCACCAAACAAGAACATGTGATTGATTATCACCGTAAATGATAAATCGAAGCTTAGGATCGTAAAATTGTAAATACGAAAGTCGAAATCGTATTTATTTCGTATAGGTGTATGTTAAGGTGTGTTCGTGTGTGTTTTGTGAGTATTTGTGAATTTGAACTTGTATTTCTTACCTGGAGAACAACTATTTATAGAGACTAACAAGTAGGAGGTGTCCAAGGCTCTTGGACTTCCTAGATTGCATGCTAGACAAGTGTCATTTGACCTTGTTTGACCTTATCTAAGCTGAATCTTAGTTACAAAGTCTTCTTTGGTCTTATCTCGGACTCATTGTTGTTCGTCATGGTTGAGGTTATGGCTCAGAAGTTGTTCGCCCTTGTATCTTGTTGATATAGGCTTAGGAATCTTGGTCCTTTGTTCGTCAACATATACCTCTTAGGCTGGTGGATGCACCACCTTTTGATAATGTTGCTCGTCACCAGTGATCTGATGGAACACTCATATCTGGTCCCGGGCCACAGAACTTGTTCGCCCGTATGTTGTTCGTCACTGGAGTTGTTCGTCATTTTATACACCTCCTGGATTGATTTATGCACTCCAACATGATTTTATTTATTAATCATCTTTGATTTGGAGTTGATTCTTCGTAATTCTTATTAAGGCCTTAATCCTTGTTCACCCCGCATTGATTAATGTTCGCTTATCAACAATTTCTCCCTATCCTGACTAGATGTTGCGTCGGACGAGCAACTTTGGGGCGAGCAACTGTAGTTAGGATACTATCTTGGTAAAGATTTGGACGAACATCATTGAATTGGCGAGCAACTCCGGGTCCACCGTTTCAGCTTCCCACGATCTGGGGGATGTACGAGGATGATGTGGGCGGCATGATGGTGCGCCGCCCACGCGCGAGCATTCCCTAGGCCACGCGCCCCTATATTTGCATATAGGTCCTCCAACTTTTATTCTTGCTCGAAATTTATCCCGTTTTTTATCAATTTGGACCACATTCTTTGGGGTAATTATGGATTTTACCCCGTTTTTCTTAGGGGGTATATATGAGTGGGAAACAAAAAATTTCCCACTCTTCACTCTCTGCTACAGTACTCTGGCGAACTTCCACCATTTCCGGCGATTCCAAGCTTTCCGGCGTCAGTTTCTTCAGCATTTGACCTCAAACTCTATTTCCCAGGTAGCTATTCTTCTTATTTCTTTTTTTTCCTCTCTTTTTTCTTCTTTCTTTCCCAAATTCGTACCATCGCCGTTGTGGGGGGGGGGGGGGGAATACGTGCCGCTGTCGTTCACCCAGATTCGCCATCGGAGGCCCCAAATTTCCTAAACTTTAAAAATCCTCCACCTAACCAATGTCCTCACATTCGAGCAACCGAAATTCCTAGGAGAAATTGGACCCCCTTTTTTCGATCGTACCTTTCGTCGAGCAGCCGCCATTTGAGTTTTCCTCAGACACGCATCCCGACGTGGATTCTGTGGTCCGATCAATGGAGGACACTGGTGCTCGCCAGTTCGGCGAAGAGGTTGGGGAGGTTGCGAGCAGCACCTCCGACGAACAATCCTCCTCCGGCTCTGAATTTGAGGAAGATCTGGAGTTTGACGAGCTCACCCCCAAATTTCTGGAAGGGATAGGGTTCCCAGGTCTCAAGATGCTCGAAAACGAGATTCCTACGGGCGTTGCTCGTCCATTTGAATGGCGAGCATATTCGGCTGAACATGCGAACAACTCCCCCCCCCCCCCACACGTCAAATATTGGACTTGGTAAGGACTGAGTACCAGGCGAGCAGGATCCGAAGTGTTGTTCGCAAGGATGAGCTCAACCTTATCCGGGAGGCATATCAAATCCCTCATGACATATTCATGTGGGCTCCAAAGAGGAAGGAGAGAGATGATTGGCCTCCCCCAGGATGCACAGCGATCAATATTGACACCTTGATTGCTGGGCTAAGGTTGTCGTTGCCCCCTGTGGTTGGTCGTTTTTTAGAGGCGACCAACTTAGCCATCACTCAAATAACTCCCATAGGGTGGATGAACCTGCTCGGTATCATGGGTTTGTTCGCCCTGGAGGGGTACGTTGACTGTATTACTGCTGAAGAGGTCAACTACTTGATGACAATCACCAAGTGTCTGAGGGGTGAGGAGGGATACTATTACTTGAAAGCCCAGACTGGATTGAAATTGGTTGAGGGGATGCCGAACAAGATCCAGAATTGGAAGGAGCACTTCTTCTTTATTGGGGGCGACTGGCGTGGGTCAGTGTTGGGCGCATATACGAACCCACCACTTTTGGGAAAATCAAACATAAGGTCATATTTGGTCGTCCTTACATAAAGTTCCAATTTAACTTTTTTTATTTGCTCGCAGGTCCCCGATTGCTCAAGTGGAACTCTGAAGAGAAAGAGGTTGGCTCTAAATTCCTCTTCACTTCGTGTCTGGTCGCTTTCCGAGACAGATCCAAGAGGACAATCGAGTACGTGAATCGAGTGAAGTGCAAACAAGTTGCTCGTCTGTTCACGTACCCTCATCATTTGTAAGCTCAGGCAGAGATGCCCCCGGGTATAAAAAATTTCTAACTTCTCTTTACAACTTTGCTCGTCACTTGCTTTTCTAACATGCTCGTCTAATCTTTTTATTCCTTTTCTTTTTTCTTTTTTTTAGTCGAGCAAGTCACCGTCGCTGTCCCCCCTGTTTTGGACTTCTTGAGCAAATGGTCCACGAGATGCCGCCTCCAAAGGGACGGAAAATGAAGGGTGATATATCCGACTTCCAAAGTGTTGGCGATGACGAACAAAGCTGAGGGGGCAAAAGTTGCTCGCCAGGCTGTGCCCCCTTCCAATATTCCACCATCTCCTCCTCCTGCCCCATCACCCCGAGGAGCCAAGCGCTTAAAGAAGGGGGATAGGTCTTTTGTGGCACAGACTGTTCCTGCCGGGAACAAAGGCAAGGAGAAAGTGGGAAAGAGCCATGCTCGTCCCCATACTGAAGTGGAAGTTGCTCGCCACACTTCCATCGAGCCGGCGGAGAGGACGGGCAAGGTGGGCAAAGACTCCACTCCCGTCCGCGGTCCCGAGGACATAACCCTTCTGGGTTGGGACGAGCAGAAGTTCCAGGAGTAAGTGCATCTCATATTATCTTTGCCGAACAACTCTTATAAACTTTGAAAAATATCTCGTGTAACTAATATTCTTGTTCGCAGATATCGGGCCGAAGATCATCCCGGACGAGCAGCCTCAGTTCACCAATATGCCTGCTCCAAGACTCCGGTGAACATCCGGGAGATTCCGGGCGAACATGTCCGTAGGGCCACTGAACTGATCGCCCGATCATGGACCCGGCCCCTGGAGACGACTATCTCTGCATAAGGGATAGCGGACAACTTCCACCTCTCCATGATGCAGCACGTCAATGGTCTCATCACTGCCCAGAAGGGGATAGCCCAACTCGCCGAGCTAGAGGATGCTGTTCGCCGATATGCCAGCACTGTTCGGCAGCTGGCCGAGGAAAAGAATGGTCTGGTCAACCAATATGAGGCAAAAGTTGCTCGCCTCAACAACCATCTTAAGCACGCCAATGACATCAAAAAGAAACATGTTGAAGATTATCAACTGTTGTCGGCCGAGGTCAAGAGCAAGGATGTTGAGCTAGAGGAGCAAATGAAGAGGGTGGCTGCTGTCGAGCAGAGGTTGGCCGAGGCTGAGGCAGAAGTTGCTCGTCTGAACGAGGCTATGGGGGGAATGCTCACGAAGGAGCAACTAGAGATCGAGCTACAAAGTTGGTCCGGACCCATCACCAATCTTGGGTACATCTGTGCCTACGCTGACTGTATTCGCCTTACATGCATACGAACAACCTGAATTGGTCGGCGAGATGGGAAAGGACTTGTCCAAATTTGTTGAGCACTACCCCCCGCCGAACAACATTGAGCTCCAGTTGGGGGATATGATAGATTATGGGGTTAAGATTGATCATCTTGACCCCAGTATTGTGGTCACCCGTCCCCCACCCCTGGTTGAGGACGAGCAAGATGGCCCCGACCAGGGCGAGCAAGATGCTGCTGCCGAGCAAACTGCCCAAGAGCAAGAGCAGAAGGCAGCTGAAGACCTGGCACGGGACATGATCGTCGACCCAACTATCGAACAAGCTTCTGATCTTCCCTTTGGCGAGCAGTAATAGGTCTAGGACTTTGAATTTCTTATATTCTCTTGTAATAGTTGCTCGTTCTTTTTGGAGTACATTTCTTCCAGAATTCTTGTACTATTTTTTAGGCTTAAAGCCTTTTATTAATGAATGTCTCTTTTGTTCGCTCATCTTCTTCTTATATGTTAATTGCCTTTACATTTCTATTTAATGCTTTTGCAATTATAACATATAACATTGGGGTTTGTTCGATTTGAACTTTGCCTTTTAATAGAATATGGGTTTAGCCTTAGGTTCTGTTCATTTTAAAAAACGAACAACCTTTAAGTGGCTTTGGTCCTTAAAAATGGACTTGTACCTTGAGCTTTAGACTTTTCTTTCAACGAACAACTATATTTCCATCGTGAAAAATTACAAGTGTTGTAAGACTGTTCATCATTAACATATACAAACTAATGAACAACTTTGAACACCAAATAAAACATGCTCGCTTATAATATTGCCGAGCAACTTTATCTAAAATTAAAAAAGATAAATCAGCACCAGACTATACAATGTGCCGAACAACCTTTCATTCTATAGTTTGTTTAACCGATCTTCATCAGATCGCGGTACCACCACAGAGAAAAACGTAACCAGTCTGGGATACAGCGCTGTGGGGATCAGACAAATAGCCAGCATCCGCATAACCTACTAAGGTTTTGTCTTGGTTCTTATGGTAAAACAGTTCAAGATCTTGAGACCCTTGGAGGTACCGTAGAACATGCTTAAAACCACTCCAATGTCTCCTTGTAGGAGAAGCGCTATATCTCGCAAGAAAATTGACAGCAAATGCAATATCTGGCCGAGTGCAATTTGCGAGATAGAGAAATGCTCCGACATCACTAAGATAAGGAACTTCTGACCCCATAATTTCTTCTGAATCTTCTTTTGGCCTATATGGGTACTTATCCACTTCGAGGGATCGGACAACCATAGGGGTGCTAAGTGGATGAGATTTATCCATGTGAAATCTCTCCAATACCTTATTCACGTAGGTCGACTGATGTATAAGAATTCCTTCTGGGAAATGCTCGATCTGCAGGCCGAGGCAGTACTTGGTTTTACCCAAGGCTTTCATTTCGAATTCGGCTTTCAAAATTGAACTGAATTTTTCAATCTATTTGCATGTTCCGCTTATGTTCAGGTCATCAATATAGACAGATATGATGCAAAAACCATTTTGCGATTTCTTCGTGAATACGCATGGGAAAGCTTTATCAAATGTGTATTCCCTCTTCTGAAGGAATTCACTAAGTCGGTTGTACATGAGGCCCGATTGCTTCAGGCCATACAATGACTTTTGCAGTTTTATGCTATACATACTGCGATTTTCACCATCCCTCATCTGAGAAATGTCAAATCCATCGGGAATTTTCATATAAGTGTCGGCATCTAGTGATCCGTATAAGTATGCGGTTACTACGTCCATTAATCTCATCTGGAGATTCATTTTAACAGCCAAAGATATCAAATAGTGGAACGTTATTGTGTCCATGACGGGAGAATAGGTTTGATCGAAATAAATATTGGGTCTTTGCAAAAACCCTTGAGCTACAAGCCTCGCTTTATACCTCTCCATAGTATTGTTCTCATATCATATTCATACAAAAACTCATTAATATCCTACAGGGATAGCGCACGCTGGTGTACGAACGATAGAGCCAAATACTTACCTTTTGTTAAGCGATACGAGCTCTGCGTCAATTGCCTCTTTCCATTTTACCCAATCAGAGTGCTTCCGACACTCAACGATAGTTTTGGGTTCTGGATCCGGATTGTTAACGAAAAGAGAAATTGTTGCTGCAAATGTATCGTCGACGACAGTAATATTTCCATTATATATTTCTCCCGTATCTATGGAATTCATAGAGACTTCAACGTTTTACGTTGACCAGACCTTCCTCATTTCCCAGTGTATCTGGGTCTGGTCGCTCCGCGGTCCTAGTGCATTATATATTTTGTGCACGTGCTTCATCACTAGGACGCTTGTCTTCTAGAGACTTTGAGTTATCTAGACGAATCTCTTCTGGAGATTTTACATTCGACTGACCAGTTTTGCTAGCTTTTCGTTTAGGTGTACTAGTATCTCTTGAGGATCCTTTACACTTCTGGCATGTGGGGGCATGAGTACTTGTTTTGCTTGGGACCTCAACCCTTTGGGGAGCATTTACTGCAGGTATATGCGATTTAGTTACACCTCTATGGTCAGTGAACGCGTTTGGCAGATTGTTTGCTAAATTTTGTAAGTTAATGATCTTCTGAACTTCTAGTTCAGATTGATTAATACGTGGATCTAGATACTGAAGATTACTTACGTTCCACATAAGCTCCCGGCATTCATTCAATTTTGAATTCGGATCTCTCCCTAATGCCAGGAAGTAATCTTCATCGAATGTGCAATCAGCGAACCGGGCCGTTAATTAATCCCCAGATAAAGGTTCGAGGTATTTCATGATGGATGAAGAGTTGAATCCAACATAAATACCGAGTTTTCTTTGTGGGCCCAAAGAGGTCTGCTTCGATAATATTATCGAAACATATACCGCACATCCAAAAATACGTAGATGGGAAATGTTAGATTCTTTCACACGCACTAGCTGTAGGGAGAAATGATCATTATATGCAGTTGGACGGATTTGTATCAAGTGAGATGCATGTTGGACTGCATGCCCCCAACATGAAGTGGGTAGTTTAGGGTTCATAAGCAATGGTCTCGCGATAAGTTTGATACGTTTTATTAACGCCTCAGCAAGACCATTTTGGGTATGGACGTAGAGGACCGAATGCTCCACTTTAATTCCCAGGGCCATACAGTAATCTGTAAAGGCCTTTGAGCTGAACTCAGCAGCATCATCCATGTGAATCGATTTAATTGGATATTTCGGGAATTGAGCTCTAAGCTCGATAGTTTTCGCAATGAGTTCTGCAAGAGCTTGATTGCGGGTAGACAGCTAACAGGCATATGTTCATCTAGTGGAGGCATCAATAAGGACCATAAAATACCGAAATGGTCCTGATGCTGGGTGAATCGGTCCGCAAATATCTCCTTGAATTCGTTTAAGGAAAACTGGAGACTCTAGTCCAACCTTAGTACGCAACGAGTGCACTATTAACTTACCCTTAGAACATGCATCACAAATAAATTCATCAACAGGAAGGATTCTATTATTCGAAATATTATGACTAATTAAATTAGATAGAATCCTACGTATCATAGATTGTCATGGATGACTTAACCGTTGATGTCATAATTTAAAGAAGTTCGGGTCATGAAATTTCGCACTCATGGCTAGATGGAGATTGGAGGGCCGGATGTAGGAATAGTACAATCCGGGGAAGAAGGAAGGAAGTTTTTCTATAACTTGTTTACCACTACCTCGAGTAATAGTCATCAAAAGGTATTCATTATTGTTCTCAGTTTCAGTTTTAATATGATAGCCATTTATCCTAATGTCTCTAAAACCGAGCAGAGTACGTTTAGATTATGGAAACAATAAAGCATTATAGATTATGAGTTCGGTACCCACGGGGAGGACAATGGAAGCTCTTCCGGAGCCCACTATCAACGTACTATCATTGGTTATTATAGTTATACTCCCCTAACGTTCTACCAAGATATGAAAATACTTCATATCTCTTAAGATTGTATGAGCGGTGGCGCTATCTACCAAACAAAAATCACAATCTTAATCCATCATGCCAGAGGAAATAGCTCAAACCTAATAACTGATATGTTTACAAGCCATGTACAGCAATATCCAAGTAAATTTAATTGACAGCGTTAAGGTAAACACATCAAAGCTAAAACATAATATCTACCATAAAATAAAATAATCGAAAGAAAGGATCCAAAAACATAAATTGTTTTATCCAAAAATAAAGTACTAAAACAATCAAATACGCAAATTACTCATCATCTCCAAAATTCTTGAGCTTGATGCCTAGAGGATCGACGTTGTCTTGGTCAAAGTCTGCTTCAGGCAGGTTGGCATGGTGAGATTCGACTCTAGGGGCCTTCTCCTTGTCGTCCTTCTGCTGCTATTGATAAGCCTCAACCAAGTGCTTGGGAGTGCGATACGTGCGAGACCAATGGTCTCTGCATCCGCATCTGTAGCAGGACTGCTCAACCTTATCTTGATTACCAGATTTTTGAAGAGCAAAATTCGAGGTTCTGTGACCACCGGATGTACTACGACCTCGGCCTTTAGCCCAGATCATCTTACTCTCTCTCTCCCCCTTCCACGTTTGCTACCAATCATATAATTGTACTATACTGCTGCTGGAGTATAAGGTTGTAGGCGTGGAATGTTGACAGAGTGTTCTGCTTCAACTGTGTTACAACACGTTGCAAAGCAGAGTTGTACTCCATTATAGACTTAAGGTCTTAGAAACAGAGTCTCAACTAATCGTATTGTACCGGAGGGAGGAGTATATCATTTTGTTTTTGGGAACGGTCCTTCAGGGACTTCCACAACATTCCGGGGTCCCTGAGTGAGGATCTGAAAAAATGAATTCCTTACTCAGGTAATTCATGACAAAAATCAACGCTTTCGCCTTCTGGGCGTTAGTGGATTTCGAACCTTCGATAATTGTTTCGCTCAACTCATTTAAGGCTAGATGGATCTTGACATCTAGTGCCCATGTCAGGTAGTTATTACCATCGAGAGCAAGCTCATCAAATTCTTTCATGGTAATATCAGACGTTATTACAATTTTTAAAGTGACATGGTAAGAGTTGTGACCAATTTATTGACAACGGAGAAATAAGGATTTATTTGATTATTCTAGAGCACATAGAAGCAAGAATTTGGGCGCCGTCTACCCAAAACATAAATTACGGTCTGAAAGTACCGGGCGCCGCCTACCCGGGCACAATATGCGGACTATAATTAATAAACTATGTGCGGGAGTAATAATGCATGTAAGATAATTAAATCATAAAGACATGCATATGTAACAAATATTCATATATAATTCCCTGAGAATTAATCCATGAAAATAATTTCAAAGAAAATTCCAGATTTAATAAACATGCAAATTTAATTTTCTAAATACTTCATGTATATTAATAAAATTTAACGAAATATATTCAGGATTTTAGATTAAGATTAATTAATATTTTGTGATACTAAAAAACGAGCCCAAAAGTGGGCTAGGGTTTCACAAAATTCCGGGGGGAACGTCGCCGCGGGCGACGACGAATGCATGGGAGGCATGCGCGGTGCACGTGGGAGACGGTGGGAGCCAAAACGTGAGAAGGGAAAAATCGCGGCCAGTCGCGTCTTGCATGTGCGACTGCCGTGGGTGATCGCTTTCCTAGGGCACGACTCCCACCCCCGATCGCATCCTGCAGGCGCGATTGGGGCCAATTTTTCTGGTAATCCCCGCGAGCATATCACGGGCCGCGCGAAAGCAGCGTTCCACCTCGACGTCGCACACATGAGCGCGCGGATGCGGCACGACGGGCGGTGCCTGGAGGCTGCTTTGAGCAGCAGGTTGTCGCGGTCAGCGGCCAAGATCGACGGCGGCTTACGCTGGGGCGGGGCACACGGCGGCGTTGTGTGAACGACGAGCAACAGCCGTCCGGCTTTGGGCGGTGGCCGTGTGTTCGTCGTATCCCCTCCGTTAAATTTTATTTTCAAGAAATAAATTGATCCAATAAATCGCATATACGAAATAAATCGAATCTATAATTCTAGTGCACATAAAACATGTAATTCATGGATCAAAAAATTCGGTACGGGGGTTAATTCATATGATTTGTAAAGAATTAATTTTGAGGGCGTACCGTTTAGTCTCGGACAGAGTCTTGTGCACAATGAAATTTTAAACATAGTACATCAATTATGCCGATGCGAATATACCTTCTGGCAGAATTATGCCACTTAAACAATACAAATGTTTAATTACCATAAAAAGTTAATCATATGAATCATTGATAGCATGCCTACTCAAAATCAGTTAAAGTTTTAGGATGTATGCGTATATATATATATTAATATCTAATAGCAAAAAAATCTCAACATCTTCCACTAATCATCGTTATGCTGACAATTGGGAATAAGTCGGGAACCTTCACTAATCATCGTTATGCTGACAATTGGGAATAAGTCGGGAACCTTATGCGACTATAACCGGACCGCCCATTAACACAGACAATTTGTGTTCATGGTAATTAAACAAATTATGCAACTATATATACGAACAATTATGTCGGCAAGAATAATATTGCGTGTAGAAAAATAGAGTTAGGTACCGTATGTCGTACGGGGAGAATTAGATGAATATAATTGATAGAACACTCGAGCGATTAATTGCGGGTAGAGACTCGTGCTGATAATGTGTTGTAATTGAGTGCGTAAAATAAAAGACGAGATTTTTTCACCCAGTTCGTCGAGAACGACTACGTCTGAGGGCGAGCCAAGCCAGGAGTTTCACTAATATTCTTGTGTACGAGTATATACAATTCTGAGTACAATGGTATATTTTTAATAGTAAAACCCTAGTCTAAGATATGAAGCCCATTGGGTTATTGGTCCATTAGTAATGTCCACATCAAATCTTCTAGATTTTGAATAATAAATCTTCTAGATTTACAACAATATAGACATATTCCTTTCTCACCTACAAATAATTTTCGTAGGCAAATTATTTTGTGGGTAAATTTTTGTAGGCAAATGAATTATAAGTAATTACACCTTGGAATCTTATTTTGTGGGCAAATTAATTCCGTAGGCAAGTTGTTCCTGGGTAAGAAATGAAGATGCTTAAATGATTAGAAAATTTTGTAGGCATGTCGTACGCAATTCCTACTACAAATTTTTTTGTTGGAAAATTTTGTAGGGAATTCTCCTTTTATAAGAAATTTTTTATTTTCTTGTTATGTCTTGTTAACCCTGAATCCACAAAGTTAGTTGAGTATTTATATATACACAAATGTTAGCCTATTATGATGAAGCTTCTGGGCAAGAAGTGTTCCCCCTTTTACCTGAAAACACACAAAAAAAAATGTGGATTATTATTGATTGAGTTGAAGACATTAACATTGCAAATTAGAGAAGACAACAAATTCTCCGGTGCAACCCTATTTCATAGGCTTTCTTCTTAACGTATAAACCCTAGTTTTAAATGTGTTGTTAGTTATTTATATTGTGTATATTTGTGTATAAAATATTGGTATTTTGGGCGTTGAATGAAGTTAGAAGTTGTATGATTGTCATTCATACATTTTTATTTTCAAATTTTCGTCAAGCTATTTTTCGAACCTGATTCGTCGAAAGTTTACATATTTTCGGAAACTAATCGCCGAAATTTTGAATGGTTTGTGAAGTTGAAATTTGGTTAAATTTTTGTTAAACAATAGTTTCTGTAATTTGGTTAAACTTTTGGCACTTCATTCATATGTTCATCTACATTCACATATGGTTCATACATATTCTCTCCATTCACATATGGTTCTTCGGAGTCTTTGATATGATTTGGATGATAATCATTATTGTCCGCTAAAATCTAAAAGAAAAAGTTTATGATTAGTATAATTCGGCAAAATATTTCCAAAAACTAAACCAGATTTTGGAAATCGTTTTTCGAAAATTTAACCAGATTTCGGAAACTCATCTTTTTAAAAAATTTAACATGATTTCGGAAAGTTTTTATTGAAAATTTAATGTAATTTTGACTAACCAGGTCATAAATTAGCTTGGCGGGATTAAAAAAAAAACACAAATGACAATCATACACCTTCCAAATTCGTTCCATGCCTAAAATTTCAATATTTCGTACTCAAATATACACAGTGTAAACAACTAAAACACTCAATATTTAAAACTAAGGTTTATACATTAAGGATAAAATCTATGAAATAGGGGGTTGGGGGGGATATATAAATATTTATATCGAAATACTCTTATTTTCACTAGAATCTAGTTGAAAAACATGATCAAATCATTATAGATCGTACTATGGTAGAGGCATGGCCAGCGTTTTTTGTTTTCACATGTACATGACTATTCTGTATTATTCACGTCAATGACTGATAGAAAAGAAGGAGGTGTGTATGTAGTATTACTTTTTTTTTTTAATTATTAAAGTTACATGTATAATTTTACAATTTTAACAAAATAATAAAATATTTTTGGAGGGGTATCTCCAACTATATTTAGCCAGGCCTATGTGTTATATATCAAAAAGCCCACACTAGCCCACCTTAATTTAAAAAAAGGGTCCGACTATATACCCCTCCATATTTATTAGATACTCCCACCCACTTAATTTACTCACTATATTTTAAATAATTATTAAATACACCCTCACTAATATTTCTACATTATATTACTCTTTTTTTGTATTTGTTCAAAAAATTGATACACCCACACAAACCCTTTCCGGTGTTGGTTTTCAATTCCGACGTGGCGAGCTTCGAAGCTTTCAGCATCCCTTAATGGCGCCAATTTCCGACGGCCGGACTTGTGTGCATGAAGTCAGTTTTGATTCCGGCAAAACACAAGCTTCCCTGCGGCGTGGATCGAAGATTTCCTTTTCACGTTCTTTTTTCTCTCTCTTAAACAATGAAGATGGGTTCCAGCATTTCGTTCCTTTTTAAAAATGAACGTGGGCCCATGTGTTTTTCTAACCAGTTGTTGTCTCAGGACTCATGACGGTGAGACATCGATAATGATGAGATTTCGCCAACAATGGTTTCAAAAAAAACTTTGGCTTAAAATTTCGAACCTGATTTTTCGTAAAATGGTTAGGGTTTCGAAAAAAACTTGTCGAAAAATGACAAATATTTTGGCAAAATATTTTCGAAAATCTATATTTCGACAAGATTTTGCCGAAACTCAAACCATATTTCGATAATTTTTTGCCGAAACCTCCATTTTTCGAAAAATCAGGTTCGAAAATCCAGTATTGGAATTTTTTTTTTTTAAATGTAGGAATAATAATAACAAACTCATCATCTAACTTATACGGTTGCAACAATGTTGTAAGGATGATAAAATGGTGGTGCAACCACAAGAAAAATTTCAACGCTTGTTTTGCAACACTGGTTCAAACTCTCCCGTAACTTCTTGCATTTGGTTGTGACTCTTGAATTTCTTGGTGGGTTTTGGGTGTATCAAATATGTAATATTTTATTTTTTAAAAGATAAGGTCATAAGAATCATTTAATAAATATATTATAATAATAGATAAATTGGGTGGGATATTAATAAATATGGAGGGGTATATGGTCGGGCCCTTTAAAAAAACTCCGCCCACTCCCGTCAACAATCTTCTAGATTCTCAAGTACCACCCAAAGTTTCGATAAAGAATACAATACCAAAAGTCCCCAGCTTTTACTAATTTAATTTCTTATTCAAACCAAAAAAAAACATTCTCACCTTAAAATTTTACATCAGTATGGTGGTTGTGATTGGAGGGAAATAAAATTGGAGTGTAATTGTTCCTTCCCTTCCCATTTCAAGGTTCGGTCAAGTTTTTTTTTATTCATTATTTATTTTTAAAAAATTACAAATGATTTCGTTGTTATTATATATTTTATTGAATTTAATTAATATGTATTTTGTTCATTTAGTGTTTGTCTTCTACTAATGAAGATGTATAAGTAGATTATTTATTTATATATAAGACATGGTGAAGAGATAGTTTAATTATTAGTCCCACTTTTAAGATTAAATATGAGAAATTTGAATTATATCACTAAAAAAAATTATTGTATGTTATTTTATGTATCTACCTATATTTACATCTATATATTGTTAAAATTAGTTGGTTGTGAAAAAATCCATGAACAATTTCGGTATTTGATTAAATATGTATCGATCGATGCAATTGAAATCTCGTAGGGAATACCTTAAGTAAACATTGAAATATTTTGATATGTGTGAGTTTTAACGTGACAATATATTTATTTTTCAAACGCACTCCATTTTGAAATCTTGGATCCGCCCTTTAGAGTATGCAAAAATAATCTAGGAGAGTATCCTAATTATTCAGTGGTTTTATTAAACGTGATGTCAATTTTGTTGTAAATAAGTGCGTAAAATAAAAGACGGGATTTGTTCACCCAATTCGTCGAGAACAACTACGTTTGGGGGCGAGCTAAGTCAGGAGTTTCACTAATGTTCTTGTGTATGAGTAATTACAATTATGAGTACAATAGTTTATTTATAATAATAAAACCCTAGTCTAAGATATGAAGTCCATTGGGTTATTGGTTCCATTAGTAATGTCCACATCAAATCTTCTAGATATGGAATAATAAATCTTCTAGATTTACAACACTCCCCCTTGGACAATACGACATAACATAAATGTCTTGTCATAAAAACTCCACATGTTAGGTATCGGCCAAATGATAAGTTAGGGAGGAATGTAATCGATCTTCTAGATCAAATCATCTAGATTCATTTCGAGGTTACCGCCCCCTGAAGACAACAACACTTTGAGTCTTTGCATACCAATACCACGAACGTACTATTCAAAAGTAGACGTAGGTAAGGACTTAGTAAACAGATCTGCTAGATTGTTACTAGATTGCACCTTTTGAATGGTAATCACGTCACTCTTCTGGAGTTCGTATGGGTAGAAAAACTTAGGTGAAATATGTTTTGTCAGGTTTCCCTTGACGTACCCATTACTCATTTGTGCGATGCAAGTTGCGTTGTCTTCAAATATAACGGTGGGAGGTGTATCGCCTTTAGCGATACCACACGAATCACCAATGTGTTTTACCAAGGACCTTAACCAAACACATTCTCGTGCGGCTTCAAATAAAGTTATTATCTCTGAGTGGTTTGAAGACGTGGTAACCATAGTTTGTTTGATCGATCTCCATGAGATCGCGATACCACCACAGAAAAAAATGTAACCAGTCTGGGATATGGCGTTGTGGAGATCAGACAAATAGCCAGCATCCGCATAACCTACTAAGGTTTTGTCTTGGTTTTTACGATAAAATAGTCAAAGATCTTGAGACCCTTGGAGGTACCGTAGAACATGCTTAACATCATTCCAATGTCTCCTTGTAGGAGAAGCGCTATGTCTCGCAAGCAAATTGACAGTAAATGCAATGTCCGGTCGAGTGCAATTTGCGAGATAGAGCAATGCTCCAACATCACTAAGATAAGGAACTTCTGGCCCCAAAATTTCTTCTGAATATTCTCTTGGTCTAAATGGGTCCTTATCCACTTCGAGGGATCGGAAAACCATAGGGGTGCTAAGTGGATGAGATTTATCCATGTGAATCTCTCCAATACCTTCTTCACGTAGGTCGACTGATGTATAAGAATTCCTTCTGGGAGATGCTCGATCTGCAGGCCGAGGCAGTACTTGGTTTTACCCAAGGCATTCATCTCGAATTCGGCTTTCAAGATTGAACTGCTTCTTCAATCTCTTTGCATGTTCTAATTATGTTCAGGTCATCAACATAGACGGATATGATGCAAAAACCATTTTGCGATTTCTTCGTGAATACGCATGGGAAAGCTTTATCGAATGTGTATCCCTTCTTCTGAAGGAATTCACTGAGACGGTTGTACCACATGAGGCCCGATTGCCTCAGGCCATACAACGACTTCTGCAGTTTTATGCTATACATACTGCGGTTTTTACCATCCCTCATCTGAGGAATGTCAAATCCATCAGGGGTTTTCATATAAATATCGGCATCAAGTGATCCGTATAAGTATGCGGTTACTACGTCCATTAATCTCATTTGGAGATTCATTTTAACTGCCAAAGATATCAAGTAGCGGAACGTTATTGAGTCCATGACGGGAGAATAGGTTTGATCGAAATCAATCCTGGGTCTCTGCGAAAACCCTTGAGCTACAAGCCTCGCTTTATACCTCTCCACAGTATTGTTCTCATTTCATTTTCGTACAAATATCCCTTTATATCCTACGGGGATATCGCGCGTGGGTGTACGAACGATAGAGCCAAATACTTGTCTTGTGTTAAGCGATGCGAGCTCTGCTTCAATTGCCTCTTTCCATTTAACCCAATCGGAGCGCTTCCGGCACTCAGCGATTGTTTTGGGTTCTGGATCTAGATCATTTATAATGGAAAGAGCAATTAACGCTGTAAAATGTGTCATCGACGACAATAATATTTCTATTATATCTCTCTCACGTATCTGTGAAATTCATAGAGACTTCGACGTTTACGTCAACCAGACCTTCCTCATTTCCCATTGTATTTGGGTCAGGTCGTTCCACGGTCCTAGTGCATTGAATATTTTGTGCACGTGCTTCATCACTAGAACGCTCGTCACCTAGAGACTTTGAGTTATCTAGACGAATCTCTTCTAGAGATTTTACATTTGACTTACCAGATTTGCTAGCCTTTCATTTAGGTGTATTACTATCTCTTGAGGGTCCTTTGCGCTTCTGGCGCGTGGGGGCATGAGTACTTATTTTGCTTGGGACCTCAACCCTTTGGGGAGCATTTACTGCAGGTATATGCGATTTAGTTACACCTCTATGGTCAGTGAACGCGTCTGGCAGATTATTTGCTAGATGTTGCAAGTTAATGATCTTCTGAACTTCTAGTTCAGATTGATTAGTGCGCGGATCTAGATACTGAAGATTACTTACGTTCCACGTAAGCTCCTGACATTCATTTAATTTTGAATTCGGATCTCCCCCTAATGTCGGGAAGTAATCTTCATCGAACATGCAATCAGCGAATCGGGCCGTTAATTGATCCCCGGACAAAGGCTCGAGGTATTTCACGATGGATGGAGAGTCAAATCTGATGTAAATACCGAGTTTCCTTTGTGGGCCCATAGAGGTCCGCTTTGGTATCGTTATTGGAACATATACCGCACATCCAAAAATACACGGATGGGGAATGCTAGGTTCTTTCCCACGCACTAACTGTGGGGGGAATGATCATTATATGCAGTTGGACGTATTTGTATTAAGTGCGATGCATGTAGGATTGCATGCCCCCAGCATGAAGTGGGTAGTTTAGAGTTCATAAGTAATGGTCTCGCGATTAGTTTGATACGTTTTATTAGCGCCTCAGCAAGACCATTTTGGGTATGGACGTAGGGGACCGAATGCTTCACTTTAATTCACAGGGCCATACAGTAATCTGTAAAGGCCTTTGAGCTGAACTCTGCAGCATTATCCATACAAATTGACTTAATTGGATAATCTGGGAATTGAGCTCTAAGCTCGATAGTTTTCGCAATGAGCTTCACAAAAGCTTGATTGCTGGTGGACAGCAAACAGGCATATGTCCACCTAGTGGAGGCATCTATGAGGACCATGAAATACCGAAATGGTCCAGATGCTGGATGGATCGGTCCGCAAATATCTTTTTGAATTCGCTCAAGGAAAATCGGAGACCCTAGTCCAACCTTAGTACGCGACGGGCGCACTATTAATTTACCCTTAGAACATGCATCACAAATAAATTCATCAACATGAAGGATTCTATTATTCGAATTATTATGACCAATTGAATTAGGTAGAGTCCTACGTATCATATATTGTCCTGGATGACTTAACTGCTGATGCCATAATTTAAAGAGGTTCGGGTCATGAAATTTCATACTCATGGCTAGATGGAGATTGGATGGCCGGATGTAGGAATAGTACAATCCGGGGGAGAAGGAAGAAAGATTTTCTATAACTTGTTTACGGTTACCTCGAGTAATAGTCATCAAAAGATATTCGTTATTGTTCTCAGTTTCAGTATCAATATGATAGTCATTAGTTCTAATGTCTCTAAAACTGAGCAGGGTACACTTAGATTGAGGAAACAATAAAGCATTATCGATTATGAGTTCGGTACCCATGGGGAGGACAATGGGAGCTCTTCTGGAGCCCATTATCCACCTACTATCATTGCTATTGTAGTTATACTCCCCTTATGTTCTAACAAGTTATGAAAATACTTCCTACCTCTTAAGATTGCATGAGTGGTGGCGCTATCTACCAAACATAAATCACAATCTCAATCCATCATGCCAGAGGAAATAGCCCAAACCTAATAGCTGGTATGTTTACTAGCCATATGTTGGAGTTATACGTGAAAGTAAGCTTTTACTTTGTATAACTCATGTATTAAACACTTGTTTATGAGAATAATTCTTTTATCACATTTGTTTTAGTTATGATTGAATGTTGAATATCTATTGCAAACCGTTCAATATATGGTACATGTTACATTGTAGTTAATGTGGTAATACCCGATCACGGAAGATCACATTAACAGTTTCCTTGTAACTAAACGTACAAATTCACGACCTAGGTGGAATTGAAAAATCCACCGTGAAAGGTCGATGTGTAAGTCTCAGATTGGTCTGTCTTGACAAAGAGATTGCACTAGCACATTTAGTATGTGTTGAAGAGGACCTACAGCGAGGATACATTATTCTGTTTTGAAATGTGAATAATTAGACCTCAGTGGTTATTGATTTCTTAATCTCCGTCACTTAAATAGGACCGTGTGTGCTTAATGGTTACTGTTTTGATTCATGTTGGGTGAGAATCATCGTGACTTCGAACCTTGTGCTTTGGGCAGTAGTATTAATCATACGACGGTTGCTAAGATTTAATACGGAGAAACGCATGCGAGTACGGCTCGAGTGATTTGTCCCCTTGGTGGGCTCGGAAGTTTTATCGTACCAAATCTTGCAAGTGAAGAATCAGTTTCTTCGGTACGGATAATAAGTTGAGATGTCTTTACTCCAAGGTGAAATATATTAATTAATTTAGAGCTATTTAGAAGCTTAATTAATTAATGGACTTGATAATCTTAAACGCGAGAAATATTAACCCGGAGCCCATATTATCGTAATATGGATTAAGATGGATAGTGCAATATTAATTTATTAGTGATAATAATTAATATTAATGGATTGAATTATATTGGGGCTTAATATTGAAATTCAGAAGTCCATTAGGAGGTCCAATCTTAATTCTCCTTAAAGACCCCTCAAGTAGCCCATTAAGTTGTCCAATAATGATAAGGTGATTAAAATAAAAAGAAAATAAAATGCTGATTTTTTCCTCTTTTTTTTTGAAAATTGTATAGTTAGGAGAGAAAAGATTTTGTTGATTTTCTTGGAAAGATATTATGGAAGATAAGTATTCTTGGAATACAAGATTATCTCATATATTAAAGAAGATCCAAATCTTGGATTCTTTTCTAGTAAATTTCGAAAATTGCAAGCATTAATAGGAGGGTGAGATTTTTGTGGAATATTTTATTATGGAGAAAAGAATATATGAGATATATTCAAGATTTCTTAGAGGCTAAGAAAAGATTTTTTTTCCAAGCCCTATTCTACATGCATAATTCGGCCACCACCTATTATGAATTGGGGATGATTATTTCATCTCCAAGTACATAATTTCATGTGTTGGAAAAATCAACAGCATATATATTTTTCTTTTTCCTTAGTTATTTAAATTACTTGAAAGCATCTCCCACCGGTGATCAAGTAAGGCGAAAGAGAAACACTTGAGAAGGTTTTTGGGTTGATAAAGCGAGATCGTGATTGTTCCGTTTATTCAAAGGCCAAGTGTACAAGAGGTACGTAAATCACATAAATTCTTGTTTATTCCGCCTAGATTTTATGTGAATTAATTCAACTTCCATGATGTTAAATTTGTTGTTGGAATTATTATTTGAATTAATTAGGATTAATTCATGCTAGTAATAATTGAATTTAAATTCGTATTTAAATTTCATCCCGAATAGATTCCGGGCACCCCTATTTTCCCACCAACTGGTATTAGAGCCACGGTTTCGGGCTCTGATCTTTAAATTGAAATTTAAATTGTTTAACATTAAATTGAAATTGGATAGTAGAATTGGTAGATCTTTTTTGCAGGTATCCAATTTTCATGGTTTTAACGTTTATTATTTTTTTTCATGCGTGTGAATTAATTATTTTTAATTTGATTCGTTCGAATTCGTTTTTTTCATGAAAAAATCCACGAGTAGATTAGTTTTTTTTATTTTGATTTGATCATTGTAATAGACTAGTCTAGATCAAGTTTTTTTTTTTTTTTGAAAATAAATTGTAACTGGATTGAGACGAACGAAGAATTAAAGATGGCGTACCCGGACGATGTATGCATGTGTGGCGCATGCATGGGCGTAAAGTCATGCATGGGGTGAAAAACAAGAACGAACGGCAAAACCCGGTGCACGGGGTGCGCGAGGCGCACGACCCGTGCACAAAGGGCGCGGTAGGGCTCGAGCGTGCGCGCATGTAGGCGGCGCTCGGCGGCCAGCTACTCGGCGCCATGCCGAGAGACGCGCGGGCCCACTCCGTGGGCCGACGCGCACCGTATCTCGGGCCGTGAAATTTTATTTTTCGTTTTTGTGTGATTTTAAACATCGTCCCGAACCCCAAACAAAGTTGTTTTTGATGAAGTATTGATGTTCGAGTGGGAGCGTATCGAGACGAATGATGGAAAGCAACAAGGACGATTTTTCGCATCAAGATGTGAAGAAATTAAACCGTGATAATTGGATTTGAGTGTCCTAATGTGTTTAATTTTATTTTGATGGATGTTTTATTTCGTGCACTTATTATTATTATTTGTTAATATGTGTTTGCATGAATTTTATTGTCCAAGAAAAACCTTACTTTCGAAAATTACTAAGTATGTTTATTTAATCGCAATTTTATTCCGGATATTAAAATTGAATCAATTTGGCCTCCATGATTTATTTATTTGTGAAGTTTTTTTGGAATACATTTCCCCCTCGGATCGTCCAAAAGGACGGATTTCACATGAATAAATTTCGAAAGGATGATTGTGGATTATTACTAGTGGCGGTATTGACCCTCACCACGAGTGGCTTGCTTAAAGCGAAATAATAATCCTGTATTTAATTATGGTTATTACTTAGGCATAAGAAATTGATATTAACTTACTCCCCCCGGAGTCCCTGTCAATTTTTATGTGGTCAAAGTGGGAGCCAACTATTAATTTTGAATTAAGGATTTATAACTTTTAAGTTTGTGATCCGCTTGAATGTGTTTAAATATAGACCACCCCTCGTGGTGCATTTAAATTATATCGAGATGTTGGCTGATGCATGATTATATTGTTTTAAGGTTTCAATATAATTGATGTGATCGAATTATGTGATAATTTCGTATTTTTTCTAGATATTGATATGAATGTATGTTTTATTCTCACTTCATAATGTCGCAACCTTTTAATCCACTGTTTAGTATACTTAAAGATAACAAACTTGTCGGTGAGAATTATATTGATTGGAAACGTAATCTTGATATTGTCCTAACCGCTCAACACCACAAATGGATACTTACTACTCCTAAGCCCCAAGAGCCTGCCGAAGATGCGAGCAAGGCGGTCAAGAAAGAGCATAAGAGTTTGTTTGACTCCGATGAGATGGCTATGTGTACTATTCTGGCTTCAATGTCAGATGTGTTGCAACACCAACACCAATACATGGAGACCGCCTCTGAGATAATGCTCAATCTTGAAACGATATTTAAACATCCGAACCGTACAGCTAGGCAAATCACCATGTGAAAGATGTTTTCATTGAAGATGGTGGAAGGTACGTCTGTAAGGGATCACGTTATCGAGATGATGGGTTATCTCAACAAGTTGGAAGTACTTGGTGCGGAATTTGATCTCCCTACTAAGGTCGATTTCGTTCTCCATTATCTGCCGAAGAGCTTTGAGCAGTTTTAGTTGAACTATCAAATGAATGACCGGGCAAATAGTTTGCCCGAGCTCTTGCAAGCTTTGGTGTCAGTGGAGACTTTAATGGATCATCAAACTGTTGCTATGGTGGCAAACGGTCCGTCTGCCTCTTCGGGTCCCAAGGGAGGGAAGAAGAGAAAGAGGACGAAAGGCCAAACCCAAGCAAATTCAACCTTTGCGAAACTTAAGGCAAAGGGAGAAGGAGGTGGAAAGAAAGTTGCTAAGGGTCAGTGCTTCAACTGTGGTGAGAAGGGACATTAGAGGTCAACCTGTTCTAAGCCTAAGAAGGCGGTAAAGAAAGGTAAGTATCATCCTGTAGTCGTTGAAACTTACGTTGCGGCGTATGCTGCCCACGTTTGGGTAGTGGATACCGGGGTATGAGTATTTCGTCACCTTCATTGACGATTACTCGAGATATGGGTACATTTGCCTTATGAGGCATAAGTCTGAAACTTTTGATAAGTTCAAGAAGTTTAAGGCCGAAGCCGAGAAACATAGGGAAAAGAGTATCAAGTTTCTACGATCAGATCGTGGGGGCGAATACCTCAGCGATGAATTCTTGAACTACTTATCGGACGAAGGGATCGTATCCCAGTTAACCGTACCGGGAACCCCTCAACAAAAAGGTGTGGCGGAACGAAGAAACCGGACTCTTTTAGAGATGGTCAAATCCATTATGAGTTATTCGGATTTACCCAAGTCGTTTTGGGGTAATGCCTTGGAAACGGCGGCTTACATTCTAAACTTGGTGCCATCCAAATTGGTTCCTAAAATCCCAATGGAATTTTGGACCGGGCACAAGCCCAGTCTAAGATGGGTTTGATGGATCATAATCAAGTGTGGGAGTTGGTCGAACCACCCAATAGGGTAAAACCCATTGGATGCAAGTGGGTGTACAAGAGGAAAAGAGGACCGGACGGAAGGGTTGAGACCTTCAAAGCAAGGCTTGTGGCCAAAGGGTATACTCAGAAAGAAGGGATCGATTATGAGGAAACCTTTTCGCCTGTAGCTATGCTTAAGTCCATCCGTATTCTTTTGTCGATCGTTGTGCACCTAGATTACGAGATCTGGCAAATGGATGTCAAGACAGCTTTCCTTAACAGAAGTCTTGACGGGATAGATATCTATATGCAACAGCCCAAAGGTTTTATTGAAAAAGGCACGTATGCAAGCTTAAGAGATCCATTTATGGACTTAAGCAAGCATCACGTACTTGGAACCAGTGTTTTGATGAACTGATTAAGTCTTATGGGTTTGATCAAAACGAGTTCGAAAGTTGTGTGTATAAGAAGCGTGACAGAACTGCAGTGGTATTCTTAGTATTATACGTAGACGATATTCTGCTCATTGGAAACAATGTAAAGGTATTGTCAGATGTAAAGGTATGACTGTCAAAACAATTTGATATGAAGGACTTAGGGGAAGCCGGTCACATCCTTGGGATCAATATCACTCGCGATCGCAAGAAGAGGACGTTGGGCTTATCCAAGCTTCATACATTGACACTGTTTTGTAGCGTTTCAGCATGCAAGATTCCAAGAAAGGTTTTGTACCTTTTAGGCACGGAATCCATCTATCGAAAGAAATGAGCCCTAAGACGCAAGCGGAGATAGATGACATGAAAGGTGTTCCGTACGCTTCGGCCGTAGGGAGCCTTATGTATGCAATGATGTGTACGAGACCGGATATCTGATTTGCCGTGGGCATGGTGGCAAGATATCAAAGTAATCTCGGGAAAGACCATTGGACTGCCGTAAAGTGTATCTTGAGGTATCTGAAAAGAACTCGTGAGCGGATGCTGATTTACCAGTCAGATAGTCTTGTGCCAGTGGAATACACGGACTCGGATTTCCAATCAGACATAGACTCAAGAAAGTCAACCTCGGGTAGTGTGTTTTGTATGGGAGGAGGAGCCATTTCATGGAGAAGCGTTAAGCAGAAATGCATCACTGATTCGAACATGGAAGCCGAGTATGTAGCTGCTTGTGAAGTAGCGAAAGAGGCAGTTTGGCTCAAGAACTTCTTAGTGGACTTGGACGTTGTTCTGAATTTGCCCGACATGATAACTGTCTTTTGTGACAATGCCGGAGCAGTTGTAAATTCAAAGGAACCGAGAGCCCACAAGGCTAGCAAACACATAGAAAGAAAATATCATCTTATACGAGAAATCGTTAAGAAAGGAGATATAGAGGTGGCAAAGATAGCGTCAAGAGACAACCTAGCGGATCTATTCACAAAGGGTCTGCCTCAGAGTATATTCGAGAGACATGTGGATGGAATGGGAGTCAAGACTATTGCCAATCTGCTTTAAGTATAAGTGGGAGGAATTATTAGGTTAGTGTAGGTTGACATGAGATGTCACGTAGAGCTACTACACTAAGACATGCAATATGTATACTAAAAAGCAGACTTTAAGTATAAGTGGGAGATTGTTGGAGTTATACGTGAAAGTATGTTTTTACTTTGTATAACTCATGTATTAAACATTTGTTTATGAGAATAATTCTTTTATCACATTTGCTTTAGTTATGATTGAATGTTGAATATCTATTGCAAACCGTTCAATATATGTACATGTTAAATTGTAGTTAATGTGGTGATACCCGATCAGGGAAGATCACATTAACAGTTTCTGTGTAACTAAACATACAAATTCACGACCTAGGTGGAACTGAACAATCCGCCGTGAAAGGTCGATGTGTAAGTCTCAGATTGGTCTGTCTTGACAAAGAGATTGCACTAGCACATTTAGTATGTGTTGAAGAGGACCTACAGGGAGGATAAATTCTTCTGTTCTGAAATGTGAAGAATTAGACCTCAGTGGTTATTGATTTCTTAATCTCTGTCACTTAAATAGGACCGTGTGTGCTTAATGGTTACTGCTTTGGTTCATGTTGGGTGAGAATCATCGTGACTTCGAACCTTGTGCTTTGGGCAGTAATATTAATCATACGACGGTTGCTAAGATTTAATACGGAGAAACGCGTGCGAGTACGGATCGTGTGATTTGTCCCCTTGGTAGGCTCAGAAGTTTTATCGTACCAAATCTTGCAAGTGAAGAATCAGTTTCTTCGGTACGGATAATAGTGTTGAGCTGTCTTTACTCCAAGGTGAAATATATTAATTAATTTAGAGCTATTCAGAAGCTTAATTAATTAATGGACTTGATAATCTTAAACGCGGGAAATAATAACCGGGAGCCCATATTATCGTAATATGGATTAAGATGGATAGTGCAATATTAATTTATTAGTGGTAATAATTAATATTAATGGATTGAATTATATTGGGGCTAAATATTGAAATTCAGAAGTCCATTAGGAGGTCCAATCTTAATTCTCCTTAAAGGCCCCTCAAGTAGCCCAATAATGATAAGGTGATTAAAATAAAATGCTGATTTTTTCCTCTTATTTTCGAAAATTATATAGTTAGGAGAGAAAAGATTTTGTTGATTTTCTTGGAAAGATATTATGGAAGATAAGTATTCTTGGAATACAAGATTATCTCATATATTAAAGAAGATCCAAATCTTGGATTCTTTTCTTGTAAATTTCGAAAATTGCAAGCATTAATAGGAGGGTGAGATTTTTGTGGAATATTTTATTATGGAGAAAATAATATATGAGATATATTCAAGATTTCATAGAGACTAAGAAACGATTTTTTCCAAGCCCTATTCTACATGCATAATTCGGCCACCACCTATTATAAATAGGGGATGATTATTTCATCCCCAAGTACATAATTCCATGTGTTGGAAAAATCAAGAGCATATATATTTTTCTTTTTCCTTAGTTATTTAAATTACTTGAAAGCATCTCCCACCGGTGATCAAGTAAGGCGAAAGGGAAATACTTGAGAAGGTTTTTGGGTTGATAAAGCGTTATCGTGATTGTCTCGTTTATTCAAAGGTCAATTCTACAAGAGGTACGTAAGTCACATAAATTCTGGTTTATTCCGCCTAGATTTTATGTGAATTAATTCAACATGCATGATATTAAATTTTTTGTTGGAATTATTATTTGAATTAATTAGGATTAATTCATGCTAGTAATAATTGAATTTAAATTCTAATTTAAATTTCATCCCGAATAGATTCCGGGCACCCCTATTTTCCCAACACCATGTATAGTAATATCCAAGTAAATTTAATGGACAACATTAAGGTAAACACATCGAAGCTAAGAACATAATATTATCCATTAAATGAAATATCCGAAAGAAAGGATCTAAAAGCATAAATTATTTTATCAATAAATAAAGTACTAAAACAATCAAATACGCAAATCACTCATCATCTCTAAAGTCCTGAGCTCGATGCCAAGAGGATCGACGTTGTATTGGTCAAAGTCTTCTTCAGGCAGGCTGGCATGGTGAGATTCGACTCTGGGGGCCTTCCCCTTGTCGTCCTTCTGCTGCTATTAATTAGCCTCAACCAAGTGCTTGGGAGTGCGACACGTGCGAGACCAATGGCCTCTGCATCCACATCTGTAGCAGGACTGCTCAACCTTATCTTGATTGCCAGATTTTGAAGAGCGAAATTCGAGGTTCTATGACCACCGGATGTACTACGACCTCGGCCTTTAGCCCAGATCATCTTACTCTCTCTCCCCCCCTTCCACGTTTGCAACCAATCATATAATTATCCCTATACTGCTGCTGGAGTATAAGGTTGCTAGCGTGAAATGTTGACAGATTGTTCTGCATCAACTGGGTTACAATATGGTGCAAAGCAGAGTAGTACTCCGTTATAGACTTAAGGTCTTGGTAATGGAGTCTCAACCAATCGTATTGTACCGGAAGGAGGAGTATATCATTTTGTTGTTGAAAACGGTCCTACAGGGAGTTCCACAACATTCCGGGGTCCCTGAATGAGGATTTGTAATGAATTCCTCACTCAGGTGATTCATGAGAAAAATCAACGCTTTCGCCTTCAGGGCGTTAGTGGATTTTGAACCTTCGATAATTGTTTCGTTCAACCCATTTAAGGCTAGATGGAGATTTCGACATCTAGCTCCCATGTCAGGTAGTTATTACCAACAAGAGCAAGCTCATCGAATTATTTCATGGTAATATCAGATATTTTACACTATGATTTTAAAGTGACATGGTAAGAGTTGTGACCAATTTATTGACAACGGAGAAAAAATGATTTATTTGATTATTCTAGAGAACATAGAAGCAAGAATTGGGCGTCGTCTACCCAAAATATAAATTACGGTTCGACAAGTACCGGGCCCGCCTACCCGGGAATAATATGCGGACTATAAAGAAATAAACTATGTGCGAGAAAAATAATGCACGTAAGATAATTAAATCATAGATACATGCAAAATAATTTATTATGAACGATAATCACATGAAAATAATTTCAAGGAAAATTTACGACTTAATAAACATGCATATTCATGAGGCTAAATATTTCATGTATATTAATAAATTTAACGAAATATTTTCAGGATTTTAAAATAAATTAATTAGAATTTTGGGTTATCCTAAAACGAAACTGAAATTAGATTAGGATTTCACAAAATTCCGGGGAGAATGGCGCCAAGTGCAGAGGGCTTGCGTCGCCTCGACGCTGCGCATGGAGGTGCGCAGAGGCGGCGAAGGGACGACCGACAGTGCACAGGTAGCGCCATACGAACGGCGGCAGACGGCGCACGGGGAGCGCCGCGCTGGGCAATGGTGGCTGCTGGGCCGCGACGGATGCACGTTGGCGCTGCTGTAGGGCGGCGGCCGTTGCTCGTTCGATTCTCAATTTGAAATTAATCCAATTCGAAACAGGATTTGATTCAATTAATTACAAGAACAAATCAAATTAATAATTCTAGAGCATATAAATTATGTAACGCATGGATCAAATAATTCGGTACGGGGATTAATTCATATGATTTGTAGAGAATTAATTTTAGGGTGTACCGTTTAATCTCGGGCAGAGTCTCGTGCTGATAACGTGTTGTAAATAAGTGCGTAAAATAAAAGACGGGATTTATTCACCCAGTTCGCCGAGAACGACTACGTCTGGGGACGAGCCAAGCCAACAGTTTCACTAATGTTCTTGTGTATGACTAATTACAATTATGAGTACAATAGTCTATTTATAAGAATAAAACCCTAGTCTAAGATATGAAGTCCATTGGTCCATTAGTAATGTCCACATCAAATCTTCTAGATTTGAAATAATAAATCTTCTAGATTTACAATAAATTCAATGGTTCATGCATTTGCATGGGCTTCCCATCGATTTTGAATGTCCTTCATGTTGAGTTGATCCACCAAATTTGTGATCTAGCTACTCCTATTTTAAGCTCTTGCAAATGAATAAATTGAAGGGCTAGGCTATATAACCCTCCAACATTAAAAGATACACCTATATACATTTTGAATTACGTGTTTTACCCCTCTCACAAAAAAATACATAAATTTTATTACACTCCACCCCCGCCTACTTCTTTCCTCCACGAACTCACGAATGGCAACAAAAATTTACAACCCCATTTACCTCCTCCTCCCGTGACCCAATATACAGTTAAAAGAAAGAAGATCAAAATTAATGGTGAAGGTTGAGGTTAAAAACAAGAAAAAGAATAACCCAATATAGTCTTTGACCACTAAGTTTTTTAGGAAAACCTCAAATTCAACTGAATATGTCAACCCAATATACAAGCAACTTGTTCCCCTCATAGCTGCCTTCCATATTCTTAATTTTTTTTTTTGTTACCATTCTAATAGAGATAATGGAGGAGATTTGATTGATACGGTCAATTAAGAGATTTGATATCTTTGTATATATTTAAAAGATTAGTCTTTGATTTATTTCCTTGTATTTAGGATTCCCTTAATTGAGAATATCTGTTGTAATTCTATATATATGAGAATGTAGAACACCTAATAGAAACGGTTCATCACTTTACATGGTAAAAAGCTGAAAACCCTATTCCCCCTTTTTCTCGTTCTTTCTTCTCTCCCATGGCCGCCAATACCGCCAATCCCGATGTCATCCCTCTCGCCGCCCTCTTTCACATGGTCACTATACGTCTTTTATCCTCCAATTACCTTCTTTGGAAAAGTCAAGTGATTCCCATGATGAGGTGCGATTCTCTCGATTCTTTTGTGGATGGAACCGCTGTTTCTCCCCCTCCCACAATAAAGGACGCAGTGATCACAGACATCCCAAATCCAACATATCAAGCATAGACAAAACATCACGATAGAGCTCTCACTCTCCTTCTCTCGTCTCTCACAGAAGAGGCCATGTCCGAAGTCGTTGGGCTCTCTTCTGCCCGTGATGTATGGCTTGCCCTTGAAGTCGCCTTTAATTCGTCATCTCCATCACATGCCCAACAGCTCCGGGATGAATTACAATTTCTCTGACGCGGTAATTCATTTGTTCTTGATTATAGCCGACGATTTCAATCACTTTGCCATCAATTAGCAACAATCGGTGACATCGTGCCGGACCTGGATAAGTGTCGGTGATTTCTATGCGTGCTCGGTCCTCAATTCTGAGCTTTCACTGAAATTCATCTTGCCCTCTCTCTGATGCCGGCGTTTCGTGATTTAATTAGTCAAGCACGTGACCATAAATTACGGGATAGAGCTATGGAGACCATTGATACACCTTCCTCCCCTGCCTTCTTTGCTGGAAACCATGGAGGTCAGCCTCATACCACATCCAAAATTCCTGGTCGTTTACCACCAACAGGGCCTGCTTTTCCACCGACATATGGTCGCTCAGAGTCGGTCGATGATCGTGCGAAAGCTGGTTCCAGTTGTGAGGTGCATGCTTATGGCCGAGAGATGCCTGTTTTTGGTCGAGAGGTGCCTCCTTCCACTCGTGAGTTCCCTGCTCAGAATCGTGGGTCATCTCGCGGTCAGGATAGGAGGAGAAATTACACTCCACGTTGTCAGATCTGCAGGGGTCCTCATTATGCAAATACTTGTCCCTATGCTCGGGATTCTACTCAAGCTGCTAATATTGCTCAGGCATTTCAGACTCAATGCTCGGTCAATCCTTCACCTATATCAGATTGGTATGTCGATACGGGCGCATACGCTCACATGACGTCATCTACCACCAACCTTGACACCTTTAAACCCTACTCTAGTAATGGTAGTGTCATCGTAGGTAACGGTGATAAACTTTCTATTTCACATTTAGGTTTATGTTCTGTCAATAATAATTTACCTTTATTGGACGTGTTAGTAGTGCCTCATATTACTAAAAAAAATTGTCCATTAGTAAACTCAACACTGACCTGCCTGTTGATGTTTTGTTCTCTAATGATTCTTTTCTTATTCAGACTCGACTGAAAAAAGAAGTGTTAGCTCGCGGCAGGTGTAAAGACGGCTTATATATTTTGGAGCATGGCTCGAGTGCTTTAGTAGCTACCTTATATTCTAAATTAAATAAATCATCTTTTGAGTTGTGGCACTCTCGTTTGGGTCATGCCCCGTTTCCTATCATTTATTCTTTGAAGTCTTTAGGTCTTTTAGATGTTACTTCTGTTTTGCCTAAATCGACTTTATGTGAATCTTGTCAGTTAGCGAAGAGTAAGAAATTACCCTTCTCTTTAAACGACAAACGTGCTTTGCATGTTCTAGACCTTGTTCATTGTGATTTATGGGGGCCTTCCCCGGTTGATTCGATTGATGGAAATCGTTATTATGCTTTGTTTATGGATGATTTCTCACGTTTTTCTTGGCTTTATCCATTACGTGCCAAATCAGATTTCTTTGATGTTCTTGAACGTTTCTGTGCTCTTGTTTGCAATCAATTTGGAACAAAAATTAAATTTTTTTAAAGTGATGGTGGAACTGAATTCACTAATAAACTTGTTCAAGGTTTTTTTGCTAGTCATGGTGTGTTGCATCGTTTTTCGTGTCCTTATACTCCTCAATAAAATGGTCATGCAGAGAGAAAACACCGCCATATAACTGAAACTGGCTTATCTATGTTATTTCATGCTCATGTGCCCGTTCAATACTGGTTTGATGTTTTTTCCACTGCTACTTATGTCATAAATAGATTACCCACACCCGTGCTTGATAATAAATCTCCCTTTGAGGTTTTGTTTCACTCTCCACCTAATTATGCTACTTTCAGGGTTTTTGGTTGTCTTGTTTTTCCTTACCTTCGTGATTATGCCTCAAATAAATTAGCATCACGAAGCACGCCGTGTATTTTTCTTGGCTATAGTAGTCTTCATAAGGGTTTTCGGTGTTACGATCCTGTAAACTTCCGTACATACATCACTCGTCATGCTCAATTTGATGAGTCATTTTTTCCTTTTGTACATTCTGATATATCTCGTGCTAACACTAATACTAACTTGGATATTTCTAAATTTCTCGAGTTTCAGGTACCATTATCATCTTCTCTATATGACGACTCTACTTCCCAGCCTGGTCCTTTACCTAAATCCAAGCCCGTTACGACTCCAATCATTCCGGAGTCAATGTTTTCCCTGTGCCCCACTGATGCTTCAGAACGTCCTCCTCTGCATAACCATTCTCCTGTTGACAATATCCAGGCTCCCATGCACCAGTTGGATGTCAATTCTCCCATGCATGTTGACGATGTTGAGCCAATATATGTCAATGGGAATGATACAGATCCTCTTGTTGATCCAATACCACCTCCTATTGTCCAACCTGTTGTTGCTCCGTCGCATTCCATGCGAACAAGAGCAAAGTCTGGTATTTTTAAGCCACACTATTTTCTAGATATTACTATCACTGATCTACTTTACTCTCTAACAGCTTCTGCAGAACCTAAGGGTTTTCGATCAGCTCTAAAGGTACCTCACTGGCTCACGGCTATGCGTGAAGAAATGGATGCTTTGGAGGCAAATAAAACTTGGGACTTAGTCCCACGACCTCCTGGTGAAAATATTATTGGTCCAAATGGGTATATCGTACGAAGTTTAAGTCTGACGGCTCGATCGACCGATACAAGGCCCGTTTGGTTGCTCAGGGTTTCACCCAAATCTCTAGCCTTGATTTCTCGCATACCTTCAGTCCGGCCATTCGTGCTGCGATTGTCCGAGTGATTCTAGCTCTTGCAGTTCAACATCAATGGCCCCTTCATCAGCTTGATGTTAAGAATGCCTTCATGCACGGGCTTCTTAAAAAACATGTATACATGTCTCAACCTCCAGGTTTTATTGATCCCAGGTTTCCTAATCATGTGTGCAAGCTAAAGAAGGCCCTCTATGGTCTACGTCAAGCTCCTCGTGCCTGGTTTGACAGATTCAGTGCTTTTCTAATTTCCTTGGGTTTTATTCGTAGTCGAACCGACACTTCACTTTTTTTTCTTCCTTCTACTTTTTGTACGATTTTTCTGTTGCTATATGTTGACGACATTATTGTCACAGGTAGTAACTCGGATGCTTTACGCAGGTTCATTGTTCATGTTCACACTGAGTTTGCTGTCAAAGACCTGGAAAGTTGAATTACTTTCTCGGCCTTGAAATCACTCATACCGATTTTGGCTTGTTCATTGGACAAGTTAAATATGCTCACGATATTCTCACTCGAGCCGATCTTCTCGACTCGAAACCTGTTTCCACTCCCTTGGCAGCAGGTGATTCTTTGGTCTCCAGTGGTGACCGTCGGTCTCTTGTGGGTGCCCTTCAATATCTCACAATCACTTGCCCAGATCATTCTTACGCAGTTAATCATGTCAGCCAGCTTCTTCAGGCCCCTACTTATGACCATTTTTTGGCTGTCAAAAGGATCCTTTGTTATGTTAAGGGAAATATACACTTCGGACTCACATTCACGCTATCTTCGGACTATTCGGTCCTTGGCTACTCTGATGCTGACTGGGCGCGATGCGAAGAAACTCGCAGATCCACATATGGATATTCTATTTTCCTTGGGGGAAATTTAGTTTCTTGGAGTGTAAAGAAATAGCCCACAGTTGCTCGATCCAATTGTGAGTCTGAATATCGTGCGCTTGCTAATGCAGCTCAAGAAATGGTTTGGCTTTCCCATTTACTTATGGAGCTTCGCGCACTTCCTCCATCTTGCCCGCTATTATTATGTGATAATAAGATTGCTCTTTTTCTGAGTTAGAATCCTATTGCCCACAAACGAATTAAGCACATTGACATTGATTATCACTTTGTATGAGAGCTCGTTGCCAATGGATGTCTTGATACTCGGTTCGTCCCTTCTGAACTGCAAATAACGAATATATTTACTAAGAGTTTGCCCCGTCCAATGTTTGAACTTCTACGATCCAAGCTTCGCGTTGATCCCAATCCATTGCTTCGCTTGACGGGGGGTAATAGAGACAATGGAGGAGATTTGATTGATACGGTTGTTGGTGAACGAATCTAATCGTAAGGATTAGTGGCTGTTTTAATCCGTTTTTACGTCACCAATCAATAACGTGTGATTGATTACCACCGTAAATGGTAAATTGGGGTGTGAATTTATCGAATTTGAAATTGAACTTATTTCGTGTATATGTAGGTTAGGGTGTGTTTGTGTGTGTATTTTTGTCTAAAATTCAAAATTATATAAATAAGCTGGAGAACAACTATTTATAGAGGCTAGCAAGCATGAGGTGCTACTGACTCTTGGTCTCCCTAGCTTGCATGCCTGACATGTGTCCTTTGACCTTAGTTTGACCTTATCTAAGCTGAATCTTAGTTACAAAGTCTTCTTTTGGGCCTTATCTCGGACTCATTGTTGTTCGCCTAGGTCGGCTTGACTGATCTTGATGACCCTTCAACTGAAAGTTGTTCGCCTCTTGAGGTTGTACTTTGGAAGTTGTTCGCCTTATGGCTTCGTTCAGCTTGGCTTTGGGATCTTAGTCCTTTGTTCATGTGCACACCTCTTTGGCCGATTGTTGTATCATATTTTGACCAAGTTGCTCGTCATTGGTGACTTCACGATTGGCTCATCCTTGGTCTCAGGTCTTAAAACCTGTTCGCCTATTAGTTGTTCGTCGGGGGAGTTGTTCGTCACTTTATACACCTCCCAGATTGGTTAATGCACCCAAATCGTGATTTTCTTTGTTTAGACTTTAATTGTTGTTTGCTCCATATTTAGATGATGTTCGCCTATCAACAACGGCCAATTAAGAGATTTGATATCTTTGTATATAATTAAAAGATTAGTCTTTGATTTATTTCCTTGTATTTAGGATTCCCTTAATTGAGAATACCTGTTGTAATTCTATATATATGAGAATGTAGAACACCTAATAGAAATGGTGATTTATTCATCACTTTACACGTTCGATAAAACCTGAACAACCCATCAAATTTGGATAAAGAATTCGAAAAATCCTTTAATTTTTGGGAAATAGGCAGTTGAAAATTGTTGTTTGTGTCGATCCTGGTTGGTCGAACATAAGCACGGACAATGGTGATTTTTCTGTATTTTTTCTCCTTGTGCAAATTTTTTATCTACAATTTTAATTAATTTTTCATGTTTGTGATGAAATGAAGAATACAGTTCCAGAAGTGATTATAGAATATATATATATATATATATATATATATATATATATATATATATATATATATATATATATAGAGAGAGAGAGAGAGAGAGAGAGAGAGAGAGAGAGAATGAAGAGATAATTAACATAGATAGGAAGGGAGGAGCGAGTTGGGTGGGGGCGGCAGTCGGAATGATGAATGAGTCATGGGGTGTATTGGAATTAATAGTATATACTCCCTCCGATTCAAAATGTTTGATGTTTTAGGATTTGTTGTGAGAATTAAGAAGTGGTGTATAGTGACTATTATACCCTTATGATATATTGATTGAATAGAGATTGAAGGAAGGTCAACTAGTTTATTTATGGTGTAAAATTATTAAAAGGTAAGGAGAAAATATGAGTGATATTTTAGGGGGATTTAAATAGGGCATAATAGGAAAATAAGGTGCAAAATACCCTAAAACATCAAATATTTTGAAACAAAAAAAACATCCTAAAACAACAAACATTTTGAATCGGAAGGAGTATTATTTGTGGGAGGGGTAAAATGAGTAATTCATAATGTATGTATGTGTATCTATTAATATTGGAAGGGTATATAGCCGTGCCCTAAATTAAAACCTTTGTTTTAAAAGAAAATATTGAGTCCAAATTTATAATAAAAAAAATTAGCATACAACAATTTTTAAAGGAGCCAGACTATATACCTCTTCAAAATTAATAAATATACCTACCATTTATAATTTTTACCAAATATACCTCTCTTTTCCTTCTTACTGTTCCTTTTTCGCCTTTCTCCTCCATCAAAATAACACCTAATTTATCTATAAAATTATATAGTACCCTTATAATTTAAATTAATTTGATCAATACCGCCCCACCACTGCTCGGCGATGCCTCTCCGCCACCCGGTGGCGGTGCCACCTCCTCCTCCTCCTCTGCCGTCCATCGACGCGATCATCATCTCTATTGATTGTTGTGATTCTTCCCGAAAAAATTCACAGGTAAGCAACCCCCAAATATTTTTCTCCCATTGCCATAAATGTTGATGCCACCTCTCATTCTCCCTGGCGCTAGTGTCGCCTCTCATCCTTACCGGCACCGTCATAGCCAACAGCTCCTCGAGTATCTGGTTTTTATTCTCTCCAATCTTCATTATTTTTAGCCGTTTCAAAACATAAGGTGATTTTTCTTTGATTGATTTTATATTGTTGAAATATAAGTAGTTGTGATGGTTATAATTTATGGTGTTTATCCAGTGCCGGTCCTGGGGCGGTGCACCTGGTGCAACTGCACAGGGCCCCCCAGTCCGCAGGGCCCCTATTTCATTTTTATAAGATATAATATATGTACATAAAAAGTTGTTGTATAATCTCAATTGCTTTGTGGCTCAATTGGTAGGTTCTAGTTTGTGAAGGTTTCTTTTTATTAGCAAGATTCCTAAGGTCGACTTTCGCAATAACATTTTTTTTTTCTTTTCTCAACTTACTTCTTTTATGGTTTTATTTTTCTATTTTAATCTTTTTTACTTTTCTTCTTAAGATTATTCTCATTTTACTTTTATTTACATTATATTTTATTTTTTGACAAAGTATAGAGTGAAACTGGTTCATATATGTATCATTGAAGAGTATTAGTTATTTTCATTAGTGTTCTCATTCAAGAGTATTATTTATTTACACTGAAGAGTCTTAGTTGTTCAGTGAAAAAAAAACAAAGACTCTAGAGTGAAAACAACAAATACCCTTCAATGAAAACAACTAATACCGTTTATTTGAAAATAACTAATACTTTTTCCTGTAAAAAAAACATTTAATACTCTTCAATAATTCATGTATAAACTAATTTCACTCTATACATACTCTTCATTTTTATTTCCTTTTTCTATTCTTTTGTGTTCTTATTATATTATATTTCTCGAAAAAAATTCTTATGTTTCTTGATAAGAAAATTTAATCATACAAAATGGAATTTTTCTAGTAACATATTTTTCATGTAGGATCATTTTTTTTTTCCGTAAAAGTTACTTCAATAATACATTATTATTTTTTTCGATTTTAATTTAATATTGTATTGGATTAATATTATTTTTTATATTTTAAATAATTTTACTTGTTTAAAATTTACCTAATTTGAATTATTAATTGTATCACCAAACTATACAAAGGGCCTAACATTTGTTTTCGCACAGGGTGTTGGAGTTATACGTGAAAGTATGCTTTTACTTTGTATAACTCGTGTATCAAACACTTGTTTATGAGAATAATTCTTTTATCGCATTTGCTTTAGATATGATTGAATGTTGAATATTTATTGCAAACCGTTCATAATAGTACTAGTTACATTGTAGTTAATGTGGTGATACCCGATCACGGAAGATAACATTAACAGTTTCCTTGTAACTAAACGTACATTTTCACGATCTAGGTGGAATTAAACAATCCGCCGTGAAAGGTCGATGTGTAAGTCTCAGATTGGTCTGTCTTGACTAAGAGATTGCACTAGCACATTCAGTATGTGTTGAAGAGGACCTACAGCGAGGAGAAATTCTTCTGTTATGAAGTATGTAGAATTAGACCTCAGTGGTTGTTGATTTCTTAATCTCCGTCACTTAAATAGGAATGTGTGTGCTTAATGGTTACTGCTTTAATTCAAGTTGGGTGAGAATCATTGTAACTTCGAACCTTGTGCTTTGGGCAGTAATATTAATCATACGACGGTTGCTAAGAATTAATACGGAGAAACGCATGCGAGTACGGCTCGTGTGATTGGTCCCCTTGGTGGGCTCAGAAGTTTTATCGTACCAAATCTTGCAAGTGAAGAATCAGTTTCTTCGGTATGGGTAATAATGTTGAGTTGTCTTTACTCCAAGGTGAAATATATTAATTAATTTAGAGTTATTCAGAAGCTTAATTAATTAATGGACTTGATAATCTTAAACGCGGGAAATAATAACTGGGAGCCCATATTATCGTAATATGGATTAAGATGGATAGTGCAATATTAATTTAGTAGTGGTAATAATTAATATTAATGGATTGAATTATATTGGGGCTCAATATTGAAATTCAGAAGTCCATTAGGAGGTCCAATCTTAATTCTCCTTAAAGGCCCCTCAAGTAGCCCATTAAGTAGCCCAATAATGATAAGATGATTAAAATAAAAAGATAATATTATGTTGTTTTTTTCTTATAATTTTCGAAATTGTCATATTTAGGAGAGAAAAAATTTTGTTGATTTTCTTGGAAATATATTATGGAAGATAAGTATTCTTGGAATACAAGATTATCTCATATATTCAAGAAGATCCAAATCTTGATTCTTTTCATCATAAAATTTCAAAAATTGCAATCTATTTAGGAGAGTGAGATTTTTGTGGAATATTTTATTATGGAGAAAAGAATATATGAGATATATTCAAGATTTCTTAGAGCCTAAGAAAAGATTTTCTCCAAACCCATAACACCACTAAATTTCGGCCATCACTCTTTATAAATAGGGGATGATTATTTCATCCCCAAGTACATAATTCCATGTGTTGGAAAAATCAAGAGCATAGATATTTTTCTTTTTCCTTAGTTATTTAAATTACTTGAAAGCATCTCCCACCGTGATCAAGTAAGGTGAAAAGGAAATACTTGAGAAAACTTTTGGGTTGATAAAGCGAGATCGTGATTGTCCCGTTTATTCAACAGAACGGTGTGGCAGAACGAAGAAACCGGACTCTTTTAGAGATGGTCAGATCCATGATGAGTTATTCGGATTTACCCAAGTCGTTTTGGGGCAATGCCTTGGAAACGGCGACTTACATTCTATACTTGGTGTCATTCAAATCGGTTCCTAAAACCCCAATGGAATTGTGGACCGGGCGCAAGCCCAGTCTAAGACATTTGCGGATTTGGGGTTGTCCGGCATACTTGCTAGACAAGGAGGCGGGTAAGTTGGATCCACGTTCGGAATTAAGGCTGTTTATAGGATACCCTGCGGGAACGAAAATGTGTATGTTCTATAGTCCCAAGGATCAAAAGACCGTGATTAGTACACACTTTAAATTCTTGGATGAAGACTATATGAACAATCGGAAGCCTAAAAGTGAAATTACCTTAGAAGAATTGAGAGGTCAAACCTCGATACCAAGTATACAAGATGATATACCACACGTCACATCTTCACAACCAGAACCCCGTCGCAGTGGGAGGATTGCTAGGCAACCCAAGAGATTTATGTGGATAGGAGAATCTTCGGATTTGGTTCCCGGCGATGAATCAGACCCATGGACATATGACGAGGCAATCCAAGACAAAGACGCGGAGTCGTGGCAAACGGCAATGGAAACCGAGATGGGTTCGATGGATCATAATCAAGTGTGGGAGTTGGTCGAGCCACCCAATGGGGTAGAACCCATTGGATGTAAGTGGGTGTACAAGAGGAAAAAAGGACCAGACGGAAGGGTTGTGACCTTCAAAGCGAGGCTTGTGGCCAAAGGGTATACTCAGAAAGAAGGGATCGATTATGAGGAAACCTTTCACCTGTAGCTATGCTTAAGTCCATCCGTATTCTCTTGTCTATCGCTGCGCACCTAGATTACGAGATCTGGCAAATGGATGTCAAGACAGTTTTCCTTAACGGAAGTCTTGACGGGATAGATATCTATATGCAACAGCCCAGAGGTTTTATTGAAAAAGGACAAGAGCATCTCGTATGCAAGCTTAAGAGATCCATTTATGGACTTAAGCAAGCATCGCGTACTTGGAACCAGTGTTTTGATCAAGTGATTAAGTCTTATGGGTTTGATCAAAACGAGTTCGAAAGTTGTGTGTATAAGAAGCGTGACGGAACTGCGATGGTATTCTTAGTATTATACGTAGACGATATTCTGCTCATTAGAAACAATGTAAAGGTATTATTAGACGTAAAGGTATGGCTGTCAAAATAATTTGATATGAAGGACTTAGGGGAAGCCGGTCACATCCTTGGGATCAAGATCACTCGCGATCGCAAGAAGAGGATGTTGGGCTTATCGCAAGCTTCATACATTGGAACTGTTTTGAAGCGTTGCAGCATGCAAGATTCCAAGAAAGGTTTTGTACCTTTTAGGCACGGAATCCATCTATCTAAAGAAATGAGCCCTAAGATGCAAGCGGAGATAGATGACATGAAATGTGTTCTGTACGCTTTGGCCGTAGGAAGCCTTATGTATGCAATGCTGTGTACGAGACCGGATATCTGCTTTGTTGTGGGCATGGTAGCAAGATATCAAAGTAATCCCGGGAAAGACCATTGGATTGCTGTAAAGTGCATCTTGCGGTATCTGAAAACAACTCGTGAGCGGATGTTGATTTACCAGTCAGATAGTCTTGTGCCCGTGGGATACACGGACTCGAATTTCCAATCAGCCATAGACTCAAGAAAGTCAACCTCGGGTAGTGTGTTTTGCATGGGAGGAGGAGTCATTTCATAGAGAAGCGTTAAGTAGAAATGCATCGCCGATTCGACCATGGAAGCCCAGTATGTAGCTGCTTGTGAAGCAGCGAAAGAGGCAGTTTGGCTCAAGAACTTCTTAGTGGACTTGGACGTTGTTCCGACAACAAGATAACTGTCTTTTGTGACAATGCCGGAGCAGTTACAAATTCAAAGGAACCGAGAGCCCACAAGGCCAGCAAACACATAGAAAGAAAATATCATCTTATACGAGAAATCGTTAAGAGGGAAGATATAGAGGTGGCAAAGATAGCGTCGGGTGACAACCTAGCGGATTCATTCACAAAGGGTCTGCCTCAGAGTACATTCGAGAGACATGTGGATGGAATGGGAGTCAAGACTATTGTCAATCTGCTTTAAGTATAAGTGGGAGGAATTATTAGGTTAGAGTAAGTTGACATGAGATGTCACGTAGAGCTACTACACTAAGATATGCATGATATATACTAAAAGGCAGACTTTAAGTATAAGTGGGAGATTGTTGGAGTTATACGTGAAAGTGTGCTTTTACTTTATATAACTCGTGTATCAAACCCTTGTTTATGAGAATAATTCTTTTATCGCATTTGCTTTATATAAGATTGAATGTTGAATATTTATTGCAAACCATTCATAATAGTACTAGTTACATTGTAGTTAATGTGGTGATACCCGATCACGGAAGATAACATTAACAGTTTCCTTGTAACTAAACGTACATTTTCACGACCTAGGTGGAATTGAACAATCCGCCGTGAAAGGTCGATGTGTAAGTCTCAGATTGGTCTGTCTTGACTAAGAGATTGCACTAGCACATTCGGTATGTGTTGAAGAGGACCTACAACGAGGATAAATTCTTCTGTTCTGAAGTATGAAGAATTAGACCTCAGTGGCTGTTGATTTCTTAATCTCCGTCACTTAAATAGGACCGTGTGTGCTTAATGGTTACTGCTTTGATTCATGTTGGGTGAGAATCATTGTGACTTCGAACCTTGTGCTTTGGGCAGTAATATTAATCATATGACGGTTGCTAAGATTTAATACGGAGAAATGCGTGCGAGTACGGCTCATGTGATTGGTCCCATTGGTGGGCTCAGAAGTTTTATCGTACCAAATCTTACAAGTGAAGAATCAGTTTCTTCGGTATGGATAATAATGTTGAGCTGTCTTTACTCCAAGGTGAAATATATTAATTAATTTAGAGCTATTCAGAAGCTTAATTAATTAATGGACTTGATAATCTTAAATGCGGGAAATAATAACCGGGAGCCTATATTATCGTAATATGGATTAAGATGGATAGTGCAATATTAATTTATTAGTGATAATAATTAATATTAATGGATTGAATTATATTGGGGCTCAATATTGAAATTCAGAAGTCCATTAGGAGGTCCAATTTTAATTCTCCTTAAAGGCCCCTCAAGTAGCCCATTAAGTAGCCCAATAATGATAAGGTGATTAAAATAAAAAGATAATATTATGCTTATTTTTTCTTATGATTTTCGAAATTGGCATATTTAGGAGAGAAATTATTTTGTTGATTTTCTTGGAAAAATATTATGGAAGATAAGTACTCTTGGAATACAAGATTATCTCATATATTCAAGAAGATCCAAATCTTGATTCTTTTCTTCATAAAATTTCGAAAATTGCAATCTATTTAGGAGAGTGAGATTTTTGTGGAATATTTTATTATGGAGAAAAGAATATATGAGATATATTCAAGATTTTTTAGAGCCTAAGAAAAGATTTTCTCCAAGCCCATAACACCACTAAATTTTGGCCATCACTCTTTATAAATAGGGGATGATTATTTCATCCCCAAGTACATAATTCCATGTGTTGGAAAAATCAAGAGCATAGATATTTTTCTTTTTCCTTAGTTATTTAAATTACTTGAAAGTATCTCCCACCGGTGATCAAGTAAGGCGGAAGGGAAATACTTGAGAAGACTTTTGGGTTGATAAAGCGAGATCGTGATTGTCCCATTTATTCAAAGGTCAATTCTACAAGAGGTACGTAAGTCACATAAATTCTTGTTTATTCCGCCTAGATTTTATGTGAATTAATTCAACATGCATGATGTTAAATTTGTTGTTGGAATTATTATTTGAATTAATTAGGATTAATTCATGCTAGTAATAATTGAATTTAAATTCGTATTTAAATTTCATCCCGAATAGATTCCGGGCACCCCTATTTTTCCAACACAGGGCCCTTTGAGTTATTGGACCGTGTTTATCAGATTGAAAGGAGGAATTTGATGGAGAAGGAAGGCGGTAAAGCATGGTGGATCTGAGAAATAGTAAAATAACCGTAAGAAGGAAAAGAGGGGTGTATTTGGTAAAAATTATGAATGGCAAGTGTATTTATAAATTTTGGAGGGTATATAGCTCTAGCCTTTTTAAAGAAAGATGTGCCGGGTGGATTCATGTGTTGGTAGCTCCCTGTCAAAAAAATAAAATAAAATAGGAGACCTGAATAGAAAAAACATGAATATTAAATAGAGTCCCACTACTCAAATCCCAAAATTCTCTAAACATACCCCATTATTTAAAGTGAACAATAAACATATATAAAATGACTAAGTTATCCTTGTATAAATATGGTAAATTATATTCTAGGTTTTTTTATTGACTTTGACTTTAATTTTTTTAAGTTATTTAATTTTAAAATTAGTACATTAAATTTAAATTAATCAATTTTTTATTTCCTTTTAAATATTTGAGAAATCTAAAAAAAATTAGAATTCAAATCTGAAAAATATTTTGAAAAATTGGCTAAATATTTAAATAATAAGATTATATGAAATTTAGAGATTCATTTAAAAAATTCTTTAAAATCGGAAAAGTGATTTTTAAAAAAATTATATCTTTCAAATAATTCAACAAAATATACACTACGATTTTAAAAAAAAAAAATTAGAAAACCAACTAAATTTTCAAAAATAACTAAATTAAAAAACCTTCAAAAATAAATAAATATTAATTAATTTCTAAGTTAATTATTTAGATGATTGAATTGACTTTTATAAAATATTTTTCTGATTTTATTTGACTCTAACATTTTCCTTTTGAAGTTTTTGTTTGATTTTTTGAAGATTAATTTTAATTTTTAATTATTTACAAATTTATTTAGTTTTTTTTCTATATTTTTAGATTTATATTTTTATTAAAAATATTAATTAATTTATATTTTAAAATATTATTTATATTTTATTTATTTTGTAAAATATATTTTAAGAATTTTATTTTATTAATTTATTTTTGTAATTTATATATTTTTGAAAAGTTGGTTGATTTTTTATAATATTTTCAAAGTATATTAAATTTTTTAAAAAATGAATTTCGTAGTTCAAAAATATAAAAGAATAAATATTTTTTTCTTCAGAAGAGAGAAAAAATGAATTTCGTAGTTAAAAAATGAATTTCGTAATTAAAAATATAAAAGAGAATATTTTTTAATTTGAGGGGGTAAGAATATTATAGAAATAAAATGGGGTATGTTTAGTAATATATGTTAATTTTTAAATTTTATTAAGATATGTTTAGTAATTTGGGTGGATTTAGAGGATTTTGGGGTTTGAATGAAACTCTATTAAATATGATTAAAATTTATAAGTTATAACCATCAGCATGTCTCAATTAGGCGATTAGCATTTTATTTTGGGACCCGAATCAAACTAAAAAAAATATATATATATACTCAATCGATTTGAGAGTTTTTCTTTTACAAAAATGGGTTTCGGATAACTTGAGTTCGAAACTAATAAAATAGACATGGTTTCGATTATTTACCCAAATCAATAATATATATAGTATTTTAGGATTTAGGATTTTTTTCTTTAAATATTACTTTCACCGTCCAATATTAGTGCCCTGTTTTATTAGTTGTTATTTTTTATTGTATTATAAAATATTGTGAGGTCCATTTATAAATAAAATTATTGATTTATAAAAGATATGATGCTTATATTTTTCATAAACAATAACTTTATTGATAAATTGACCCCACAATACCTCATACTACTCTCCAACTTACGACAAAAAATAACAGCCCAAAAAACATGACTAACTAATATTGGACGAAGGGGGTATAAAACAACTTCCAAAAATCAATATTTTTCAAAAGCTACGAGAGGTTTAGGGGATGTTCTTTTTTAGTTTTAAATGACTTTTGAAAACTATTTTTAAAATCTAGTGCTTTTTAAAATTTAGGATGTTTTAAAATGTGCGCTTGGTTTGGATGTTTAGGCAAAAACTTAGCTGAAACCGTTTAATGGCATGAAATAATATAAATTAACACTCAGTCTATTAAAGTGTTACGTCATTATCAATTTATACATCATCCCACCATCTCTTATCATGAGACGATTTCACATAAGACTTGCTCATTTAACTTTATTATGTAAGAATTATACTATAATTTGTTGAATGTGACTGTAATGATGGTTTCACATAAAGACTTATTGCATGCTTATGTGTCATCATAAGATATGTGTCGTCATAAGATTCATTTCGCTTATTTTTCGTCGTGAGGTTCATTTCGGTTATGTGTCATTCTGAGGGTAATTTTTCATTTCACTTATGTGTCATTCTGCGGTTAATTTTTTATTTCGCTTATGTGATTTCGTGAGGTTCATTTCACTTATGTGTCGTTCTGAGGTTAATTACACGTCAATTTTATAAATCATATGTGTCATCTATATGGTCTTATTATATAATAAAGAGTCTAGTAAAAAAAAGGAAAATTTTCATATTAAGACCCAAATTTTAGGTTATGTCTCAATATAAGTATCCATTTTAAAAGTGTCTCAATTTAAGTCTCAATTTAAGGTTTGTTTTAAATTTTCATGTCTCAATTCAAGATCCAACAAATAATTATTTTTTAAATTAAATTCATACAATATGGAATTTTTTTTAGAGAAATTCGTTATAAAAAAATCATTTATTTAAAAAAAAATATTAACTTTTTTTATTAATATAATAAATATTTATAATTTTTATAATTGTATTTTAGCTTAGTGTTTTAAAAAATATGACAACTAGCGTTATAAAATTAAAACTAGCATTTCTCCATATAATCTTTTTCCATCGTATATAATAAAATATTAATTTTAATTTAATTTTGAAATGCTAGTTATTATTTTTTTTAAACAATAAATTAAATTTTCAAACTAAATTAATACACAATGATAAAAACAAAAATTAGAAATATACCTTATATTAATAAAAAAATGTTTTTTTTTAATTAATAGAGTTATTTTTATTTATGATGAATGACTCTAATTTTTTTTTTTAATGTATGAATTCAATTTAAAAAATAATTGTTTGTTGGATCTTGAATTGAAACAAAAAATTTAATACAAACCTTAAATTGAGAAAAAAGAAAGAATTGAGACACTTTTAAAATGAATACTTATATTGAGACGTAACCTAAATTTTGGATCTTGATATGAAATTCATCCTAAAAAAAATATACTCATAAGAATTTGAACCTTATACCTCATAGCTGGTAATATTTATGATATTTACCAATTAAGCACTGTTATGGACATATTTAATGTTTGAATACTATTGTAATAACTTGAGTTTAAAAATGTATATTATATTTTATTGTGATTTATGCCAATTTATATTTTATATAATTATATTTGAATATCCTATATTTAAAAAATCTTAATGTGTTAGTAATTCAACAAAGTAACTTTAGTATGTTTAATTTTACATACTATTACTAAATTGATTAAATGAATTAAAAAAATTATAACTATGTAAAATTTTAATGTTTAATTGAGTAATTTTTATTGTCTCTCTATATTTGAGGATTTCCTATCTAAAAAATCTTAATTTGTGAAAAATTAAAAAATAAAATTAAGTAAAATCGTATTACCTTGAAAACACAATAAACCAAAATATAATTATTGATCCTTTTTAATTTTAAATCAAACTTGATATATCATTATTTTTATCGCAAATTGTTATATGAAATATTCTACGAATCTAGAATCCGTAGAATAATCCATATTAAAAAAAATGGGTTTCCTGATGCCACAGATACACGATATTTCTGGCCTGATCAACACCGTGTAGGACGTCGAGTATCTGTGCGATCATAACATCGTGGAGAATTAGTTCGGAACGGATGCGGAGATCGCGAAATTCATCAACAATTTGGGGAAAGATGTGTCGTTTGATATCGATAGCTGTTACCTATCGGAATTGTTCAAACAACGTGAATGATTACTACCGTCTACCGGAATCACTGGCATGTGCATTGGGCGAGCTTCAAGTATACGCATTTCAAGTTTGGAGCAAAAAAGGATATTGTAACTATTAGGGTACCCCTGGTACCTCTGTCTTCTTTCTCATTTTATAAAAAAAATTATGCGGCGCCAGGGTTCATCTGATAAGAATTGACCTTCTCCAAAATTAAATCCAAATCCTGCGGCAAAACAAAAATAGGTTTTTTTTAAATGTGATAATGATTTAATCGAAAAACCGAATTACTTGCCGCCCGATTGAGAGTGGAGGGTCGGAATCTTATATTTTTCTTCTTTAAAATATGTGTTACTGTTGGAGCAAATGTGTGTTACTAATAGAGGAAATGTGTGTTACTAAAAATATTGTTACTATTGGAGCAAATGTGTGTTACTAAAATTATGTGTTACTATTGGAGCAAATGCGTGTTACTAAAAATATGTGTTAATATTGGAACAAATGTATGTTACTGTTAGAGTAAATATGTGTTACAATTGGAGCAAATGTATGTTACTATTAGAGTAAATATGTGTTACTGCAAATGTGTGTTAATGTTAGAATAAATATGTGTTACTATTAGAGCAAATGTGTGTTACTGTTAGAGGAAATATGCATTACTATTAAAGCAAAGTGTGTTAATGTTAGAACAAATGTGTATTATTGTAAATGTGTATTAATGTTGGAGCAAAAATGTGTTGATGTTAAAGCAAATGTATGTTATTGTTGGAACAAATATGTTTTAATATAGGAAAAAGGATCAATTTTGACCCTCGTCTTATATTTGAGAATCATATAAGCCCTCGATCTTTTATTTTGTACAACTAAACCATCTTTCTTTTCCAGTGAGATCAAATAAGCCCTCTATTCTCTAAAAATCAAACGAGAAGAACCCTTCCATTAAAATTTTGTGAGCCCATTGTGTGACAACCTTTTCCGACGAGATTAAAGGCAAAATGAGGCGAAGAATTAAATTTTTTGAAAGCAAGTATGAGGAAATTGAATTTCACAATCTCAGCACATGTTAACGTCAATAATGTCACGAACTCACATAAACTACCCTTCATTTGCTTTGAAATTATATAGAGGCCCAACAGGGGGAAGAGAGGAAAGCCCTCCTCCTTTGTCTCTTTAACTTTGATGTTGAATCAGAGCAGAAAAACTAAAGCAGAAATGAGAGGGAAGATTATTTAAACCTCAAGTATGGGTCATATGTACGGAGACGCAGATTTCGATGACTGAAAGCCAAGGTGCGGTGGATGAGCTTAAAAATCTCCAATTTCAGCGATCGAATGAAGAACCCAAAAATTAAATCTAAGAATTCTTGAACTCGAAGTCCAAATTAAAGAAATGACTAACTCCAAAAATAAAAGAAAAACATATATCTCTGTATGCATAATCAAGGAAGAAGGCACGCATGCGACAACTTGTAAGCAATTTAAATTCGAGGTTTATCAATTATTGCGTTTAAGTGTTTCAGTTCAATTGGATTTTTGTTATAATTTCATTTCTGGTGTTACCTGGAATTTAGTAGTGGTCTGCAGTTTTAATTTGAATGTTGCTGACAATTCTGACTTATTTGATTGAGCTAATTATCCTTAATTAAATCCATGCGTTTTGAGAAGAAAACAGGGTACCTCACCATTTTAACACCGGTTCGATAATATCTAACGGAGGAGTTGATGTGTTTGAATTTTGTAAAATAAAGGGTCTATTTGGTCCCGTGGAAAAGAAAGATGGTTTGATTGTACAAAATAAAAGATGGAGGGCTTATATGATCCTCATACATAAGATGAGGGTCCAAATTGACCTTTTTCCCTTTAATATATAAAACAATAAATTTAAATTTAAAGGGATGAGAAAAAATAAATTAAAAACACATATTTGTTCTTGTAAAAATATATATTTGTCATTTATTGTTATTTTAAAGTAGAAAAAACATGTTTTTAATGACTAGTAACACAAATTTGCCCATATAGTAACATACATTTATCCATACAGTAACACAAATTATGAGCGAATATCCTGAAACTTGACTTGCGCGAGATTTTGAAAAAAAACCCACCAAACCCGACCCGGCCAAGATCCGCGAATTTTTACCTGGAGCGACCCGACCTATGATATTTTTTAATATTTCTCTATTTTAGGTATATTTCACATGTGAAATATTTCACAAGATAACTCTTTTTTTCTTATTAACTTACTTTTGTTTAATATGCGACATTATGTTTACGTTGAAATGCAATCACAGGAATTTGAACCTTGCATACACCTATAAATCTTTACATATTTTGAATATCAATTTTATTTAACACAAATTATATATATTTTTAAATCGAAAATTGTATTAAAACACACTATTGATTTATATTATTAATGTTATTTTAATTTTAATATACTTAATAGTTTATTTTATATTATATAATTTAAATGACATATATATAAATTACATATTTTATACATGTGCAATAAATTGCATATTTATATCATATAATATATTATTTAAATAGCTTATAGATTTAACATATTTGAAAAAAAACCTTAAAATATAATATCAAAAAATATTAACAACCTTATGATTAATCATTTATTAATTCGCGATTTTTAGGCTCAACCTCAATTTAATCACAATTTTCAATAATCTTATGAAAATTCACTACATCTTTAGTTGTTTCAATCCGATATACGACCTACACTTTTAGAAGAAGAATCATTTATTAATTCGCGATTTTTAGGCTCAACCTCAATTTAATCACAATTTTCAATAATCTATGAAAGTTCACTACATCTTTAGTTGTTTCAATCTGATATACGACCTACACTTTTAGAATAAGAATCATTTATTAATTCGCGATTTTTAGGCTCAACCTCAATTTAATCACAATTTTCAATAATCTATGAAAGTTCACTACATCTTTAGTTGTTTCAATCTGATATACGACCTACACTTTTAGAATAAGAATCATTTATTAATTCGCGATTTTTAGGGTCAACCTCAATTTAATCACAATTTTTAATAATCTTATGAAAATTCACTACATCTTTAGTTGTTTCAATCTGATATACGACCTACACTTTTAGAAGAAGAAAACAAAATAGATACATGAGAATGCATTATTGCTTGGATTGAAAATCTCCATACATTGAGAAAATCGTCTTAGGGAGGCAAAAAAGAAGTATCTGACGTGTAGTTGAGAAAATTATATCATAATCTAAAAGTGTATACCAAAATTAAAACAAAAAAATTACTTGAATTTTTATAGGGATATTGAAAATCGTAATTAAATTGAGATTGACTCTGAAAGTCATGAATTAATAAAAAGTGTTGGGAAAATAGGGGTGCCCGGAATCTATTCGGGATGAAATTTAAATACGAATTTAAATACAATTATTACTATCATGAATTAATCCTAATTAATTCAAATAATAATTCCAACAACTAATTATCATCATGCATGTTAAATTAATTTCACATATTTAACTAGGCGGAATTAAACAAGTAAATATGCGATTAACGTACCTCTCGTAGTATTGGCCTTTGGATATACGAGACACTTGTAATCTCGTTCTATCAACCCAAAACCTTCTCAAGTATTTCCCTTTTCACCTCACTTGATCGCCGGTGGGAGACGCTTTCAAGCAATTTAATAAACTAAGGAAAAAGAAAAAAAATCTATGCTTCTTGATTTTTCCAACACATGGAATTATGTACTTGGGGATGAAATAATCATCCCCTATTTATAATATGTAGGGGCCGAATTTTTGGGCTTATTTTAGGCTTGGAAAAAATCTTTTCTTAGACTCTAAGAAATCTTGAATATATCTCATATATTCTTTTCTCCACAATAAAATATTCCACAAAAATCTCACCCTTCATATTTAGGGATGCAATTTTCGAAAACTTCATAGATGAAATCCAAGATTTGGATCTTCTTGAATATATGAGATTTTCTTGTATTCCTAGAATGCATATCTTCCATAATATCTTTCCAAGAAAATCAACAAAATCTTATTTCTCCTAATCATCAAATTTTTCGAAAATAATAAAGAAAAATCAGCATAATTATTTTCTTTTTATTTTAATCACCTTATCATTATTGGGCTACTTAATGGGCTACTTGAGGGGCCTTAAGGAGAATTAAGATTGGACCTCCTAATGGACTTCTGAATTTCAATATTGAGCCCCAATATAATTCAGCCCATTAATATTAATTATTACCACTAATAAATTAATATTGCACTATCCATCTTAATCCATATTACGATAATATGGGCTCCCGGTTATTATTTCCCGCGTTTAAGATTATCAAGTCCATTAATTAATTAAGCTTCTGAATAGCTCTAAATTAATTAACATCTTTCACCTTGGAGTAAAGACAGCTCAACATTATTATTCGTACCGAAGAAACTAATTCTTCACTTGCAAGATTTGGTACAATAAAACTTCTGAGCCCACCAAGGGAACTAATCACACGAGCCGTACTCGCACGCGTTTCTCCGTATTAAATCTTAGCAACCGTCGTATGATTAATATTACTGCCCAAGACACAAAGTTCGAAGTCACAATGATTCTCACCCAACATGAATCAAAGCAGTAACTATTAAGCACACACAGTCCTATTTAAGTGACGGAGATTAAGAAATCAACAACCACTGAGGTCTAATTCTTCACCTTTCAGAACAGAAGAATTTATCCTCGCTGTAGGACCTCTTCAACACATACTAAATGTGCTAGTGCAATCTCTTAGTCAAGACAGACCAATCTGAGCATTACACATCGACCTTTCACGACGGATTGTTCAATTCCACCTAGGTCGTGAAAATGTACGTTTAGTTACAAGTAAACTGTTAATGTTGTCTTCCGTGATCGGGTATCACCACATTAACTACAATGTAACATGTACTATTTATAGAACGGTTTGCAATAGAAATTCAACATTCAATCATAACTAAAGCAAATGCGATAAAAGAATTATTCTCATAAAACGAGTGTTTGATACACGAGTTATACAAAGTAAAAGCATACTTTCACGTATAACTCCAACAATCTCCCACTTATACTTAAAGTCTGCTTTTAGTATACATCACGCATGTCTTAGTGTAGTAGCTCTACATGACATCTCATGTCAACCTACACTAAGCTAATAATTCCTCCCACTTATACTTAAAGAAGATTGGCAATAGTCTTGACTCCCATTCCATCCACATTTCTCTCGAATGTACTCTGAGGCAGACCCTTTGTGAATGGATGTACTAGGTTGTCCTCCGACATTTATCTTTGCCACCTCTTTATCTCCTCTCTTAACGATTTCTCGTATAAGACGGTGTTTTCTTTCAATGTGTTTGCTGGCCTTGTGGGCTCTCGGTTCCCTTGAATTTGCAATTGCTCCGGCATTGTCACAAAAGACAGTTATCTTGTCGGGCAAATTCGGAACAGCGTCCAAGTCCACTAATAAGTACTTGAGCCAAACCGCTTCTTTCGCTGCTTCACAAGCAGTTACTTATTCGGCTTTCATGGTCGAATCGGCGATGCATTTCTGCAAATCGCTTCTCCATATCATGGCTCCTTCTCCCATGCAAAACACACTACCCGAGGTAGATATTTTGGAGTCTATGTCTGATTGGAAATTTGAGTCTGTGTATCCCATGGGAATTAGATTGTCTTATTGTTAAATCAGCATTCCATACCAAGTTCTTTTCAGAAACTAAAGAACGCATTTAATTGCAATCTAATGTGCTTTCCCGGGGTTACTTTGATATCTTGCCATCATGCCCACGGCAAAGCAGATATCCGGTCTCGTACACAACGTTGCATACATAAGAATTCCTACGTCCGAAACGTACGAAACGTCTTTCATGTCATCTATCTCCACTTGCGTCTTAGGGCATATTTCTTTGGATAGATTGATTTCGTGCCTACAAGGTACAAAACCTTTCTTGGAATCTTGCACGCTGATATGCTTCAAAACAGTGGCTTTGTATGAAACTTGCGATAAGCCCAACATCTTCCTCTTGCGATCTCGAGTGAACTTGATCCCAAGGATGTGACCGGCTTTTCCCTAAGTCCTTCATATCAAACTGATTTGACAGCCATACCCTTACGTCTGACAATACCTTTACATTGTTTCCAATGAGCAGAATATCGTCTACGTATAATACTAAGAATACCACCGCAGTTCCGTCACATCATTTGTACACACAACTTTTGAACTTGTTTTGATCACAAACCCATAAGACTTAATTAATTGATCAAAACACTGGTTCCAAGTACGCGATGCTTGTTTAAGTCCATAAATGGATCTCTTAAGCTTGCATACGAGGTGCTCTTGGCCTTTTTCAACGAAACCTTTGGGTTGTTGCATATAGATCCCATCAAGACTTCCGTTAAGGAAAGTTGTCTTGACATCCATTTGCCAGATCTCGTAATCTAAGTGCGTAGCGATCGACAAGAGAATACGGATGGACTTAAGCATAGCTACAGGCCACAGGCCACAAGCCTTGCTTTGAAGGTCTCTACCCTTCCGTCCGGTCCTCTTTTCCTCTTGTACACCCACTTGCATCCAATGGGCTCTACCCCATTAGGTGGATCAACCAACTCCCACACTTGATTATAATCCATCGAACCCACCTCGGTTTCCATTGCGGTTTGCCACACTTCCGCGTCTTTGTCTTGGATTGTCTCGTCGTACGTTCATGGGACTGATTCATCGCCGGGAATCAAATCCGAAGATTCTCCAATTCCCATGAATCTCTCGGGTTGCCTTGCAATCCTCCCACTACGACAGGGTTCCGGTTGTGAAGGTATGACGTGTGGTATATCATCTTGTATACTTGGTATAGGAGTTTGCCCTCTTAACTCGTCTAAGGTAATCTCACTTCTGGGCTTTCTTTTGTTCATATAGTCTTCCTCCAAGAATTTAAAGTGCGAACTAATCACGGTCTTTTAATCCTTGAGACTATAGAACATACACCCTTTCGTTCCCATGGGATATCCTATAAACAACCTTAATTCCGAACATGGATCCAATTTACCGGCTTCCTTGTCTAGCACGTATGCCGGACAACCCCAAATCTACAAGTGTCTTAGACTGGGCTTGCGCCCCGGTCCACAATTCCATTGGGGTTTTAGGAACCGATTTGGATGGCACCAAGTTTAGAATGTAAGTCATTGTTTCCAAGGCGTTACCCCAAAACGATTTGGGTAAATCCGAATAACTCATCATGGATCTGACTATTTCTAAAAGAGTCTGGCTCCTTCGTTCCGCCACACCGTTCTATTGAGGGGTTCTCGATGTGGTCAACAGGGATACAATCCCTTCTTCCAATAGGTAGTTCAAGAATTCATTGCTAAGATATTCGCCTCCACGAACAAATCGTAGAGACTTGATACTTCTTTCCCTATGCATCATAAGGTAGATGTATCCGTATCTTGAGTAATCATCAAATTACTCATACCTCTTCTTGCTATGATCGTCATTGAACCACACATATCGGTATGAACGAGTTCTAACACTTCCGTAGTTCTATTCCCCTTGGCTCCAAATGCCCTCTTGGTCATTTTACCCTCTAAACAGGATTCACAAGTTGGAAACGGTTCGACTTGGAATGATTCCAAGGATCCTTCTTTCACCAATCTCTCTATCCACTTTAGATTAATATGACCTAGTCTAAGATGCCATAGAAGTGTTTCGTTCATCTCCGAAGAACGCTTTCTTTTATTACTCGAAATAATCGATGTGTTATTAGATTCAATTTTGTGAGTGGTGTGCCCAAATAATGGTATAAAGATCATCCATTAAAGTTCCGGAACGGATAAACTCATCATTTCAAGCAATAATAACATCATTATTAAAAGAAACTGAGTATCTATTCAAACAGTTTAGAAACTGAAGGTTGAGTTCTTTCTAAACTAGGAACATGAGGAACGTCTCTCAAGACCATAACTCTATCTTCACAAGATAGGCGCACTTCTCCCACTGCTTCAGCTGCCACTCTCGTAGCATTGCCCGATGTGATGGGGATCTCACTTCCGTTAAGTCGTCGGGTTAGCTTAAACCCATGAAACAAATGTGATCAGTAGCTCTCGTATCCACTATCCACGAATAGACAGCATACGCCACTTCACAAGTTTCGACGACTAAGGTGTGTGAATTACCTAACTTTCCTAGCCTCTTAGGCTTGGAACAGGCAGACCTCTATTGTCCTCTCTCACCGCAACTAAAATACTTCCCCTTCGATGCTTGCCTTTGCATTTGCCTTTCGCAACAATTGGATTTGCTTGGATCCGGCCTTTGGTTCTCTTCCTCTTTTTCCCTCCCTTGGGACCAAAAGAGGTAGACGAACCATTAGCCACCATAGCACTAGACTGGTGCTCCATTATCACCTCCACCGAAACTAAAGCTTGCAAGAGCTCGGGCAAACGACTTGTCCGTTCATTCATCTGACAGTTCAGATGAAACTACTCAAAGCTTCTCGGTAGGGAATGGTATATGAAATCAATCAAAATCCGCACCAAGTACTTCCAACTTGTTAAGGTATGCCATTATCTCGAGAACGTGCTCCCTCACGGGCGTTCCTTCCACCATTTCCAACTTGACCGAGTCATATTTGGTGAACTGATTAGTCATGGGATTCTGATGTGAAAACATCTCTTCAAGGTGTTCCATGATTTCAACAGCGGATACAATGTCTTCATGAACGCGCCTCAAATCCTCAGACAGAAATGTCAAGATGATGCACTTCATTCATTGTCACGCTTCCGATCATAAACTGCCTCTTCCCATTGCTTGACTTATCATTAGGCTTGCCGGGTATATTAACATAAATAACCCAATTGTGTTTTCGTGCAGTAAGGACAAATTAAAAAAAAACATTTTCAATCGATATAATTCTCTCCAAAAAGTTTATTGACTTTAAGTATATTAAACAGTGGATTAAAAGGTTGCGACATGATGAAATGAGAATAAAACATACATTCATATCAATATCTAGAAAAATATGAAATTATCACATAATTCGATCACATCAATTATATTGAAACCTTAAAACAATATAATCATGCACCAGCCAACATCTCGAAACAATTTAAATGCGCCACGAGGGGTGGTCTATACATTTAAACACATTCAAGCGGATTACAAACTTAAAAGTTACAAATCCTTAATTCAAAATTAATAGTTGGCTCCCACTTTGACCACATAGAAACTGACAGGGACTCCGAGGGGAGTAAGTTAATATCAATTCCCTATGCCTAAGTAATAACCATAATTAAATACAGGATTATTATTTCGCTTTGAGCAAGCCACTCGTGGTGAGGGTCAATACCGCCACTAGTAATAATCCACAATCATCCTTTCGGAATTTATTCATGTGAAATCCGTTCTTTTGGCCGATCCGAGGGGAAAATGTATTCCAAAAGAACTTCACAAATAAATAAATTATGGAGGTCAAAATAATCCAATTTTAATATCCGGAATAAAATTGTGATTATAAAAACATACTTAGTAATTTTCGAAAGTAAGGTTTTTCCTTGGACAATTAAATTCATGCAAACACATATTAACAAATAATAATAAGTGCACGAAATAAAACATCCATCAAAACAAAATTAAACACATTGGAGCACTCGAATCCAATTGTCACGGTTTAATTTCTTCACGTCTTGATGCGAAAAATCGTCCTTGTTGCTTTCCGACGTTCGTCTCGACGTGCTCCCACTCGAACAGCAACACTTCTTCAAAACAGCATCGTTTGGGGTTCGAGACGACGTTTAAAATCACACGAAAAAAAACACGAACCGAAAAAAATCCACAGGCCGAGATACAGCGCGCGTCAGCCCACGAAGTGGCGCGCTACCCGGCCCGAAAAGCGCTGGAAAACTGCCCGAGGCGCGCCGAAGCGCAGCCCCGAGGCGCACCCGAGGCGCTGCACGGAGGCGCGCCGAGGCGCACCCGAGGCGCCCCGAGGCGCTGCAGCCCGCGCCCGAGGCGCGCCCACGCCTGCGCGCGGCGCCGACCTCCCGTCGCGCACGGCGTGCGCCGTGCACCCCCGTGCGCCGTTTTTTTCGCCGTTCGTCCTCGTTTTCTTCACCCCTTGCATGATTTTACCTTCATACACGCGCCACGCTTGTATGCGTCGTCCGGGTACGCCGTTTTTAATTCTTCGTTCTTCATCACGATCCGGTTACAATTTATTTTTACAAAAAAAAAATAATTACTAGATCTAGACTAGTCTATTACAATGATCGAATCAAAATAAAAACAACTAATCTACTCGTGGATTTTCTCACGAGAAAAACGAATTCGAACGAATCGAATTAAAAAACAATTAATTTACACGCATGAAATTAACAACATTAAAACCATGACAATTGGATACCTGAAAAAAGATCTAACAATTCTACTATCCAATTTCAATTTAATGTTTAACAATTTAAATTCCAATTTAAAATTCAGAACCCGAAACCGTGGCTTTGATACCAGTTGTTGGGAAAATAGGGGTGCCCGGAATCTATTCGGGATGAAATTTAAATACGAATTTAAATACAATTATTACTATCATGAATTAATCCTAATTAATTCAAATAATAATTCCAACAACTAATTATCATCATGCATGTTAAATTAATTTCACATATTTAACTAGGCGGAATTAAACAAGTAAATATGCGATTAACGTACCTCTCGTAGTATTGGCCTTTGGATATACGGGACACCTGTAATCTCGTTCTATCAACCCAAAGCCTTCTCAAGTATTTTCCTTTTCACCTCACTTGATCGCCGGTGGGAGACGCTTTCAAGCAATTTAATAAACTAAGGAAAAAGAAAAAAAATCTATGCTTCTTGATTTTTCCAACACATGAAATTATGTACTTAGGGATGAAATAATCATCCCCTATTTATAATATGTAGGGGCCGAATTTTTGGGTTTATTTTAGGCTTGGAAAAAATCTTTTCTTAGACTCTAAGAAATCTTGAATATATCTCATATATTCTTTTCTCCACAATAAAATATTCCACAAAAATCTCACCCTTCATATTTAGGGATGCAATTTTCGAAAACTTCATAGATGAAATCCAAGATTTGGATCTTCTTGAATATATGAGATTTTCTTGTATTCCTAGAATACATATCTTCCATAATATCTTTCCAAGAAAATCAACAAAATCTTATTTCTCCTAATCATCAAATTTTTCGAAAATAATAAAGAAAAATCAGCATAATTATTTTCTTTTTATTTTAATCACCTTATCATCATTGTGCTACTTAATGGGCTACTTGAGGGGCCTTAAGGAGAATTAAGATTGGACCTCCTAATGGACTTCTGAATTTCAATATTGAGCCCCAATATAATTCAGCCCATTAATATTAATTATTACCACTAATAAATTAATATTGCACTATCCATCTTAATCCATATTACGATAATATGGGCTCCCGATTATTATTTCCCGCGTTTAAGATTATCAAGTCCATTAATTAATTAAGCTTCTGAATAGCTCTAAATTAATTAACATCTTTCACCTTGGAGTAAAGACAGCTCAACATTATTATTCGTACCGAAGAAACTAATTCTTCACTTGCAAGATTTGGTACAATAAAACTTCTGAGCCCACCAAGGGAACTAATCACACGAGCCGTACTCGCACGCGTTTCTCCGTATTAAATCTTAGCAATCGTCGTATGATTAATATTACTGCCCAAGACACAAAGTTCGAAGTCACAATGATTCTCACCCAACATGAATCAAAGCAGTAACTATTAAGCTCACACAGTCCTATTTAAGTGACGGAGATTAAGAAATCAACAACCACTGAGGTCTAATTCTTCACCTTTCAGAACAGAAGAATTTATCCTCGCTGTATGACCTCTTCAACACATACTAAATGTGCTAGTGCAATCTCTTAGTCAAGACAGACCAATCTGAGCCTTACACATCGACCTTTCACGGCGGATTGTTCAATTCCACCTAGGTCGTGAAAATGTACGTTTAGTTACAAGTAAACTGTTAATGTTGTCTTCCGTGATCGGGTATCACCACATTAACTACAATGTAACATGTACTATTTATAGAACGGTTTGCAATAGAAATTCAACATTCAATCATAACTAAAACAAATGCGATAAAAGAATTATTCTCATAAAACGAGTGTTTGATACACGAGTTATACAAAGTAAAAACATACTTTCACGTATAACTCCAACAAAAAGTTGTCCCATAATTTTATAAATATATATTTTTTTGAATATATTTATTATGAAATATAATTATATTATTTTACGGTGAACACATTTATTTATATATATATATATATATATATATATATAATGCATATATAATTAACTTTTACAAAAATCCCATTTTAAAAGATGAGAGAGTGTAAATTTGATCAACATTTAATATTGGACGTAGTGAAAATAGAATAATAATTAATTTGATATTAATTGATGAATTTTTAAATTATATTTAGAGTGCAGAATTAGGCTTTCAAAATCAAATTTTAAAACTCAAATTTTTTTAATTCAAAACCAAATTTCAAATTTTTAAAACCAAAAAGAAAGTACAAAAAAAAAAAAAAAATCCTTTTTCTATAAAAAAATAAATAAATTACCACTTTAGCTTTCTCAAATCAGTTTCCCTTTTCTCATCATTAAAAGAAAATCAGTTTCCCATTTCCAATTTGACGCTCAAGCTCACCCCCTACACTACACTCCTACTCACCACGCTTGGCCTGCGGTCGCCGGAGCTTCTCTGATAACTGGGTAACTCTTAATTTGGTGATTTTTATTTATGATTATACATTATCGTTTTTCCTAAACAAATCCCGGTTCCCGAAATCGGGTACCCAACATTTACCCCACCTGGTCGAAATGAGGTTTCCACATCCAGAAATGGAGCCACTTGTCCACAAGCTCAAAAGCTTCGTCAAATCCACTCATGCTCTCCTCCACTATTCTAACCGCCGCAATCCGGTACTCCCCTCTTTCATATTATCCTTCGCTTTATTTTGGAATTGTGGGTTGATTTTTCTATCTGGGTTAGTAGTCTTTTTTTTCGTTTCACATGTTTGCCAAATAATATGTGTAACTAAGCTTCTGCTTTGAGTGTGGAAAATAATATGTATATCTGATGATTTTGAAAACCTAGCTTTAAATTCAATTTCTTAGGAGGACTAAAAGGAAAAACGTCCTGATTTTCTTATTCATCAGACCTTGAGAATTAGCTGAGTAGGTCCTCAAGTCTTGGTTATACATGTCTGGAATCAAGGATTGAGTTAAAAGTAGCTGATTTCCTTTTTCGTTTGGAAGGAAATGGCAATGTCTTGGAACAAGTTCCACCGTGAAATTGGTTTTGAAGGGCATTAGTTGTTTCATTAGAAGTATTAGTTGTTTATACTGTAAGGTATTAGTTTTGAACGATATTAGTTGTTTCATTAAAATATATTAGTTGTTTCATTAAAGAGTATTAGTTGTTTGACCATAAAATATGAGTTGTAAATCAGTTTCATGGTGAAACTGATTCACATAATACCAACTCCGAGATCAAAAAATGAGGCATAGTACTAGGAAGATTTTGGTGTTTAATCATACAATCCTCAAATTGAATGCATACACATCTTATCATCCATAATTTAGGAATTTTGGGAGCAACATCTCAATCCGTCCTTCAAAACTCACTTTTTTAGAATCTGCAATTGAATGCTCAATAATTCCGATAGCTATTCAGTTCATATGATGTGAACTTCTATGTTGATTTAGGCAATAATGCAACTGTAAAATAGTGAGGCTCTATAATTATACAGTCATCTCATCCTTTGAAAGCACAAATAAAAACATATAACTACAAAATCCAAGATGGTTGTGAAGATATTCGTCATTGCGAGTAGCAGAATCAAATAAACATCTTAATTAGCAATCTATTTTTGTAATTATCTTGCTTTTTTAATCTTTTCACCACTTACACGTCTGTTCTAATAATTATATCTGAATTTCAATAAAAGTTTACCTATGTACCTGTGATGGTTGTGTGCGTTCTTCATATACAGAAAACGGTTGACTTTTAAGGATCTTATAAGACTGATTTGATGGATATTTGGTATATAAGAGTAACGCTGGGATGATTGGGATTTTATAAGCCAATTAGGAGACCGTTTATTTGTATGATGAATTGGCCTTGAATATTAGTCATAATTAGCAGAGGAGAGTTTTGTGTATATCTTGAGAAAGTTAGCAGAGGCTTTAGTGAAGTATTTTCTTATCCATTTCAAGTAATTTTGTGTGAAGCAAACTTTTTACATTCTTTGAACATTTTCAGAGAGATCTATTGTTAATCTGAAAAATCCATACTTGTTTTCTATATTCGGTTGGAATTGAGACATCGGATGGGTGGTGAGGATCATTTGGTACTGACTTTTCAACTGGATGCAAGTGTAACAGTATTAAATTTTACTAGATTTCAAGATATTCACTACTTTAACCTTTATTAGAATTCAGCTTCTTTGATTCATTAGTAGTATATCAAGGTGTGGATTTTGTGTATTAACCTTGACTCTATCTCGAATCATGTGGTTCTCCGTGTGGGAATTCTTGGGTTGGTTATTTAGTTGCTTCATAGGTATGAGATGGGGATTTACAACTTTCCAAATGATGTGATTTACAGATTGATATCTTGAAGCGGTTGCAGCGAGAAGCATTCTCAGATATCATGAAACTCCGGGATAGACAAGACAAAGTAGAAAGGATACTGCTGGCCTATAAATCGTCCAAGGGAAGTCCATTTCAGGAAGCTAGCACTCATGTTAAAGGGAAAGTGGATATATTAGGAGCGTTCTTCATTATGGATGATGTTGATGAGCAAAAATACGATGCTGTTCAAAGATCGGGTATTAGAACTGGTATTGATGCAAGACTCACATTTGGAACTAGTATTAGAGAGAAAGATACACTTGTGGCTGAGTTTAAAGCATCTGGAAATGAACAAGGTGATATGTTGGGTGGCCCACTTTCACTCGCAAAAGTTGTTTACACTGCACATTTTAGTGATTGGTGCTCTGCAGTTGCGATTCCGATGGGTGCACAATGCCGTGATGCTGGATTTGCAGCAAGTACTCATCAGGTACCATTCCTTTTTTTAGCGTATGCAAGAGTGTGATATTGTATTATTATATTATTGTTAATTGTAATTGTAATGATTGAATGATTGTATTTTATTGGAAGTTGTAAAAGTGGGAAAAGTGAAATATAAACAAGAGTGAGACTGTGAGAGTAAAAGAATCATATTTGCATTAATGAGTCATTGGGGAGAGTGTGATGGAGAAAAAATGTTATGTGTAGGGTCTATAGGTATTTGTAAGGTGAGATGTATTGAGTTTTTAAAAACGGCGTTCTAAAATTCCGAAGTAGAACTAGATTTAAATTTTCAAATCCTTAATCGAACATACTTTTATCTTTAACATCTAACAAGTGATTTGTTAGTATCTAAAACATCTTGAGTGTGACATAAGACGAATAACAATAGTTAATTTCCATTTTGCAGGAACGTGGTCTAACTAATTACTCAGAATTTGGACCTCCACTTCTGAATCAGCAGAACGGGAGTGCAGTTGGTGTAAAGGTGAGACGAGCAAATATGGTGGCCTCATTTGCTCAGTTTGTTTCCAGTCTAGAAATGTCGATTAATTCTGATGGGTTAGCACGTTCCTTGAGCACATTTGGGCAAGTTGTTTGGGAACTTTCTCGAAACACGAAGCTCTCCCTTTTGGGTGTGCACAGCGAGTCTAGAACATCCGGCCAAAATATCAACCTTGGTGAACTTGCTTTCCCTATTAGCATACCTAGACGCAATAAGGAAGGTAGCTCAACAAAAAGGGAAAGACATAACTTAGATGGATCGATTGCTCTAATGTTCAACACAGAGTTTGATGAAAGTGCGAAAATAGGAGGTTGGATTCAAACAAAAAAGTCCAACCCCAGAAACCTGCAATGGGCATTTACAATGTCCGATACCCCTGAAGACGAGCTTGGGTGGGGCTTGAGCTTAGGTGGGGTGTTAGAACAACATTTTCAGATTGAGTCATTTTTTAACTTGAATTTTGGCAATAGATTTACATTGCAACCAGGTCTTCTCTATGTAAAGGACGGAGGTACCCAATTTCCGGCCCTCATGCTCCGTTCAAGCTGGTCGCTATAATCGATTGTCTTTAGCATTTTGTGATTTTTTTTTTTAATCAATCCATTTCTTGTGAACTGCTGTGGAGTTTTGGTTGCTAACATGAAATGTGGTAGGATCTAAATATAAATGTTTTGTTTCCTAATTTGGGCTGCTTATCAACTGGGAAATTAAGTGAGATATACAATCAGAATCACCTTGTTCATCATCTGACATGTGATGAATAAAATGTGAGGTTGTGTCTCGTAAGATGATCAATAATCAAGATTAGGTTTGAGTTTTGTTTTTTAGCTGGATGCCTGAGTTTAAAGTTCTATCTTATAGTATGGTATTCTTGTGAAAATTTATTACGAAATTTTTGTTGATCAAAAACTTTAAGGTCCTAGAGATGTGACAATTAGATGCAACGGGACCTCAGCGTTAAAGCAATTATAAAATTTACCTTTAGCATTCAGTTTATTTAAAAATAACCCAACCAAATTATTACTTGGTTCGTCCAATTTAACTAGGGTCCATTTTTCTTTTTTCAATGTTTAATTTTAGTAGGTTTATTTTATAAAAAAGGAAATATTTTAGACTTTCAAATTACAAACTCATTTTATTTTTACACATAATATACTAATTTTTTTAAACTCGTGTCTAATTAAATAAATCTAATAATACTCATAGCATAAAAATAGACCATAAATATAAATTGCTTCAAAAAATTCCCATAGGCACACAAAAATATTTACATAGAAACATATTTTTTTTTTTAAACATGTGTCTGTGCAAATTCTTGAACTAATTTGTAATTATGATCCCATTTTTTTTAACTAATTTGTAAATGCCCCTAAGAAAAACTATATAGGATGATAAAAATACTATATGAAAATGGTTCATGATAAGTTTATCATGAAATTATTTTAAAATATCGAATATTTGACCAAGAGTATCAATAATCTCATCAGGAGTATCATTAATTTAAGTTAGTGGTATTATATTGTAATTGTTGTAAAAAAAATTGAATCTAACTTAATAATATTTATAATGAGATTATTGATACTTCTAATTAAATATTCAATACTTTAAAATAATTTTATAATAAAGTTATCATAAATTATTTTTATATAAGATCTAGTTATAGGATTGGTTAGTTGTGTCTCATGCGCAAGGAATAAGGTCCACTAAGAAACTTTTTTGGTTTAACATAACACGGTTCTCCCCATCCTATTAATGGGATATAGCCCAATTGATTTCCCCACTCTCCACGCCTCCGTATGGTCATGTCAATTTCATACACCGTTTGAGTTTGACAAATTATCGTGTGGGACAGAAAGATGTTAACAAATTGGTATATAAAATATTTGAGCAGGTCTTGTATGAGACATTCTCAATAACTAGGGCATTGACTCATTGACACTTTATTAGAGATAGATGTTAATTTGTGTGGTCTCATGCCATGAGACGGTTTCACACAAATTTTTGCCAAAATATTTTATGGATATAGGATCCGTAAAATAATTCATTTTTAAAAAAAATTGCAGATCTTGACCAATTCAGATTGAATTTGATGTATTTTTTTTTCTAAAATTTCGCGCAAATCAACTTTCAGGTTTCGCTCCCAAATTGTGTTACTATATGGACAATTGCATGTTACTGAAGGGCGAAATGTGTTACTATTATACTATATGTTATTTTTTCACCAATTTTTGTGTGTTTTTGTTGAAATAAATATTTTTTTCATACAATATAAGAACAAAATGTGTGTTACTATCTACTCAAATATTGATTTTCACAAATATTTATTTACTTTTACAAACATAATTGTTTTTCCATATAATAACACATGTAATGTAGTGAAAAGTGTATTACTATAATAACACAAATGTCTTACTAAATGGATAAAGTCGTGTTTACAAAAATACATAAAGTCACCCTCTTAGGTTGTGTTATCATAAGTACAATCATATATTACTGTAAAAGTAAATATGTATTACTGTTGGAACAAATATGTGTTAATGTTAGAAAAATTGTGTGTTACTGGTGAAGAAAATGAGTGTTGATGTTAGAGTAAATATGTGTTAATGTAAATGTGTGTTAATGTTAGAGTAAATGTGTGTTACTACAAATATATGTTACTATTAGAACAAATGTATGTTAATGGAAATGTGTGTTACTACAAATATATGTTACTATTAGAGCAAATGTGTGTTACTATTAGAGCAAATATGTGTTACTGTTGAAAAAAATGTGTGTTAATGTTGGAGCAAATGTGTGGTATTGTATGAAATAATAAATCTAAATTTAAAGGGATGAAGAATAAATCAAAAAACACATATTTGTCCTTATTGTTATTTGCTTATTTTAAAGTACAAAAATCTATTTTTTAAGGACTAGTAACACACATTTTGCCTTTCAATAATACATATTTGCTCATATAGTAACATAATCTGGAAGCGAAAATCCTGAAATAAGTCTCTTACGATATTTTTTAGAAATTAGTTTGACCCGCTTAAGATCCACGAATTTTGACCTAGAGCAACTCGACCCACAATTTTTTTTTAAATATTTATATATTTTAAGTATATTTTACATGTAAAATATATCACAAGAGAGTGCCTCAAAGATGTTATATTAGATTTTGTAATGAATTTAAATTAAATGTATTGTACATTGGTTTATTAGTTAGATTTGCCTTAAATTTTTATTCGTCTTATGTCAAACAAGTGTACACACTGCTCTTAATTCATTAGGAGTAGACTATGGACCAAAAGGTCCACTAATAATGGATGTAATATATCATATGAAAATAGTTTATGTTAAATTTATCATGAAACTGTTTTAAAATTTCGAATATTTGATCAAAAGTATCGATAATTTCATCAGGGATATTATTAATTTGGGCCAGTAGTATATGTTGTAATTGTTGTAAAAGAAAACTGAAACCAAACTAATGATACCCCCAATGAAATTATCGGTACTCCTATTCAAATATTTGATATTTTAAAACAGTTTCATGATAAATTTATCATAAATTATTTTCCTATGATAACCTACTCATAATGGAGATCTAACCATATCTTTTGCGAGCTTTGGGGGCTAAACAAGTCATTAATAGATTACACAATAAAAAAATATTTAAAATAGCTAGTACATAACACGATGAGAATTAAATTCTCCATATAAAATTAAAATAGACTACATAATATGTTACAAATGTGTTGCTAATTGAACCCAATTGCATCAACAAATGTTAAAACAAAATAAAGTAAATAGTCAAATATTTATGAAAACATAACTATTTATATTCAACATCACAACTATTCGAAATTGATAAAGTATTATATGAAAATGGTCCATGATAAGTTTCTCACGAAACAATTTTAAAGTATCAAATATTTAATCAGTAGTATCAATATTTTTATCAGGAATATTATTAATTTGGTTAGTGGTATTATATTGTAATTGTTGTAAAAAAAATTGAACCCATATTAATAATACTCCTGATAATTTTTTTTTTATATTCCTAATCCTTTATTCGATATTTTAAAACAGTTTCATGATAAACTTATTATGAACTATTTTTTTTATATAAAATTTACTCCTCAACATTTTTATCCATATTTGAACACAATATTATCTTCTGAACCATTTTTTCTAAAATATGTATAGAAATAAACATATATTAATAGTAAATACGTATATTAAAATTAAGGGTTCTACTATATACCCCTACATATTTATTAGATACCCCCACTCTATTTTTTATTTATTATAATATATTATATAAATAATTTTTATATCCTTATAATTAAAAAAAATAGATACACCCACTAAAATACCAAAAGACACAAGATAATACACAAACACAAGAAAAGAATCGGTGAAGATACGGGAAGAGAAGAGAAAATTTATCTTGTTCACCATTTTATCATCTTTACAATGGTGATGTAACCTTAGTTTCTTGTTCCATTACAATGGTGAAGCAAGCATGTGCAGGTAATTGAGTAAAACAACACACAACCAGGATTACTTTGTCGTGGACACCATCAAATCACCTCAACCTAAGCCTCACCATTTGACCAATATTTGAGTAAAACATATAACAGAGATTTAATTCTTCAAGGGCAATTGCTATATTTTTCTGGAAAAAAATCCCGATTCTAATTTTTCGAACCTGGTTTTTCGAAAAATTGTTAAGATTTCGGCAAAAACTTATCGAAATATGGTTAGGATTTCAACAAAATCTTGTCGAAATATAGATTTTCGAAAATATTTTGCCGAAATATTTGTCATTTTTCGACAAGTCTTTTTCGAAACCCTAACATTTCTTCGAAAAACCAGGTTCGAAAATTTTAAACCAATTTTTTTAAATCATTGTTTACGAAATCTCATCGTTGTCGGTGTTTTGCCGCCGTGAGTCCTGGGTCAACGCTTCATCTCGTCGTGCAGAAGCGCTTGGTTCGTGTCGACATACAGAAGGACAAAAAAATAACGATAGGGAAGAATTTAATTTGATTTTGTGGGGCATTGTCGGCGGCTCGTTGTTGGTGGTGGCTCATCGGTTTGTCGACGCTAAAATGGATATCAAAAGCAGTGTAAATATTATGACAGGAAAAAGTTTATGGGGGTGTATCAACTCTTGAAACAAATAAGTAAGAGAGGTATTAGGAGTAAGGGTAATATAATGTAGATATATTAATGGGGGTATATTTAATATTTATTTAAAATAGGGTGGGTAATTAAGTGGGTGGGGGTATTTAATAAACATGGAGGTATATAGTTCAACCCTAAAATTAAATATAAAAATTTTAAGTGGTTGATCTTAACTCATTTAAGACCTACAAAGCTTCGGGTTACACAGTTTGGGCTAAAATGTCTTATGTTTAAACAGGATAGGAAAAATTATCCTTTATTAGTTTTCTTTTTAATATTGAATGGGTCGGCCCTACTCGCAGCATGGCGATTTTAACATCTCCGGAATTAGTGCATAAAAGTAAAATTAAAGACAAATGTTTTTATTAAAATTCACATGATTTTAGATCCATGCAAATGGCTTAATTAGTGTTGTTGGTGATTGGTTCTAATCGCGTGGATTAGTGGCTGTTTTTAACCGATTTTGGGATCACCAAACAAAATCGTGTGATTGATTACCACCGTAAATGATAAATTCGAGAGTTCGGGTAGTAAAATCGTAAATACGAGTATTGAATTCGTATTTATTTCGTGTGTGTGCATTTTTAGGTGTAAAAGTGTATGTATTGGGATATTTGGGAATTTGAACCTGTTTTTATTGAAGGAGAGCAACTTATTTATACTACCCACTAAGTAGGTGATGTACATGACTCTTGGACTACCAAGCTTGCATGTTTGACATGTGTCCTTTTGACCACATTTGACCTTATCTAAGTTGAAACTTAGTTATAAAGTCTTGTATTTGGCCTTATCATGGATTCATAGTTGTTCGCCTTTGTTTGCTTGGTGGTTCAACACTTGTATACCTTTTGTATTTGTTGTTCGCCTCCTGGTTGGATGGTTTATAAGTTGTTCGTCGGTTTCTTCTTCATAAGTTAGCTGTTGAGCCTTTATGCGTAGTGTTACTCGTCAAGGACCTGTTCGTCACTGTTTATGGAAGGATGTTATGCACTCCTTAGACTGGTTAGTGCACCACCTTCATGGATAGTTGTTCGTCTCCAACGACTTGACGGAGTGTCATTTGCCCCCGAGTCTAGGATCTGTTCGCCTACGAATTGCTCGTCAGATATGTTGTTCATCATGAGATACACTCCCTGGTTTGATTTGTGCACCCGCCTACGATTATTCTTGCTGGTCATCTCTTGATTTAGGGGTCTTGCTTCATAATCCCTACTTGATCCTTAGAAGTTGCTCGCCTAATGTTGAAAGTTGTTCGTCTATCAACAATTGCCCCCTAGCCGGACCTCATATTGATTTCGAGCGAGCTACCTTCGGTCGAACAATTGTGGTTAGGGTACCATTTCATTGAGCTGTTATGACGAACAACTTCTTATACGACGAGCAGATTAACTGGGACGTTTCCACTTCCGAGGTCTGGGGTTCCGTTCAAAGATGACGTGGGCGGCATGATTAGGCGCCGCCCACGTGCGGGCAAGATCGAGGCCACACGCCCCTATATTTGCAAGTAGGCCCTTCAAATTTTGCCTTTGTTCGGATGAGACCCCGTCTTTTCATGTTTTGACCCCGGAATTTTTAGGAAATCACGGGTTTTACCCCGTTTTTTCCTCAGGTATATAAATGGAAAGTTTGAATTTTTTTCCACATTTTCTACTTCTTTCAAAATTTCCGGCGATTCCACCAAAAATTCCGGTAGCTCTTCAATCTTCCGGTGTCCTTTCCTCTATCATTAATTGCCTCAAATTCTAAGGTATTTAAATTAATTTTGTATTTACTTCTTCTCTTTTTCTTTTCATCTTCTCTGGAATTGCAAAATCGTCATCACCCCTAACAAGAAATGATGTCGTCGTTCCCCACTCTATCCTTCTTGGACTTCATCATCATTAACCCAGAATTTCTAAAAAACTTAGCATTTTTAGACAAATTCCATGTCCTCTCATTCCAGTAACGGGAATTCCCTCGAAAACCTCGACCCTCTGTTTCCAATCGTTTCATTCTCGGAACAGCCTTCGTTCGAAATTTCATCAGAAACGCTCCCGGAAATCGACGTCCAAAGGTGCGGCGACGATTCGGGTGCTCATCAATCTGGTGAGGTGGTAGCGAGCAATACCAGTCGTGAGGCAAGCGAAGATGAGTCTTCAAGCTCGGAGTTCGAAGAAGAATCGGATCTGGGGATAGGGTTTCCAAGCCCTAAATTAATGGAGAATGAAATTCCCACAGGAGTTGCTCGCCCATTTGAATGGCGAGCATATGCTGAGCAATATGCGAACAGATTTCCACCTCCTTCAAGACGAAAGTGGAAATCGCCTAGGACGGAGTTCCAAGCGACCAGGATCAAGAGTGTTGTTTGCTAGGAATAGTTGGATAACATACGGGAGACTTATCAAATTCCCTATGATATCTTCATGTGGGCTCCCAAGAAGAAAGAACGAGCAGATCATCCTCCTCCAGGTTGCACGGCGATCAACATTGACACCTTGATCGCTGGACTTAGACTTCCACTTCCTCCCATTGTTCGAGGCGACCAACTTAGCTATTACCCAAATCACTCCAATAGGCTGGATGAACCTGCTGGGCATCATGAGCCTGTTCGCATTGGAGGGTTATGTGGATCGTATTACCCCAGACGAGGTGAATTATATGATGACAATTTCGAAATGCTCGGTTGGGGAGGAGGGTTACTATTATTTGAAGGCCCGTGCTGGATTGAAAGCAGTTGAGGGTGTTCTAAATAAGATTCGCGATTGGAAGCAACATTTCTTTTTCATAGGGGGTGATTGGCGAGCAGCTGCTAACGGTCATGGAGATAATGTTCGAATCCAGTCTCCGAAGGTTTACGAAGCAATTCATCGTGAGCCCACTTGTACTTGTATATTTGTACAAATAGGACTAATTTAACTTTTTCTTTCTCTTATGCAGGTCCTCTTTTGCTTAAGGGCTAGCCAAGAAGAAGAAGTCAATTTAGAGTTCCTCTTTACTTCCTGTTTGGTCGCCCTCTGAGATCGAGCAGATAGGACGGTACAACACTTGAATCAAGATAAGTGTAAGAAAGTTGCTCGTCTTTACACTTATCCTCATCATCTGGAAGCACGAGCTAAAATACCTCCAGGTAAGTTTCCACTTTTCATTTTAAAACCTGTTCGCCTAACTTAAGAGATTTTTTTTAGCCGAGCAAGTCACCATCGCCGTTCCCCTCCCCTCCAGCTTTGCTCTTCTCGAGCAAAGAGTATTTGAGATGGCGCCTCCGAAAGGAAGGAAAGTAAAAGGGGATCCCCCGTCGAAGGTGCTCGCATTGAAGGCCAAGACCACTGGTGCCCAAGTTGTTCGGCAGGACGCCCCGGCTACCAATTCACCACCACCTGCTTGTCAAACCTCATCCCCACCTCCACATGGTGGGAAACGGCTAAAAAGTAGGGATGGAACCCCTGTTACCCAGACTGCTAATCCCTCGGAGAAGGGGAAGGGAAAAGTGGGGGCTTCCGCTGCTCGCCCCCACGAAGGCGAAATTGCCTGTCCACCATCCATTGAAGTTGTGGAACGCGTTGGGAAAGGAGGCAAAGATAGACATATACTTCCCCGCATCCTTGAAGACACAACCTAGTTAGGTTGGGATGGGGGAAAGTTTGCCGAGTAAGCCATTTGATAATTGAAGTGACCCTGCCTTTGTGTAAGAAAAAATCTAACTTTATACTTTTTCCTGTTCGCAGTTACCGGCATGATGACCATCTCGGGCGAGCTGATGTGGTACACCAGTTCGCCTATTCCAAGACTCCCTCCTCCATTAAGGACAACCCTGGCGAGCATGTTCGCCGAGCCACCGAGCTCATTGCTCGTGCGTGGACTAGGCCGCTTGAAACGGTCGTCCATACCCAAGGGGGGACTGATAAATTCCACCTCTCCATGATCCAAGTGGCCAACTCTTTGGTCAGTGCTCAAAGGGGGATGGTTCAGATGGCGAAACTGGAAGAAACTGGTTACTTGGCAGGAAACGTTCGCCAGCTCTCAGAAGACAAGGATGGTCTGATCGGCCAGTACGAGGCCAAGATTGCTCGTCTCAACAACCAGTTAAAGCTCGCCGACGACATCGAAAAGAAGCACATTGAAGATTATCAAGTGTTGTCGGCCAGCTTAAGAATAAGGATGCTGAGCTTGAGAGGGAAAAGAAAGAGAAAGCTGCCACCGAGCAAAAACTGGCTGAGTTCGAGGCAGAAGTTGCTCGCCTCAAAGAGATAACAGAGAGGATGTACACCCCAGAGCAGTTCGAGGCTGAGTTGCAAGTCCGGACTGGTTCCTCTTCGAACTTAGGGTATATTTGTGCTTACGCTGATTGCATTTGTGTAGTCAGTTTGTACGATAAACCTGAGATCGTCGAGGACATCGGGAAGGACTTGGTGGAGTTCATTGAAATGTATCCTCCACCAACCAGCATTGAACTCCAGCTTGGAGATATGGTGGACTATGGGTTCAAGCTAGAAAACCTTGACCCAAGTATCATCATTACTCGCCCTCTGCCTGCAGCTGAAGTCGATGAGCAGGCTGAAGATGGCGAGCAAGAGGCTGCCGAGAAAGAGATGAAGGTTATCGAGGATCTTGTCAGCGATAGGATCATTGATCCTTCTGCCGAGTAAACCCATATCATGTCCCAAGACGAGCAGAGACAGGAATAGGATAACTTCCTTATCTTTGTAATAGTTGTTCGTCGATCTTTTGTAGTAGTTCATCTTTCTTCTAAACCTTTTGTACTATTTTTTAGGCTTAACGCCTTAGCATTAATGAAAATGTCTTTTATTTGCTCGTCTTCCTGCACATGTTAATTGCTTTTACATTTTTTTCAATGTTTGCAATTATAACACATGACTTTGGGCCTTGTTCAATTTGAACTTTGCCTTTAAAAATAGAATAAGGGTTTAGCCTTAGGTTATGCTCGTCTTAGAAAATGAACAACCTTACGATGGCCTGGATCCTTGAAATAGGATTTATACCTCGAGTTTAGACTTCTTCTTTGAACAAACAACTATATTTACATCAAGAAAGTTTACAGGTGTTAAAAAGTTGTTCATCATTAACATATGTACTCTGACGAACGACTATAAATATTTTACTAAACTAACTAATGCAAAATAGTTGCTTGCTCATAATACTTTTACCGAGCAACTTTACATGAAATAAAAAATTAAAAGCACCAGCTATACAATGTGCCGAGCAACTTTTTATCCTATACTCAGCAAAATTTTCAAAAAATTAGGCAAGTTTTTGGTTCACTTGCCCCTGTAGATTCTTGCTCGCCCATAGGTTGAACTTGTTCGTCCTATTGATAGTACTTCTTCAGATGTACGACATTCCAGGAGTATTGGGCCAGGTTGCCTTCCATGTCTTCGATGTCGTATACACCATTAAGGAATTTATCCGTTATACGATATGGGCCCTCCCAAGTCGGTCCCAATACACCTGGAGGTTGGGCGAGCAACTTTCTTAGAACCAAATCTCTAACTTTGAATTCCCTAATTTTGATATGGGAATTATAATAATGCTCTGCTCGCTGCTTATATGTAGCATTTCTTAACTCGACATTTAATCTTTTTTCTTCGAGCAAATCCATTTCAGTAGCTAAAGTAGAGTTGTTCGCTTGTTCATCAAAGTTGGTCATCCTGATTGTATTGGCTTTTAGCTCAATTGGGATAACAGCCTCAGTTCCGAAAGCTATTGCAAAGGGTGTTTCTCCGGTGCTAGACCTGGGAGAAACTCTGTATGCCAATAAGACTTCCGGGAGCTCTTCAGACCAATTTCCTTTGCTCTCTGTCAATCGTATTTTTAATGTATGCTTGATAATCTTGTTGACGACTTCGACTTGTCCATTGGACTGGGGATGATAGGGAGTAGAATAATATTTTCTAATTCCCCACTTTGTACAGAAATCTCTCAACTCTTTCCCATCAAACTGCGTACCATTGTCTATCACAATTATTTGTGGAACTCCAAAACGACAGACAATGTTCTTCCATATGAAGTTGATCATCTTCTGTTGTGTGATCTTCACCATAGCTTCTGCTTCTACCCATTTTGTATAATAATCGACTGCCACAACGGCAAATCGAACATTTCTGAGTCCTGTTGGGAAAGGACCGATAATGTCCATTCCCCATCTTGCAAATGGCCAGGGGACGTAAACCGAAACGAGCTCTTGAGCCGTGGTGTGAATATTCGGGGTAAAAATCTGGCATTGATGACAAGTTTTCACCATTTTGATTGCATCCTGTCATAAAGTTGGTCAATAATAACCTTGTCTGACTGTTTTGTACGCCAAGGCTTGTCCCCCAGTGTGATTTCCACATACTTCGGCATGTATTTCTTCAAGTATTGCTCGTCCTTGCCCCCTAGCCAAACATTTGAGGAGCGGAATTGAGATTCTTCTTTTGAAAAACTGCTCGCCCACCAGAGTGTATCTGGCGGCTCGCTTAAATAGCTTGACTGCTTCAAAAGAGCTCGAATGACATCCTTTTCCAGCATAACAAGTTTTTATTTGTGTAAAAAACTGTATTTTCTTGGTCGTCGGGATGCATCGGGATCTGATGGTAACCAGTAAATGCGTCCATGAATGTTAGCATCTCGTGGCCTGCAGTGCTGTCCACCAATTGGTCGATGTGCAGGAGAGGAAAATTGTCCTTCGGGCATGCTACATTTAGATCTGTAAAGTCTATGCATAGCCTCCAGGTTCCATTTGGTTTCCACACAAGAACTGGGTTCGCCACTCATTGAGGGCAAAGTGCTTGCCGAATCAAATCATTATCTAGCAACTTCTCCACCACTTCATTAAGAGTCTGATACTTGTTTGGGCCATATTTTCGCCTCTTTTGGTGGACCGACTTTCTTGTCTGATTAATATTGAATTGGTGGAAAGCATGTTTTGGATCTATTCCCACCATGTCTGCATGAGACCATGCAAAGACATCTAGATTTGCCTTGAGAAATCCTTTCATTCAGGATCTGTACGGGTCAGGGAGCTCAGATCCTATGTACAGTTCTGTATCCTCATTTTCGGGATTAACTTTAAAGGCTTCCAGCTTTTCGACTGGAGTTGCTCGTCTTTTTTGTCCCTTCCAATGAGGATCAATCACAGATCCCTCAAGGTCGATATCATTTTCGATGTCCATTGGGTCTGCTTCCAGGCGGGGTTCAAGATCATCTGCTTGTCTTTGCTCATCGTTGCTTGCCGAGTTATGGCCCTCCAAGTCATTGATAGCAAGCTGCTCGTCATCACTTGGACGTTGTTCTTCAGGTGAAGGTTTTTCCTTAGTGGCAATGTGCTGCTCGCCCAAATGTTGTTCGTCAATGGGGAGGAGTTGTTCGTCCAAATCCATATGGTCTTCCTCAGTCTCCATTACGTCCTTCAATACTGATGGTTCATCAATGGGGTAACTGGTGGTGGCTTCCATCATGAAGACTCGTCCTTTATTTGATTGCATTTGTAGGAGACATTCACGAGTTTTTCTATGGTCTCCCTTTACTGAACCAGCTCCACTTGCTGTTGGGAACTTTACGCAATAATAGTAGGTTGAACATGCAGCTTTGAATTCATTCAAAAAGGGGCGACCAAGGAACCCATTATAAGTTGACTCTTGATCTACAACCAAGAAATCCACCATTCTTGTTATATTTTTCTCGGGTTCCCCGGTCGATACAAGTTGTACTGACAACCTAATTATTCCCAAAGGGACTGTTATAACATTACCGAAGCCTAGAATTTGATGATTTGAATCTTCGATGTAGCTCGAATAATCTCCCAATTAGTTGAGCGTCTTTTTGAAAAGGATGTTGGTATAGGCTCCGGTGTCTACCAACAATCAGTGCACACTGGTTCCCATAATCTTAGCGCAGATTACGAGAGAATTATTATGGGGGTCAGTATTCCATCCAAGTCTTTTCTGTAAAGGTCAAATCCGATGTTTGTAGGACGGATGGATTAACTCTCATTTCCTGTACATGTGTTATTGCTCGTAATTCTGTTTTTCTCTTACGGTTTGACATTGGGGGTCGTCCATCAGAGCATCCTTCCGCAGGTCCGGATTGCTCCATCATGTATACATCTTCTATTGGGCGAGCAACAGTGGCAGGGGTTGGTCGCCCGGGCTTGTTATTTCTTGGCGGTTGATCATCTTTCTCATCTTCTGAGCTGTTCTCCCGGCCTCGGAGAGTTTACCCTCTTCATAGAACTGCCAAAGTTATTTTAGCAAGTCTCGATATTCGCTAGTAAAGTACCTCACACTTTGATGGTAGACACAATACTTGTTTGGGTTGAGTTTGCCAGTCTCTTGACAGATTTTCCGGGGAGGGGAGAGCAACTCTTTCTCCTTCACGTTGTTGTACACAATTTCAATAAATACTGTTAGCACCTGGTTCAGTTTCTCCTTTAACTCTGTCCCTTCATTGAATGCCTTCATGTTTTTCGGGACTCGATAGCCTGTTGCGCTGGGCTTCTTGTTGTTTTCCTTCTGATCAATCTTGTTGTCCCCCAAATTTGTTTGCAAAGCTTCATGCATGGAGTCAAATATGTCTGCCTGGTTTCTGAACTCGGCATAGCTTTTTGGGCATTTCAAACGTACATCTTTCCATAAATCTGATCCTTTCTTCAACCCGGCCATGACGGCACCAATCTTAGTATCCTCACTAACCGGTTCCCCCTCCAACAGTACTTTATCGAACCTTTCCATGAAAGCTTGATCCGATTCATCGTCATTTTGTTTCAAATTTGACAATCGATATTTCTGGGAAAGATACGATCCTGCGGTTAAAAAGTGTGAGTGGAACTCCCGGCGTAATTGAGCAAACGAATGGATAGATGCTGGAGGCATTGCAGAAAATTACTTGCGCACCCTGTCCCCCAAAGTTAGGGGAAAATTTCGGCATTGGGTAGCATCACTAGCCCCTACAGAGATCATATAGTCTAAATAATTTGTTAGATAAATTCGGGGATCAACAATGCCTTCATATTGTATGCTCGCCGGAAATTGTATTTTCTTCTGGATTGGGGCTTTCAAAATGATTGAAGATAATGGAGAGGTTGGCATGCTGGTCGCCCCAATCCCTCTTTGCAGGTCAAGCTGTCCTTGCATGCTCTCCACGGCTTTTCTCAATCTTGACAACTCATCAAGAGATGCCCCCTGGCTCGAAGGCTGTTCGGCGAGCAAGGATGCATGTCCTTCTGCTCGTCGCAGTCTCTCACTTAGAGGGGAAATCTCCTGAGGCTGCCTCCTTAGGTTGCTCGCTGCATTTGCCCCTAGGCGCCCAAAGACAGACCTAGTAAATCTTTCATATACTGATGGGCATATTTGCTCGCAAGCTGTTCGCCCATCCCCTGCCCCTAGGCGAGCAACTTCTGGTTGAAGTTGGGATCGGCCCAGTCTGTCCTGTGTACTAGGACAAGATCCACCATCTTAGCTTTGCCCTTGTCTCTTCGATTCTGGGCGCTATTAGCCTCATGTTGCTCGCCCCGAGCAAACCTAGCTCTCACTACTTCAAGTGGTCTTGACCTGGACCTTGCTTGTGAAGGTTTTGGTTGTTCATGTCGCCTTTGGATTACTTGGAGAGCAGCTATCGTCTTGGCCAATTCATTGGGGTTGCTAGCCAATGCCTCTAATTCTCGAGGCATTATGTGAGTTGCTGCCGAGGGTCGAGCCCTGTTCGCATACCAAGGTTCACGGTCCTGATGACCAGCAGATGAGGCTCGAGTTGGGGAGACCCTCATCGAGGGATGTGAAACTTGAGTTTCTTTGGATTGAGGCATCCTGATTTGAATTATCTTCTCAATCTTTGAATCTTCAAATTTGAATTTGAAGAACACCAAGAACACTTTTGTTTGAATCTTCCAGGATTTCTCAAGGATTTCTTCAAATATTCAGGTTTTAAACTTGAAGTTCTTGATAATCACACTTAACCGGAGGTTCGAACCCTCCTTCTAGCGCCAAATTGTTGTTGATCGGTTCTAATCGCATGGATTAGTATTTTTTAACCTGTTTTAGGATCACCAAACAAGATCGTGTGATTGATTACCACCGTAAATGGTAAATTTGAGAGTTCGGGTAGTAAAATCGTAAATACGAGTATTGAATTCGTATTTATATCGTATGTGTGCACTTTTAGGTGTAAGAGTGTGTGTATTGGAATATTTGGAAATTTGAACTTGTTTTTATTGAAGGAGAGCAATTTATTTATACTAACCACCAAGTAGGTGGTGTACATGACTCTTGGACTACCAAGCGTGCATGCTTGACATGTGTCCTTTTGACCAGATTTAACCTTATCTAAGCTAAAACTTAGTTACAAAGTCTTGTATATGGCCTTATCATAGATTCATAGTTATTCGCCTTTGTTTGCTTGGTGGTTCAACACTTGTATACCTTTTGTATTTGTTGTTCGCATCCTGGTTGGATGGTTTATAAGTTGTTCGCCTGTTTATTCTTCATAAGTTAGCTGCTGGGCCTTTATGCGTAGTGTTACTCGTCAAGGACCTGTTCGTCACTGTCTATGGAATGATGTTATGCACTCCTTAGACTGGTTAGTGCACTACCTTTATGGATAGTTGTTCGTCTCCAACGACTTGGCGGAGTGTCATTTTCCCCGGGTCTAGGACCTGTTCGTCTATGAATTGCTCGTCAGGTATGTTGTTCGTCATGAGATACACTCCCTGGATTGATTTGTGCACCCGCCTGCGATTATTCTTGCTGGTCATCTCTTGATTTAGGGGTCTTGCTTCATAATCCCTACTTGATCCTTAGAAGTTGCTCGCCTAATGTTGAAAGTTGTTCGCCTATCAACAAGTGTATATCTTATCTAAATCAGTATAGATATCTCAACAAATCTCTTGAATCTTACCTTTCTCTCTATAATATTGTTTAGTAATATTACACTGATAAACAAGTAATGCTAATTACCGATATATATATATATATATATATATATATATATATATATATATATATATATATATATATATAATAACGCTAACCAGTCTATATTTGAAAACCATTGAATTTTCCCGCCAAAATTATTACTAAATTAAGTATTAAATCTTTGGTATATATCTTTAAAATATATATTATAAAGTTAACAAATAATTATTTACAAAATATATTGGATAAATATTGAGAACTAATATAAAAATAGAAAAAAATTACAAACTGGTTCAGAAAAATGATTGTAATTACAAATTGGTTCAAAAGATTTGCACAGAAATATATATTACACTTCTGTGCAAATGTTTTTTATCCTTCTGTGCAAATGTTTTGAACCAATTTGTAATTTCAATATTTTTTTTGCACCAATATGTAAATGCCCCATAAAAATATATTGAATATAACTTTGAAATATATATTATAGTAAATTCCTGTATTTTGTAGTATAAAAGATATTTGGAAATCATTGAATTTTAAACTAACCGGGCTACATATGGAAATCATCAAAATTTTCCGCCAAAACTACTACTAAATTGAGTAATATTCATTTTAAATGTTTGGTATATATCTTTAAAATATATTTTATTACCAATATTGATAAATAATTATCTACAAAATATTTAGATATATTTTTTTAAAATATAATTTATAGTAATTGAGAAATAATATAAAAATATGTTGAATATATCTTTGAGATATATATTATGATAAATTCTTCTATTTTGTAGTATAAAAAATATTTCAATTATTTAAAAAAATAGTTATTTAATATTTTTTTGAATAATCAATGTATAGAAATAATTCGATATATAGTTTGTAGAAGTTTATTTTTTTTTTTATAGAAGTTATTAAAATAAATATTTATTAATCTAAAGGAATAAAACCACTCTTCAATTTTTTTATATTAGTTATTTTCACTAAAGGATATTAGTTATTTTCACTGAAAAATATTATTTATGGAGGGTATTGATTGTTTTCACTTAAGGGTATTAGTTGAAGGGACGAAGAGTATTAGTTGTTTATATATACTGGAAAATATTGCAAAATAGTTTATGTATTAACCAATTTCACTTTATACATACTTTTAATTTTTGTAGAAGAAAAGACTGTCCAAATTAATTACTTCGAAGAAAGATTATAATAGACATATAACAATTAATATATCAATATATTTCATTGGCAAACCATCAAATATATATGTGCACATTTGTTATATTGGAATAAATTTTGAGAGATATCTTTTGGGTTAATTAATTAACATATAACCAATAAATACGTTAATGCACATTGTCATATACAGAACAAGGAAAGAGTAAGATCTCCAACAAACTCTATATTCCTCAATGAGTATGTATAGAGTGAAATTGGTTTTTACATAGATCATTGAAAGGTAATTGTTTTCGGCTGAAGAGTGTTAGTTGTTTTCACTGAAAAATATTAGTTTGTTTTCATTGTACAATTAATGCTCTTAAGTGAAAACAAACTAATACTCTTTAGTGAAAACAACTAATACCCTTCAATGGTTCATGTATGAATAATTTTCACTTTATACTTTGTCTTCCTCAATCTTTTTGCCTCTAGATTCGGGATAATTTCACCGGATAATAATATGAACAATGCACTCCAATTGAAGATAGAACAAAGCTCTGTATGAACTGACTCAACACAAGAATGGGTATCGAACCTCAAACCTAAATTAAATCTGGTGAATACAGAATAATGTTAGTTATTTATTTATAAATTTCATTATTATTTTAATGCATGCATTTATCTCAATATTATAAAAACAACTCTTAAAATTTAATATGTACGAGTAATAGTGTGAAAAATGAGACTTCATAGACGATTTTTTTTTATTGAAAAAAAGTGAAGAGACTTTATTCATAATTTTACAAATATTTCGTTCAAAGATGCACTTGAAGAATATTGTGGACGATCTGGATTATTTGAAGGACAAAGTTATACTTACATCTACTCTTTAATAACTTGAAGTATTATGGTGTATCGAATCATGATTTAAATTAAAAGTTGAGACTTTAGTTATGTAACTCAGAAAAATAGATCATTTAGGAGGACTGTGCAAATAAGACTAGGTGACTGTGTTCTGAAAAGTACAAATATAACCAGAACTAATTCAGGTGAGATGGTGTCGATTCTTAAACTTTCACCAACTTCATTCGATCCGAGACTTCCATTCAAATTTCAGAAGAGACAATTCACATTAGTTGTCTCATATGAAATGCCAATAAATAAGAGTCAATGACAATCGCTCGCTAATGCTCGCATATTTTTTAAGAATTCAGTTTTCAGTCATAGTCAGTTGTACGTGGATGTTTTGAGAGTTACATATTGCAATAATTTGAAAATTTTGACATGTGGTGAATGACGATGAACTTTCATAAAAAAAAATGAAAAAATGTGACTTTTAGAGTGGTGCTTAAAAATCTGTAATCCTTTCGATTTTTTTTTACATTCTCTTTAATATGGATTCGTAGCTATTACAAAAAATTCTTACTACGTAAATCATAAAAAAAATTATATGGTAAAATACAAATAATATTAAGATTGTCTCATAGAAATAAAATTAATATTTATTACACTTTATTTTTGCAAAAGTTTCCCGACATCTTCATTACTTTCTCTATAAAAAAATAAACCTTAAAATAAAAGATTAATAATATTATCTATTTGAAATGAAAAATATTTTAATAGTAATACTAGTAAATACTCTTAAACATAAACAAACAAATTTCAATATAAATCGAGGACTCATAAATTAATTGTACAATTATAACCGTGCGTCGCACGGATTAAGTTACTAAGTACCGTTAAAAACACAAATTTATTAAATTAGGTGTGGAAAATAAATAAACAAAATTAACTCAAAACCACCTGATAGAAACTTAGTACATTGACCACTTAAATTACCAACGCCAACGAGCCAATTATGCTTTTACCTCATAGTCATAATTTGCGGTGTACACAAATTTTCATGAGACGAAAATGGCGTTTAACTCTTTAAAATAGTTTATAAATTGTTTAAAAATTTATAAGCACTCTCAAAATATTTGATAAAATAAGATATTTTAATAGCTTATAAAACAAATAACTTTTTTTTAACAACTTATAAGCAGTAATTAAAAAAAAAGTTGAGATTTCTCTAACTATCCCACCTCTAACCGCCCACCCCACCCTAGAACCACCCCACCCCTCGCCTGCCCCTGCCCGCTTCTACCTTAACATATATATAAAAATATTTTTTTAAAGATTTTATAAATTGTATTAGCCAAACACTTTAAGGAGGCGATTGATTAGCAACTCTTCAATGGTAATGAGAATGAAAATTATTTTCTATCTATGCCCCCATAATAAAAATGATATGTTAGGAGAAGAATTGTTACAATTGTGACTTCATTTCTAGTGTCATACCCCAATTTGGAATAGAAGTGGACAACAAATGGTTGTTATTAGAGGAATGAGGGATTGATTGAGCAGGATGGTTGTAGGAAGAAAATAGGGTAATCAAAATGGAGTAGTGATTACCTTATTTAGGAGAGGATGTAGTGTTTTTTTTCTCATTAACCATCATAATTACACTAATTTCAATCTTGTTCTCATTACCATTGAAGAGTTGCTAACCAAGCACTCCCTAACAACTTATAAGCTATTTATAAATTATATTTTATAAGCTTTTAAAACAATTTATAAAATATTAGAGCCTATAAAATATTTTAAATAAACTTACTCAAACAAACTCGAAATCAAAATTAAAGGCATTGCTCCATAGAAATGCACAGTGTCTCACAAGGTTAATACCCCTTGTTGAGTTTCTATAATGTCACGACTGTGCTTTGGATAATACAATTTCAAATCCATCTTTATTTTGGAATTCAATGTACTTATTTTGAAATCCTATACACTAATTCTACATTATTTTACTCCGTTATTCTTTTTATTCTCTCAATAGACTCATATTATCTATTTTTTTTATTTTCTCACAGCACCCATTATAATATAATTATATATCAATTAAAATTCCGTCCTTTGAGTTGTATATGAGTTCAGGTGAGTCGAACACTCACGTGTTTAAACTTTTACCAAACACTATATAAATCAAATATCGAATATCTAGATTTGATTTTTTTAGTCCTATGCTATAAAATGTCAAAACATACATACATACATCCTAATTATTTATCAAAATTTTAAAATCCTTAGACTGCAAATTAAAGAATTTCTCCCGCTTACTATAATGTAATCTCAAACAAACGAGTTTATTCTACCATACCTAGAATACATATAGTTATAGTGTTATATTTTAATTTTCTGTATTGTACAACACATTAATACATATAATAAAACACATTAAAATATAATTGGACAATGTGGAAGAAATATTCTTAAAAAAAGACTTTACCCTAAAACTGTCAATAAATTACTAAAAGAGATTATAATACTCAAATGCCAGAATTGCTTTTACAAATCCTTATTTTTTTTAAACAATAGACAGGTTGGCAAGAACAATGTGCAAGTGCAGTAGGTATGTGTTTCGTTATGGGCTTCAATTCTTTTTCTACGTATATATATGATAATTTGAGAAGCTAATTCCTTTTGTTTTGTACCACCCTTTGATAGGATATTTGCCGGAATTGTCCTAGAGGCTCTACGTTTAAATCCCATATTATTTCAGTTAATTTATGTGACAGAATTAATATATCTAATGAAAATAAAAAGTAAAAGAAAAACACAACTAGTGGTAGTTATAAAGAATGAGAAAATGAATGAAAATAATATGAGCGAAGAATATAATATGTATGTTTTAAATAATTGTATTGTTTGGTTGACGATGATGAATGACTAATATAACTATTGATTTTTTTTTTATCTAAAACAATTGAAAAATGGAAACAATTTTTTTTTTCTTTCTTTTTTACAACAATGAAACTTTACATTGTTGATTTTTTTTATCTAAATAAAAAAAAAATACTTAATTGAGTATATTACTTTTTAAGAGAAAACAAAAAAATAATTAATTTATGATTTGAGTAATGGAATGTTACAAATACCACTAAAAAAAAGTTGCAAAAATGAGAATGATACTAATTATGCACTAGCACAAATTTCTCATTTCATATCTCTCAGCCAAATACCCTCTTATACTATAATTAAAATGGTCTTATTTCGTATTCATGAATCATGAGGTGCAACCCTATAACAATTATTCTGGCCTCTTAAATAAGATAAGTTAAATGAAATGTAATTAATTAAATTTTTTTTATCCATTTAGAACTTTTAAGGGACTACAATTTTTCCATACTTAAAAAATAGAAAACTATCAATTTGAACTTGAAAGATAAAAAATACAAATTTAGGAGTTACGATCCATACATTAATTAAAAACCATGAATGACATCTTATATATCTAATTATTCAACCATATTTTTATAAATTACAATTCCAAAAAATTAAAGTGATATTAATTTTATGTGAGTGAAAAATAAGAAAAGAAAATAAAATCATGTACATTAATTAAGATGCCAAACCTACTTTTTATATTTGTGAGTCTGAATGGAGTGTTTCTATATTTCAGCTCATATTCATAGTTTCCTATTGTTCAAATTTTAAATCTATACAATTAAGTTTCAAATTCTAAAATGATAATTTTATCAACTCTCAGACCTTATATTTACCGTAGTCCTAGTTAGCATTAAGATTCATGTGACATGATCTTACGTGAAAACGTGCATAAAGTCGTACTTTTTCACATTTTGGCGATATTTCTCATACACCATGTTCCAAAAATATCACAAAAGTTCACATAATTAAAAGTACACGTTTTATGCATATATGAGAATTGAGAGTCCACGAAACCAAATTTTATGTGATTAAAAGAAACAACAATCCTCCTGAATTCGAATTCATAATGCCTCCTTTTTAAATATGGAGGTTATTATTTAAATTTCAATCTACGTTCCTTTTTCAAATTTATTTTATCGATAAAATTTATTCAATATATTATGTTTTGCAATCATTTTATCATATTGTTTACACATTTTATACGTCATCTCCTTGCCAATATTTGAGTAAAATTAGAGCAATTATGTTTTTCCCCTATTCATCAATAATATAGTCGATTGCCTTTTATGATGTATGTATCTAAATAATCTTATTTTTAATAATTTTAATCTTTAAGTTTGGAACTAATGGTTTCTTTTTATGCTATTTATGAAAAATTTAGGGCTGGTTATTTTTCTTCATCTATCTATAATTTGACAATACAATTTAATGGAAGAAGATACAATTTACTTTAGTTCAAGATTTAACAACAATTTTCTCGTATAAGTGTTTCAATTCTGGCATCAGAATATGATATTGAAGCAGTTTTCACTTTTCCATATCAATTGTGTTAATTTGCGAGAATGGCTTCTCCAATTTCGTCAATGTCCTCCAACCAGTTTAGTACAAATTTTTAGTTCATAAATTAGGTTGGCTTTGTATTACAATAAGTTCGGTTTGACGAAAATTATAATGGTGGACTTAACTATTATTTCGGCAAATTATGTATACATGCCTTAGAAGTCTTCCATGATTTGGCTAGAAAATTAACTAAATGTTGAAGATTTTCAGTAAAAAAAAATTTGTGGAATATATATTTGACTATGTATCCTCAATATATAAATTTTGTGTACTTACTTATATTTTAATTGATTTATTATAAAATTATATTTTATTATTCAATCTTAATTATTAATATTTACAACCAGGATGTATATTAAAAATTAAGGTAGACCAATTTTAACAAACATAAACAATTTAAATTTAATATTTAAAATAAAAAAATATTGAAGATTAGCAAGTTTGTTTTAAAAAATTAATTGAATTAACATTAATTATATTTTACCGATTTATAAGAATACATTCACATGAGTAATTTATTTTACCAATTTAACAATTTTATATTATTATTATTACTAGGTTGACAAAAATAAGAGAAACATGAATCCTCATTTTGCGTAAATCCTATTTTTACTTTAATTATTTGTTTATTTCAAAATATCTTAATTCAATCCAATAGTAAAATGATTGACTTTATTTTTGATTAAATTTTTTGATTGTATTATGGAACCGTAGAAGCAATGAATTTATTGTTTAACATTAGAATGATTAACATTTAATTTTCCTTTACTTATGTAATAATGTGATATAAAGTTTCGCCCCTAAATAATGATTATTATGATTATATACATTGATGATGAGTGGCAAGAACCAATATACTCAATTATCATTGAAAGTTAGAATCGTTGCATAATCACTCTCATATTTATGACGAGTGGAAAATTAAATTTTCACTTTGCTTATGAACAATATATTTTGTATAAATTTATCTCATATATAATATATACCAAAATTAAGGGATTAATTGATTGACTATTAATATTGTAACCACAAGTAATATTGAAATAAATAATTTATTGATTGAATTTTATCACTGAATAACGGATCATACTAATAATTTAGGTAATTCTTACTGTGAAAGAATAATATAAATCAAGATACATTTTTTTAATTTTTAGAAATAGTAAATTTTATAATTATTTTTTGTTCATCAAAATCTAATTTCATATTCTTATAATTAATAAATTGTGTGACTTTGTTCATTATTATATAAATAATAAATAAAAGAAACGTTCCTATAAATATTCCATAAATTATGCTGCTATATGCTTAAATTATGTCATTATGATGGATAAAAAACAACTACATGAATATCCTATATATGTGTCTACTTTTTGCTGAGATATTCTCTTCCAATTAAATTAATTGACGAAAATTATAATTGATTAATATATATTATTGAATATTGTTTCATATCATCATATTTTCAATCACGTAAACACTTAAAGGTCAACTTTATACATTATTATATCACACACATTGATTTTGTGATTGTTAATTTACCATAATATTTTATGGCTTTGTGATTTTGGTTTAATTTACCATAATATTTTATGTAAATAATAATTAAAATCAATAATATTTTTATGGCAAAGTATATTTTTCTACTAAGTATCTATAAATATATAATATAAGAAACTCTTCCTTATTTAGTTTGGATGAGAAAGATTTGTGACCGTTGATATATTTTTTAGGAACCGATCATCACCATCTATTTGTTTATTAATAACTAAGGTAATTTTGTCTATATCAAAGCGATTGCAAAAATTATGCAGACGTTTTAGTTATTCTCTTCATTCTTGACTTCACTTCTATCTAATTTGGCCTATATATATGCCACCAAGTTTCTCAAATCTCAAAAAAAAAAAAAAAAAAATCTCATACATCTATTCAGCAATGAATTTCAATTATAGTACATATATAAATTTGAATATGGACAATTATAGTAAAATTTGATTAAAATTATATGTAATATTCATATTTTTAAGTACTTTTAAAGCAATATAAGATTACAAAGTTAAAAGTTACAAGACTATTTTCTATGTTTATAGTGCAAATCGAGGCTATATTAATCTGATCATAGAAAAGAGTCCTGTTATTAGAAATGGTTTATATAGTAGTCATATTTTAAATGTAGTACACATTTTTCTCTCGAATCCTTTTTGCCAAGGTTATATTTATGCATCCATAAACTATAAGATTTTCTAATTATTTCTATTACGATCAAGAAATATGTACATTCAATGAAAATATTATGTTAAAAATAAACACATGTGATCAAGTTTTGATGTTATATTGTACTTTTTAATATCGATGTCAATCAATTAATTAAAATAATTGTGATGTATTCATGGAATGTAAAATAGAAAAATATTTCCTCAGTCTCCAAATATATACATTATTTATCCTAAAGCCTGCCCCAAATTATATGCAATATTTAATCATTTTAAGCTACGCCCTTCAAACATTTATATATAGAGTGAAATTGGATCATACACGAACCAATTTGCAATTCTTTTTAGTGTAACCAACAAATACCCTTTAGTTAAATAACTAATACTTTTTGTACATTTTAACTAATACCCTTTAGTGAAAATAAATAATATCCTCTAGAACTAATATATTTTAGTAAAGATAACTAATAAATTTTTAGTGAAAATAACTAATAACCTTCAAATGATTAATGTATGAACCATTTTCACTCTACTCTGGCCTCAAAATTACATCATATGTCATTATTTTACTCTGACTAATCCTATTCTCATACTAAAATCCGTGTCAAACTCTCATTATACCCCTATTTTATCTTATGTAATACTAATAAATAACTCTCACATTAACTTAGTGTAAACAGTAAATAATGCATCTAATCGAGGATAGACGGACTATTCTTGCATCAGAAGTTGGATTTAATTTTTTTATTACGTGATTACAAAGTATTGCATTATTACATGTTTTGTGTTAGGTAAAAAAATCACAATTTTTTTTTTTCTAATTTTATTCTTTCAAACATGGAATGAAAATACATCAACTCATTTAGTAATTTTATAGGATAAAGAATCTTATTTTTCGATTGTCCTTTGTACATATTAAATGTAGACAAAGTTTTGTGTGAATAATTTTTGTATTGAAATTTATTTGAAGGGTATTAATTTTTTTATTTATGGATAATATAAGTTTATATTATAAGGTAGTTTTAGTTTTGAATGATATCAGGGAGTATTTTGAAACACTACTACAAGCACTTTTTTCAAAAGCTACCTCTCACTAACTTTTGAATAAAAGTACTTCTAAAAAAATATTTAATGTTCCAAAATACCGGTTTAGTTGTTTCATTAAAAACTATTAGTTGTTTTTTACTATAAGGTATTAGTTGTAAATCAATTTCACGATAAAAATGATTCATACAAAACAATGTTATATAAAATTCAATATGAAAATATAAAATAATTGGTTCAACTTAATCCAAGTTTTAATTCAACTAATTAAACATATTTTTATTTTATTGCTTTGTAAAGTAAATAAGATGCCAACTAAAGAAGCATATTTACTCTTTTGTCAAAAAAAAAATAAAAATCCACAAGTGAAATGATCTATGAATCTAAAGCTAAAGTGAAACATTATTATAATTATATTTGTATGTGTGTAAATATAAAAATAATTACATAAATATAATTATAAAATACAGTTTTACGAAGAATTAAATGTATAGTTAGTAGAAAAAATACAGTAATAGAGTTATGTGTTGTAATTTTTTTAAAGTTTATAACATGTAAATATTTAATGCAGTTATTGGGTTAAATACATACTCCATCCATCTCAATTATACGGAAATGATCATGTACCTAACGGTGAACACAAACTTATATGTCCACCATGAATGTGATAACGACACATAAGTAGATGACCCAAAATTATTCTAATTGATTACTTAACTGTGTTTATATGTCATTATCACATTCGTGGTGGACATATAAGTTTGTGTCCACTGGTGGACGTATGATATTTTCACCCAATTATATAGGTTGATAGGATTTTTCACAAAAACTTAAAAAAAAATTACATAAATAAAATTTCTATTACAACCTATTGAATAAGTATTATGATTTCAAAACATATTTAGTGCATCTTTTAAATACAAATATAATAGTAAATTAACGACAAGAGAAATTAGTCTATATGTTAACCAACCTATATAATCGAGACATTTATTTTTTAAAAAACTACTATATATAGTTGAGACGTTCGAAATATTTCTTATAATTAGTTTTGTGCTTTAAAATTAGTAACGTATCTTTATAGAGTAGGTATTGTGAGAGATTGTCTCATGCCATGAAACGGTAGGATGGGTATAAATTGGGCATCTTATATTAACACTTTAACAAGTGTGTGTTAATTTGTGTTATCTCATGCCAATGGAAGTATCACACAATTTTTTGTCATATTTATATATTTAACGCAACATTTTTTAATTTATTTATTTTTTGTTGGGGATTATGTCTAAAAATATTATCCAAAATGATTGCTCACTAAGTTTATTACTTCTCATTTTCTAATTTCATTACTTCTTGCTCCTCTATTCTGTTTATTTGATACCATAAAAATAATATATCAGGATTGGAAAAAAAAATGGTTAGAGGCTATGAACATTAGTTAGGTGCTACCTTAGTGAAATTATATACATTCAGATTCAGTACATCTTTCTAAAGAAGAGATAATTGATACAATATGAAAAAGAAAATTAAGGGGAGTAAATTAGTTTTCATTAAAAATTTACAATCTATATATAGATACAATCTACCCAACACAAAATATCTGAAGATATGATAGTCATAACAGAATTGCTAACTTCACATTTTTCTCTAGATAATGATGATCTTATATATTTGAAAAAAAAAAGATGTTTGAAGATTTGACAATGTTTATTGATGAAATTGAAGTGGTTTTGTATGTGATTGTTTTTAAATTTTAATTTAAAAAATTGACGTTGTTTTTATTTTTTCTTTGTATCTATAAATGTTTAATTTCTTACCTATATAATTGTATGCTAATTTATTATGAAGTTTATTCCATAAATATCATCTCCTAATATAAGCAGTAAATTTTAATTATATATTTTCAAAATGTTATGAGATAATTATCGAGGAATTGTGGTTCATCTAAAATTAATTAGTTTATGATCTAGAATACTAATTTTATTTACCATTGTTGGGCTTTGACATTTGTGTAGTTTGGTTAGATTAATTTGGAAAAAAAAATATTTTCTCATATTTTGGTAGGTAGAAGTAATTGTGTAAACTCATGTAAATTGGCGATAGAAAGAATTCTTCTTAATTTAATTTAAATAATGATAATAAAAAAAAAATCATATGTCACCCCCATGCACATCCCATTAAGTTAGTGAACAATTTTTCTTCACGTAATTTTTAAATTTGACAATTTTTTAGAAGATTTTTTAATACATATTTTTATTTGTATTTTATCTAAAAAAAAGAAAAGTATTTATATTAATTTAGATATTCAAGAAAATATTTGAATCATATTTCACCCTCCACATCCCATAAAATTAGATAACATATAGTTTCATCTTACTTCATGCATAAATATTAAATGGCAAACTATAAAGTGAATTTAAAGGGTATTAATAGGGTATTAGTTTCGAAGGGTACAAATTATTTTCAAAGAGTATGAGTTGAAGCGTATAAAGAATTTTAATTATTTAATTAAATGATATTAGTTGGTTACACTAAAGTGTATGAATTGTTCTATTTAAAGATATTCCATAGTTTAAATATGCACGAGTTTAACTCTATGCATACTCATATTATGATTTGAATTGTTTCAATAAGAATATGTGTTTAATAAAAATTTCAATAAAAATTTAATATTGAATAATCTATTTTATTTGATGTGAATTGATTATCATAGATTTTTCCAGTATAACAAGCAACTCTTATGTTAACAATTATTCCCTATGTATGTATTACTAATTGTTTATTTTTAAAATCAATTACATAATTAACAAATTAACTTTTGGTCAAACTTAGCCGAATTAAAAAATGATTAATATTTTTGTACACAAATGTCTATTAGACAGAGTGAATACGAATTGGATGTTGGATAATGTTTGTTTTGAATTGAATCTCAAAACCTTGAAACGATTGATATCACTGACTTGGTCAATATAAGATAAGATCTTTACTTTACATATATTCAATTGAGTGGGAACTCAACTGAAGTCATTCAAGGCTGAATATTTGAAGTCAATTATGAATCACTAAAGAAAGATCTTTGAGTACAAACCGAATCTTACTAAGTTGGCCAGTTTGCCACTCAAGTGAAGAATATAATCATTAAATGATAAATTTGTTAGAAAATGTTGATTGTGTAAATTTGATAAAATTATTTTTAAAAAGTATAATGGTATGGATGTATGGATGTCAGAGCACGGATGATTTTCATTTTTTATGTACCTAGATTGAGTACTTCATATTGATCTTTTTTATTAAGTCACATTGTTGGTTCTCTTATCTATGTTACTCAATTTCAAGAAAAATAAAATATTTGTTATTCTATGGAAATTTATATTTTGTGTGGATTTAAGGTTTAGAAACAGTGACTAACGGGTTAAGATGAGTTGAGTGTGGTGATTTTTTATTATAACCCTATGTACTTTATTTTATTATTAATTTTGTTTGTGTGTTTGTTACTGTTATTAATATAAATTTGATATTTTTATACGTTTACAAATAACATTGATCTTATTATTGTGGAATAATTACAAAATTGTTCAAAAAATAGACTATTTTAAAGTATCGAATATTAGACTAGGAGTATCATTAATCTGGATTCAAGAAAATTTACAACAATTACAATATTATACCACTGACCCAAAATAATGACACTCCTGATTAAACATTTGATACTTTAAAATTTTTACTTGATAAACTTATCATGAACTATTTTCATATAATACTTTACCTTTATAATTTAATTGTTCATTAAATTTATTTTTTAAAAATTAGTTAATTTATTTTAATATTTACCAAATTTTAATTTTAAAAAATTAGTGTATTTTTTAATATTAGTTGAATATTTTTCAGGTTTTTTTAAGCATCAATAAAATAATAAAATTTGAAGATCATTATCTTTAGTTTTATTATATCTTTTACTAAAAAATAATTAATTGAAATTTTTTGCATCACATGTAATCTAAAGGTAAGATGGAAAAAAATCCAAATAAATGTGTACTTAAATGACTAATTTCAAAGTGAAAAAGTTAAGAGGATTGAAATCAAAATTGGGCAATGTTAAAGGACTAAAATCTTATTTTACCCTAAAATATTAATGTGATAGTCTTTTCTTCTTTGTATTGTATTATTATTTTATTACTTTTTGTATGAACAATGATGAAAATTACATTTGATCATGCATAGACAATTTAAGTCTTTCTCCAAATGTTTCTATTAAAATCAAATTGATAATTTTGAATATGATATTGAAGGAAAATTAGAATCTGTGAATATTGTCAAAATCGTTGATTTTTATGTGAAATACAATAATACTGAAATTAAACATTGTATGGTGAAAATTATATTTCTTTGGATGTGTCGGGTGTAAAATATTTTGGAGAAAAATTGGGTTTTATTATATTGGATTAGGTCAGAACTGGAAAAATTGTTCTCAATTTATTATGTAATAAGGTATATTGGTGACACGAATCTCATGCATCATCTTACTAAAGTTTGGTATAAATATACTAGAAGTGGTGGATTAATTAAAAAATAATTTTATTTTTTAGTAGTATAAACCAAAAGAGTATGTTAATGTGGATTGAATAAAATAATTAAATTATTAAGGATTTATTGAACAAACCACAATTATATCACCTCTTTGTAAAATTAAACAAAACATTACATCCCTTTTCATTCTAATTCACGTTTTTCGAACATCAAAATCTAGGACTCAATTTTTTTAATTAAACTAGGAAAATTATGTTAATTTTTCAATTAAAAGTTAAATGTGCACTGATCGTTTGGATAAGGGCTTTTGCGGCAAGAGGAAAAAGGGGAAATAAAACAAGTAATTTTTGTCAGACCAAAAGCAGAAGCATGGCAAGAACAAATGTGCAACATACTATGACTCTACAATTAACCTTACTTTAAGGTATTCTCAGAGCAAAGGACGCCTTCAAATACGGTTTTTTTTTTTTTAGAAAAGGACATGAGGATTGAAGACCAAATATTTGGGTATAATGTGTGCATAAATCTGGTAAAATTTTGTTGAAAGGGGTTAACGAATACTATCAGTTGATGGTAATATTGTCATTTAACATATTAGTTTAAAAATATTTCGGAGTATGCTTAGGATTTCGGGGGTTTATATAACCATACCTTTTTTAAAATTCAAATTAATTTGTATTTAATAATGAGATGTTTGTAAGAAAACATATATTTTGTATGACATTAATACACTATTAATTATTTTATTTTGTATCACTTAAAAATTACATGATATTGAAAGTAATAAATAATTTAATGTAAAAAAACACAAATTGTTCAAACATTTGTTTATTATGTAAAAAATTTAAGAGAATTTATTTTGATGAAACAATGATTTTTTTTCACACACACACATATATATATAGTTAAAAAATTATTATAAAGTTAATGATTATGTTATAAAAAATGTTATAAGTTTAAAAAAAAAACAAATTGAATTTTTTTAGCATTATAATTTAATTTAATTAATTATTATAGTAAAAAATTGTAAAAATACCTTCCGTGCGAAGCACGGGTAGAAATATCACTAGTGTTACAAATACCACTAAAAAAAAGTTGCAAAAATGAGAATGATACTAATTATGCACTAGCACAAATTTCTCATTTCATATCTCTCAGCCAAATACCCTCTTATACTATAATTAAAATGGTCTTATTTCGTATTCATGAATCATGAGGTGCAACCCTATAACAATTATTCTGGCCTCTTAAATAAGATAAGTTAAATGAAATGTAATTAATTAAATTTTTTTTATCCATTTAGAACTTTTAAGGGACTACAGTTTTTCCATACTTAAAAAATAGAAAACTATCAATTTGAACTTGAAAGATAAAAAATACAAATTTAGGAGTTACGATCCATACATTAATTAAAAACCATGAATGACATCTTATATATCTAATTATTCAACCATATTTTTATAAATTACAATTCCAAAAAATTAAAGTGATATTAATTTTATGTGAGTGAAAAATAAGAAAAGAAAATAAAATCATGTACATTAATTAAGATGCCAAACCTACTTTTTATATTTGTGAGTCTGAATGGAGTGTTTCTATATTTCAGCTCATATTCATAGTTTCCTATTGTTCAAATTTTAAATCTATACAATTAAGTTTCAAATTCTAAAATGATAATTTTATCAACTCTCAGACCTTATATTTACCGTAGTCCTAGTTAGCATTAAGATTCATGTGACATGATCTTACGTGAAAACGTGCATAAAGTCGTACTTTTTCACATTTTGGCGATATTTCTCATACACCATGTTCCAAAAATATCACAAAAGTTCACATAATTAAAAGTACACGTTTTATGCATATATGAGAATTGAGAGTCCACGAAACCAAATTTTATGTGATTAAAAGAAACAACAATCCTCCTGAATTCGAATTCATAATGCCTCCTTTTTAAATATCAGAAATTAGTACTATCTCCGTCCCACAACATTTTGCATAGTTACTATTCCTCTCGTATTTTTGCGAACAATTTTTTTATTAGTATTTGAAAAGATAAAGTAATTTTAAAATTACTTTATAATAGAGAGGGGATAGATCTATCATATCCTACCTTAAAAATTATTTTATCATTTCAAATACTAATAAACAACTCGCTCGCTAAAACACGAAGATAAAGTAATTGTGAAAAATATTTGAGAATGGAGGGAGTATACAAAATGTCAATGTTAAAATAATTCTATTTAAAAACCAACTTTGATTATGTGTTGTTCCTGAAAAGGAGTAGGTCTCTTGTGAATCCAAATTCACGTGAACTTTTTCAGGTATAAATACTATATATATATATATATGCATTATTACTGTTACACATATTATTGGGGCACTAATTATCTTAAGTGTAACACCACGTTAGAAATTGGGTCTCGCCCGACGAGAACAGTGTAAAAATGATCTCCTGAAATAATCTTTAATATAGGAGCTCGGTGGAGGACAATATACACATTGTTATGCAAGCTTGTTAGCCCAGGCAAAAGGCAAGGTGATAGCAAGATCAACTCCTCATAGAAGAGTTACTCGGCATGCGAGCACTATCAATCTGTGAATGGCCGAGATCGACCTTGCCCAGTGGACATGTAACCGAGACATTTAAAGTCGACAAGATCATGTTTAGATATAAACATATCAATATAACAATGAAAGTACAAACATTCCATACTTAGATATAAAGTAAATTACGCGATCCCAAGTCTGTCTATCAAGGACGAATTTGTTGCAGTCCACTCTTTGACACTGATGCATGAATTACTCAAGATACTAGACAACACAAATGCATCTCAAACATTATAAATATGGCCTATAAGACACAATAAAAAGGGTTCACCCACACTTAAACTGAATTTAACAAACTCAACAATCACTCGTGCATTTAAAGCTTTCTTTGCATTTATTTGGTATAAGGCATTGATCATTGAGTTTAGCCTTTATTGCTTCAATCACTAATCAAATATTTGTTTTATCCAATTCTCAGCACTTTAATATCAAAATTCCTTCCCAATTTATATCGGGTAACAACACATACTCCCTCTGTCCCGAAGGAACTTGCACACTACCTTTATTTTCGTGTTTTAGCGAGCGAGTTGTTTATTGATATTTGAAATGATAAAGTGACTTTTAAAGTAGGTTATGATAGATCTATATCTCCTCTATTATAAAGTAACTTTAAAATTACTTTATCATTTTAAATACTAATAAAAAAACTCGCTCGCTAAAACATGCGAAAACAGTAACTGGGCAAGTTCCCCCGGGACGGAGGTAGTATCAATTATCACTGTTTAAAAAAATTATTTTTAAACATTTGTAGTGTGTGTGCACAACAACGATAGTGAATATACACAGTGATAATGTGTATACATAAGAGCAACACAAAAAAATCGAACTTATGTAAACTTAAATTAACATAATTTTTTAATTTCAGAATCACTAAGTAACATCTTTAAAAAGAGAGTTCATGTCAATAGAATATTTCAACAATGTATATTTTTTTTTTAGCAAGTTTTGCGTGAGATAGTCCTAATGGTGAAACGAGATATAAATTGAGTATGGACATTAACACTTTAAAATGGATGTATATTAATTTGTGTTAATTTATGAGGTAAAATGGTGTCTCCACGGAGAAAAGGAAGTAAAATAGTTGGGTGGGTGGCCACATGGAAACAACTATCTAAGCAAGAAGACAGATGGAGTGGCGAACTGGCAACCGCTACTCCACTTAAATTAATTCAATCACTTTTCTACCATCGCCAAACGTTATCATACTCCTAGTCCTAGTGTGATCATTCATCATTTCACCCAAATCCTGACAAAAAAACTTCTCCGGATCACAAAAGCCACTTTCTCTTTCTCCAAAATGCCACAAATCAATTCCCCTTTTCCCTTTCCACCAACTGTTTTAATCACCACTCCATGTGTTCGTTGAAATTCCCCACCGAAAACAACACCCAAAATCGACAAATCTTAACACGATTCGAAGAAGAATTCGAAAATGTCGTCATGGCAGAACTTCGGAGAGGCCGCGAACATCATACAGCTAACAGGACTAAACGCAATCGCGTTAGTAGGTTTGATTGTGAAAGCGGCGAACACAGCGCGAATGCACAAGAAGAATTGCAGGCAATTCGCGCAGCATGTGAAGTTGATCGGGAATTTGCTGGAGCAGCTGAAAATTTCGGAGCTGAAAAGGTATCCGGAGACGCGGGAGCCATTGGAGATGCTTGAGGACGCCCTCAGAAGAGCTTATCTGCTTGTGAATAGCTGTCAGGAAAGGAGCTATTTGTATTTGATGGCGATGGGGTGGAACATTGTTTACCAATTCAGGAGAGCGCAGGAGGAGATTGATCGGTATTTGAGGATTATTCCTCTAATTGCGCTTCTGGATAATGCCAGGGTCAAGGTAATCAAATCAGATTTCATCCCCATTTTTTTTGTTTTTAAATTGATTTGTGATTGTGATTGTGATTGATGGTATTTAGGATATTGGTTGATTGGGATTTTCCTTGTTTATTGCTCTATAATTCTGAAATTAAAGTCGTAAAGTGAATGGGACCTTTAGGTTTTGTTGAGATGCTTAAGTCGGTTTTCTTGTTTTGTTAAATATTTTTTTTGGAATATTCAGTTGGATTGGACCCCAAAATCCTATCCTTTTCATGCTTATGGTATTACACATCTTAGATTTTCTGATAAATTCTTGCAAGTAGATTAGGATTTTATTTCTTGAATATATTAATTATTGAATTCCTGGGCCATGGATTATACCAATCAGTTTATTTGGTTATTATTTTGCCCCCAGTATGTTTAGACTTTAGAGTTTATTCGAGGATATGTGATGATCTCATTATGCCCAACCCCCCCCCCCCCCCCCCCCCCCCCCCCCCCCCCAAAAAAAAATAAATAATAATAATAATAAAGTTATTGAACAAATATATAATACAAAATTGAGGTATTTTTGGGGTCTCCTTCCATTTGGAGGTGCTGATTGGGGAAATGCATGTTCCCCTGAAATATAAAAGGAAAATTTTATAAAATGCCACTTTTGAAGTTGCATTTTTAAAAATGTCACCCAAACATGTTTTTTTCTTTTTTTTTTTTAAATGTTATGCCCCATGCTACCTTTGTGCGACCCGACCCTTTTGCAACCCTTGCGCTCCCTTTGGGCTACCCTTGTGCGACCCTTAAAGTGGCATTTTTGCCAAAAAAAAAAAAAAAAAAAACATGTCGGGTGTCATTTTTCAAAATGCAACTTCAAAAGTGGCATTTTGACAAATTCCCCAATATAAAATTAGTTATGAATCCAATTGGGTAGTATTATACCCTATTATAATAGACAAAATGATATTTGTAAACATTACTAACTAAACAAACAAAGATGAAATAAATCTTTCGTATCTCAAAAGACAATTTACATTGTTTCTTTATTTCTTATTGTAAGACATTCTAAATTTCCATACATTCCCTAATCCAACATCTGAAATATTTTTCCCTAGAATTCCTGAAACGATAATATTTTTTCTTCTGCAAATACCTCAAGTTGCATTCCCATGATCCAATACTTTTAAAAAAAAAAAATATACAGGACAGGCTTGAAGAAATTCAGAGGGATCAGCGCGAGTACACATTAGACGAAGATGACAGAAAAGTGCAAGTTGCAATATCTGAAAGTGATGTAATAATCTTGAAAAAAAGCATTTCTTGTTCTTATCCAAATATACCTTTTGATAAGGCACTTAAGAAAGAACATGAAAAGCTTCAAGCAGAGCTTCAGCAGTCACAAGCTAATATGGATGTGGGTCAATGTGAAGTAATTGAGCGTCTAATGGAGGTCACTGAAATTGCAGTTAATTCAGTTAAAGAGAATGATTCACCATGCAAAGTTCTTGAAATGTCTGTCCCAGATAAGGAACATTTTTCCAGTGATACTTCAAGAAGATCAAGGTTCACTTTCCACCTTATTCATTAAAAAAATTTCTCTCTTGTGGGATGCTTTTGTCATGGTGTTTCCGAGTCAGAAAATCATTAGTTTCTTCGGATAAAACTGAACAAACCATCCAAATCGAACCAAATTGATTGTTTTTATTTAGGTTTGAATTCGATTATTGATTTAAAAGTCATTAAAATTTTGGTTCGGTTTTGGTTTTCACAACGTCAAAACCGGATAAAACCAAACCAACTGAATTTTACATATATAAGAAAAAAAATTATAATTCTATTGTTTTTAATGAAGATGGTGACAAGTGTTATAATTTGAAATCAAATGTAGCTTCACCCAAATCTTCTATCTTATGTCTATCAATTATTATATGATTTTTTATCCTTCTAACCAAATAAAATGTGTTCTTTTTTCTGGAAATGTTGTAAAAAGTATTAAATTTATAATAATTAGAATTCGGTTATTCGTATAGCTGGCCGAACCACCTATTTCTGTTCAATTGTAGTTTGGCTTTGTTACTACTGGAGTCAATTTCCATTTGAATTTTCTAAAATTTCAATTTGTTCGGTTCTTTACCCAAATGACCGTTGCATACCCCTATTCATTTCATTCATAGTTGCTGATTGGGAGTTTGTTCTGTTTTTTGTATTTCTGCAAGTAGAGAAGCCACAATTTCCCCCGATAATTATATGATGTCAACAAAGGACACCATTTGGCAAGAGGAGTGGCATGCAGATCTACTCGGCTGTTGTTCTGAGCCTTATTTGTGTATGTCCTCTCTCCTCTGGAATACTATTAGTCAGTTATGAAGTGTGAGAATAGGGTGGACTAAGTAATATGTGCTCTCTTTTCCCCATATTTTCCCATCCTTTTACTCAGTTTGAATTTGGTCAAAGGATTGTGTGGGTCCTTTGATCAGCTATGATTGTTGACTGTTTATATAAGTTTCCTGTCTTGGGCTCTCCTGCAAAGCATTTTAGGCTTAACAATTTTTGGTGTATGTTTGATTTGAGTGTTTGTTTGTTTAGAGATTTAAGTAGGGTAGATTTTAACTTTATGTCAAATTGGTGTGAAGAGTGTGCGATGTTGTATTAATACATAATTATTGTAGATTGTGATTTTAATGATTGAATAATCGTGTAATGATTAGTGTAGATGAGAAAAAATGTGTGAAAAGTGAGAAATAAAAGAAGAGTGAGAATAAAAAAAATTATATTTGCATTAGTGAGCTATTGGAGAGAGTATGAGGGAGAAAAGATAGTATTTGTAGGGTTTATAACCTTATAGGTACTTGTAAGGATGAATGTATTGGATTTTTTAAAAGAGGATTACAAAATCTCAAAGTAGAATCATATTTAGATTTCAGAATACAAATCCAGTTTTGTAATCCCAAGTCAAACATACCCTTGGGTTTTTGATCTTTCATTTAGTGTATTATTTGCTATTCGTTTTCCGAATATTGTTTGTGACTCGGTAGTGTACGTGAATACATTTAAAGTGTGATGAAAATTTCAGCAAATATGTAGACCTTGAATATTAATTCTCCATCTCCCTTCACCTGGAGAAGGACGGCATTTGTATTAAAATTCAAGTACAAGTACAGAAATACTTATGATCTTCACACATATGATAATTTTCTTTTTATATGTAATGTCAGGTGTAAAGACCTTCATCTGTCCTTGTGATACAATTTCAAAGGTAGCATCGGTGGCAAATAGCAAGGAAATATGTGAGTGCATTAGAAACTTTTTATAACTGTGATAAAACTTTAATGATAATTGTAGTTTCAGAAGGAAAGCAATTAATAAGTTATTTTCTTGTGACAGCTTCAGGAGAGGCTTGTAATGAGATAATGGCCTATTCCCTGATTCTATCATGTTGTTGCTATACGTGTTGTATCAGAAGAAAGCTCCGACAGACTCTTAACATCAGGGTAACTCACCCCAACCCCAGTCTTTCTTAATAATAAGTTCTCTACGTGATGATTTTGCAAAAAGTTGAACTTTCAACTTCTAAAAATCATTGAAATCAGTATATTATATATACTGTTGCATACCCTGTAACCCAGCGTAAAAAATTGTTGTTTTTGTCTAGTTTAAGTAAATTTCTTACTCGGTAAATGTATCCAAATTATTCAATGGAAATTGTAATAAGAATCATCAAATAGAGAATTACAATAAGAATGATGGTTATATTGTTAGGAATATTGCTCTAATCGTAGAATAAGTTGTGACAAAAAATGATTGGTTGTTGAGAAATTGTGGAATGATTCAAGAGAAATGGTTATAGGGGAGGTGGTAGTTAATCAAAATGGGGTATTTTAACTTATTTTGAGTCTCATTACCGTGTATGAAGTATGATAAAGATGCATTGATCATTTTTTATTCTCATTAATCACCAAAATTACCCCATATTCATTTTCATTCTCATTCTCGTCTAAAAACTATGAATTTCATTTCGCACCGGAAACGATTCAAGGAGAAGTTCGAATCCATTCCCTTCGGATATTGATTGGTCATGGTTAATATCTCCATTAGCTAAACCCTTTCTTAGATAAATATCAAATCACGGATTTGCTGCTAATTCTAATTCATACAGGGTGGTTGGTTTGATGATTGCTTGTCGCATTTCATGTGTTGTTGCTGTGCACTTGTGCAAGAATCGAGAGAAGTTGAGATACGTGGTACTATTTCTATTTCCAAATTGCTCGTTCAGCTGCGTCCAAACATGATTTTATATATCTAAATCATGAAAATGAGCAACGATTTTTTCGTCATGATAACTGATATAAGAACTTGTGTTTATAGGTGTAAAGAAGACCAGGACTATGCCTCCAGCATCTCAAAAAATGGAGTACTAAATGTTCCCAAGTTTAAGTAAACTAACTTACTGATACTTGTAGGTGACTACTTTGACATTTGCTGAAAGAAGCTTCAGATGCACTGTTGTGTATGTACAGTGGAACATTACCCACTTTTTCTTTTTTTCATGATTTCTCGCAGAAATAGATTGTCATTTTGTCAAGTATTTATTTAATTACAAAAAGCTGATTGTATTTGGAGTACTAGCTTGTGATAACCCAGAATTTTGAGTCATTTGTGTGAAGCACGTGTGTTGCATCCAATTTATGTGTTATGTAACAACTAATAATTAAGTGAAAGTTAAATATTCATAAATAAAGAATATAAACTAAAAACCTACATGAGGCGTGTGAGAGTTATAAAACCTCAATTGAGGAAAGTACCGTATCATCCCAATTTACAAAGATACAATGACAAATTGCAAAAAAAAAAAAAAAAGCCATTTTGACTTTTGGGCAAATACCGAACTTACATTTTGTTCCTAGAAAAGAATTTCCATGTTACAAGAAAATTGTGGATGTTTTTGCCAATTCGTCCAAATCTTTACAGCTGACTTAATAATTTGAACCAAAATTCAAGAAATAGAAAACATCAGTTAAGAAACTTTATGATCGCTGTTTATTATTTCCCTCGACTTGAATTTTGAAATTTCGGTTAATTATATTTCAGATTAATTATTTCTACCATTCTCATTATACAGAAAAAACATTTTGTCAGAACAATGCGACTGCGAAGAAGGATTCCACGGCTAAGAATAACATTTCATCCCTCCATCATCCATTGTTATTCACTTGTGGACAAACTGTACATAATAAAAAGAAATAGCCTACAAAGCTTCAATTTTTCGAATTTATACCGATATCAAACTAAACTGAACTTAATTTTTAAGTTTTAAACCAAAAACCCGGTTCGGTTAAGCTTCTATATTTTTTAGGATATTCCGTTGGTTTGGATTGATTTTTGTATAAAATTCTACTATTATTTCGAGGCCAAGTCTCTTGTATATCTAATGCATATGAGACTCTGGCTTATTTCGAACTCGTCATGAGCTTACTAGCTATATCTAGGTCCATAAACTTAATATTTTCAAATGGTTTAAGCTCAATAACGATCTACTTCCTCTGTCCACAAAAAAATAGTCCTACTTTTTTGCGTGTGGTGTAATGCAATACATTGGAGGGTATTATGAGATTTTTTTTTTAATAAAATGATCGTTTATACATATTTTTCATAAACGGTCATTTTATTAAAAAACGGACATCAAAATATCCCGTAATACCCTCCGACGTATCGCATTAAACCACGTATAAGAGAGTGGACTATTATTGGTGGACGGATGTAGTATTAATTAAAATCACCACAAAGATTCGACAAAGGCGCAAAAGCTCTTAGTTATGACTTACGAACATTGAAACACGTCAATCTAATATGCTATTTAAGACATGGTCTTGTATGCATCAAATGCACCGTACAACTCAAATGTATTTTTTAAAAATTATTCAACTATTACTAAAAAGTAAATTTAATAAAGAGTAAACTTTCAGTAATAACAGGAGTTGCTTTTCAATAATAGTAAAGTTAACTTTTCAAAAATATACTTGAATTGCATGTTGCATCAGGTGCACAAGAGACTTACTCACTATATAAATATATGTAATTAAAAAAAAACAAAAAAAATATGCACTTCAAAAATAATTATGAATAGAATAATCTTTTCATACTCGAATAAACTAAGAGGGGTGTATTGGTTATAGAGTCTGTAGAATTTTTTTAGACTTTTAAAATCTGGGGGTATTCAATACGGATTTTAAAAAGTCTTAAAAAATCTTTAGGTATTCAACAATCTATGGATTTTAATACTCCACGGATTTTCTTAGATTTCCCTTCCAAAATATGAATAGATTTCACTCTTTAAAATCTCTTCTAATAACCAGAGATTTTTTTAGGTATTTAACAATTTATGGACTTTCTTTGATTCTTTTCCATTGGGATGTTAACGGGACAAGGACGGGGAGTCATTCCCCATCTCCGTCCCTGCAAAATAAATGGGAAAAAAATTCTCCCATCCCCGTCTCACTGGGGATCCCCATCTCGCGGCGATTCCCCGTTCCCCGCCTACTTATTGTTTTTCTCATTTTTAAAATATAAAAAAATATTTAAATTAAAAACTTTAAATATACACAACAATTACTTTAAGTTGGTGTTAAAAAATTTTAATTTAAACAATTTGAAGAACCTCTAATTCTAATATTTTTAATTAACATATATACTAAAGTGAAAATAATATAATTTAGAACTAATAACATAACATTAAATAAAAAAATATAATTTATAATAAATAGTTAATTGAGTAGGAAACTATGAAATATTTATTTGTAATTTACTTTAATATTAAAATTATATATAAATATATTAATTATATAAAAAGTAATGCTGCTCCCCGCGGGAAAGAGACGGGGATCCCCCAGGCTGAGAATACTATCCTGGTAACCGGCTACGGGGCAAAAAAATTCTCCGTCCCTGTTTGCTTTGGGGATTACCCGCCCCGTTATCAAGTCTACATTTTCAAAAAATATAAATAAATTTTACTCTCCAAAATCTCTTCTAACATCCTGAGACTTCTAATGAGGGCGATGTATAGCGGTGATGGAAATGAAGATGAAATAATAATGTATTTTTTTAACTAATGTATTTTTTTAAAAATAATTTGGATAATTTTTTTTTATATACAAGTGTGTCCCGTATATATTTGCATCAATGGTTTCAGCGCCGGGGTCTATGCAAATTCATGTAAATCAATAAAAAAAAATGTATTCCACAATCCTGTAAAGTCTATGAAAATTCAAATAAATCAATAAAAAAAGTCAGTCTAACTCTGCATGGAGTCTATAGATTTTCTAAATCCAAATACTTTTTAAAGTCTAAAAAAATCCGATAGAATTCAAATTGAATACACCCTAGGAGAATAAAATGCAGTAAATTAAGTACCTAATAAATTACACATTATCCTTGGTAACTTACATATGATATCTGAAATACCAACCGACTGAAAAGTTGCTCCAACTTATGCACTACTACCGCTCTAAAAGAAAATATTGAACTTATCTTGAGACAGCAGAAGTATATAAGAATAATACATTCGTAAACAGTCTTACAATAAATACAAGAATATTTCTACTGTTTCAAATTCTTATTACACATTTTTCATTGTATTTTTTATCCCTTTGTCGATAATCATCAAAATTTGAATTATTTTTCAATCTTCAATTTTTTTTAGACTTCTTGAGTAAATAGTCAAGTCCTGGTAAGTTTCTCACAAGCTCAAACTCGAGAATTTCCAATTAAGGAGTAGTTGACAAAATCAAGTTTATCGAGCATTCACAGAAGCAATGCATCAATGAATTCCAAAATTACAATCCATTAGTGATAGTTTTACTTTCGATGAACACAAGTAATAACATTGTGGGTTAACTTTCCCACAAATAACCATCTAATGAGTAGTGATGTATTATTAAAGTGGGACCTGATATTAACTTCAAAATTCAGAATTTGGGTCGTATAGAATTCTTCCATTACAAAAAAAAAAAAAGGGTTGAATAATTTCATATCAAGAGCCAAATTTTAGTTTATGTCTCAATATGAGTATTCATTTTAAAAGTGTTTCAATTCATGGTATGAACCAAACAGAATATTTAAAAATATTCATGTCTATATCGAAATTTAGTTATTTAAAAAAACAAGTGTCTGTGTCCTTACCAAAATTTCGGTACGATACAGTATAAATATTTTATTTTTCGATACTGACGAAGCAAAGAAACAAATTTTTTTGTTACTCTCTTTTTTGGAAAAATAAAAATAAAAAATTAATGCACACCTGCACAAATACTTTTATATTATAAATATTAAATAAAAAGACATTTTTCTATTTGTGTACGGTGGGTGGGTTGCTTGGGGGGGTTTCCATAGCTCATATAGAGCAGTCTGTCCATCTCGTATGCAACCATACCTTCAAACTTGTACTTCCTTCGTCTTGAATTTTTTTTTTCATCCCTATAATTGTATGTATATTAAAAATAAATACATGTATATTTTTATATGAGCGCATGCAAATTTATGTTTTCTTTTTAGATAGTGTGCAAATTGACATGAGACGTCCAAATAAAAAAATTGTGGACGAAAGGAGTAATACTTTTGAAGAATTATAGTATCAAATTATGGAAGCTAACAACCAATATCAATTATTCTCGTCTTTTTGGGTATATTCCTTTAATATTGTTTATTAAAGATTATTTCGAAAATCTTCCCAATTTAAAAATGGGGTAAATTGCGCCAAACCCCCTTGTGGTTTGGAAAATCGGCATGAAACCTCCATGTGCTTTAAAAATTGCGCCAAACCCCCTTATGGTTTTATAAATATAGCATGAAACCCCCCGTAGTTTATAAATTAAGCATGAAACCTCCCTATGGTTTATAAATATAACATTAAGCCCCCAACTATATTAAGATTAACAGTAGTGTGCAATTCACGCACGCTTCATGCGAATTTTAGTGGTTTTTTTGTTTTAATTTTTTTAATATATTGACACAATTATCTCTCCATTAACTAAATTAAATGTTCCTTCTATTATGGATTTTGCTAAGTTTTTTATTTATTTTTTATAATCTTATGCTTTTATATAGTCAATTTATTTAATAATTATTGTCTATAAAATATTATAAATAGACGAGAAGTGAAAAATACTTTTAGAAAATCCTCTTTATATCTAATTACATATTAATATAGCATTTAGTAAATAATTTGTAGTTAGAAATTTTAAGAAAAGTACAAATAAAAAATAAACAAATTGGAACCTACCCTGGACACTTCTCATTCTAAAAAAATCAGCAACAACAAATTTCTTCTTAGTCAAGTCTTTGTATGTTCACACTAAGTAAATTTTTTCAAGAAATTCGCATATTTAAAAAAAAAATTGTATAAATTTTGAAATTTTACATGGAGATAAACCCTAATTTACGTTTAGGTGTTTTATGAAAGAACGTCAGTAGATCAAAAGTATATAATATGTCATACGGGTTAAAAAATAACGCTGTTAATTTTTTATTAAAAAAGGGATCTTGCGCTATATTTATAAAACCACAAGGAGGTTTGACGCAATTTTTAAAGCACAGGGGGGTTTCATGCCGATTTTTCAAACCACAAGGGGGTTTAGCGCAATTTACCCTTTAAAAATGTTATTTTGAAAAAAAAATCAGTATGTTTTTTTTATAGTTGGGCAGTTTATTATTATATACTAATAATAAAATTAATAGTAATAATAATACAAGGACCATATATATATATATGACAAAAACTTGTATAAGACCGTCTCATGGCATGAGACAATACAAATTAACACCTACCCTACTAAAGTGTTAATGAGTCAATGCCCTAATTATACCAATTCATATTGTCTCATGCCATGAGACGGTCTTCTACAAGATCAATATATATATATATATATATATATATATATATATATTTGTCAAATGGTTTAAGACAAATCATTATCCATTAATTAATTAAACGAACAGAACATTCTATGTAATTCGGCAAAGCTCTTTTATGACAAACACGTCAAACTAATCTGCTACATAAACATCACTAAAATGAAAATAATATTTTAACTAGCACTTCAAAAATCAATATAAGTAATATCAAAATATTATGCATTTCTACACATGAAATTACATCAGTGAATTCAAATTATGTTGAAATCACCAACTGTTGGAGCAAGTTAGCAAGTTTAAACAAAAACCCTATATATAATTATGTTGATATATATATCGATCGAGGTATTAATTACAAGAAATTTGAGAAATCGTGACGGCAAAATTCGTCATAAAAACATCATTTTTCGTCACAAAAGGTGTTTGGTGACGAAATTTTTTCGTCGCAAAGAACGTCGTCGTTAGTGCGCCGTATTTGGTAAATGCGACGTTATTTGAATTTGTCATCTAAAGTCATCTTTTAGTGACGAAAAAAGGTCATTGTTGCTATATCATTTCGTCTATAGTGACAAATAAAGCGTCACATTTGACATCAAATTCCGTCACTGATTATGGTGTTTCGTCACTAAAAGTTTTGCTTTACATGACAAATTTGATTTTTGTCACTAAAATATTTACTTTTGGTGACGATTATCCATTAACGACCAGTTTTGTCAAATATTATTGACAAAATTTTTGTCACAATTAGATTTACATATTTCGTCATATTATATAAAATTCATCACCAAAGTGTTACACTTTAGTGACAATATTATGACTGACATTATAAATGTTTAGATTCAGTGACAACACATATTTTGTCACTAAATAATTACACTATTGTGACCAATTCATATCGTCATTATATATGTACATATATAATGACAATATAATTCGTCAAAAAAAAAATTTAATGACAATCTATATTGTCACTAATAATGATGAATATTTTCGTCATAATACAATAATATTAAGTGACAAATGGTAATCGTCACAGAAAAATTAGATGTGGTGACAACATATATATATCGTCATTACTAATTTACATACGACAATAATATCTCGTCACTAATTGGATTTTTATTATAGCTTGTCATGAAATGATTATTTTATTGAGGATTTAGTTGAATTATATATACTAAATTACTTAAAAAAATTATCATGAAAAATTAATTTAATAACTAAATTACAATAAATAAATAAATATCACAACCACTAAAGCGAAGGTGTTAAATTTAATTTGCATAATATGATAAGAAATGCAATGAACTAAATTGTACTAAAAGTCAACAAAATATTTGAGTTATAAAAAAGCATAAAGATGTCGATCATTAGCATACTAGCTGGGACGCATCCAACCATGCAAAACTAGTGATAGGATTACAATTATATTTATTGCAACAACCTACGGTTTTAGACAACCTATCCTTTGAGAGCAGGCAATGTTACCAAACTTAACATAAACGACCAACACTTTTGGATTGTTGTATTTCTCTTTGGGCCAGATTCTTTAGCAGGGCTCTAATTTTGATCTAGAGACTCCAGGTTTGTCGTCCAAAGGGGATGTTCTATTGGTTGCCTGCATCCAACATATATAGGGTAACAAATCAGTATATAGTACATTTATATTCTCATTAAACATTATATAAAGAACTCATTATTTGATCTAAGAAATCACAGCACTAATAAGAATTGAATGTTAATCATCTAAATAACCTCCATCATTGTTTCTTCTGGTGAGCAATCGACTACATTAGATGCACAACCTTTCAACGGGTATTGGGGCCTGCCACACTTTTATGTCAAGAATTCCAGGTTTTTGAAGCACATATGAGGATATATCATCTAGATTTGGTTTGCTAGTACTACAAGGAGAAAGTGATTCAGACTTCATCCAGTATGTTCAACTTCATTGTAATTTGATTGGACATGCTTCTCATCTGCCTTGTGGATAGGGGGAAACATAGTCTACCTAGAGCATGGGAAAACCCAATAAAATGATGAGTAACTAACCACAAAATAAGGGACATCTTAATCATAAAAATACAGTGAAAATATGGCATTACTAGGACGAAAGTTTACATTGCTTTGTAATCATTTACATGTATATTTATTCTATGGAAATTTTTTCAATGAACACTAAATATGTGAACAAAAAAAAAATTAACAGAAGCCTACAAGATATATACACCCAATGAAGAAACACAACAAAACTGTAAAATGAAATATAAGCAAGTCTACAACCTCCTATGTACAGAGAGATAATAGAGATTATAAAGTAAAGAAGTATTAACTGAAGGTCGGTGTTCAGTTGTGTACAAAGGAATTGAGAGAGATGCAACACTGTGCTACTGAATGGATAAGACTACTTTGGTGATGTTGATACATATAAAGATCAGAAACCCAACAATTAAAAGCTAGTCTATTATGAATTCAGCTTATGAGTAGAAAGAAAAAGGAAAAACAAATTTTAATAAACACATATGCATATTATAATAAGATCATCTCTCAAATATGCGAATGGTTCGTACTAATTAAATTGTATAAAAAAAGCACTGGAACTAAAATCGAAACCAAGTAATATATAATTGAAATCACCAATTTAAGAGTTTTAAAATCTTGTATCAGAAGCAGAGATCGATCCGTGAAATCAATTTTTGAGAAAGAAAATAAAGATCAGATCTATACCTGACGTATCTCAACAATGATCTAAGGATTAGAAGAAACCAGAATTTCAGAAAAGAAAGTGTAAGGTGGCGGCGTTGTGGTTGTGGAATGGTGAGGGTGGCAACGCCGTCACCTTACACTTTCTTTTCTGAAATTCTGGTTTATTCTAATCCTTAGATCATTGTTGAGATACGTCAGGTATAGATCTGATCTTTATTTTCTTTTTCAAAAATTGATTTCACGGATCGATCTCTGCTTCTGATACAAGAGAGACATAGTAGAATCGAGGGCAGAGTTGTAAATGACAGCCCTTTGATTGATAGCAGTGGTGATGAATCTGGATATAGCAGCGTTGCAACGATGCATAGCCTGCCCACCACAGTGTTAAGTAATTTACTACTGATATAATTGTCTTTCTGTTAATCTACACAGTGAATTGAGGAGAAGGGTTTGAGAGTTTTATCTTTTTCCAAATTTTAAAAAATTTGAAAATGGGAAAGACCGCCACTTATATTCTGTTGGCTCTCAAAATTTTCACTAATAAATATTTATATCATATTATTTGTTCTCTACATGAGGCAAATAAATTAAGTTTATCTTTTATTATATAAAAAATTAACACCCTTCATATAATTCATATAAGAATACTTTTTACTCTATACTTTGCCAAAAAATAATAATTATATTGTGTGGAAATTTATATGTATTGAACTGATATTATGTGAACAAGTTTCACCATAAAATTTATTTACAATTAACATTGTATAGTAAAACAATTAGTTCTCTTTAGTGAAACAATTAATATTTTGTACTCGCAAACAACTGCTCCTAGTACTTTTTAGTGGAACAAGTAATATCATTCAAAATTAATACTCTTAAGTAAAACAACTAATACAATTAAGTAAAATAACCACTACAAGAAAAATTACTTAAAATGACATTTTAAAATGTAGTGATAAATTATCTCTCACTACACTTCATCTTTCACCACATTTGTTGTTAGTGTCCTCTAAACTAATGTAACAATAGATAAGAGACTATCACTACACTTATAAATGTACTAAAATGTAAACTATGACTACATATATTTTTTTTCCATACATCCCTAATATGACAAATAAAAATGTCATAACGTTAATAAAAATTATAATATATATATATACATATATTATATTATATTATAAACTATAATATTAATTTTATATTATATTTTAAATAATTCCACATCATTTGCCACAGTAGCAGATTCCATATTTGAAAATATTATAAATATATCAATAATAATTACAATAATATTAATATAAATATAATAAATTTCTAAATATTATTATTTTCGTTTTCAGAAGGCAATTCAATCAATAAAAAATATTACAAAATTCAATAAGTACACATTTATCTTAAATTGATAATTTACAAACTAAATACCTAAAAATTTCTCGATTCATCTAAACACATTATCCAAACATCATCCAAAATTTACAAAGACATCTTAACAAAACCTTAAATATACATAAGACATCTTAACAAAACCATTGCAATCTAATCAAATGTGGCATTAGAACAAAAAAAAAGTTGTTGAAGGAAGACAGGGAGAAACTCCAACAGAATTAGCACCATGCATCCTTAAAACCTTGAAAGCTCACTTTTCTTGAATTTTTCTACGGCTCCAACCTGCAATTATAACATGACATGTGCTTTAACAACAATTTAAAAAAATGGAAGAAGTCCAATGTGAAATTCGGTAAGAACTGAAAAGGGTAACATTAGTTTACCAATAACGAAAGTGTCAATTATTGTCTTGTCTAGTAAAAATAGAATTGATGCAAACTAGATCATATAGCAATCTAGTTCTTGAATATTTATTTTCTAAAATATCACAAGTTTGCCATAAGACAAGATTCCAATAAATTATATGAAGAAAATTGTAACATGTCAATCTTATTAGCTAACAAATAAAAAAGTATAGAATACCAACCTAACACAAACGAATAAAAGAAAGAACTTCCAAATATTGTAGTTTTTAACTATAGGATACCTAAGAAGGACATAAAAGCAAGATTATAGAATAGTTCATACTCAAATCCACGGGCCACACAATAATTTAAACTTGATGTATGAGAAAATTTAACAAATAAAATTTAAATTGTCATAATCATGATTACAAACGTTACCGAAAGTGGATGAATCACAAAATAAAAGTGCATAACTTTGAATGTACAAATGCAAGCATTAAAGTAATAGAAAATAATGATCAAGGCGAACTCAGTCTCAAACATCATCATTTAGTTCCAAAAATGTTTGTAGAGAGAACTTTTAAACAACATATCAATCAATATTTTATTTAATTTAATTTTTTATCGGAAAAAACAACAATTTCATTCATCTAGTCAAGTTTGGAGTACAAGAAATACTCCCCGAACAAGACATCATTCGTAGAACTACAGCATCATGAAACCTGCTAAATGAAAGCAAAAATAAGCACCAGTCCATAACCAGTAACCAGAGCATACCAATAAAACCACCTAATCCTTTTTAAAGATCATATGTATACACTTTCTGGGAACTGAAAACATTAGCTTGTGATATATGATATGCATAGATATATTTATTTATATGAAACTCATCATAGAAAATGACATCCAAGAATATTTATTCACAAGACAATTCTTATTTAAAAATGTAATGCTTAAATAAATCAGACAACTCACATGTTGCTTAGTTTTCCTATTAGTAGCATCCTTATGACAAGCTACTTGTAGTCTTTCCTGATCATTTTCATAGAATCACAAGACTCTTAGATTTCTATCTAACATTGTTAATTTTCTAGATCAATAGAATCAAACTGACAAGGAAAGAAATAAACTAGAACACAAGTCCACTCTCTAACCCCTTCTTTCATTTACGATGAACCTTATATTTATAGTTATTAGCTATTACATCCTTTAGTGTACTGCAAACAAATTTCATACAATTAATTAATGCATATTCAAAATCTTAACAATAAGTTTCATAACCAATTTCACATGAATCACGTAAGATTAATCATAAGCTAACAAATCATAATTATATAAGTATATATGAAAAGAAAAATCTCTCAAGAAAAAGAACCTAGAAAACTAAACAAAACTCAGGGGCAAGAAAGATGGATTCTATCGAACAAATGACCGAACTTCTCCTACTTTCACAATTTTTTTCATCTTGTTTACACCTTTCTTTCAAAGAGGCACTACCCCAAAGTTTAATTAAAGGCAACTTTGTCTAAATTGAAATAACATAGATCCTACATTCTCATTTTATGAAGTCAACTACTGATGCACTACATGATAAATTGATATTCTTTTAACATATTTATGCAAACACTTAACGTCTGATTTATTTTACCTTTAAAATATAGTAACCAACACCCACAAAGTTGGAAAATAATCAAAATGCAGAACGTGATAATTGTACTGCATAAGTAGTCTAATTGTCACCCATTGTTTAAAGAATCATTTATCGTTGAGGTGCAGGCACTCTCAGCAAAAACCAAGACTTAATACAAGGTAAACACTACCTATATATTGCACTATAATCCTCCAAGCACAACAAAATTACTCGGATAAAACATATGCACGATCAGACTAGCAATCCCCCAGTTTATTAAACTAAGAAAATTACAATCACATGCTACTAAGCAAAATCTACGTAGTAAGTACTAACAAATACAATTCCCATTAAATAGGATAACATATTGGTATAGTTCTCAAGAAAAATAAAGCCGTAAGAAATAAAAGTAAGTAAACCCATAAAAAGAAACTAACACTAGCAGACTCTCAATAAGATAACTTATTGACTCAAGTGAACTCCAAAGTGAGTGGTGTTACCAGACTTTAGGCGTCGAGAAATTGGAAAATGGAATGGGTCAATCCTCACAATTAGGCGCGACAATGCTGAAAGAAGCCCCAGAATCAGCCTCAATCAAAGCAACAACCTTCCTCTTGCAAGATCTACACCACAAACAAAATGATTCAATGCCCCAATTATAAAACGTATCCATTTAATTTGCATAATATTTACACCTGAAGAAGATGGACAGAGAGATCATCTGGTAAATATGTCTTGACGGAAAAATTAACGAGAGAGAAATAAAATATTTTGTACCTCGTCGGTTAATTCTACAATCCTGCATGAATTGTGCCCTAAAAATATGAAAATCAATCAATTGAAATAAATCAATTTGGTATGAATACATTGGCTCTACTATAATTTTCTTCGTCCCTCTCGCCATCTCAATGCTAATGTGTAGGAGGAATAAAACCTTTTGAATAGATACTATGAAAACTGCTAAAGAGAAGAACCACGGTCATGGCCACGCTCTAGGGTTTCGCTCTCTTCTCCCGCGTTGATAATTTCGTTCTCGCGCTCTGTTTTTTATTTCACAATTTTAGATTTTGAATTTCCTGGTGTTGATACGTATTATATTCCAACAAATTTGGAGATATGTTTGCTTTTGTATACATGTTTCTTTTTATTTTCTTTGTATTTTATATTTTATTCTACAAAAATAATATTGAAAGAAATTGGTTAGTACTCGAAGTATTGAAGGATATTATTTGTTTTTATTAAAGATTATTAGTTGTTTTCACTGAGGGGTATGAGTTGTTTCTACTGAAAAGTATTATTTTATTTTCATTAACAACTAACACTCTTTAGTAAAAATAACTAATACTCTTTAGAGAAAATTACTAATACTCTTTAGTAAAAATAACTAATCCCCTTTAATGGTATGAACCATTTTCACTCTATACTTTCTCTTTTAATAAAAGCAAAATGGTTTTGAATTAGATTTTACCGAAGTGTGTATAGAGTGAAATTGGTTAATACATCCATCATTGAATCTGTTGTTTTCATTAAGCTATATTAGTTATTTTCACTAATAAGTATTAGATGTTTTTACTAAAGGGTCTTAGTTTATATTCACTGAACAACTAATATTTTCAGTGAAAATAATTAATACCCGTTAGTGAAAACAACTAACACTCTTTAGTGAAAATAACTAATTCCCTTAAATGATTCATATATGAACCATTTTCACTTTATACATTGTCTTTATAATAGAGATAAAAAATATAAATATGTGAGAATTAATTTATGAGTATGTATAGAGTGAAATTAGTTCATACATGAATCATTGAAGGGTATTGGTTGTTATCACTAAAGAGTATTAGGTGTTTTCATTGAAGGGTATTAGTTGTTTTCACTGAAGAGTCTTAGTTATTTTCACTGAACAACTAAGACTCTTCAGTGTAAACTAGTAATACGCTTCAGTGGAAGCAACTAATACTGTTTAGAGAAATCAACTAATAACCTTCGAGGATTTACGTATGAACTATTTTCACTCTATACTTTGTCGTAATTTAAATATTATATAAATGAATCTTGAAGAGTATTAGTTATTTCCCTAAAGAATATTATTTGTTTTCTTTGAAGGATACTAGTTGTGTTAACTGGATAGTATTAGTTGCCTATTGAAAACAAACTATGACTCTTCAGTAAGAAGAATAAATACTCTTCAGTGTAAACAACTAATACTCTTTAGTGAAAATAACTAATATCTGTCAATGATTCATATATGAACCAATTTTACTCTATACATACTCTACATATTTTTAAGTTGGTGGTAGTATCTAATTCATATTATATTTTATTTATTAGCTATTTTTTTTTCTCCTGATCGAGACGTCCATGTTATGTTTTGGCTACTTCTAGTAAATTAAGGACAAAGTATAGATTAAAATGGTTCATACGTTGAATCATTGAAGGGTAGTGGTTGTTTTCATTAAAAGTATTAGATATTTTCGCTAAAGGGTATTATTCGTTTTCACTTAAGAGTATTAGTTGTATACTGAAAACAAACTAAAACTCATCAGTGAAAACAACTAATGTTTTTAGTGAAAAAATTAATACATTTCAATGATTCATTATTGAACCAATTTCACTCTACACACTCTAATTTAAAATTACTAAAGTATTAGAATCTTAAAAAAAAAAACCGTACTTTAAGTTCTAATAGTTGCTGGTATTTTTAAATTAGATTTCTCCACAATTATATTAAAATTATATTATCATAAAGATATTATTTATTTAGAAAAACATTGTTAATACACTTAGTTATTGTGTCGTGGTAGGGTTTTGTTTTGACAATTATTGGATAATGTATTAATAGATATTATAATAGTGTAGTTATAGGTATTTGAGAACCTATGTAGCAATAGAATGGTTGTAACGACAGTTAAAAAATAATGTATCAAGAATTGTGTAATAATAGGGGTTTTTTCTTGTAGTGAACCCGATCAAAAAAAAAAATTAAGTAAAATAATTAATACTTTTAAAAATAAATATTTCGGTGACACTTGTCCACACAATACTTTAAGGTATTAATCAGTTTATAATATTTTCTTATATAATTTGTATTAGTTGTGTAAATTGAGAAATATTAATTGTGCACTAGTTACGTGATGCAACTAATGCAACAAAGTGTTACTTGTTGGTTAATTATTTTTTAATCCTTTCCTAATTCTTCTTGTATTTTGGACTTGTGACTAGGTAAAAAATTAATTATCAACTACTGGTGAGGTTGAAGTGAATGCATATAATTATATAAAAAATTACATATAATGATATCAATTTTATACTATAAACAAGTTTCACATTGGACCTGCTCAAACATGTTAAATAACATAAAATTTATACCATTAAAATTTTAACAGAATATTAGATCACTTATTCTATTAACACGACTCTTTTAGTGGGAGAATATTCTTTTTAATTTGTTTTCACTAAACAACTTATACTCTTCAGTAAAATCAACTAATACCCTTCAGTGAAAACAATTAATATTCTTTTATGAAAATAACTAATATTACTCTATACTTTGTAGAAATTAAATTACAAGTGCCTTAAAAATAATGATAAAGTATTACGTGAACAAATTTTACCGTCAATTTTATTTAAAGGGTATTAGTTATTTTCACTATAGAATATTAGTTAGTTACTAAAAAGTATTAGTTGAAAGATATGTGTTGTTTTACTAAAGAATATTAACTACTCAACTAAAGAATATTAGTTGCAAACCAATTTTACCGTCAATTTTATTTAAAGTGTATTAGTTATTTTCACTATAGAATATTAGTTAGTTACTGTTGTTACCCAAAATACGTATCTAAATACGGATTAATGTGGCTTTTGTGTGGGTAACGGCTATGTTATTTGTGAATATTATAGTGTGCTAATGGCTTGAGGCCTTTTATAATAAACGATGAACAGAAGTAATAAATGCAAGAAGATTTGTCAAGTCAGTCTTGACTTGGGCTTTAATGTTGTTCGTGCTGTATTTATTGCAAATGATCAAGTATTTATAGTCCAAGAACATCCTCTTGGACTGATCCTTGATGGACAGGTACAGCCCAGCATTTAATGCTGGGTCAGGCCCATACCGGGTTAGTGGACAACATCTTCTGTGCTGTAGATCTTGGCCCAATCACGGCTGGCCACGTGGAAAAGGATCGTACTTTTCCCGAGATTGTGGGATATTCTTCCACAAGTATGGCTTTCCCTACCGAGTTGGTGGTGATTTCTTGTACCTGGTATGGGGATTCGGGGAGATCTTTTGATAGCGCCCGAATCTCAATAATGTCGGACGAGGTTGGACATTCGACCGTCTCGTCCTTCGAGACGACGTGGGCACTCATTCTTCCGAGAATTCCGCCTCGTCCGGGTAATTCACCAACCGAGGCTGGTCGTCACATGACGAGGTGGGTTACCTTCATGACGAGGCACGGATCCAGGGTGTGCCTTGACGGAGTCGGGATCGTACGGCCCAATTCGATCGTCAAGGTGGGAGCCACATTTATTTCTATCTTATGACCCATCTACTTGTCGACCCTCTTGTCATCCTCGTCCTAAAAGATTATTTGGCACACAACAATTGCCCCTCGGCTTGTCTCGGAGTGATCTTCGAGGCGAGGCGATCTCGGTGTGCGACGAGGGTAGTCCAAAAGATTTGGCATGAGGTGACCTGTCCCTGGGGAAGGAGCGAAATGTCTTTCCCCGAGGGTACGCCTTTCCGTAGGCAATGCTGGCTACTTTATAGGGAAACGATGCGAATGAGACGGATGCGCTCTCCCCAAACGTCGCGACTGCTTGAGATGCGCATCCGTGGGAGCGACGCGTTTGCAAAGAGGCCCTTGGATTTTTCTTTATTGGTCTTGGCCGCCGAGAAAACGAGAAGTTATTTGCTCCCAGACCCTTTCTTCTTTCCTATAAATAGGTAGGATTCTTCTCATTTCAAAAATCTCACCTTCGCGCCTATCCTCCATAACTCAAGAGTGTTTCAAGTTCTCAAGCGAAAACGAGTGTGTTGCCCTTGGATTGTCTTCGTGGGTAAGTTTACATTCGTGCTTCTTATTTCTCCTTTTTCTTCTACGTTCTTTCTTTTCGGATCAGAAGAAAATGGATCAAAATTCTCCTTCCGGCCTGGGCCATGGGGTTGGCGATCTCCGGCTTCGCCTGCAAAAGGGAGTTGGTGGGCGGAACCCCTTTGCGCTTGGTGATGATGACGGTTTAGATACAATTTTCCGGCGTGCTCCGGTGATGACTGGTGCGTCTTCCTCCCAACCTGGCGCCGCCCCGTCCGTATCCGGTGCGGACTCTGACCGAGATGGGGGTGCCAACGAACCATCTCGGCGCGATCTTCCTGTCGAAGCCATGCGCATCCTCTAGGACCTAGAGGTCCACGACCGATTGGAGGCGATCGATGCCGAGACGGCGGTGAAGCAGGCGGAAGAACTGGCCTTTTGGCGGAAAAGGGCTGACGAGATCGAGTGTGGCCATATGTTGTGGGCGGCCTTCGTAGATAGAAGGTTGGTATTGGGGCCCAATTTCATTTATGACTATTACCGGGCCTCTTATCCTTATGAGCGGCCTGAGCGTCAACCATTCGAGTTCCTGACCCCGTCCACATCGAGATTTCATTGGAACGGCATAGCCAGCGGGGTCACTGAGAGGAACCTCAAGGATTGGAGGCATACCTTCCAGGTTTCCATTGATGTTCACTTCCACGTCCCGGCGCCCGACGAGAGGGCCGATCAACCACCGCCGGGGATGGTTGCCGTATCCTACGACATCATGGATGCGGGACTCCGTTTCCCTTTGCATCCGGCCCTGACCAATCTTCTGAACGCTTGGGAGGTGGCTCCGCTACAGCTCAGTGTGAATTCGTGGCGTGCTCTGATTGGGACATACATCTTGTTTGGCCTATATCGCTTGTATCGCATGCCTACTGCCGGTGAGTAGGGGTGTGCAACGGTCGGTTCGGTCACCGAACCGAACCGTATTAGTCAAACCGAACACCAAACCGAAATTTTTTTATAAACCAAAAACCGAACCATATTAAAAAAAACCGTTCGGTCCCAAACCGAAATATTTCGGTTCGGTTCGGTTCGGTTCGGTCCCAAACCGTACAAACTGAAATTTTTTACACTTTTCTTTTTTTTTTTAAATCAGTTTAATTTTTTTTTGAATCAATACACATGTTTCATTTAATTATTTACAACATGTCAACATTTAAATACTAATTTAAGCAAAGATTAATCAATAACCCTACTACATAATCCAATAAAAACATTAACATAATAGTTTTCAAAAGCTAAGCAACAATTTGAAAAATATAATCAACACAAAACACCACTCCTCAAGTATTTTATGCAAAACACAAATCAACATAAGTCTTTTATGCGTGAATCTAAATTATCTAATATTAATATTATTATATTATATTAGAATATAAGCTATTAAATATTTATTTAGTGAATATTAATATACATAATATATTATTATTAAAAATATTTCGGTTCGGTTCGGTCTATATGGTTTTTAAATCGTAGAAACCGTAAACCGAACCGAAATAAAAAAAATTCAAATTACAAAACCGTAAACCGAACCATAAACCGAAAACCGAACCAAAATTTATATTTCGATTTGGTTTGGTCGGTTTATTCGGTTTAGACCGTATTTTGCACACCCCTACCGGTGAGATGAAGTATCTATACGGCCTGGCGAAAGAATCCAGCAAGAATGGCCTCGTCCATGTCAAGCATCGGCACGAGAAACTCGTCTATGACTTGCCGTCCAAGGTTCATGTCAAAGACGAGCACTGGTTCTGGGTGTCGGGAAGGTGGAAATCGGGTCGCAGCAATGTGGATGTTGACATCCCCACCCGATTCGCGCATAAGAAAGCTAGTAAGCCTTTGTGTATTCCTTTGATCGTCCTTTACTGATCTAATAGGTCTTCTTGTTGTAGGTTACGTGGTGCCGAGACGGAAATAGCTTCCGTTCGACTTTCGACTCGTTCTTGCGAAGGTTGACTTGGTGGATTATCGGGAACGCCACTATCGGACCCTCCTTACTGAGAGGAACATATTGGAGTCTCGTTTCTTCAGTCCGCCCCGGCATCTTCAGATTCCTCCTCGTAAGTTTATCTTAATATTGCCTTCATGACCTGTTTTGATTTTGTAAAGTTATTTACTCTTCCTTGTTGGGTGGCAGACGACTACCCCGTCTACCCCGCCTGTCCTCCGGAGCTGATTATGGAGATGCCCAATCCCCTTGCCCGAATGAAAGCCCTGCTCGGCAAGAAGAAGAAAGGAACGAAACAGTCGCTGCCGATGCCTGCCCCGCAAGCCTCCCCCACGGTGATTCTTCCTGCCGTCGCCATACCGAACGTGTCCGTCGCTCCATCGGACGAGGACAAGACCCCCTCCCCCCCCGACCAAAAAGGGTCGACATTCTGACGATGCCGGGGGCGTTGGGGTGGCTCTTTCGCCTCCCGCGAAAAAGTCTGGCCTCGGCGAAGGGGCACCTACGGTTGGCACTGGGAGCCCGCAATGGCATTCCGGTGAGATGCCGTCTCGAGCCTTCTTAGGTCGAGACCCTCATAGGGTGGCCTGGTAAGACTCTTTATTCGTTCCTCATAGGTCGAGACGTTGTTCTTTTGGGAACTTATTTGACTTACGTTGTTCTTTCAGTAGCATGGAAGACGATCCCGCGCCCTCGGCCCAGGTTCTCGACTTCGTCGACTCGAAGTTCGCCGAGAGCTTTGACGATCTTCCCGTCTGTCTTCGCCGGACAATGAGGGATGTTCCTCGTGCTTGGGATATTGAGTTGGACGATGCCGTCAAACAAAATTCGGGCAACTCCAATCTCTATCTTGCCCAGGCCCTTCAGCTGAAGGCTACTTCGGTGATGAGTCAAGCTCTGTCCCAGAAAGAGAGCGAAGCTGAGCGTGCCTCCTGGGATGCCGAGAGCAAGAAGAAGCTCCTCGAGGATCTCAAAGCGCGGGTGGCCCTCTTGGAGGAGGAGGTGGAGGCCGGCAAGAAGGCAACGACCGAGGTGGCTGTTCTTTCGGCCAGAATTAGGTCGCAAGACGAGAAGACTTCTGCTCTCGAGGAGAAGTTGCGCCGGGAGGCAGCATCTTCAGCTAAACTGGCCGGCGAGAAGACGGAGGTCGAGAGGAAGAAAAAGGAGGCCGAGGAGAGGGCTCTTACTGCTGAGGCCGAGGCTAAAAAAGCTAGCCAGTAAGTGATTCAGATTCGGAACGAGCTCGCTTCGGCGAAGGAGATGGTGGAGGAGTCCAAGAAAAAGCTGGCCCTCTCCCCGGAGGAATACGATGCCCTGACTGATCCGGCACAGACCACCAACTACTCATACTATTTGGCGATGTCGGATTCGCTTTGGGTGTTGTACAGGGCCGGGCGTCCTCTTGACGAATTGGCCCAGTTCTTCCGCGAGTACGTCCTTTCCCATCCTCTCCATAGCGATATCTATGTCGGGTGCCTGGACCTGGAGAAAGATATGGGAATCGACCTGAGCTGGTGGCCAGATTGCTCCCGGCTGCTGATGCCCGGGGAGAGCCCTCCTGACCCCTCCGAAGATGGGGACGACGAAAAAGATCCATCCGTCCCCCGTGGTGAAGAAGCTCCGGCCGACATTTCTCCCTCTGCTGCTGACGATCTGGAGGTTTCCGAGAATCCCGCTGCCACCGCCGAAGTGCCAAATCCTGAGTAGATTAGGCCATTTGTTTCTTGTTCTTTCCTTTTTCTTTGTAATTGCCCATGGGGGCCTTTTATGTGGAACTTTTTGTTAATGAGAACTTTCTATTTCTTCTCGTCTCCTTACATAGCTCTTATTCTTTCTGTATTTAGATAAAAATGGCTTCTTTATCACGGTTGTGGTTGCGCCTCGTCTCTTTGCCCCCGAGGTTCATATTTCATCATGAGTCCTTGGGTTTCAATGCGTAGTTTGACCTCGTCGTGACTTCTATAGTCCTGCAGTCTTTGAGCTTGTCGAGAGGCTTGACTGTGTTCGTACTTCGAGTCGCGGCTCTTAGTACGAGTCTTTTCTGTGCTCGTCGAGGGCTTGCACTCATCAAAAGGCTTGACTGTGCTCGTACTCCGAGGCATGGCTCTTAGTACAAGTCTTTTCTGTGCTCGTCGAGAGCTTTCACTCGTCGAGAGGCTTGATTATGATTGTACTTCGAGGCGTGGCTCTTAGTACGAGTCTTTTCTGTGCTCGTCGAGAGCTTGCACTCGTCGAGAGGCTTGATTGTGCTCGTACTTTGAGGCGTGGCTCTTAGTACAAGTCTTTGTACCGGAACTTCGAGACGTGGCTCTTGGTACGGGTCTTTAACTATACCGCCTTAGAAGGCTTGTACGTCAGCGCTCGCCTGAGTTTTTCCTCGTAGGGAGTCTTTTGCCCCTTTGAGACCGTATCTCGTCCGGGGACTTTTGTGCCATCCCAACATACATCGGTGAGATTGGTCTTAATGCTCTAGGGAGGCTTGGCCTCTTAAAGAGTCTGGGTGTAACATGCCCGCCTGGAAAGGCCTTGCTGTTACATGCTCGCCTCAGATCCTTAGGACCCTTCGGGAGGCTTTCGCTCAATGAGACTTTTTGCCCCTTTGAGATCGTATCTCGTCCGGGGAATTTTGTGCCATCCCGACACACGTTGGAGAGATTGGTCTTTGTTATCAAATACGTGAAAACATAAATGGGGAAAAATATATTGTGTATTCAATGACTCCTAAGAGTGCATATTTATATACAAGAGCTATGCTAATTAAGGTAAATGTAACCCTAACCCTAAAGGCCCATTGAAGGCCCTATAATATTTACATAAATATTCTAACACTCCCCCTCAAGCTGGAGCATAGATATTGATCATGCCTAGCTTGTTACAAAGATAGTCAACCCTAACTCCATTAAGGGCCTTCGTAAAGATATCTCCTAATTGATCTTCACTTCTCATATAATCAGTTGAAATCAAGCCTTGTTGGATCTTCTCACGGACAAAGTGACAATCAATCTCAATGTGTTTAGTTCGCTCGTGAAAAACTGGATTAGAGGCAATGTGAAGAGCAGCTTGATTATCACACCATAATTTTGCAGGTATTGAGACCTTCAAACCAACTTCATTTAGAAACCCACAAACCCAAACGATCTCGCACGCAGCTTTGGCCATAGCTCTATATTCAGACTCTGCACTAGATCGTGAGACTACTTTCTGCTTCTTACTTTTCCAAGAAATCAAGTTTCCCGCAAAGAAAACACAATAACCTGAAGTAGATCTTCGATCTTCTTTCGAGCCTGCCCAATCTGCATCAGTAAAACATTCAATCCGATCATGACCATGGGTACTATACACAAGTCCACGTCCAGGAGTTCCCTTCAAATAGCATAAGATCTGCTCTACAACCTTCCAATGATCTACAGTTGGTGATGACATGTACTGACTCACAACACTTACTGAATAAGCAATATCTGGACGCATCATTCTGAGGTAGTTCAATTTTCCTACCAATCTTCTATATCTTCCAGGATCATCAAATAAAGCACCTTCCTTCGTGAGTTGTAAATTAGGAACTATTGGAGAGCTACATGGTTTAGCTCCCAATTTTCCTGTTTCAGAAAGTAAATCTAGCACATATTTTCTTTGAGACAAGAAAATCCCCTTCTTACATCTACTCACTTCAATACCAAGAAAATATTTAAGAGTCCCCAAGTCTTTGGTAGTGAACTGAGTAGGGAGGAAAGCTTTCAAAGATGCAATTCCTTTAGAGTCACTTCCAGTGATCACAATATCATCCACATACACAGCCATCAATAAATTACCACTCTTAGAATTCATATAGAAAACCGAATCATCAGATTTACTTTGCTTCATACCAAACTTCTCAACCGCACGAGAGAAAGTACCAAACCATGCACGAGGACTCTGTTTCAAACCATACAATGATTTTCGAAGATAACATACCTTATCGCTCTCCCCCTGAGCAACAAATCCGGGTGGTTGCTCCATATAAATATCGTGAACAAGATCACCATGAAGGAAGGCATTCTTGATATCGAACTGGTGTAAAGGCCAGTGGTGAGTAGCTGCAAATGAAATTAAAAGTCTAATCGAGGTGAGCTTGGCAACAGGAGAAAAAGTATCAGAAAAGTCAACACCATAAATTTGAGCATATCCTTTAGCAACAAGACGAGCCTTTAGACGAGCAACAGATCCATCAGGATTAACTTTGATAGTAAACACCCATTTGCAGCCAATAGGTCGTTTACCTGCAGGAAGATCCATCAATTCCCAAGTACCAGCAGAATCTAATGCATGCATTTCCTCAATCATGGCATTACGCCAACCAGAATGGGTCAAAGCTTCATGAACATTTTTAGGAACAATCTCAATTGATGAAATCAAAGCTTGAGAAGAATGTGACAGGTGTTTATAGGAAACGAAAGAGGAAATGGGATAAGTGCAAGAACGTTTACCTTTTCGAAGGGCAATAGGGAGATCATCACTTGAAGGAGGATCCGCCGACGAAGACACTGGTGCATCAGGACATGAAACTGGTAGGTCGGTAACTAAATCAGCATTAGCAGGGGCAGACAATTGCGATCGACGCGAATATGTATGGAGGATGGGGGGTCTAGCGGACTCAGGTGGAGGAACAACTGGTGGAAGTACTGTATAAACAAGAAAGTCTGTATCCTCCCCCTCAGTGGGAGGAGGAGAAGAATGTGAGAAAGGTGTATGCTCAGAACAGACGACATCAGCAGATACAAGATATTTGTTGAGACTAGGACAGAAACACCGATACCCCTTTTGTACCCGAGAAATCCCAAAAAAATGCAATTTAAAGACTTAGGATCGAGTTTCGTGACGTGAGGTCGAACATCCCGAACAAAACAAGTGCAACCAAATATTTTAGGCTCAATAGAAAACTTAGACTGAGATGGAAACAGGACATGGAAGGGTGATTGACCACGAAGAACAGAAGAAGGCATGCGATTGATGAGAAAGCAAGCAGTAGAGACAGCATCAGCCCAAAAGTGTTTAGGAACTGCCATGTTAAATAACAAAGCTCTAGCTGTTTCAAGAAGATGCCTATTTTTTCTTTCGGCCACGCCATTTTGAGATGGCGTGTCAACACAGGAGGTTTGATGAAGAATACCATTTTGCATCATATAATGACGAAATGTGTCAGACAAATATTCCTTAGCATTATCACTGCGCAAAGTTTTCACAGACACACCAAACTGAGTCTTAATCTCAGCACAAAAGGCAGAAAAGTGTGTAAACACCTCAGAACGACTCTTCATCAAATATAACCAGGTCATACGAGAATAGTCATCAACAAAGGTGACAAAATAATGAAATCCAGGTTTTGAAGTGATGGGACAAGGACCCCAAACATCAGAGTGTACTAACTCAAAGGGAGCACTTGCTCGTTTATTGACTCGAGGACTTAAACTAACATGATGGTGTTTAGCAAAATGACAAGATTCACAATCTAGAGATGATAACGTAGAGAACTGTGGACACATATGTTTTAACAAAGGAAGAGAGGGGTGACCTAACCGACAATGTGCTTCCATAGGGGTGACAGTTCCTGTACATACTACCGATTGATGTGTATCAAGGATGTAGAGGCCACCCGATTCATGTCCCTTACCAATGATCTTCTTCGTCGTAAGATCCTGAAACAAACAATAATCAGGGAAAAATGAGACACTACCATTAAGGTTGCGTGTAAGTTTACTCACAGAAACTAGGTTAAACGAGAGGTGGGGAAGGTTAAGAACAGATGATAAGGGTAGGGAAGGTGTTGGGTTAATAGTTCCTGATCCCACACATTGAGATTGTGAACCATCGGCTAAGGTAACCGGAAGGTGAGTGGTATGTGGGTCAAAGGTAGAGAAAAGTTTCGAGTTACCTGTCATATGATCTGTGGCGCCAGAATCAATGACCCACTTGGTCGATGAGGAAATAAGACATGCATTAGAATTACCTGACTCTGCAATAGTAGAGACAAAATTTGTTTGTGACTGATTCTTTTTCTGAAGTTGCAGCAACCTTGCATATTCATGAGCAGAAATCGTGACTGAATTATCAAGGTGACCAGAACAACGGTCCACAAAGTTATCCTCTTCAGACATAGTAAATAACAAGCCAACCAAATACTAACTGAAATTTTAGAAACAAAAAACGAGAAACAGAAATTTCCCGAAAACGGGAGAGGAAATCTGTACCCAAACACAAAATCACACACCGATGAGATGTTGACCAAAACTGGTACACGAACAGGTCGGGGACGTCAAGGCAAGGCGACCAGTGGTCGCCGGCAGAAAATCCGGCTTCTCACGCGCCCTCACGCGCCGCCGGCGTGAAACAGGGCAGAATCTCCGACGTGGCGCGTGTACTGTTCACGCGCCGCCGCTGACCACCAGATTTCAGGCGAAGGGTCGCCGGAGTATGGCGGTCCTTCCTAGGTGGGTGGTGTCGTCTGGGGAGGGCTGGAAAACGGACGGCCGCTACTGTGTGCTACAGTGCACAAACCCTATTTTTTTTTCGAGACCTAATTTCAGAAATCGAACCTTGCTCTAGATACCATGTTATCAAATACGTGAAAACCTAAATGGGGAAAAATATATTGTGTATTCAATGACTCCTAAGAGTGCATATTTATATACAAGAGCTATGCTAATTAAGGTAAATGTAACCCTAACCCTAAAGGCCCATTGAAGGCCCTATAATATTTACATAGATATTCTAACAGTCTTAATGCTCTTGGAAGGCTTGACCTCCCAGAGAGTCTTAGGTGCTCGACCTGAGGCCTTTGGAATGGAATCACGAATTTTGGTTTTAAATTCCATTACTGAACCAATGAAGGGGAAATGATTACATTTGTTTTACTGGTAGTATTTTCTAAGGTTGGCAGCGTTCCACGTGTAGCGATCGGGGATGCCATTTAGGTGTTCCAGCTCATATGCCCCGTTTGCCACGAATTTAGCTATTCGGAAGGGTCCTTCCCATCTTGGGCCGAGAGGGGCCTTTGCATTAGGTTGAATTTTCTTGAGGACGAGATCCCCGACGGAGAAGTGCCTGACTTTGACCTTTGAGTTGAAGAATTTCTCCAATCTTCTTTTGTAGATCGTATTCCTCGAGGCCGATGTGAGTCTTCGTTCTTCCAAGACGTCCAACTCGGCTCTCCTGACCTCGTTGCTCTCCTCTGAGACGGTGTGTGACGACCTATGGCTTGGGACTATTATCTCAGATGGGATGACGGCCTCTGCTCCGAAAGCCAAAGCGAATGGGGTTTCGCCCGTCGCGTTCCTCGACGTTGTTCTGTAGGACCAAAGAACCTCGGGAAGGGTTGAGGCCCAATTGCCCTTGGCCTCGTCCAACTTGGCCTTTAGGGTGTGTTTGAGAATCTTGTTGACTGCCTCCACTTGTCTATTCGACTGAGGATGGTATGGGGTGGAAAAGCTTCTCTTGATGTTCCATCTTTCGCAGAACTCCATTATTTCGGCCCCATCAAACTGTTTTCCGTTGTCCGAAATTAAGGTTTGGGGGAGGCCGAAATGGCATATGATGTTCCGCCAGATGAACTTGGTGATTTGGGCCTGATCGATCTTGTTTAGGGCCTCTGCCTCGGCCCACTTGGTGAAGTAATCCACTGCGACGACGGCGTATCTCATCCCTCCGGGCGCAGTGGGCATTGGGCATTGGACCGATAAGGTCTATCCCCCATTGCGCGAAGGGCCAAGGGCTGATCATTGAAGTCAAGGTTTCCGGGGCTACTCTAATATCCGGGGCCGTCGTCTGGCATTGGTGGCATATTTTGGCATAGGCAATTGCGTCTCGCCGTAAGCTAATCCAGAAGTATCCCTGCCTCAGGGTTTTTCTATAAAGTGATTGCCCCCCGGCGTGATTCCCGCAGACCCCAGCGTGAATCGCGTCGAAAATAAGCTTTCCCTACTCCGGGGTGATGCATTTTAGGAGGGGGAGGGTGAAACTCCTTTTGTACAGTTGGTCATCGATGATTGTGTACCTTGTAGCTCTGAGCTGTAACTGCCGAGACTGAATTCTGTCCCCTGGAAGGATGCCGTCCTTCAGGTATGCGTAAATTGGGGTCATCCAGCTTGGCATCTCGTGCTCGATCAAAGCTACCAAGTTTTGATAAATTGACGGGGTTTCGAGCCTCGTCAGATTGATGTTGGATAGGTCTGCTGCACCCTCCGAGGTGGCCAGTTTGGACAGAGCGTCGGCCTGCGAATTTTGTTGCCTTGGGATTTGTTCAATGTATACCTCGTGGAACTTTTTGCAGAGCTCTACGGCCCGCTCGTGGTATCTGATCATCTGCTCTCCCCGCGCCTCGTATTTACCGGTTAGCTGGTTCACTACCAATAACAAATCCATGAAGATGTTCAATCTTTGGACCCCCACTGCGATAGCGAGGTCGAGGCCTCCGATGAGAGATTCGTATTCTGCCTCGTTATTCATAGCAAGAAAAGCGAATCTGACGGCGTTGGTGAAACATTGCCCGTCCGGGCTTGCCAGGATGATTCCGGCCCCGGTGCAAGTGCTCGTCGAGGAACCGTCCACGAAAAGCTTCCATACGGGATGGTCTATTCTGGATGGGTGTGGTGGGTACGTGAGTTCGACCATGAAGTCGGCCAACGCCTGCTCCTTGATTGTGGTACGAGGCGCGTAGTTGACTCCGTACTGGGCCACTTCTAAAGACCATTTGATTTGACGTCCGCTTGTGTCGGGCCGATGTAGGATTTGTCGGAGGGGTAACGTCGGCAAAACCTCCACTTGGTGGTAAAAAAAGTAAGGCCTTAGTTTTCTGACGCTCATGACCAAAGCGTAAGCGATCTTCTCCAATGGCGAGTACCTCGTCTTGGCTTCGTGCAACACTTGGCTTACGTAATAAATTGGTAGATGCTCCTGCCCCTCGGCCCTTACCAACACGGCGCTTAGAGCGCTTTCGGATGCGGCCAAGTAAAGGAACAATTTCTCTCCCTGAACCGGTTTGGCCAGTGTCTTGGGGTTGGCTAAATACTCCTTCAGCTTGACGAAAGCTAGTTGGCTCTCTCTATTTCACGTGAACTTTTTATTCTTGATAGTGGAGAAGAAAGGCTTGCTCTTGTCGCCTAGTCTTGAGATGAACCTGTTTAGGGCGGCCAATCGTCCCGTCAACACCTGAACTTGGCGTATCGACCGCGGCTCCGACATGTCGATGATTGCTTTGATTTTGGAGGGATTTGCCTCAATGCCCCTCTGGCTGACGATGTGGCCGAGGAATTTTCCCCTCCCGACGCCGAAGTGACATTTCTTCGGGTTTAGCTTCATGTTGTAGGCCCGTAGAATGGTAAATGCCTCGGCGAGATCACGAGGGTGGTTCTTCTTCTTGACACTTTTGACCACGATGTCGTCTATGTAAACTTCCATCGTCTTCCCTATCTGTTTGGAAAACATGGTATTGACCAAGCGTTGGTATGTTGCCCCGACGTTCTTCAGGCCGAAAGGTATTCTAGTCCAAGAGTACATGTTTTTCTCGGTGTGGAACGACGTATGCTTGATGTCTTCAGAGGCCATGGGAATTTGATGGTACCCGGCGAACGCATCCATGAAAGACATCATTTCGTGTCCGGCCGTACTGTCGACTAGGTGGTCGATGTGTGGCATTGGGAAATGATCCTTGGGGCATGCCGCATTTAGATCCGTGAAATCGACGCAGAGCCTCCAAGCACCGTTTACCTTTTTGACGAGGACCGGATTTGAAACCCATGGTAGTTCGTCTTACGCATGTTCGATTAGATTGTTCTCCAAAAGCTTTCTGACCTCGACGTCTAGGGCCTCGTATTTTTCGGGGCTGTACTTCCTCCTCTTTTGGGCGACAGGCTTCCTACTGGGGTCGATCTTCAAATGATGACATGCGTGCTTTGGATCGATGCCGACCATATCTTTGTGATCCCAAGCGAAGACATCGCGGCTCTTTCTGAGAAAATCTGAGATCTGGCCTTTCAACTCGGATGGGATGTTAGATCCCATAGTCACCTCAAAACCTGGTCGGGCTTGGTCCAAAAGAAATTTATCTAGCTCTTCGTCCGGAATGGCCTCTTTTGGATCGGAGCGCTCGTCGCCAGAGGTCGTTACACACTTGGACGCGATTGTCGCCAGAGGTCGCCGCGTCCTTGGCATCTCGGCTGGGTGGAAGCCCGAGGCCCGTTACACGTGATTTGGGGCTATGTGAGGTATTTAAAAAGAGACAAGGGTAACTCAAACATTTTCTAGCCATTTTCTGGTCCCCTTTTACCGTGCCAACTAAGCCCTCCATAGTGGGGAACTTGATACAGTAAAAGTAGGACGAGGCAACTGCCTCGAACGTTTCAAGGAAAGGACGACCTAAAAAGCCATTATATATATTTGGCTGATCGACTATTACAAAATCCAACTGCCTAGTTATCTTGGTCTGCTCCTTCTCGTGGCAGACGAGCTCCACTGACAGCTTGATTCTTCCGTAGGCTTGGACGGCGGTGTCTCCGAAGCCTCGGAGTACGGTGTCGAAAGGCTTGATGAACGAGGCGAAACTCCCCATCTTGTCGAGAGCTGATTTGAAGATGATGTTGCAGAAACAACCATTATCTACTAGAAGACGATCGACGATGATTCCGAGGATCTTGGTAGATATGACGAGAGCGTCATTTTTTGGGCATAGGACCCCTTCCCGATCAGCGTTAGTGAATGTGATCACGGAAGTCTTGGAAATGGATGGCTCTGGTGGGGAGATGGTGTGGATATTCTCAAAAGCCCTGACCTCGGCCTTCCTCTTGCGGTTTGACATGGTCGAGATCGGGATGAGACCTCCAAGAGTTCCTCCTCCCTGGAGCATGTTCACACGCCCTCCCTGATAAGGCGGTGGTACTTCCATCTCTTCGTCATCACTTTCCTCATCCTCGACATATGCGACGGGATGGGCTTGCCTCGGAACCTGCTGCTGTCGTGGCTGCCCCCGTTCTTGCTCGGGGTTGTGGGGGGCTGTCTCCGCCGGCCTTTTGATGAAGTCATTTAGCTTCCCGTCCTCGAATAACTTCCAAAGCTGTCGGAGGAGGTCCCGACATTCGCTGGTATTGTGACCAGTGGCGTCGTGGTATGCACACCATTTGGCCCTGTTGACCCGCCCTTTGGGGTTGAGGGCCCCTGGTTTCTTCAGCAGGTCGTCGTGTTGGATCGCGTTGAACACAAATGCCGGGGACTGGGCCAAGACCTGGAGCAGCTGATCGTCCGTCTCGTTGGCCCATTTCTTGAACATCCCGGGCGCCTTGCCCCCTGCTTGACGTGGTCCGGATGGGTTCTTCCTTTGGGGGGAGGCTTTGGGTTTTTCCCCTGCCTCGACCTTCTGGGCCAGGGCCGGGGCCGCCACCATGGTCTTTGGTGGACCCATCCGTTGCGCCAGGAGCTTCTGGCGCGTGATCATTTCCCCGGCCCTCCCTTTGAACTCGGTGTAAGTTGCGGGGAGGCATTTGGAGAGGTGCCTGAACATAGGGGAGAGCGCCGCGAAGCCATTCCGAGTGGAATGGAGGGCCATCTCATCGCTGACGGGTTCGCCTGTTAGGATGATCTCGTCGACGCGGTCGACGTATGCCTCATCGGACTCGTTGTCCGCTTGCTTTATACTCATAAGTCTGTGTCGGCCTTCGGGCCTAGAGATCTTTGCCGTGAAGAAGGTGAGGAATTTCTTGCTTAAATCGGTGAAACTCGTGACTGAGCAGGATGGTAAACTGGCGTACCACTTGTGTGCTAGCTCCCCCAGAGTGAGGGGAAATAGACGACATTTCGTGTCGTCGGTGGCGCCTCGGCCAGTCATGTAGATCCGGTACTTGCTAAGGTGCACCTCTGGGTCGGTCCTTCCCTCGTATAAAGGGGTTTGTGGAGGGGTGACATTTGTCTGAACGTAGGCCTCCTCAATCTCTTGAGATAGAGGTTCCTTGCCGATGTTGGAGCGTTTGGACGGGGAGTCCTTGGCCTCCAACTTGTTCTCCATCTCGTTTAGACGTTGTTGGAGGGCTGCGATCAGGGCGCCTTGACTGCCCTCGGCTCGGAGTGTGACCTCGGGGCCCAAACGCTCGTGAGCCGAAACGCGGCGTTCGAGGTTCGGGATTGGAGAGCTTTGCGCACCTTCGATTTGTCTCCTGACGGGAACGCGTAATCCCGCTCATGCTTCGGTGTGGCCGACTCTGGTACGACCGGGATGCCTCGAGGACCGTGTGTAGGACTCGGACTCTGAGCTCGGCGCTGTTTGATCCCACGACTCGCTGCCGAGCCGACTGAAGACCGATCTGGAGCCCGAGGTCCTTGACCTGGTGGGATCGGTCAAGTCCTGGCCTATCGAAAGGTCGACGAAGAGCCTCTCTCGGGGGCCGGGTGGACCGCGAAGGATTCTTCCTATTTTTGGACGAGGGGGGAGTCTGTATGCCCATGCTCCTCCTCATCTCCCTTGCCCGCCGTTGAAGCTGTTCAATAACAGTCTCCACTTGCTCGGGGGTGCTCAGGTCAGCGGCGATGACAGGGATATCCCTCGTTTGTCGAATGGGGGTGGTTGTTAGCTCCGCACCTACCGCCTCCAGGTTTGGGCGAGACGTGCCTTCGCCAGCGTCTTAGTTCGCCATTTTTCTTGTTTGACGGGTTGTTTGGAGAATGACGTGTATTTTTTTTAGGAGTATTTTTCTTCGATGTATAAGGTTGACTACACACTCTTCTTCTAGCGCCAATTGTTGTTACCCAAAATACGTATCTAAATACGGATTAATGTGGCTTTTGTGTGGGTAACGGCTATGTTATTTGTGAATATTATAGTGCACTAATGGCTTGAGGCCTTTTATAATAAACGATGAACATAAGTAATAAATGCAAGAAGATTTGCCAAGCCAGTCTTGACTTGGGCTTTAATGTTGTTCGTGCTGTATTTATTGCAAATGATCAAGTATTTATAGTCCAAGAACATCCTCTTGGACTGATCCTTGATGGACAGGTACAGCCCAACATTTAATGCTGGGTCAGGCCCATACCGGGGTAGTGGACAACATCTTCCGTGCTGTAGATCTTGGCCCAATCACGGCTGGCCACGTGGAAAAGGATCGTACTTTTCCCGAGATTGTGGGATATTCTTCCACAAGTATGGCTTCCCCTACCGAGTTGGTGGTGATTTCTTGTACCTGGTATGGGGATTCGGGGAGATCTTTTGATAGCGCCCGAATCTCAATACTGTCGGACGAGGTTGGACATGCGACCGTCTCGTCCTTCGAGACGACGTGGGTACTCATTCTTCCGAGAATTCCACCTCGTCCGCGGGTAATTCACCAACCGAGGCTGGTCGTCACATGACGAGGTGGGTTACCTTCATGACGAGGCACGAATCTAGGGCGTGCCTTGACGGAGTTGGGATCGTACGGCCCAATTCGATCGTCAAGGTGGGAGCCACATTTATTTCTATCTTATGACCTGTCTACTTGTCGACCCTCTTGTCGTCCCGTCCTAAAGGATTATTTGGCACACAACAATTACTAAAAAGTATTAGTTGAAAGATATGTGTTGTTTTACTAAAGAATATTAACTACTCAACTAAAGAATATTAGTTGCAAACCAATTTTACCATAAACAACTTTCACACTATATATAATCTAAAATAATTATATTACCAAGCCTTTTAGTGGGGGTGACAATACATTTTTTTCTATTTTTATAAGGGTTAATGGCATGAAATTCGCTCATATTTTGATAATGTAACGTTAAATTCTTTTATAGTTTGAAAATTGCACAAAACGTCCTTGTGGTTTACTAAATGAAGCGAAATACCTCATTTTTATAAAAATGAGTTCACAATTTTATTTATTTCTTCCATTCCACTTTATCTTGTTTTTCCAAGTATTGTTATATTAAGACTATACTATTGTAAACTGAGTTGTCTAACCTAACTATGTATTATTAAACTATTAACTAAAGACAAAAATTTATGTGAACTCGAGTCTACAAAAATATTTTTTTATTTAAGTATTATTGTTTTGCATACACGCTATCACGACATATGAAATATCACTTTTAAAAATTAAGATTTTTTTTAAGAATTACAAGTATAAATTAATATATAGATATAATAACAAAATAAATAAAATAATAACAGGTTTTGAAAAATTAAAACTACTAAATAATGAGCATGTACAGAGTGAAATTAGTTTATACATGAATCATTAAAGGATATTAGTTGTTTCCACTAAAGAGTTTTAGTTGTTTACACTGAAGTGTTATAGTTTGATTTTAGTAAACAACTAATACTTTCAAGTGAAAATACCCTTCAGTTAAAACTACTAATATCCTTCAATAGTTTATGCATATACCATTATTACTCTATACTTTGTTTAAATTAATATATGTATATATATATATATATATATCATATTATAATATATTTCCAAACCTCTCCAAGGTGATGTGTCAACACCACCTTATTCTAAGGATGATGTGACATGTTTTAAATCTCTCCATTTCGAAATACTCCCCTTTCATTAAAAGTTGATTTAAATTTTGATCTCGACCATCCATCTCAGCCCCTTAATCTAAACCATACATTTTATCTAGGGTTAAAATACTTAATTAATACTTTTCATTCCCAAAATTTTCGTTGTTTCTCTTCTCTCTCCTTTATGCCTTGCAAGAAACTCACGGCTTCCACTCCAATTGTTAACACGAATCTACCACTGGATGCCAGAATCGGACCGCCCAGTAGCCTAAGGCTACACAATCGCGTCGCCTGATCCCCAATCTCCACCGTTTCGCCTCACAGCGCTGCCTCTAGATCACTGTCGGCGCCGCCTCCCTCTCGATCGCTGCCGCCGCCTCTCTCTCGATCGTTGCCGCTGCTGCCGCCGCCTCTCGATTTCTGGTATGAGTTCTTATTCTCTATGATGGTAGTTAATTTTTCCCCCTTAATTTCATTTAGGCATGGTTCAATTGGTTAAGTTTGAAAAATGGGTACAACATCCGACTCAACTTTAAATTGAATTTTTGATAGCTTTGATGAGAAACCAGGCACTGTTCATGTGATTATGATTATAAGGTTTAGTGTTTCAATGTTCAATTTGCTATGGCGAGATCATATAGCTAAGTGAATGTAAGGCATTAAAGGGAGTATAACTTATGTTGTTCAGGCGATTGATTAAATTGTTTAAACATATGATCTTATTGGATTGTATTTACACGACAAGCCTGAATAATGTAAAATATTGATCAGTAAAAATTGATAAATCTCTATACTAGGAACTGTAACAGATAATGTCATTTTATTAATATTAATAGGTGGGCCGTTACTGTGAATGGAGCTTGCTTTTCTGTTAAGAGTTGTTGGCACAAGGGTTGTGTGGATCTCTAATTAGAAGCCCACTGAATCAGATTCAGTTTAGAAATAAGAATGATGGACAGAGGAGTGGAGGTATAATGAAGCTCATATCAGATTAGGCTAATTGGTCACTATTTTTCGACTCCATTTACTATTGTTGTATTGGAATCTTATCAGTTGATCTTTTTATTCATTGCAGGTATTGCCTGCAAAAGGGGATGACATATTAGGCACTGAATATCAACATCTGTAGGGATTTGAGATGGGGAAGAGGGCAAGAGACCCCGCCAATTGTCCTATCATATTCTCACTCACGATCCTATTCCGCCAATTCCATAACATTTCATCGGTTCCGAGGGAAGAGTTCTCTGAAAATGTTCTCCATCTCAACTGGTTCGAACCGTCGTGTACTCAGTGTGAAGCTCGAGGCCAAGGATGTACCTTCACAAATGTTATTGGAAATCAAAATCAAATACGATGTGTCCACATAAAGATAAAAAAAAGGTACCTTCCCATCTTTTAGTTCTACTTGCAGAGAAGTCAGTTTTTTTATACTAATATGCAATATATCCCAAGTGATGATGTTAGATAACAGGTGGTTCTTAGTTTGTATGATGTTATATTGATTTAGACTTTCTCCCAAGTTGGTTCAAGATTTATATAATTCTTTGCGTTAATAAGATATACACTTATTTCAAATGCAGGCAGTATGGGCCTTAGGAAATGTAGCTGGTGATGATTCTATTCTCTTATTGTTGGTACTGCATCGCTCAATTTTCGTGTATCAGGTTTGCCTTTTTCTCTCCTATCCATCCTAACTCTGAAATGTACTATGTGCTATTGATGTATATTTCTGTATCGCGGACTTTTCATTCCCATTTTTCAATTTACTGTTTGTTTAGTTCTCATCTCACACTGAATTCGCCTGATTCCATGGTTCGGATTTCAATGCTTGCTCATTGTGCTTTGATTCTTACTTCTTAAGCACTTTGTATTGATACATTCTGGATTATTTAGGAGAAAGATGTGGATTCAGTAAGTAATGATGTTGAAAGCTTAAGGGGTAAACCAAATTCAGGTTCTTTACACCACTCGCTTCGTCTCATTTCACTGGCCTGCATTACCTATATTAATTTTTTAAATCCACTGAGTTAAATCCCAATTTTATATATTATATTTGCAAAATGCAGGTTGGTATTGAAGCATATTCCTGGCTTCACAAAGGAGGTACTTCATACCTTATATATACAATAAATTTATATATGTGGGTTTTTTTTTAAATGTTGTTTGTGGGTTTTGATGGGTTAATGAGATTAGTTTTTTTTTTTTCCAGCTTATTCATGTAATATGGAGCTATGCTTGGATATGGGAATGGATAAGAAATATCAATTCTTATGCTATTTTAAGCATCAAATTAATATACTTAAGCACTACAAGATTACTCCTTTAGTTGTGTTCGACGGGGGGTGAAGACGAGCGACACAGGCATGTGAAAGATGAATTTGATTATAGTTTTACTAAATGTTCTGCCTAATTTTGGACCTATAAGGCATTTTTCCTTAATTGTTTATTGGCGTTATTTTAGGAGAAAGACTAATTGTGATATATATGGCTATGGAAGAGCTGAAAGAGGGGCTATGCAACATCCGAGCTTTTCCAGGTGACATTGCCTTCTTGATATGAATTATATTAATGGTATTATAGTTTAGATTTCGGTATAGTTTGATACTTAAATAGAAAATGATCTAATATGCTGCAAATTAAGGTTTGTGCCCAACTGTTATAAACAGTTCAGAAATTTAAGTATGTTTGAGACACAAGAAGTATATGAGAATTTGTGTATGTGCATCTCTAGCTGGAAGTTTGAAAATCTTTTTGTACGGTTATCTTTTTTTTTATTCTTGGAATAAAGCCAATTGTTTCCCTGTATCTTTCACTTGCAGCTTCTTGAAGGGGCTGGCCGGACGAAACTTTTTTATTCGGAACTTGAGATTGATACGTTTCTTTTGTCTTTTTTCTTTTGTCTTTTGTCTTTTGTCTTCTGTATAATGTTTAAAATGTGTATTATCTTGCATATACTTCATGTAGCCTTTTTTTTCCATTATGTATATGCTGTTTAATTTGGTTTGAATTCTCTTATTGATATATATTGTTCACAAGCCATAAGAAGAAAATCACTCACATCAATGTATTTGTTTTGTATAGGGCTGTGCGAATCACCCCATTGATCACACATAAACTAATCCAGGTAACCACTCACTCAAACTGTTAAAAATACTATACATTGTGATTCATGTAAGCCCAAAACACCTCTTATTACTACCAACTATTTAATTTTCAGATTTTAAGATCAGCAAATTTTGATTTTGTTATGGCTCCATATGAGGCCAATGCACAATTGGCATATCTTTCAGGCCTTAAAACTAATGTGGAATTGCAGCAGTCATTTCAGAGGATAGCGATTTACTATCATATGGTTACCCAGCTGTAAGAACTTTTTGATTTTTGAAATTCAATAAATTGATTTCATAGCTTTGTGTTGAGTTTTTGAGGTCTAGCACTTCTTCTATGGTTGGTCTTCTCAGGTAATACTTAAGATGGATAGATATGGCAATGGTGAAGAGATTGTCCTTGAAAAGGTTTTGAGCACTGTTGGTTGTATAACATCTTTCAGACATTTCAATCAAGAATTGTTCATAGGTATATAAACTTTATAGAATTCCACTTTACAGTTTTCATTTTTATTTTAAATATTATCCAGTATTACACTTCCAATATATGCTGACAAGGCTTATCAAATTTTGATGTACTAGCAAGCACATACATTCTTTAAAAAAAAAATTATTTACCTAATTACTCTTGGATTTAGAGCATGCATTAAGAGCTAAAAAATTTCAGGTATGTGTGTGTTGGTTGGTTGTGATTTCCTTCCAGCTGTGCCTGGAATTGGACTAACTAAAGCTTACAATTTGGTTGCCAAGTATCGAAACATTGACCATGTAAGAACGATCTATAATCCTTTTTTATGGAGGAATTAGTATCTTAATTGTGATAATGGTATCAAGTAATCTGCACTTTGGCCTAAATTCTCAAGGAAACAAAAGTGTTTTGATCATCGAACAAGAAAGAAATGATTAAAAAATATTGTTTTCTTGAATAATGTTTTGCAAGCATTAATTCAAATATGTAGCTGGCTGATAAAGAGTTATGTAATTTCCGAAGTGAAAAGATTTGCTAAATTATTTCTTTTTAGTAAATATAACTACATTGTGAGGTATGTTTGTTGAGTGAAGACTTTAGATTGATGAGACACTAATTTTAATGAATTTTAACTAGATGAGTTGTTTGATTATTCTATATTCTAAATAATTTCATTGAGTGTGTGATACTTTGATTTCAGATTTAGTTTAGTGAATTTGATGCATGTGTAGAGTGTTAAACTTGGAGATAGTGAAACTGAGAACAAATACAAAGTTCATACATGTTTCTTTTTCCTTTTTTCTACTTTTAGGAAAGGCTCATTGGTATGCTTTAGGGTGACTGCTGAAAGAATCCCCCTATTCTCATTTAAATCTAATTTTAAGAGTTGACATACACCACATATTTGGGTTTTAAAGTTAACTTAATTTTTACTTCGTCTCTTCCTTCTCCTACGCTAACAGGCTTCCATCTTCTCCGGACCAATCACGAAAACTGGTCTCTCTTTAATTTTTATCTTCACTATGTGTATACTTTATAAATTTGCAGGTTCTTTTTGCACACCGCCGCTGCTGATTGCTTGCAAGAGTTTCGACGCCAATTTCAGTTATTGGTCTGAATTAGAAGCGTTTCTAAAGTTCTAAAATGCAAATTCCTTTAGTGAGTTATTTTGCTTTGTTTACACAATTGTGAGTTTTTTTTTTTGAAATTATTTGTCTTGCAAATATATTCTGATTAAGAGCAAATCGACTGCAATTATTTCTCAAATTATGATTGTTGTAATTGTGAAGACTTAAATATCATTTAAGTTGATAAATGGTTTTGTGAAAAGTGTGAGACAAATGTGAATTCGTTTTATTACAAATGACAACAATCCCAAATTTGTATATTGTGGCTTTTGCTATACATATGAAAATTGTTCCATATATATATTTGTTTGCTCTTCCTTTATTTTTATGACCTATGGAAGCTATGGAATTAAAAAATGCTTATGATAAAAAAAATCTCAGTTATATTTTTTCTGTGAGATTTTAATCTTCTGCAACCAGAATACTGATCTTGCCATTATTTTTCTTTTATATGAACCAAAGTATTTGAGAAGATAACATCGTGTCCAAAGTTGGGATCCGCAAACTCTATACTCTTCTTTCTATCCCTTTTTTTAATATTTATATACTTATATCCTACACATGACAAGAAATCTTTATATGTTCTTATATACTTTATTATATGTATATATATTTTTAGATTTATCTTGATTCTTTAATCTGATGCTTTATTTACCTACAATGCAGTGAAGTTTATACGAGGTTCCACCTTTTGAGCATGATGCAAATGTTAAAAACAGTTGTTTTAAGGGATAAAGATATTGTAAAAGCCAAAGTTTAAGTTTTCTAATTTTTGCTAATGTATTCAGGCATAATTTGTATACACATATACAATTGGTTTCCTTCTTTATCAACTAATTGATCGTCTACTTTTTTTGTTCAAAATTGGGATATATCATGATTAGTAATAAATAGGAGATGTTTGTTTGGACTCATCTTTGTAAGTCGATGGACCAAGATACTGATAAAATTGTTCGCTCACCCCAACCCTCTTGCACGAGAACCTCTGTAAAATTCTTGCTGAAATGAGAGCATTCAAAGGATTTATAGAACTTCGGATCCCAATTCAATGCTTTTGTTCTTGATAAAATTAGTAATTCCATTACGTAAACTAGTTTTTCTGAAATTAGCAACCATCATTTATACATCAGTCGTACTTTATATTCATAGTCATGTTATATTCATATAGATCGGACCTCTTACAACTGCGTAAGGTGTGAGAACAACACTGAAAGTTAAGTTACAGAGTTTAAATATTTTTATCTCACGTAGAAGAAAAAAACTCCATAGTTGGTCCTAGAAGATGGAAAAATAGTGATCTGCAACTAAAAGGGGTTATGCACTTACTTTGAAGATATTCAATTTCTCTAAATGCACATTAATCATTATGCAACTATAAATTCACGTTTGGACATTTTTTTTATATTAAGTATAGAAGATGCAAATTTTAGAAGGTGCACATTTTTTTATCCTACACATTAATCATTATGCAACTATGATAAATAAAAAATGGATTGTAGCTTTCATTCTCTTATATCTTCTTTCATACGAGATTCACTTTTTTCATATCTTATTTTCATATTAAGCCAAGTTTTCTCCTGCTGTTGTGGCACACCCTTTTCCTTCTAGTTCAAAAAAAAAAAAAAAATCTCCTTAACAGTTGTTTAAATTTATAAATATATGTACTACCTCCGTCCCGGAGGAACTTGCTCATTTACTATTTTCACGTGTTTTAGCGAGCGAATTTTTATTAGTATTTAAAATGATAAAGTAATTTTAAAGTTACTTTACAATAGAGGAGATACTGATCTCTCATACCCTACCTTAAAAGTCACTTTATCATTTCAAATATTAATAAACAACCCGCTCGCTAAAACACGAAAATAAAGGTAGTGTGCAAGTTCCTCCAGGACGGACGGAGTATTGTTTATCTTCTAAAGTTAAATTTGAGCCATCTATGTGACTAATACAGTTTCTTTTTGCAGTTTTTTTTCCACAATTTACATTCACACACTTCTAGCCACCTACCTAGCCTAATTATCCATCTATTTTCTCCACTTTTTTCATAGGTACAAAATTTATTTTTCTGTTTTTCTTGATTTTCCATTTTTTTGTCCATTGTTTGCATAAAATATTTAATAAAATTATATTCTCATTCCATATTCCCATTAAAAAAAAATTGTTGACTGGTGAATTTGCATTCTGAGAAACTTTTGATTTTTTTTATTTGTTTAGGTAAATTCTCGATTGGTTGTAAGAGTACTTGAGTTATTTGCTGTAACAATAGTTGGGCAAGATAAACTTCGTTATGAGTTATGATTTACTTGGTTTGAGTTCTGATTTGTCTTCTATTATCAGCCAAAGTTTATGAGATAAGTAAATTTTATTTTGTGAAGCATTGAAAGACAAAATGTTTGTGGACAAGGCTTTGAATGTGGGGACCTTCGGTGTCAAATTTAGAAATTTTTATGGAATTATAATTTTAGAACACATTTTTTAAGCTTTGCAACTATATATATGAGACGCCACTATACATACATATAACAATATACTAACTTATTATAGTATGTACCACTATACAAGTTTTGCAATTATAAAATTTGTTAAAAAAAAAATCTCTCATGGTAATATACTCACTATACAAGTTTTAAAATAAAATTTTATTATTGAAAAATATGCTCAGGGAACCAAGTTGCTCATTTACTAGCATGATGTTTTTGCTTTTATTCTGTTATTGTACCAGCCTTTATCACGGCTGTTGATGTCGATTTTCGGTGAGCTTTTTAAGATATGCATTTCTCATTTCAAAACAAAATAAAATATATAAGAGTCCACTTATAGGTTATATTTTGTTTCAAATTAATTGTCGTTTTAGCTTTTTTTTCCACATAATTTCAAATCACCACTTGGTGTTGAAGGTTGGTAGAACTATTGAAACGGGTCGGTGGTGGTGTGGGTAAAAAATTTGGCAGCTGCAAAATCCCTAAGCCAACCTACTTATTTTCGGGCCGTGAGGGCGGTCCAATATTAATTTTTTAATATATTTTTTATATTTTAAACCTTGCAAAATGTAATTTAAAAGCTCTAATACATAAAATTCATCGGATTCAAATGTAATCAAACAATTTATCTTCATAACTATCATTATAAAAATATTAAAACAAAATATATGTTACAAATAAAGTTTATACTTCATTAATCAGAACAATAAATATCTACAAACTGAAGTTCACAATATATTAACTATGACAATTCATATAAATAATCTTTTACAATTTAAATTCATCATCTATGAACATAAATTTTACAAAATAGTCCTTAAAATGATATCACGATGGTAAAAAAATATAGAAAATAATGGAAAACAAATTGAAGGTGGTCGGCTCGACAAAGCCCACTCCATATAGGCTCGCCTCCAAACGGGCTAATATATTTTGTCCAACCCTCAATTTATTCATGCGGTGTAGGTCAGCCCAATGTATCCAATTCGCTTTGACGACTCTAAAGGTTGATATGCCTATATTGCTTCTCAGAAATATGACCAAAAGTTAGGATTGTGTAATGGAACAAGATTGGTAGTTACAAAATTTGAAAATCATATTCTAGAAGCTGAGATAATTTGTGAAAGAAGTATTGGCAGTAAGGTATACATCCCCCCGAATAAAGCTGACTAATTTAGGGTATACTTTACCGTTTAGGATTCAGAGGAGATAGTTTTCTGTTCTTTTTGTTATTCACAATAATAAATAAAAGTCAAGGTCAATCACTATCTTTTTGAGATAATTTTCTGTTTTTTTTTTTTATGATCTTTCCAAGCCTGTTTTTAATTACATGTTGCAACCTCGAAAGTTAAAAGTAAAAGATGATTGAATATTTTTTTTACCTTGATTTCAATAGAAGACCATGTATGTATACAACAAATATTGTTACAGATAGATTTTCAAAAATTTGCAATTTGAAGTAATGCTATCTTATAGTATTTTGATATTGATTTTTTGAAATTTTTTAAAATATTTTTCAAATCTGTTATTTATGTTTAGTATTTCCATTATTTGTTAAATTATTATACTAGAATTATTAGATGTTTATAATAAAAAATATTATTTATTATAATTTGAATTAATAGTAACAATTTTATTTTCAATCCGCGAAATTCGCGGGAGATAGCACTAGTATATATATATATATATATATATATATATATATATATGAATATCTATAATAATATAATAGTGTGATAGAATAAAGTGATCCACACTTAAATCTCGACTAATTTATTAAGATTATGTATATAGTGAAATTGGTTCATATAATGAACCATTGAAATTGAAGGTATTAGTTATTTTCACTTAAAAATATTAGTTATTTTGACTAAACGGTATTAGTTGTTTTCACTGAATAGTAAAATACTTCAATAAAAACAATATTTTGTAGTGAAAACAAACACTTCGATGGTTTATTGTATGAATATTTTAACTCTATACTTTATCATTTATTAATTATTAATTTAATTTGGGTAGGACATCCCACTATACTCTATAATAATTATAATAAAATATAGATATATACGTAACAAATTAACTATGGCTCCAGGTCTAATTAAGTAGAATGTTAGGAAGGAAAAAAAATCGCTCTCTTAAAAAAAATAATAATAAGATCTTGTATGAGATCGTCTCATGGCATGAGAAGGGGTAGGTGATAATTTGTGTTGTCTCATACAAGTTTTTGCCTTAAAAAAAGTGAAAGAAAAAAATCGCGGGAGGCAACCCGCGAAAAATGAAAATACAAAGAGAAAATCGTGTGGCCACTAATCTTCGGTGGCAATTTCCACTTTCACAAGATCTGACTGCTTCCAGATCGAAACCTTTTCTGTTTCTCTTCAAAGCATAATTCTAGTAGGAATGATGGCTAAAGGTAAGATCGACGATGTCTGTAGGGTTTGAAATTTAGCGGATTTTTTCAAATTCAAGGTCTTAATCTCTCGCTCTCAATACTAACCAAGTCTCGGTTGATTACCTATCCTCTAACTGCTTAGTCGATGTTTTAAATTAATAGTTTAAGTAGTTCAATTTTGATGGATAGAGATTGTGCCCGACTAATTTTTCACACAAATCGATTGTTATATGTGTGTACGGAGTCAGATTTAGAGGATGTGCCCATAGATTTAAATTTTCTATATTACGTATGTAGATTTTTATTATGATGTGAATTCATAAAATTTAATCATTTTGCACCCTGAATTAATTTTTTTACCCCTTTACAGTTCGTACCCCTTGGTGAAATCCTGAATCCATTCTTGTATGTGTATATATGTATAGGCAAAGTTTCAGATTCACGGATTGTAGAATCTCAAATAGCTGAGGTATTTAGTTATCATTTATTTAGTTGATTTTATTTAAAGGATGGTCACCACATCTTTTTTATCCGGCCTTTTGATATAATGTCACTTTCTTACTAAGATGTTACAAGTGTACACTGTGTAGTTGTTGCAAACTAGTGAGGAGAACTTTGGTGCTTAATCTTGAAAAGGATGTGAATAAGTATTTATATTGGTACCACTAGCTAAACTTATTACTCCTAATCTTGTCTTTATTACTAAATACGAGAGTTCTACAACACTTGTCATTTTGAGAGCATATATCCTTTTGTATTAATATTTTGCATAGAGATAAAACCTAGCTACATGTAACTTTATTCGGGTTGTCCTGCCCTCATTTATATGCCCACAAAATAATAGGTGGTGTTAGTATATCTTTTCTTTCCTTGGTGCTAAGAGTACTTGCTTGATCAGTATCCAACACCTTCTAAATTTGACTATTGCTTAGTAAACCAAACATCTATAAGTATTCAATGAGGTCCTAGTATAAAAATTCATCATCTATACTTGAAAATTAAGAGTTCATATCGAAAACTTCTAATTTCTTTGCAACCCATGAATGAATTTAGAGCATTTGTGCCTTAGGATCTATCTGGTTTTGGAAGTCAATTTATGTGGTGGTTAATTTATTTTTGTGGATTTCAAGTTCAAATAATCTTATGTTGAAGTGTACCGATGTTGCTTTATCCAAATCTAGTTGTGATAGATAAACACACTATAATACTCTTCATGACACCAAGTTTTGTAAAGTGGGTCTATCTTCTGCATATTTTATAAAGCAGACTCTCTTTTCTGAGATTATTTTTGGATGACAGCGAAAATACATTCAACATAAATACTGACATCTTAAAACAATTTCGTCCAATGGGGGATAAATTTTCAGAAGTGAGTCTCTTACTTTCAGGAACGCAATTTAAATAATTGTATTGCACCAGAAACACAGTGATCATGTGTATATCAAAAAACTATTTTGCACCAAAAAAATTCATGGTAATCTTCGACCACTCTTGTGCTATTAACAAGCTCTTTGAATTGCATTCCGATGGTATAATTTTGTCCTGGAAATTTTAGGATGAAGCAGCCTTACGCTGGGTGGATTCTTTTTTAAAGTTATCATTAGAATATTAACCCTCAGGTACTATAGTTGCCGACCTAGGAATATATCAATTATATTTAAATGAATGTTGTTGAGTTCTTAACTTCTGTTTTGTTAGTTATTTGCTTGAGTATATTAATCAAGAGAAAACTTGTTAGATCTTGAATACATGATTCAGGTATCAAGACAAATTTCTTCTCTAAGCCTAAAGTAAGTTTATGTTGTCTCTGCTTTTATTAGAACTTCTTAAAATTACTTGTCACATTTGTTTTACAAAAATTAGTTGTTATGTTACTAAATGAAGTAATTGTGTGACTTGTGTCTGACTAAGCTGTGAATATGGCCAAATTTTCTGCTATGAGTTATTTTACAACCCCTTTCTTCTATATGTGAATATTATCTAGTACAATTAGTGTACAAATCATCTCATTTTAGCATTTAACTTGTTGCATACATCTAATATTTGGAGTTTTTCAAGGTGCTAACTGCTATATCAGAATTGTAAATTATTTTTTGGGTCATGAAGAACAGGGGACCTAACATCATACCCAAGTTCCTTCAAGAAAATCTACACCATTCATGTGGGAAAAAAAAAGAATGCACTATTCATGTGTGTTATCCTTTTGTAAATTTTTTTTTTTTTTGAAAGGATAGCATATGCCCCTTTACAACAAAGAAACAGTCCATCAAAGAACTAAGGGGTTATCTTCACTATCCAATTTGGAATATCTACTTCATCCAATCGTGAGGAGGAGAGTTTAGTGCATATTTTGCAAGTTCATGGGCAGCTCAATTTCGATTTTGCAGAATATGGTTGATGTCTCCCACTAAACCATCTTCCATCTCCATCCAATTATTCTTTTGTAACTAATTACAATGTTTATCTCATTTACCAAGCCACTGAAAAATAGTAAAATTGAAATAGAATAATTGATTCATTCTTTACCAAGGGACCTGGATTTCAATGCGTTGATTTCTTTTTAATAAATTTAGCAAAGGTACGCACACTTCATAATCATTTTGGTATTTTGTTGCCTCAATACTACAGACATTTAAGGGATTGTATCACTACAAAAAAATAAAAAAAATTGCATATGAAATTTGTCAATATAGTTACTAAATTTTCAAAACCAAAAATTCACAGTGGAAATTACCTACAAAAATTTATAATTGTATAGTATTAGTTATTTTATAAAAATTATTAGTTTGTTGGTGATATTGTATAATGAAAATAAGTAATACTATTTTGAGTTGCACGATAAAACTGGTTCACACGATAATCCCCCCTTGTAAAAAAGAAAAAGTGACATAAATATTAGTGATGAAATAATTGTCACTATTTTTTTATAATTATAATACTATATAATATAATTATGAATAATTTTTTTGGTAACGTTGAAATCCCAAATAGTATATATGAATAACAAAATATTATTGTAAATAAGAGAATTGTTACTTGTTTCACATTACTATGACAAAATAAGAGAATTGTGTCACTTTTTATAACTATTTTATTAATATTGATTGTCGTCACCAATTATTTATGAATATTGCATCCTATTATTATTTTGACAAAAAATTGTCACTAATTATTTTAAATAATTATTAATGATAAAATCATTATCATGAAATATATTTTACTATTATTATTAAAATCGTCAACAATTATTATTGGGACGAAATAATGCGGTCACTTATTATTATTGTAACGAAAGAATTGTGTCACTAATTATTTTGATTAGTTAGTGACGAAAAATAGCATTGTCATGAAAATATGCCTTTTATGACTTTAGATATCGCCACCAATTGCTATTAAATCGTCACCAATTATTATTGTAATAAAAGAATTCCATCACTAATATATGTGAATAATTAAGGACGAAATATAATATCGTCACAATTTTTTTATGACTCTCAATATCGTCACTAATTACTATTAAAATCGTCATCACTTATTATTATAACGAAAGAGATTTGTCACTAATTATTATGAATAATTAATGATGAAAATAGCTTCGTCATGAAAATATATATTATCATGACGTTAAAGTCGTCACATATTATCATTGTGACAAAATAATTTATGTCGTCATGAAATTTATTAATCAGTGACGAATTTTTTTATCAATAGTGACAAAATAAAAAGATGTCACAATTTCTAGTATTTTAATGACGGAAATAAAATTCGTCACCTTAGAGAAACAAATCGTAACAATTTTTGTGTCGTCGCCAAAAAATTCGTCACAAAAAGTGTGATTTCCTGTAGACACATAAACAAAGAAACATCAATAGTCTTCAACTGCAGCCAGAAGGAACAAGTTCTCTACATTGAACCCTGGTGGATCATACATAAACTCTGATTAACTTGTGTAGATTAGGCAAAATAGTTAGAACTAGACATTTGGTAATGGTGATAGCAAATGTTTCTTCAGAGTTCCTGCAGGTATGAAAATCGAGACAAATTGAATGGAAATACATGCATGTGACGTAATTAATAGATTAGCTCCAAATCAATTATCACTAATTTCCTCTAATTCAACGAATAATAAGGTCATTCACTAATCAATATAAGTTGCAAATTTATAATCCCAACTTTGGTGCAATGTTGCACATACCTACAAAAGCTAAGGATTAAACTACTTTAAAATGATGTTGGAGGTATTTCAAGTGTTCATTGGGTAAAAGTATAAGAGCTAGCTAGCTTTACAATGATTTGCCTCGTAAAAGTTGTTACATCAAACGACCACGAAAACATTGCATACACCAGAACGAGCTTGTGCACTAGTTGGAAATATAAAGAAACAAGATCAACAACTATTTTAATAGCAATGACTAAACACACACCAAGTAAATCTTCAAATAATCACTATTACTATGACTTCATTACACTCATTAATTCCATGTGTTAATCAAAGGAAATGGTAGGGATTAATTAAACCAAAATCATCCTGTAACTTTTTTACCTTTATTGAAATGCCCCTGTATTTATTTACTTTATTGATTTAGTCCTATATGTTTTCAAAATTCACCAATTTTGTCCTAATTGGCTTGAAAAGGCATTAAACTGTGTCGTTTCAGTCATGTTCCGATCACGTGATCGTGTTTTCCGGCAAAAACGTATGACGGGGCATTTTATTACGATGTGGCATGCTGAGTGGGATATTTTGCCAATAAAAAAAAAGAAACAAGTTAAAAATTCCAACTCATTCATTTGAATAAATAGATATAAAATTTTAAATCATTTAAAACATTCCAAAAGTTAAAAAACAGAGAATTGAAAAAGGTTAGGCTGGAAACCTAAAACAAATTTTAAATTAAACTAAATCTAATTCTAAAACAAAAAGTCAAAACTCAAATCAAATAAATGTAGTACGCAAGTTTTATAAAAGCAAATATGGGAATTGGATATCAACGCACAACTCCAACCCAAGAACCCTAGAAAAAAAAACCAAAATTGATTTCCCCAAAATTCACACGAAACTAATGCACGAAATTGAGAAGATGACTAGTTGTAGTGGAACCAAAGGGCCAGTTAGATGTTATTTCCATAGAGAAGCCATTGCCGTTACCTGTTGGAAGGATGGAAATGTCGGGCGTCATTTTTTCAGAAGGGAAAAGTATCCAGTAAGCAATTTCACCAATTTGAAATATTGCACTAATTATAATTTAGTTTCTTCTTTTATTGAATATCCACAACCACCCATGAATAATTGTAGAATTCTGGTCTTTTTTTACCAATTTAATTTTAATTTTAATTTTTTTTGTTATTTTTAGAATGCTGGTTATTGAATTTTTTTTCGATGGATTGATGACCCAATGTGCGAGAGAGCTAGAGAAATTGTTCCTGGTTTGCTAAAGAAAATGAATAATCTGAGAGCTGAGATAAAGAGTGCACAAAATATTATTGAAAAGCTTGAGGAGATGATTAGTATTATGGAACGCGTTAATGGTAGGCTAGAGGATATATTAAAAACACTGAAGGATGAAAATGCTAAGTTGTTGTATGAGGACAATATAATGAACGTGGAAAAGGGGAATGACCAGAACATCAACCATAATTTGAAGTATTGGCATAAGGTGCCAGTGTTTTGTTGTCCTTGTCTAGGATTGATAAAGATCAGTTTCATTTTGAGTGGTGAAGTAACTGCGCAGAACATGGAAAGAATAATGTTATATTGATTAAAAATGGTGTATGGTGTTTGTTTTATGAAAGTGAGGTGGGTATTTTTGTTTGATAATGGAAAAAAATGAAACTTTTGTTGTTAGTACCTAGTAAGACTAATATGATGTGGTGTTGATCTATATGTAATTTACTTAATTGTCTGGTTATGAAATTAATTTATTTGTCATTTTGTATGATATATGCTCATTGGTTAATTAAATGAATGTATTGGTCTCGAGAAGTTTGCCATTTTGTATGATGTATGCTCATTAGTCAATTAAATGAATGTATTGCTTTATTTTCTCAAGCCTTAAGACGGGTTGGCACTCATATACAATATGATAACAAGTCATGTTGGGTGAGTACAAATTGGAGTATATAGAACTGGCAGGTGTACATATTTTGAAATTGAATCAAATAACTAAATATATAAGAGTACAAATCCAAAATTATAAGCTCATTCCATCAACGGTCTAAAAAATTAAGGAGATTTAATCAAATCAATTACACTACAATCATCAAACCTGTTACAATAAGTGTAACAATAATAGTAAAATAGAGAATAACACAAAATGATTTCATTGATCAAACTTGAACATATGTGCCAAAAATACGTTTTTTGAATATGGCAAAGTATGATGAGCCAATTTCAGAACAAAAATAAACATTTGTTTGAAGGTACTTAGTATAATAGAGTATTGATGAGCCAAAATACACAATGTGCTCATAAAAGAGCAAAAAATTATATCTTAAACTTGATCAATGCCAATTACAAAAGGCCAAAATTTAATTTAATCAACTTTGTTCATGTGGCTTTCTTCTTGCCTTTCTTAGCTCCACTACTTACTTGCCTAGACAAATCTAGAAACTTTTTACCAACTTCATCAACAATAATTTTCTTCAAATTAGAGCATCTTATAGTTTGCATTGCCCTATGAGTAAAATGTGCATCTGAGTAGGTGGAGGAGCTCTAAATTGGACCCTTGGTTGCAGTCTAGGGGGCTGTCCATAGGGATGTTAAACGGGCCGCGGGCTGGCGGGCTAACCCCGTTAGCCCTGAACCGAACAAGGGTTATGTCCAAGCATTTGGTGGTCTGTTTAAAACCGGGACTTTTTGTCCCGGGCCGTTTAGCCTGCAGGCTAAATGGGCTAGCCAGCCGGTCTACCAGGCCAGCCTGTTTACCCCGATTCTTTTTTTTTTTTTACATTTTATATATTGTACTTGTACAACTACAACTGTATATGCAACCTACCTATTTTACTTCAACTCCATATTTTCAATCCAAGTCCAACTGTCCGATATATATATTCAAGTTTTTATTTAGTTAATTTATTAAATTACTTGCAATTGAATTTAGCCATTTAATTAATACTTGAACTTTATGAACAATGTGTGAATGTTATTTTTATAAATTTATGGACAATGTAGGGCTTCAAAATCCCTACTTCATTATTATCTTTCCAATTACGGTTCATTGGTCGTTGCCATGACTCTCAAATCGTCATTGTCGGTTGCCGCCCGCTCTTAAATAGTCATTGACATTGTAAATTTATTTAATAAAAAAGTAAAATATTGAACAAAGTTTAAATGTATTTTTCACGAATTTTTTAACGATGTTTGAATTTTAAGTTTAAATGACATCGTATTACAATTACATGTCAATAATTTATATTAAAAATTAATTTTTTAGTTTTTTTTCAGAGCTTATTAGTGGTCTGTTTAGCCCGTAGACCGCTAGGGTTATGGTTAGTTTAGAGTGTTAGTGGATCGATTAAAATGAATCGATAAGGCCCGGGACCGTTTAGGTCCACAGCCCTGTATAGCTGGCCCAAATGGGTTAGGGCTGACCCGTTTAACATCCCTAGATGTTCATCTTGTCTCATTCTTAACCTTTTGAGAAGGTGCACTCACAGTTAGTAGAAGCACAGTCTGCATAAATTCTAATAGCATCATTTTTAGGAAAACATATGTTTCTTCTACAATTAATTGCATGAGATTGGACTGCAAACTTGAACTCCAGTTTGGTTCTAAAAAATTATTCTACCACAAACTAAGGATTGAAAGAAGTTTTTGGATTAAACATAGGGTAAATATCTCGCTCATTATCCTTATCACTCACTCTACACTCATCAACATGATCCCCATTAGCCATATCTCTTTCACCCTCACCCCCACTCTCACTTGACTCGGCCCTCACATGTGGTTCAGTAGGTTCACTCTCTTCATTCCCATCAATTTGAGCCAGATCCTCCTCAACATTAAGTTGTTCCACATTAGACAGTATCATATAACCCATTCCCTATAATAAAGTCAGAATCCTCAATTGACTCATAACCAAGGTCAACTTCACCATTTTCCACCCCTACTTCATCATTCTAAAGTTTTACTTCATCTCTTTCTACTTGCACGAACTCAACATATATGTGCAACTCTCTATATGCCAAATACCTAAGTGCACATGTTGTAACATCACTATCATCAATTAACAACTTAAAACTCTGATTGTTCAACTTTAGATAATATCTTTTCCCCTTACCTTTAACCTTAGCTATATTACAATATTTATCTAAGTCACTAAAACAAAGTTCATCAGCCTTTACCCAGTCAAACACTAGTGAATTACCCCTCATATATTTAGTCAAAGGTAAATTGTTGAAGGTTCTAATCTTGAATGTTCCCCAAAAATATAAGGTCAAACTGAGGTTTTTACTATGTGAGTCTGTAAAATAGAAAATAAAAAAGAAACTTTCAGAATAACAGACAAACAAATGAAGAAGAGTGTAATTTACTGATGCCAACACACTACTACAAAAATCAATAAAAAGCAAAAAAATATGAACCCCTACATATTACGAACAAACAACAATAATATATTAATATCCACATATTTAATTAACTAAAAGAAGAAACTACTACATAAATCCCACTGAGAAATTGTGCAAAAATACAGAACATGGACCCCCACCTAATATACATGAATCAAAACACCAATCATTAAAAAATAAGAACCCACCATGAATTGCAACAAACATGGACAACAAATACACTATATTTTATACCCACGGTAGCAATTAAGAAACACATAAACAGAAATTTCGACACCAATGAAATCACGTACCATATAGTGGAGCTGACCACTGCCTTGCGCCTTTGTGGTGCACAAACACCATGGGTACGAAGGCAATTCTTCAATTTAAGGGGTTTTGGGTGGGGTTCAATTTGAGAATTTTTTTTCTTTAGGGTTCGTGGGTTAAATTTGGGGATATGGGTTCTTTTTTATTTTGATATGGGTTTTGACTTTTTCTTTTAGAATTAGATTTAGTTTAATTTAAAATTTGTTTTATGTTTCCAGCTTAACATTTTTCAACTCTTTTTTTAAACGACTTTTTCAATTCTCTGCTTTTAATTTTTGGAATGTTTTAAATGATTTTAAATTTTAAATTTATTTTTATTCAAATAAATGAGTAGAAATTTTTAACTTATTTATTTTAGTTGGCAAAATATCACACTCAGCGTGCCACGTTGTAAAAAAAAATGCCACATCATACGTTTTGACCGGAACGTGGCTGAAACGACACTGTTTAATGTCTTTACTAGCCAATTAGGATAAAATTGGTGAATTTTGAAGACATACACGACTAGATCAATAAAACAAATAAATACAGGACCATTTCAATAAAGGTAAAAAGTTACATGATGGTTTTGGTTTAAGTCCCAGAAAAGGTAGATATTGAAAAGAAAACAAACCTCAATACACCAAAAGGATAATTCGACGCTTTCAACATGTGGATAGATGATAAGATCTACATCTCCAAGCAATTCATCCTCTGTGATAAGTCGTAATTCTTGTATAAATTGTGTATTTTAATTAGTTATTTTATAACAATAATTTTATATTTTACTTATAATTGCACGATTTATTTTATTATAGTCTCGATGCTTTGATTGTTCATTTTTTTATATCATTTTCAGGGTATTTTGGAACCTTTTTAATTAAGCTTGAGACGGGTCAAATTTGGAGGTGCAAGTGAGTGGAAATTGATCGAACCAAATATAAATATGTAGCGCAACGTGGGGTCCAAAGTAGAATACTAGCACATGTTTCACATGCTATGAATATTGCATGCAATAAAGCCGTAGTTAGTGCTCATTTTTCAAGACTTAAAAGTTACCTATGGTCAAGCCTTGGGAATTTCCACATGTTGATTTAATCCTCAATTTGGCTCAAAGACTTTAGGGTATGTTTGTTTTGGGATTTAGGTGTGCGGGGGAAGTCATGACTTTGAAATCTTAGGATGTGAAAATCTTAATGAATAATATAAGTGTATGTTTGTTTTGAGATTTTAGTAGGGTGAGATTTTGCTTTATGTCAAATCAATGTTTATTAGTGATTGATTTTGTATTATTTTATTATATTGTGTAAGAGAAAAGTAGGAGAGAGGTTGAGTGAATGATAAAAAAGTGATGATGTGATTGTATTTAATTATGTGAAAAATAGTAATAGGTTTATAGGTAGGGATTGAGTTTGGGATTTGAAAACCCGATTTTAAATCCCAAACTCGTATGGGGCGTGGATCGCAAAGTCCAAATTCCATCCGTATGAGTCCCAAAACAAACATACCCTTAGTGATATTAAAGGTAGCTCCACTATATAAAGCCATCATATGGACCTATGGAAGGGGGCAACCATTGAGAGAGAATCAAACACAATAATTTTAGCTATGCTTTGTTTTATTTCTTTGTCATTTCACTTAGCTATGTTTAGTGGCTAAGTTCTTATTCTAGTCCGAGGAGATGTTGAACCTTGAATAATTTGTCCTTTTAATTATTTGGTGACTGTTTTAATTTCATCTCTATCTGGATTTCTTTGCTATTTGATATAATGCTATGCATGTTCAATTAATTAATTTATTTGGTTTGGCCACTGACTTGAACGCAATTTACTAGCTTGACTAGTAGTTACCCCACAAAAGAGTATGGGATCACAGTAGTATGGGCAAGTATATGGACCAAGTATTATCGAACCCAAAGGAAAATTTGTATGCGAATAGATCCTTGAAAATCTATGTCTCGTAGCTAATATGAATGTAATTATTTTGGTTTATAAACTGATTCTAAACTATATTATACTATTTATATGCTATCAATGAAATTAAACTAAATAACTTTTGGTTTTAAAGCAAATATGAGATGATGATGCTCGGGATAGGAATTTCTACGTATACTACTGGAGTTGGTACAATAACTAAAATAATCGTGATGTGCAAGTAATAATCCTAAGCGTACTAAAACTAGGCAATCAACTACCCTAATCTAGCACAAGATTGAAAGATTAAAAACTCAAGAATTAACCCTAATACTTCGTCCTATCAACCTACTTCACAAATCCAATAATCAAGTTATATGAGCTGTGCTTAATTATCGAGACCCTAATTTAACTAAGGTGATGCGATCTTCCTCCCTAGATAAACCGGTAGATGATAAACCCCTTCTAAAACCCTTTTCTTAAGCCTATTCATTATTAAAGAGTGATACGGTCGTCTTCTCTCTAACAATTTTTGTACTTAATTCCATGATAAGTCTAGAGTTTATTAGAAGCATTCAATAATTAAGAGAATCAAAACTAAATATCACGAATTATCCTAATTACGTACCAACATCCTACTTCTACGAGTTCATCCTACCCTAAGCATGCAAGGGTTCTAGCCTAACATGGTGGTTTGAATAACGAAAACAATCACAAGAACGATAATAAAAAACATACTTTAATTAACTAAAGAAATCAAAATCATAAACAAAAGAACAACTTCAAGTCTAAAAAATAATCTCAATAAATCTGGAAAAACTAGGTTTAGAAGTCTCAAGTATTAAGAAATCAAAAATAAAAACTAATTGGTTCACAAGAAAAGAAATTAATCTATGAATTCGTAAGCTAAAACCTCGATTACACGTTCAAAAACCTTGCTTAACTCTTTCACAAGCTCTATCCTTCAAAAACTATCTAATGGTATCAACGTGTATCTCAAAATATGCTTGGAATAGGTATATATAGGCTTGAGCTCGAATTGGGCTTCAAAAGGCCAGATGCGCTCGACCTCTTCCTTTGCTCGAGTGCCTAGCGCTCGAGCTGTGCTCACTCGAGCGCCCCGAACTTGCAGTGCAAAACAGACGCTTGACCCCCTTTACTCGAGCGCCTGCCGTTCGACCTGATTCTACTCGAGCGCCTAGCGCTCGACCTAGGGTGACTCGAGTGCTCTTAACTTCTAGAACACAAATGGAGCTCGACCTAGTGTACTCGAGCACTTCCTCCTTTTGGACAAAATGATACTTTTGCTTGCACGAACTAAAACTTTTCATATTTCTTCAATATCTTCTTATCCGGGAGTCCGTTTGAGTCGTCTCAAAGTCCTACGAACTTCGTTTTTCGCCCTCTTTCCTAATATGAGCATAAAATAGAATTTTTTTTAAGTTTATGAAAATGATACTCAAATAAATCTAAATACTTATCAAATACGCTCAAAACAGGGACGGATCGGGTTACAAAACATAATAATTTTACGCCTAATCAGCCACCCTATCGAGTCTGTTAGTTAATTGATTCTAGCTAAATTACACTTTATAATCCGTAATTGTTATAAATGTATAATTGGAGTAGCAAATAAGGCATAACACCCTAGGGATAGCAAAGTCTACATTGTATGATTCGGACGTTTCGCTTTCATAGTCTAGTTTGTCCTATTATTTTGGCTCGTTAATGCATTCAATAAATTGAACCTTAAATACATGTTTTGGGGTTATTTATTATAATAGGTTAATTGGGGGTCGTGCCTACTGATTAATAAACTTAAAAAATAATTTGAACTAGTTTGGTCGTACCACTGGTTTAGGAACCAGATTCGAGTAGAGTTTGGAATTTCACGTACCTTTGATTGAGTTGATTAAATCATTTAGGGGGAAACAATCCAAGAGCTAGACTATTCTCTCCTTTGATTCTCTCTTTTATTTTATCCTTTTATTTAAGTATTATTTCATAAGAAATTCAACAAATCCAAACCCCATATCTTTATTGTTTTCTTACATGAATTTATTCCATTAAAATAATACACTGTTCCTTGTGGGTTCGACCCTTACTACCCTACTACACTAGTAGATTAGTCGAGGTAAAAAATATAAATTTGGTATGCCAACGACAACCTATCAAATTTTGGCGCCGTTGCCGGGGAACGGTGTAATTTTCTTGAATTTTTCGTGTTTTAATAGTTGTTAAAAAAATTGAAAAATTCTAAAAAAAAAGGTAAACAAAAAATTTAAATGAAAATCGTCGAGCCAACGACGTTAAAAAAAGGCGCTGATTGGGAGGCAACCCAATGTTTTTTTTTTAATTTCTTTATGATTTGCTTATTTTGGTTTAATAAGTTTCTCTATATTTTTCTCTTTTACTAAGTATCAATATAGTCTAATGGAGTTGGACAAAGAAATAAGAAAGTGAGCTCAAGTCTCCATTGTCACTCACAACTCACGCGACAAACCTCGCTACCAAGTGAAATACTGGTAACCCCACTCTATTTAAATACTGGTAACTCACTCTATTTTTCTCTTTCATATGTGATTAGTTATTTTATGTCTTGTATAATTGTGCTAGAGACTATCACATGTTTAGGTGGGGGGGGGGGGGGGGGATATATAATATTTTGGTGGTTTTGTTTTCTTTGATTGATTCAAAATTCCATGTGTTGTTGAATATAGTTTTATAGCATGGAAAAAAATTAGGTGTGAATGATAATATTTTTGGGATAAAGTGAAGTATTTTGTTGATATTGATAATTGAATGAATGAAAATGTGCAAGATTCGATACAATAGCCGTTTCATGTGAGCTTTTGAGCCTTAAAGAGCAATACATTTATATCATGCTCCATTTTTTCGTTGCTATGAATAATCAAACATAATGTGTACATTCTAGAACTTGCTTTGTTATGCATTTTGAGACCACATATTGAATGCATGCATTTTAATGATAAGGACACTTAGGATAAACCATTTTGATAGCCTTTTCTTTGAAACTCTACCCATTTTAATTTTTCCACTAGTTTGCCTCTTTGAGCTTATGACATCTTTGTTTGTTCATACATATAATAAGTCTATATCCTTTTTATTCTATTTGGCCAATATTTTGAACCCTTCTAATCAAGAAGTGTGAATGAAATGCATGTGCCAATGGTGGATTTTGATTGTTATAGGAAAAGTGGGGTAAAAAAAAGTATGAAAAAAAAAATGAAAAAGAAAAAAAAAATGAGGCCGAAAAAAAAGAAAAGAAAAAAAGAGCTACTGTGGGAAGAGTTGAAGAAAAAAAAGGATAAGAAGAATGTTGTGATATCCCTTAGTATGCTTTGTTTGGAAGAAAATATTAATGAGGAATCTTATTTTTGTTGGGGGGAAGCTAATATGATGATTACTTGGTACATTAATTCTTGATGTATTTGAAAATTGCCAAGTAAAGTGAGAAAATGAGTCAGGGTGATATGTATTGAAAAGTGTAATGAATGGGGGTGAATTTTTTATGTGTGCTTTGAATTCATAATTTCTTGATTCGATATATGCCACATTCTTTTTTTATTTTCCTACCCCTAACCAAAGCCCAATTACAACCCTTATAAAGACCCTTTGACTTTTGAATGGCATTCATGGATTAGTGGTGGAGATTTGATATATAAGCAAACTTATGGTAATGACATGTTGTGTTTTTATACAGAGTGATTTTTTTGTTCCCTAGTAAACACTTGAGGGAATTGAGTGATATCCTGGTGAGGTATTGAATCTTGACACGTTTACTTTGTGGTATTATTAAATATTGACGAGGTGTCTTATTTTGTCCTATAAAATAGTGTCATGATCACTCTACCTTTTGGATTGTTATTGACTCGAGTTTTCACGGTTTGATATTTTGGATTAATTCTCTCGAACTTGGGTAGAAAAGAGACCAATTTTGTTTTTGTGATATTGATTCCTATACACCTTATGCTTTGGTCTAGTGCATACTTGAGGATAAATATGGTTTAGGTGTGGGGGAATTTGATAAGTCGCAATTCTTGTATAAATTATGCATTTTAATTGGTTGTTTTATAACAACAATTTTATAATTTGCTTGTAATTGCACGATTTATTTTTTATTACGGTCTCGATACTTTGATTGTTAATTTTTTCCTATCATTTTCAGGGTATTTTAGAACCTTTTTAATTAAGCTTGAGACAGGTCAAATTTGGAGGTGCGAGTGAGTGCAAATGGATCGAACCAAATATAAATACGTAGCGCAACGTGGGGTCCAATGTAGAATTCTAGCACATATTTCATATACTATCTACAATCATTGGTTATTTGACGAATCAATTGCAGCTATTTGATTGAGTTATTTTCTCTCGATCGTAGGAGAGAACTGGATCTGAAAGAAAATCTCTCCGTATGAATATTGCATGTAATAAAGCCGTAGTTAGTGCTCATTTATCAAGACGTAAAAGTTACCTACGATCAAGCCTTGGAAATTCCCACATGTTGATTTAATCCTCAATTTGGCTCAAAGACTTTAATGGCATTAAAGGTAGCTCCACTATATAAAGCCATCATATGGACCTATGGAGGGGGGCAACCATTGAGAGAGAAAGAAACACAATAATTTTAGTTATGCTTTGTTTTATTTCTTTGTCACTTCACTTAGCCATGTTTAGTCGCTAAGTTCTTATTCTAATCCGAGGACATGTTGAACCTTAAATTATTTGGTGACAGTTTTAATTTCATCTATATCTCGAATTTTTTGCTATTTGATATAATGCTATGCATGTTCAATTAATTTATTTTTTTGGTTTAGCCACCCGAGTTTGTTAGTTAATTGATTCTAGCTAAATTACACTTTAAAATCCGTAATTATTATAAATGTGTAATTGGAGTAGCAAATAGGGCAGAACACCCTAGGGATATCAAAGTCTAGATTGTATGATTCAGACGTTTCGCTTTCATAGTCTAGTTTGTCATATTATTTTGGTTCGTTAATGGATTCAATGAATTGAATCTCGAATACATGTTTTGGGGTTATTCATTCGAATAGGTTAATTGGGGGTCGTACCTTCTGATTATTTAAACTTAAGAAATAATTCGAACTAGTTTGGTCGTAACACTGGTCTAGGGGCAAGATTCGAGATAAGGCTGAGATAAACCACGATCCTTAATTAAATTGGGAGAATTATTCTTGGGGATTCAATCCAAGGGCTAGATTATTTTTATTCATTGAATCTTATTTTATTTTCTTACATTCTAATAGTTATACAACCAATCCAACCCCTTTTTTTTATAGTTTTACTACACGAACTTATTCAATAAAATTATAACTGTTCCTCATGGGTTCAACCCTTACTTACCATACTACATTAGTGGGCTAGTTAAGGTTAATTATTTTTGGGTGTCTACGATAGCACACCATCCTGCTTCCCCGGGCATAACAACATAACTTGTCTTATAAAACACAAAAGTTGCATCAATTACAGATGAGACATTTGTAAGCAAATACTTGCCATAATGAGTTCCTGAGAATTCTAATCTTAGATGATTCGGACACCAGATTTTGAGTACTGTGTCGAGTGATGGTTTAACTTCTTCATCGAGTATATACTTGTCAATCCTCAGGTATTTTAGACTTGTAGAAAATATACTCAAGTTCTAATTTCTATCCTCAAGACACAAAACCAAGTCATCTAACTGAGGAGTACCTGGCAGAATTTGGTTCATCAACTCTTCACCGACACGCATTTTCTGAATACTTAAGCTCTTGAGCTGATTCCAGGCTGGAGATCCATGCATTCGAAGACTACAACCCAACAGTGACAATCTTCTTAGCGACGAGCACAGTTTAGGCATTGCGGGGCATCATAAACTTCCTCTTCCCACCATATATGCAAGTGCAACTCTTCAATTTCTTATCCACAACAAAAGGCAACCAGAAATCAAGATCCCGATCAAATTACATACAACAATCAGATCCTACATCAATTTCAAATTTTAGAATTTTGGTCCCTTTCCACATTATAAGAACTCGATTAACAAAGTTCCTAAGCCTATTTGGGTTGTAAATATCGCTAGTATCGTAGAAATTAAGGCAAGGGATGGTGGTCCACAGGTTATTCCAACTTTTGGAGAGAAGGCTTGTTCAAATTAAGTATTAAAGATCCAAAATATATGCATGAAACTAAGAGTGAAACTATATTTGAGAGGAAACTGAAAGCTGGTATATTATTCAATGAGAGAATGAATCAATTCAATGTTTACAAGTGTGTTACTCTTCTATATATCTTGTATATCTATTCTAGAAGAATCTGAAATCAGTTACAACTAGAATCGGTTACAACCGAATATGGTGAAGGGGCCAGGCATGCATGTGTACGCGTCCATGGTGCAGCTGAGTGAGTGTGCATGTGAGGTTAGTTATAACTAACTCACGTCACGTGCACGAGATGTAACCCTCATTTTAACACCCCCCAAGATGTAGCCATGGAGGACGTGAGAAGCTTCATCTTAGAATGAAAGCCAAAATATTAGGGACCATGAAGAGCCTTTGTGAACACATCTGCCAGCTGTAGGTGAGATGATACATGATGCAAGCTGACGAGACCCTCTTTGTATAGATCACGGACTATATGACAATTAATATCTATATGCTTGGTCCTTTCATGGAACATGGGATTTTCAACAATGTGAGTGGCAGCTTTGTTGTCACACCAGAGTTGCAGTGGCAACGTAACATCCATAAGAAAATCTTGTACAATGAATGATATCCATTGGAGCTCCAAAGCAGTAGTGGCTAAGGCCCGGTTTTCAGCTTCAGCGGAAGAACGTGACACTGTATTTTGTTTCTTTGTCTTCCAAGAAATAAGACAAGAACCAAGAAAGATGCAGTAACCTATGAGAGATCGCCTTGTGTCCAAACAAGATCCCCAATCCGCATCACTGTAGGCATGAATTGTGAGAAGAGATTGAGAAGAGTAATGTAGCCTGAAGTCCTTAGTCCCATGAAGATATTTGACTAAAGAAAGTGCTGCATCCCAGTGAGTTGATCTTGGTGCATTGACAAATTGACTAAGTTGTTGGACTGAATAAGTGATATCTGGTCTTGTGAAATTCAGATATAGAAGTTTGCCAACAATACGTCTATACCTCTCAGGATCTGTGAGGAGTTCACCATGAGTAAAAGATAGATGCAAACCAGGCTGAAAGGGTAGACTTGATGGCTTGCAACTATCCATTCCAGTATCTAAGATAAGGTCTTGAATGTATTTCTGCTGAGATAGGAAAGTTCCTTCCTCCCCCCGTGCAATTTCAACACCAAGAAAGTACTTGGCAAAGCCAAGGTCTTTAATGGTGAAGCCAGAATTCAGATGAGCTTTAAGTTGATTGATTTCTTCCAAGGAAGAGCCTGTAACTAACACATCATCTACATAAACCAGTAGAGCCAAGTAATGAGAGTCATTATGAAGTGTAAACAAGCAATGATCATAGGTTGATTGCTTAAAACCATAGGCAAGTAGAGTCTTAGAGAATTCAGTATTCCATTCCCTAGAAGCCTGTTTTAGTCCATATAAACTCTTTTTTAGCTTGCAAACTTGTCCAGGAGAGGCCTTTGAATAACCTAGTGGGGGATCCATGTACACTTCATCATTAAGGTATCCATGCAAAAAGGCATTATTGATGTCCAATTGACAAAGAGGCCACCTTTTACAGGTAGCAACAACAATTAAGAATCTGATAGTAACAATCTTTGCAACTGGTGAAAAACTGTCTTCGTAGTCTATTCCATGAACTTGATGATATCCTTTAGCAACCAACCCGGCTTTGTATATGTCCACTGTACCATCAGGGTTTAATTTTAGCTTGTAAACCCATTTACAACCTATAGGCCTTTTGTGAGAAGGATACTGCACCAAGTCCCAAGTCTCATTGATTTCAAGACCTTTTAGCTCATCATCCATTGCTCTTTCTCAATCTGGATTACCAAGAGCTTGATAATAGGTAGAAGGTTCCTTATATTGATGTACATTTGCTAGAAAACACAAATATAATAGATGTAAAAGGTAAGGAAACAGGATGAGAAGAAATAGGTGAACTGTGGGGTAAATGAGGAGTAATACCTGAGGTTAGCTGCTCTGAAGCTGGTAGATGTTGAGAGACTGTACATGTGGAAACAAAATCGTTCAACCAAGTAGGTGGGGTTATAGTTCTTGTTTTGGTGGATTTGCTGGGAATGTCTGTTACAGGGGTAGTAGAAGTAGTAGGATTATGGGAAATGGTTTTTGTAGTGTAAGATATAGGGTTAGACTGATCAAATGGGTTGCCTGATCATGAAAAGGAAATATATGTTCAAAGAAACATACATCTCTAGAAGTGAAGATGGAATGATCACTGAGATTATACAACTTGTAACCTTTCTTTCCATGTTCAAAACCAAGAAATATAGATTTGATGGCCCTTGGTGCAAACTTAGATTTAGCAGGATATGTGTCAGAGGCAAGAACAAGACAACCAAAAGTCTTTAAGGTATCATATGTGGGGAGTTTAGCATATAAGACAAAATAAGGAGTGGACCAATTCAAAACTGGTGTGGGCAGTTTGTTTATAATATGAGCTGCATGAAGTATGGAGTAAGGCCAGAAATGTAAAGGTAATTTTGATTCAAACATTAAGGCTCTGGCTACATTGAGCAGATGCCTATGTTTTCTTTCTACAACCCCATTTTGCTGGGGTGTATACACACAAGATCTTTGATGAAACATTCCTAGTTCTTTGAACAGCAGTTGGCATTCATTTCCAAGAAATTCTGAACCATTGTTAGTTTGGATAGCTTTGGGTGTTATTTTGAACTGAGTGTGTATCATCTTCAAGAAGTCTTTAAAGACAGGGATAGATTTATGTTTGTGAGTGAGCAAAAATACCCAAGTAGTTCTTTGAACAGCAGTTGGCATTAATTTCCAAGAAATTCTGAACCATTGTCAGTTTGGATAGCTTTGGGTGTTATTTTGAACTGAGTGTGTATCATCTTCAAGAAGTCTTTAAGGACAGGGATATATTTATGTTTGTGAGTGAGCAAAAATACCCAAGTGGCTCTGGAGAAATCATCAACTATGGTTAAGAAGTATAGTGTGTTTGTGAGAGAAGGATGGTTATAAGGTCCCCATATATCAACATGTATGAGCTCTAAATTTGACTTAGTTTGGATGGTATGAGTAGGAAAAGGCTTTCTGGTCTGTTTTGCCTCTTGACACACAATACATGGATTAAGGTCATATGAAACATTCCCTTTATTATGCAAAGATAAGGAATCAATGTGTTTGATTACATCCATAGAGGCATGGCCTAGTCTCTTATGCCACAAATCAATAGAAACAGAAATGGATGATGCAAGAACTGGAACACAAGGATAAGAAGAAGGTAAATTAGATTGAAAAATATACAGTTTGTCAAGCAATTTCCCAGCTGCCAGAACCGCATCACTCTTGGGGTCCTGCAATATACATGATGTACTTGTGAAGATACATTTGAGGTTAGTATTAGAAAGGAGATATGGTACTGAAAGTAGATTATATTTTAAGGTGGGAATATAGAGGACATCAACAATGGTTAGTGTGTTGTTCAAAACAATTGTTCCAGCTTGTTGAACTACTTGTTTTCTCCCATCTGGGAGTAGCACAGAAACAGGATGTTTAAGGTTATGTAAAGGCTGGTTAAATAGGATTATATCAAAACTTATATGCCTACTAGCTCCTGTATCAAAAATCCAATTCCCCTTCATCATATTATCAGAAATAGTAAATCCAGAAATCTCAGATACTCAACAAAGTGTGCATAACTTTGCTCATTCTCTTGTGACTTACTGAGATACTTTGCAATTTCTTGTTGTATGATGGCTGCAATGTCATGTGTTTGTGAGCCACTGTGAGGTGATGAATATCCTTCAAAATTGCAATGTGCTAGAGCTTTCTTCCCTTCATTTCTCTTTTGGAACCACTCTGGGTACCCATGGAGCTTGAAACAGGTAGATACATCATGCCTTCTTCGACCACAATGGGAGCATACCATAAGATCCTTCTCTTCCTTTGTTTTGTACTCATTCTTTCCTCTGTCAAATTTCTGAGCCTCCTTGTAATCATATGACTTAGCCTTTGAGTACATTGCAGATTGGATATGTGAAGTTTTCTCTCCCACAGAAGGAAAGCCAGACTGAATTTCTCTTTGTTGCTCTACCCTAGATACGATGGAGTATGCTTTGTTCAACGAAGGTAGTGGATCCATCATCATTATCTGGTTCACTGTATGTTCATAGCTCTCATTTAATCCCATAAGAAACTGAGTAAGCCTAAGTCTAACATGCTTCATATGCAGTTGCTCATCAACATCACATGAGCAATTTCCACATGTGCAATTTGATCAAAATCATCTAGTTCATCCCAGACTTCTTTCATTTTCCCATAGAACATTGCTATAGTGTCATGACCTTGCTTCAATGTATTGATTTTCCTTTGTAGCTGAAAAAATTTCGTATCTTTTGCTGAACTAAAACGCTCACAAATATCATCCCATAGAGCCTTGGCCGATTTAGCAGACACAAAAGTGTTGTATAGCTCCTTACTAATTGAGCTCAACAGCCAGCCTACTACAAGGTAGTCTACCTTCTTCCATAAAGCATAATCAGATGAGTTTCAATTCGGTGCTATAATGCTACCATCAATGAAGCCTAATTTCGATTTAGCTCCTAAGGTTATCAGCATCGACTTTTGCCAAGAAACGAAATTCAATCCATTCAAAGGTTGTGATACAAGTACTAAACCTGGGTGTTCAGAGCCATGAACCACATAGGCAGGAGGCACTTCCCAATTCCCATCTAATTCCTCGTTCCGATCTTCATTGGCCACGTTCTGCCACACGTCTGGTGGCGCCATTGCAGGATTATTCCTGCCTCGAGCCATGGATCAGCAGTGCTTTGATACCATGTTCAAATTTAGCATGAAAGATCCGAAATATATGCATGAAACTAAGAGTGAAACCATATTTGAGAGGAAACTGAAAGCTGGTATATTATTCAATGAGAGGATGAATCAATTCAATGTTTACAAGTGTGTTACTCCTCTATATATCTTGTATATCTATTGTAGAAGAATCTGAAATCAGTTACAACTAGAATCAGTTACAACCGAATATGGTGAAGGGGCCAAGCATGCATGCGTACGCTTCCATGGTGCAGCTGAGTGAGTGTGCATGTGAGGTTAGTTATAACTAACTCACGTCACGTGCACGAGATGTAACCCTCATTTTAACAAGGCTTGTCGAAACAACATCTCTCATTCGCAAAAATGAAAGGATGTGCAAAATTATCGAGTGGGGTAACTCAGTTAATCGATCCCTCCTCAATTCTCCCATCTTGTAATCCATGCTTCAAAGAATCGCTACTCAAACCTTATAAAAAAATAAACAAACAAACAAACTTACGAATAATTTCGGAGCATTAACGCATCTAAATATCAAATCATAAAAACTGATTTCGAAGGTAATGAATGATATGAGATAAGAAGTAGAAAATTACCAGGAGATGGATAGATTTAATCGACGGTGAAAACCTAAGTAGACTGCTCAGTGGCTCAGTGCTCCCTCGTCCGACGCCTTCATCCATTCTTTCTTTCTACTGAGTCTGCGCTTATTGCCGATATATTACTAAACATTAATATTTTATCTAGTTTTTTCTAGAATTTTGGATCAAATTTTGATGAATCTTGATTTTCTATTGCTGCCTAAAAATCTCTTATTCTCGAAGTTTAGGCGGTCCAATATTCTCCAATTTAGTTTAAAAAAAATATCATAAAATATTTAAATTTTGGGTTAATTGCAAAAAAAATAACACGAACTTTATGATTTTTATCAATTACAATATGTACTTTTTTCTTTGCAATTCAATACAATAACTTTCTAGTTTTGCAATTTAAAACATCTAATAATTTTTCGACAACAATTAAATGACGTTCCTACCCGAAATGTCATATAAATATCCACATAGATGCCAATAAATAAAATTATTTTAAAAAATAAAAATAACGTCTTTAAAATACATTTTAAAGTTATTCTTTAAAATTTAAAATGTATTTAAAGGACGTTATTCTCATTATAAAAAATTATTATTTTATTTGTTGGCGTGTACGTGGTATCTATATGGCATATCTGACAATCATGTCATTTAATTGATGATGGAAAATTATTAGATATTTCAAATTGCAAAATTTATAAAGTTGATGTATTAAATTGCAGAGAAAAAAATTTCATGTTGTAATTGATAAAAGTCATAAAGTTCATGAATTTTTTTTTGCAATTAACCCTTAATTTTTTTTTTGTAAAATGTATCCTTTCGTAGTCTTTGTAAGATCTCTGTAAAACTCTTGTGCAACACTTTTATGAGTAGTTCTAGTTGCACTTGAGTGCATGTATGTACTTGAATTTTGAAAAATAATACCCCAAGTAGAAATTAATAATATCCCAAGAAGTAATTAGTAATACCTCAATAAGATATTATTAATACCCCAAAAAGACATTAGTAATACACTAATTGCAGAAAATATACAGTTCAGTGTGTTTGTGTGTATTTTGAAAAAACCAAAATTGAAGTCAAAATTGAGCTTAAAATCCAAGTGCATACTATGTGCACTTGAGTGCATGCTAGAGTTTGTGCACTTTTATTGACATTTTTTCCAAAAAAAAAAAAAATACTTATTGGACTACATTTTTTAAAATGCAACTTCAAAAGTTACATTGTGCCAAATTTCACATAAATAATCCTGTGGAACGCATTGATTTCATTGAAACAATTAGCGTATATTTCACTAAACTTATTTCAAGAATCTTATAAACTTTTAGGCGGTCCAATATTTAACATTTTATAAGTTGTTTTAAAAATTTATAAAATTTAAATTTTAAGCAGTTTATAAGTTGTTAAAATATTTGACTAATACAACTTATAATTTTTTTAGTAATTTACTATAAATATTTCTCAAAATATATTTACTATAAATATAATTTTTTATATTAAGGTAGGAGTGGGTGAGAGTGGAGTAGAGGGTCTGGGATGGGATGAGTAGGGATAATTAGGAAAATAAGTTGGAATATCCCCCTTGTAACTTATAAACGGCTGAACATTTTTTTATCACACACTTTTATAGAGCTTATAAGGGATTAAAACCGTTTTCGTCCCGTAACTTTTTACCTTTTTCTTTTTGGTCCCATACTTATTTACTTTTTCGAGTTAGTCCCACAACAATTCAAATTTATCCAAATTAGTCCCAAATGGCCGGAAAACTCGTGAAACAACGTCGTTTTGATCGCGTGCCGGTCACGTGCTAATATTTTCCGGCGGAATAGAAGGATTAAAACCATTTTCGTCCCGTAACTTTGTACATTTTTCTTTTTAGTCCCATACTTATTTACCTTTTTTATTTAGTCCCACAACAATTCAAATTTACCCAAATTAGTCCCAAATGGCCGAAAAACTCGTGAAATGACGTCGTTTTGGTCATGTGCCGATCACGTGCTAATATTTTCCGAAGGAATAGAATGACGGGTCCCATTTTGCGGACGTGACACGCTGACTAAGTAATTTCTATTATAAAATAAATATATAACTAAAAAAATATTTTCCAACTCACTTTTTCAATTAAAAAAAATCTTAAAACTTAAAACTAAAAATAAAGCTACCTGCAATTAAAACAAAAACAAATCAAAACGACTAGCAATTTTTTTAAATATGAGAAAAACCTAATACCTGACGCGTACATCCTCGACGCGTTCATATTCTTGGCGCAACTCTGCTGCTTTGAGCACCCCTTCGCCGCCAAATACTGCTGGATTATATAGTACGCCGTGCAGAAGCAGTAAGCGCCCATAAGGTGTTTGTGAAAATGGCTGAACTAAATAAAACAGAACATTCTATTTTCTACTTACGAGTTACGAGGGGGGTGTCTTTGATATGGAGATTAAAAATTGGGTTGTTCGTGATCGTAATTGGGGCAAGCGGGCAGCCCAACACGCCGAGCAGAATCTGCAAATCCTATATTTTGGCAGGGAAAATGTTCGGGTCGTACAACGACATTGATGAATTTTTTTTGTTTCCAATAGGGACAGTCCTCTGTATTCTGAACCATTCTCTGATAACTTCCCACGAGCTCTCCTTCTTACTTCTTTCATGGCTTTCCATCCAAAAATATTAGCACATGACCGGTACGTGACCAAACGACATTATTTCACGAGTTTTTGGGCCATTTGTGACTAATTTGGGTAAATTTGAATTGTTGTGGGACTAAATCAAAAAAGTAAATAAGTATGGGACCAAAAAGATAAAAAGTAAAAAGTTACGGGACGAAAATGGTTTTAATCCCTCCTATTCCGCCGGAAAATATTAGCACGTGACCGGCACGTGATCAAAACGACACCGTTTCACGAGTTTTTCAGTCATTTGGGACTAATATGGGTAAATTTGAATTGTTGTGGGACAAAATCGAAAAAGTAGATAAGTATGGGACCAAAAAGAAAAAGGTAAAAAGATACGGGACGAAAATGGTTTTAATCCCGAGCTTATAAACTCTTAAGCAACTTATAAACTATTTTAAAGAGCTTATAAGCTCAGTCAATCAGATTCTTAGTTGAACAATATTTTCGATTCACAAATTGTTATATGAATTATTCTACTGATATATGATCTATTTTTTTTAACTCATATTGAAAAAATTGTGGATCTTATTCGAGCTGGGTCGGATTTGCTGACTTTTTCTCAAAGTCTCAAACAAGTCAAGTTTCAGGATTTTTGCTCCCAGTTTGTGTTACTATATAGGTAAATGCATGTTACTAAAGGGCAAAATGTGTGTTACTATTAGACTAAATGTTGTTTTTTCACCAATTTTTGTATATTCTTACTAAAATATATATTTTTCTATACAATATAAGAGCAAAATGTGTGTTACAATCTATTAAAATATTGGTTTTCACAATTATTTATTTATTTTTACAAAAATAATTATTTTTCCATACAATAATACATGTAAGGTAGTGAAAAATGTATTACTATGATAACACAAATGTCTTACTCAATGGATAAAAATGTATTTGCACAAATACATAAAATCACCCCTCATGTTGTGTAACCATAATGACAATCATATGCTATTGTAAAAACAAATGCTTGTTACTGTTGGAGCAAATATGTGTTAATGTTAGAGTAAATGTGTGTTATTGATGGAGAAAATGTGTGTTGATGTTAGAGCAAATGTGTGTTGATGTTAGAGCAAATGTGTGTTACTGCAAATGTGAATGTTAGAGAAAATGTGTGTTAATATTGGAACAAATGTGTGTTAATATTAGAGTAAATATGTGATACTGCAAATATGTGTTAATGTTAGAGTAAATGCGTTTTACTACAAATATGTGTAAATATTGGAGCAAATGCGTGTTAATGATAGATGAAATGTGTGTTACTATTGGAGCAAAGCGTGTTAATTTTAGAGCAAATGTGTGTTAATGTCAGAGTAAATATGTGTTACTGCAGATGTGCGTTTATGTTGGAGAAAAAGTGTGTTAATGTTATAGCAAATGTATGTTATTGTTGGAGCAAATGTGTGCTAATGTATGAAACAAAAAATCTAGATTTAAAGAGATGGGGAATAAATTAAAAGACACATATTTGTTCTTGTAAAAATACATATTTATCCTTATTGTTATTTTAAAGTACAAAATTATTTTTTAAGGACTAATAACACATATTTTACTTACAGTAATACATATTTGTTCATATAATTATACAACATGGGAGCAAAAATCCTTAAATATGCATAGTGAGATTTAAAAAAAAAATTAGTTTGACCCGCTTAGAATCTGCAAATTTTGATCTGGAACGACCCGACCTGCAATTTTATTAATATTTATCTATTTTAGATAAATCTTACATGTGAAATATTTTTCAAGAGAGTACCTCATTTCGTTGTGGGTAATTTGGTGAACGACTTAAAGTCTGTTTAATAGCCTCTATAAGGCCTGTAAATACAAATAATATGACCTTATATGGCTGTTTGATTGCAAGTAGAAGACCCGTTAAAATAAAGATGACCCGTATTAGTTATATAAGCTTTTAACGAAATTCTAATGTTCAATTTAGCAAAATTCAGTAACACCCCTCTCCCATGTATAATGAAAACCGAGACAACATCTCTGCCCTAATTCCAAATTACCTTTTTTTTTATCTCTCTTCTCTCTCACAGATCGCGATTTGCTCTTCTCCCTTCTCCCTCATGTTGATAAGCGAACAACTTAATAAACTGGCGAACTGATGTTAGTCTTTAATACATGATTAATAATTAAAATAGGTTAATGAATAATTAGACGAACAACTCCCATGGACGAGAAACCAATAAGAGTTTAGCTCCATTGGATGAGCAACTACAATGGTCGAACGACCCTTAAGAAATTATCAAATAAAGTACAAGTATATTAGATTTTGTTGGGACGAACACCATGTTCGACGCAACAGAAGTTATAGATTCACCAAGAACGAATCTAATACATGGTTGCATAACATAATTATAAAGGATAAATAACAATATATAAATCCTTACAATGCTTCGAAGACAGAATCCTCAACTACAGTATCGTAACTCACATTCACAGGTCTGCACAAATTTTCCAGCGTTGAATCCCCAGACGAATTTGTTAGGAAAATTCAAATCGAAATTTTATGGAGAGATTATGAAATTATCGAACTCATCGAAGTAGTGAATTAATGAATCCCCACGGTCTTATATTTATAGGGAAAGCTCAGCTTGAATCTCAAGTTATTAAGACTAGGAAATATATTCCCTAATCCTGCAAATCAAATCTCAAAGATTTAATTTCCCTATTTATATAAAATTCTACAATAATATTCCATATATTATTCTGGAATTCCTATTTAATTAAATCTAATTAAATAAAATAATAATAATAATTAATTCCAAATTAATATATTATTAATTCTTCATAAATTAAATATTAAATCCAATTTAATACTTAATCAACCAACTTTAATCTGCAAAGTAAATTACTTGTTGTGTGACCCATAGGCCATCATATATCGAGCGATTAGTTAAACTAACGTTCTTAATTGAACCCTAGATGATAAATCAGTCATTCTCAATATATGAGGTGCGTTGCAGGGAAATGTGCAACTACCTGTAATTTTATGTGGGCTATTGTGACAATGTCCTTTCATTCGCGAATACTAGATTAAGTCTTGAACATGATGAAGTGCATATTCAAATAACTTAATCATATTATCTCTAATCATTAATTGATCAGTCATATCACAATTGGCCGATGACTTAGATTCAATTATGATGAGAAGACGAATATTCTCTCTAAATCCACATTGAAGAATGAATCTCATTCTTGGTTCAACTACCACGCACATGCATTTCATGATAAACTCAAGCCAAGCCATAATTACCCATGGAAGGATGCAAACATCGGTCATGGTCAAAGTTCATCACTCCACACATGTCGTGCGTATTGACCTCAAGTCAAAGGAAATCACATCTCTCCCACTTACTGAGATACCCGTAGACACGTAAAGTGGAATTACATCAAATGGTTTCTCGGATGGGTATATCAATACCCTCTAAGGTATCTGTGCATCCATCACGAGATACCTAGTATCTCGTAGTAATTGAGATCTTACTTCACTCTCTAAGAGTATGATGCAGATTGTACACCAATCTCAATTGCATTATCAATATCTCATTTTTTGATGATTCTTGATCGGGGCTATTTGAGAATCATGCTTAAGTCATCTGAGTTCTCACGCTCTCAGTGACAGCAATTGTAACGCCCCGAATCCAGAATATATTAATTATATTGAATTCGAGGTGCCACTTGTGACTAAAATCTGAACTATAAATTCTTTGATACGAAAATGGATAATAAAAGATACATGATGAGTTTTATACAGTAGAAGAAATGAGTAGAATAGTTTTAATAAGTATCTCACACACACACACACACACACACATATATATATATATATATATGTGTGTGTGTGTGTGTGTGTGTGTGTATGAAACTTAGTATTAACAGTAACACTTTATTTAAGTGGGGGAACTCCGTGTCATCCCATTACTGTCCTTGCTCACCGTAATCACAATCTGCAAAGGATTGTAAAAGGGGGGGCGTGAGATTTGAATTCTTACGTATGGGTGATTTGCAACGTCATGGGATTGGTAAATCCGAAGTATATTAAATTATACTCATTGATAAAGTATTTAATTCATTTAAGCAATTCTACATATTAACAAGAATAACATATATCACAGAGGTAACAAGTTCACGTAATAATTAATTGGTCATAACAGGTTTCACATCATGTAATTGATATATCACAAGTTGATTCACATTAAGGGGCAAAGCCCAAAATTATTTTCAAGTAATGGCCTAATATGCCAAAGATCATTTTTCACATATTGTAAATCTCTCTCAAATCCTTTCTCTTAGTCAAATCTATTTAATTAAATTAATGACCACCTCATCCGGAACTCTAATGAGCAACTCACCCGGAGGCCGAATTTATTATTAATCATTAACTTTATTCTTTCTAATAAAAACTGACATTTCAAATTGTGGGGTGAATTTACATAATTCATATTTAAATTGATTCATGCTCATAAAGTGTCCTTATATCATGCAACCATCATCAATTCGTATAATCAACAAACACAATGGAGATATAAGGTATGTATAATTTTTATCATATAAGTCACACGCTAATATAATAGAGATATATTTATGTTGGATAATTATTTCTTTATTGATTCAGTGGAGTTCAGAGTATACCAGCACAACGCATTATTAGCATATCAATCACCAACCTTATAACTTTATATATAAGTTAAAACTGTTTTTGAAATCTTTTTGGAAGATAATTTGCGTTGTAGAGACGTCTCGAGAGTGATACGTTAACAGACTGTTAGGCCGCTCGTGCATATCCCGTCTAGCACAGAATCCTAGTACGAAATCATTTGATTAATAAATGGCTCTTGGATTATCGAAAAGGGTTTGGAAGCTTCTGTTACAAAAATGAGGAAATAATTGTCTTATAAACCTATTGAATAAAATTATTTAATGGTCACAACCTATTTTGATAAATACACCACTTCTAAAAGGTTAGTGTAATAATGGGTGTACTTACTATTTTCTCCGTGGTAATACTATTTTGACTTCTATAAAACGATCTTTTGATATTTTTAGACTTTTATAACTAAATGCTTTTATAACTTTAAGTATATCCATATAATATTTTTCTAAAAATTAATTAAAAGAATAAAAAATTTATTTAAATAATATTAATATAATAAAGTCCCAATTTAATATATTACTTCATAAAATTTCTATTTCTTATTTTAAAAGAACATTGAATATAGTTTACATTTTATAAATAAAACTCCGTTTATTATTAATTATTTTGCTTAAAATTTTTTATATAATAAATACTAAAAATAATATAATATATATTTTTACCTATTATTAGTATTACTAATCAAATTGACTTGTGTCACTTTCAAAACAAATAGTATTATTTTTCCAAAAATTGATCCTTTTCATTTGTTACTAAAATTGGATATAAACAAAATAATACTTTTAAGACCAATAGTATTATTCTTTTAACTATAACGTACCAATTAGATTAATTCCAAACCAAATTAATTCTTAACCCAAATAAGTTCCACCGATTCTTAACCTAGTTCATGAATTCAACACAGTTGACAAGGAAAATCTCGAACCAAAACCAGTCCACAGTCGAGAATAAGAAATAACAATTCTATACAGTCCACAGTCCTTCGAGTGAGAAATTGAGAGCCCAGGTTTTTATACAGACAGTACAAGAATTGAAACAATATAGACGGTCTAACAATCTTATCCTCGAACCACAAAAGAAATAGAGAGGAGGAGGCTAGCAATCTTACGAGTCCCAAATCGGGTAGCCTAACAGCGTTCATTTGGATAATTGGGCGGCCAAATAGCATCATTCGATATTTCGTAAATTAAATCAAGCAGTCTAACGGCGTCCTTCGGTCCTTCCAAAATTTCCTACAGCAACGATTTGGATTGACGACATCATCTTGGTTGAAATTGAAACAAAAGGGGTTACGAGTGAAATCGAAATTAGCTAAAAATAGAAATTGAAGGGGGAAATATTTTCGGACACTCGCTAGAAAGGAAAAAGAGGAGGCGGCGCGGCAGTAGGGGCGTCGGTGACTGGCGGCGCTTGGTCACGGCAGTGATGTTGTGCGAAGGAGGCGACGCGACAGCGTCTGAAAAAGGGGTTGGGCGATCGGAGCAGGGCGTCGCTAGGAGCGAGGCGGCGCTGGCGAAGGAGAGCATTGCAGCGCTGGGTAAATCGACGTGGCAGTCGATGACCGGTGAGAAAGAGGGGGCAGAGGTCAAAGGCGGTGGCGCCAGTGAAGGGCTGTGCAGCCGGTGCTATCTTCCGTACAGGGAAAGAAGAGAGGCAACAGGGGGGGCACATCGGTCGGCGATCTACTCGCCGGAAAATGGAGGAGGTGGCGCCAATTTTAGAGAGAAGGAGGAGAGCTGAGATGCGTTTGAAACTGAGAGAAAGTGAAATTGGGGATAACTGTGAAGGAATTTGAGGATAGGGACCGATTATTTATAGGGGAAAAATCTAATTAATTAATGGATTAATTTAAAAGAATGAAAATAACATGTGGTTGCGAATTAAGAAAAGTAAGATTTCCTTAAGATTTTTGTACTAGTTAGGGGTTGTTTGGTTTGCGAATTTAATTCCAAATTGAAAATTAATACAATTTTAAAATTCAATTATTATTTTAATTATTCTCAATAATTTATACGGATCGAAAATCTAAATTTAAATTTGAATATTTAATTTCTCATAGTCCCTTATTCGTTTGAAATATTTGATTTCTTTCTTTGAATTTGAGAATTTATAAATAGGGTATAAATTTAAATTACAGAGTAGCACATAAAAATTATAAAATTAAAAGAAACAAAGAAATAATGTAAAACAAGGTTTCCAGGAAAATAAAAGGTACAAAATGGGATGGGGTGTTACAACAATGACTCATGGGAACACAAATACGAATAAATGCAAACAACCAAATATAATATTAAATAACCAATAATATTAAAACAAAAAACTGAACATTATCTTAGTATTATGTCCTCACAATAGGGTTTTCTCCAGGACACTAACACTAACAACCTCCCACTTGGACTAGAGTCAATCACCTACATGTCTAACCCCTAGACCATTAAAATGTCTAGTGTGTACATGAACACTCAAAGTTTTGGTGAAAGGATCAGCCATATTACCTCTATTTCTCCTCTAGCGATTATCTCTTGTATTAAGTGATAACGTCTCGGTATTGGATCTTTGTTCCTTTGCTTGTGCAACCGCACCAGTATCATCACAATATAACTTTATCGGACTGTTGGCACTCGGAATCACCCTTGTTCATTCAAGAACTGTTTTATCCAGACAACTTCTTTCGCAGCTTCTGCCACAACAATGTACTCTGCTTTGGTTGCCGAATCCGCGATTGTTTCTTGCTTGGAACTATTCCAACTGACCGCCCCATCATTGAGAGTGAAAACATATCCTGACTGCAACTTGTAATCATCACAGTCGAACTGGAAACTGGTGCCAGCATAGCCAGTCACAACTAACTTTGACTGTCCAACGTAGACAAGAAAGTGTTCTTTAGTACGTCTAAGGTACTTCAGAATATTCTTGAAAGCAATCCAGTGAGGTTCACCTGGATTCTGCTGGTATCTATCAGTGATGCTGACAGCGAAGGCCACATCAGGCCTAGTGCAAGTCATGATGTATATGATGGAACCAATTGCAGATGCATATGGAACGTCCTTCATGTGCTGAATATCAGCTTCTTCGGAAGGACAATCATTCTTCAACAACTTTATCCCATGGCATATCGGTATAAACCTCTCTTAGAGTTCTCCATCACAAATCTTCTCAACACCTTGTCTATGTAGGTGGATTGTGACAGCCCCAACATCTTCTTGGATCTATCTCTGTGGATCTTGATCCCTAAGATGTAGCAGGCTTCACCAAGATCCTTCATCATGAAGGTCTTTGATAACTAATCTTCAACGGACTGCATAAGCGGGATATTATTTCCTATAATAAATATGACATCGACATATATGACTATAAAGATAATATTCTTCCCGCTGCGTTTACGATAAACGCAAGGATCTTCCGAATTTCTGATGAAGTCAAAGGATTTGACAGCTTCATTAAATTAGATATTCCAACTCCTAGAAGCTTGCTTTAATCCATAAATAGATCGTTTAAGCTTGCACACAAGATTAGATTTTGACTTTGATATGAAACTTTCTGGTTGAGTCATAAATACTTCCTTATCAATGTTACCATTGAGGAAAATTGTTTTGACGTCCATCTGCCAAATTTCATAATCGTAGTGTGCTGCTATCGCAAGTAAAATTCGAATGGACTTAGCAACTGGTGAGAAAGTCTCGTCATAGTCAATACCTTCGCGTTGACTATAACCTTTCGCCACCAACCTAGCTTTGTAGGTTTGTACTTTACCGTTTGCATCGGTCTTATGCTTGAAGACCCACTAGCAACCTATGGGTCTAACCCCTTTCGGCGACTCAACTAAGTTCCAGACTTGATTGGTGTACATCGAGTTCATCACGAATTTCATGGCTTCATGCCACTTCTCTGAGTCAACATCTAATGTTGCCTCAGTGTAAGTTTTAGGATCGTCTTTATCCGGGATCTCCACATCATCATGTTCCTCTATGAGGAAACCATAATATCTATTTGGTGGATTACGAATCCTAATAGACTTACGGAGTTGTGGTTGTGCAGGCTGTACATTCTGGTCGTGAAAATTTTGTGGTGCAGCGATTTCATTGTTGACCGAAGAGTCCTCAAGAGCAACACTCTCAGATGTCTCTTGGGCAGGAGTTTGAACTATGTTGTTCACATTCAGCCCATTTGGAGTTCGTTGCTAAGGCAATGCAACTCCAATTACGCTGCCACTGGCTGAAAGAGGATCACTTAGTGATAAACTTCCACCATGAGAGTTGTTGAATGCTCCCAGCGATTCTTTGTCATGTTGCTTTGACAAATCATCAGTCTCTTTGTTAATCTGTGGTTCTTGAATTTCTTCAAGTTCTATCTTCTTACGACCTTGTTCTTTAAAGACATAGTCTTCTTCGAGGAACCTGGCCTGCCTAGAAACAACCATTGTTTGTTTCTCAGGTATATAGAAATAATATCCTCTGGTTTCCTTAGGATATCCCATAAAGTAATCATTTTCACCTTTGGATTCCAACTTATCGGTAAACATCTTTTTCACAATCTCGGGGAAACCCCACATCTTGATGTGTGTAAAAGTTGGCGTCTTGCCACACCATAGTTCATATGGCGTACGCTCAACCGATTTAGATGAAATCCTATTCAGAATGTAAATCGAGGTTTGTAACGTGTATCCCCATAAGAATGTTAGAAGAGAGAAGAAGCTCATCATGGAACTCACCATGTCTAACAAGGTTCAGTTTCTCCTCTCGGACACACCGTTTATTTGTGGTGTCCCGAGAGGAGTACATTATGATTGGATTCCATGTACCTTCAAATAATCAGTGAATTCATGGCCAAGGTATTCATCTCTTCGATCCGATCAAAGAGTTTTGATACTCTTACCAAGTTGCTTCTCTACTTCAGCTTTATACTCTTTGAACTTCTCAAAAGATTCAAATTTGTGTTTCATAAGATACACATATCCGTATCTAAAAATATCATCAGTAAAAGTGATGAAGTAAAGTGACCCTTAGCTAGAGTGGGCAATATTCCACATACATCACTGTGGATCAACTCTAGAACTTCTTTGGCATGAATGTCTTTCCCAGAAAAAATTTTGTTGATCATTTTGCTCTTGAGGCAAGATTCACAATTACTATAAGACTCTAAGTCGAATGGGGTTAAGTAGTCTAACTTTCTTAACCTTGCAATTTTTTTCTCATTTGCATAACCAAGTCTACAGTCCCACAAGCAAGTCGGGTTTTCAAAATTACTAAGTTTGAGTCTTTTATTTTGTATATTAAGAATATTATTTCCACAATGCAACAAGTATATACCATTCGATAAGGGAGCATTTCCATAAACATCACCATTAAGTGAAAAATAATAATTATTATTCGCGAAATGGAAGGAAAAACCCTCAATGTCTAACATGGGAATAGAAATAATGTTGCGAGTAATAGACGGAACAAAATAACAAGTATTCAGTTCTAATCTAAAACTAGAGGGTAAGTGACTTGAACCGAACAATACTAGTTGTCTACTAGTAGTTACCCCACAAGAGTATGGGATCACAGTAGTATGGGTAAGTATAGGGAGCAAGTATTATCGAACCCAAGGGAATGAATGTATGCGAATAGATCCCTGAAGATCTATGCGCCGTAGTTAATATGAGTGCGTGTTTTTGAGTTTTTAAAGAATTATTATAAACTAAAACTAACTAATTATGCTAAAGAATTGAATTAAACTAATTAACTAAGGGTTGTGTGCAAATATGAATGGGTGATGCTCAGGATAGGAATTCCTAAGTATACTAACGGAGCAGATACATAATCAAAATAACCGTGACGTGCAAGAAATAATCTAAGTAAAAAATTGTAAGATGAAAGCTCAAGAATTCAAACCCTAATACTTTATCCTATCAATCAACTTCACTAATCCACTAACAAGTTAATAGAGCGTGCTTAATTAAAGAGACCCTAATTTAACTAAGGTGATGCGGTCGTCCTCCCTAGATATACCGGTAGATTAATTAACCCCTTCTAAACCCTCTCGTTAAGTCTACTAGTTGTTAAAGAGTGATAAGGTCGTCCTCTCTCTAACACTTTTCGAACGAAATTCAAAGGTAAAGTTAAGATTGATTTTAAGAATTCATTAATTAAGAGAATTAAAACTAAACATCACGAATTACCCTAATTATGTACCCACATCCTACTTCTACGAGTTCATCCTACCCTAAGCATACAAGGGTTTTAGCCGGACATGGTTTTAACGATAACAAAAATAATTAAACAAGCAACGAACGAAAACATAATTAATTGAAGTGAAAAACTAAAAAGCATAAATTAGGGTTTTGAAAGAAAGAAATTTAATGCTATGAACTGAAATTAGATTAATAAAAAGAAACAAAGTCTTAAGTATTCAATACCAACTAGCTAACGAAAATAAACTGAAAATCCAAGATGAACTATGAATTCGTAAAGTAAAACCTCGATTACACGTAAAAATGGAGCTTGCTCGACTCTCGTTGCTCTTCTCTCTCCAAAAACAAACTCTAAGTGTGAAGTGGTATGTGATCAGATGTCCAAAACGTGTTCGGAATGAGTATATATATGTATCGGCCCGATTCGGGAACTCATGGGCCGAAAAAATGGATCGGAAGTAAAAAGGCCAAGGGCGCGCGAGCGGGTCACGTTCGAGCGGTGGCGCTCGAGCTACACAGCTCGAATGAAACATAGGGTCGAGCGGGGGCGCTCGAGTGGTGGCACTCGAATGAAACAAAAGCTCGAGCGAGGGCGCTCGAGCTGCTCGAGTGGCCGAAACTTTCTATAAGATTTGGGCATTCGAGCCATTCCCTTGCTCGAGCGGTGGCGCTCGAGTGAGTGTACTCGAGTGGCTCTCCTTCTTCTTCAAACTGATACTTTTCTTCTCTCTCACTAATACCATTCATATTTCTTCGATATCTTCTCATCCGGGCATCCGTTTGAGTCTATTCAAAGTCCTACGAACTCCATTTTTCGCCCTCGATTCACCTATGAGCATCAAAGAGACAAATTCATCAATATGTAGAAATAATACTCAATTGACTCTAAATACTCATCGAAAACAATCAAAACACAGGCATTTCGAGCTCTAAAATCTAACAATTTCACGCCTAATCAACCCCCCCAAATTTACCATGTTTCTTATCCTCAAACAACGAAATAATAAGTCAAGTGAAATTGTTAGGAATAAATCAAGAATTAAATCATGCAAGTAATCGAGCTCTAGTTTCAAAGATCGTTCACATGTATACGAACTCACTCCCCTCATCATAATCATGCAATAACAACAAGAATCACCAAGACTAAACATGGATGTGCACTCAACGATGTGTTTCACTCCCTCACAAGTGTATATCAATAATAAGGGACCCACTCAATCAATCAATCAATCACACATATCAGCAGTCATAGGCTTGTAAGCACTCTCAACTTCGACCGTACTGTAGAAATCATGCCGAATAAAAAAGGACTTTATCAAGGTTGTAATGTAGGCTCTTTGGACAGGTGGGGTAACTATATAGGATAAGTGACTCGAGTGAATGGAGAGCAGAAAATCCAACTTTCAATACTTCAAGACGAGGAACAAAATACTTCAAATATATTCATTCAATACACTTTCAATTCCTCTCTTTTCAACACTTCAATTTTTTTTTCTCTAACTCATTTCACTTTTTCAATCACCACATTTTTTTCTCTCTCTCACACATACATATGAGCTCATTTTTCTTTTGCTCATTCTCGACTTTTTGTTCTTTCCCACAACTCAAAACTTCATCACACCCTTCTTTTATCACAACTCAACCAACATAATTCCTTTTCTCAACTCAACTCAATCCCTTCTCATTCACACTTTTCATATTCTCCACTCAAATTGGGACAAAAAGGTTTTGGAACTTGGAATAGTGTTAAAATGTGCTAGCAAATAAAATAGGCTTAAGGCTCAAACTGACTAACAAGGGATCAATGTCATTGGTAGGGAAATTTTTGGCTAAGTGACTCAACAAATAAAAGATGGCCTAAGATCACATTCGGCATATCAAACTAGACACAATCAAGAAGCGAGAACACACACAAGTTCTAGCATCCTCTAAGGTGACAACTCACTCACAAACGAAGAGATCAATTCATGCATCTTAATCTCAAAAGGCTCAAAACTCACAACTTTCACATCCATGCTAGTCCTAGTGAATTCTCACTCTCATCACACAAGTACTCAAAAGGAAAATTCGTACGTACATTAGTTCCCTCTCAGAGCAATTCTAACTCCTACACTCACACAATAAAATTCCTAACTCAACTTCACAACTGACTTTTTCGTATTTTTGCAACTTTCAATCAATCAATAAAATATGGCCCAAAAGCGTATGGTTTCGTGTATGTATGCAAATAAATGACCAAGTAGTATCGATACAAGGACTTAATTGACCGGTGAATCCCTAAGACTATGTGTTTCCATAGAATTATAAATGCGTGTTTTCGGGTTTTAGGACTAATTTAATTTAAAATACAATAATCAAATTTAAACATTAGGAATGAAATGAACAAGCTAGACTAAAAAAACAATTTAAAACTTCGTGAGAAGTACAAGTGGATGGTGATTCTTTGGGTGTCTTCACTATGTAATCCACTAGTGTGTAATAAATTTACAACCTATCATTGTCCTTTTCTTAATGTTCGTTAAGAGCGATCACGAAAATGTGTAGACCAATCCCTTTTGAGGCCTAGGTGAACAATGTGGATCAACTAGCTAGCTCCTAATTGTATCCCATAAACTCCTAAGATCGTGAATATCTAGAAACACGCGATGCATCTCTAGAATTCCCTCTTCACTAAGTACCCAAATGTTCAAATTAAGATACCTAATGTCTAGTGATGGGGGATCTAGCAACCGACCCTCTCTCGGTTAAGATGATTACTATTTAACTCAAATCTTTCACCTAAATTCCAATTATGCATACTCAGCTCTCATTGCAATACACACAATTGAATATAAAAGCTACTAAAATCAACTAACTAATTGAGCCATACAATGCCCACCAATAGAAACATTCACATCTAGAATTGGACATAATCAAAGCTATAAATCCATCACACACTAATTTCTTACATAGATTCAACAACCCAAAGCATTAGGGGATTAGCCCATGGCTAATTTCACAAAAACAATAGACAAACAAGACATAGAAATTGAAAGCATATTAAAAAGAGATATAAATTGAAAGATAGATTAGATATCACCTCTAGATTGAGTACAAAATGGAAAACAAAGCATGAACTCTTCACTTTTTGCTCCAAAAATGAATTATAACGAAATTCTTCAATAAACTAAGGAAACCCGAACTAATCTATGGAAGAACTTAGCTAAAACCGAAAATAAAACTAAGAAATTTGAAGAAATGGATGATAGCTCTCTCTAACCTAATTGGGGATCTAATATCTGATGGGGGCTCCTTGTAATTGCATGAAAGATGGTATTTATATGTGGGTTAGAAAGCCCTTGGCTAAATTTGCATTTAAGTCCTTCGAAAGTTGAAATTTCAGATTTTTTGTGAGCAGAGGAAGTCCATCTCGGATAACAACATCCATCTCGGGCGGTACGAAAGGGTGTTAACCGAGACAATGGCTTTAGCCTCAATATCTCGGTTAAGGTCTCTTGATCTCGGGCGGTACGGACCCTTCTATCCGATATGGACTCATTTTTGGCTTGTTTTGCTCCCTCTTTGTTTTCCAACTTGTATTTAGACTCGATTATTCTCCCTTTGACTGTCCTTGCTCGACTCATCTTTGGTCTTAGCCACATTCCATTCATTTTCCTATACAATCACACCAAACTCGAGAAGAGGAATTAAATGGACGATTTAGCACAAATAAACATCAATCATGCTTCAAAACACTTATAAGAACTTATAAGTCAAGCACAAAAATGATGCAATAATGACACTAATCACCCCCCAAACTTAGAGTGTTGCTCGTCCCCGAGCAACGAAAAAGATAAAAACAAGGGGAATGATTGCATCAGATTGTGTTCCAAAGCTAACTCATGAAATGTAAACCCATTCTAATCAAACCATCAACTTCACTGACAATTGTTTCAACTCTTCAATCTCAATTAAAGATCAAATAAGCATGAAATGATCAAGAACAATAATTCTCACAAGATGTGTATCACTCAAGCACTCAAATGAATATGGATAAAAGGAACACTCAATGTCAATTTCAATATAAGTACTGCCATATGCTTGCCCAGGTTCTCCATCTCTTACCTCAAACAATGATTCACTTCCTCAATCAAAAAGGACTTTCATTCGGTTGTAACGTTAGGCTCTTTGGTGAAGGTAGGGAATTTTGGCTAAGAGTGACTCAATTCAAGTGGAGAATAAGGATCCATTTGCCAACAAGTCAACTATTCATCTCAATTTGATTGTTTCCTCATCTAATCGACTCACTTCCTCCTTTCACCAAATTCTTTTGTTCCTTTGTTTTCGCGCTCACTATCACAACGATGTATGAATAACCCCCAATCATTGTACAAGAGTGATTTGTTTCACTCATTATTCTTTTCTTTATCACTCACACTCTTAATTTTATGCTTTTTTCTCTTCTTCACTTTTTCAAATTTCAAGCATTTCATTTCTTGCAAACATTCTCTTTCTTTCTCTCAACTCATCGATTTCCTTCCTTTAGAAAACATCTATGCCCCATGTAAATTTCTCATTCCACAACAAACTTCACTTAAATCGTATTCTCCACTTGTTATGGGTTTAAAAGAAGGCTTCAAGAAAGGATTAAGTTAGATTTGCTTGGCTATCCAAAGAAACTAAGGCTTTAAGGCACAAATGAGCTACTAGGGTAAAATGTTCCAAGGTGGGTTATTTTTTTGTTCAAGTGACTTTTAAAAAAAAGATGGCCTTTTATCATTTTGAGAAAGATCCACAAGTCAAGTTATCAAGCAAGCACATGGGCAAGTTCTAGAGCACAAAGTACCAAAATGACCACTCAATCAAAGAAAACAAACCGTTTGCATATGAACAGTTTAAGCTCAAATCTCATAGGTTCATTTATTATTGCTTACTTCTCATTTCATGCTCATCTCTCTCTAAAATCAATTTCCGAGTTTCCACTATTGCAAGATCCATCAACAATTTTCAAAGAATTAGATTACACAACATCAGCTAATTAAACATGACCACAATCATCAACAATCAAGATCCACAAATATCACAGTTAATCATCAACAAGAAAACAAATCCAAACATCATCATCATCCTAAAATTAGAATTTAATACACAACCGAATATAACTACGAATTTAAAAACTTCATTTTAAGAGTCTAAAAGAGATAGAGTGAGAAGGCAATACCACCCACATCTACCGTGACGTTAGCACACATCACTTCATTGTGGAGGGTGATCGTACTGAAAGTGGCCCTGCTGGATGTGCCAATCTAACATAGCTTGTTGCCCCCTCAGAATGCTTTGCTGGACCCGACCTTGATCTCAAAGTCTATCTTCAATTCTCCCTTGTCTCTTGTCAAACCCTTCAACTACCACTTGCAACTCATCCATCCTAGTGATTATATTCTCCATGTCATTCCTCCTCCTCTCATATACCAATAGTGGAGGAGCCGGCCTACGTGGACTATGCCTCACATTCTCTTCATTTCTTCTTTCTTCCCTCTCTTCTTCTCCTCTAGGCTCCTCTTCAACTTCTCTGCTCGTCCCTTCTCCGCTTCTCGCAACCCTTCTACGCTTTGCTAACCTCGGAGCATAGAAAGCATCTCTATGTGCAATGTGCTCCCTAGAATTCAACAACCAATTTCCTCCATCTTTTCCCTTCCATGAAATGAGGGATAAATCGTTCATAGGAAAAGGTAGCTCATTTCCAATTTGCGTACAAGGTACATTGTCGACAAACTTGTACATCCCCATCTTCAACACTATCTTCAAATCCAACAACTCATCATTAACTCGAGGAGTACGCATAGGGATCCATCCTCTTGATTCGGCAATGCGTGTTATGAACCCTCAATGATAGCTGTTGACCATCGAATTTCTTGAGCGCTGATCCTCTAAGCTAGCCATCAGATAAGCCCCAAAATTGGCACTTAACCCGTCTGTCATAGAATGTAGTAGGAACAATTCTTCATCTTTGACGTACCCCATTTTGTATCTTGCGAACACTGTGCTTGCAAGTATTCGATGAGCTAGCCTGATTTTTTATGTCTTTGACCTGCTTGCCTTGAAACGATTCTCCCCCTCAGTTGTTGTAGAAATGTCATTCCAAAAGGCTTGGGCATCGAATGCCATATTCTTGAAGTAATGATTGTTTGGCACATACTTCTCAGTGTTGAAAATGGTGTTCAACTCCTCACGATCCATGCTTTGAGGTTGATTTCTTACACGAAATATTATGACTTATGGGACGCCTCCAAAATCTTCTTTCACCTCCATTGTGCTCAAGAATTCCAAATAAAGGTCTGGATAAGTGGGTCTTCTGATATCGAGCATTCCCCTCCACCCAATTCTTTCAAAAAGCTCCTCAATCTCCTCTCGTATGCCAAGTAAATCGTCACATTCGGGATCATAGAAACGGGTTGCCCCAAATTCCATATCCGGCACCTTGATGAAATTATCACTGAACTTGTACATCTCGTCACCAAAGTAAATCCTGTGTTGTGAAGGACGGCGACCACACTCCTTCTCGATAGCGATTTCCATCTCCTCGTACACCATTCGTCGGAGCTCATCTTCTTCGTGGATGGCCGGTAAGTGACTGCTACTCTCACCTCTTTGGCGGTTTACACTTTTAGTTCATTCATGAAGTAAAATCAATCACATGACTAACTTAATTCCTTACTCTAGCAAGTTCAACTCATTGCAACTATTCAATTCATTCCAAAAGTTGCTACCATGGTCAAGGTAATGCTCATTCAAGAGAATTGAAAGCTCATTCACCCCTTATATACAATCCACACAAGATATCACTCAATAACCAATGGATTTGTTCAAAATAAGACATGAATTTCACTTTCTTCTTTTCCAAAATTCCACACTCAAGCTATTTCTCCTAGACATGCATCAATCTTCTTCAATATATACTTTCAACTCAAATTGAACAAGTCCATGCCTTACCCACAACAAGTAAGTAATAAACAAGTCAACTCATGGAAGAAAATAGCATTCGAGCATCACATTTCAAATAACCCATCAATTTTCGTCACTATTCATGCCCTAAATATGAAAAACTAAATTCCATCAAGAAATCATCAAATTGGCACAAATTAGACAAGGAATTGAGTTACCCATCCACTATAGACCTTAAACAACTCAAAATATGGACCAAGAAAGCAAGAAATCATCAAACCCAAATTCATGAAAAGTTCAACTCTTAACCTTTTCTTATCACAATCTTTCAATGAATGCAAGAAATTATCATAATAGAGTAATAATTAAAGATTACATACCTTGGGTTTGTGGATTGAAGCACGAAATTGGAGTTAAAATGGGGGAAAAATGAAGACTTTCTTCTTCTCTAGGGAGAAAACCGTGTGTATATGTGTTTTGAGAGAAGAGAGAAGTGTGTGTGTAGTGTGTGTGTTGGAAAAGGGTCAAAAAGGGCTAAAATGGGCGGGTATTGCAAGAAAAACGGGTCGAAAATCGACCCGGCCGAACTTACTTGACCTCGGACGGACCCGTACCGGTTTGGGTCTAATCGTCTCGGCCGGTACGCTTTGTTGCTGACCGATATTCTCGAGCCGTGGTGATGGTCTTGGTTAAGACCTCTCGTCTCGGCCGGTACGGAATGGTGCTAACCGGTATTTCAGAGCCGTAGCCAACTTCTCGGTTTGGCAAGTCAGTCTCGGTTTGGGCCCTAATTGTCTCGGCCGAGATGCCCTTTTTTCACCTATTTTTCTCGTTTTTTTTTTACATTTCAGCTCCTTTTCACCTACAACAAGTTTGACACACAAACACACTAACAAAATAACATCAAATAGGCCTCAACAACCCAATATATAACAAATATACATCAAGATCAACCTCTAAATGCACACATTTCATTGACTTACAATCTAGATAAGTTGATGAACGTTAAAATTTTGAAAAACGACACATCCCCCCAAACTTCTTCATTGCTATGCAATTAAAAGTTTGGCAAAATAGTGATCGAAATTGAACGTGCCAACAACGTATCCTAATCAACCAAGCATAAATCAAGATCAAGAAGCTCAATGTCCAAGTTCAACCAAATTTTCATCCATAGACTAAATATAAAGCCAATCAAGAGTAACAACAAGTAATCTGTGCGTCGGTGCTATGTACGAAAATATAAAATACCCCCCAAACTTAGGCTTTGCAAAGTAAACCTAAGTTCGAGCCCGAGGTCAGTGTACCTCACTAGACACCGAGTACCAAATTCTCATAATTCCCCGTTCATCTACCCCAAAGCTAGAGAAAAGCTCAAAACCTGCAAAACAAAAGGACAAGAAATTAAATATGAACGAAATAAAGCTCAAAACTGAAAATAATATAATGGGTTGCCTCCCATTCAGTGCTAGGTTTAACGTCCTATGCCGGACGGAACTCTACGAGTTCAAGGATCAATGAAATTGATCTCATGTACCACTCCCTTTTCACAAGAGGGGTAGTAATGCTTCACACAATGACCGTTGACCTTAAATTCTTCACCCTTGTCATTCTCTAGGTTCAAGAAACCCGTTGGATATACTTTCTTCACGAAAAATGGTCCACTCCATCTCGATTTCAACTTCCCGGGGAAAAGATTCAATTGTGAATTGTACAATAGAACTTCATCCCCTTCTGTAAAAATTCGCTTAGAGATTCGGGCATTATGCCACCTCTTTGTCTTATCCTTGAAAAGTTTGGCACTTTCGTATGCATTGTCTCGAAATTCTTGAAGTTCATGAAGTTGAAGAATCCTCTTTTCACCACTCAACATACTATCAAAATTCATCTTTTTCGTGGCCCAAAATGCACGATGCTCTAATTCCACAGGTAAGTGACATGCCTTGCCAAACACTAATTGAAATGGTGACATCCGAAGTGGTATTTTGTAGGCGGTTCGATAAGCCCAAAGAGCATCGTTTAACTTCTTTGACCAATCCTTTCTTGTTGAGTTGACCGTTCTTTCAAGAATTTTCTTCACTTGCCTATTAGACACCTCGGCTAGCCCATTTGTTTGTGGATGATACGGAGTAGCCACCTTATGCTTCGCCCCATAACTTGCCAATAAATTGTCAAGGAGTTTGTTCACGAAATGGCTTCCCCCATCACTTATCAACACTCGTGGCACTCCAAAGTGAGCAAAAATGTTACTCTTCAAGAAATTAATAACCGCTTTTGAATTATTGATTCGAGTGGCCATGGCCTCGATCCATTTCGACACATAGTCGACGACCAACAAGATGTACTCGTTTCCATAAGATGATGGAAACGGTCCCATGAAATCTATACCCCAAACATCAAACACCTCCATTTCTAGAATCCCATTCAACGACATCTCATTTTTCTTAGAAATGTTCCCACTCTGTTGACATTTGTCACACTTTTGACAAACTCGTGACAGCTTTGAAAGAGCCTTGGCCAATAGAATCCCGATTGAAGAATTTTGAGTGCGGTCTTCTCTCCTCCATAATGCCCTCCACAAGGAGATGAATGACAATGAGCCATTATGCTATCCCATTCTTCCCTAGGAACACACCTCCTAATTATAGAGTCTACACCTTTCTTATACAAGAAAGGGTCATCACAATAATAGGAGGTGACGTCCTTTAGGAATTTCTTTTTCTCATATGGCGTCATTCCATAGGGCAACCTCTCACACATTATGTAATTAGCTAAGTCTGTGATTAGGCGTGAAATTGTTATGTTTTGATGCCCGATTTACTCATGTTTTGAGTGTTTTCGATGAATATTTAGAGTCAAATGAGCATTATTTCTATACATTGATAAATTTGTCTCTTTGATGTTCATAGGTGAATAGAGGGCGAAAAGAGGAGTTCGTAGGACTTTGAATCGACTCAAACGGATGCCCGGATGAGAAGATATTGAAGAAATACGATTGGTATTAGTGCGGACGAGGAAAAGTATCATTTGGAAGGATTAGAGCGCACTCGAGCGCATGGCTCGAGCGCCACCGCTCGAGCGCCTTACTCGAGCGCGCAAACATACAGAACCATTCTTGCGCTCGAGCAGCTCGAGCGCCACCGCTCGAGCGAATCGCTCGAGCGCCCAAAAGTAACAGTGAACTTTCAGCGCTCGAGCAGCTCGAGCGCGACCGCTCGAGCGAATGCGTCATTCGAGCTACACTGCTCGAGCGGGACCGCTCGAGCGTTTTGCTCGAGCGCCCATACACTTTTGCCTCCGGATGCGTATTTTCGGCCCATTAACTCCCGTTTCGACCCGGTGCCTATATATACCTCTTCCAAACACGAAAAATCGAATCCCCAACCTTTAGAAATAATTTTAGACTTAGTTTTGGAGAGGAAGGAGACGAGCAAGCTTTCTTTATGTTTTGTTGAGGTTTTGCATACGAATTCTTAGTTTCTTTTCATTAGTTCGTTACTTTAAACGTTTTTAATTTCGTTTAATTAATTTAATTTCAGTTCTTCGTATCTATTTTCTTTTTTTAAACCCTAGTTTATGTTTACTATTTTCTTTATTCAATTCAATATGTTTATGTTCGTTGTTTCTTTTATTTCTTTTATTTTTGTTAAAACCATGTCCGGCTAAAACCCTTGCATGCTTGGGTTAGGATGAACTCGTAGAAGTAGGATGTGGGTACGTAATTAGAGTAATTGGTGACGTTAGTTTTAATTCTCTTAATTAATGAATTCTTATAATTAATCTGAACTTTACCTTTGAATTTTGTACGAAAGTGTTAGAGAGAGGACGACCGCATCACTCAATAACAATTAGTAGTCTTAACGAGAGGGTTTAGGAAAGGTTAATTCATCTACCGGTTTAGCGAAGGAGGACGACCGCATCACCTTAGTTAAATTAGGGTCTCATTAATTAAGCACAGTTCATTAACTTGTTAGTGGATTAGTGAAGTCGATTGCTAGGATAAAGTATTAGGGTGAGAAATCTTGAGCTTTCATTCTACGATCTTTTACTTAGGTTAATTCTTGGTTGTCACAATTACTTTGATTATGTACCCGCTCCGTTAGTATACGTAGGGATTCCTATCCTAAGCATCACCATCTCTTATTAGAAAACAACCCGTAGTTAATTCGTTCTTTTTCATTCTTTAGTTAATTAGTCTATTTTAGTCTTTTAATTAATTTTTCAAAAACCCAAAAACATCACACTCATATTAACTACGACGCGTAGATCGTCAGGGATCTATTCGCATACATACCATCCCTTGGGTTCGATAATACTTGGTCCCTATACTTGCCCATGCTACAGTGAACCCGTTCTCTTGCGGGGTAGCTACTAGTAGAAGCTAGTGTAGTCGCTTCAAGTCAATGGCGCCGTTGCCGGGGATGGCGTTGTATGTTTGAATAGGACTTGTCGATAGCTTAGTAGTTAGTAGTGAGTGCTTTCTTTTCTGTTTTATTTTTATTTTTTTATTTTAGTCGGCAGTTGCGTTTTGATCCTTCTGCTAGTGTTTCAGGTTTATGAAAACACGCTCACAAGGCAATACGAGCGAAGAGAGATTACCTGCAGATCCTGAGACAATAGCCAGAAGGAACCGAGCCTTCTTGAGAAGAATGGCTACTGCCGCGGGAAACAAAGACAAAATTTATGATGAACTTGGGGAGTTAGACAAGATAGCTGCAGAGTATACTGCTCTTGTGGAACGGGCAGAGGGTGCCAATGGAAATAGCAGTAATCAGCAGATACCCATAGGGGGAACTGAGAGCCCACACCCGAACCCACAAGACACAATCAACTCTGCACAAACACAACCCCAAAACCAGAACCAAAACCCTGCTTACCCACAAAACCCAAATAACCCTTTTAACAACCCAGCATACCAACATTACCCATATCCACCTTATCCTTACCCACCATACCCATACCATCCACCACCAGTCTACAACCAACCACCTGTTTACCAACCACCACCCCAACAAGTACCCGTACCAGCTGCTAATCCTCAATACGTTCCTCAGAACGTAGATCATAATATGGCGATTAGAGGGAGGTTTGCAGCGCAGCCACAGCGGTACTATGATGGAGTGGCTTTGCCTCCTGTTGAGGCGAACAACTTCTCGATATCACCGGGGATTTTAAAGCTGCTGACCGAGAATCAGTTCAAAGGGGTGATCGGGAAGGAGAATCCTCACACACATCTGAGGAGCTTTCTCATGATAGCCTCCACATTTAATTATAATGGCATGTCTGAAGATGCCAAGAGGCTTAGGCTGTTCCCATTCTCATTGACGGGAATAGCCAAGGAGTGGTACGATAATACGCTCCCGCGGGGAGGTATTACCACTTGGGCCGAGCTCGAGCGTCTGTTCCTCGAGCGATTCTACCCTCCATCTAGGACGATCAAGGCTAGAATTGAGATCTCGTCCTTTCGCCAGAAGTCTGGAGAGGATCTACGCCAAGCGTGGGAGAGATACTCAAACATGCTGATAGAGTGCCCGCAGCACGGGTACAATGAGGGAGACATTATGGCATTCTTCTATAGTGGTGCCAGCAAGGATGGTCAAGCCCATTTAGACGCCTGTGCGGGTGGAGCATTCCTCAACCAAGGCATAGAGAGGTGTAGGGAGATCGTTGACAACATTGTCACGAATGCCGGTGCTTGGGGTGTGGATGCAGATGTGCAAAGAGTGCATCAGGTGGAAGAGGGAGAAGGAACTAGAAGGCTGCTGATGGCCATGATGGAGAAGATCAACAACCTCGAGTTGGGGAAGAGTTTGGGTGGAGAGCATGCAGTGGAGAATGAGAGAGTAGACCAACCCAGTGGACAACAAGAGGTAGCCAATTACATGGGAGGTCCATATTACAATCAGAATGGCTACCAAGGTGGAAATCAGTATGGAAGGCCTTCTTATGGCCAACCATTTGTGCCTCCAGGCCCTCAGCCACTTCAAAATCAATGGAGGAACACACAAGGAGTTCAAGGAAGCCAGCAGCCTCCTCAAAACACATGGAGGAGGAATGATAATTTTTCTTATGCTAACCCAAAAGCTGGTGTTACTGTTCCTGCAGGTGTTGATCTGGGGTCTAAACCTCCTGGTGGAGAAGGCGGTGCATCAACCAAGGAGATGTTGAGAGCGATCCTTCAGAAAGTGGAGGAAGGTAGCAAGCGTTTGTCCTCTTTGGAGTACGATGTGAAGGAGTTGCATAAGAAGGGAGATCATCGAGATCAAGAGCTCCAGAAGATGAATGTTGAGTGGACTAGAACTCAACAAGAGAACAATCGAAGGTTCACTTCGTTAGAGCTCCAGATGAGCCAAATTGCAAAATCAGTGAATAGAATGCCGGAAGGGAATCCGAAAGAGCAGTGCAAGGCGATCCAGCTAAGAAGTGGAACCAACTACGAAGGTCCTCAGATGCCTGCTGATTCTGAGACGCCCCAAGAAGAGATTGAGCCTAAAGGAGATGAAGTTGAAAAGGGGATTGAAAGTAAAGGGATTGAGAAGCATGAAGATATGGATGAGTCCCAGAAGGGGAAAGACTTTGAGGAGATAGAGAGAGTTCCTAAGTGGAAAAAGGCAAAGGAAGCAAGGGATAAAGTGAAAGAAACAGAAAGAGATGAATGGGGGGTACCCAAATCTGTGATACCCGTCCCATATCCACAGCGCTTCATGAAAAAAAAGCTTGATGAAAAATTTGCAAAATTTCTTGATGTTTTTAAACAACTTCACATTAACATTCCTTTTTATGATGCTTTGGAACAGATGCCGCATTATGCAAAGTTTCTGAAGGACTTGATCGCGAAAAGACGGCGAGTGGATGAGCCGAAGTTGGTGCAGTTGAACCACGAGGTGAGTGCATTAGTGCACAAGGCGCTTCCACCTAAGCTGAAGGATCCCGGGAGCTTCACGATCCTATGTGATATTGGGAACGGGATCAAGAAGGGAGCGTTGTGCGACCTTGGAGCAAGCATCAATCTCATGCCCCTGTCGCTTTTCAAGAAGTTGGAAGGGTGTGAACTTCAATCCACAATGATGACGCTTCAACTTGCCGATCGGTCTATTACTAGACCTCAAGGTGTGGTTGAAGACGTCCTAGTGAGAGTTGGAGATCACATCTTTCCAGCCGACTTTGTAGTGTTAGAAATGGAGGAAGATGAGCACGTGCCCTTGATCTTGGGAAGGCCGTTTTTAGCTACGGCGGGGATGGTGCTAGACGTGGCGAATGGGAAGATCACGTTGAAGGTTGATGATCAAGAAGTGAAGATCTCCCTATATGAAGCCATGAAGCACCTGAAGGAGGATGAGAGCTTGTATTGCATGGATGCAATTGATCCTCGTGTTGAAGACACGCCTTCTATCCCTAATCCTTCTGAAATTCATGAATTTTATAATCCTTCACTCAATTACTTAACCCATGAGCATTATGTTCTTGATTATGTTGATAGGGATGAAGTGAAGAAGTTGAAGGATGAAGAGGTGAAAAGTGTGGACGTGGTCCAGTTAGAAGGGAAAGTAGGAGTTAAGAAGAAAAAGTCCAAACTCAAGAAGTTGTTTAGTAAGACTCCTCCAGATAGAGGCAAGAAGGAGTTGAGACCCATAACACTTGGGAATGAGAAAAGAGGAAAGGAACCAAAGAAGTGGAGATTGAAGGAACCGACTTGAGACAAGGGAGTGTGCAAAGCTATTGAGAGAAACTGAATTGTTTGGTTGAGGTAACCCACAACCCCAAACGTAGACCTCTAGCAAGGTCGAAGTTTGGGGGGGTGGAGTTTCTTTTTATGATTACATTACACATGCATGCACACCCTTATCTTTGAGTTGAGTTTGATTGAGTATTGGTGCCTTGAGATGCTCCTTGGGCTATTATTAATTTGTTTTGTTACTCAACATTTTATGCCTATCAATCACCTTATGCTTGTTGATTGCTATCTTTGAGTATGATTTGATGAGTAGGGTGAATTGTGAGGCTGAGTTAGGAGTTTTCTTGTGTGAGTGTTTGAGTTAGAGTTGATTTGAGAAAGAACTTGTATGCTTGTGAATTTTTCTTTTGAGTACTTGAGTGATGATTGTGAGAATTCACTAGGACTAGCATGGATGTGAAAGCCGTGAGATTTGAGCCTTACGAGATTTAAATGCATGATTTAATCTCTTCGTTTGTGAGTGAATCGTCACCTTAGAGGATGCTAGAACTTGCATGTGCTCTTGCTTCTTGATTGTGTCTAGTTTGATATGCCGAATGTGATCTTAGGCCATCTTTGATTTAATTGAGTCACTTAGCCAGAATTTTCCTTACCAATGACATTGATCCCTTGTTATCCCCTTTGAGCCTAAAGCCTATTTTATTTGCTAGCACATATGAACACTATTCCAATTCCTAAGCCTTTTTGTCCAAATTTGAGTGGAGAATAGGAAAGTGTGAATATGAAGGGAGTGAATTGAGTTGAAAAAAGGAGAAGGTTGTATGTTGAGTGAATATGAGAAAAGGTGTGATGAAGTTTTGAGATGTGGGAAAAAGAACAAAAAAATTTGAGAATGAGCAAAAGAAGAAAAAATGAGCTCATGTGTTGTGCGAAAAAGAAAAAATGATGAAGTGAGTGAAAAAGTGAAAAAGAGAGAAAGAAAAAAAAATTGAAGTGTTGAGAGAATTGAAAGCGAAAGTGTAGTGATTGAATATGTTTGAAGTAGATCGTTTTTAATCTCGAATTACCGAAGTTTTGAATTTCTATTCTCCATTCACGTGAGTCACTTTACCATATTGTTATCCCACCTGTCCAAAGAGCCTACATTACAACCTTTTGAAAGTCCTTTTTGATTCGGCATGGATTTCTAGAGTATGGTCGAAGTTGAGAGCATTTACAAGCCTATGGCTGCCAATATGTGTGATTGATTGATTGAGTGAGTCCCTTAAACACTTTTATACACTTGTGAGGGAGTGAAACACATCGTTGAGTGCACGTCCATGCTTGATCTTGGTGTTTCTTGTTATTATTGCATGAGTACGATAAAAGAAAGTGAGTGAGTATACGGGTGATTGATCTTTGAAGCTCGAGTTCAATTACTTGCATGATTTGATTCTTGATTCATTCCTAACAATTTCACTTGACTTATTATTTCGTTGCTTGAGGACAAGCAACATGGTAAGTTTGGGGGGGTTGATTAGGCGTGAAATTGTTATGTTTTGATGCCCGATTTACTCATGTTTTGAGTGTTTTCGATGAATATTTAGAGTCAAATGAGCATTATTTCTATACATTGATAAATTTGTCTCTTTGATGTTCATAGGTGAATAGAGGGCGAAAAGAGGAGTTCGTAGGACTTTGAATCGACTCAAACGGATGCCCGGATGAGAAGATATTGAAGAAATACGATTGGTATTAGTGCGGACGAGGAAAAGTATCATTTGGAAGGATTAGAGCGCACTCGAGCGCATGGCTCGAGCGCCACCGCTCGAGCGCCTTACTCGAGCGCGCAAACATACAGAACCATTCTTGCGCTCGAGCAGCTCGAGCGCCACCGCTCGAGCGAATCGCTCGAGCGCCCAAAAGTAACAGTGAACTTTCAGCGCTCGAGCAGCTCGAGCGCGACCGCTCGAGCGAATGCGTCATTCGAGCTACACTGCTCGAGCGGGACCGCTCGAGCGTTTTGCTCGAGCGCCCATACACTTTTGCCTCCGGATGCGTATTTTCGGCCCATTAACTCCCGTTTCGACCCGGTGCCTATATATACCTCTTCCAAACACGAAAAATCGAATCCCCAACCTTTAGAAATAATTTTAGACTTAGTTTTGGAGAGGAAGGAGACGAGCAAGCTTTCTTTATGTTTTGTTGAGGTTTTGCATACGAATTCTTAGTTTCTTTTCATTAGTTCGTTACTTTAAATGTTTTTAATTTCGTTTAATTAATTTAATTTCAGTTCTTCGTATCTATTTTCTTTTTTTAAACCCTAGTTTATGTTTACTATTTTCTTTATTCAATTCAATATGTTTATGTTCGTTGTTTCTTTTATTGCTTTTATTTTTGTTAAAACCATGTCCGGCTAAAACCCTTGCATGCTTGGGTTAGGATGAACTCGTAGAAGTAGGATGTGGGTACGTAATTAGAGTAATTGGTGACGTTAGTTTTAATTCTCTTAATTAATGAATTCTTATAATTAATCTGAACTTTACCTTTGAATTTTGTACGAAAGTGTTAGAGAGAGGACGACCGCATCACTCAATAACAATTAGTAGTCTTAACGAGAGGGTTTAGGAAAGGTTAATTCATCTACCGGTTTAGCGAAGGAGGACGACCGCATCACCTTAGTTAAATTAGGGTCTCGTTAATTAAGCACAGTTCATTAACTTGTTAGTGGATTAGTGAAGTCGATTGCTAGGATAAAGTATTAGGGTGAGAAATCTTGAGCTTTCATTCTACGATCTTTTACTTAGGTTAATTCTTGGTTGTCACAATTACTTTGATTATGTACCCGCTCCGTTAGTATACGTAGGGATTCCTATCCTAAGCATCACCATCTCTTATTAGAAAACAACCCGTAGTTAATTCGTTCTTTTTCATTCTTTAGTTAATTAGTCTATTTTAGTCTTTTAATTAATTTTTCAAAAACCCAAAAACATCACACTCATATTAACTACGACGCGTAGATCGTCAGGGATCTATTCGCATACATACCATCCCTTGGGTTCGATAATACTTGGTCCCTATACTTGCCCATGCTACAGTGAACCCGTTCTCTTGCGGGGTAGCTACTAGTAGAAGCTAGTGTAGTCGCTTCAAGTCAGTCTGCGTACCACGGGCCCTCATCTACCTTACTCACCAAGTTCCCATTAATAAAGAAAAGATGTTCATCGGGAAATTCTTCCTTCACTTCTCCAATTGGCTCCTCAAAAGCTTCCTCTCTTTCCAAACGAGACAAATGGTCAGCCACCACATTTTCACTTCCTCTCTTGTCCCGGATCTCTATATCAAATTCTTGCAGCAACAAAATCCAACGGATGAGCCTCGGTTTAGAGTCCTTCTTCCCCATCAAATATCTAATTGCCGCATGATCCGTGTAAACCACTATTTTTGCCCCTATCAAGTATTGCCTAAACTTGTCAAAACCATACACCACGACTAACAACTCATTTTCCGTGGTTGTGTAATTCACTTGGTGGAGTTAAAAGTCTTTGAGGCATAGTAAATTGCTCGAAATCTCTTCTCACGGTTTTGCCCCAAGATAACCCTCATTGCGAAATCACTAGCATTACATATTAGGATGAAAGGCTCACTCCAATATGGGTTTATCAAAATGGGAGATGATATCAATGCCTCTTTGAGAGCTCTAAAATAAGATAGACATTCATCAGTGAACTCAAACGGGACATCCTTTTCTAGTAAATGTGAAAGAGGTTTAGAAAGTTTAGAGAAATCTTTTATAAACCGCCTGTAGAAACCCGCATGCCCCAAAAATGAGCGAATTCCCTTTTCATTGGATGGTGGAGGAAGCTTTTCAATTGCAACCACCTTTGCACGATCAACCTACAAACCCTTCACAGAAATATGATGTCCAAGCTCAATTTCATTAGTTACCATAAAGTGGCATTTTTCCCAATTCAAAACAAGATTTGTTTCTTGACAACGTATAAGCACTTTCTCTAAATTTTCCAAGTAACTAACAAATGAACTACCAAACACAGAAAAATCATCCATGAATATTTATATTATCCTTTCAATCAAGTCATGAAAAATTGACATCATACATCGTTGGAACGTGGCGGGGGCATTGCATAATCCAAAGGGCATGCGCCTCCATGCAAACGTTCCATACGAGCTTGTAAATGTAGTTTTCTCTTGGTCTTCGGGGGCAATCATTATTTGATTGTACCCGAAATAACCATCGAGGAAGCAATAAAACTCATGTCCACACAGTCTATCCAACATTTGGTCCATGAATGGAAGTGGAAAATTGTCCTTACATGTGGCCTTATTCAATTCCCGATAATCAACACACACCCTCCAACTGGTGGCCACCCGTGTGGCAAACACCTCGTTGGTATCGGTGGTTATCACAGTCATACCTCCCTTTTTGGTAACAACATGAAGAGGCGACACCCAAGGACTATCACTAATGGGGTAAATCATTCCTGAATTTAAAAATTTCAGAATTTCTTTCTTGATGACCTCTTGAATGATTGGTTTAACTCTCCTTTGAGGTTGCACAACACTCTTAGCATTCTCATCGATCCTAATTCTATGCATGCATATTGATGGGTTAATCCCCTTGAGATCATCTATAGACCATCCTAAAGCATTCTTATTCCTAGAAAGCACCACAACTAATTTTTCAATCTCAACACAAGTTAAAGAAGATGAAACAATTATGGGATACCTCTCCTCCGTGTCTAGATACACGTATTTGAGGTGCTCCAGTAGAGGCTTCAAACTTTCCTTTTTTTTCCTTCTTCGCCATTTCCTTCTCGCTTTCATCATGTAAGGGTAAGAATTTCTCCTTCCCCCGTGCTTGGTTCATTCCTTTTACATTCTCCATCTCATACCTATCAAGAGAAAATTCATCAATATTAGCACAATGATCATTATTCAAAGATAAATTTTTACTCAAAAATGAACTCGCATCTAAAGACAAAGTTGAGTTAGAGAATTCTTCCCATTCATTTTGAATGATGTTCTTGACTTCACTCACGAAACTACAACTCTCAACTTGATCATGCTTCTCAAGAGTGTTGTATATAGAAAATTTCATCTCTTCATTGTTGAAACTCAACTTCAATTCTCAATCCTTCACGTTGATCATGGCCTCCCCGGTTGCTAGGAATGGTCATCCTAGAATGAGAGGCATGTTCTCATCCTCTACCATATCTAAAATCACAAAGTCAGCCGGAAAGATGAACTTGTCCACTTTGACAAGCACATCTTCAACTATCCCTCTTGGATGAGCCACCGATCGATCCGCAAATTGAAGGGTCATGGAGACTTCCTTCACATCCCCTAAGTCTAACATCTTATAGATTGAATAAGGCATGCGATTTACACTAGCTCCCAAGTCACATAGAGCTAATATAATCTCACTACCCCCAATTTCACAAGGTAAGTTGAAACTTCCGGGGTCTTTGAGCTTCTTAGGGATGTTCCTTTGCAAAAGGGCACTACATTCTTCGGTCAAGTTCACCGTTTCATGCTCCCCCAACCTTCTTTTCTTTGACATGGCCTCCTTTAGGAACTTCATGTAGTGGGGCATTTGCTCTAATGCATCAACAAAAGGTATGTTGATGTGAATCTTTTTGAAGATCTCCAAAAAAATTTGCAAACTTATCCGTCATTTTCTGCTTCATGTACCTTTGTGGAAAAGGTGGAGGTATTGGAGTCATAGGAACTCCCCATCGATCACAAGGAACGTTCTCACCTTTCTTCTCTCTCAATTCCTTGGCCCACTTCCACTTTGGTACCCACTTTTCAGATTTTTTTTTTCTTGTTGAGCTTCTTTTGATTTGTCTAACTCACTTTGATCCTCTTGCATGGTCTTCTTCCTTTCTTCTTCCTCTTCATCATCATCCTTCCGGTCAAATTCATTTTCTACCTCAAGTTCCTCTTCTTCTTGGAATTTCTCATCACCTTCTTGACCATCACCATTCTTCTCACCCTCTTCTTCTTCCAATTCCTCGGGCATCTTTGGTCCATCATAATTCTTTCCACTTCTTGTATTGCTTTGCAATGCTCTCTCGGATTCACTTCGGTTGTGGAAGGGAATTTTCCTTTGTTTTGCATTCCACTCACTGTAGTGGATAATTGCCCCATTTGAAATTCAAGATTTTTTAGTTGGGCACCAAATTGAGCACTTTGTTGAGCTATAGTGGCACTCAATTGAGAATTTGTTTGAGCTATAGTAGCACTCAATTGAGAATTTGTTTGAGCCACTAACTTAGCTAGCTCATCCATTCTTACTTCCATAGTTTCACATCTTTCTGTCCTTTTGACCAATAATTGGACTAGCTCATCCGAGGTTGATTTTCCTTCTCCATTTGGCAATTTTGACCCCGGATCTACTCCTAGCGGAAGTTGAATGACTCATTTTTTATTGGCATAGGAAAAGTTCTCATGCTTTCGATTATTTGGATAGTATCCTCCACCTCCTTGAGAATTTCCTTGGAATGAAGAAGGTTGCCCCCATTGGTTTCCGTGAAATGTACCTTGAGGTTGGGAAGAGCTTCCTCCTTGATACCCCTGACTCGGATTTTGTTGGAATGGAGGTCTTGGATAGTTTTGATGATATCCTCCTTATTGTTGCCTTCCCATGAAATTCACATCCTCACATGGGGTCATTTGACCTTGAAAATTATTATCGGGTACAAAAGGTGGAGTAGCGTCTCTTGGTTGACCATTCGAAAAAGTATTCATCCTTTCCGTGAGGTTCATAATAGCTTGCATTAGATCATCCCGATCATTGACTTGATTAACCCGATTCTTTTGTACCATATCCACATTCCATTGAGAAGAATTACTTGCTACCAAATCTAAAATTTGCATAGCCGCTCCCGCCGATAGATCTAAAAATTCTCCTCCGGCACACGAGTTCAAATACCTTTGTGCTTCGATATCCATCCTACAAAAGAAAGAAGCTATAATCTCTTCATCAGGATACCCATGTCGTGGACACGAGATCAACGTGTTGTTCATCCTTTCCCATGCATCTTTTAGACTTTCATTGGGCTTCCTCTCAAACTTGGATATCTCATGCTTGGCTTTGACCATTCTTGAGGGCGGATAGAATTTGAGTAAAAACTTCTTGCTAATCTCGTCCCATGTGCTCACACTCCCCGGGGGTAACACTTTGTCTAACCAAGCTTTCGCTTTCCCTGGGAGTGTGAATGTGTTGGTCCCATTTTTTCATTCACAAATAAGGACAATATGGGAAATTAGGAGAAATTTTTATTTTAACACTGATGTTATGCAAGTCAGTAAAACAATAAAGAACACAACAATGTAAAGTGGTTCAGAGGCTCAAGCTCCTACATCCACTGCCTGATTTAACAGGAAATCCACTACCCGGGATTCTTGTTTTTAACGTGCCAAGGTGCACTCACAACTGGACTCACACCCCTCTACGGAGCTGCCTCTCGAACTGGCCTCACATCCCTCTTCTCTCAGGGACTGCCTCTCCTCACCTCACTGCAACACCTAACACTCTTCTGGAAAGGGTTTAGTTTGGTTTGGTTCTCCTCCAACTAGGTGAGGTTTTCCCTTACATGGTTTTAGCCTCTGAGCTAAGGTTGGGAAAACCTCTCTAAGCTTAGGATGTATATGATAGGCTCGAGTATACAAACTGGAACACTCAAATATGACAATGAAGAACTCAGGTCAGAGCTCTTGATGGAGATGGTGCCTCCTTATGCCTCCCTTGAAACGCACCACTCTCACATCAGCTCCTTGCTTATACACAAATGAAGCTTGAGTTTGTATATATAATGTGGATTTGAATGTTACCATTGGAGAGAGTAACATTCAAATCCAGACTATCTAGGGAGTGAAATTCTCCTTTTCAGTAAAGTATGGCCTTTGTCAGCTTTTGTCAGATTTGCTGCCTTGACTTGATTGGTCCACGTGGACTGAGTCCAACGGATCTTTTGTTCAGGGTACTTGATCAGGGTAGTCCTGACTTCAGGCGACTTCTCTTCAGCTGACTTGAAGTCCTCTTAGGATACTTTTCTTCAGTAGACTTGAGGTCTTCTTAGGAACTTTCATTGGACTTGAAGTCTACTCACTGGATTTCCTTCATTGGACTTTAAGTCTACTCAGGAGAGTTTCTCAGTAGACTTCCTTCATTGGACTTTAAGTCTACTCAGGAGAGTTGACATAAGGCAAATTGTCAGCCTCTCATTCCTCAGTAGCCTGACTCCTTCAGGATCTACTCGGCACAATACTGATCCTCATGACCATGCTCTTCACTGAGTAGTCCACTGACCAACTTAGAAAGTCAGGTTTATACTCATTGGGACTTCCTTCAGGACGGTCTTCAGGTCTTCAGGGGACTTGAGTTTGTTTCCTCTTGGATGGCTTCTGACTTCTTCAGGTTTATGAGTCCGCTGAGTTCCCCCTCAATAGAGTACTGTAAACTGAAAACATACTATCCTAACCTGAACCTTTACAAGACAATCCTGACCGCACACATACTATTACAAGTCGTTTTGGAAAATCATCAAAACTAAATATCCCAACAATTTCCCCCTTTTTGATGATTCCAAAACTTCTAACAAAAAGATTTTCTATTATAAGAATGAGGTTAGAGCACAAGTAATAGTTTTAAAAAATGCAGAAATTCCCATAGTTTTAAAACATTTAAGATCTGTTCGGTTGACCATTTTTCTTAACAAATCTGGATCAGTGGTCATGTGAACAACCCGCTCTGATACCAATTGATGGTCTCGAAACGAGTAAACAGGTGTATGGGGGGGGGGGGAATACACCTGTGGTTACAAATTAAAACTTCTTTAAAACTTATCAGGATACTTAAGACAGTATCTCGTCAGTGGACTTGAGGTCTGCTGAGAGTTACTTTGTGAAAGCTTACTGAGATAATACCTCCACTGAAAGCACAAGACTTTCAGTTGAACTACTATCTAATTAGCTTTCAGATGCGGATTAGTGAGCCCTTAGAAAACTCGTTTTACTTTAATAAACTTTGAGATGAACACACACTTAGGAAATGGCAGAATGTAAGAACACAAGGTATAAAGTGGTTCAGAGATGAATCTCCTACGTCCACTGTCCTGATCAAACAGAAGAATTCCTTTCACTTGGAATTCCTTGTGTTATAGTGCCAAGGTGCACTGATCAACTAATCCTCTCTTAGGATGATTGATCACTAGGAAATTGCAGGTCCTAGTTCCCAAAACAAACCAGCTTTCAGACTGATACAACAATCAGCTTACTAACACCACTTAACACTAGCTCTCAACCTAAACACTAAGTAGGGTTTTGAGTAGGGTTTTGGTTCCAACTATTTTGAGATAATCCTTACAAGTTTAGCTCAAGGCTTAGGATTGGATTATCTCTTTCTAAGATTTGGATATAGCTTTTAAGCTTGGTTACAGAAGGTTTTTTATGCTCTCTACAAATGTGAAACACTTGGGAAACAATGATAATTTTGAGTGCTTCTTAGTTGTTATGAATGTAGAGATAGCTTTGATCTTGTGAGTTTCTCGTGCTTGGAAATGTGCACGTCCTTCTGTATTTATAGGCTTCCTTGAAAATCTTCCCGTTGGATTTGTTCCCATAGTTTTAAAACATTTAAGATATGTTCGGTTGACCATTTTTCTTAACAAATCTGGATCAGTGGCCATGTGAACAACCCGCTCTGATACCAATTGTTGGTCCCGTTTTTTCATTCACAAAAAAGGACAATATGGGAAATTAGGAGAAATTTTTGTTTTAACACTGATGTTATGCAAGTCAGTAAAGCAAAGAGCTGATGTGAGAGTGGTGTGTTTCAAGGGTGGCATAAGGAGGCACCATCTCCATCAAGAACACTGACCTGAGTTCTTCATAGTCATATTTGAGTGTTCCAGTTTGTATACTCGAGCCTATCATATACATCCTAAGCTTAGAGAGGTTTTCCCAACCTTAGCTCAGAGGCTAAAACCATGTAAGGGAAAACCTCACCTAGTTGGAGAAAAACCAAACCAAACTAAACCCTTTCCAGAAGAGTGTTAGGTGTTGCAGTGAGGTGAGGAGAGGCAGTCCCTGAGAGAAGAGGGATGTGAGGCCAGTTCGAGAGGCAGCTCCGTAGAGGGGTGTGAGTCCAGTTGTGAGTGCGCCTTGGCACGTTAAAAACAAGAATCCCGGGTAGTGGATTTCCTGTTAAATCAGGCAGTGGATGTAGGAGCTTGAGCCTCTGAACCACTTTACATTGTTGTGTTCTTTATTGCTTTACTGACTTGCATAACATCAGTGTTAAAACAAAAATTTCTCCTAATTTCCCATATTGTCCTTGTTTGTGAATGAAAAAGAAGATCCTCTCTAAGAAGAGGTTTGAAAATCAGACGAGGTCAAACCTCAGTGGAGGTCAAAGTTTATACTTAGTGTTTTTCAAAGTTAAAGCCTCTTAGTTTTATATATATTTAATTGGTTTCAAAAACTTACTAATGAGTGCTTACTGGAAAATTAAATCTTTTTCCACTGTTCCGAAGAGATTTCGGTATGGCAAGCATTTAATGCGCGTGGTACAAGTCAGACATGCCTTTTCAATTACCTATCTCACGCGCCCTAAAAGCCGGATGATATGACCTTCCGACTACCAACCCTCTCAATCCATACCATTCATTTAGGCGGTTCTTTTCTAACCGTCAAGATTTCTTAAAAACTCCCCACTAAACCTTGCAACTACCCACGATCTCAAACCCAATCAATCTCAGACATTGATTTCTTTGTTCAATCTCACCGTTCCTCACTCATATAAAAACCCCAAACGTTCGCTTGTAAACCTTTTCGAATACACTTCCAAGCAAACACTTACTATCTCTTCAATCTTTTTCTGCAAATTTTCTCAAATCCCACTTTCAACCATGACCAAAATTAACCTAGGGTTTCTGAACAACAAAGAAAATTTCTGGTATGAACCAATAATCCTTTTCAACAACCCAGAAATTGAATCAAAACCAGAGTTCTCTCACATTAAGGAGGCTTTGGAAATGGTCAAAGCCGCTGGCTTAGAAAAATTTCTATCAGTACATCCAGAGTACTGTTATGATAGGCAAGTTCTTGAATTTTTCCACAACATCTCCAACTCAGACTCGAAGATCAAATCGTGTCTATTTGTACAAAGAAAGAAGAAGGTGATGAGAGACGATATGGAGGTTGTTGAGCACCAGAAGATAAGGAAGGAGATTAGGATAAGCGGAGATGATCTGAAGGAGTTATTTGAGCTCCCATCTGAAGGCCCAAATCCAGATACTTGTATCTTGGATAAGGAGGAGGAATGGGTCTACACCATCATGGAGAAGAAGGGGAAATACAGTCCCACGATGAACAGAAGCCTACTATTACCAGCATACAATGTCCTCTGCGAGATTGTTGGTAAATGTATCTTGGGAAACCAAGGAAGTACTGAGCAAGTGAGCAAGCCGAAGCTCTGGTTGATGAAGGCAATTATTGAGAGCAAGGAGAAGCCATACAATTGGCAGCAGTTCTTTTTAAGAACCTTGAACAGGGAACACTCAAAATTCCAGGCTGACAAAACTCCCCAGTTGGCAAGTAAGCTGAATTTTGCCACTAAAATCTCTTACTTAATTGAGAATGTGGATGTGGGAGTAGACTGGTTAAAGGAGAGGAAATGGAGTAACTTGAAGACCTTATTCAAGTCTGGAAAAACGCTGAAAACTAGAATGCTTAAGCCTGCTGAGGAGAGCCCAGAGGCAGTAGAGGAAGATGAGGCCAACCCTACTGAAGGGAAGAAGACCAAGCTCAAGAGGAGGCTGGTCAAATTAAGTGACAAGATGGCCCAGCACAAGGAGGCCGAGGCAGTGAAAGCCTCTAAGAAGGAAAGCAGGAGGTCCTCTGAGGCAGAGCAGGAGAGTGCCTCAAAGAAAGTCAGAGTCACAGACTCTACTGATGAATCGTCATCAGGTAACCCTGACTCCTCCCCTAACTTAATCTCAACTGAGTCTGACTCAGATGTTCCTACACCCACCCCCGTCAAACCTAAAACCACTAAACCTCGCACCCCTACTGCCAAAACCAAACGCATCTCCTCACTACCCAAAACCCCCACTGATGGCTCTCAAAAGCCAGTAAGTGGATCCCAAACAACCACCACTGAACCCATCTCCAACCCTACTGAACCCATTCCCTCAACCCCATCTGAACCCACGTCATCAACCCCCACTGACCAAAACCCAACCTTACCTGAAACCCAACCTCAAACCTCATCTGAACTAAACCCTCCTGAAATTTATTCAACTCAACTGGAGTCTATCCCAGAAGAGCCAACAGAGAGCAGATCCCCTACCCCTTCCCTTCCTTCAGACGATGAAGAAGAGTACTCTTTCCTTGATACTCTCAAGGATGAGGTAGCATACTCTTTAGAGTCTAAGTACCCTGAGCTTGAAGAATACCCCACCCTGAAAGCATTATTCTTGAGACTGAGACTCCTTGTCCAGCTCAAAGACAGAAGACTGGGTGAGATTTTGCTGGCTGTCAGAGGCAGCAATGCTGATGACTGGAAAAAGGAGGAGATGGAGGTGATGTAATTTGCTGGGATGACCAAATCTAGACTTCTCTGTGATGAGAAGATTTTTGAGAGTCTAGTGATGGAAAAGATTGCTGAGGCTAAGAAGGGAAATAAGGTGGAGAAGAATGATGGTGGTAAGATTGAGAAGTCAACTGAGGTGATAGCTGAAGTAGAAGGAGAAAAAGAAAGGGAGGAAGAGAAGGAGAAAGAAACTGTCCAAGAAGGAGGTACCTCACTAAGGCAAGGTGATGGTGAGGTAGCCAAGGATGTATCCGAGGCAAGGGATACTGAGGCTCAAAACTTGCCAAAGGAGGGCTCAGTAGAGGTGTCTACTGAAGCTCTCCCACAACAGCCCTCAGAGGTGGCTTTAGAGTCAACTGAGGTGTCTGGTACTGAAGGAGTTGAAAAAGAGAGTGAAAAAGAAAAAGAGGTGGAAATCACTGCTGTGAGGAGTGGAGAGATTAGAGCAATCATCCCTGTAAAGGGTGAATTGGCTGAAAAAATAGCAGTTGAAAAGAAAAGTGAGGAAGAAAGTAAGAAGAGTGAGGAGGAGGGAGTCCCCATGGAGTTAGAGGCTTCAGGAGATCTAGGTTGTGAGGTTGAGGGAGTTAAAACTAACACTTCTTGCAATGCAGGTACTCAAACCATTGAAGTCCCCTCAGCTGAGGTCAACCTAACTCCACTGAGTGACGCTGTTCACTCTATCAAAGAAGAAAGCCTTCCAACTCTTCAAACTCAGCTCAGGGAGGTCCAGGAGATTGTACAAGAGGAGGTGGATGAGATGGTTATTCTCTCAGACCACATTGATGAACTCATGGAGTCCACAACTACATCACTTCAGAATCTCACACTTAAAGTTGAAGACTCTCAGCAGATGGTGATTGATGTAGTTGAGGGACAAAGTGTGTTAGTCATTGAAGCCCTGAAGAAGCTGGAGGAGACTGAAGAAGAGGCCAGAACCAAATTTCTCAAAGACTCAGTAGAGAACGTATCCATCAACCTGAAGTCATCAGTGGAGGCCTTCTCAACTGACCTTCTTGGAAAGGTTGAAGGGTTATGGAACTCTAAGATGTCTGAATTCGAGGCCAAGCATGCTGAGCTAGGAGTCAAACTGGGAGAGGTACTTAAGAAAGCAGCTGAAGATTTCCCAACTCAAGAGAAGACTGATGTGCTGATCAATGAAAAGCTTGCGCAGTTTGTTCAATTTGGGTAGACTGCTGGGGCTACTTTGGAAAGACTTGAAGATGAGGTAGATCACTGCTCAACTGAGCTGAAGGCATTGGCACATGATCAACTGAAGCTCAACATCACAGTAGCTGAATGTATGATTAATGCCGGAAAGGGGGGAAAGAGGATAAGTGCGAAGGACATGAAGGCTGATCCCAAGAATAAAATGAACATTATCCTTGAAACCCCGGACTTTGAAAAAGGCCAACAGGTGAAGAGCACCTTGAAGAGAGTTGAAGCTGAAGCTCAGCAGTTAGCAGGATCCAAGAAAGGCAAGGAGACCTCCTCAGCTGACCTTTCAAAGTTCAAGGAGGAGCATTTAAAAGAGAAGGAGGAGAGAGCTGCGAAGAAGGGGGAATCTACAAAGAGGAAGGCATCTGAAGCCCTCTCAGCAGAGGTTGCCAAAAAGACAAGAACCTCAGGGAGGTTGGCAGCTAAGTCCACAACCTCTACTGATGAAGTTCAGGTACTTCCTATTCTCAACCCTGAACCCTTATCTTCTGAACCTCCCAAGTCTGCACCTACAAAAGTCACAGAGCTCGCTGAGCTAATTAAAGAGACTGGAGGTATGAATGAAAGAGCAAGGAAGCTGACAGCCCAGCAGCAGGAGAGGAGAGATAAGGTGGTTGGTAAGATGGAGACCATCGCAGAGCTAGCAGAGAGAAAAAGAAAGGAGAGGCTAGCCACTTTTGACAAAACTACTTCTAAGAAGTTCAGAAGTGGTTATCTAAAGTGGGCTGCCAAGCTGAAGAAAGACAGGATCACACCATCTCAGAACAGATTCCCTCACCATGATGCCTGGGTTCCTAAGAAGCTCAATGATGCTTGGGAGACTGCTAAAAGGGACTTTGTGTATTCCTTTTATGTCAGTGGAGAGTTAGGAAGGGACAATGCACAAGAAGTCTTCAACTCATGGTTGTTTGATGCCTATCCCAAACTCTATCCCGAGATCAGTGATGCTTGGAATGATGCCTTCCCTGATCAAGCTCTGAAGGCCCCTGAGCCAATCACCTACTGGCCTCTTCAAGATGCAACAGGTGATGTTGATAGAGAAAGGATCACTGAAGAGTGGACATCCTTATGCGAGCATCTTGGACTCAGAGGACATTCGAAGGAGATGATGGAGAGGAAGAATGAGCTAAAGATTAGAGTTTTCAAGCAATATGGACTTGAACCTATTTTCGAGTCCATCTGAGAAGGTTGTATCTTTTCCTGGGCATTTGTTTATAAGTCCCAGGTGTGTTTAAAACTTTTGAGAGTTGACTTCATGTAATTTGTAATTCATCATTTTTCAATGAAATGAACTCTACTGATGTTTTGCCCAAGATAATATCTCATTATCATTTAGGCTTATGTACTTGAATATTTTACTTACAAAACCTGTGAACTTTGAATGTCATCTGAAGAACCTCATCTGAAAGAAGATATGTAATAAGATAGGTTCCAGCATAATCAAAAAGGGGGAATTGTTGGGAAAATGTATAAGACTTATGTTTTGATTAGATGCCAACATGTCCCTCCTAAGTTGTTTTGTAAGTAAATTATTCAGTAGAGTTAATGTTTAGTTAAACAGTTCAAAGTGTTAAGAACTGGAGTGCAGTTAGTAAAAACTAGAGTGTATTTTAGTATGAAGTCTGCTGAAGATGAAGTCCACTGAAAGTAAAAGTCCGCTGAAGACTAAGTGATCTGAGAAAGAAGTCTAAGTCTTGAATATTTTCTAAGTGCATTCTCACTAAGACTAAACTATCAGTAGAGGACAAAGGTCCACTGATAAAGAACTAACAAAGTACTGTTAATGCTAATCATACTTAAAGATGTTAGTTAAATCTGGATTGGAACAAGGCAAAATGAATTTCAGTGAAGCTTTCAATAAATGAAGGAATAAGAAGGTTCTCTCAGAAGAGTTCCACCTTAAAGCAAGACAAGAATCTGGGCACGCAGACTTAAGGTCCAATGAGAAGATGACACGTCAGTGTACTTACTGACAGCCGACCTGCCCCAGCCTGACAAGTACCAAAAGTCCTTCACCTAGCAATCTACAGAAAGCTGGTGAACAAGCATGGTTTTTGCAGCCGTTTCTTGACAAGACTTAAAGCTTCAAATAGAGCCGTTTGAGCCAATCAGATACAAGAAGACTCACTTGAGAAGATTCAAGACTTAGACTTCTTTCTCAGATCACTTAGTCTTCAGCGGACTTTTTCTTTCAGTGGACTTCATCTTCAGCAGACTTCATACTAAAATACACTCTAGTTTTTACTAACTGCACTCCAGTTCTTAACACTTTGAACTGTTTAACTAAACATTAACTCTACTGAATAATTTACTTACAAAACAACTTAGGAGGGACATGTTGGCATCTAATCAAAATATAAGTCTTATACATTTTCCCAACAGAATGAGAACATCCTCAATCTTTTGGCATCTTCGGGTACCCCGTTCCTCTTGAACGTATCGGCTAGGTTGAGAAAATTTCTCAAGTGCATGTGGGGATCTTCTTTCTCAAGCCCCTCAAACTGATTTTCCATCAACAATTTGAGCATAGCCTGTGCTATCTCAAAATTGTTGGCTTCTACGTTTGGCCTAGCGATGCCATCATAATACTCTCTTTGTCGTGGCTCAAAATGCTCCCGAATGGGTCTCCCCTCAAATTGCAGGAGCAATGGAATGCCCGGATATCTTGCTTCTTGGTTTGGTGGATTATGTGGATTGAGGTTTTGTGGTGGATTTTGAGGTGGCGGGTGATTTTGAGGTTGGTAGTATGGAGGTATAGGAAATGGATAGTGTGGTAGAGGTGGGTTGGGTTGAGGTTGTTGACTTTGTACTTGTTGATTTGGTGGAAAATTTGGGTAGAAGCCATAGTATGGATATTGGTAAGGATTTGAGTATTGGTTTTGTTGAGCTCCCACTTCAACTTGGTGATGAGCCGGTTGAAGGACTCCTCCTTGAACCACTTGTGCACCTTGCACATTTTCTCCATTTCCCTCTAAAGCTTCATTCCCACAATTCGAATTATCCACTTTCGAATTGTTTCCTTCCATTGCTTGATTTCTAGCTCTTTGGTTTCTTCCTCGGTTTCTTCTTCTTGCGTGTGCCTCGATTTCATGGTCAATAGGTATAATTCGTCCACCTCTTCCCCTCGTTATCATGCACCTACAAAAAGTACCAAATATCACACTCAAACAAACACAAAATTAAAACAAGAAAAGTAAATGCAATTACTAATTCTACTCAACTAGTCCTAAGTCCCACCAAAGGCACTCAACTAAGTCCCCGGCAACGGCGCCATTGACTTTTTCTTATTTTTGCAACTTTCAATCAATCAATAAAATACGGCCCAAAAGCGTATGGGATCGTGTGTGTATGCAAATAAACGACCAAGTAGTATCGATCCAAGGACTTAATTGACCAGTGAATCCCTAAGACTATGTGTTTCCATAGAATTATAAATGCATGTTTTCGGGTTTTAAGACTATTTAATTTAAAAGACAATAATCAAATTTAAACACTAGGAATGAAATGAACAAGCTAGACTAAAAAAAGTAATTTAAAACTTCGTGAGAAGTGCAAGTGGATGGTGATGCTTTGGGTGTCTTCACTATGTTAAGAGCGATCACGAAAATGTGTAGACCAATCCCTTTTGAGGCCTAGGTGAACAACGTGGATCAACTAGCTAGCTCCTAATTGTATCCCATAAACTCCTAAGATCGTGCATGTCTAGAAACACGCGATGCATCTCTAGAATTCTCTCTTCACTAAGTACCCAAATATTCAAATTAAGATACCTAATGTCTAGTGATGAGGGATCTAGCAACCGACCCTCTCTCGTTTAAGCCGATTACTATTTAACTCAAATCAATTACTCAAATCATTCACCTAAATACCAATTATGCATACTCAACTCTCATTGCAATCCTCACAATTGAATATAAAAGCTACTAAAATCAACTAACTAATTGAGACATACAAAGCCCACCAATAGAAACATTCACATCTAGAATTGGACATAATCAAAGCTATAAATCCATCACACACTAATTTCTTACATAGATTCAACAACTCAAAGCATTAGGGGATTAGCCCATGGCTAATTTCACAAAAACAATAGACAAACAAAACATAGAAATTGAAAGCATATTAAAAAGAGATAGAAATTGAAAGATAGATTAGATATCACCTCTAGATTGAATACAAAATGGTAAAACAAAGCATGAACTCTTCACTTCTTGCTCCAAAAATGAATTACAACGAAATTCTTCAATAAACTAAGGAAACCCGAACTAATCTGCGGAAGAACTTAGCTAAAATAAAAAATAAAACTAATAAATTTGAAGAAATGGATGATAGCTCTCTCTAACCTAATTGGGGATCTAATATCTGATGGGGGCTCCTTGTAATTGCATGAAAGATGGTATTTATATGTGGGATAAAAAGCCCTTGGCCGAATTTGCATTTAAGTCCTCCGAAAGTTGAAATTTCAGATTTTTCGTGAGCAGAGGAAGTCCATCTCGGATAACAGCATCCATCTCGGGCGGTACGATAGGGTGTTAACCGAGACAATGGATTCGGCCTCAATGTCTCATCTAAGGTCTCTTGATCTCGGGCGGTACGGACCCTTCTAACCGATATGGACTCATTTTTGGCTTGTTTTTCTCCCTCTTTGCTTTCCAACTTGTATTTCGACTCGATTCTTCTTCCTTTGACTGTCCTTGCTCGACTCATCTTTGGTCTTAGCCACATTTCACTCATTTTCCTATACAATCACACTAAAGTCGAGAAGATGAATTAAATGGACGATTTAGCACAAATAAACATCAATCATGCTTCAAAACACTTATAAGAACTTATAAATCAAGCACAAAAATGATGCAATAATGACACTAATCACCCATTGACTTGGTCGGAGTTTTTCGAAAAATATTTTTCTACTCCCCCGCAAGAGTACGGGATCGTCGTAGTAGTAAAAGTAGACAAGGACCAAGTAGTTATCGAACCCAAATAATTTAGGAGTGTAGTGGAGCCCTAAAGTTGTGCGTCGGCATGGTACTATAGTGACGAGCAAGTTGACATTCAAAAATTATACTAATGCAAAAATTAAATATAGAAAGCAATTAAACAATTAAACTAACTTCCAATTAAGAAAGTGCAAGAGAGAGAAATGCTTCAAGTGTCTTCCTTATGAAGGAATCAAGGCTACGTATGTTAATCTCCCTTTTCTTATGATATTTTTTTGGTTCTAACTAAGAGCTATCACTATTGTATTGAATACCGATCCCTTTTGAGGCTTGGGTGATCAATTGAGCTAACTAGCACCTAATTAGCTACCAGAAGCACTTAAGATAGTGAATGACTTGAAGCACACTATGATCTCCAAGTATTCCCCTTTCACTAAGCACCTAAACCCTTGAATTTAAGCACCTAGTGTCTAGTGATGGTGGTCTAGCCGTCTACCCTCTCTCGATGTAATAGACTACTAATTGAATTCAATTAACTAATCAAATTCCTCACCACAAGTTCGATTAACCCATACCCAACTCTTGTTGTAGCACGAATTAACCTAACAAGAGCTACTAAACCTAATCAATTAACCTAATCAAGATAAACACATCAATAGAAGCAATCGAACCAACTCAATAGCACAATCCAAGCTAAATTAACATCATAACACTAATTCCATCATAATTCAAACACCCAAAGCATTTGGGGATTAGCCCATGGCTAATCTAACAAAACCCAAGTATAAACAAACTAAAGAAAGCAATAAACTCATGGAAATCATCATAATAAAATTGCAATAAACCATAAGATAAAGGATAGAAGTCACCTCAATGGAGTGATTACAACTAGAAATTGAAATTTGCTCTTCAAATCCTAAGCTAAATTACTCTAAAACTTCAAAGAAAATAAAGATCTAAGAATGAAGGTGAAATAAAACTAAATTGGTGTGTGGTGTGTGTGTCCCCTAAGGGGGTATATGGTGTTGTGTGGTCCTTTCTAAAATCTGACAAAATGGTATATATAGTGTGGGAATGAGGGCATGAGACGAAATTGCATTTTAGTCCCCCGAAAGTTGAAATTTTAAATTTTTCGTGAGAAGAGGAGGTCCGTCTCGGTTTGGAGGATATGTCTCGGCCGGTACGAAAGGTCCCAAACCGGTATTATTATACTGTAGCCCCTGGTCTCGGTTTGGCAAGTCCGTCTCGGCCGGTACGAAAGGTGCAAACCGGTATCTCAGTGTCGTAGCCAAAATCTCGGTTAATGCCTAAGTGTCTCGGCCGGTACGAAGGTTGGAAACCGGTACGGACTCAATTTTGGCTTGTTTTGCTTCCTCTTTACTTTCCAACTTGTATTTTGACTTGGTTCTTCTTCCTTTGAATGTCCTTGCTCGACTCATCTTTAGTCTTTGCCATATTTCACTCATTTTCCTACACAATGAACAAAAATACCTTTTTCGACAATTAAGCATGAATAATCAAATTAATGTAAATAATCACATGAAATCCATTAAAATAGACAAATAAAATGCATGAATTTCGAGCAATTCTAACACTAATCACCCCCCCAAACTTAAAGTGTTGCTCGTCCCCGAGCAATGAAAGAAAATAGAACAAGTGGGAGGATTGCGAAGAAATGAGTGTCAAAGAGAATAGTAGCAATTGTCAAGTTCTTTCAATTTAGTCAAACCTTTAAGTACCAAAAATCAACTAGCAAGTTCACAAGTCATGTTCAAATCAATGCAAAATCAAGTGCTCAATCCACAATTTCCTCTCAATAAAGTGTTTCACTCATCACTCAAAAGTGTATCAAGGAATGTATGCTCTCAACAATCAATTCACACAAATGCACTACCATAAGCTTGCTAATCATCTAAGTTCTCCACCACTTGCTAAGTGATCAATCCAAGAATCAAGGAGGACTTTGCATTTGGTTCTAATGTTGGGCTCTTTGGTCAAGGTGGAAAATTTTGGATAAAGTGACTCATAAACTAGTGGAGCGAGAGGTCAAAGACGCCTAGGAACATCTCTCAACTCTCAAAGAAAAAATTGCAAGTGATCAAGTTGCAACTCAAATTTCCAAATTCCAACAATTTACTAGTTCTCATTTTTCAAGCACATTCTTCACCATCAAGCATTTTTTTTGAACTTGGAACTCTACCAAATAGCTATACAAGAGAGAGTTTCTTCACATATTTTTTTTCTTTTCACCAATCAACTCAATCTTTTTCTTGTACAACTTTTCACTCATCTTTTTCTCTTCTTTTTCACTCTTTTAACTTTCACACAAACTCATCCACCAAATTCACATTAAAGCTCAACTCAACCTCACTATCCATGTTCAAGCTCCACTAGCTTATAGGAAAAATTAGGCTCACAAGAAGGGATAATTAGGCTAAATTTGTAGGTTGCCAAGAAAAATAGGTCAATAGGCTCAAAAGGGCTAACTACGGAAAATTTTCATTTGGTGTGGAAAATTTGGCTAAGTGACTATTCAAATCAAAGATGGCCTCATATCATTTTCAAAGATTTCACACTCAATGTAGCCTCAAACAAGACAATTGGCAAGTTCTAGAGCACACAAGCATGAACGATACTCACAAGAAAGAATTTAGACCAAAATATATGAAAGTCTAAAGGCTCTAAAGCTCAAGAACTTGTCTAATCATGGATCGAGCACAAAATCAAGCATAATCGTCACATAAACGAGTAAGCAAGCAAGTCTCGATCAATACCATCAAGCTCAACTAAATTTCAAAAACCAAACAACCACCATCAATTGATTCTCCAACACCAAGCCAAACAATCTTAAACCCCAAGAAAATACTAAAAAAAATATACAATAAGCCCACAATTAAGCACAAATTTTTCAAAATTGAGCAAAGTAAGTTGGTGCAAATGGAATTGTAAAATGAACATACCCCCCTTGGGGGATATTTAATTGCTAAGCAATTAAAAATTTGGAAAAATAGTGCCACAATGAGATTTGCAACCAACTACTCACCAAGCAATTCACCATATTAAGCAAGCCACCCAAAAATTCGACACTTAAACTCACAAAACCCCTTATAAAGCATATCACCCTCAAATCTCAACACGTATAGCAAATACTCGATTAAGCAAAACTCTACAAAAATGAGGCGTGCACCTGTGCAATGTAAAAGTGAAGCCTCAAGTGCGCCGGTGCAATGTAAACTATAAAAATCAAAACAAATAAACCCCCCCAAACTTAGACATTGCTAAGCAATTCTAAGTTTGGGGTATGCTACCTCCAATTTTGCACCAAGCATAATCTTCTTCTTCAAGTCACGATCACCTCACGTTAAGCTCCTTGAGTATGCTCACATTTTCCTATCAAGCACGTCTCTTGAAAAACATCACACCCTCAATTCTTCATATGTCAAGACAAAACTCATGTACAAGTATATGTTATCAATTAAACCCAAAATTCCCAACAAAAATGATTACCAATAAGCTCTAATCCAATGGGGGTGTATCAGTGCAATTGTAAAAAAAATATGCGTGAAAAGACGTACACCCCCCAAACTTAGACTTTGCATAGCACGTCTAAGTTTAAGAAGAGATGTTTGTACCTAAAGTTTCCCTCAAGCACGTGTCTTTCCATAGAGCTCGAAATCCTCACCGAGTCTCAACACACCAACACCTAGACAAAATAAAACACAAAACAAAATGAAAAGAACAAGGCAAAAATAAAAGAAAGCAAGTAAAAATTGGTTGCCTCTCATTAAGCGCTAGGTTTAATATCCTATGCCGGACTTATTAATGAAATTCAAACTTCTCTCATCGAAATGGTCATGGATATTTGTCATTCTTTCCATTGTATCTCAATCTTTGAGCTTCAAAAGCATGAAGGCGCTCATGAAAAGTAGATCAATCACCCATATCCTTCTTGCATGATTTTTCTTCACTGAAGCTTCCCATACTCTCCTTCCATTCTCTTCCTTTCTTTCCAAGGCTACCCAAAATTTTCTCAACTTCTTTCCTATGGTTAAAAGTCTCAAGAGGCAACACAAAATCAATAGAAGCATCAATATCAAGTAAAGTGCAAATTGAAGAGTTTAAAGGTTTAGAAATGCTCATTTCACTCTTCAATGTAGCATTAGACGCTTCTTTATTTTCTTGCTCAAGGTTGCTCGAGTCCATCAAAGGATATTTCTCTTGATCACCTTCGACAATGGAATTGTCGCCTTCATCATTCTCCTCACTTGGGTCCTTTTCTTCTCTTTTCTCTTCTTCAATCGTCACTTCTCGGGTCTCTTCCACAATTTTCTCTTCAATTTCTTCTTCATCCTCATCTCCTCGATCAAACTCATTCTCCACCTCAAATTTTTCTCCAACTTCCTCTTCCTCCTCTCCTAATACGTTTTCCAACAAGATGGCAAATTTCTCCCAATGAGATTTGAAAAATTCAAACCTTGCATTCATCATATCATTTTCTTCCATTTCTTTCAATACAGCTGCAACCAACTCTTTGAATTGGAGTCGGTTTTCTTTAGATAAAGAAGACACGGTCTCATCATACCATTGTAGATATTGACATTCATAGCTTGAGTCGGCATAAGACCAAGTCTTGTTGTTTCCCCACTCTTGATAGTGCGATGGAGCTTGTTGCATTTGAGAAGTATACTCAAAGCTCTTCTCATTATCGTGACAATCTTCTTGTTGATGTGGTAGATAAGGATATAGGCATGAGTTTGAGTATTGTGGAGGAGGGTAATATGGATGTTGGGATATAGATTAGATGTTTTGAAGATGTTAAAATAAGAACTGATAATTAGTCTAGGTCTAGAATAGGTCTTTGGTTAAGGGGGAAGAAATCTGTGCAGACCAGATGAGGTGACCAGATGAGAGGTTACCAGATGAGGCGTCCAGACCAGAGCAGAAGAGTTATCAGAACAGATAAGGTCTGACCAGAGGAGTCTGCCAAGAGGAGTCTGACCAGAGGACTCTGACCAGAGGAGTCTGCCAGAGGAGTCTGACCAGAGGAGCCTGACCAGAGGAGTCTGCCAGAAGACCTCTCCCAGATGAGGTTTAGAGCAGAAATGTCACCAGACCAGACCAGACCAAAAGACCCCAGACCAGACGAGTCCTGACCAGACGAGGGAGACAGATTAGTTCACCCATATGGAGGTTGTATGTAATCTAGAGACAAGGAGATCTTGGAGTTCGATGATTGAGAAGAAGGCAATCTGGAGAGTCAACTGATAGGAGGATTGATTGATTGATTGGTATCAATCATAAAAGATCCAATCAATGGAGGAGATCAATCAATCAATATAATCAATATGTGATTGATTATATTCCTCCAATTATGGTTGTTTGAAATTGCTAGATCTCCAACGGCTAGTTAATTCTCACAACTATAAATAGGAGTGTTTTGGTTGAGTTCATTAGAGAGACAAGAAAGAGTCGGGCAAGAGCACAAAGCACACGAACTCTCCACTCACTCACCTTTGTCCTTTCACGTATATCTACCCTTTTAGGAGTTCTAGTTGGAATTTTTACTCAACCTATTCACCATATTAAAAGGTTGATGTAAGTTGTACGAAGAAGCTGGTACTTCCCAATTCCAGTGGTTCGTGAGTAAGTTGGTTGGAGAGAAAGTCCCCTTTTGAGAAAGGGAGAGTGGACGTAGGACAAGTTGGTCTGAACCACTATAAATTCTGGTGTTCTTTATTTTCTGCACTTAATTTTTCTGCATTTTCTTTTAGCATTTGTTTAAGGGGTTTTCATTAAAAATATTTCAAAACGTCTTCTGCTGGATAACCTTTTTGGGACCAACAAGTGGTATCAGAGCAGTGTGTCCTAGAGACCACTGTTTTGAAATTATTTTGGTGGTCACCAGGGCAGATCCAATTTTTTTGAAAACCTAAATATTTGTTGTGCTAACAATTTTTTGCAGAAATGGGCTCGAAGAGAAGTAGTAAAAGAGACACTAGGAGCTACTCCAAAAGAAGCTACGCGGATGAGGAAGAAGAGGTGTCCACTTCTGGTTCATCATCTAATTTTGGACCAGACGAAGAGATATGTCTTGTAACAGACGAGATATGTAATCGAACTTCCTCTTCTTTTTCATCTTCTTCTTTTTCTGAACAATCAGAGGAGTCTGATGTGCAAAATTTGCTATTAGACCTCCAAAAATTTGTACAACTTTGTCAAAAGTTGGAAGATGAGAACTCAAAGCTGAAAGCAGAAAATCAGAAGCTTTCACAATGTCTAGGCAACTCAGCTGATCTACCAGCTGAACAAAATCATACACTGGTCGAAGAGTCTTCTGACTTGACAACCAGGTGTACTGAACAAGTTAAGCTGATAGAAAGGTTGGTTGTTGAAAATGTTGAGAAAGACAATGAATATAACTTGCTTAAAGCTAAGTTTGATGAACTCTTCCACCAAAACAAAATTGTAAGAGAAAGTGAGGACAAGCTCAAGATGAGAGTGGAGCAGCTGACTACAGAAAATAATGTTGTGTCAAATATAGCTACCTCATCTCAAAGAGAGCATGATAAGACAGGTCTTGGTTATACCAAACCTGAATCCTCACATGTTCAGAAAGAAGAACAACCTAGTAATTTTATTGATAAGGGTAAGAGGCCAGCTGACCAGGCAACTCAGCCTAATGTGCAGATGAGTTCTAAAACTCAAAAACCCAAAAGACAGAGGAGGAATTTTAAAAGACCTCAGCCAGGCCAGCAGAGTAGAAGACAGACTGGATCTTCTCAAAAGAGGCAGAACCAGCTGACTCCTACTCAGCTACAGAAGACTTTCAATTCATCTGCCAGACCAGCTGGAACCTTTGATGGTTCTAGTAAAACTTATCCTTATCAAAAGAATTTCAAGACTGTTGCTTTAAGACAAGTTACTTCTTCTACTGGACAAGCTCATAAGAGAAGAAGAGCCTCTAGAAGAAATAACCATGTCAAAGGTTCTTATGTTCAGTGTGTTTTTGTGGATATGTATGGAAGAAAGATAAGATCACCTGATTAAAAAAGGGATGATCTATTCTTGTGGCTTCCTAAAAATTGTGCTAACCCCCTGGACCCAGAAGGGTACCAAAAACTTGATTGCCTGCAGATACACAAGAAGACCAGCTGATATTTTGCCCCAATATCAGCTGAGCATACTTTGAGGGGGAAGAACAGTTGACCCTGCTTGATTAGACTTCTCATTTTAAGATTTCTATTTTCACTTGTCTTGTTTAAATTCAGTTCTTTTAGATTGTTGGGATATAGATTAGATGTTTTGAAGATGTTAAAATAAGAACTGGTAATTAGTCTAGGTCTAGAATAGGTCTTTGGTTAAGGGGGAAGAAATCTGTGCAGACCAGATGAGGTGACCAGATGAGAGGTTACCATATGAGGCGTCCAGACCAAAGCAGAAGAGTCATCAGAGCAGATGAGGTCTGCCAAGAGGAGTCTGCCAAGAGGAGTCTGACCAGAGGAGTCTGCCAGAGGAGCCTGGCCAGAGGAGTCTGTCAGAAGACCTCTCCCAGATGAGGTTCAGAGCAGAAATGTCACCAGACCAGACCAGACCAGAAGACCCCAGACCAGACGAGTCCTGACCAGACGAGGGAGACTGATTAGTTCACCCACATGGAGGCTGCATGTAATCTAGAGAAAAGGAGATCTTGGAGTTCGATGATTGAGAAGAAGGAGATCTGGAGAGTCAACTGATAGGAGGATTGATTGATTGGTATCATGTTGGAGTTATACGTGAAAGTATGCTTTTACTTTGTATAACTCGTGTATCAAACACTCGTTTTATGAGAATAATTCTTTTATCGCATTTGCTTTAGTTATGATTGAATGTTGAATTTCTATTGCAAACCGTTCAATATATAGTACATGTTACAATGTAGTTAATGTGGTGATACCCGATCACGGAAGACAACATTAACAGTTTACTTGTAACTAAACGTAAATTTTCACGACCTAGGTGGAATTGAACAATCCGCCATGAAAGGTCGATGTGTAAGGCTCAGATTGGTCTGTCTTGACTAAGAGATTGCACTAGCACATTTAGTATGTGTTGAAGAGGACCTACAGCGAGGATACATTCTTCTGTTCTGAAAGGTGAAGAATTTGACCTCAGTGGTTGTTGATTTCTTAATCTCCGTCACTTAAATAGGACCGTGTGTGCTTAATGGTTACTGCTTTGATTCATGTTGGGTGAGAATCATTGCGACTTCGAACTTTGTGTCTTGGGCAGTAATATTAATCATACGACGGTTGCTAAGATTTAATACGGAGAAACGCGTGCGAGTACGGCTCGTGTGATTAGTCCCCTTGGTGGGCTCAGAAGTTTTATTGTACCAAATCTTGCAAGTGAAGAATTAGTTTCTTCGGTACGAATAATAATGTTGAGCTGTCTTTACTCCAAGGTGAAATATATTAATTAATTTAGAGCTATTCAGAAGTTTAATTAATTAATGGACTTGATAATCTTAAACGCGGGAAAAAATAACCGGGAGCCCATATTATCGTAATATGGATTAAGATGGATAGTGCAATATTAATTTATTAGTGGTAATAATTAATATTAATGGATTGAATTATATTGGGGCTCAATATTGAAATTCAGAAGTCCATTAGGAGGTCCAATCTTAATTCTCCTTAAGGCCCCTCAAGTAGCCCAATTAAGTAGCCCAATAATGATAAGGTGATTAAAATAAAAGAAAATATATTTGCTAATTTTTCATGATATTTCGAAAAAGATATATTAGGAGAAAGAAAAGATCTTGTTGATTTTCTTGGAAAGATATTATGGAAGATAAGTATTCTTGGAATACAAGATTATCTCATATATTCAAAAAGATCCAAATCTTGGATTCTTTCTTTAATATTTTCGAAAATATGCTTATTAGGAGGAGGTTGAGATTTTTGTGGAATATTTTATTATGGAGAAAAGAATATATGGGATATATTCAAGATTTCTTAGAGGCTAAGAAAAGATTTTCTCCACCTCTAAAATATATGAAAATTTCGAAAATCCCTTGTCCTATAAGTAGGGGATGATTATTTCATCTCCAGTTTACAGTTTCACAGTGTTGAAAAAAAAATCAGCAACAATATTTTTCTTTTTCCTTAGTTATTTAAATTACTTGAAAGCATCTCCCACCGGTGATCAAGTAAGGCAAAAGGGAAATACTTGAGAAGGCTTTTGGGTTGATAAAGCGTGTTCGTGTTTGTCCCGTTTTATTCAAAGGCCAGTTCTACGAGAGGTACGTAAGTCACATAATTTCTTGTTTATTCCGCCATAGATTTTATGTGAATTAATTCAACATGCATGATGATAAAAATTGTTGTTGGAATTATTATTTGAATTAATTAGGATTAATTCATGCTAGTAATAATTGTATTTAAATTCGTATTTAAATTTCATCCCGAATAGATTCCGGGCACCCCTATTTTCCCAACAACTGGTATCAGAGCCACGGTTTCGGGCTCTGAATTTTAAATTGGAATTTAAATTGTTAAACATTAAATTGAAATTGGATAGTAGAATTGTTAGATCTTTTTTGCAGGTATCCAATTGTTATGGTTTTAATGTTGTTAATTTCATGCGTGTAAATTAATTGTTTTTTTAATTCGATTCGTTCGAATTCATTTTTCTCGTGAGAAAATCCACGAGTAGATTAGTTGTTTTTATTTTGATTCGATCATTGTAATAGACTAGTCTAGATCTAGTATTTTTTTTTTTTGTAAAAAATAAATTGTAACCGGATCGTGACGAAGAACGAAGAATTAAAAACAGCGTACCCGGACGACGCATACAAGCGTGGCGCGTGTATGGACGTAAAATCATGCAAAGGGTGAAGAAAACGAGGACGAACGGCGAAAAAAATGGCGCACGGGGGTGCACGGCGCACGCCGTGCGCATCGGGGGCACGGCGCCGCGCGCAGGCGTGCGCGCGCCTCGGGGCGCTCCGGGCGGCGCCTCGGGTGCGCCTCGGCGCGCCTCCGTGCAGCGCCTCGGGGCTGCGCTTCGGCGCGCCTCGGGCAGTTTTTCGGCGCTTCTCGGGTCGGGAAGCGTGCGGGCCCACTTTGTGGGCCGACGCGCGCTGTATCTCAGGCCGTGGAATTTTTTCGGTTCGTGTTTTTTTTCCCGTGTGATTTTAAACGTCGTCCCGAACCCCAAACGATGCTGTTTTTGAAGAAGTGTTGATGTTCGAGTGGGAGCACGTCGAGACGAACGTCGGAAAGCAACAAGGACGATTTTTCGCATCAAGACGTGAAGAAATTAAACCGTGACAATTGGAATTGAGTGCTCCAATGTGTTTAATTTTGTTTTGATGGATGTTTTATTTCGTGCAATTTTTATTATTTGTTAATATGTGTTTGCATGAATTTAATTGTCCAAGAAAAACCTTACTTTCGAAAATTACTAAGTATGTTTTTATAATCGCAATTTTATTCCGGATATTAAAATTGGATTATTTTGGCCTCCATAATTTATTTATTTGTGAAGCTCTTTTGGAATACATTTCCCCCTCGGATCGGCCAAAAGAACGGATTTCACATGAATAAATTCCGAAAGGATGATTGTGGATTATTACTAGTGGCGGTATTGACCCTCACCACGAGTGGCTTGCTCAAAGCGAAATAATAATCCTGTATTTAATTATGGTTATTACTTAGGCATAGGAAATTGATATTAACTTACTCCCCTCGGAGTCCCTGTCAGTTTCTATGTGGTCATAGTGGGAGCCAACTATTAATTTTGGAATTAAGGATTTGTAACTTTTAAGTTTGTGATCTGCTTGAATGTATTTAAATGTATAGACCACCCCTCGTGGCGCATTTAAATTGTTTCGAGATGTTGGCTGATGCATGATTATATTGTTTTAAGGTTTCAATATAATTGATGTGATCGAATTATGTGATAATTTCATATTTTTCTAGATATTGATATGAATGTATGTTTTATTCTCATTTCATCATGTCGCAACCTTTTAATCCACTATTTAATATACTTAAAGTTAATAAACCTTTTGGAGAGAATTATATCGATTGGAAATGTAATTTTAAATTTGTCCTTACGGCACGAAAACATAATTGGGTTATTCACGTTAATAAACCCGGCAAGCCTAATGATAAGTCAAGCAATGGGAAGAGGCAGTTTATGATCGGAAGCGTGACAATGAATGAAGTGCATCATCTTGACATTTCTGTCTGAGGATTTGAGGCGCGTTCATGAAGACATTGTATCCGCTGTTGAAATCATGGAACACCTTGAAGAGATGTTTTCACATCAGAATCCCATGACTAATCAGTTCACCAAACATGACTCGGTCAAGTTGGAAATGGTGGAAGGAACGCCCGTGAGGGAGCACGTTCTCGAGATAATGGCATACCTTAACAAGTTGGAAGTACTTGGTGCGGATTTTGATTGATTTCATATACCATTCCCTACCGAGAAGCTTTGAGTAGTTTCATCTGAACTGTCAGATGAATGAACGGACAAGTCGTTTGCCCGAGCTCTTGCAAGCTTTAGTTTCGGTGGAGGTGATAATGGAGCACCAGTCTAGTGCTATGGTGGCTAATGGTTCGTCTACCTCTTTTGGTCCTAAGGGAGGGAAAAAGAGGAAGAGAACCAAAGGCCGGATCCAAGCAAATCCAATTGTTGCGAAAAAGGCAAATGCAAAGGCAAGCATCGAAGGGGAAGTGTTTTAGTTGCGGTGAGAGAGGACAATGGAGGTCTGCCTGTTCCAAGCCTAAGAGGCTAGGAAAGTTAGGTAATTCACACACCTTAGTCGTCGAAACTTGTGAAGTGGCGTATGCTGTCTATTCGTGGATAGTGGATACGAGAGCTACTGATCACATTTGTTTCATGGGTTTAAGCTAACCCGACGACTTAACGGAAGTGAGATCCCCATCACATCGGGCAATGCTAAGAGAGTGGCAGCTGAAGCAGTGGGAGAAGTGCGCCTATCTTGTGAAGATAGAGTTATGGTCTTGAGAGACGTTCCTCATGTTCCTAGTTTAGAAAGAACTCAACCTTCAGTTTCTAAACTGTTTGAATAGATACTCAGTTTCTTTTAATAAGGATGTTATTATTGCTTGAAACGATGAGTTTATCCGTTCCGGAACTTTAATGGATGATCTTTATACCATTATTTGGGCACACCACTCACAAAATTGAATCTAATAACACATTGATTATTTCGAGTAATAAAAGAAAGCGTTCTTCGGAGATGAACGAAACACTTCTATGGCATCTTGGACTAGGTCATATTAATCTAAAATGGATAGAGAGATTGGTGAAAGACGGATCCTTGGAATCATTCCAAGTCGAACCGTTTCCAACTTGTGAATCCTGTTTAGAGGGTAAAATGACCAAGAGGGCATTTGGAGCCAAGGGGAATAGAACTACGGAAGTGTTAGAACTCGTTCATACCGATATGTGTGGTTCAATGACGATTATAGCAAGAAGAGGTATGAGTAATTTGATGATTACTCAAGATACGGATACATCTACCTTATGATGCATAGGGAAAGAAGTATCAAGTCTCTACGATTTGTGCGTGGAGGCGAATACCTTAGCAATGAATTCTTGAACTACCTATCGGAAGAAGGGATTGAATCCCTGTTGACCACATCGGGAACCCCTCAATAGAACGGTGTGGCGGAACGAAGGAGCCAGACTCTTTTAGAAATAGTCAGATCCATGATGAGTTATTCGGATTTACCCAAGTCGTTTTGGGGTAACGCCTTGGAAACAATGACTTACATTCTAAACTTGGTGCCATCCAAATCGGTTCCTAAAACCCCAATGGAATTGTGGACCGGGGCACAAGCCCAGTCTAAGACACTTGCAGATTTGGGGTTGTCCGGCATAAGTGCTAGACAAGGAAGCCGGTAAATTGGATCCATGTTCGGAATTAAGGTTGTTTATAGGATATCCCATGGGAACGAAAGGGTGTATGTTCTATAGTCTCAAGGATTAAAAGACCGTGATTAGTTCGCACTTTAAATTCTTGGAGGAAGACTATATGAACAAAAGAAAGCCCAGAAGTGAGATTACCTTAGACGAGTTAAGAGGGCAAACTCCTATACCAAGTATACAAGATGATATACCACACGTCATACCTTCACAACCGGAACCCCGTCGTAGTGGGAGGATTGCAAGGCAACCCGAGAGATTCATGGGAATTGGAGATTCTTCGGATTTGATTCCCGGCGATGAATCAGACCCATGAACGTACGACGAGGCAATCCAAGACAAAGACGTGGAAGTGTGGAAAACCGCAATGGAAACCGAGGTGGGTTCGATGGATTATAATCAAGTGTGGGAGTTGGTTGATCCACCTAATGGGGTAGAGCCCATTGGATGCAAGTGGGTGTACAAGAGGAAAAGAGGACCGGACGGAAGGGTAGAGACCTTCAAAGCAAGGCTTGTGGCCTGTGGCCTGTAGCTATGCTTAAGTCCATCCGTATTCTCTTGTCGATCGCTGCGCACTTAGATTACGAGATCTGGCAAATGGATGTCAAGACAGCTTTCCTTAACGGAAGTCTTGATGGGATCTATATGCAACAGCCCAAAGGTTTCGTTGAAAAAGGCCAAGAGCACCTCGTATGCAAGCTTAAGAGATCCATTTATGGACTTAAGCAAGCATCGCGTACTTGGAACCAGTGTTTTGATCAATTAATGAAGTCTTATGGGTTTGTGATCAAAACAAGTTCGAAAGTTGTGTGTATAAAAGATGTGACGGAACTGCGGTGGTATTCTTAGTATTATACGTAGACGATATTCTACTCATTGGAAACAATGTAAAGGTATTGTCAGACGTAAGGGTATGGCTGTCAAATCAGTTTGATATGAAGGACTTAGGGAAAAGCCGGTCACATCCTTGGGATCAAGTTCACTCGAGATCGCAAGAGGAAGATGTTGGGCTTATCGCAAGTTTCATACAAAGCCACTGTTTTGAAGCATATCAGCGTGCAAGATTCCAAGAAAGGTTTTGTACCTTGTAGGGACGAAATCCATCTATCCAAAGAAATATGCCCTAAGACGCAAGTGGAGATAGATGACATGAAAGACGTTCTGTACGTTTGGGACGTAGGAAGTCTTATGTATGCAACGTTGTGTATGAGACCGGATATCTGCTTTACCATGGGCATGATGGCAAGATATCAAAGTAACCCCGGGAAAGCACATTAGATTGCAATTAAATGCGGTCTTTAGTTTCTGAAAAGAACTTGGTATGGAATGCTGATTTAACAATCAGACAATCTAATTCCCATGGGATACACGGACTCAAATTTCCAAACAGATATAGATTCCAAAATAACTACCCCGGGTAGTGTGTTTTGCATGGGAGAAGGAGCCATGACATGGAGAAGCGATTTGCAGAAATGCATCGCCGATTCGACCATGAAAGCCGAATAAGTAATTGCTTGTGAAGCAGCGAAGGAAGCGGTTTGGCTCAAGTACTTCTTAGTGGACTTGGACGTTGTTCCGAATTTGCCCATCACAATCATTGTGCCGGAGCAGTTGCAAATTCAAGGGAACCGAGAGCCCACAAGGCAAGCAAACACATTGAAAGAAAAACACCATCTTATAAGAGAAATCGTTAAGAGAGGAGATAAAGAGGTGGCAAAGATAAATGTCGGAGGACAACCTAGTATATCCATTCACAAAGGGTCTGCCTCTGAATACATTCGAGAGACATGTGGATGGAATGGGAGTCAAGATTATTGCCAATCTGCTTTAAGTATAAGTGGGAGGAATTATTAGGTTAGTGTAGGTTGACATGAGATGTCACGGAGAGCTACTACACTAAGACATGCGTGATGTATACTAAAAGCAGACTTTAAGTATAAGTGGGAGATTGTTGGAGTTATACGTGAAAGTATGCTTTTACTTTGTATAACTCGTGTATCAAACACTCGTTTTATGAGAATAATTCTTTTATCGCATTTGCTTTAGTTATGATTGAATGTTGAATTTCTATTGCAAACCGTTCAATATATAGTACATGTTACAATGTAGTTAATGTGGTGATACCCGATCACGGAAGACAACATTAACAGTTTACTTGTAACTAAACGTAAATTTTCACGACCTAGGTGGAATTGAACAATCCGCCGTGAAAGGTCGATATGTAAGGCTCAGATTGGTCTGTCTTGACTAAGAGATTGCACTAGCACATTTAGTATGTGTTGAAGAGGACCTACAGCGAGGATACATTCTTCTGTTCTGAAAGGTGAAGAATTTGACCTCAGTGGTTGTTGATTTCTTAATCTCCGTCACTTAAATAGGACCGTGTGTGCTTAATGGTTACTGCTTTGATTCATGTTGGGTGAGAATCATTGCGACTTCGAACTTTGTGTCTTGGGCAGTAATATTAATCATACGACGGTTGCTAAGATTTAATACGGAGAAACGCGTGCGAGTACGGCTCGTGTGATTAGTCCCCTTGGTGGGCTCAGAAGTTTTATTGTACCAAATCTTGCAAGTGAAGAATTAGTTTCTTCGGTACGAATAATAATGTTGAGCTGTCTTTACTCCAAGGTAAAATATATTAATTAATTTAGAGCTATTCAGAAGCTTAATTAATTAATGGACTTGATAATCTTAAACGCGGGAAAAAATAACCGGGAGCCCATATTATCGTAATATGGATTAAGATGGATAGTGCAATATTAATTTATTAGTGGTAATAATTAATATTAATGGATTGAATTATATTGGGGCTCAATATTGAAATTCAGAAGTCCATTAGGAGGTCCAATCTTAATTCTCCTTAAGGCCCCTCAAGTAGCCCAATTAAGTAGCCCAATAATGATAAGGTGATTAAAATAAAAGAAAATATATTTGTTGATTTTTTCATGATATTTCGAAAAAGATATATTAGGAGAAAGAAAAGATCTTGTTGATTTTCTTGGAAAGATATTATGGAAGATAAGTATTCTTGGAATACAAGATTATCTCATATATTCAAAAAGATCCAAATCTTGGATTCTTTCTTTAATATTTTCGAAAATATGCTTATTAGGAGGAGGTTGAGATTTTTGTGGAATATTTTATTATGGAGAAAAGAATATATGGGATATATTCAAGATTTCTTAGAGGCTAAGAAAAGATTTTCTCCACCTCTAAAATATATGAAAATTTCGAAAATCCCTTGTCCTATAAGTAGGGGATGATTATTTCATCTCCAGTTTACAGTTTCACAGTGTTGAAAAAAAAATCAGCAACAATATTTTTCTTTTTCCTTAGTTATTTAAATTACTTGAAAGCATCTCCCACCGGTGATCAAGTAAGGCGAAAGGGAAATACTTGAGAAGGCTTTTGGGTTGATAAAGCGTGTTCGTGTTTGTCCCGTTTTATTCAAAGGCCAGTTCTACGAGAGGTACGTAAGTCACATAATTTCTTGTTTATTCCGCCATAGATTTTATGTGAATTAATTCAACATGCATGATGATAAAAATTGTTGTTGGAATTATTATTTGAATTAATTAGGATTAATTCATGCTAGTAATAATTGTATTTAAATTCGTATTTAAATTTCATCCCGAATAGATTCCGGGCACCCCTATTTTCCCAACATATCAATCATAAAAGATCCAATCAATGATGGAGATCAATCAATCAATATGTGATTGATTATATTCCTCCAATTATGGTTGTTTGAAATTGCTAGCTCTCCAACGGCTAGTTAATTCTCACAACTATAAATAGGAGTGTTTTGGTTGAGTTCATTAGAGAGACAAGAAAGAGTCGGGCAAGAGCACAAAGCACACGAACTCTCCACTCACGCACCTGTGTCCTTTCACGTATATCTACTCTTTTAGGAGTTCTAGTTGGAATTTTTACTCAACATATTCACCATATTAGAAGGTTGCTATAAGTTGTACGAATGAGCTGGTACTTCCCAATTCTAGTGGTTCGTGAGTAAGTTGGTTGGAGAGAAAGTCCCCTTTTGAGAAAGGGAGAGTGGACGTAGGACAAGTTGGTCCGAACCACTATAAATTCTGGTGTTTTTATTTTCTGCACTTAATTTTTCTGCATTTTCTTTTAGCATTTGTTTAAGGGGTTTTCATTAAAAATATTTCAAAATGCCTTCCGCTGGATAACCTTTTTGGGACCAACAATGGATATTGTGGATATTGTTGATATGGAGGAGGTTGTTGTGGTGGATAAGAGTATGTGTAGGGATATGGATATGGGTGAGGGTGTGGAGGAGGATTCGAAGGATTAACCGGGTTAGATTGGTAATGACCCGTCTTCAACAAATATATTTGATATGCATCCATCTCCTCTATTCAAAGCTCACCTACAAAAACGAGAAATATCAAATAAATATAAAACAAAAACAAAGCAATAAAATGTCACTAATATTACCACTCAACTAACCCTAAGTCCCACCAAAGGCACTCAACTAATTCCCCGGCAACGGCGCCATTGACTTGGTCGGAGTTTTTCAAAAAATATTTTTCTACTCCCCCGCAAGAGTACGGGATCGTCGTAGTAGTGAAAGTAGACAAGGACCAAGTAGTTATCGAACCCAAAGGATTTAGGAGTGTAGTGGAGCCCTAAAGTTGTGCGTCTGCATGGTACTATAGTGACGAGCAAGTTGACATTCAAAAATTAAACTAATGCAAAAATTAAATCTAGAAAGCAATTAAACAATTAAACTAACTTCCAATTAAGAAAGTGCATGAGAGAGAAATGCTTCAAGTGTCTTCCTTATGAAGGAATCAAGGCTACGTACGTTAATCTCGCTTTTCTTATGATATTTTGTTGGTTCTAACTAAGAGCTATTACTATTGTATTGAATACCGATTCCTTTTGAGGCTTGGGTGATCAATTGAGCTAACTAGTACCTAACCTAAACCTTTGAATTTAAGCACCTAGTGTCTAGTGATGGTGGTCTAGCCGTCTACCCTCTCTCGATGTAATAGACTACTAATTGAATCCAATTAACTAATCAAATTCCTCACCATAAGTTCGATTAACCCATACCCAACTCTCGTTGTAGCACGAATTAACCTAACAAAAGCTACTAAACCTAATCAATTAATCTAATCAAGATAAACACATCAATAGAAGCAATCGAACCAACTCAATAGCACAATCCAAGCTAAATTAACATCATAACACTAATTCCATCATAATTCAAACACCCAAAGCATTTGGGGATTAGCACATGGCTAATCTAACAAAACCCAAGTATAAACAAACTAAAGAAAACAATAAACTCATGGAAATCATCATAATAAAATTACAATAAACCATAAATGACAAAATTATGCTAATTAATTGAAAGATAAAGGATAGAAGTCACCTCAATGGAGTGATTACAACTAGAAATTGAAATTTGCTCTTCAAATCCCAAGATAAATTACTCTAAAACTTAAAAGAAAATAAATATCTAAGAATGAAGGTGAAATAAAATTAAATTGGTGTGTGTGGTGTGTGTCCCCTAAGGGGTTGTATGGTATTGTGTGTTCCTTTCTAAAATCTGAAAAAATGGTATATATAGTGTGGGAATTAGGGCTTGAGACGAAATTGCATTTTAGTCCCCCGAAAGTTGAAATTTCAAATTTTTCGTGAGCAGAGGAGGTCCGTCTCGGTTTGGAGGATATGTCTCGGCCGGTACGAAAGGTCTCAAACTGGTATTATGATACTGTAGCCCCTGGTCTCGGTTTAGCAAGTCCGTCTCGGCCGGTACGAAAGGTGCAAACCGGTATCTCAGTGCCGTAGCCAAAATCTCGGTTAATGCCTAAGTGTCTCGGCCGGTACGAAGGTTGCAAACCGGTACGGACTCAATTTTGGCTTGTTTTGCTTCCTCTTTACTTTCCAACTTGTATTTTGACTTGGTTCTTCTTCCTTTGAATGTCCTTGCTCGACTCATCTTTAGTCTTTGCCATATTTCACTCATTTTCCTACACAATGAACAAAATACATTTTTCGACAATTAAGCACGAATAATCATATTAATGTAAATAATCACACGAAATCCATTAAAATAGGTAAATAAAATGCATGAATTTCGAGCAATTCTCACACTAATCACCAACTCACCAACTCATACTCACACTCAAAGATAGCAATCAACAAGCATAAGAGAATTGATAGGCATGAAATATGTAGTAGCACATCAAAGCAATATTAGCTCAAGGAGCATCTCAAGGCTCAATATATAACCTAACTCAACTCAAATAGAGGGTGTGCGCCTGTGCAATGTAACCATAAAACATATAAAAACTCCACCCCCCCCCCCAAACTTCGACCTTGTGAAGAGGTCTAAGTTTGGGGTTGTGGGTTACCTCATCCAAACAATTCAATTTCTCTAAAAAACTTGGCATTCTCCCTTGTCTCGAGTTGGTCCCTTCAATCTCCACTTCTTTGGCACTCCTTCACTCTCAAGGCAAGCCTACAAAATAAAACTCTCAAGTACGAGGTTAAAACATACGACTCAAAAAAACACCCTAATAACATAAAACACTCAAAAGTAAATAAAAGTGGGTTGCCTCCCACTCAGCGCTATTTTTAAGGTCCTAACGTCGGATCGAGCTCGAAGGAGCTCACAGGACGTGATACTCAAAGTTACCTCCCTTATTCTCATAAGAGAAGATGTCTAAGTTTTTCGCTCGCTTCCCATCCTCCTTCTTCACCGCGGGCGGTGGTTTCATTTTCTTCTTCCTCGTTCTCCACGGAGGTACCCACTTCTTGACTTTTGGCTTCTTTTTACCTACTCCTCCCTTCCTCTCCAACTGGGCTACGTCCACACTTTTCAATTCTTCATCCTTCAACTTCTTCCCTGTATCCCTATCAAAATAATCAAGATCATAATGCTCATGGGTTAAATCATCAAGTGAAGGATTATCAAAATCATGAATATAGGAAAGGTTAGAGATATGAGGTGTGTCTTCTACACAAGGATCAATGGCATCCATGCAATAACAACTCTCATCCTCCTTCGGGTGTTTCATGGCCTCATATAGGGAAATTTTCACCTCTTGATCATCAACTTTCAATGTGATCTCCCATTCGCCACATCTAACACCATCCCGGCCATCGCTAAGAACGGTCTTCCCAAGATCAAAGGAACGTGCTCATCTTTCTCCATGTCGAGCACTACAAAATCGGCTAGAAAAATATGATCTCCAACTTTCACGAGGACGTCTTCAACCACACCTTGAGGTCGAGTAATAGACCGATCGGCGAGTTGAAGCGTCATCATTGTCGGCTGAAGTTCTCCACCTTCCAACTTCTTGAATAATGACAAGGGCATAAGATTAATGCTCGCTCCAAGGTCACACAACACTCCCTTCTTGACTCCATTCCCGATATCACATAAGATCGTGAAACTCCTGGGATCCTTCAACTTCGGGGGAAGCGCTTTGTGCACTAATGCACTCACCTCATGGTTCAGCTGCACCAACTTGGGTTCATCTACTTGCCTTCTCTTAGCTATCAAGTCCTTCAGGAACTTGGCACAATTCGGCATCTGTTCCAAAGCATCATAAAAAGAAATGTTAATATGTAACTTTTTAAGAACATCAAGGAATTTAGCAAACTTTTCATCAAGCTTCTTTTTCATAAAGCGCTGCAGATATGGGACGGGTATCACAGATTTGGGTACCCCCCACTCATCTCTCTCAATTTCCTTCACATTCTTCTTTGCTTCCTTTGCCTTCTTCCACTTTGGAACTCTTTCTACCTCCTCAATTTCTTTGCCCTTCTGGAACGTATCCATATCTTTACTTTTTTGAATGCCTTCACCCTCAACCCCTTTTTCAACTCCTACCTCCTCAATCTCATCTCTATCTTCCTTAGGCTCTTTTCCTTCTATCTCAACATCTCCTTGGGGCGTCTCAGAATCAGCAGGCATCTGGGGACCATCATACATGGTTCCACTTCTTAGCTGGATCATCTTGCATTGCTCTTTCGGGTTCCCCTCCGGCATAGAAGGGTATTTACCCGGCTCTCTTCCCAATAATTTTGCAATCTGGCTTATCTGAAACTCTATGGAAGTGAACCGCCTATTGTTCTCTTATTGAGTTATATTCCAGTCTATGTCTCTCTTTTGGAGTTCTTGATCACGCTGATCACCTTTTTTATGCAACTCTTTCACATCGTACTCCAAAGAGGACAATCTCTTGCTTCCTTCCTCCACCTTTTGAAGGATAGCTCTCAATATCTCCTCAGTCGAGGAATAGCCTTCTCCACCTGGAGGTTTTGAACCTGGGTCAACACCTGGAGGAAGTGTGATTCCGGCCTTCGGATTGGCATATGAGAAATTCTCATTCTTCCTCCATTGGTTCTGAGGAGGTTGTTGGCCTCCTTGATATCCTTAGTTATTCCTCCATTGATTCTGATGAGACTGTGAACCTGGTGGTACAAACGGTTGCCCATAAGTTGGTCGTCCTTGATGATTTCCACCTGGGTACCCATTCTGATTGTAGTAAGGTCCTCCCATATAGTTGGTTACCTCTTGCTAAACTGTGGGCTAGTCCACTTTCTCACTCACTGTCGTATTCCCTCCAACCAGATTTTACCCAACCTCAATGTTACTTATCTTCTCCATCATAGTCATCAATAGCTTCCTCGTCCCTTCACTTTCCTCAATGTGATATGCTCTCTGAAATTTTGTGTCCTCGTTCCACTGCCCGACATTCGTGATAATATTATCAACAATCTCTCTACACCTAGTTGTACCATGGTTCAGAAATGCTCCACTCGTACATGCATCAAGATGGGTTTGACCAGCCTTGTTGGCTCCACTGTAGAAGAAATCCATGATATCTCCCTCATTGTACCCGTGCTACGGGCAGTCAATGAGCATGTTAGAGTATCTCTCCCAAGCCTGATGTAAGTCCTCTCCTGGCTTCTATCGGAACGATGCGATCTCTATCCTTGCTCTGATTATTCTGGATGGAGGGTAGAATCGCTCGAGGAACAGACACTCGAGCTCGGCCCATGTGGTTACACCTCCCCGTAGGAGCGTGTTATCGTACCACTCCTTTGCTATTCCCGTTAAAGAGAATGGGAACAGTCTGAGCCTCTTGGCATCTTCAGACATGCCGTTATAATTGAAAGTCGAGGCAATCATCAGAAAACTTCTCAAATGAGTATGAGGATTCTCCTTCCCGACCTCCCCCTTGAATTGATTTTCAGTAAGTAACTTCAGGATTCCAGGAGAAATTGAGAAGTTGTTTGCCTCTATAGGAGGCAATGCCACTCCATCGTAATACCGTTGCGGCTGTGCCACAAACCTTCCTCGAATTGTTACATCATGATCAATATTCTGAGGACCGTACTGAGGATATATGGTTGGTAGAGGTACTTGTGGGACATGAGGTGGGTTGTAAGTAGGTTGTGGTGGGTAGTAAGGTGGGTACGGGTACGGTGGATAAGGATATGGTGGGTAAAGTGAGTTATGATGTGGGTAAGCAGGGGTATTGAACGAGTTGTTCGGGTTAATGTTCTGGCTTGGGTTTTGTGTTCGTGTTTGTGCAGAGTTAGTTTAATTTTGCTGGTTTGGGTGATGGTTCTGGATATCCCCGATAGGTATCTGCTGGTTAGTGCCATTTCCTCCAACTCCCTCAACACCAGCACTATACTCTGCCGCAGCTTTGTCTAAATCACTTATCCCTTCCAGACTCATGTTTTCTTTTTCTCCACCGGCAGTATTCATCCTTCTTAAGAAGGCCCGATTTCTTCTTGCTATAGTCTCAGGATCAAGCTCTATTCTTTCCTCGCTTGTATCTCCTTGCGAGCGTGTTTTCATATATGTTGGTGATCAATTTTCATCGGGTGGATTAGTGACTGTTTAAGTTCGGTTTGAAGATCATCAATCAATTACGTGTGATTGGTTACCACCGTAAATGGTAAATTGAGGGTTCGGATTATGAACTAGTAATTGCGAAAGTCGAAATTGTAATAATTTCGTATGTGTGTACGTTTAGGTGTTTAAGTGTGTTTTTGGAGCATTTGTGAATTTGAACTTGTATTTCTTAAGCTGGAGAACAACTATTTATAAAGACTAGCAAGCATGAGGTGTCTATGACTCTTGGTCTCCCTAGCTTGCATGCTTGACATGTGTCCTTTGACCTTAGTTTGACCTTATCTAAGCTGAATCTTAGTTACAAAGTCTTCTTTGGTCTTATCTCGGACTTTATTGTTGTTCGCCCAGGTCGGTTTAGCTGATCCAGGATGGTTTTTTCATAAAAGTTGTTCGCCTTTTGGGTACATGGCTCAGAAGTTGTTCGCTTTTGTGTTTTACACAGATTGGTGTCGGGATCTTGATCCTTTGTTCGTCAATATGCACCTCTTAGGTTGGTAGATTCACCACCTTTTATCAATATTGCTCGTCATCAGTGACTTAGCAGAATGTTCATCTCTGGTCTTGGGCCTTCAAACATGTTCGCCGATAACCTATTCGTCTTTGTAGTTGTTCGTCAGTTTATGCACTCCCTGAATTGATTTATGCATTCCAACTTGATTTTCTTTGTTGATTTGGTGTTGATTCTTCGTAATCTCTTTTTAGGCCTTAATCTTTGTTCGCCTATCATTGATGGATGTTCGCCTATCAACAATTGCCCCCTATTCTGGCTATACGTTGCCTCAGACGAGCAACTTTGTGGCGAGCAACTATAGTTAGGATATTATACTGGTGAGGATATGGACGAACATCTTTGACCTGGGCGAGCAACTTCGGATCTGCCTCTTCACTTTCCCACGATCTGGGGGATGTACGAGGATGACGTGGGCGGTATGATTGCGCGCCACCCACGCGCGAGCATTCCCGAGGTCACGCGCCCCTATAATTGCATATAGGTCCCTTGATTTTCAACCTTGCTCGAAAGTAACCCCGTTTTCCTTCAATTGGGTCCATATTTTGGGGTAAATTACACTTTGAACCCCATTTTTTCTTGGGGTATAAATTGAAGAGGGAAACGAAATTTTCCCACTTCTTCATCTCTTGCTACATTACCTCCGGCGATTTCCTCCATTATCGGCGATTCCCAGCTTTCCGGCGTCCGTTTCTCTTGCAATCGGCTTCTAATTTCAAGACAAGGTAGTTACTTTTCTTTCTTCATCTCATTTCTTTGGTTTTCTTCTTCAAAAACCTCCATCGCCACCGTATGGGGCTTTGTGCCGCCGTCTTCTCCGAAGGATCGCCGCCGTCTGCAATTTCTTCTTCTTTTCCTCCTATGTCTTCGCATTCGAGCAACAAATCCGAGGAAACTCTCGATCCCCTCTTTCCTATTGTGGCACACAAAAATCGACCCCCTTTCGAAGTTTCTTCGGCCTCGGATCCCCACGTGAACTCCGTCGTCCGATCTGTAGAGGATACGGGTGCTCGTCCATCGGGGAGGGAAGTAGTGGTTGTTGCGAGCAGAGATTCTGGTCGTCCAGCACTGAATCGGAAGATCCCCAATTTGACGAATTGACCCGTGAATTTCTGGAAGGAATAGGGTTCTCATCACCAAGAATGTTGGAAAATGAAATTCCAGTTGGAGTTGCTCGGCCCTTTGAATGGCGAGCATATGCTGAGGAACACGCGAACAACTTTGCTCGCCCACAGAGAGAAGTGTTGGATTTGGTGAAGTCTGAATTCCAGGCGAGCAAGATTAAAAGTGTTGTTCGCGAATATGAGTTGGACTCGATCCGGGAGACCTACAAGATTCCTTATGATATTCATATGTGGGCCCCCAAGAGAAAAGAGAGAGCTGATCGCCCACCTCCAGGATGCACGGCGATCAACATTCATACTCTGATCGCTGGGTTGAAACTGCCTCTTCCACCCATTGTTGGTCGCTTCCTAGAGGCGACCAACCTTGCAATCACTCAAATTACTCCGATTGGGTGGATGAACTTGTTGGGAACAATGTGTCTGTTCGCACTGGAGGGGTATGTTGATCGTATAACTGCAGAAGAGATCAACTACCTTATGACGATCACAAGATGTCCCCCTGGAGAGGAAGGTTACTACTACCTCAAGGCCAGGACAGGATTGAAGATGGTAGAGGGGGTGCCGAACAAAATTCGTGATTGGAAACAACATTTTTTCTTCATCGGGGGTGATTGGCGAGCATCTTCTGGTCCACACGGTGGTGATGGACGAATAAATTCCCCAGCCTCATATGGGAAATTTAAACGTAAGATTATTTTCTTGCTCGTCCTAGAACTGTACTGTTCTAATTTAACTTTTCTTGTTTGTTCGCAAGCCCTCGTTTGCCCAAGTGGAACTCGGAGGAAGAAAAGATCGGCTCAGAGTTCCTATTCACCTCCTGCTTGGTCGGCCTTCGCAATAGAGCGGAAATGACCACTGAGTATTTGCGTGAGGGAAAGTGTTTGATAGTTGCTCGCTTGTTTCCCTATCCTCATCACTTGGAAGCACAAGCTGAGGTGCCCCCAGGTATGAAAAATTTCTAACTCCTTATACCAACTTTGCTCGTCATTTGACTTCCACAACTTGCTCGTCTAACTCTTCTTTTTTTTTTAGCCGAGCAAGTCACTGTTGCAGTTCCCCCTTGTTTTGCTCTCCTCGAACAAAGAGTTTTCGAAATGGCGCCTCCGAAAGGACGAAAGAGGAGAGGTGACCCGCCTACCAAGGTTCTGGGGATGACGAACAAGGCTGAAGGAGCCAAAGTTCCGCGAGCAGCTGCTCCCTCCGGTCCTGCTCAGCCATCTTCTCCGATTTCTCCTCCTCGCGGGGGGAAACGTTTGAAAAAAGCCGATGGGACTCCGTTGGCCCAAGATATCCCCAGTGGTGGCAAGGGGAAGGAGAAGGTGGGCCACAGTCATGCTCGCCCTGAGGGGGATGCTGTTCGGCACTCCTCCATCAAGCCCACAGAGAAATCCGGAAAAGCGGGCAGGGATTCCACCCCTGTCCGTGGCCCTGAAGACCTTACCCATCTGGGTTGGGATGATCGGAAATTTAAAGAGTAAGTCTACCCCTGCCTTTGCCGAGCAAGATTCACTTTTTTTTTTTCTAAGTATTCTTTACTTTCTTGTTCGTAGATATCGTGCTGACGATCATCCCGGTCGAGCAAGTGTTGTACATCAGTATGCTTGCTCGAAGACTCCCGTCAACATAAGGGAGATTCCTGGCGATCATGTTCGTAGGGCGACGGAGTTGATCGCCCGAGCCTGGACACGTCCCTTGGACAAAGCCATCTTCCAACAAGGGCTGGCGGACAACATCCATCTCTCTATGATGCTCCACGCTAATGGCCTCATCACGGCCCAAAGGGCAATGGCCCAAATTGCCGAGCAAGAAGAATCTGCTCGTCGCTATGCCAGCACTGCTCGGCAACTCACAGAGGAGAAGGACTGCCTCATCAGCCAATATGAGGCCAAACTTGCCCGTCTCAATAACCAGATCAATGTTTACATTGATACTGAGAAGAAGCACCTTGAAGAAATTCAGGGTCTATCTGGTGAACTGAGAGGCAAAGAGGCCATGCTCGGCGAGGGGGAGAAAAAATTGTCCGCGGCCGAACAAGAGATTGCCGAGCTCAAAGCTGAAAATGCTCGTCTTCCGGAGGCAGAAGCCAACCTCTTCACGAGCGAGCAACTCGAAGCCGAAGTTCAAGCTCGAACTGCCCCCATTTCAAACCTTGGGTACATTTGCGCCTACGCGGACAGCATCCGCACGGCCGATGCTTACGATTACAAGGATATGGTGGAAGAAATGAGCAAGGACTTGAATGAATTCATGGAGAACTATCCACCGCCGAGCAATATTGAAATTCAGCTGGCGGATTTGGCTGTACTAGGGGTTAAACTTGACAAACTTGACCCCAGTATTATTATCACTCATCCTCCTCCTCCAGTTGATGAAGGTGAACAAGAGGAAGAGGTGGTTGTGGCTGACGAGCAAAATGCTAAAGAGGCGGAGGATAAGGCAGCTGAAGACCTGGCCCGAGACATGATCGTCAATCCTCCTGTCGAACAAACTCAAGATCCTCCTCCAGCCGAGCAGCAATAGTTCTTAGGACTTAGCTTTTTTCTTTCCTTCGTTGTAGTTGTCCGTTCTTTTTGTAATACTTTTGTAATAGCTTTCCAAAGCTATACTATTTTTTAGGCTTAATGTCTTTTAATTAATGGAATGTCTTTCTTTGTTCGCTCATTTTCTTTATATGTTAATTGCCTTTACATTTTTATCAATGCCTTTGCAATTATAACATATAGTGTTGGGCTTTTGTTCGAATTGAACTTTGCCTTTAGTGGAATCAGGGTTCAGCCTTAGGTTCTGTTCATTTTAAAAAACGAACAACCTTTAAGTGGCTTTGGTCCTCAAAATGGACTTGTACCTCGAGCTTTTGGACTTTTCCTCTTGACGAACAACTACTATATTTACATAATGAAATTTACAAGTGTTGTAAGACTGCTCGTCACTAACAAATATAATCTGACGAACAACTTTGAACATTAAATAAAACATGCTCGTTTATAATATTTTTACCGAGCAACTTTGTCTAAAATTTAAAAAAGAAACAGCACTAGGCTATACAATGTGCCGAACAACCTTACATTCTATACTTAGCAAAATTTTCAAAAAATTAGGCAAGTTTTTGGTTTGCCTTACTTGATTCACTGGCCCCCCAAGACATTTGTTCGCCCAATTAAGAACTTGTTCGTCTTATTGATAGTACTTCTTCAGATGTACAGCATTCCAGGAGTATTGGGCCGGCTTGCCTTCCATATCTTCGATATCGTATACACCGTTAACGAATTTTTCCGTTATACGATACGGGCCCTCCCAAGTTGGTCTCAATACACCTGGAGGTTGGGCGAGCAACTTTCTTAGAACCATATCTCCAACTCTGAATTCCCTGATTTTAACATGGGAATTATAATAGCGTTCTGCTCGCTGCTAGTAGGTAGTATTTTTTAGCTCGGCATTCAGTCTTTTTTCCTCGAGCAAATCTATTTTTGTAGCTAGAGCAGAGTTGTTCGCCTACTCATCAAAGTTGGCCGTCCGATATGTGTTGGTCTTTAACTCGATTGGTATTACAGCCTCTGTTCCGAAAGCCATTGCAAAAGGTGTTTCTCCGGTGCTTGACCTGGGAGAAACTCTGTATGCCCATAAGACTTCCGGAAGCTCTGTAGACCAACTGTTTTTGCTTTCCGCTAGCCGTACTTTTAACGTATGCTTGATGATTTTGTTTACGGCTTCGACTTGTCCATTCGATTGGGGATGGTAGGGCGTAGAGTAATGTTTTTTGATCCCCCACTTTGTACAGAAATCCCTCAACTCTTTTCCATCAAACTGCGGACCATTGTCTGTCACGATGGTTTGTGAAACTCCAAAATGACAGACAATGTTCTTCCAAATGAAGTTGATCATTTTCTGTTGCGTGATTTTCAACATGGCCTCTGCTTCTGCCCATTTTGTATAATAGTCGACTGCCACAATGGCAAATCGAACTCCTCTGACTCCCGCTGGGAAGGGACCAATAATATCCATCCCCCATCTTGCAAATGGCCACGGGCTATAAACTGATACGAGTTGTTGGGCCGGGGTATGAATGTTTGGGGCAAAAATTTGACATTGATGGCAAGTCTTTGCTTTCTTGATTGCATCCTGGCGCAAAGTCGGCCAATAGTAGCCTTGTCTGATAGTTTTGTATGCCAAGGCTTGCCCCCCAGTATGATTTCCGCATACTCCAGCATGTATTTCTTCGAGTATTGCTCGCCCATGCCCCATAGTCAAACATTTGAGAAGTGGGATTGATATTCCCCTTTTGTAAAGCTGCTCGCCCACCAGAGTATGTCTGGCAGCTTGCTTTGTTAGTTTGGCGGCTTCAAAAGGGTTGTTTGGTTTTTCCCCATTTTTCAAATATTTGACTATGTTTGTTCTCCAGTCTTCTTCTTCACTTGCTTGTTCATCAAGTTGGGTGACATTATAACTTCTTGTTGATGGATCATTCATCTTTGTAATTATAATGTCTGCCAACTCTGCCGGTCCCTCACTTGTTGCTAGTCGGGCCAACGCATCTGCTTGTGTGTTGCTTGTCCTTGGAATTTGTTCAATGAAGACTTGTTCTAACAAGGACATCAGGTAAGCAACAATTCGTTGATATTCGATCATATGATCGTCTTTTGCTTCGTATTCACCTCGGACTTGGTTCACAATCAATTGTGAGTCGCCGAATATTTGTAACCGTCTAACACCTACTGCAAGAGATAGGTGGAGACCAGAAATAAGAGCTTCATACTCAGCTTCGTTGTTGGTTGCCATGAAACCAAATTTGATTGCCGAGGAGAATACTTGTCTGTCTAGACTGATTAAAACCACTCCTGCCCCCGAGGCTATATTGGTTGAAGACTCGTCCACGTAGAGATGTCAGGGGTGATCAAGTCCTCTCGTCGGATCTGGTGGGAAGGTTAGTTCGACAATAAAGTCGGCTAACGCTTGCCCTTTGATCGCAGTTCGAGGAGCATAGGTTACCCCGAATTGGCTAATCTCTAGTGACCACTTTAATAGGCGACCAGCTGTGTCGGGGCGATGGAGAATTTGTCTGAGTGGGAAAGTTATTAGTACTTCAACTTGATGATCAAAAAAGTATGGTCGTAACTTCCTCACACTCATAACAAGTGTGTACGCCAGTTTCTCGGTTGGAGAGTATTTGATCTCCGCATCGTGTAAAGCTTGACTGACGTAGTAGATAGGTTGATGAAATTTGCCATCTTCTCGCACCAAAACAGAGCTGATGGCCACTTCTGACGCTGCTAGGTATAAATATAGCTTCTCTCCCGGGATAGGTTTTGATAGGATTTTTACATCTCCCAGGTAATCTTTGAGTTGGTCGAATGCCTTTTGACAGTTGTTAGTCCATGTGAACTGTCCTTTCTTGATGGCTTCAAAGAATGGACGGCATTTATCTCCTGATCTGGATATGAACCGATTCAATGCTGCTAGGCATCCCGTAAGCCTTTGCACTTCTTTTATTGAACGTGGAGGTTGCATATCTACGATTGCTTTAACTTTTGTTGGATTGGCTTCAATCACTCGTTGACTAACAAGATGGCCCAGGAATTTTCCTGAATGAACTCTGAAACTGCTCTTCTTTGGATTCAGCTTCATGTTGTAGTGTCGAAGGACTTCAAACACCTGGATCAAATGTTGAAGATGGTCTTCCCTTCGGGGGCTTTTGACTACGATATCGTCCACATAGACTTCTACCGTATCACCGATTTGTTCGTCGAAAATATTATTCACCAACCTATGGTATGTTGCTCCGGCGTTGATGAGGCCGAAGGGCATTCTTTTCCAACACAACAAGTTTTTGTTTGTATAAAATGTTGTGTTCTCTTGATCGTCTGGATGCATTGGAATTTGATGGTACCCGGCAAAGGCATCCATGAATGTTAGCATTTCATGACCTGCAGTATTGTCCACCAACTGGTCAATGTGAGGGAGTGGAAAGTTGTCCTTCGGACATGCTGCATTCAGATCTATAAAGTCTATGCATAGCCTCCAGGTCCCGTTTGGTTTCCTCACAAGGACTGGGTTTGCTACCCATTGTGGACAGAGTGCTTGTCGGATTAGGTCGTTGTCTAACAACTTTTTTACTTCTTCGTTCAAAGCTTGATACTTGTCTGGGCCATATTTTCTTCGTTTTTGATGGATAGGCCTTTTTGCTTGATTGATATTGAGCTTGTGACAAGCATGTATTGGATCTATCTCCACCATGTCTGCATGAGACCAAGCAAAAACATCTAGATTTTTGCTGAGGAACTCTTTCATTCGGGATCTGTAAGGCTCAGGGAGCTCAGACCCTATGTACAATTCGAGATCCGGGTTTTCAGGATTAACTTTGAACGCCTCCAGCTCTTCAACTGGAGTTGCTCGTCGTTTTTGTCCTTTCCACCGAGGATCAAGTATTGGTCCCTCAGGGTTGAAATCATTTTCGATGTTCATTGGCTCTGCCCCCATGCGGGGATCTAGATCCTCTGTTGGCCCTGATTCGTTGCTGTTAGTCAACACCCGGCCCTCCAGGCCATCATATGAATGTTGCTCGTCACCACCCCTTTGTTGTTCGTCAGGATGATGTTCCTCATGGGTGGTGAGGAGTTGTTCGTCCAACACCTGCTCGTCATGATGTTGTTCATCAGTATCCATATGGTTTTCCTCTATGTCTATCATGTTCATCAGTACTGATGGTTCATCAGCGGGATAGCTAGTTGTGGCTTCCATCATGGATACTGATACATGTTTGGCCTGCAACTGTAAGAGACATTCCCTGGCCTTTCTTTGATCTCCTTTGATAGTTCCTGCTCCACTTGCTATTGGGAATTTCAAACAATAGTGATAAGTGGAACATGCAACTTTGAATTCATTTAAAAAGGGTCGACCAAGAAACCCGTTATAAGTTTAATCTTGGTCTACAACCAAGAAGTCAACCATTCTCGTAATATTTTTCTCGGGTTCGTTGGCCGTTACAAGTTGTACTGCTAAAGTAACTATTCCCAATGGGTCCGTTACAGCATTTCCAAAGCCTATTATTCTGTGAGTCGTATCCCGAATATAGCCCGAATAATCTCCGAGATGATCGAGCGTCTTTTTTAATAGGATGTTGGTGTAGGCTCCGGTGTCCACCAATAATCTGTGGACTCGTGTTCCCATAATTTTTGCGCAAATTATGAGTGAATCGTTATGTGGAGTCAATATTCCTTCCAAGTCATTTTCGGTAAAGGTCAATTCTGCCGTCTACATGATAGATGGTTTGACCCCCATTTCTTGGACTTGATGCTCGTAGCTCAGCTTTTCTTTTCCGATTGGAGATTGGTGGTCGTCCATCAGAACATCCTCCTGCGGGACCTGCAGGTTCCATCATATACAAATCTTCCATTGGATGAGTAGGAATGGCAGGAACTGGTCGCGCCGGTTTATTGTTCTTCTGAGGTTGATCATCTTCGTCCTCAGAGTTGTTCTCTCGGACTCTCTTCCCGGGTTATCTTTTGACAAAGTCGGAGAGCTTTCCGTCCTCGTAGAAACACCAGAGCTGCTTGAGCAAATCTCTACATTCACTCGTAAAGTGCCCCACGCTTTGATGGTAGGCACAATACTTGTTAGGGTTGAGTTTGCCAGTGTCTTGGCGAATTTTCCGGGGAGGGGAGAGCAACTCCTTATCCTTCACATTTTCATAAACAGTATCGACCGACACTGTTAGTACTTGGTTCAGCTTTTCTTTGAGTTATGTCCCTTCAGTGAACGCCTTCATGTTTTAGGGACTCGATAGCTTGTTGCACCAGGTTTCTTGTTATTCTCCTTGGGATTAGTTTTGTTCTCCCCCAAGTTTGATTGCAAAGCCTCATGCATGGAAACGAATATGCCGGCTTGATTCCTGAATTCGGCATAACTTCTTGGGCACTTCAGACGTACCTTTTTCCATAGCTTTGATCCTTTCTTCAACCCAGCCATAACGACAATGATTTTCGTGTCCTCACTGACGGGTTCACCTTCTAACAACACCTTGTCGAACCTTTCCATGAATGTCCGATCTGACTCGTTGTCATTTTGTTTAAGGTCCGACAATCGATGTTTCTGGGACAAGTATGATCCCGCCATTGAGAAATGGGAAAGGAATTCTCGACTCAGTTGAGTAAAATAGTGGATAGATGCTGGTGGCATCGCCGAAAACCATTTGTGCACCCGATCCCCCAAAGTTAAGGGGAAATTTCGGCATTGAGTGGCATCGCTGGCTCCCACTGAGACCATATAATCTGAATATTTTGTTAGATGAACTCTGGGATCAGCAACACCGTCATATTGTATGCTTGCCAGGAACTGGACCTTCTTCTGAATCGGGGCTTTCAGAATGACATGTGATAGTGGTGAGGATGGCAAACTAGTTGTCCCCACACCTCTTTGTTGGTCTAACTATCCCTGCATGTTCTCCACTTCCCTTCTTAAACTTGATAGCTCATCCAAAGATGCCCCCTGACTTGGAGGCTGTTCGGCGAGCAAAGGTACCAACCTTTCTGCTCGTCGCAGTCCCTCACTTGGAGTGGGCAACTCCTGGAGCTGTTTTCTAGGGTTGCTCGCCGCATTTGGCCCTAGACGCCTGAAGGCAGATTGAGAGAGTCTCTCATGAATTGATGGGCGTGGTTGCTCAAATGTTGCTCGTCCATGTTCAGCTTCCTGGCGAGCAACTTTCTCTTGCAGTTGGGGTTGGCCAAATCTGTCCTGGGTACTGGAACGGGTAGTTCCATGGCTCGACATAGTTGTTCGCCCGCGAGCAGATTCAGCCTGGCCCTCTCTTGGTTCGACCACCTTAGCTTTGCCTCTATCCCGCCTGACCTGGGCACTGTTCACTTCATGTTGTTCGCCCCTGGTTGATCTAGCCCTAACAACTTCCACGGGTCTGTCCTTAGGCCTCACTAGTGAAGGCCTATTCCGATCTTGCTGTCTCTGTAGAGCCTGGAGAGCAGCAATGGTTTTGGCTAATTCGTTAGGGTTGTTCGCCAGGGCCTCCATTTCAGGTGGGAGATTATGAGTTATGGCAGTATGTTGTGACTTGTTCACATGTCTAGGATTACGATCTTGGTGGTCGGCCGATGATGCTCGGGTGGGAGACGCTCTCCTTGACAAACTTGATGCTTGGGTTTCCTTTGATTGAGGCATTCCGAATTAATTTATCTTAATTCTTATGATGAAGAACACCAAGAACACTTTTGTTTGAATCTTCAAGTTTTTCTTGAGGTTTTCTTTGAATCTTCAAGTTTTCAGCTTGAAGTTCTCGAGTAATCACACTAATTCGAAGGTTCGAACCCTTCTTCTAGCGCCAAAAATTATTGGTGATCAATTTTCATCGGGTGGATTAGTGACTGTTTAAGTTCGGTTTAAAGATCATCAAACAATTACGTGTGATTGGTTACCACCGTATATGGTAAATCGAGGGTTCGGATTATGAACTAGTAATTGCGAAAGTCGAAATTGTAATAATTTCGTATGTGTGTACATTTAGGTATTTAAGTGTGTGTTTTTGGAGCATTTGTGAATTTGAACTTGTATTTCTTAAGCTGGAGAACAACTATTTATAAAGACTAGCAAGCATGAGGTGTCTATGACTTTTGGTCTCCCTAGCTTGCATGCTTGACATGTGTCCTTTGACCTTAGTTTGACCTTATCTAAGCTGAATCTTAGTTACAAAGTCTTCTTTGGTCTTATCTCGGACTTCATTGTTGTTCGCCCAGGTCGGTTTAGCTGATCCAGGATGGTTTTTTCATAAAAGTTGTTCGCCTTTTGGGTACATGGCTCAGAAGTTGTTCGTCTTTGTGTTTTACACAGATTAGTGTCGGGATCTTGATCCTTTGTTCGTCGACATGCACCTCTTAGGTTGGTAGATTCACCACCTTTTATCAATGTTGCTCGTCATCAGTGACTTAGCATAATGTTCATCTCTGGTCTTGGGCCTTCAAACCTGTTCGCCGATAAGTTGTTCGTCTTTGTAGTTGTTTGTCAGTTTATGCACTCCCTGAATTGATTTATGCACTCCGACTTGATTTCCTTTGTTGATTTGGTGTTGATTCTTCGTAATCTCTTTTTAGGCCTTAATCCTTGTTCGCCTATCATTGATGGATGTTCGCCTATCAACAATATACCTGAAACACTAACAAAAGAATCAAAACGCAACTGCCGAACACGTAAGAATTAACAGAAAAGTAAAGCACTCACTACTAACTACTAAACTATCTACAAGTCATATTCAAATGACATACATCGCCATCCCCGGCAATGGCACCATTGACTTAAACCGAACAATACTAGCTTTCTACTAGTAGTTACCCCACAAGAGTATGGGATCAGAGTAGTATGAGCAAGTATAAGGACCAAGTATTATCGAACCCAAGAGAAGGAATGTATGCGAATAGATCCCTGAAGATCTACGTGTCGTAGTTAATATGAGTGCATGTTTTTTAGTTTTTAAAGAGTTATTATAAACTAAAACTAACTAATTATGCTAAAGAATTGAATTAAACTAATTAACTAAGAGTTGTGTGCAAATATGAATGAGTGATGCTCAGGATAGAACTTCCTACGTATACTAACGGAGTAGGTACATAATCAAAATAACCGTGACGTGCAAGAAATAACCTAAGTAAAAGATTGTAAGATGAAAGCTCAAGAATTCAAACCCTAATACTTTATCCTATCAATCAACTTCACTAATCCACTAACAAGTTAATAGAGCGTGCTTAATTAAAGAGACCCTAATTTAACTAAGGTGATGCGGTCGTCCTCCCTAGATAAACCAGTAGATTAATTAACCCCTTTCTAAACCCTCTCGTTAAGTCTACTGGTTGTTAAAGAGTGATAAGGTCATCCTCTCTCTAACACTTTTCGAACGAAATTCAAAGGTAAAGTTAAGATTGATTTTAAGAATTCATTAATTAAGAGAATTAAAACTAAACATCACGAATTACCCTAATTATGTACCCACATCCTACTTCTACGAGTTCATCCTACCCTAAGCATACAAGGGTTTTAGCCGGATATGGTTTTTACGATAACAAAAACAATTAAACAAGCAACGAATGAAAACATAATTAATTGAAGTGAAAAACTAAAAAGCATAAATTAGGGTTTTGAAAGAGAGAAATTTAATGCTATGAACTGAAATTAGATTAATAAAAAGAAATAAAGTCTTAAGTATTCAATACCAACGAGCTAACGAAAATAAACTGAAAATCCAAGACGAACTATGAATTCGTAAAGTAAAACCTCGATTACACGTAAAAATAAAGCTTGCTCGACTCTTGTTGCTCTTCTCTCTAAAAAAACGAACTCTAAGTGTGAAGTGGTATGTGATCAGATGTCCAAAACGTGTTCGGAATGAGTATATATATGTATCGGGCTGATTTGGGAACTCATGGGCCGGAAAAACGGATCGAAAGTAAAAAGGCCAAGGGCGCTCGAGCGGGTCACGCTCGAGAGGTGGCGCTCAAGCTACACAGCTCGAATGAAACACGGGGTCGAGTAGGGGCGCTCGAGTGGTGGCCCTCGAATGAAACAAAAGCTCGAGCGGGGGCGCTCGAGCTGCTCGAGTGGCCGAAACTTTCTGTAAGATTTGGGCATTCGAGCCATTCCCTTGCTCGAGCGGTGGCGCTCGAGTGAGTGTACTCGAGTGGCTCTCCTTCTTCTTCAAACTGATACTTTTCTTCTCTCTCACTAATACCATTCGTATTTCTTCGATATCTTCTCATCCGGGCATCCGTTTGAGTCGATTCAAAGTCCTACGAACTCCATTTTTTGCCCTCGATTCACCTGTGAGCATCAAAGAGACAAATTCATCAATGTGTAGAAATAATACTCAATTGACTCTAAATACTCATCGAAAACAATCAAAACACGGGCATTTCAAGCTCTAAAATCTAACAATTTCACGCCTAATCAGTAAGTCTAAAATATAAGTGTCAACACATTCAACAACAACTCTTGCTCCATTCCCTACGTGTAAAGCGACTTCACCCGGCCTAACTGCCCTACTATGTTTGAGACCCGTCACATTTGTACAAATGTGTAAGCCCCATCAATTAGTATCATTTGTGGACATGTTTATCTCAATAACAAACATATCTGTTCTAGCGGTTGAGACACCTTGTGCCTTTTCAGCTGCTAGAACGTTGTTGTCCTTCCAATGCCCCTTCTGCAACTCGGGAGTCATCCTAAGCCACATAACACACTGAGCCTGGGAAGCATTCTCTTGATGCTTCTTCTGAGCTTTAGCGTCAAACACCTCAACCTCTTTTGTACCAGCCTCAGGGGCAACAGAGATTGGCGTGTCCAACACATACTCAATCTTTTCTTGTCTTTGCACCAAATGCATGTTTTGGTGCCAGTCCAGAAATTTTGGCTCAACCAATTTATTAATTTCCAGAATATTTATCAATGACAAGCTATTCATTTCAACTATCCTATAGAAATAAAATAGTAACGGGAATTAAACACATAATTCCTATAATCAATATTCAACAATCAAAATAAACATGACCTTTTAATTTATTTTGTCTCCATTATTTTCACATATTCAACAACCTCATCGAAAAAATACGAATTTATATCTAATATAAATTATAATGGACTAGGATCCACATTCCTATTATCACAATATCTGCTTGGGCTTATTACTGCAATAATATAACTAGTATTATCACAAAATTGCAATTCCTAGTTGATTGAACTAGGTTCAATCGGATTCCCCTTGACTTTTGTTTCTCTGCTTGGGTTGGTGAAACAAAATCAAGTTGATTTACAACCATCAAGCGGCGACACTTCGTGTCCCTATAAAAGTCCCCTTAGATGTAGATTCGAGCAAAAGTCTTGGGCCTTAAATACTCATTGGAACAAAATCTCTGATCTACTTTTAACTTTGATGGAAGACATCGTTCAATTTAATGAAATTCATATTTTATTGAGGAACATTTTAAAGGCGAGGTATTAATTGCTTAATCGAGATCCAACATGATGACTATGTCACATTTGAGCATTTATTGGGTGCCGACTACCCAAACATGACATGCACAGACTAACATATATAGGGCGCTGTCTAACCCAAATATTTAATACGGTCCGACAAATATTGGGCGCCGCCTACCCAAACAATTTAATGTGGGTTATAACTAATAATGCAAATATGGATTCACATAAGCAATTAAACAAGTGGGGATCAACTAATCAAGTTGTCATGCTTTATTTCAAAATTTAAATTGCATAAATAAAATATTTAATAAATATTTAACACATAAATCAAATAAACATGTAAAATATTTAATATTTATAAATAATACTAATATTCAATATTTATAAATAATACGTAAATCAGATAAACGTGCTTAACAATCAATTATTTGTAGGTAAAACATTGCTAAAATTAGAAACATCAACAAGTTCTAAGCTTTTGATTAATTTTTGAAGTGTTTTTCAAAATTATTTTGCCCAAATATTTTAATTTATTAAATTTCTTAAATTTGGTCCAACCAAACACGCCCATCTCATGATTTTCAGAATTTCAGAATTTGGTCCAACCAAACAGATCCTTATTTTATTTTTTAAAATTTTTAATTTCATTCATACCAAACAAGGCCTTAATGAATTTCTTACTAGAATTCAAAATACATCTTAAGGACTAATTTGCAATTAGCTCAAAAAATCAGAAACTACAAAATGCCCCTAGGACCACACTGCAGTTTCTAGAAAGTTCAGAAATTGCAGAAATGCCCAAAGGCCAAAATGAAAATTTCGAAAAGTCATTATATTGCACAAAAGCCCTTTGAGAGAATCAAATTCTCTAGGTAAAGTCCATAAGACATTCACGCTATTAAGACATAATTCATCCTAGAAAACGGCTATAACTAGTGCTCATTATTTTTTTTTATAACTCGATATCCGGCTCATTGGCCGACTAATCCGGGGACCCATAGCCCACCGTCCACTAGTGAGGGACAACTAGTCCTCATTATTACCACTGGTCATCCATTGCCGGATTCAGATTGAAAGCCAGCCTCAATCGCCTGCACAAGCGGCGTTGCCCGTAGTCGAAGGCGAGTGCCTCCCAAAAAGGGTGCCCATGCTTTTGTCTGATTCACGGCCACCGCCACTAACAAACGGCGTACAGATCATCGGCGGCCTCAAAGGCATGGTGGCCATGTCGATCTGGTGGTTCATGTTTCTCAGCCCGCCACGATTGATGCCCTGCACCACCGCTGTTGAAGCCTAGGACCACCTTGACAAGAATCGTCCAATGTTTCACGGCAAAAATCACACCCACGCAGCCATCCAAGGTTGCCGTCTGATTCAATTGGCAACGGATTTTAGATCCACCAGGAAAGACTCAGATTGGCAGCGTAGCAGACGGAGATCTTTGCTTGCTCAGCAAGCTCTCCTCGTCGGCGGCGGATTGAAGAGAAAATAGATTGCATCGAACAATCGAAGTTGAGGGATGAAAAAGTTCGTTACAAGGGTGATTGAAAAAATAAAGGATGAAGGAAAGTAGATCCCTTTTAGAAAATAAATCCAATTACTGCGTCCGGCGTCCCCTATATATATTTTTAATAAAATAAAATTTTAGGAACAAAAGCAGATTTTAATTGAATATCCAGAAAAACTTAATCTCAATTAAAATCAGTGCCATTGATCAAAATTTTGGTATTCTAAAAAATACCATAATAAAAGAACTTCTGATAAATGAAATCAGAATTTCAATCCAACCGAAAAATATTCGATTTAACAGGAATGAGGAAAAAATTGTTATGAAAATACACATATATTTTACTTAAAAATAGTGTACAAAAATTATACAACCGAGCATGGAGCTCTGATACCACTGTTGAATTTTGTTGGGACGAGTATCATGTTCGATGCAACGGAAGTTATAGATTCACCAATAACGAATCGAATACATGGTTGAAAAACATAATTATAAAAGATAAATAACAATATATAAATCCTTACAGTGCTTCGAAGGCAGAATCCTCAACTACGGTATCCATATAACTCATGTTCACAGATCCGCACAGAGTTGCCAGCGTTGAATCCCGAGATAAATTTGCTAGGAAAATTCAACTAGAATGTTTATGGAGAGATTATGAAATTATCGAACTTGTCGAAGTAGTGAATTAATGAATCCCTGCGGTCTTATATTTATAGGGATAGTCCAACTTGAATCTAAAGCTATTAAGCTAGGAAATATATTTCGTAATCTTGCAAATCAAATCTCATAGTGTGATTTCTTTATCTATATAAAATCCTACAATAGTATTCCATATATTATTATGAGATTCCTATTTAATTAAATCTAATCTAATTAAATAGTAATAATAATAACTCCAAATTAATATATTATTAATTTTTCATAAATTAAATATTAAATCCAATTTAATACTTAATCAACCAACTTTAATCTACGAAGTGAATTGCTTGTTGTGCATCATATATCAGCGATTAGTCAAACTGACGGTCTTAATTGAACCCTAGACAATAAATCAAATATTCTCAATATATGAGGTGTGTTGCGAGGAAATGTGCAACTACCTGTAACTTTACATGGGCTATTGTGATAATATCCTTTCATTCATGAATACTCGATTAAGTCTTGAACATGATGAAGTGTCTATTCAAATAACTTAATCATATTATCTCTAATCACTAATTATTCACTCATGTCACACTTGGCCACAAAGTTCAAGTTGACGTGCATTTACTGATGACTTAGATCCAATTATGATGAGAAGACGAGTATTATCTCTAAAGCCACATTGAGGAATGAATTATATTCTTGGCTCAACTACCACGCATATGCATTTCGTGATGAACTCAATCCAAGCCATATCTACCCATGGAAGGGTGAAGCATCGGTCATGGTCAAAGTTCATCACTCCACACATGTCGTGCGTACTGACCTCAAGTCAAAGGAATACCACATCGCTCCCACTAACCGAGATACTTGTAGACACGTAAAGTGGAATTACATCAAATGGTTTCTCGAAGGGGTATACCAATACCCTCTAAGGTGTCTGTGCATCCATCACAAGATACCTAGTATCTTGTAGCAAGTAAGATCTTACTACACTCTCTAAGAGTATGATGCTGATTGTACACCAATCTCAATTGTATCATCAATATCCCATTCTTGATGATCCTTGATCGTGGCTATTTGAGAATCATGCTTAAGTCATCTGAGTTCTCACACTCTTAGTGACAACAATGACTCATGGGAACATAAATAAGAATAAATGCAAACAACCAAACATAATATTCAAAGAAGTGTAATACCTTATATTTAATATTAAATAACCAATAATATTGAAATAAGAAACTGAATATTATCTTAGTATTATGTCCTCACAATAGGATTGTCTCTAGGACACTAACACTAACAAAGTACCCAGAAGGTTGGGCGAGCAGAGTAGAGCCTAACCCAAAAAAAATCGAGCAACCTAAGGAAAGAGCAAAGATGAGAATTCTCATTGGCAAGACTCTGATTAGGCGTGAAATTGTCAGAATTTATAGCTCGAAATGATCGTGTTTTGATTGATTTATATGAGTATTTAGAGTCATTTGAGTATCATTTTCATGAATTAATGAATTTGTCTCTTTGATGCTTATAGATGAATAGAGGGCGAAAAGGGGAGTTCTTAGGACTTTGAATCGACTCAAACGGATACCCGGATGAGAGGATATCGAAGAAATATGAAAAGTATTAGTTCGAGGGAGCAAAAGTATCATTGGAGTACACAAGCGAGAAGAACTCGTGCACCTAGTGCACGAGTGGTTGAGCATTGTGCTCGAGCAGATGGAGTGGTCGTGCACTGCGCTCGAGCAAGGTTCAGTCGTGCACCTAGTGCACGAGCTCTGGGACTCGAGCACTTTTGGATCTCTAGAAGATTGGAGCACACAATGGGATTGTGCTCGTGCACTTAGTACACGAGCAGTGCTCGAGCATGCGTGGTTTTGGCCCATGAGTTCCCGATTCGACCCGTTACCTATTTATACCCCTTCCGAACACGTTTTTACACACCACGACATACCACTTGATACCATATCGCTTTTAGAGTTAGTTTTTGGAGAGATGAAGAGAAGAAGAGACGAGCAAGCTTTAGTTTTACGTATTCGAGGTTTTATTTATGAATTCATAGTTCGGTTTTGATTTTTAGTTTCTTTACTTTAGATCTTTGTTCTTGAATACATTGAGATTTCGTTTTATTAATTTAATTTGAGTTCTTAGCATTTATTTCTTTAAACCCTAGTTAATATTTAATAATTTATTCGTTAAAATTATTATGTTCATGTTCGTTACTTATTCAATTGTTTATGTTTCCGTAAAAACCATGTCTAGCTAAAACCCTTGCATGCTTGGGGTAGGATGAACTCGTAGAAGTAGGATGTGGGTATGTAATCAGGGTAATTTGTGATGTTTAGTTTTAATTCTCTTAATTAATGATTTCTTAAAATCAATCTTAACTTTACCTTTGAATTTCGTTCGAAAAGTGTTCGAGAGAGGACGATCTTATCACTCTTTAACAATTAGTAGACTTAATGAGAGGGTTTAGAAAGGGTTAATTAATCTACCGGTTTATCTAAGGAGGACGACCGCATCACCTTAGTTTAAATTAGGGTCTCGTTAATTGAGCACACTCTATTATCTTGTTAGTGGATTAGTGAAGTCGATTGCTAGGATAAAGTATTAGGGTTTTAATTCTTGAGCTTTCATCTTACAATCTTGTACTTAGGCTATGTTCTTTTTGGGTTTTAAAAACCTGGATTTGGATTTTGAAATCCAAAACCCATTCTAGTTTGGGTTTTAAAAATAGGTTTTTGAAATCCTAAGCCTACAACCCTATAAATAACTTATACAACACTCCTTTACTTTTACATAATAAAGTTAAAACCTACCCTACTCAAAACCCAAAAAGAACAAAGATTTTAAAAACCCCAGGGATTACCAAAATCATTGGTTTTTAAAAACCACTTAAAACCCAAAAAGAACATAACCTTAGGATATTTCTTGTGCGTCACGGTTATCTTGATTATGTACCTGCTCCGTTAGTATACGTAGGAATTCCTATCCTGAGCATCATCACCTCATATTTGAATACACACTTTTATGTTCGTAGTTTAATTTTTCTATTTGCATTCTTAGAGTAATTTAGTTTAGATTATATTTTATTTTAAAAAACCCAAAAACATACACTCATATTAATTACGACGCGTAGATCTTCAGGGATCTATTCGCATACATACCTTCCCTTGGGTTCAATAATATTTGGTCCCTATACTTGCCCATACTACAGTGAACCCATACTCTTGTGGGGAAACTACTAGTAGAAAGCTAGTATTTTCAGCTTCAAGTCAATGGCGCCGTTGCCGGGGATGGCGTTGTATGTCTTTTGAATAGGACTTGTAGATAGCTTAGTAGTTGGTAGTGTGTGCTTTACATTTCTGTTTTATTCGTACGTGTTCGGTAGTTGCATTTTTATTCTTTTGTTAGTGTTTCAGGTTTATGAAAACACGCTCGCAAGGTGAATCGAGCGAAGAGAGACTACAGCTAGATCCCGAGACAATAGCAAGAAGAAACAGAGCCTTTTTAAGAAAGATGAATGATGCCGGAGGAGAGAACGAGAACATGGACATCAGTAATGAGTTAGATGATGCTGCAAATGAGTTTAATCAGGTAGTGGACCGGGTTGAGGGCACTGGAGGGAATGGAAGTCAGAATCAAGTCCCGTTAGGGGAGAGCCAAAACCAAAACCCGGGTACACAGAACGTAAACAATCCAGCTCATAACCTTGTCCAACACTCTCAGAACAACCCTGCATTTCCACAGAATAACTTCTCACAAAACAACTTACCTTACCCTTACCCATACCCACCATATCCGTATCCACCATACCCGTACCCTCCACCTCCTGTTTACAACCCACCACCAGTCTATCACCCACCACCAGCCCAACAAGTACCCGTACCACCTGCTAATCCTCAGCACGTTCCTCAGAACGCGATCAGAACATGACTATTAGAGGAAGGTTTGCGGCACAACCGTAACGGTACTATGATGGAGTCACATTGCCCCCTGTAGAGGCAAATAACTTCGCAATTTCCCCTGGAATTCTAAAGCTGCTTACCGAGAATCAATTCAAGGGGGAGGTTGGGAAGGAGAATACTCATACTCATCTGAGGAGTTTTCTGATGATCGCATCCACGTTCAATTATAACGGCATGTCTGAAGATGCCAAGAGGCTCAGGCTGTTCCCATTCTCTTTGACGGGAATAACAAAGGAGTGGTACGATAACACACTCCCACGGGGAGGTGTAACCACATGGGCCGAGCTTGAGCGTCTGTTCCTCGAGCGATTTTACCCTCCATCTAGAACCATTAAAGCAAGGATAGAGATCTCTTCCTTCCGCCAGAAGCAAGGAGAAGACTTACCTCAAGCGTGGGAGAGATACTCTAGCATGTTAATTGAGTGCCCGCAGCACGGGTACAATGAGGGGGATATCATGGCGTTCTTCTATAGTGGAGCCAGCAAGGCTGGTCAAGCCCATCTTGACGCGTGTGCTAGTGGAGCATTTTTTAACCAAGGTATAGCGAGGTGTAGAGAAATTATTGACAATATTGTCACGAATGCCGGGGCATGGAACGAGGACCCAGAATTTTAGAGAGCTTGTAAGTTGGAGGACAATGAGGGGACGAGGAAGCTGTTGATGGCGATGATGGAGAAGATCAGTAACCTCGAGATGGGGTAGAATCTGGTTGGAGGGAATGTAGTAGTGAGCGAGAAAGTGGACCCACCCACGAGTCAGCAAGAAGAGGCCAACTATATGGGAAGGCCTAACTATTTACAAGGTGGCAATCAATTTGGAAGACCTTCTTATGGCCAGCAGCCTCCTCAGAACACATGGAGGAAGAACGAGAATTTTTCATATGTTAATCCAAAGGCCGGAATTACAGTTTCTCCAGGTGTTGATCCAGGTTCAAAGCCTCCGGGTGGAGAAGGCGGTGCCTCAACTGAGGAGATGTTGAGAGTTATCCTTCAGAAGGTGGAGGAAGGAAGCAAGAGATTGTCCTCATTGGAGTATGATGTTAAAGAGTTGCATAAGAAAGGTGATCAGCGTGATCAAGAACTCCAGAAGAGAGATGTAGAGTTGAATCGAATTCAGCAAGAGAACAATAGGCGGTTCACTTCCATAGAGTTTCAGATGAGCCAGATTGTAAAATCATTGGAAAGAGAGCCGGGTAAGTATCCTTCTATGCCGGAGGGGAACCCGAAAGAGCAATGTAAGGCGATCTAGCTTAGAAGTGGAACCAACTATGATGGTCCCCAGATGCCTGCTGATTCTGAGATGCCCCAAGGAGAGGTTGAGTTAGAAGGAGAAAAGAGTGAGGAGGTAGGAATTGAGAAATGAGTTGAGGGTGAAGGCATTCAGAGAAGTAAAGATATAGATGAGTTCCAGAAGGACAAAGGCATTGAGAAGATTGAGAGAGTTCCTAAGTGGAAGAAGGCAAAGAAAGTAAGGGAGAAAGTGAAAGAGACTGAGCGTGATGAATGGGGGGTACCCAAATCTATGATACCCGTCCCGTATCCACAGCGCTTTATGAAGAAAAAGCTTGATGAGAAATCGCTAAATTCCTTGATGTTTTTAAGAAATTGCATATTAATATTCCTTTTTATGATGTTTTGGAACAGATGCCGAATTATGCCAAGTTCCTAAAGGATTTGATTGCGAAGAGACGGAGAGTAGACGAGCCCAAGTTGGTGCAGCTGAACCATGAGGTGAGTGCCTTAGTGCACAAAGTGCTTCCTCCGAGGTTGAAGGATCCCGGTAGTTTCACGATCTTATGTGATATCGGGAATGGAGTCAAGAAGAGAGCGTTGTGCAACCTTGGAGCGAGCATTAATCTTATGCCCTTATCACTATTCAAGAAGTTGGAAGGTGGAGAACTTCAGCCAACAATAATGACGTTTCAACTTGCCGACTGGTCTATTACTCGACCTCAAGGTGTGGTTGAAGACGTCCTCGTGAAAGTTGGGGATCACATCTTTCCAGCCGACTTTGTGGTGCTCGACATGGAGGAAGATGAGCACGTTTCGTTGATCTTGGGAAGACCATTCTTAGCAACGGCCGGGATGGTGCTAGACGTGGCAAATGGGAAGATCACGTTGAAAGTTGACAATCAAGAGATAAAGATATCCCTATATGAGGCCATGAAGTACCCGAAGGAGGATGAAAGCTGTTATTGCGTGGATGCAATTGATCCTCGTGTTGAAGACACACCTCTTTTCCCTAATCTTTCTTTTAGTCATGATTTTGATGGTCCTTTACTTGATGATTTAACCCATGAGCATTATGATCTTGATTATTTTGATAGGGATAAAGGGAAGAAGTCGAAGGATGAAAAAGTGAAAAGTGTGGACGTGGTCCAGTTGGAGAGTAAAGGGGGAGTTAAGAAGAAAAAGTCAAAATTCAAGAAATTGATTAGTAAGACTCCTCAAGATAAATGCGAGAAGAAGTTGAGACCCCCACCGCTTGAGGTTGAGAAGGAAGCAAAGGAGCTCATGATGAAGGGGAATCAAGGAAAGGAATTCAACCACCACTCTTATGAGAGTAAGAGAGGTAATTTTGAGTATCATGTCCCATAAGCTCCTTTGAGCTCGGTCCGGCACGAGGACCTTAAAAATAGCGCTGAATGGGAGGCAACCCATTTTTATTTGTTTTTCAGTGTTTTTATGTTATTAGGGTGTTGTTGAATCGTAAGTTTTAACCTCGTACTTGAGAGTTTATTTTGTAGGCTTGTCTCGAAGGAGTAAAGGTATTATGGAGTTATTAAGATTAAAGGAACCAACTGGATACCAAGGAGTGTGACACGTTATTGAGAAACTTGAACTATTTGGATGAGGTAACCCACAACCCCAAACTTAGACCTCTTCACAAGGTCGAAGTTTGGGGGGTGGAGTTTTTTTTATTTGTTTTATGGTAACATTGCACAGGTACACACCCTCTCTTGAGTTGAGTTTGGTTATTTGATACCTTGAGATGCTTCTTGGGCTCATATTGCTTTGATGTGCTACTACATATTTCATGTCTATCAATCATCTTATGCTTGCTAATTTTTATTCTTGAGTATGATTTAGTGAGTAGAGTTGAGTTGTGAAGGTGAATTAGGAATTCTACTATGTGAGTGTATGAGTTAGAGTTGATTTGAGAGTGAACTTGTATGCTTGCAAATTTTCCTTTTGAGTACTTGTGTGATGAAAGTGAGAATTCACTAGGACTAGCATGGACGTGAAAGACGTGAGTTTTGAGCCTTTTGAGATTAAGATACATGAATTGATCTCTTCGTTTGTGAGTGAGTCGTCACCTTAGAGGATGCTAGAACTTGTGTGTGCTCTCGCTTCTTGATTGTGTTTAGTTTGATATATCGAATGTGATCTTAGGCCATCTTTGTTTTGATTGAGTCACTTAGCCAAAATCTTCCTTACCATTGACATTTGTCCCTTGTTAGTCCCGTTGAGCCTTAAGCCTATTTCATTTGCTAGCACATTTAAACACTATTCCAAGTTCCTAAGCCTTTTTGTCCCAATTTGAGTGGAGAATAGGAAAAGTGTGAATGTGAAGGGATTGATTTGAGTTGAAAAATGAGAATTGTGATTGCTTGAGTGATTATGAGAAAAAAGTGTGATGAGAAATATGAGTTGTGGAAAAAAAAAAGTGAAGTGATTGAAAAGTGAATAGAGTTGAGAAAAAAATTGAAGTGTTGAAAGTAGAGGAATTGCAAATTGTATTGAATGAGGATGTTTGAAGTATTCTGTTCCTAATCTCGAAGCACTAAAATTTGAGTTTCTATTCTCCATTCACTTGAGTCACTTACCCCATATTGTTATTCCACCTGTCCAAAGAGCATACATTATAACCTTGAGAAAAGTCCTTTTTGATTCGGCATTGATTTCTAGAGTATGGTCGGAGTTGAGAGTGCTTACAAGCCTATGGCTGCCGATATGCGTGATTGATTGTTTGAGTGAGTCCCTTATCATTGATATACACTTGTGAGGGAGTGAAACACATCGTTGAGTGCACATCCATGTTTGATCTTGGTAATTCTTGTTGTTATTGCATGAGTATGATGAGGGGAGTGAGTTCGTATACATGTGAACGATCTTTGAAACTTGAGCTCGATTACTTGCATGATTTGATTCTTGATTTATTCCTAATAATTTCACTTGACTTATTATTTCGTTGCTTGAGGACAAGCAACATGGTAAGTTTGGGGGGTTGATTAGGCGTGAAATTGTCAGAATTTATAGCTCGAAATGCCCGTGTTTTGATTGATTTATATGAGTATTTAGAGTCATTGGAGTATCATTTTTATGAACTAATGAATTTGTCTCTTTGATGCTTATAGATGGATAGAGGGCGAAAAGAGGAGTTCGTAGGACTTTGAATCGACTCAAACGGATGCCCGGATGAGAAGATATCGAAGAAATACAAAAAGTATTAGTTCGAGGGAGCAAATGTATCATTGGAGTACACAAGCGAGAAGAACTCGTGCACCTAGTGCACGAGTGGTCGAGCATTGTGCTCGAGCAGATGCAACTCGTGAACCTAGTGCATGAGTGGTTGTGCACTGCGCTCGAGCAAGGTTCAGTCGTGCACCTAGTGCACGAGCTCGAGGACTCGAGCACTTTTGGCTCTCTGGAAGATTGGAGTGCACGATGGGTTGTGCTCGTGCACTAGTGCACGAGCAGTGCTCGAGCATGCGTGGTTTTGGCCTATGAGTTCCCGATTCGACCCGTTGCCTATTTATACCCCTTCCGAACACGTTTTTACACACCACGACATACCACTTGATACCATATTGCTTTTAGAGTTAGTTTTTGGAGAGAGGAAGAGAAGAAGAGACGAGCAAGCTTTAGTTTTACGTATTCGAGGTTTTATTTATGAATTCATAGTTCGTTTTTTATTTTTAGTTTCTTTACTTTAGATCTTTGTTCTTGAATACATTGAGATTTCATTTTATTAATTTAATTTGAGTTCTTAGCATTTATTTCTTTAAACCCTAGTTAATGTTTAATAATTTATTCGTTAAAATCATTATGTTCATGTTCGTTACTTCTTCAATTGTTTTTGTTTCCGTAAAAAACATGTCTAGCTAAAACCCTTGCATGCTTGGGTAGGATGAACTCGTAGAAGTAGAATGTGGGTATGTAATCAGGGTAATTTGTGACGTTTAGTTTTAATTCTCTTAATTAATGAATTCTTAAAATCAATCTTAACTTTACCTTTGAATTTCGTTTGAAAAGTGTTCGAGAAAGGACGATCTTATCACTCTTTAACAATTAGTAGACTTAATGAGAGGGTTTAGAAAGGGTTAATTAATCTACCGGTTTATCTAAGGAGGACGACCGCATCACCTTAGTTTAAATTAGGGTCTCATTAATTGAGCACACTCTATTAACTTGTTAGTGGATTAGTGAAGTCGATTGCTAGGATAAAGTATTAGGGTTTTAATTCTTGAGCTTTCATCTTACAATCTTTTACTTAGGTTATTTCTTGTGCGTTACGGTTATCTTGATTATGTACCTGCTCCGTTAGTATACGTAGGAATTCCTATCCTGAGCATCATCACCTCATATTTGAAAACACACTTTTACGTTCGTAGTTTAATTTTCCTTTTTGCATTCTTAGAGTAATTTAGTTTAGATTATATTTTATTTAAAAAAACCAAAAAACATACACTCATATTAATTACGACGCGTAGATCTTCAGGGATCTATTCGCATACATACCTTCCCTTGGGTTCGATTATACTTGGTCCCTATACTTGCCCATACTACAGTGAACCCATACTCTTGAGGGGAAACTACTAGTAGAAAGCTAGTATTTTCGGCTTCAAGTCAGACTTTAGAACGAGCAACCGAGCACCTCAGACTAAGAAGATTTTGTAACTAAGTAATAACTTAGATAAGGTCAAATAGTCAACAAGACATGTGTCAAGCATGCATGCTAGAAGGTGAAAGGGTATGTCGCCACCTACTTGTAGGTCACTTGTACAAATGCTTGTATTTTTATGAATAAAATTAAATCAATTATCCAAAACACACCACAAGCTTGTGATACTAGTATACATACAAAAATACATATAAATACACGAAATCAATACCCATATTTACCTCGATCATACGTATTTACCATTTTACGATGTTAATCAATCACATGTAATAGTTTGGTGATTCCAAAATAGATTAAACAGTCACTAATCTTCACGATTAGATCGAATCATCAACAAATTGGCGCTAGAAGAAGGGTTCGAAACTCCAATTGTAAAAAAAAATCAAGGATTTAGAATCAAAATCTTGAAGATTTGAAGGTGTTCGTGAGGTTTTATTTGAAAACTCAGGATGTATTTTTGGTGTTCTTCATCTAAAGACTTGAATATTTGAAGATACTCATACAAAGATGACACAATCAAGAGATACTCAACTCTCCCATAATTCCACAAGAACCCCACCAACCAGAGCTTCCTTAGTTGGTCGGCGGCCTAAAAATCCATGAACAACAAACAGGAATGGGCCATCCCCTATCAGTAATAGTATCCCCCTATAGTTAGAGGCTCTAGCTTAAAATTTGGAGAATCTAGAACGCACTATAGTCATGTTGCGTGCTCTCCAGAAGCAGCGCTAGCAGGCTGCCCTGTCCCAAATAAGTATTGTGTCAAACCTAGTTGGCACACAACGACAAGGAAAGGCCAGGGACGAGCAGTTTAATGAGGTTGATAGTGCTGAAGCCCAGAGAGCAAAAGGCAAGGGAAAGATGAGTAACCGACTGGGGGCCTAGGGGAATCGACTCCCAGCCGAGCAGTCGAATCCAGCCTTAGCACATCTCGTCTAAGTGCACTGGAAAGGTTGGGAAACAAACTTCGGGCAAACAGGGTGATGATGCTCCCCCGCAAGCAGCTGAAGGGCGAACAACCCCTAATGATCCTCGCACCTCAGTCCATGAAAGACTAACAAGATCAACATTTGGGCGTCTGGGCCTAAATGAGGTAAGCAACCCAAGAAAACCAGCAAATGAGGTGACTCCTCCAAGTGAAGGACTCCACCGGGTGGTTGGTAAAGAACCATCACCCGCCGAACAACCTTCAAGTCAGGGGGTACCTCTGGATGAATTGGTTGCCATGAGAAAGGCAACAGAGGACATGCAGAGTCAGTTAGATTCTCAAAGGCGACCACACTGCCTTCCCCACCTCTATCCTTGACAATTTTAAAAGCTCCAATCCAGAAAAAGATTCAGTTCCCCACCAATATTCAATATGAGGGGAGTGTGGATCTAAAGGTCCATCTGACCAAGTATTCCAACTATATGATCTCTATGGGGGCAACTGATGCCCCCCAGTGTCGGAATTTCCCCCTAACTCTGGGGGACCGGGTGCATAGATAGTTTTCGATCATACAACCAACATCCACTCATTCTTTCGCTCAAGTTGGGAAAGAACTTATGTCCAATTTTTCAACAACAGGATTCTACCTTACTCAAAAATATCGATTAGCTGACATAAAGCATGAGATGATGAGTCTGATCATTTGTTTCTGGAAAATTCGAAAAATCCTACTAGAGAGAGAGAGAGTTTGTGAGCGAGGATATAAAGATCGTAGTCATGATGGCTGGTTTAAAAAAAGGCACTGATCATTGGATCGAGATGCATTTAGCTTGCCTTAAGACTTATGCCGAATTTTGCAACAATTCATAAATTTTTATCTCCATGCACGAAGCCCTGTAGAAAGAGATGGAAGACAAGAGCGACCCGAAAGAAATAGTAAAAAATTGGGTGGAAGCGGTTATCGGGTCCCAAAAAATATGAAAGCATTCAATGAGGGAACCGAACTGAAGGAGAAGCTGAACCATGTGCTCACTGTATCGATTGATGCGGTTTATAACAATGTAAAAGAAAAAGACCTGTTGTCCGCCCCAAGAAAAATTTGACAAGTGAAGAGCAAGCTTAACCACAACAAGTATTGTGTCTACCATCACAATGTAGAACATCTTACAAGCATGTGTCGGATCTTGCTCAAACAACTCTAAAGATTTTATGAAGAGGGAAAGTTGTCAGATGTTGCTAGATGAGCACCTGGCAGAAGACCCGTGAACTACTCATCTAGCTTGAATGAGGATGATGACGACCAGCCACCCAAGAGTAATAAACCTGGATGAGAAGCTCCAGCAGCAGCATGGCCTACAAGAGAATTATTAATGTTGGAATCCTTGGGGCCTGTGAGTGGATGCTCAGATGGGAAAGCACCGACTTCAAAGAGGAGCGGTGGCTCAAGTCCAGGAAGTGGGAGTCAATCCATCCATCAAATAGATTCCTGAGTTAACTTTTTCACAAAAAGATTTGGATTGGATCCTCACACCCCATAATGATTCCTTGGTGATCTTTGCAAATATTATAGGGACGAAGGTCCACCGCCTGTTGATTGACACGTGAGCAAACACCATCATTTTCAAGAAAACGCTTGATCAACTAGGAGACTACACGGGATATATTGAAGATTCAAATCATAGGATCCTAGGTTTTGATGATGTTGTAATTATCCCTTTGTGGATAATTAGGTTGTCTATTGAGCTTGTATTGACCGAGGACCCGAAAAGAAGATTGACTAGAATGATAGAATTTCTGGTTGTAGACCAACAATCTACCTATAATGGGTTCCTTGGTCGATATTTTCTAAATTCAAAGCAACAATTTCAACCTACTACTATTGTATAAAGTTCACAACTTTAAAAGGTGCAGAATCATTAAAAGGTGGCCAGAAAAAAGCTCAGGAATGTCTCCTCCAACTCCAAACTAGTGAAAAAAGAATATCTATGATGGAACCATCCACTAGCTATTCAATCAATAAATTGTCCGTGTTGGATGAAATTTCAGGCTCAGAGGATGAGCCAATGGAGTTGGACAAGAAACCAAGGTCTACTGTCGAACAACCCATACCTATATTCGAGCAACCTGCACCTGGGGGCGAACAATCCACACCTATAGGCGAGCGGTCTTTGACCAATGACATGGAGGGCCAATCAATGGTGACCAACCAAGAACCTGTACGAGCAGATGATCTGGAGCCCCGCCTAGGTATTGACCCAATAGAGATGAGGACGAGCTACACCTTGAGGGACCTATCATAGATCCATGATGGAAGGGACAAAAATGGAAAGAAACTTCAGTCGAAGAACTGGAAGCTCTCAAAGTTAATCTCAACCACGATGATCTAGAACTCTTTATAGGATCTGAGCTCCCTGAGCCTTACAGGTCCCGAATGAGTGAGTTCCTTAAAGCCAACCTCGATGTCTTTGTCTGGTCACACACCAATATAGTGGATATCAATCTAATAAATGCTTGTCACAGACTGAATATAGATCCACCCAAAAGACCTATCAGACAAAAGAGAATGAAATATGGACCGGATAAATATCAAGCCCTGAATGAAGGGGTAAAACAACTGCTTGACAGTGTCTTGATAGGGCAAGCTCTTTGCCCATAATGTGTTGCAAACCCTGTGTTAGTACGGAAACTAAACGGGACGTGGAGGTTCTGTATCGATTTCACTGATTTGAATGCGGCATGTCCAAAATACAACTTCTCACTTCCGCATATTGACCAACTGATGGACAACACGGCTGGACATGAATTGTTAACATTCATGGATGCCTTTGATGGATACCACCAGATAGCAATGCACCTCGGTAATTAAAAAGATATTGCATTCAATAATAACAAAAAATTATTATACTGGAAAAGGATGTCGTTCAGATTGATCAATGTGGGGGCCACTTAACAAAGACTGGTGAACAAAATATAGGATGAAAATATCGGGGATATGGTGGAGGTATTCGTAGATGATATTGTGGTGAAGAGCCATAAGAAGAAAGATCACCTCCAACACTTAACCCAAGTGTTTGATATCCTCAGAGCATATAATATGAAGTTAAATCCTTAAAACAAAAGCTTTGGGGTACATTTTGGAAAGTTCCTTGGCCATCTGGCCAGCCAAAGGAGAATTGAAGTTAACCCCATGAAAGTGAAAGCTATCATGGATATGCAATCTCCGCAATTTGTAAGGGAAGTGCAACGACTAATAGGATGTTTGGCTACTCTCAATCGGTTTATACCTAGGTCCGACGAATGTCATCCATTTTCTTAAGCTATCAAAAAGGAAAAGTTCCTATGGACGGGCAACCTCCAAGAAGCATTCAAACAACTAAAAGAATATTTGAGTGATGTAATATTCTATCAAAATCAATTTCAGGTGAAAAGTTGTACTTATACTTAGCAGTCTCTTAACTAGAAAACATACAAATTGGAAAATAGTTAATAATGATACCCCTGGTAACGTGACATAACCACCCATATGTTTCATAGTGTACCTCGAGGTCATCCTTAATTGTCTGTAGAGGTAGGCTAGCGTTGCAGTTCCCCGAATATACTTTTAGAACTGTGTCATACCCTCCATGTACTGCAACCAAGAGGTTTTAAACGTGTACCACACTTATCAATAAAAATAGTGGTCCCAAACACATATGCTCGTGTTGTATACAACATACTTTGATTATAATCGGAGTTCATTATGAACATAAAAGTTTCCCTCAACCATTTTAGTAGCACAGAAGATCTATGAATATTTCCAAGTGTTCCCTTAACTTCATATTTTGTTCTACCCAACAGTTTCATCACATCCTTGTGTCAATTCAAACATGAGAGTGGTAATATAGACATAGAAACATTGACAATTGAATGTAGAGAGAGATAGAGACAATGGCAAGAGAAATATGACATAAACAAACTAAGACATAATACCAGGGGGGATAGAGAGACGCAACAATTACACGATATTATCACAAAAGACGAAGAAAATGAGGAAAAAGACAAAAAAACTCAGAGTAGCGACACAAAACTCAATATTGATGATGAGAGAGTGAAGGATTAGAGGTTAGCAAGACATGAAACAAGGAAGAAAAAGAAACATACATTTTCCATTAGAGGGTTGATTAGGAAGAAAGACGACAGAAGAAGAAAAAGAAATAGATATAGAAGAAGAAAAAAAAACAGACATTGACAAGGACGTGGGTGTGAGTCAAAACGCTCTGATACCATGATAAAAAATTGTTGTGACTACTCAATATTATAGATTGATTTACACGAGTATATATACAACACTTTGAGTATTCTACAAGTAACATTTGAGTGCTCTACAAGCAAGAATGAAAATATCCAAAAATTTCTCCGATATATCCAATTTTCGTGGTCACCATTATCGATGTTGGGATTAATGATATTTTCATAATATCCGTAAAGAAGTCGATAAATATCAGAATGCAAGATCAATTTCAACTATATTTTAGTGCAAATTGAGCACAATATCAGTAAAAAAATATTGAAAAAAATCGGTAAATATCGAAAATGCAAATTGTTATATGAAATATTCTATGGATATAAGCTCCATAGAATAACACATATTAAAAATATACGCGGATCCTGGCCGGATGAGTCGGATCTGGTGAATTTTCCCCAAAATCTTGCGTAAGTCTAATTCCAAGATTTCTGCTCCTAGTTTGTGTTACTATATGGACAAATGTATGTTACTGAAGGGTAAAATGTGTGTTACTATCAGACTAAATGTTATTTTCAACAATTTTTTTGTGTTTTTTATATAATATATATTTTTCCATACAATATAAGGGTAAAATATGTGTTACTCCCTATTCAAATATTGGGTTTCACAAATATTTATTTATTTTTACATGTGATTGTAAATATTGGTTTCATACAATAACACATGTAAGGTAGTGAAAAGTGTATTACTCTAATAAAACAAATGTCTTTAGTCAACTGATAAATATGTGTTTACAAACACACACACACACACACACATATAAAAGCACTCTCCCAGGTTATGTTATCATAAGGACAATCATATGTTACTGCAAAAGTAAATGTGTGTTACTGTTGGAGCAACTATGTGTTAAATTTAGAGCAAATGTGTGTAACTGGTGTAAATGTATATTAATGTTAGAGTAAATATGTGTTACTGCAAATGTGTGTCAATGTTAGAACAAATATGTGTTGATGTTAGAGTAAATGTGTGTTACCATTGCAGCAAATGTATGTTAATATTGGAGTACATTCGTGTTACGACAAATGTATGTTACTATTGTAGCAAAATGTGTTAATGTTAGAGCAAATGTGTATTAATATTTGAGAAAATGTGTGTTATTATTGGAGCAAATGTGCATTAATGTTAGAACAATTGTATATTATTGTTGGAGCAAATGTGTGTTAATGTATGAAACAATAAATCTAGATTTAAATGGATGGGAAATAAATTAAAAAATATATATATTTGTTCTTGTAAAAATACATATTTGTCCTTATAGTTACTTTAAAGTACAAAAATCTATTTTTAAGGACTAGTAACACACATTTTGCTATACAGTAATACACATTTGCTCATATAGTAACACAATTTTGGAGCAAAAATCCTGAAATAAAGCCTTGCACAATTTTTTTTTTTAAATTAGCTTGATCCGCTTAAGATCCGGGAATTTTGATTTGGAGCGATCCATAATCCGCAAATTTTTAAATATTTACCTATATTAAATATATTCTAAATGTGAAATATTTCACAAGAGAGTGTCTCTATCGAAAAAGTATAGAGAAATATCGACAAAATATCAATAATTTTGATAAATATCACAAATATAAAATGTGGTCAAATTATATTGTAAATTTTATGTATTAAAAGTTTGTTATTAAATTTCCATACCAATATTCAATATCCATATGTCCATCGATATATCCACAAATTTAAGGTCTATATATATATATATATATATACCAATATCGATACCGATATTTTCAACCTTGTCTACAAACAACCCTTGAATGCTCTACAAACAATTACACTTAAAGTAGATTTTATATGAGAATGGTTCATGATAAACTTATCATAAAACTATTTTAAAGTATTGAATATTTGATCAAGAGTATAATTAATCTCTTCAGGAGTATCATTAATCTGGGTTCAAGAAAATTTACAACAATTACAATATAATACCACTGACCCAGATTAATGATATTCCTTATGAGATTAATGATACTCCTGATCAAATATTTGAATCTTTAAAACAGATTCATGATAAGCTTATCATGAACTATTTACATTTGTCAAAGTATAGAGTGAAATTGGTTCATATATGAATCATTGAAGGGTATTAGTTATTTTTACTAAAGAGTATTAGCTATTTTTACTGAAGAGTATTACTAGTTTACACCGAAGAATCTTAGTTGTTCAGTGAAAATAAACTAAGACTCTTCAGTGAAAATAATTGTTGGTCCTGGTACAAGTCTGAGTGGTACGTGTATGGGGGGGATACATGTATACACATTTTTCTGAACTTAAACCTTACTGAGTCCCCTTACTCAGAGTGATAATGAACACAGGGTAGATAACAAACTTACTAATTGCACTGAGGCGGTCAGTTGGCAAACTATCTACTTATGTTCAGTGCGGAATGTGTGAGCCCTGAAAGTTTATAGACTTGTTTTATGTTTACTTTTAGAAAACTTGTTTTCCTCTTAGGAAGCCGTGGTTAGAAGGGTTGTGCACTGAGTTAATGAATCAGACTAATTGATTTAGCACTGACAAGATATGCAATAAATGACTTAGCAATAGAGCAATATAAAGAAGTAAACAAAGCAATAAAAACTCAGAGAGATAACGTGGTTCAGAAACTCAAGCTCCTACGTCCACGGTCCTTATTCAACAGGAGAATCCACTAATGGATTGACTTGTTTTTAACGTGCCAAGGTGCACCAAGATCAGTCTCACTGACCCTTCTTCCTTCTAACCAACTAACTAACCTCAACCAACAAACCTAACTAAGAGGGTTTTGGTTTCAATTTGGATTCCAAATATTTGTGATTATCCTTACAAGGCAAAACTATGCTAAGGATTGGATAATCACTCTAAGCTTAACATATGTATGCTACGCTCAGTGGAATACAAAATAACTCTCGTCTCAAGAAACACTTGGAAAATTCTAGGTTTTTCGAGTGCTTCTTTGAATGCTACGAATGCTTTTGAACGTTGAGAGTTTGAGTAATTTCAGACTTCAAAATTTCCCGTAACCTTGATTGGTCCAAGGTCTTCTGTATTTATAGGCAACTTTGAAAACTATCCGTTGGAGGAGATAGCCTTCTAGGTTGTCTTTCTTGTAGGATACTTTAACGGATACAATGTCCATGCAACAACCGTCCTTGCATGTATTTGGTAATTGCATTAACGCATGCCCGTTGAATTGTGCAGGGACGCCAGGGTCAAGTCAGTGTCCGTACATGACTTGACGCTCTCTGATTGGTCTACGTCAGCAGGTAGGTGTGAATGTCAGAACTCATTCTTCAGTTCAGTCTTGTCTTTACTGAGTTCAGGTTTGTCCTCATCTACGTACGTTTTCCGGCACTGACATTTCTTTTGACTTGCTTGGATCCTACTTCAAGTCTTTTCCAAAATACTCAGTGTGATCCTGTTCCCTACAGACTGAGTTAGCAATAATCTCAGGATCATGCTCTTCATCCTGACACTTACTCAGTTAGCTTAGAAGAACTGCCATAAGCTCCGGATGGTGCTCTTGTGTCTTCAGGCTTCGGTCTTGATTGACAAGAATGAGTTCTCCCCTCATTGTGTACCTGTGAATGTAAAATAAACTAACTTACAACCCTAACCCAGACTAGCCTGACTATTACAACACTTAGACAACTCATCTTTCAGTGGCTTTGGGATCAATTCAAAACTGACATTGTCCCAATAACAACTAATACTCTTTAGTGATAACTGTTGGGAAAATCGGGGTGCCCGAATCTATTCGGGATAAAATTTAAATACGAATTTAATTCAATTATTACTAGCATGAATTAATCCTAAATTAATTCAAATAATAATTAACCAACAAAAAATAATTCATGTCAATTAATATAATCACATAAAATCCTATCGCGGAATATCTAGGAGTTTTACATGAATACGTACCTCTTGAAGCGACGTCCAACCGAGAAGACCGGGACAAGCGAAATGATCCTATCAACCGTAAGTATTCCCTCTTCGCCTTATTCGTTCACCGGTGGGAAGCGTTCACGAACAATTTAATAATATAAGGGAGGAAGAATATATTTATTGCTCTCGATTTTTCCAACTCATAGAACTGTAAACTGGAGATGAAATAATCATCTCCTATTTATAATATGAGGTGGTCGAATTTTTCATGTAGAATAAGGAGGAAAAAATCTTTTCTTGATCTCCAAGAAATCTTGAATATATCCCATGAATTATTTTCTCCATATTAAAATATTTCACAAAAATCTCATCCTCCTTATTATAATTATAATTTTTAAAATTTTAAGAAGAAAATTCTAAGATTTGGATCTTCTTGAATTTATGAGATAATCTTGTATTCCAAGAATACATATCTTCCATAATATATTTCCAAGAAAATCAACAAAATCTTTTCTCTGTCTTAAATCATTAATTTCGAGATTAACATGGAAAAATCAACAATTTTTTTTATTTTAATCACCTTATTATTATTGGGCTACTTGAGGGGCCTTTAGGAGAATTAAGATTGGACCTCCAATGGGCTTCTTAATTTCAATATTGAGCCTCAATATTATTCGGCCCATTAATATTAATTAATACCACTATCAAATTAATATTACATTATCCATCTTAATCCATATTACGATAATATGGGCTCCCGGTTATTATTTTTCTTGTTTAAGATTATTTAGTCCATTAATTAATTGAGCTTCTGAATAGCACTAAATTAATTAACTTCTTGTGCCTTCGAGTAAAGACAGCTCAACATTATTGTCCGTACCGGAAAACTAATTTCCACTTGCAAGATTTGGTACGATAAAACTTCTGAGTCCACCAAGGGGACAAATCACACAAGCTGTACTCACACACGTTTCTCCGTATTAAATCTTAGCATCTGTCCTATGATTAATATTACTGCCCAAAAGGGCCAAACTACAAGGTTCAAAGTCACGATAATTCTCACCCGATATGTATCAAAGCAATTACTATTAACTACACACGATCCTATTTAAGTGACGGAGATTAAGAAATCAATAATCACTGATGTCTAATTCTTCACCTTTCAGAACATAAGAATTTATCCTCGTTGTAGGTCCCCTTCAACACATACAAAATGTGCTAGTGCAATCTCTTGATCAAGATAGACCAATCTGAGAACTACGAATCGACCTTTCACGGCGGATTGTTCAATTCCACCTGGGTCGTGAATTTGTATATTTAGTTACAAGGATTTCGTTAATGTTATCTTCCGTGATCTGGTATCACCACACTAACTACAATGTAACGCGTACTATATATTGAACGATTTGCAATAAATATTTAACATTTATTCATATTCAAATCAATAGTGATAAAAGATTTATTCTTATAAATAAGTGTTTAATACATGAGTTATACAAGTAAAAGCATACTTTCACGTATAATTCCAACAATAACATCTAATATCCTTCAATGCTTCATGTATGATTCATTTTCACTCTATAAATACTATTTTCATATAACATTTTGCCTTACAATTATATCTAAAACTGGTGCATACCCCGTGAATTTCACAGACTGGAAAAAAATTTGCTATTATTATTTCGAATTATAAATAATAATTTTTTAAATATCTTGTAATTTCGATATAATATTAAATTTGTAATTATAATTAAAAGAACAATAAAAAATACTAAACATGAATAAATAGAAAATTTGAAAAATATTAACTAATTCACACATTCAATCTCAATTTAGTATAACACAATATTACTTAAAATTACATTTATTGTATAGTTGCATGCCCAGTTTTCCCTCAATGTATGAAGATATAATAACAATCGAATGCAAAAGTTTAACACTAAAGATAGAATCACACATTTCAGATCTAAAGATAACATTTGACAAAAAACAAGTCATAATTAAAATGAAATATTGTGTAGATATTTGTGTGAACAATTGATGAATGTGTTGGTATTTATAATACACAATTCAACAATACGAATTGACATTTAAGCGTTAATCTTAGTTTAAAAAAAAAAAATTCCCTCCTAGACATTTCACATGTACAAATATTTTGCAAAAAATAAAAAAGTTAAAAAAATTGAAATCACACTCTACAAAACAATATCTATATTTTACAGTTTCAAATTTTATTTTGTAGGTAGAGTTTTATTCAAAAATAAAATTGTGTTACAATCTATTAATGATGGTAAGATATTATATTTGGTGGCAATATTATTTGGGGATCATATGCTATCTCAGTGACAATATTTTTTCAGTAATATTTTAATTCTCACCTACAAATTTCACATCTATCAATATTATACAAAAATAAATTTAAAAAATATTTAAGAAAAACAATCGTTCAACCGTAAAAAAAATATGCTTGTATTAATTTAACATTTAAAATAATATTACATATTATACGTAAATATTTTATTTTCATTGATTAAAATATATTCAGATTTATTATATCTTAGAGTAAGATACTTTTTAAAAGTTATAAAACTTAAATTGTTAGTAAAAAAATTTAATGCTTTTTTTTCTTTTTGGCAATTATTATAAATTTTTAACCATGAAAATTGTATTCCACATATTTAAAAAAAATATATATATGTACATTAATTATATAATAACATTCTTTTACATATTTGTCATTTACAATTCTATTTTAATATTTATATGTTAAAACAATATAAAAAAAATTGAAATCCTAATCTAGAAAAGATACTTTACAATTTGATAGTCTATTTTAGCGGCATAATTTTATCCAAAAATAAACTTTTATATTACTATCTATTATAGAAGGCAAGATATTATATTTGGTGGCAATATATTTTTGGTATCATACACTATTTTAGTGACAATGTCTTTTCTGAAATATTTTAATTCCCTCCTACAAAATTCACATCTATCAATATTTTGTAAAAGTAATTTAAAAAAATATCTAAGAAGAGAAATCGTTCAACTGTAAAAAAATTATATGCTTGCATTAATATAATATTTAAATTAATATTCTATATTTTACGATATTTTTTTTATTGAAGTCAAGATATTATATTTGGTGACAAGATTTTTTTGGTATCATATACTATTTCAGTGACAATATCTTTTTCGAAATATTTCAATTCCCTTCTACAAAATTTCACACCTATCAATATTTTGCAAAATTAACTTCCAAAATATCTAAGCAAGAAATCGTTCAACCGTGAAAAAATATCTACTTGCATTAATATAGTGCTTAAAATAATATTTTATATTATATATTAATATTTTGTTTTCATTGATTAACATATATTCAGATTTATTTTATTTTAGTGTAAGATACCTTTTAAAGTTAATTACTTAAATTGTTAGTAGAAAAATTTCATGTCTTTGTTTTTTTTACCAACGCTATAATTTCTAATCCATAAAAAAATTCAACATATTTTAAGAGAAAACATATCCGTTAATTATATAAGATATAACATTATTTTATTTATTTATCAATTACAATATTCTTTTAATATTTGTATGTTAAAAAAATATAAAAGAAAAATCAAAATCCTAATCCAGAAAAGAATATTTGTATTTTGTAGTTTAATAGTCTATTTTGACCGCATAATTTAATAACCTGAGAGAAGAGAGACGGTGGCGTGAGAGAAGAAGAGAGGAGAAAGAATCAGTATTATACCTATAAAAAAAGCAAGAAGCGGTGGTTCGATGCAGTAGACACTAATGAGAAAATGAAGTGAACAGGGGATGATTAGGATTGTAAATCTGAATGAAAATTAAAGTGAGATTTGACATTTATAGAAAATATAAAATGAAATGTATGGTTGAGATTAAGGGGGGTGTATTGGTTGTGGAGTCTGTAGAATTGTTTTTTAGACTTTCAAAGTCTTGGGGTATTCAATCCGGATTTTCAAAAGTCTTTAAAAATCCCGAGGTATTCAATACGGAGTTTAAAAAGTCTTAAAACATCTTTAGGTATTCAACAGTCAGATTTCTACATATTCTCTCAGAGAACTCTGAAGACGAAAGGTCAGAAGAAAAAAACCTTCGTTGTTCTTCTAACAAAGTTACTATACAAATCTTATGCCACTCACCCTTCACTCGCCCTCGCCGCTCGCTGCACAACGCCCGACGTGGTGTTCGATATCATCTAAAAGATTTTGGCGGTCAAGGTCGTCACCCAAAAAAATGCAAGTGAGTTATTCAATCTTCGTCATGCATCATTAAGAAATGTGATTGAGATAATTTTTTGTATTTTCATCGCGATTCACAATTTTTTAAATTGCACCTCCGTTCCCATTTCAAACACAAGCAGAGTTAGTATTGACTTGTGCTGGATTGCATAACTTTCTTCGGAAAGAATGCCGCTCTGATGAATTTCCAGTCGAATATGAAGAAGATCAAGATTCACAACATCTCGACATGTTAGAGAAAAAATTGGAATTGCTTTCTCAAAGCCAAATACAACAAAGAACGTAAGTTAATGCATGGAGAACGAGTATTGCTAATGCTATATGGGAAATGAGGCCGAGGTATAACAGTGGTGAAAATGAAGATGATGAGGATTGAGAAAATAATAATGATGAATAATAATGTATTTTTGGTATTTTTTTCTAAACAATTTGGATAACTTTATTTATATACAAGTGTGTCCATATACATTTGCATCAATAGTTTCAGCGCTAAAGTCTATGAAAATCCATGTAAATTAATAAAAAAATCAGTCAAACTCTACATGGAATCTATGGATTTTTAAACCCATATATTTAGTTTTAATTTGATTTAAAGCATGCCTAAAATAATTTTTAAGGAGAATGCAAAATTTTGAAATTAAATGATTTGAGAGGTGGCACATCCCCTTAAGATAAATGTGATGCTAACATATCATCTTAGAGAAAGATTTGAAAATATAGTATAATAAAATTTTAGATAAAGAAAATAATTTGGAAATAATCGAATAAATATCTTTAAAAGATTTTCTCAAATCTTATGATTGGATAACCATATCTCTAAAACGAAATCATCAGCTCAACTCTAAGTTTTTAGTGTGTAATAAATCACAAATCCAAATTAAATAAGCCCCAAAAATTAACCAAATTCCATTAAGCCTTATATAGAAATAAATGAAATGACCCATCAATTTCCGCCATATCAAATGTCGACGCGTTCACAAGTCATAACTAAACAAATTATCAATGTAAACATGGGTAGAATAGTCAATCCAAGAGATTGCTGCTTTGGCAGAAAGAAAATCAGATCTGGCCATATCTCCGCCCAAGATTATACTGTTATATAAAATCTCGAATTAGTGCGAACGAGGGCATTCCCAAATCTCTCTCTCTCTCTCTCTCTCTCTCTCTCTGTGTACCAAGGACCAGGTTTTCTCTGCACAAATTCGCTCTTCAAATTCCAAAACGATGTCGTCCTCCGCCGCAGATACCGCCCCGAAGAAGATAATAACTCTGCGCAGCTCCGATGGCGAGGTTTTCGAGGTGGAGGAGGATGTGGCGCTCGAGTCCCAAACGATCAAGCACATGATCGAGGACGATTGCGCCGACAACACTATCCCTCTCCCCAACGTCACCGGCAAAATCCTCGCCAAAGTCATCGAGTACTGCAAGCGCCACGTCGCTGCTGCCGCTTCCGCCACCGTCCCCGCCGACGACAAACTCGCCTCCGCCGTCTCTGATGAGGACCTCAAGAGTTTTGACACAGAATTTGTCAAAGTCGACCAGGCCACGCTCTTTGACCTTATTTTGGTAAGCGTCTTGTAATTATGATTGATTGAAGGTTATAAACCTAGATTTTGTTCGGAATTGTGCGTTAGGGTTTTGGTTTGGTAGGATTTATGTTTTGTTGTGGTTTGCCCCGATGATGAATCTATTGTTTTGGTGGATTGTGATCTTCAGAGATGTATTCTGTTGCTCCTTACCCCCCGGTTTTCACCCAAATTTTTGTCATCAGTAGTATTAAATTGTTTATTATAGCTCTATTTTGGTTGCTGCTGTTGATTGTGGATTTTCCTTTTGCAAATCATAGCTTCTATGCACTATAATAACTGCTCGCTTATAAATTATAATGGACATTGAGGCTGTCATGTTTTACTTGCTTTGTTGCTGTTCCTCTCTCTTGTGCAGACTCTTATAGTGTGCCCCTTCCCTGTGTGCTAATGGACTCGGATATCAATGCCCTTGTTGCTATGTTTCCCTTTTCTGAATTCGGAAGTTTCGAGTGGTTTGTGTGTCCATCTTTTCCCACAGCCGTTTGTTTTACTGATTGGGATACTGGTGTATATCAGTCTTATCTACATGTGTTGTATGCTTTGATTCAAGTGAAGCTAATATTTAGCTTCTTTTTTTTTTTTTTTTTTTTGAAGCAAATGAATTGCTATATAAATGTCTGTTGCTGGGTTGTTGGGTAGCATTATCAGAACAGACTTCATGATCAAAGTGGTGCTTTAACAAAATAAGTACCTTGATCTAGTTCTTAGTGATGCATTATATGGGGGATCCAGTGATTAAGATTTGTGAATAATATGATGCATTTAATTGAATCTTGAAGATAAGTTATAAGTTCAGTGAAGATAACTTTATTACAAGAATGATTATGGGGATAGCTTGCTTCTACCTATCTGTATTGCTAACAACAATCTTTGTTGCATACGCTTGCACATCTCTCTCTGTTATTTATATCTGATTTTGGTTTACTGAAGTTTTTCTTTGCTTATCAACATTAAAAGGGAGTTAAATTGTTTACTAACAATTTTCTTTTTTTTTTTTATTTGTAAAATTGATTAATTTCATTGAGCAAAACTGATCTCTCTCCTACAATATTGCTAGGGTTTTCTTAAACTGATATTTTATACTCTTGTTTCCACCTTTAATTATTTTAATTTCTTGTTACCAGGCTGCTAATTACTTGAATATCAAGAACCTCCTGGATCTGACTTGCCAGAATGTTGCTGATATGATCAAGGGAAAAACTCCTGAGGAGATTAGGAAGACTTTCAATATCAAGAATGACTTCACACCTGAAGAGGAGGAGGAAGTTCGAAGAGAGAACCAGTGGGCTTTTGAGTAGAGCAATTGCTAATTGAAATATGTCTATAGCTTGCAATCAAGTTTGACTGGTGCAAACAGAATTCTCTTGACACTATGTTTTAGTCTTGTTTTTATATGTTCTGTGAAGATTGCTTCTCTAGATCCTTATTTTCCATGACTATTGCCTCTCCTTTTGTTGGAGGATTTGTTTATGTTAATGTGACGTTTCTTTTTCCTTGTTAAATTGCCCTATTCGTAATGTTTCTTGACCCAGTGGAGAAGATTTATAGTCATAGACCATCGAAACGTGGGAGTAGGGATAAGTTCACCATGTGATCTGAAGAATTGCAACTAAGGTACATAGCAGTTGCTTAACTGATAGTGATGCTTCACTATGTAGCTGCATTTATCTTTTTAATGTTATGAGTGAGTATTAATCGAGCATTTAGTGTGTAATTGACAAGTATATATTGTTTGGGTAGGTTTCCATCATGTCATGGAACCTCAATTTAATTTGGTATTTTTATCATAATGCTTAAGGTAATGGATATTAAATTAGGTTTCATAGAAATGAGATTTGTGATATTGTTTGGTGTCTTATGTTTTTGTGGTAGATTGAGATGCATTTAATTGTATTGGTTTGGAAAATTAAGCTTAATATCACATTCGTTTGGTGTCTTGTGTTTTTGTGGTAGGTTGAGTTGCATTTAGTTTTACTGATTTGGAAAAGTAAGCTTAATATCACATTCTATACCTAACAAAAATGCAGGTGGTTATGGTATTTGGAGGTGAGAGAGACTTGAAACGGCGTGAAGTTTGTTAATGATATGAAATTAATACAGTTCGTAAGAGTCTGGGTCAATAAAATGAGGATGCGTAGTATGTATAGCGGGAAATTGGTTCATAGAATCTCCAGTATAAATGATTAATACCCTTCAATGAAAATAATTTTTACGTATGTTATTCCCAACTAAGGATATATCAAAGATCTCGACAAGCCCAACTTTTCTTTTCTTCCAGTTAATTAATTTCTCATTCGTGAATCTAGTTAGAATAAGCCAAGGGGCACGCTTAACTTCACTCTCTCTATTGAACATAAAAACAATCTATTTAATCAATTGCACTGTTTGCAAATTGAGTGGTTATTAGTATTTTGGTTGATAAACAAAAGTAGACTAGCTAGTGCTATTTTGTATTGCTTACAACAAACGGACTCCTGACCTTAAACTTCTCATTAGTCCATGTAATCGACCCAAAAAGATCTTCCTTAGAAGCTGCACTAAGTTTAAACCTCACTTGAAAGCTCAATTTGGTGACATCCTTTGAGAATTCCAATTTATTTGGCACCACTTCAACTTGTAAAGTAGAGGGAGATTCCACTACAGCTGTGTAGCTTGAATCTTCTTCACCAACATTGCTCACTGTTCTGCTCACTGCCTTGCTTACACTTGGCTTCAAACCCGAAACCGTGATTGATGGATAGTTCATATCGGAGATTGAATCGGGACCCGAGCTGGTCGGGCAAGAAAAGTTACTAGGAAGAGACGAAGCGATGTTCTTGATCTTGTCTACGTCGTAGCCAATGTTGCAGAGGAACTGAAGGTAGTCGGTGGAGTCTGTCTCGTAGACGAGCCCAGGCTGTAACGGCCCTGACACGTCTATCTCCCCTGCTCCAATGTCGTGCGGGGTTGCTTGCGATCCCGTGCTTGTTGTGATTGGTTCGTGTAAATTGTTCGTCTGGATTGCTGCATGAAAACATAACATAGAATTAGGGCTTGTTTTGAAACCCAATATGAATGAATAATCAAAATGAACCACCTACCTGTAGTCATTATAGCTGATCTGATGGCAGAGGGGCTCCATGTGGGATGCTGGGACTTGACCGCCGCAGCTAGGCCCGAGACGTGTGGGCACGCCATCGATGTCCCCGAGATGATGTTGAACAGAGCCGCTTCTTTCTTTCCGGGGAGAGGCGCCGAGTTGGACGGCCAAGCTGCAAGAATTGCCACTCCGGGTGCTGCAATATCCGGCTATACAATTGAAATATTACTTAATGTGATGAAAAGTAACAGTTCCTTGTATATTGGAAAAAAAAAAAAAGATTTGTACCTTGAGAAGGTTTTTGAGGCCAATGATAGGGCCTCTTGATGAAAAGTAGCCAACAACCGGAGCTGGTTTGTAGTTTGGCGTGATCACAGTTGGCAGAATCGTGGCCGTTGGATTGCTGCTTTTACAATGCCAAAACAAAGCAATTATAAGCTACTACCATTTTGTACTTTGCAACAATAGGTAATACTACACATGGACTTAATTTACCTAGTTGAGTTGATGTAAGAGTATATCTGAGACCCATCCTCTTCAGTAACAGCAGCAATCGGAGCCGTTTTGTAGTTGGTCGCTACTTGCCTCGCGTTATTGTCAATCAAAATCATCCCCACCGCGTCCTGGCTCTTCAAAAACTCGAACTTTTCGCTCGCTGCGTAGCTCAAATCCTTGTTTCCACACACAACAATTTTTCCCTTCAGTTTGGCACCATCTAATGAAGCTGGGTAACAGTTTCTGAAAGAATATATCCAGGACATGGCAAATTCATGATTAAGGATGTATACAAAAAAATATGAATCTTCACATCAATGTACCTTGCATTATCTTCATCATAATCACTAGAAGCAGACTTTGCTGAGAGTCCATCTATTAAGGGATAATTGGTTGATTTATTGAGATTCGAAAGGTTGATGCCTCCACCCTTAAAAAAAGAAAAACTATAAATTAGTCTATTCTTTGATTCTTGATGCATGCATGCATTTTTATACAAGTTCTTGATTCTTGATATTACCTCTATTTCTAATTACTAATTATATGTCCGATTCTGTTCAAAATAGTGTTCCTAGTTAATTATTCGTCATTTTGCTAATATTAACATAAAATTACCTAAATATTATCTCCTTGTAGTTATAAAAAATTTATCAATTAATAATAGATAGAGGTAAAATAGTCTTTTAATATTCAAGTGGATGCAAAATTGATTTGTGTGAATGAACTAATGAAAGCTTACCTTGATGACCTTATTCCCTCCCAGTACGACATCAGCTTGAAAATCGCGATCAATAGTCGTAGCAGCAATGGTCAAGATCCAAGGGGCGACATTCGTAAGAGTCGAAGGAGAGGGGCCACTATTTCCAGCTGAGCAAACGACGGTAATTCCCTTCTCGACCGCATGAAACGATCCGATGGCGATGGGATCGGTGGAAAAATCGGGCATGCCTGGAGACGAGCCTAATGATAGCGACAACACGTCAACCCCGTCAGCGATTGCATCGTCGAATGCTTTTAGAATAGCGGACCCGATGCACCCCCCGCTAGGTAAACAAACACGGTACATGGCGATTCTTGAAGTCGGGGACCCCCCCGCTGCGGTCCCTTTAGCTAGGCCGTAGTAAGACGCCCCGGAAACGGGCATCCCAGCTGCCGTGGACGCGACGTGCGTGCCGTGCCCGGCCTCGTCCCTCGGTGTTCCGAACTGCTTTGTCTTCCAACTAGGATCATCATAGTACCTTGCTCCAATCACTTTCCTACACGACGGAAATTTGATAAGTATATATAATTGAATTATACATTTTTTCAAAGTGGTTAATTACCTATTGCAGTTAGCTGCAGTGAAATTTACCCCTTCCATGCATTTCCCCTTCCAACGTGCCGGGATTTCACCCATGCCGTCATCCTTGAAACTCTCGGCTTCTGGCCAGATTCCTAAAATAATTTACAACAATAATCAATACAAGGAATCAATTTCATGCTCTCTACAAATTCATATTTTTGAATGAGACCAAATTCTTTCAAAAATTATACTCAACATTTTGTAATATATACACACCTTCTATGATATGGGAAGTTGGGCTCCATAAAAATAATTAAATTAGTATCGATTAATTTAAGCGCTATCTGGGGTGAATCCAACATAATATTTTTTTTTCTACTTTATTAATTATAGTCACTGAGTGTCGAATTTCAATCACTGTTCAATTTTAATTATTTTTTTTTTTTTTTTTTTGCGGGAAATTTCAAAATCGGTTAAAAATCATTGACCTTCAGGATTAAAATTGGACAAGGAATCCAACATAAATTCATTTTCATTCTACTTTATTAATTTTAGTCAAGGGTATCGAATTTCAATAAATTTTGTTGAATTTTAATAAAATAAAATTCTAAAAAATTTCAAAATTCACCAAAAATGGTTGAGGCTGAGGATTAAAAGTGGACACCCTGAGAGTGAAATTGAGAAAATAAAAAGAATATTGGAAATTGAGATTAAGTGAGAAAGGCTGTTTCATTTATATGAAATACCTGTATCTATGATGCCAATAATAGTGTCAGCTTGAGGTTGAGCAGAAGAGGTTGGAGAAGAATCAATCTTAACAGCAGTTTGATACTTCAAGAAATCCCAAGAACGAGTTGTGTGAAGTTCTAAAACAGGATCAGGAAAAACAGACACAACTCCAGCTCTCCCAGCTATTGATTTTGCTTCTTCCTCTGATAAACGAGCAGCAAAACCCGTGAAACCATTTCTGTATGTATGCACCACTGAATTCTTCTCCCTGAAATTTAAATCCAACTCCTTTCAACATAACTATATTTCAAATTAGGACAAGCTTTTTTTTTTTGTTTGTAATATTATCCATCCTATATACTAAATAACTGTTGTTTTAGGATTTTGTGATGTGAATTGACATATATAACCTCACCTAATTAGATAATTGATTAAATAATTAAGGTACAGTGCAAAATTACTGACCCAGCTTCTATTTAATTATCTTCCTTTTATTTGTTACCGATGCAAATTTAATATGAATATTTTGATACCTAGGAAAACAACAATAATATTTAAGATGGGGGGAGTACCTTTTGATCAATGAGGTTAGGAGCAGAGCATGATCATTTCTTGGGGCACCACTCTTGGAAACAGAGGACCCCATGTAGACGATATAAACGCCGTCGTTTTGGGCTGCATTACACGAGACCACCAAAAGAAGGAAACTCAAACTCAAACACACACCTCTCATCATTCTTATTGCTTTTAATCACCCTTTCGAAGAAGGCGTTTATATAGAGAGTGTTGATCATTAGTGTTACTAATTAGGTAATGGATTCATGTGCGTGTGTTTCCACATTAGCACTAAGTGCGTTCCAAAATGGTGGTGGTGGTGAAGATTGGGAAAGACTTTCAATGTATTTCTAGATATGTTATAAGATGAAAGACGTCATGGATCACACAATGTGTATTCCCCATGCCTTTTTAGTTTCATTTTTAAAGTAATTTGGGACACACTTTGAGTTTTCTTGACTATTGCATTTGCATATTTTGAGGGTGCTTCTTAAGCATGACTTTTGAAAATGAGATTCACACTCTTTTAACACTTGGAGAGTGAACCACATCATAGTATATTCACAAATTTTTGTATGGATTATTGAATTTGTGCATGTCAGAAATAAACATAAAGGATAAACAAATGCCGCAAATTTAAGTGGTTTACTAAGGTTGTGTCAGTTACATCCACGGCCAGAAGAGAGGAGCCGTATTGTTATGCGATCTCAGCATTTTTAGAGTACCGAATTATCTAGATTGAACCTTGAAAATAGGCCCAAAACTCACAATAGAAATCAGGTTAAATATAGAAACACTTCAAATCACAGTAATTCCATATTTTGAATTTGAAATTTCATTTTTGACAAAGTATAAGAGTGAAAATGGTTTATACATGATTTATTGAAGAGTATTAATTATTTTCACTAAAAAGTATTATATGTTTTTACTGAAGGTTATTAGTTGTGTTCATTGAAAAGTATTAGTTGTTTACCAAAAACAAACTAAGACTCTTCAGTGAAAACAACTAATACTCTTCAATTAAAACAACTAATACTTTTTAATAAAAACAATTAATACCCTTTGATAGTGTATGTATGAAACAATTCCACGTTACTCTTCTTTTTTATATGTAAAATATGAAGGTATTATGGGTTGAAAACAAATTTCAACAAACAGTTATTGCATTTTAAGACCGGACCGGAGTGGAAAAAATAATGTTTCTGATTTTAGTATGGACAAAGAATAATTTTATGTTTACATTACATATTTGTATAAATATGAAAATAGGAGAGGTCACAATCCTCCAAAAAAATATGGGGAGAAACTACAATGGAAAGGCCTAGGGCCTAAAGACCAGCAACCCACAAGCCAAAGTTATTAAAAGACAATTGTAGGTAAAAAATAATATCATGTTTACATTACATAATAGTGTGTAACATTATTTCAGTGGTGGATTTGATATGGGGACACTAAAAACACAAAATTTAACGAACTCAGTGTAATTGTAATATTATTTTACTTAAGAAAATTTTATGTACAATGTCCGTTTAATATAGTATAATATTTAATGTAAACATATTTTACTCATTCATACACAAATCTTTATATATATTTTGACAAGTTGTTATATGAAATATTCTACGGATTAACTCCTATTTTAAAAAATATTACGGTTCTTGGTCGGGTCGGATTTGATGAAATTTTTCCAAAATCTCGCGAAAGTCAAATTTCAGGATTTTCGCTCCCAATTTGTGTTACTATATGACAAATGCATATTACTGAAGAGCAAAATGTGTGTTATTATTAGATTAAATGTTGTCTTTTAACTAATTTTTGTGTATTTTTACTGAAATAAATATTTTTTCATATAATATGAGAGCAAAATGTGTGTTATCATCTATTCATATATTAAATTTTTACAAAAATAATAATTTTTCATAAAATAACACATGTAAGACAGTGAAAAGTGTATTACTATAATAAAACAAATATCTTACTCAATAGATAAAGGTGTGTTTTCACAAATACATAAAAGCGTCCTCTCAGGTTGTGTTACCATAAGGACAATCACATATTACTGTAAAAACAAATGTGTATTACTTTTGGTTCAAATATGTGTTAATGTTAGAATAAATGTGTGTTACTAGTGGAGGAAATGTGTGTTACTACAAATATGTGTTACTATTGGAGCAAATGTGTGTTAATGTTAAAGTAAATATGATTTACTGTAAATGTGTGTTAATGTTAGAGAAAATGTGTGTTACTACAAATGTATGTTACTATTGGAGTAAAATGTGTTAACAAAATGTGTTAAAGTTAGAGTAGATGTGTGTTAATGTTGGAACAAAAGTGTTTTAATGTTAGAACAAATGTATGTTATTATAGAGCAAATGTATGGTAATGTATGAAACAATAAATATAGATTTAAAGAGATGAATGATAAATTAAAAAACACATATTTGTTTTTGTAAAAACACTTATTTGTCCTTGTAATATTAAAGTACGAAAATATATTTGTAAGGACTAGTAACACACATTTTGTCTTACAGTAATACACATTTGCGTATATAGTAACACAACTTAGGAGTGAAAATCTTGAAATAAGCTTTGTGCGATTTTTTTTTTCTTGAAATCAATTTGATCCGCTTAAAATTCATGAATTTTGACCTGAAGTGACCCGACCCGCGAATTTTTTAATATTTACTTATTTTAGGTATATTTAACATGTGAAATATTTCACAAGATTGATTTTTTTTAAGAGATTAATCAATTTCATTGTAAAATTCAAATGCATTTTCTAAATAATATTAGTTGTTTTTATTAAACAAATTTACTATAAAAACTATTTTTTTAAACAACTAATATTGTAAATAAGTTCAACAGTGAAAAGGTTCGCGATGTAATTTTTTATAGACCCTCATATACAATTTTTTTGAATTCTGAGTGGAATGTTTTAAAAAATAAACTAAATTAAAAAAAACGAAAAATATTTCATTTGATACTTAGTTGTAGTTGGACAACCCAATGTCATTCTTGTTGTAAATTAGTGCGTAAATAAAGAGACAGCGTTTGTTGACCCAGTTCGTCGGGAACGACTACGTCTGGGGGCGATCCAAGCCAGGAGTTCCACTATTATTCTTGTGTATACGTATTTACAATAATGAATACAAAGGTATAATTATAATACTAAAACCCTAGTCTAATAGATTAAGCCCATTGGGTTTCTTGGTCCATAAGTAATGTCCATACCAAATCTTTATGTCATAATGTCCAAGGGGGAGTGTTGTAAATCTGGAAGATTTAATATTCCAAATCTCCTAGATTTGGAAAATTAAAGAGATTTGGAATATTAAATCTTCCAGATTTACAACACTCCCCCTTGGACATTACGACATAACATAAATGTCTTGTCATGAAAACTCCACGTGCTAGGGATCGACCAAATAATAAGTAGGGAGGAATATCATTGATCTTTTAGATCTAAATCTTCTAGATTTATTTCGGGGTTACCGCTCCCCCTGAAGACAACAACACTTTAAGTCTTTGCATCCCAATACCACAGACATACTTTTCAAAAGTAGACGTAGGTAAGGATTTAGTAAACAGATCTGCTAGATTGTTACTAGATTGCACCTTTTGAATGGTAATCACGCCACTCTTCTGGAGTTCGTATGGGTAGAAAAAATTAGGTAAAATATATTTTGTCAGGTTTCCCTTGACGTACCCATTACTCATTTGTGCGATGCAAGCAGCGTTGTCTTCAAATATAACGGTGGGAGGTGTATCGCCTTTGGCGATACCACACGAGTCACCAATGTGTTTTACCAAGGACCTTAACCAAACACATTCTCGTGCGGCTTCAAATAAATCTATTGTCTCTGAGTGGTTTGAAGACGTGGTAACCATGGATTATTTAACCGATCTCCATGAGATCGCGGTTCCACCACAGAGAAAAACATAACCAGTCTGGGATATGGCGTTGTGGGGATCAGACAAATAGCCAGCATCCGCATAACCTACTAAGGTCTTGTCTTGGTTCTTACGGTACAACAGTCCAAGATCTTGAGATCCTTGGAGGTACCGTAGAACGTGCTTAACACCATTCCAATGTCTCCGCGTAGGAGAAGTGCTATATCTCACAAGCAAGTTGACAGCAAATGCAATGTCCGGCCGGGTGCAATTTGCGAGATAGAGCAAAGCTCCAACAACGCTAAGATAAGGAACTTCTGGCCCCAAAATTTCTTCTGAATCTTCTCTTGGCCTAAATGGGTCTTTTTCCACTTCGAGGGATCGGACAACCATTGGGGTGCTAAGTGGATGAGATTTATTCATGTGAAATCTCTCCAATACCTTCTTTACTTAGGTCGACTGATGAATAAGGACTCCTTCTGGGAGGTGCTCGATCTGCAAGCCGAGGCAGTACTTGGTTTTACCCAAGGACTTCATTTCGAATTCAGCTCTCAAGATTGAACTGACTTCTTCAATCTCTTTGCATGTTCCGATTATGTTTAGGTCATCAACATATACGGATATGATGCAAAAACCATCTTGCGATTTCTTCGAGAATACGCATGGGAAAGCTTTATCGAATGTGTATCCCTTCTTCTGAAGGAATTCACTAAGTCGGTTGTACCACATGAGGCCTGATTGTTTTAGGCCATACAACGACTTTTGCAGTTGTATACTATACATACTGCGGTTTTCACCATCCCTCATCTAAGGAATGTCAAATCCATCTGGGATTTTCATGTAAATGTCGGCATCTAGTGATCCGTATAAGTACGCGGTTACTACGTCCATTAATATCATTTGGAGATTTAACTTAACTGCCAAAGATATCAAGTAGCGGAACGTTATAAGTCCATGACAGGAGAATAGGTTTGATCAAAATCAATCCCGGGTCTCTGCGAAAACCCTTGTGCTACCAGCCTCGCTTTATACCTCTCCACAGTATTGTTCTCATTTGTTTTCGTACAAATACCCATTTATATCCTACGGGGATAGCGCACGCGGGTGTACGAACGATCGAGCTAAATACTTGTCTTTTGTTAAGCGAGGCGAGCTCTGCATCAATTACCTCTTTCCATTTAACCCAATCGGAGCGCTTCCGGTACTCGGCGATTGTTTTGGGTTCTGGATCTAGATCATTTATAATCGAAAGGGTGATTGATGCTGCAAATGTGTCGTCGATGACAGTAATATTTCTATTGTATGTTTCTCCCGTATCTGTGAAGTTCACAGAGACTTCGACGTTTACGTCAATCAGACCTTCCTCATTTCCCATTGTATCTGGGTCTGGTTGTTCCACGGTCCTAGTGCATGGAATATTTTGTGCACGTGCTTCATCACTAGGACTCTCGTCTCCTAGAGACTTGGTGTTATCTAGACGGATCTCTTCTAGAGATTTTTCATTCGACTGACCAGATTTGCTAGCTTTTCGTTTAGGTGTGTTACTATCACTTGAGGGTCCCTTACGCTTTTGGCGTGTGGGGGCATAAGTACTCATTTTGCTTGAGACCTCAACCCTTTTGGGAGCATTTACTGCAGGTATATGCGATCTAATTACACCTCTATGGTCAGTGAATGCGTCTGGCAGGTTATTTGCTAAGTTTTGTAAGTCAATGATCTTCTGAACTTCTAGTTCAGATTGATTAGTGCGCGGATCTAGATACTAAAGATTACTTACGTTCCACGTAAGTTCCCGGCATTCATTCAATTTTGAATTCGGATCTCCCCCTAATGCCGGAAAGTAATCTTCATCGAACGTGTAATTAGCCAACCGGGCCGTTAATTGATCCCCAAACAAAGGCTTGAGGTATTTCACGATGGGTGGAGAGTCGTATCCGATGTAAATACCGAGTTTCCTTTGTGGGCCCATAGAGGTTCGCTTGGGTATCGTTATAGGTACGTATACCGCACATCCGAAAATATGCAGATGGGAAATGCTAGGTTCTTTCCCACGCACTAACTGTAGGGGGGAATGATCATTATATGCAGTTGGACGGATTTGAATTAAGTGCAATGCATGTAGGACTGCATGCCCCTAGCATGAGGTGGGTAGTTTGGAGTTCATAAGCAATGGTCTCGCGATAAGTTTGATACTTTTTAATAGTGCCTCAGTAAGACCATTTTGGGTATGGACGTAGGGGACCGAATGCTCCACTTTAATTCCCAGGGGCATATAGTAATCTGTAAAGGCCTTCGAGCTAAACTCAGCTGCATTATCCATGCGAATCGATTTAATAGGATAATTCGGAAATTGAGCTCTAAGCTCGATAGTCTTCGTAAAAGCTTGATTGCGGGTGGACAACAAACATGCAAATGTCCACCTAGTGGAGGCATCAATAAGGACCATGAAATAACGAAATGGTCCTGATGCTGGGTGAATCGGTCCGCAAATGTCTCCTTGAATTCGCTCAAGGAAAACCGGAGACTTTAGTCCAACCTTGGTGCGCAACGGACGCACTATCAACTTACCCTTAGAACATGCATTACATAAATATTCATCGACGGGAGGGATTCTTTTATTCGAAATATTATGACCGGTTGAATTAGATAGAATCTTGTTGTAAATTAGTGCGTAAATAAAGAGACAGCATTTGTTGACCCAGTTCGTCGGGAACGACTACGTCTGGGGGCGATCCAAGCCAGGAGTTCCACTATTATTCTTGTGTATAAGTATTTACAATAATGAATACAAAGGTATATTTATAATACTAAAACTCTAGTCTAATAGATAAAGCCCATTGAGTTTCTTGGTCCATAAGTAATGTCCATACCAAATCTCCTAGATTTGGAATATTAAATCTTCCAGATTTACAACAATTCTCTTCCAGGAGAAACTTCACGCACCAAACACAGTAAATTATTTGGTATAAATTTTTTACTTACTCGTCGTATTTTGTAAATGCACAGTTTTGATCAATTTATTTTATTTTATTTTAATAGGTTATAGAGAAAAAAATGAATGATAAGTATTAATTAATCTATATATAAAGCTAAGTATATATATATGTATATATATATATATATATGCTTACATCTGTTCAATTATTTTGTACCAATTTGTAAAAAGTGGTTCAGGATTGTATTATCCTGCACTTAATCCTATATGCTTCTAGTACTGATGAAATTTCTATTCTGTTTACTGAATCACATGAAATTTTAGCCAACTCCACACCGCATAAAAACATTCCTCCTAGAGTAGCTGAATTACGATAGGTGTCAAGTGAAAGTGCAGTGACGTTCCTCTCCCTTTCCCCTTTTTTTTCGTTAAATTCAATAAAAAAAATATTTAACCGAGTTGGACATCCAATTGCTTCGATTTGAATTATCCGGAAAATAATCTCATTTCCTATGTACAAGAGTTGGCTAAAATTTCATGTGATTTAGTAAACAGAATAGAAATTCCATCAGTACTAGAACCCCATCCCTTTCTTTCCTTTTTTCACCCCCATGCCCCCACACGGGGGGCATTGGGACGTATTGCATCTTTGAATTTGAGAAAAAGAAAAAGATTCGGTAATCTCGTAGATCCGACCCTTCTCTACCATAAGTCTGATTTATTCTCAAAGAGACGAAGAAATAGATTCACCATCCCACTCCAATCGATTCATCATCAGATTGTCTTTCCACTTCGATTAATTAGGGTTTAGGTTTTAACCATGCGACATAATAGAAGGAATACGAAAAGACCTCATACCTGTAGAATTTTTTTAAATTTAAATCCTTTTTCACACTTCATATTAGTAGTGATTGAATTTCGATGTTTAGAGGAGTGAATGCTTTCTTTTTTGCCAAAAAAAAAAATTTATGAGTAAGCCTTTCGAATGATAAACACATTTACTCATCAAAAGGCAGAAGGGAGCTTGAATGCAAGACCCACCCGTCGAGCAGGGACGAAAGTCGGCCTTAGTGATCCGACAAATTATGATTTGAATAAGATATATTTTACGACGTGTGATTAACGATCCGCTAATATTAATCCACATTAAGCAAGGACTCCCTATTTGCATAATTTACAATCAATAGTTGCAGGACTTGGATAAATGACAACCAGAGTCATTCTTTGATAAATGATCATTAAAAGTCAGACTCAATAGAATTGGACCAATCCATTCATTAGTTATTCCGGATGCTCGCCAAATCTTAAAAAAACCAGAGGTTATTTGTATTCCTCGGAAACCCCCGCCCACATCACCATTCAATATTTCTTGTCCCACTATTGGCCAAACCACCTGAGCACTTGGCCTAATGTGAGTTGTGTTTTTAATCTTTCCTATGAAAAAAAAGGGAAATGTCATTCTTTTTAATGAATCGATTCAATCGCAACTTTGAATACTTTTTCTTGGATAAAGGAACATATTGCTCGATCTATTTCTGTATCGCTCATGATATATATCATAACTCGGACAATTTCCAATTTTTTTTTTGAATTCCTTAAAAATGGTTTGTATATTCATAATGATTGCCCCATAATCCAGAACCTCTAGGTGTAACCTTTCGCTCAATACTATAAGATTTTTATTTGAATACCATCTGTCAACCAATTTTTTGGAAATTAATTTTTTTTATTTTTCTTTGTTGATTAATAAGTTTATCCTTGAATGAAAAAAGACTTTTGAGAGCGGCCCCAAAATTGCCTTGGTTTCAAGATGTAGAATAGATATTTTTTGTTTCCTACTAACGTGAGCCCATATCCTTGCTTTTCTATCAATCTCTAATTCTGATATTATAGTGCCGGTGCAGACCGAAATTTTGTTATGGTCCAATTTTGACCGGTAATAAATACCGGGACCCTCTATCATATCTGTACAAATAAAATAGTACATTTATACAGAATGGTAAATAGGCCCTTTATATGATCTATCGACCATATAAATAAAATGAAACATTAATCTTACCAGCTTGATTATATGATGATGCGTTGTTCACAAATATTAATTTGTGATTTTAAAAGTTTCTTATAATTTAATCCACAACGGACCGTGTCCTTCAAGTCGCACGTTGCTTTCTACCACATCGTTTCAAACGAAGTTTTACCATAACATTCCTCTAATTTGGAACCGGTATGAAATTGATTCAATTGTGGAATCATGAATTGTCACTGGTTCAGCTGTCCATATCTCTCAAAGGTTTACTAATTGTGTGTCCACTTCAATTGGTATTTTTTCACGAAAAGCAGACATGAGATAAGAAATCCAGTGTTTTCTTTTTTGTAAAACTTTATTACTTTTGGATTGTATCTAAATTCTTATATAGCCTCCATATATCTCGCCACCAATCCACACAAAAACCCTTAGTGAAAATATTTTGGATAAATATAAACTCGTTAATTTGAAGCATGAGACCCCTAGATGCTGTCGGAGTAAAGAATCGTCAACAAGGGCTTTTTAGAGCATTGAGAGGACCTTTCCCTAGTGCAAGAGGACCGGGAAGGACGCACCTCTAGTGTACCAGTTATCGTGCCCACGGTAAACGCTGGGTAGCAAAAAGAAGGGAGTTGCGTCTGTGTTAAAGGAAGTCTGAGACGACCCAAAAAGCCCTTGATCATATCATGATCCACTTTGTAAGCCAACAACGATTTTTATCAGCTGTAGAAAAGAAAGAAACTTCATATTCCTAAAAGTTTTAAGAATGAGTGATTGCCATTGTCCGACCCTTACTGCCCAACCTGAGAACGGACAGCTAATGCGTTCATTCTTGTGATAGCAATGTTAAGTTTTCGGTTCACATAATGAAATTCTTTTTGTATATTCATCTGTAATTCTTCGATTCCTTAGAAATTGGACATGTAAGGAAATTTATTATTGAATTACGTACTTACTTAAAAACTAAATATATATATATATGTATATATATATATATAACATAATGATAGAACAAACCTGAAGCCGATCCAGGTGTATAGACAAAGGGCGAAGATACCGAAATGATCGTGTAAGATTCCTATTAATTACTACAACATAATTTATGTTTCAGTTTATGTTTCAGTATTTTAATTAAGGATTTCTATTTAAGTCTTTCCTTTTAATTTAGAACTCTATTTTTGATATCTGGATTAAGGCTTTGTTCATGGGGCTTTAGGAGTATTTAACTGATACGTTTTGCCCTAGGAGGGTTTTTATGCAGAAAATTATTATTAGCAGCCGTAACAGTTTGTGGCAAAGTTCTCTGTGGTCCTCTATTGAGGAAGAGTGTGTGTGTTATGTTTTTGCCTATTTACCCAGTGTGCATTGTTATCAATTGGTCCGACCTACCGCCTCTTTCTCGATGACGACTACACATGCCTAGTTTGACAAAGAGCATCTAGAATCAGTGGAGAACACACTGGGTGAATTCCAGGATGCCCTCACGAATTCCATCGCTGAATCCAAGGCAAAAATTGAACGCCTGGAATCCTTGATCGCCACGGTGATCAATAAACTCAAAACTACGGGGCCTACCGTGAAGGTGGTCATTTTCCCTGCCCAACCCCAGGTGGTTGTCCCACCATCGTTTGTGACAGAATCCTCCTCCGCTGGATCGCAACAGCCCAGCTCGGGCAACCCACCACCGCCCTTCCTTCCAAGTTATATTCCGGTTCGATCGGGACCGAAAGTGGACCTCCCTATTTTTTATAGCTCTGAGCCTATGGCATGGCTTGCTCAGGCCGAGCAATTTTTTTTGGTCCACAAAACCCCACCCCACGAACGAGTTCAACTCGCACTTATCGGTATGTCTAGACGCGTGATGTTTTTGGCTCAATGGGTCCTTCGTCGCGATCCCCAAATCACTTGGGAATGCTATTTGAAAGACCTCATCGAGCATTTTGGGGATGCATCGGCTAGAAACGCCTATGGAGCAATGCACGTTACGTGTCAGAAAGGTTCTTTGGAGGATTAATTATATAGCCCTATTTAAGGAGCGTGTCGCACTTCTGCCCAATTTACCGCCAGATCAATACTTGGGTATGTTCCTTGGGGGCCTCAAGCCTTCAATCCGTGACTGCATCACTGAACCAGAATCGGTGGACGTGTATTCAGCCATCAAGGTGGCTCACCATCTTACCAAGTCATCCGAGCAATCACACTCATCAAACCGGCCACCATATCAGTCAGGAGGATATAACCGGCCACCACTGCCCCAGTTTCGGGAAGGCTATTCGTCTGCAAACCCTTCCCAATCACCCACTCCAACAGCCAAAGTCACTCAGCGCAACACTACTAACTCAGACTCCTCGGGATTTCGCCCCAACAGAAACACCAGGCACCTAACGGCTGAGGAGGCATGTGATTATCGTGCTAAGGGGATGTGTTATCGATGCGGACAGCCCTACGGGCCATTGCATAAGTGTGCTGCTAGACACCTGAGTGTGTTGATTGATCCCTTTATTGACGAACCCGATGATACGCTGAACGTCATCGAGTCCATTGACGGTAAAGAGACTACTCTACAAGAGGAGACTAAGTACACAAATATAGAATTGTCGAAATTAACTTCAAACAGTTTCGATGGCGTTAAGACGATGAAATTATTTGGGTGCGTGGGTGAGCAACGCTTACTCACATTGATTGATAGTGGGGCGAGCCATTATTTTTTATTAGAAAGGATGGCTCATAAATTTGGACTTCAGATTGGATTAGAAGGCCGAGTTTCATATAATCTTAGGCGACGGGACCAAGGTTAACATGCGAGGGAAGTGTAAAGCGGTACCTCTTACCCTTTATACTCATATATTTTACATTGATTGTTATGTATTTCCCCTGAGTGGCGTGGATATGATTTTGGGAGTCTCTTGGCTTTCTATGTTGGGTGATGTTACAGCTAACTGGGCCACATTAACTATGGAGTTTGCAATTGCTGGTTCAACTATTAAATTGCAGGAGGATCTGTCACTCACACGGAAAGCTTGTTTACAGGCTACCCTTAGCTCCTTGGAGGTTGATGATGAGGTATTTTATTGTGCAATGTTACGGGGCTGTCTGCTGCAAGTTCATTGACTTCTGCCCAACAATATGAAATAGACCATCTCTTGGCTGAGTTTCCGGGTATCACTCAGCCACCTTTAGGGCTACCATCTAGTAGCACCTGTGATCACATAATGAATCTAACTCTAGGTACCTCCCCGATATCGGTCCGCCCTTACAAGTACAATCATTCATAGAAGGACGAGATGGAGAAATTAGTAGAAGAAATGCTGGCAGCAAGGATTACACAGCCTAGCTCTAGCCCATACTCCAGTCCGGTACTACTTGTTCGCAAGAAAGATAGTTCGTGGAGGTTTTGTGTTGATTACAGGGCCCTTAATAAAGTGATTGTGCCCGACAAACTCCTAATTCTAGTGATCCAGGAGTTATTAGATAAGTTACATGGGGCCCGTTATTTCACTAAATTGGACCTTCGTGCTGGGTACCATCAAGTTCGGGTGGCTCCCAAAGATGTGCCCAAGACGGCATTTAGGATGCACTCGGGGCACTATGAACTTCTTATGTCGTTTGGTTTAACAAATGCACAAGCTACCTTTTAGAGTCTCATGAATGATGTTTTTCGTCCTTGTTTGCGTAGATTTGTGTTGGTTTTTTTCGACGACATCTTAGTTTATAGTCCAACGTGGAAGAGCAATATTTCACACCTCCATAAAGTCTTCCAGTCCCTGCAAAAGCACTCTTTGATAATTAACCCAAAGGAGTGTGTGATGGGCAGCTCCCATGTTGAATATGGGTCACGTGGTCTCCGTCAATGGTGTTCAGATGGATTCGAGTAAAGTTGAGGCTGTGGAGAATGTGGCCAACACCTGCATCTTCTAAAGCCCTGCGGGGTTTTTTTTTTACTTACAGGTTTCTATCGCAGATTTATTTGGGACTATGATAAGATTGCGGGTCCACTAACAGCCCTACTCAAGAAAGACAAGTTAGCTTCTTGGAAATGGACACCAGAAGCTGGCACGACCTTCCAATTATTGAAGGTGGCCCTTACTTCAGCCCCCGTTCTCCGAATGCCAGATTTTACGAAGGGATTTATTATTGAGTGCAATGCTTCGGGGCACGGTTTAGGGGCTGTCTTAATGCAGAACAAACATTCGGTAGCCTACTTCAGTAAGCACTTACAGGTCGTTTACTCTCTCGTTCAGCTTATGAGAGAGAGCTCATGGCCTTAGTACTTGCGGTGCAATATTGGTGTCCATACTTATTGGGGTGTCGTTTTGTAGTTTGCACGAACCAACGAAGTTTAAAGCACCTTTTAACGCTACCACTGACGACCCCAACTCAGCAAAATTGGGTTGCTAAGCTCCTTGGCTATGATTTTCAGATTGTGTACAAGGAAGGGGTCAACAACAAGGCAGCAGAAACCCTATCTTGGCGAGATGAGGAGGTGACCCTTGCAGCTGTTTCTACACCGCATTGGTTGGACTGGACAACCGTACAAATGGCTGTTTAGAATGATGGCGAGTTGTCACGCATAATTGAGGATCTGGTTGCCGGCCGCACTGCTACAAAACACTATACATGGTCGCATGACACCCTTTTCTATAAGGGCAGATTGATTATGCCATGTTCGTCTCTGTGGGTGATTAGGCGTGAAATTGTTAGGATTTATAGCTCGATTTTCCCATATTTTGAGTGATTTTGTGAGTATTTAGAGTCAATTGAGTACTATTTGCATAAACTAGTAAATTTGTCTCTTTGATGCTCATAGATGGATAGAGGGAGACAAATGGAGTTCATAGGAATTTGAATCGACTCAAACGGACGCCCGAATGAGAAGATATGGAAGAAATACAAGAAGTATCAGTTCGAGCAAGCAAAAGTGTTGGTTGGAGGTGCTCAAGCAAGTGAACTCGAGCACAAAGTGCTCAAGCACTCGAGTAGGGTGCTCAAGCGGATTCAACTCGAGCACTAAGTGGTCGAGCACATGAGGTCGAGCACTGGAGTTTCTGTAAGATTGATATACTCGATTAGGCATCACTCGAGTAGTACACTCGAGTGAACGCGGGTCGAGCACAAAGTACTCGAGTAAGGAGAGCTCGAGCAATTTTTGGAGTCTGGAAGATGTGAGTGCTTCAGTGCAATCGCTCGAGCACTAGGCGCTTGAGTATGTGCTCGAGTAAAGTGGTTTTGCGCGGATTTTTGGCCCATGACATTTTTAATCGGCCCATGCCTATATATACTTCGTTCCAAGCACATTTTTAGGCACTACTTGACACTTAGAGATAGATTTTGTTAGAGAGGAGCTTTAGAGAGTTTAGCAAGAGAATTTGCACGAATAATCGAGGTTTTTGAACTACGAATTCATAGATTAGAGTTTTCTCTCAGTTATTTCTTTCTTCAACACTTAATACTTTCAGACCTAGTTTTTATTACTAATTGAGATTCGTTTTTGAGACTTTGATTCATCGGTTTAACCCTAGTTTATGGTCTTGAGTTCTTCAATTAAATTCATCATGTTTATGTTTATTATTCGTTCAATTGCTTTCATTTTCGTATTCACCATGTTAGGCTAGAACCCTTGCATGTTTGGGGTAGGATGAACTCGTAGAAGTAGGATGTTGGTACATAATTAGGAAAATTTGTGATGTTTAGTGCTAGTTCTCTTAATTAACTGAATTCTTAAAATAAACCCTAGAATTATCTTGGAATTGAGTACGAAAATTATTACAGAGAGGACGGTCTTATCACTCTTTGATAATAAGTAGACTTAACGATAGGGTTATAGAAGGGGTTTATAATCTAACGATTTGTCTAGGGAGGACGACCGTATCACTTTGGGTAAATAAGGGTCTCATTAATTAAGCATAATCCATATAACTTGTTTAGTAGGTTTTGAAGTAGGTTGATATGACGAAGTATTAGGGTTAATTCTTGAGCTTTTAGTCTTTCAATTTGGTGCTAGATTAGGGAAGTTGATTGCCTAGTATTAGTAAACTTAGGATTAATACTTGCACATCACGGTTAGCCCTGTTAGTATACGTAGGGATTCCTATCCTGAGCATCACCCTCTCGTATTTGATTGAAACCTAAGTTATTTGTTTGATTTCATTATTTGCATTACTAGAAGTAGACTTTAGTGTAGTTTAATCCTATTCCTAAAACTGAACATCCATTCATATTAACTACGACGCGTAGATCTCTAGGGCTCTATTCGCATACAAACCTTCCCTTGGGTACGATATACTTGGTCCTTATACTTGCCAATACTACAAGGAACTCATACTCGTGTGGTAACTACTAGTATAGCTATTATTTTGCGTTCAATTCAATGGCACCGTTGCCGGGGATGTCGATGTATGTCCATTGAGTAGGACTTGGAGATAGTTTAGTAGTTAGTAGTGAGTGCTCTTATTTTTCTCTTTTATTAGTAGACATCAGGAAGTTGCGTTTTGATATTTCTTTTGGTGTTTCAAGTATATAAAAACTCGCTCACAAGGAGAATCGAGCGAAACCGAACAAAGTTAGACCCTGAGACAATCGCCAGAAGAAACAGAGCCTTCAATCGAAGGATGAACAATCCTGGTGGAGACAATCCAAACATGGACTTAGGGAATGAGTTGGATGCAGATGCAGCTAAGTACAATCAGGTAGTGGAACGGGTTGAGGGAACTGGAGGAAATGACAGTCAGAATCAAGTCCCTTAGGGGAAAGCCAGAGCCAAAACCCGGTCCCACATCATCAAAATGACCTAGCTCAAAACCAAGTCCAAAATCCTCTAAACAACCCTGTCTACCGACAAAACAACCCACCTTATCCTTACCAGTATCCACCATATCCATACCCACCATACTACCCTCCACACCCTACTTATAACCAACCTCCTATTCCGCAAGTACCTCTACCACCAGTTTATCCTCAACACGTTCCTCAGAACGCTGATCCTGGTATGGTAATTCAAGGAAGGTTTACGGCACAGTCGCAACGGTATTATAATGGTGTAGCGTTGCCACCAGTGGAAGCAAACAACTTTTATATTTCCCCAGGGATCCTGAAGATGCTAGTCGAGAACCAATTTAAGGGGGAGGTCGAAAAGGATAATCCTCATACTCACTTGATAAATTTTCTGATGATTGCCTCAACTTTCAACCATAATGGCATGTCTGAAGATTCCAAGAGGCTCGGGTTGTTCCAGTTCTTGTTAACTGGAATCGCGAAGGAGTGGTACAATAACACGCTCCCACGGGGAGGTGTAACCATATGGGCAGAGCTCGAGCGTCTGTTCCTCGAACGATTCTACCCTCCATCGAGAACAATCAAAGCAAGGCTAGAGATCTCATCTTTCAAGCAGAAGCCAGGAGAGGACTTACGTCAGGCTTGGGAGAGATACTATAATATGCTCATTGAGTATCCGCAACATGGGTACAACGAAGGTGATATAATGACTTATTTCTACTGTGGAGCCAGCAAGGCAGGTCAAGACCACCTTGATGCATGTGCTAGTGGAGCATTCTTGAATTGTGGTGCAGCTCGGTGTAGAGAGATTGTTGATAATATTGTCAAGAATGCGGGGCAATGGAATGAGGCACAAGAGTTTCAACGAGCTTATCAGATGGATGAGAGTGAGGGTACTAGAAAGTTGTTGATGGCAATGATAGAGAAGATCAGTAATCTAGAGGTTGAACAAAATCTGAGTGGAGTGAATACTGGAATGAGTGAGAAAGTGGACCACCAAGCAAGCCAGCATGAGGAGGCCAACTATATGAGAGTGCCTAATTATAATCAGAATGGCTATCAAGGTGGAAATTACCAGGGGTGACCAACTTATGGTCAACCGTTTGTACCACCCGGTCCACAGCCTCCTCAGAATCAATGGAGGAATACTCAGGGGTATCAAGGAGGCCAGCAACCTCCTCAGAATCAATGGAGGAAGAATGAAAATTTCTCTTATAGCAATCTGAGAGCGGGGATAACTGTACCTCCAAATGTCGACCCTGGCTCAAAACTCCCCGGAGGAGAAGGAGGTGCTACCGCTGATGAGATGTTACGTGCCATTCTCGAGAAGGTGGAGGAAGGTAGTAAGAGGCTATCCTCTTTGGAGTATAATGTGAAAGAGATGAGTAAGAAGAATGATCAGCGTGATCAAGATTTACAGAAGAGGGATATGGAGCTGAATAGAATTCAGCAAAAGAATAATAGGCGGTTTATTTTGATGAAGTATTAGATTAGCCAGATCACGAAATTATTGGGTAGAGAGCCCGGAAAATATCCTTCTATGCCGAAGGGGAATCTGAAAGAGCAATGCAAGACGATCCAGCTAAGAAGTGGAACCAAATATAATGGTCCTCCAATGCCTGCTGATCTTGAGGAGATACATAAGGAGATTGAGATGGAGGGTCAAGACCATAAGAAAGATGGGGATGAGACAGTTGAGGTAGAAGTTGAGAAGGAAGTTGAGGTAGAAGATGCTCAGAAAAGTAAAGACAAGGAGGAAGAGATTGAGGAGATTGAGAGAGTTCCAAAGTGAAAAAAAGGCAAGAGAAGCAAGGAAGAACGTGAAGGAGACAGCGAGATGAATGGGGGAGGGGGTTACCAAAATCTGTGATACCGGTCCCATATCCACATCGATTCATGAAGAAGAAATTAGATGAAAAATTCGCTAAGTTTCTTGATGTCTTTAAAAAGTTGCATATCAACATTCCTTTTTATGATGCTTTAGAACAGATGCCTAATTATGCCAAGTTCCTGAAGGACTTGATAGCTAAAAGACGGAGAGTTGATGAGCCCAAGCTGGTGCAGCTGGACTATGAGGTGAGTGCATTAGTGCACAAAGCGCTTCCCCCAAAATTGAAAGATCCCAAGAGTTTTACGATCTTATGTGATATCGTGAATGGAGTCCAGAAGGGAGCGTTGTGCGATCTTGGAGCGAGTATTAATCTAATGCCATTGTCGCTATTTAAGAAGTTGGAAGGTGGAGAACTTCAGCCGACAATGATGACGCTTCAACTCGCTGACCGGTCTATTACTAGACCTCAAGGTATGATTGAAGACGTCCTTGTTAAAGTTGGAGATCATATTTTTCCAGTTGATTTCGTAGTGCTCGACATGGAGAAAGATGAGCACGTACCTTTGATCTTGGGAAGGCCTTTCTTAGCCACAGCTGGGATAGTGTTAGATGTGGCGAATGAGAAGATCACGATAAAGGTAGATGATAAAGAGGTGAAAATTTCTCTATATGAGGCCATGAAACACCCGAAGGAAGATGAGAGTTGTCATTCCATTTATGCCATTGATCCTTGTGTTGAAGACACACCTCCTATCCCTAACCTTTCTTATATAAGTGATTATGTTAATCCTTCACTAAATGATTTAACCGTTGAGCATTATGGTCTCGATTGTCTTGATAGGGATAAAGGCAAGGAGTTGAAGGATGGAGAGCTGAAAAATGTGGACGTGGCCCAGTTGGAGAGAAAATGAGGAGTCGATGTTAAGAAGAAAAAAATCAAGAGGTGGGTACCTCCGTGGAGAGCGAAAAGAAAGTGAAACCACCACCCGAGGTGAAGAAGGAGGATGGGAATCGAGCGAAAAACTTAGACATTTTCTCTTATGAGAATAAGGGAGGTAAATTTGAGTATCATGTCCCATAAGCTCCTTTGAGCTTGGTCCGACATTAGGACCTTAAAAATAGCGCTGAATGGGAGGCAGTCCATTTTTATTTGCTTTTGAGTGTTTTTAGTTGTTGGTGTTTTGTTTTGAATCGTAAATTCTAACCTCGTACTTGAGTATTTTATTTTGTAGATCCCATGCGTCACGTCTGCCGATCTTGTCGCCTAATCGTCAGGCGCATGTGGGGCACGCGCCCCCCATACTTTGGGTTAATTTTAAATTTGAACCCGTTTTTTGCACTTTGGCCCTTCCCCTAATTCTTCTATAAATAGAGGGTTTTAGCCCTCATTCTTATTTTCTCTTCTTTTCATTTACGCGCCCCTCTGCAAATTCAAATTCTCTGGCAATTCCTCCTCCGTCTCCTTCCCAGATTCCGACGACCCCTCGTCTCTAAGGTAATTCACCCTCACTATCTCCTTCCTTTAATCTTCTTCCAAACATGAGTGACTCGGTGGAAAGCGTGGACGGCGCCGAGGTTTACCAATTCTGCCGCCGTGCCGCCGAGAGACCACTCCGCCATACCGGCGAAGGAACCTCCTGGGCCGCTGCTGCTTGAGAAGGCGAATGGCACCTCCACGGATGTGGATGCCTACGCCGATACCTTGGACCGGATGAGCCCTATCTGGGATACCCCCGTACTCAGTGCGTCCCTCGTGGCTGCCTACCCGCCTGCAGCCGTGCCCGGCGCTGATGACGACCAGGACGAAAATTCCAAGCCCGTCGTTTATTCGGATAACAGGCTGATGCTACTCGACTACGCCAAATACATTCACGGGCAAAGACACACGCATCCTGCCCGCACTTATCGTGAAGCCGCAGCGAGTGAGTTTGGTGCCTTCTGCCGTCCTTGCTGCCTACCCGCGAACGCGGATCTTTCGAGCCTGTACTGGACCTTTCAGGTCCTCGCAGATGTCCATTTCTACGCTCCCCTAGCAAACAAGCGTGCCGATCAACCCCACGAGGGGTTGATTGCCATTAATGCCGATACTCTGCACACGGGTCTCCGCTTCCCGCTCCACCCGGCGATCTCCAGACTTCTCTCCTCCTGGAACCTATCGATCATCCAAATCACGGCCAACGGGTGGAGTTATCTGCTGGGCGCCATGGTTTCGCTCGGGCGTTGAGGACTCCATCGGATGCCGATTCCCGACAAAATCAACTATTTATACTACACAGTCGCATCTACTAGCGCAACGAATACGGGATACTACTCGGTGAAACCGCGGTGCGGGGACTCTATTGTCTTTGGTATCTCGTCGAAGGTAACCGGCAGGCACTAGAAGTGGTGGTGGGTCGGCGGCGCATGTGAGAGTATGGAACCTGACGGGGCGACCATCGAGATTTCCCGAGAATATCGTACCCGGAACCGAAGAGGTATATAATCACTTTACTTTTTCTTCCCCTATACTGATCTAATTTCTCTTTTATTGTGCAGGCAACTCGGTGCCAAATCCTAGCGACCTTACAGACGACTTCAACTACACTCTTGCTCGCGCAAAGAAGGAGCCCGACGTCGACCAGTTAAATACCAGCGAGCAAAGGCGCCTCTCTAGCCTCCAGATATTTCCCCGCCACCTCAATTTCGCCGGTAAGATTTCCTCTGCCCGATGCCTTCTAACTTTCTTCTCGACTCGTCTTTTATTTATCTTTTTACTCACGCTCTCTTTCTTCTGACAACTTCAGAGCAACGCTTCTCGGTGGACAGCGATCTCAGCCTTTCCGACTCATCCGACTCTCCAGCCCGTCACTCCCTCGGCCAGATCCCCGTGGTCCTCTGCGACTTCTCCGAAGAAACCATTGATATGGCCCCCAAGAAAGCTACTGTCGCCAGCCTTACGAAGAAGGGCGCCGTAAAGGGGTCGACCAGCCAAGCTACCTGTGCCAATCCCAATACGCCGGCACCCCCCTCCCCCAAACTGACTACGGCTGGCGACCAACCTCTGGCGAAGAAGCCCCGCGTCGGGGAGGCCGCAGCTGTCGAGCCGGCCATGGTCGCCGTCTCCATGAGGCAGTCTGGGGGCCTGGTGGGCCTATCTTCCGAGGCCGCCGCTGGGAGCCCGAGCTCCTCTACCCGCGATAAGAGCGACTTCTCGTTCTTGGGATGGGGAAACATCACGTAAGTGGATCCTTCTATTTCCATTTGTGTCTGTCAGTATTATATAGTTTCTCACCCTCTCTCCAACCCGCAGGCCGGACCCTCTGCCCCCGACTGAAGTCCTTTAGTTCATCCGATCACAGGATCCGCCTTACGCGGAGGCCATCCCCGAGGCGTGGCCCAAGAATATCCGTCGGGCGGTTGTGAACTTGCCCCGGTCCTGGACCCTCAACTGCCAGAAGACCTAGTAGCCGATAAGATAAGATCGACCGCTATCCGCTCTGCCCGCGATGCCATCTCGATGGAGAGCATGCTCATGGATTACGAGCGCGAGGTGAAGACCCTTGCTGCCTACAAGGCCACCTACCAGGCCAAACAGGATGAAGTGGCCCATCTGGGGGAGGCGATGAAGAAGGCGGAAGATGAGCTCGCCGCTCTCTGCGCCTATTGCTCCGATGCGGATGGCCAGTTAGAGGCCGAGAAGAAGGCTCGGACAGATGCTGAGGCCGCTGCCGTGAAGGACGAAGCTGAGAAGGCTCGGTGAGCCTTCGCTGAGAAAGTCGAGCACCGGGTCCAGCTGGAGAAGGATCATGAGGCAGCTGGAAACATGATCTATATCAACGCCTATGTCGATGCCATCCGGTCCATCCTCCGGAAGAGTGTCGAGGCCGATCTCTCCGGCTCCCTCGAGGATCTGAAGGATTATGTAACGGCTAACCCGCCTCCAGACGAGTACGAGCTGACGTTGAAGGATCTGACCGACCGGGTGTGGGTCTATCCTTCTTCCCCGGTGTGGAGGCCTTCATCTATTCGCCGGTCGAGAGGGAGGTTGCTGACGAGGTGGCTGCCGCAGAGGACGGAGCCGAGGTGTGAATGATGGAGGTGTTGGGCTGCCCCCAGCTTAGTTATTGGATTTTTATTTTTCTTTTTTCTTCTTTGCTTGGCCTTCGAGCCCCTTGTACCTAGATTCCTATCAATACAGTTTTATTTCCTAAGTTCCATCCTCGTTTTCATTTCGCTCCGTGTGAGGTCGATTTAATTTTTATTTCAATAAGTAATTAACCAATGCATGAGTGAATTATCAATCGACTGAGATTATTAACTAAGTGATTAATGTGTGAATTGCTCTAGCCGATTGACGGGTAGCGACTTTACGAATACGAGATTGAACTAACAATCAATTTGAGATATTTAATCCAATGATTAATGAGTGAAATGCTCTAGCCGATTGATGGGCAACGACTTCACGAATACTAGATTGAATTAACAATCGATTAGAAGACTAAACACATGATTAATGAGTGAAGTGCTTTAACCGATTAACGGGCACTGACTTCACGAACACTAGATTGAGTTAACAATCGATTGAAAGATTAACCACATGATTAATGAGTGAAGTGCTTTAGCCGGTTGACGGGCAGCGACTTCACGAACACAAGATTGAATTAACAATCGATTAAAAGATTAACCACATGATTAATGAGTGAAGTGCTTTGGCCGATTGACGGGCAGCGACTTCACGAACACAAGATTGAATTAACAATTGATTAAAAGATTAACCACATGATTAATAAGTGAAGTGCTTTGGCCGATTGACGGGCAGAAACTTCACGAACACAAGATTAAATTAATAATTGATTAAAAGATTAACCACATGATTAATGAGTGAAGTGCTTTGGCCGATTGACGGGCAGCGACTTCACGAACACAAGATTGAATTAACAATCGATTAAAAGATTAACCACATGATTAATTAGTGAAGTGCTTTGGCCAATTGACGGGCAGCGACTTCACGAACACAAGATTGAATTAACAATCGATTAAAAGATTGTACAATGCGCTCAAGACGCGATTACATTGTGGCCCTCAGTGGGCAAAAGGTGATTGCGGACTACGCCCGTTACATTTTGATGAACTGCCCGATCGCTGCGTACTTTGCTGCTGGTAGTATTTCTTGAGAAGGGAAGCGTTCCAAGGGTATTGGGCCGGATTACCCTCGAGGCTCTCGAGCTCGTAGGCCCCATTGGCCAAGCGCTTGGAGATTCTCAGGGGCCCCTCCCAATTCGGGCCAAATGTACCCTTGGGCTGCCCGACCGTCCGTTGCAAGACGAGGTCCCCGGTCTTGAATTCTCGAATTTTGATTTTCGAGTTGAAATATTTCTCTGCCCGCTGCTTGTAGACTATGTTCTTCTGTTCTGTGGACAGTCTTCTTTCTTCCAAAAGCTCCAGCTCGTGCAACATGGCTTCGTCGTTGTTGGCCCCCACGAGGTGCGATGACTCAGGATGGCAACCTCCATCGGGATGACTGCTTCAGTTCCGAAGGCCAGAGCGAAAGGAGTCTCCCCAGTGGCCGTACGGCTAATTGTCCTATACGACCACAGTACTTCGGGCAGCTTGCTCGCCCACGTTTCTTTGCTCTCATCCAACCTTGCCTTTAAGGTGTGTTTGATTATCTTGTTGACCGCCTCCACCTGCTCGTTTGACTGGGGGTGACAGGGCGTCGAGAACAACTTCTTGATCTTGTGTTTCTGACAGAATTTCTCCATCTCAGACCCATTGAACTGCTTCCCGTTGTCCAAAATGATGACTTATGGGAGACCAAAATGATAAATTATGTTGCGGCAGATGAACCTGATGGCGTGCTCCTGGTCGATTGTCTTCAACGACTCCGCTTTCGCCCACTTGGTGAAGTAATCCACGGCCACGATTGCGTACTTGACGCTGCCCGGGGCTGTGGGCAAAGGACCAATGAGATCGATCCCCCACTTTGCAAATGGCCAAGGGATAAACATTGAAGTGAGTTCGGTTGGCGCCTGGTGGATTGCTGGCGAGTATACTTGGCATTTGTAGCATGTCCTAGCATAACTGATCGTGTCCTTCTTCAGTGTGAGCCAGAAATAGCCTTGGCGGACAATTTTCTGGGCGAGTGCCTGGCCCCCAGCGTGGTTCCCGCAGAGGCCCTCATGGATTTCTTCCATGATCTTCCTTTCTTGCTCTGGAGTTATGCACCTCAAGAGAGGTGGAGAAAAACCCCACTTGTACAGGTGATCCCCCACTATTGTGTACCTAGCTGCCCGAAGCTGCAACTGCCTTGCCGCTACCCGATTGTCTGAAAGCTGACTGTGGCGAAGGTAATTCAGAATGGGGGGTCATCCAGTCGTCCCCGTCTTGCTCGAGGTTAGCCACCCGCTGGTTTGAGCTCGATGGGGCAGGCATGTAAGTGACCGTGATCAGTAACATGTCGGTCGCCCCCTCGGACGTTGCGAGGTGGGCAAGTGCATCTGCTTGCGTGTTGTCTAGTCGGGGCACCACCTCTATGTGTACCTGGTCGAATTTGCCGAGTAAATTCTTAGCTAATCCCTAGTATGCCAGCATCCTGTTGTTGTGCGCCTCGTATTCCCCTGAGATCTAGCATGTCGAAAGCTGCGAGTCGCTGTAGACCTGTAGCCGCTTCACCCACATGGCCATCGCTATTTCTAGGCCGTTGATCAGAGCTTTATACTCGGCTTCATTGTTCGTTGCGTGGAACCCAAATCTGATAGCCGTTGTGAATGATTGGCCGGACGGGCTAGGACAATTCCTGCCCCGGCCTACGTGGTTGTGGAGGATCCGTCGATGTACATCTTCCATGGTGGTTGCTCGATCTTGGACATCTCCCCCGGGTAGGTGAGCTCGACTATAAAATCGGCCATCGCTTGGCCGTTAATGGCCGTTCATGGAGCATACGTAACTCCAAACTGCCCGATTTCCACCGCCCATTTGAGGCATCTGCCCGCCGTGTCTGGCCGATGCAACACTTGTCGAAGGGGCATAGTAGTCAGCACCTCGACCTGATAGTTGAAGAAGTATGGGCGCAGCTTTCGCACGCTCATCAATAGCGCGTAGGCCAATTTTTCAAACAGCGGGTACCGTAGCTCGGCGGCGTGGAGTATCTGGCTGACGTAATAGATCGGCAAATATGCCTACCCCTCGGCCCGCACTAGCACGGTGCTGAGAGCTGACTCTGAGGCCGCCAAGTATAAGTATGGCTTTTCGCCCAGGACGGGCTTTGCTAGTATTTGGGCGTTTGAGAGATATGCATTTAGGTTGTCGAATGTGAGATGGCTCTGTGGCGTCCAGTTTAGTTTCCCCTTCCGCATGCTATCGAACAACAGTTTTCACCGGTCCCCCATACGGGAGGATGAAACGATTGAGTGCAGCCAGGCTGCCCGTAACTCGTTGTACCTCCTTCACTGTGCGGGGAGCACTCATGTCTAGGATTGCTTGGACCTTGGTTGGATTTGCTTGCTTGGACCTTGGTTGGATTTGCTTCAATGCCCCGCTGGCTGACCATGTGCCCCAAGAATTTGTCCGACTCGACACAGAAACTGCACTTTTTCGGGTTGAGCCTCATCCTGTACTTTCTCAGAATCTCAAATGCCTCGGCTAAGTGGATGAGGCGGTCTTCTTTCTTCTCTCTTTTGATAACAATGTCGTCTATGTATACCTCCATCGTCGCCCCGATCTGGTCGTGGAACATGTGGTTGACCAACCTTTGATAAGTTGCCCCCGCGTTCATCAACCCAAACGACATCCGCTTCCAGAAATACATGTTCTTCTCTGTGAGGAAGGTGATGTGCTTTTGGTCGTCGACGACCATCGGGATCTGGTGATAGCCAGCAAAAGCATCCATGAAAGTGAGCATCTCGTGCCCGGCTGTGCTGTCCACCAGGTGGTCGATGTGCGTCATCGGGAAGTGATAGTTCGTCTTCACCGGCGTCAACTAATCTACTTCTCGAGTTAATCCACCTTTTAGGCGTCGACATTCCGCCTGGATTGGCGAAGTAATCTGCCTGCTTGGCGTTGATTAAACTGTCTTTTAGGCGTCGATATTCCGCCTAGGTTGGCGAAGTAATCCGCCTGCTCGGTGTTGATTAAACCGTCTTTTAGGCGTCGACATTCCGCCCGGAGTGGCGAGGTAATCCGCCTTTTAGGCGTTGATTAGTCCGCCTTTTTAGGCGTTGACGTTTTGATTAGTTCGTCTTCACCAGCGTCAACTAATCTACTTCTCGAGTTAATCCGCCTTTTAGGCGTCGACATTCCGCCTGGATTGGCGAAGTAATCCGCCTGTTTGGCGTTGATTAATCCATCTTTTAAGCATCGATATTCTAACTAGGTTGACGAAGTAATTCGCCTGCTCAGCGTTGATTAAACCGCCTTTTAGGCGTCGACATTTCGCATAGATTGGCGAAGTAATCCGTCTTCTCAGCGTCGATTAGTCCGTCTTTTTAGGTGTTGACATTTTGATTAGTTCGTCTTCATCGGCGTAAACTAATCTACTTCTCGAGTTAATCCGCCTGCTCGGCGTTGATTAATTCGTCTTTTAGGCGTCGACTTTCCACTTGGAGTGGCGAGGTAATCCGTCTTTTAGGCGTTGATTAGTCCGCCTTTTTAGGCGTTGACATTTTAATTAGTTCATCTCACCGGCTTCAACTAATCTACTTCTCAAGTTAATCCACTTTTCAGGCGTCGATATTCCGCCTGGATTGGCGAAGTAATCCGCATGTTCAGCGTTGATTAATCCGTCTTTTAGGCATCGACATTCCGCCTAGGTTGGCGAAGTAATACGCCTGCTCGGCGTTGATTAAACCGCCTTTTAGGCATCGATGTTCCACCCGAAGTGGCGAGGTAATCCGCCTTTTAGGCGTTGATTAGTCCGCCTTTTTAGGCATTGACGTTTTGATTATTTCGTCTTCACCGGCATCAACTAATCTACTTCTCGAGTTAATCCGCCTTTTAGGCATCGACATTTCACTTGGATCGGCGAAGTAATCCGCCTGTTCGGTATTGATTAATCCGCCTTTTAGGCATCGACATTTCGCCTAGGTTGGCGAAGTAATCCGCCTGCTCGGCGTTGATTAAACCGTCTTTTAGGCGTCAACGTTCTGCCCTGAGTAGCGAGGTAATTCGCCTTTTAGGCGTTGATTAGTCCGCATTTTTAGGCGTTGACGTTTTGATTAGTTCGTCTTCACCGGCATCAACTAATCTACTTCTCGAGTTAATCCACCTTTTAGGCGTCGATATTCCGCCTGGATTGGCGAAGTAATCCATCTATTCAGCGTTGATTAATCCATCTTTTAGGCGTCGACATTCCGCCTAGGTTGGCGAAGTAATCTGCCTGCTCGACGTTGATTAAACCGCCTTTTAGGCGTCGATGTTCCACCTGGAGTGGTGAGGTAATCTGTCTTTTAGGCGTTGATTAGTCCACCTTTTTAGGCGTTGACGTTTTGATTAGTTCATCTTCACCGGCGTCAACTAATCTACTTCTCGAGTTAATCCGCCTTTTAGGCATCGACATTCCGTCTGAATTGGCGAAGTAATCCGCCTGTTCGGTGTTAATTAATCCATCTTTTAGGCATCGACATTCCGCCTAGGTTGGCAAAGTAATCCGCCTGTTCGGCGTTGACGCCTTTTAGGCGTCGATTAGTCCGCCTTTTTAGGCGTTGATGTTTTAATTAGTTCGTCTTCACCGGCGTCAACTAATCTACTTCTCGAGTTAATCCTTCTTTTAGGCGTCGACATTCCGCCTAGATTGGCGAAGTAATCCGCCTGTTCGGCGTTGATTAATCCGCCTTTTAGGCGTCAACATTCCGCCTAGGTTGGCAAAGTAATCCGTCTTCTCGACGTTGATTAGTCCGCCTTTCAGGCGTTGACATATGGATTAGTTCGCCTTCACCGGCATCAACAAATCTACTTCTCGAGTTAATCCGTCTTTTGACGTCGACATTCCGCCTGGATTGGCGAAGTATTCCGCCTTTTCGGTGTTGATTAGTCCGTCTTTTATGCGTTGACATATTGATTAGTTTTCTTTCACCGGCGTTAACTAATCTATTTCTCAAGTTGATCCGCCACTCGACCTTGATTAGTTCGTCTTCACCGGCGTCAACTAATTCGCCTCTCGGCGTGGATCCAGTCCGCATTTTTGGCGTTGACTTTCCGCCTTAATGGGCGAGGTGTTGTTTAGTTCGTCTTCACCGGCATCAACTAATTTATTTCTCGACGTTGATTTGTCCGTCTTAATGACATCAATCAGTCCGCCTTCACCGGCATCGACTAACCCGCATCACTTTTGCCAGCTTGTGGGCATGATATATCGCATCTTGAACGCTTTGATTAATCAATTCATCGATTGTTAGTTCAATCACGCATTCGTGAAGTCGTTGCCCGTTAATCGGCTAAAACACTTCACTATTTTTGTCATTGTTTAATCAATTCATCGATTATTAGTTCAATCACGTATTCGTGAAATCGCTGCCCGTTAATCGTCTAAAGCACTTCACTATTTTTATCATTGATTAATCAATTCATCGATTGTTAGTTCAATCACGTATTCGTGAAGTCGCTGCCCGTTAATCGGCTAAAGCACTTCACTATTTTTATCATTGATTAATCAATTCATCGATTGTTAGTTCAATCACGTATTCGTGAAGTCGTTGCCCATTAATCGGCTAAAGCACTTCACTATTTTTATCATTGATTAATAAATCCATCGATTGTTAATGCAATCACGTATTCGTGAAGTCGCTGTCCGTCAATCGGCTAAATCACTTCACTAGTTATTTATGTGTTAAGTCAATTAAAATCGGTTGTTAAATCAATATCTTGTTCGTAAAATCGCTGCCCGCAAGCGGCCGAAGCACTTCATTAATTTATCATCGCGGTCCCTACCGCCCTATCATCAAAGTCGCTGCCCCATGCTGCTATAACTCTTTATTAATCAATCATCGCGACTCTTATCGCTAAATTACTAAAACTGCTACCCGTCAGCGGCAATAACTATTTATTAATTAAACGTCACAGTTCTTGACTCGGGGGCACGATGGAAGATCGCACCCCACCTAACCCAACCAGTTTCAAAAGTTTGACAATTCGAAGATGACTTGAAAGATTCACCCATCAAGGACCCTATCGTCGAAGATTCCTCCGGGACATCCGAGCTATCCTGTTTTCAGGCTCGGGGGCAAAACCTATTTGAAGCACAGATCAAGATCGAAATCTGGTCGCAATCAGAGCCCAATCTTGGGGGCAATTATTACAGCAGGAAATATCCTCGCCTGACAGGAGGTCAGATTCCCAAAGATACACTGACCCGACAAGATCGAGGGTCTACATCAGAAAAGAGCATTTAATATATTATAGATCTACTGTTGATCGTTAGATTAATAATTGTAATAAATCCCTAATTAAAGGGTTAAGACGAGTTTATGGCCACTTTTGGGCATTTGAGGATGAACCTCTATAAATAGGGGGTCACCCCTTCATTGTAGAGAGACATTTTTCCCTTCATTCACATATATGCAAAAAAGCTCTCATTCAAGGGAAGAACGAAAGTTCTTCCCCTGTTGTTCATGTTCGTTTACTTTGATTGTTTGTCGGGCATAACCCTAATAGCCACATACATCTATCCATACGAAAATGCCTGTCAACATATACATATTAATAGATATGAAAATGATTTTCATCTCAATATATACTTAGTTTAAAATATACACTTTTACACTATTTTAAGATAATGAATGGTTTATATTTGTAATTTCAAATTTAAATTGTTGTTAATGCACGTATATATATCATGGAATTAATAAATAAAAAAATAACTGTGTCCTTTTTATCTCTAAATTTTCATAATATTTTTCTTATTTAATTGAATAATAGAACTTATGATATTGCTAAAATATAAAGTAATAATTATACATAAAAACAAGAAATACTATGCATCTTCTTCATTATTTGCTTAGTGTGAATTCATATAAGAGTAGGTCTTGTATGAGACCGTCTCATGACATGAGACAATCAAAATGAGTGTAACTAGGGCATTGACTCATTAACACTTTGGTAGGGATATGTGTTAATTGTGTTGTCTCATGCCATGAGACGGTCTCATACAAGTTTTTGCCTTCATATAATAATTATTTTTTATTGCAAAGATATAACTAGGAATTAGGTTAACATGTTAATAGGGTGTGATTTTATTAAGATGTGGGATTTATTTAATCTCAATATTAAAGAAAAGGAGTTTAGATATACTTAGAAAAAGTCCAGGGTCTATTTGATCTTCACACTAAAGATTAAGGGTATTATTTGATCTTAATATTAAAGAAAAATGGCATAAACGTACCAAAAAAAAGTTCAAAGGCCTATTTGATCCCCACGTAAAAGTTTAGGGGCTTATTTGACCCTTTTCCCTTTTAAATACTTAGACAAGTATATATTTCATTAGTATATATAGAGTAGAGTTAAATTGGTTCATACATTAATCATTTAAGGATATTAATTATTTTAACTAAATGGTATTAGTTGTTTTCACCAAAAGATATTAGTTGTTTTCACTGAAGGGTATTGATTGTATTTTTTTAGTGAAAACAACTAATGCCCTTCAATGAAAACAACTAATACCCTTTAATGGTTCATGTATGAACAATTTTCACTCTACTTTGTCATATTTTACTAATTATCTGTTGTACTCCTAAATTTGAAAATTTGTATTCACGACTACATCATTATTAATTATACTAAAATTTCTCTCGTGTGATGTATAATTAATATATTAATAATTCTATGTGAACTGTGTAATGTGAATAATGTGATACATATATGTATATACAACTTTATATAGATAATATGAATGTCAAACTAAAGATCGTAATTCTTTTAAGTTAATAAATTATTATATGTTGAAAATGGACTTGAACTGAAAAAACTATTGCAATTTAAAATTTGATGAAAAATATTTTTTTTATTGAATTTTAACCGGAAATAGTAAGTTTCTATCTTAGGCACACTATTGTTTTTCTTATGTTGATTTAGATATAGACATAATAAATAATACTAGTATGCATGGAATGAAAATTGTTTATATGTGAACCATTTTATAATATTTTTAGTGTAATTAACTAATACCCTTTAGTTAAACAACTACTTCTTTCTCCAAAATTCATTTTCCCATTTACTGTTTGCACGAGTTTTAAGAAAAAAGTTTATAGTATTTAAAGTGATAAAGTAGATGTTTTTTTTTTATTAGTGTATGGAGAATATAATATTAAAAAATATTATTATTTTCTTGCCAAAAATAGATGTAGCAAACGAGTATGCGACATACTTTTTTGGCAATGTAGCAAACGAGTTTGAGATGGAGGGAGTAATATTTTTCGAACCTTTTGTCTAATAATCTTCAGCGAAAACAATTAATATCCTTCAAAATTAATACCCTTTAATGAAGATAACTAATACTTTTTAGTAAATATGACTAATAGTATTTAAATGGTTAATATATAAATTATTTTCACTCTAAATAAATGTGGCGTGCACACTTTAGTTTGGAGATATGGGTTGAAATTTAGTGCAGCGCACTTGTAGGGGATTACCAAGATTGAGCCAAACATCTTTATTTGCGTGACATTAGAATATGTGAAGTGATAAGAAGCAATAAGGTTTTGAAGATGTTCTCTTATGTAGTGCGCCACTGGAATATCATACCTCCATTTTAGTATTGCTTTCTCTCATTTATATTCACTCCAACACTTTTGACCCTTAATTGTGTAGAGATGAATTAAGTGATGCCTAATTAATTTTGTCTGCTATTACTTAGTGGGATTTGATTATGTGATATTATCAATATCATGTGCCAATTGCAAATAGAAGAATGTCTTCCATATATGTCTCCCTGCCCTAAGTAGGCTAAGTTATTACTAAGTACTTTTTTATAGGTGGATGAAGGAATCGTGCAATATAAAAAAAAAAAAAAAAAACCCTCAAATTCTTGATATCTGTGCAATTGTATTTTCCACAATCTAGAACTCTAGCACCTACGTGCTTATCCAATATTTTATAATGGGGTGGGTTAAGAGGTACACATATTAGAACAGTATTTTAATAATTTGCAGAAGAAAAATATGTGAAAATGATGAATAAGAACATAAACTTAAAGTTATTTATGTTAGCTATATTCACGAGACGAATATAAAAAAGATTTTAAAATTTAAAGGATAGAATAGTAGAATAGAATAGAATGAATCCATGATTTTCGTTGAGTCAAACATGATGTCCGTTCCAATAATACCAGATAGTTAAATTGGTGCGTGCTATACTGATTGATTTCCTGCATTATGTATGTCATTATATTTCTAAAGCATTAAATATACATTTCTCAATCATCCAAGTCAAAAACCTAAAATGAGTATAAACTATTAGAGCTCTCAGCTTCTGTACTCAAACTAATTAACCAAACAGTTGTTCAACTGATAAGCTTTACAGTTGTTAGTAGGTGTGTCCAACTTGATTATTGATTAACCTTTAGAGTTACCAGAAAAAGATGAACACATTATTCATCTATCAACTCATCTTAGATCAAGAGAGAAACAACCAGATGTGGACACCTATAAAAGAGTGTTGAAAATCTGATAATGATGCTGAAGATTGTATCAACCATTCTGATGATAATGAGAATTTAGCATCGGGTGCTCTTAAAACAAATAAGAGATTGCCCAAAGTAAAAGAAGATTGTCCAAAGTAGTACTTTACAGTGTCATTTCGTATACCAAATAATATATTTTTGAAGAGAGTTCACATGAAGTTCATAGAAATTTTGTGTTTTATTTACTCATTTTCTATTTTCATTAAAAGTGTATCTCATCATTTGAAAAGAAGTTAGAGAAGGAAATGCAACTGTGGACAGACTCACGAGGGAAGTTACTTAGGATGTAATATGGTGGAATGAGGTTCCAGATTTTCTGTGGCTTTTTCTTTCAGAAGGACTGGCACATGAGTTTTTATTGTTTATTTTAATTTCTATGTTTTTCCTCTATAATAGAAGGACTCATTTTTTCCAGATTTGTCCGTATAGGAGGATTTTCTCTCGGCAATATTTTTAATAGGGTTCCAAATAGAATGACTTTAAGTACTATGGCTCTAGGTTTTTTTTTTTTTTTTTTTTAAATATAATAAAATCTTAGTTAAGACTTAAGAGTAAGAATAAGTAATACATATGTTAAGTGAAAAAAAAAAATTGATTCTACACCTCTCTACAAATTCGAATTTATAGATGTGATAAAATTTCTTTTATGGAATCAGAGCCAAAAGGTTCACGCCCACATCAAAAAATCTTTGAGTTCTATTCCCATTGAGAGTAAATTTACCCATATTAAATTGTTCACTTATTGAGTCTCTCCAAAGAAGAAAAATTGAGAGTACAACCCATGGAGTGTGTGTGTGTGTGTGTGTTTTTTTAGGAAAATTAAATTAACTAGTAACTGAGCTCGTACGATGCACGATCGTAATTGTACAATTATTTTATGGGTCCTCAATTTATATTGACGTCTGTTTGTTTATGCTTAAGCGTGATTATTAGTATTCCTATTAAAGTATTTTTCATTTAAAATTAGATAATATTATAATATTTTAATTTGAAGGTTTACTTTTTAAAGAGAAAGTAATGCAGATGTGGAAAAATTTAGTGAAAACAAAGTGTAATGAATCTTATATTTTATTTATAAGAGATAATTTTAATATTATTTGTATTTCACCGTATAATTTTTTATGATTTACACAGTAATTTTTTTGGTAATAGCTACGAATCCACATGAAACAGAATGTAAAAAAAAATCGAAAGGACTATAGATTTCGAAACACCTAACTAGAAACCACAATTTTTTTTCATTTTCGATGAACGTTCATCGTCAGTCGCCAAACGTCAAAATTTTCAGATTATTGCGATTGACGACTCTCAAAACATCCACGTACGTCTAGCTGTGACTGAAAACTGAATTCTTCAAGAATACGTCAATATTAGCGAGAGATTGTCATTGACTCTTATTTATTGACATTTCATATGAGACAACTAATGTGAACTGTCTCTTCTGAAACTTGAACGAAAGTCTCGGGTTGAATAAGGTCAGTGAAAATTTAGCGATCGACACCATATTACCTGAATTTTTATGGTTATGTTTGTACCTTCCAGAACACTGTCGTATGCTCTTATTAGTGTCAATCTAGTTCTATTGCACAATCCACTTGAATGATCTATATTTTTTAGTAACATAATTGAAGTCTTAATTTTTAAATTCAAATCATTATTTGACACACCATAACACTTTCAGTTATTCAAGAGTAGGTGTAAGTATTACTCTATCCTTCAAATAATTCAAATCATCCACAATGTTCTTCAAGTGTAGCTTTGGATTAAATATTTTTAAAATTATAAATGGACTCTTCACTTCTTTCTTTTTTCAATTAAAAAAATGCATCTATGAAGTCTTCCGCTTCATACGGTTACTCGTACATATTAATTTTTAAGATCCATTTTTATAATATTGAGATAAATGCATACATTAAAATAATTATGCAATTTAAGAATGTATACATTTCACATATATTTTTATAAATAAATAAATAACATGATTTTGTTTTCTCTAGATTTAATATAGGTTTGAGGTTCGAAACCCTTAATTTCTATCCATTCCTGTTTTGGGTAAGTCCATCTAAAGCTTTGTTTTGTCTTTAATTGCAATACATTGTTTATATTATTATCCTGAATATAGAGACAAAAAAATTATGGAATATGCAATTTGTTGGAGACCTTATGCATAATTTGTTTATTAATTAATTAACTAAAAAATATCCCCAAACATATTCACAATAATAGATATACTCATATATTCTCTGTTAGTGAGTGTCTGAGCTAAAAACTAAAACACATCGAAGCATAAGAAAATAAATAAAATAAAAATAAAGAATAGTGCGAGACTGTAAAAACAAAACAAATATATATTTCAATTGAGAATAATGTCTATTCAAGACTTGGAGGATAATAAAACTATCAATATAAGATTTGAAAGATTTTTCCTATTAATTTATGGTTTGAATGATTGAAAACTATTAATACGGGACCTAAAAGATAGAACATATCAATTTAGGATTAAAAAATATTTAGACCATGTTTGGCGGATTATAGTTTATATTTTTATTTATTTATTTATAAACATTATTATTTTTTTGATTTGCTATTTTTTTCCTTATCTCTTCAAGTCACGTGAAATTAATATATCTTTTATTTTGTGAAATTATGCTTTATAAATATATAATTGCATAACTAGAAATCATAATAAGACAAATATAGTCTTGTAACAACCAAATTAAATATTTAGTACTCTTCGTACTCTTCAACCAATAACCTTCAGTGAAAATAACTTATGCCCTAAAAAACTAATAATTTTTAGTGAAAACAACTTATACCTTCAAGAATCAATACTCTTCAGTGAAAACAACTAATACTCTTCAGTGAAAATAACTAATACTTTTTAGTGTTAACTAGTGTTCTCCAAACTAATATCCTTCAGTGGAAACAATGCAACTAATACACTTCAAATGTTTTATGTATGAATCATTTTCACTCTATACTTTGCCAAAATTAAAGAGAGATTTTATTCTCTTTTTTTTCTTCAGATTAATAAATATTTATTTTAATAATTTCTACAAACTATGTATCAAATTATTTGTATACATTAATTTTTCACAAAAATATTTAATAATTATTATTTTTAAATAATTGAATTATTTTTTATACTACAAAATAGAGAGATTTATCATAATATATATTTCAAAGATATATTCAACATATATTTATATGACAAATTTTAGGGTTCATTCAATTGCATAGCATGCACTTGGATTTTAAAGCTCAATTTTGACTTTAATTTTGATTTTTTCAAAATACACACAAACACACTGAATTATGTGTTCTTTTTGTAGTTGGGGTATTACTGATGCCTTCTTGGGGTATTATTGATTACTTCTTGGGGTATTACTGATTACTTCTTGGAGTATTGCTGACTTCTGCTTGAGATATTTTTTTTCAAATTCCAAGTGCATACTATGCAATCAAATGCACACTACAACTACTCTATTTATATTATTTCTCAATATTTATTATAAAATATTGTTGGCCCCGAAACGAGTAAACAGGTGTATGGGGGGGGGGGGGAATACACTTGAGGTTACAAATTAAAAATTCTTCTAAAACTTATCAGGTTACTTCAAATAGTAACACGTCAGTGGACTTAAAGTCTGCTGAGAATTACTAGAGAAAGCTTACTGAGATAATACCCCCACTGAAAGCTCAAGACTTTCAGTTGAACTACTATCTAATTAGCTTTCAAATGCGGATTAGTGAGCCCTTTAGAAAACTCATTTTACTTGATAAACTTTGAGTGGATAACACATACTTAGGAAATAACAGAATGTAAATACACAAGATATAAAGTGGTTCAGAGATGAATCTCCTACGTCCACTGTCCTGATCAAACAGGAGAATTCCTTTCACTTGGAATTCCTTGTGTTATAGTGTCAAGGTGCACTGATCAATTAATCCTCTCTTAGGATGATTGATCACTAGGATAATTCCAGGTCCTAGTTCCCAAAACAAACCAGCTTTCAGACTGATACAAATAATCAGCTTACTAACACCACTTAATACTAACTCTCAACCTAACACCTGAGTAGGGTTTTGGGTAGGGTTTGGTTCCACCTGTTGTGAGATAGTCCTTACAGTGTAGCTCAAGGCTTAGGATGTATTATCTCTTTCTAAGGTTTGTATATAGCTTTTAAGCTTGGTTACAGAAGGTTTGTTATGCTCTCTACAAATGTGAAACACTTGAGAAACAAAGGTAATTTCGAGTGCTTCTAGGTAGTTATGAATGTAGAGATAGCTTTTGATCTTGTGAGTTTCCCGTGCATAGAAATGAGCACGTCCTTCTGTATTTATAGGCTTCCTTGAAAATCTTCCCGTTGGATTTGGATCTTCTCAAGTAAGTCTTCTTGTATCTGATTGGTTCAAACGACTCTATTTGAAGCTTTAAGTCTTGTCAAGAAACGGCTGAAAGACCATGTCTGTTCACCAACTTTCTGTAGATTGCTAGGGAAAGACTTTTGGTACTTGTCAGTCTGGGATAGATCGGCTGTCAGTAAAGTACACTGACGTGTTATCTTCTCATTGGACCTTCAGTCTGCTTGTCCAGATTCTTGTCTTGCTTTAAGGTGGAACTTCTCTTAGAGAACCTTCTTATTCCTTCATTTATGTAAGCTTCACTGAAATTCGTTTTACCTTGTTCCAACCAGATTAACTAACAGCTTTTAATATAATTAGCATTGAATGTGCTTTATTAATTCTCATCAGTGGACCGTGGTCCTCTCCTGATGGTCTTAGTCTTAGTGAGAATGCATTTTAGAAAACATTCAAGACTTAGACTACTTCCTTAGATCACTTGTCTTCAGCGGACTTCGTCTTCAGCAGACTTTGCTTTCAGCGGACTTTGTTCTTCAATACACTCTAGAAGTTACTAACTGCACTCCAGTTCTTAACATTTTGAACTGTTTAACTAAACTCTAACTCTACTGAATATTTTACTTACAAATAACTTAGGAGGAACATTTTGGCATCTTAATCAAAACTTAAGTCTATACAATTTCCCAACAAATATATTTAAAAAATATATCTAATATATTTTGTAAACAATTATTTGTCAATATTTATACTAAAATATATTTCAAAGGTATGTATCTAAGACTAAAAAGATTCCACACTTCTCTATATGTTTGGACTTTTAGATGTGATGAAATTCTTTCAACATATTTGTCATTACAGTTGTTGGTGATCAAATTGAATCGGAAGGATTAGTGACTGTTTTAGTTCGGTTTAAGATCACCAATCAATAACGAGTGATTGATTACCACCGTAAATGGTAAATCGAAGATTCAGGTTGTGAAATCGTAAATACGAGAGTCGAATCCATATTTACTTTGTATGTGTGCACGTTTAGGTGTATTTGTGTGTGTTTTGGGAGTATTTGTGTATTTGAATTTATATTTCTTAGCTGGAGAACAAGTATTTATAGAGACTAACAAGCATGAGATGTCCATGACTCTTGCACTTCCTAGCTTGCATGCTAGACAAGTGTCCTTTGACCTTGTTTGACCTTATCTAAGCTGAATCTTAGTTACAAAGTCTTCTTTGGTCTTATCTCGGACTCATTGTTGTTCGTCCAAGTCGGCTTGATTTGTCCAGAAGGATCTTTCAGTAAAAGTTGTTCGCCTTTTGAGGGTATGACTTCAAAGTTGTTCGCCTATATTTCTTGTTGAGATGTGCTTTGGAATATTGGTTCCTTGTTCGTTTACATACACCTTGTAGGCTGGTAGATACACCACCTTTCATCAATGTTGCTCGTCACCAATGATTTGGCGGAATGTTCATGTCTGGTCTCAGGTCTCAACACCTGCTCGCCGATACATTGTTCGTCGAAATAGTTGTTCGTCACTTTACACACCCTCCAGATTGATTGAGGCACCCCAATCTTAATTTTCTGTTAAGTGCTTAATCTTTATTCGCACCACAATGATTGATGTTCGCCTATCAATAATTGCCCCCTATCCTAACTAGGCGTTGCTACAGACGAGCATCTTTGGGCGAGCAACAGTAGTTAGGATACCAAACTGATAAGGATCTGGACGAACATCATTGAAATTGGCGAGCAACAATAGGTTCGTCGTTTCGTCTCCCCAATGTCTGGGGGATGCACGAGGATGACGTGGGCGGCATGATTGCACGCTGCCCACGCGTAATCAGTCCCGAGGCCAAGCGTCCCTATAATTGCGTATAGGCCCTCCGATATTAAAATTTGCTCGAAATTTACCCCATTTTCTATCATTTTGGACCACTTCTTTGGGGTAATTACGGGTTTTACCCTGTTTTTCCTTGAGGTATAAATAGAAGTGGGAACTGAAATTTTTCCCACTTCTTTCATATCTGCTACAGTGCTCCGTCGATTCCAAACTTTCTCCGGCGATTTCAAGCATTTTCCGATGGGATTACTTCAATTTCGTGTCTTTGATTCAATTCCAAGGTAGTATTTTTGTTTTAATCACTCGATTTTCTCTTATACTTCGTTTTTCTCTTCAAAAAACCTCCATTGCCACCATGTGGAAGCTAACGCCGAGTTGGGATATAGATTATATGTTTTGAAGATGTTAAAACAAGAACTTATAATAGGACTAGCTGAACCTGTTAGTCAGCTACAGATTAGTCTAGGTCTAGAATAGGTCTTTGGTTAAGGGGGAAGAAATCTGTGCAGACCAGATGAGATGACCAGATGAGAGGTGACCAGATGAGGTCTCCAGACCAGAGCAGACGAGTCGGTCAGAGGAGTTTGACCAGAGGAGTCTGCCAGATGAGCTCTGACCAGAGGACCAGACGAGGTCTGACCAGAGGAGTCTGCTAGAGGAGTCTGCTAGAAGACCTCTCCCAGATGAGGTTCAGAGCAGAATTGTCACCAGACCAGACCAGACCAGAAAACCCCAGATCAGACGAGTCCTAACCAGATGAGGGAGACGGATTAGTTCACCCACATGGAGGCTGCATATAATCTGGAGACAAGGAGATCTTGGAGTTTCAATGATTGAGAAGAGGCAATCTGGAGAGTCAACTGATAGGAGGATTGATTGATTGATTGGTATCAATCTTGGAAGATCCAATCAATGGAGGAGATCAATCAATCAATATAATCAATATGTGATTGATTATATTCCTCCAATTATGGTTGTTTGAATTGCTAGCTTTCCAACGGCTAGTTAATTCCTACAACTATAAATATGAGTGTTTTGGTTGAGTTCATCAGAGAGAGACAAGAGTTGGGCAAGAACACAAAGCACACGAACTCTCTACACACTCACCTTGTTTATACAAGTATTATATCTACTCTTTTAGGAGTTCTAGTTGGAATATTAATCAACCTATTCACCACATTGAAAGGTTGAAGTAAGCAAGTTGTACGAAGGAGCTGGTACTTTGCAATTCCAGTAGTAAGAAAGTTGGTTGGAGAGAGAGTCCCCTTTTGAGAAAGGGAGAGTGGACGTAGGACAAGATTGGTCCGAACCACTATAAATTCGGTGTTATATACTTTACTGCGCTTTAAGTTTTCTGTATTTCTTTTAGCATTTTTTAAAAGGGTTTTCTTAAAAATTAACTCAAAACGCTTTCCGCTGGATAACCTTTTTGGGACCAACAAGTGGTATCAGAGCAGTGTGTCCTACATACCACTGTTTTGAAATTATTTTGGTGGTCACCAGGGCAGATCCATTTTTTTGAAAACCCAACTATTTGTTGTGCTAACAATTTCTTGCAGAAATGGGTTCGAAGAAAAACAGTAGAAGATGCACTAGGAGTTACTCCAAAAGAAGCTTAGCAGATGAGGAAGAAGAGGTATCCACTTCTGGTTCATCATCTCATTTTGGACCAGACGAAGAGATATGTCTAGTAACAGACGAGGCATGTAATCGAACTTCCTCTTCCTTTTCATCTTCTTCTTTTTTCTGGACAATCAGAGGAGTCTGATATGCAGAAGATGCTATTAGATCTCCAAACTTCTATACAAATTTGTCAAAAGTTGGAAGATGAGAACTCAAAGCTGAAAGCAGAAAATCAGAAGCTTTCACAATGTCTAGGCAACTCAGCTGATCTACCAGCTGAACAAAATCATACACTGGTCGAAGAGTCTTCTGACTTGACAACCAGGTGTACTGAACAAGTTAAGCTGATAGAAAGGTTGGTTGTTGAAAATATTGAGAAAGACAATGAATATAATATGGTCAAAACTAAGTTTGACGAACTCTTCCACCAAAATAAAATTGTAAGAGAAAGTGAGGATACGCTCAAGATGAGATTGGAGCAGCTGACTACAGCAAACAATGTTGTGTCATACATAGCTACCTCATCTCAAAGAGAGCATGATAAAACAGGCCTAGGTTATTCCAAACCTGAATCCTCAAATGTTCAGAAAGAAGAACAACCTAGAAATTTTATTAATAAGGGCAAGAGGTCAGCTGACCAAGCAACTCAGCCTAATGGGCAGATGAGTACTGAAACTCAAAAACTCAAAAGACAGAAGAAGAATTTTAAGAAGGGTTATACCCAGAATAAAATACCTCAGCCAGGCCAGCAGAGTAGAAGACAGTCTGGATCTTCTCAAAAGAGGCAGAACCAGATGACTCCTACTCACCTGCAGAAGACTTTCAAGTCATCTGCCAGACCAGCTGGAACCTTTGATGGTTCTAGTAAGACTTATCCTTATCAAAAGAATTTCAAGTCTGTTGCTTTAAGACAAGTTACTTCTTCTACTGGACAAGCTCATAAGAGAAGAAGAGCCTCTAGGAGAAATAACCATGTCAAAGGTTCTTTTGTTGAGTGTGTTTTTGTGGATATGTATGGAAGACAGATAAGATCACCTGATCCAAAAAGGGATGATCTATTCTTGTGGCTTCCTAAATATTGTGTTAACCCCCCTGGACCCAGAAGGGTACAAAAAAGTTGATTGTCTGCAGATACACAAGAACACCAGCTGTTGTTTTGCCCCTATATCAGCTGAGCTTATTTTGAGGGGGAACACCAGTTGACCCAGCCTGCTAGAATCTCTATTTAGATATTTCAAATTTTCTTGTCTTGTTTTATTTCAGTTCTTCTAGTTTTAACATCATCAAAAAGGGGGAAATTGTTGGGATATAGATTATATGTTTTGAAGATGTTAAAACAAGAACTTGTAATAGGACAAGCTGAACCTATTAGTCAGCTACAGATTAGTCTAGGTCTAGAATAGGTCTTTGGTTAAGAGGGAAGAAATCTGTGCAGACCAGATGAGGTGACCAGACGAGGTGACCAGATGAGGTCTCCAGACCAGAGCAGACGAGTCTGCCAAAGGAGTCTGACTAGAGGAGTCTGCCAGATGAGCTCTGACCAGAGGACCGGATGATGTTTGACCAGAGGAGTCTGACCAGAAGACCTCTCCCAGATGAGGTTCAGAGCAGAATTGTCACCAAACCAGACCAGACCAGAAGACCCAGATCAGACGAGTCCTAACCAGATGAGGGAGACGGATTAGTTCACCCACAGGGAGGCTGCATATAATCTGGAGACAAGGAGATCTTGGAGTTTCAGTGATTGAGAAGAGGCAATCTGGAGAGTCAACTAATAGGAGGATTGATTGATTGATTGGTATCAATCTTGGAAGATCCAATCAATGAAGGAGATCAATCAATCAATATAATCAATCTGTAATTGATTATATTCCTCCAATTATGGTTGTTTGAATTGCTAGTTTTCCAACGGCTAGTTAATTCCTACAACTATAAATAGAAGTGTTTTGGTTGAGTTCATCAGAGAGAGACAAGAGTTGGGCAAGAGCACAAAGCACACAAACTCTCTACACACTCACCTTTTTTATACAAGTATATATCTACTCTTTTAGGAGTTCTAGTTGGAATATTAATCAACCTATTCACCACATTGAAAGGTTGGAGTAAGCAAGTTGTACGAAGGAGCTGGTACTTCGCAATTCCAGTAGTAAGAAAGTTGGTTGGAGAGAGAGTCCTCTTTTGAGAAAGGGAGAGTGGACGTAGGACAAGATTGGTCTGAACCACTATAAATCCGGTGTTATTTACTTTACTGTACTTTAAGTTTTCTGTATTTCTTTTAGCATTTCTTTAAAGGGTTTTCTTAAAAATTAACTCAAAACGCTTTCCGCTGGATAACCTTTTTGGGACCAACACGCCGCCGTTCTCTCCAGAAATCGCCGCCGTCTGCAAAAAAAATTCGCCGCCGTCTGTATCTTTCTTTCCTTTCTCCTCAATTTCCTATGTCTTCACAATCGAGCAACAAATCTGAAGAAACCCTTGATCCTCTTTTTTCCATTGTGACGTACGAAAACCAACCCCCATTCGAGATTTTCTCGGCATCAAATCCCAACGTTGATTCAGTTGTTCGATCGATGGAGGACACGGGTGCTCGCCCATCCGGGAGGGAGGTTGTAGTTGTTGCGAACAAGGATTCCGACGAGGGTTCTTCGTCTAGTTCCGAATCGGAGGAGGACCCTAAATTTGACGAACTCACTCGTGAGTTTTTGGAGGGGATAAACTTTCCACCTCCAAAGATGTTAGAAAATGAGATCCCTGTTGGAGTTGCTCGGCCTTTCGAATGGTGAGCATATGCGGAGGAATATGCGAATAGCTTTACTCGCCCACAACGACAAGTGATGGACTTGGTGAAAACTGATTTCCAGGCGAGCAAGATCAAAAGTGTTGTTCTTAAGGAGGATCTCGATTTGATCCGAGAGACCTACAAGATTCCTTATAACATTCATATGTGGGCCCCTAGGAGAAAGGAGAGAGCTGATCGCCCACCTCCAGGATGTACGACAATCAACATTGATACGTTGATCGCTGGATTGAAACTGCCATTGCCACCAGTTGTTGGTCGCTTTCTAGAGGCGACCAACCTTGCTATTACCCGGATCACGCCAATTGGGTGGATGAACCTGCTCGGTTCGATGTGCTTGTTCGCCCTGGAAGGATACATTGATCGCATCACTGCGGAGGAGATCAACTATCTCATGGCGATCACCAAATGCCCCATAGTCGAGGAAGAATATTACTACCTCAAGGCCCGGACTGGGCTTAAGATGGTAGAAGGAGTGCCGAGCAAGATCAGGGACTGGAAGCAATATTTTTTCTTCATTGGGGGTGATTGGCGAGCATCTTCCGGTCCACACGGTGGCATTGGACGAATAAAATCTCCCGCTTCTTATGGAATAATTAAGCGTAAGTTTATCTCTGTTTATTTTTTAACTGTATTGTTCTAATTTAACTTTTCTTGTTTGCTCGCAGGCCCTCGATTGCTCAAGTAGAACTCGGAGGAGGAGGAGATTGGCGCAGAGTTCTTGTTCACTTCTTGTTTGGTCGGTCTGCGCAATAGAGCGGATAGAACCATCCAATATTTGAACGAGGAGAAGTATCAGAGAGCTGCTCGCCTGTTCACATTCCCCCACCACTTAGAGGCCCAAGTTGCGGTGCCCTCAGGTACGAAAATTTTCCAACTTATATGAGCTTTATTGCTCGACAATGAGGAAGATTAGAACTTGCTCGCACACATTATATTCTGACTTTACTCTTTTTTTTTTAGCCGAGCAAGTTACGGTAGCAGTTCCCTCTTGCTTTGGTCTCCTTGAACAGAGGGTGCACGAGATTTCTACACCAAAAGGGAGGAAGGTAAAGGGGGATCCACCCTCCAAGGTGCTTGCCATGACCAATAAGCCCGAGGGAGCGAAAGTTCCTCGGCAGGCGACCCCTTCTGGTTACGCTCGACCAGCGCCTCCATCTACTTCCCCTCCCCATGGGGGAAAACGCTTAAAAAAGGCTGACTGGACCCCAGTGGCACAAGATGTCCCTGGTGGCACAAAGGGGAAAGGAAAGGTGGGCAAGAATCTTGCTCGCCCCGAAGAAGAAGTTGCTCGTCGCTCCCTAGTCGAGCCAATTGAAAGGATGGGTAAAGCCGAAAAGGATGTCACCCCTTCCCGCGGCCCCGAGGACATCACTCTCCTCGGTTGGGACGATCGCAAATTTGCCGAGTAAGTATTCATTCCACTCAGCCGAACAAGATTCATTCTTCTTTTACAAATTTAGGGTACTTTCTTGTTCGCAGATATCGGCCTGAAGACCATACTGGGCGAGCAAATGCTGTCCACCAATATGCCTGTTCCAAAACTCCAGTTAACATAAGGGAGATCCCGGGCGACCATGTTCGCAGGGCAATGGAGTTGGTCGTCTGGGCCTGGACGAGACCTATGGAGAAGACTATCTCCATGCAAGGCCTGGCTGATAACTTCCATCTCTCTATGATGCATCACGCCAACGGCCTTGTTACTGCGTAAAAGGTGATGGCCCAGCTGGTCGAGCAAGAAGAAGCTATTCGCCGGTACGCAAGTACTGCTCGGTAGCTTACAGAAGAGAAGGATGGTCTGATCAATAACTATGAAGTGAAACTTGCTCGCTTGAACAATCAACTTTCCATCTCCCTCGATGCCGAAAAGAAACACCTTGAAGACATTCAAGGCCTGTCCGCCGAGCTGAAGTGCAAAGAAGCCGTGCTCGAAGAAGGGGGGAAAAGGCTATCCGCTGCCGAACAAAGGATTGCCGAACTCGAAGCAGAAGTTGCTCGCCTTAATGAGGTTGACTCCGACAAATACATAGGCGAGCAACTGGAGGCCGAGTTGCAAGTCCGATCTGCTCCCATCTCCAACTTAGGATATATCTGCGCTTACGCCGATGACTTGAAGCGAATATACTAACTTCTACTAGTCGCTTCCCCGCAAGCGGATGGGTTCACTGTAGTATTAGTAAGTATAATGGCCAAGTATATCGAACCCACGAGATGGAGTGTATGCGAACAGATCCCTGAAGATTTACGCGTTGTAGCTAATATGAGTGTAATGTTTTTGGGTTTTTTTGAAAGATTAATAGAAACTAAATTAAACTAATTAAACTAAAATACTAAAGAAGACGAATTAACTACAGTTTGTGTTCAAGTAAGAGATGGTGATGTTTAGGATAGGAATCCCTACGTATACTAACGGAGCAGGTACATAATCAAAATAACTGTGACGCGCAAGAAATAACCTAAGTAAAAGAATGCAAGGTGAAAGCTCAAGATTCTAAACCCTAATACTTTACCCTAACACTCGACTTCACTAATCCACTAACAAGTTAATGAATCGTGCTTAATTAATGAGACCCTAATTTAACTAAGGTGATGCGGTCGTCCTCCTTCGCTAAACCGGCAGATGAATTAACCCTTTCTAAACCCTCTAATTAAGTCTACTCGTTGTTAAAGAGTGATACGGTCGTCCTCTCTCTAACACCTTTCGAACGAAATTCAAAAGTAAAGTTAAAATTAATTTTAAGAATTCATTAATCAAGAGAATTAAAACCTAATGTCACAAGTTACCCTAATTACGTACCCACAACCTACTTCTACGAGTTCATCCTACCCCAAGCATGCAAGGGTTTTAGCTAGACATAGATTTTACGTAAATAATAGCAATTAAATAAGTAGCGAACATGAACATGATAACTAAGACGAAGAAGAGATCAAACATAAACTAGGGTTTAACAAAATTAAAAATAAACTGAAATTAACTCAAGAAAAGAAGTCTAATCGTGTTCAAGAACAAAAATATGAAGAAACAAAACTAAAAAGTAAGATCATAATATGAATTCGTAATGAAAACCTCAAAAACGTAAACGTAAAGCTTGCTTCTCTCCTTCCTCTCCAAAAACGAACTCTAAAAGTCTAAAAATATCAATTGATGTGTGTTCTCCCTAAAAAATGAGCTTGAGACGAGTATATATACGCAACGGGCCGAATCGTGAACTCATGGGCCGAAAAACGTCTTTGAAAACGCGAAAAATGGAGGTGCTCGAGCAGGCCTGCTCGAGCGGTCGCGCTCGAGCATGTAGCTCAAATGACACAAGTGCTCGAGCGGTGAAAATCCTCTGCATGTTTTGGGGCGCTCGAGCAACACATTCGAGCAATGGCGCTCGAGCTGCTCGAGCGCTAGAACTTTTCTGTATGTTTTGGGCGCTCGAGCAACGTGCTCGAGCGCTAGTGCTCGAGTGCTTTACTCGAATGCTCCCAAAATTTCTCCAACTAGCACTTTTCTTCTTCAACACTAACTCCAATCGTATTTCTTCGATATCTTCTCATCCGGGCATCCGTTTGAGTCGATTCAAAGTCCTACGAACTCCGTTCTTTGCCCTCGATTCACCTACAAGCATCAAAGAGACAAATTTATCAATGTATAGAAATAATGCTCAATTGACTCTAAATACTCGACAAAATCGGCCAAAATTAGGGTATTTCGAGTGACGAATCATGACAATTTTACGCCTAATCAACCCCCCCAAACTTACCATGTTGCTTATCCTCAAGCAACGAAATAACAAGTCAAGTGAAATTGTTAGGAATGAGTCAAAGAATCAAGTCATGCAAGCAAATGAATTTGAGTTTCAAAGGTCAATCACAAGTATACTCACTCACTTTCCTTCATCATACTCATGCAACAATAACAAGAAACACCAAGATCAAACATGGATGTGCACTCAACGATGTGTTTCGCTCCCTCACAAGCGTATATCAATGATAAAGGGACTCACTCAAACAATCAATCACACAAATTGGCAGTCATAGGCTTGTAAGCGCTCTTAACTCCGACCGTACTCTAGAAATCAATGCCGAATCAAAAAGGACTTTTCTCAAGGTTGTAATGTAGGCTCTTTGGACAGGTGGGAATCAATATGGTAAAGTGACTCAAGTGAATGGAGAATAGAAAATCATACTTCAGTACTTCGAGATTAGGAACAGACTACTTCAAACATATTCAATCAACACACTTTCAATTCCAATTCTCTCAACACTTCAATTTTTTTCTTTCTCACTCTTTCACTTTTTTTTCAATCACTTCACTTTTTTTTCTTTTTCGCACAAACACATGAGCTCATTTTTTCTTTTGCTCATTCTCAATTTTTTTCTCTTTTTCCCACATCTCATAACTTCATCACACCTTCTTCTCAAACTCACTCAACAAACAACCTTTTCCTTTTTCAACTCAATTCACTCCCTTCACATTCACACTTTCCTATTCTCCACTCAAATTGGGACAAAAAGGCTTAGGAATTGGAATAGTGTTCATGTGTGCTAGCAAATAAAATAGGCTTTAGGCTCAAAGGGGCTAACAAGGGATTCAATGTCATTGGTAAGGAAAATTTTGGCTAAGTGACTCAATAAAATCAAAGATGGCCTAAGATCCTATTCGGCATATCAAACTAGACACAATCAAGGAGCAAGAGCACACACAAGTTCTAGCATCCTATAAGGTGATGATCCTCTCACAAACGAAGAGATTAATTCATATATCACAATCTCATAAGGCTCAAGTCTCTCAGCTTTCACATCCATGCTAGTCCTAGTGAATTCTCACTCTCATCACACAAGCACTCAAAAGAAAAATTCACAAGCATACAAGTTCTTTCTCAAATCAACTCTCGTTCAAACACTCACACAAAAGAGTCCCTAACTCAAATCCACAAATCACCCTACTCATCAAATCATACTCAAAGATAGCAATCAACAAGCATAAGATGATTGAAAGGCATGAAATATGCAATAGCGAATCAAATCAAACTCACCCCAAGGAGCATCTCAAGACACCAAATAACCAAACACACTCAAAGATAAAGGGGTGCTCCGGTGCAATGTAACAAAAAACATAAAAAAACTCCACCCCCCCAAACTTCAACCTTGCGAAGAGGTCTAAGTTTGGGGTTGTGGGTTACCTCAACCAAACAATTCGGTGTCTCTCAAACGTAGCACACTCCCTTGTTTGAGTTCCTCCCTTTCGAGTACTCCATGATTCCTCTATTCTTTCGAGACAAGCCTACAAAATAAACTCTCACGTACGAGGTTAAAACTTACGGTTCAACAACACCCTAATAACATAATAAGAAACTAAAAATAAATAAAAGCAAATAAAAATGGGTTGCCTCCCATTCAGCGCTACTTTTAAGGTCCTCATGCCGGACCGAGCTCAAAGGAGCTTATGGGACATCATACTCAAATTTACCTCCCTTACTCTCATAAGAGTGGTTCTTGCATGTCTTTCCTTGATGCCCCTCCATCATGAGCTCTTTTGCTTCCTTCTCATCCCCAAGTGTTATGGGTCTCAACTCCTTCTCACCTTTATCTGGAGGGGTCTTACCAAACAGTTTCTTGAATTTAGACCTTTTCTTCTTAACTCCTCCTTTCCCTTCCAACTGAATCACGTCCACACTTTTCACTTCTTTCTCCTTCGACTTCTTCACTTTATTCCTATCAAAATAATCACGATCATAATGCACATGGGTTAAATCAACAAGTGAAGGATTAACGAAATCATGAACATGAGAAAGATTAGAGATAGGAGGTGTGTCTTCAACACGAGGATCAATTGCATCCATGCAATACAAACTCTCATCCTCCTTCGGGTGCTTCATGGCTTCATATAGGGAAATCTTCACTTCTTGATCATCAACCTTCAACGTAATCTTCCTATTTGCCACGTCTAGCACCATCCCGGCAGTAGCTAGAAACGGTCTTCCCAAGATCAGGGGCACGTGCTCATCTTCCTCCATCTCTAGGACCACGAAATTGGCTGGAAAAATGTGATCTCCAACTCTCACGAGGATATCTTCAACCACACCTTGAGGTCGAGTAATAGACCGGTCGGCAAGTTGAAGTGTCATCATCGTCGGTTGAAGTTCTCCACCTTCCAACTTCTTGAAAAGTGACAACGACATAAGATTGATGCTCGCTCCAAGGTCACACAATGCTCCCTTCTTGATCTCGTTCCCGATATCACAAAGAATGGTAAAGCTCCCGGGATCCTTCAGCTTTGGAGGAAGCGCCTTGTGCACTAACGCACTCACCTCATGGTTCAACTGTACCAACTTCGGCTCATCCACTCGCCGTCTCTTCGCGATCAAGTCCTTCAGAAACTTTGCATAGTTGGGCATCTGTTCCAAAGCATCATAAAAAGGGATATTAATATGCAATTGTTTAAACACATCAAGGAATTTAGCGAATTTTTCATCAAGCTTCTTTTTCATGAAGCGTTGTGGATATGGGACGAGTATCACAGATTTGGGTACCCCCATTCATCTCTCTCGGTCTCTTTCACTTTCTCCCTTTGCCTTCTTCCACTTAGGAACTCTCTCACCCTTCTCCATGCCTTCCTCTTCAAGCTCTTTGCTCGCTTGAGTGCTTTCACCCTCAACCTTCTTCTCAGCTCTTACCTCTTCAATCTCATCTCTATCTTGGGGCATCTCAGAATCAGCAGGCATCTGAGGACCTTCATAGTTGGTCCCACTTCTAAGCTGGATAGTCTTGCAATGCTCTTTCGGGTTCCCCTCCGGTATGGAAGGATACTTACCCGGCTCCCTATTCAATGATTTTGCAATCTGCCCCATCTGAAATTCTATGGAAGTGAACCTTCGATTGTTCTCTTGTTGAGTTCTATTCCACTCAACGTTCATCTTCTGGAGCTCTTGATCACGTTGATCACCCTTTTTATGCAACTCTTTCACATCGTACTCCAAGGATGACAACCTCTTACTTCCTTCCTCCACCTTCTGTAGAATCGCTCTCAATATCTCCTCAGTTGATGCACCGCCTTCTCCACCTGGAGGCTTTGAACTTGGGTCAACACCCGGGGGAACTGTAATACCAGCTTTTGGATTAGCATATGAGAAATTCGCATTCTTCCTCCATGTGTTTTGAGGAGGCTGCTGGCCTCCTTGATACCCTTGTGTGTTCCTCCATTGATTTTGAGGTGGCTGTGGGCCTGGAGGTACAAATGGTTGGCCATAAGGAGGCCTTCCATACTGATTTCCACCTTGTGGATACCCGCCTTGTGGATAGTTAGGCCTTCTCATATAATTGGCCTCTTCTTGCTGACTCGTAGGTGGGTCCACTTTCTCACTCACCGCTACATTCCCTCCAACCAGATTCTGCCCCATCTCAAGGTTGCTGATCTTCTCCATCATTGCCATCAATAGCTTCCTAGTACCCTCATTCTCCTCCAACTTGCAAACTCTCTGAAACTCAGGATCCTCGTTCCATGCACCGGCATTCGTGACAATGTTGTCCACGATCTCTCTACATCTCGCGATCCCTTGGTTCAGAAAAGCTCCACTCGCACATGTATCTAAATGGGCTTGGCCAGCCTTGCTGGCTCCACTATAGAAGAACGCCATAATATCTCCCTCATTGTACCCGTGCTGCGGGCACTCGATCAACATATTTGAGTATCTCTCCCACGCTTAGCGTAAATCCTCTCCTGACTTCTGGCGAAAGGAAGAGATCTCAATTCTTGCTTTAATAGTTCTCGATGGAGGGTAGAATCGCTCGAGGAACAGACGCTCGAGCTCGGCCCATGTGGTTACACCTCCCCGTGGGAGCGTGTTGTCATACCACTCTTTAGCTATTCCCGTCAATGAGAATGGGAACAGCCTAAGCCTCTTAGCATCTTCAGACATGCCGTTATAATTGAATGTGGAGGCTATCATGAGGAAACTCCTCAAGTGAGTATGAGGGTTCTCCTTCTCGACTTCCCCTTTGAACTGGTTCTCGGTAAGCAGCTTAAGAATTCCTGGGGAAATTGAGAAGTTATTTGCCTCAACAGGAGGCAGTGCCACTTCATCATAATACCGTTGTGGCTGCGCTGCAAACCTCCCTCGAATAGCCATATTCTGGTCTGCGTTCTGCGGAACGTGTTGAGGATTAGCAGCTGGTACGGGTACTTGTTGGGGTGGTGGTTGGTAAACAAGTGGTTGATTGAAAACTGGAGGTGGAGGATACAGGTATGGTGGGTAAGGATAAGGTGGGTAATGGTAGGGTGGATAAGGTAAGTTGTTTTGTGGAACGTTAGGATGTGGGTAAGCAGGGTTGTTATGAGGATTTTGGACAATGTTATGAGCTGGGCTATTTTGGTTCTGAGTACCGGGGTTTTGGCTCTGGCTTTCTCCTAACGGATCTTGATTCTTATTGGTATTGCCATCAATACCGTCAACCCGGTTCAATGCCTGATTGAACTCATTCTCGACATCGTCCAACTCATTAGTGATGTCCATCGGTTCTTTCCCTCCGGCAGCGTTCATCCTTCTTAAGAAGGCTCGGTTTCTTCTTGCTATTGTCTCAGGATCCAATGGCAACCTCTCTTCGCTCGTATTGCCTTGTGAGCGTGTTTTCATAAACCTGAAACACTAACAAAAGAATCAAAATGCAATTGCCGAATATATACGAAAAAAATAAATAAAAAAAAATAAAAAAAAAACAGAAAAAGAAAATCACTCACTACTAACTACTAAGCTATCTACAAGTCCTATTCAAAAAGCATACAACGCCATCCCCGGCAACGGCGCCATTGACTTGAAGCGAAAATACTTACTTCTACTAGTCGCTTCCCCGCAAGCGGACGAGTTCACTGTAGTATTAGTAAGTATAATGACCAAGTATATCGAACCCACGAGATGGAGTGTATGCGAACAGATCCCTGAAGATCTACGCGTTATAGCTAATATGAGTGTAATGTTTTTGGGTTTTTTTGAAAGATTAATAGAAACTAAATTAAACTAATTAAACTAAAATACCAAAGAAGACGAATTAACTACGGTTTGTGTTCAAGTAAGAGATGGTGATGCTTAGGATAGGAATCCCTACGTATACTAACGGAGCATGTACATAATCAAAATAACTGTGACGCGCAAGAAATAACCTAAGTAAAAGAATGCAAGGTGAAAGCTCAAGATTCTAAACCCTAATACTTTACCCTAACACTCGACTTCACTAATCCACTAACAAGTTAATGAATCGTGCTTAATTAATGAGACCCTAATTTAACTAAGGTGATGCGGTCGTCCTCCTTCGCTAAACCGGCAGATGAATTAACCCTTTCTAAACCCTCTAGTTAAGTCTACTCGTTGTTAAAGAGTGATACGGTCGTCCTCTCTCTAACACCTTTCGAACGAAATTCAAAAGTAAAGTTAAGATTAATTTTAAGAATTCATTAATCAAGAGAATTAAAACCTAACGTCACAAGTTACCCTAATTACATACCCACAACCTACTTCTACGAGTTCATCCTACCCTAAGCATGCAAGGGTTTTAGCTAGACATAGGTTTTACGTAAATAATAGCAATTAAATAAGTAGCGAACATGAACATGATAACTAAGACGAAGAAAAGATCAAACATAAACTAGGGTTTAACAAAATTAAGAATAAACTGAAATTAACTCAAGAAAAGAAGTCTAATCGTGTTCAAGAACAAAAATATGAAGAAACAAAACTAAAAAGTAAGATCGTAATATGAATTCGTAATGAAAACCTAAAAAACGTAAACGTAAAGCTTGCTTCTCTCCTTCCTCTCCAAAAACGAACTCTAAAAGTCTAAAAATATCAAGTGATGTGTGTTCTCCCTAAAAAACGAGCTTGAGACGAGTATATATATGCAACGGGCCGAATCGTGAACTCATGGGCCGAAAAACGTCTTTGAAAACGCGAAAAATGGAGGTGCTCGAGCAGGTCTGCTCGAGCGGTCGCGCTCGAGCATGTAGCTCGAATGACACAATGAAAATTCTCTGCATGTTTTGGGGCGCTCGAGCAACACGCTCGAGCGCTCGAACTTTTCTGTATGTTTTGGGCGCTCGAGCAACGTGCTCGAGCGCTAGTGCTCGAGTGCTTTACTCGAATGCTCCCAAAATTTCTCCAACTAGCACTTTTCTTCTTCAACACTAACATCAATCGTATTTCTTCGATATTTTCTCATCCGGGCATCCGTTTGAGTCGATTTAAAGTCCTACGAACTCCGTTCTTCGCCCTCGATTCACCTATGAGCATCAAAGAGATAAATTCATCAATGTATAAAAATAATGCCCAATTGACTCTAAATACTTGACAAAATCGGCCAAAATTAGGGTATTTCGAGTGACGAATCATGACAATTTCACGTATAATCAGCCGACTGTATTTGTCTGGCCGATGTGTATGATTACAAAGACTTGGTAGAGGTGATGGGCAAAGACTTGACTGAATTCGTGGAGAATTATCCCCCGCCGAACAACATCGAAATCCAACTGGGGGATATGGTTGAGTTAGGGGTCATGATTGATAAACTTGATCCTAGCATCATTGTTACTCGCCCTCCAACTCCAGTTGACGAAGGCGAGCAAGCTGCGGATGAGGAGCCAGCTGCCACTGACGAGCAGGCTGTTAAAGAGATGGAGCAAATAGTGGCCGAGGACATGGCCAGGGATATGATTGTTGATCTTCCATCTGACCAACCTCAAGATCTTCCTCCTGCCGAGCAGCAATAGGCTTAGGACTTAGACTTTTTAGTCTTTATTTTGTAATAGCTGTCCGTTTTTGTAGTACTTTACACTTGTACTATTTTGGGGCTTCAAAGCCTTTTTGATTCAATGAATGTCTTCTTTTGTTCGCTCATTTTATTTTTATATGTTAATTGCCTTTACATTTTTGTTCAATGCTTTTGCAATTATAACATATAATGTTGGGCTTTTGTTCGATTTGAACTCTGCCTTTTAGTAGAATACGGGTTTAGCCTTAGGTTCTGCTCATCTTAAAAGATGAACAACCTTTAATTGGCCTTGGTCCTTAAAATGGACTTATACCTCGATCTTTGGACTTTTCTTTCAACGAACAACTATATTTACATCGTAAAAAATTTACAAGTGTTGTAAGACTGTTCATCATAAACATATACAATCTGACGAACAACTTTGAACACTAACTAAAACATGCTCGCTTATAACATTTTTGTCGAGCAACTTTGTCTAAAATTAGAAAAGATTATGAACCAACACAACTATACAATGTGCCGAATAACTTTTCATTCTATACTTAGCAAAATTTTCAAAAAATTAGGCAAGTTTTTTGTTTACCTTACTTGGTTCACTTGCCCCCTAAGACATTTGTTCGCCCAATTAAGAACTTGTTCGACTTATTAGTAGTACTTCTTTAGATGTACAACATTCCAGGAGTATTGGGCCGGCTTGTCTTCCATATCTTCGATATCGTATACACCATTAAGGAATTTGTCCGTTATACAATACGGGCCATCCCAAGTTGGTCCCAATACACCTGGAGGTTGGGCGAGCAACTTTCTTAGAACCAAATCTCCAACTCTGAATTCGCTTATTTTAACATGGAAATTATAGTAGCGTTCTGCTCGCTGTTTATATGTAGCATTTTTTAGCTCGGCACTTAACCTTTTTTCCTCGAGCAAATCCATTTCAGTAGCTAGAGCAGAGTTATTCGCTTGTTCATCAAAGTTGGTCATCCTGATTGTGTTGGTCTTTAATTCAATTGGTATCACAGCTTCTGTTCTGAAAGCCATTACAAAAGGTGTTTCTCTGGTGCTCGACCTGGGAGAAACTCTATATGCCCATAAGACTTCCAGAAGTTCTTCAGACCAACTACTCTTGCTCTCCGCCAGCCGTACTTTTAGCGTATGCTTGATAATTTTGTTTACGGCTTCGACTTGTCCATTTGATTGGGGATGATAGGGCGTAGAATAATGTTTTTTGATTCCCCACTTCGTACAGAAGTCCCTCAACTCGTTTCCATCAAACTGTGGACCATTGTCTGTCACAATGGTTTGTGGAACCCCAAAACGACAGACAATGTTCTTCCAAATGAAGTTGATCATTTTCTGTTGTGTAATTTTTACCATGGCCTCTGCTTCCGCCCATTTTGTGTAATAGTCGACTGTCACGACAGCGAATCGAACATTTCCAACTCCTGTCGGGAAAGGACCGATAATGTCCATCCCCCATCTTACAAACGGCCACGGGCTGTAAACTGATACGAGCTCTTGGGCCGGGGTATGAATGTTCGGGGCAAAAATCTGGCATTGATGGCAAGTCTTTGCTTTCTTGATTGCATCCTGACGTAAAGTCGGCCAATAATAACCTTGTCTGATAGTCTTGTATGCCAAGGCTTCCCCCCCCCAGTGTGATTTCCACATACTCCGGCATGTATTTCTTCAAGTATTGCTTGTCCTTGCCCCCTAGGCAAACATTTGAGAAGTGGGATTGATATTCCCCTTTTGTAAAGCTACTCACCTACCAGAGTATATCTGGCGGCTTGCTTTGTTAGCTTGGCGGCTTCAAAAGAGTTGTTTGGTTTTTCCCCACTTTTCAAATATTCGACTATATTCGTTCTCCAGTCCTCTACTTCACTTGCTTGTTCGTCAAGTTGGTTGACATTATAACTCCTTGTTGATGGGTCGTTCATTTTTGTGATTATAATGTCGGCCAACTCCGCTGGCCCTTCGCTTGTTGCTAGTCGGGTCAATGCATCTGCTTGTGTGTTGCTTGTCCTTGGAATTTGTTCGATGAAGACTTGATCTAACAAGGACATCAGATGAGCAACAATCCATTGATACTCGATCATATGATTGTCTTTGACCTTGTATTCACCTCGGACTTGGTTCACAATCAGTTGTGAGTCACCGAATATTTGCAATTATCTGACACCCACGGCAAGGGATAGGTGAAGACCAACAATGAGAGCTTCGTATTCTGCTTCGTTGTTGGTTGCCATGAAACCAAATTTAATCGCCGAGGTGAATACTTGCCTGTCAGGGCTGATCAGAACTACTCCTGCCCCCGAGGCTATGTTGGTTGAAGATCCGTCGACATAGAGATGCCAGGGATGATCAAGTCCTCTCGTCGGATCTGGTGGGAAGGTTAGTTCGACTATAAAGTCGGCTAATGCTTGCCCTTTGATCGCTGTTCGAGGAGCATAGGTCACCCAGAATTGGCTAATCTCTAGTGACCACTTTAGTAGACGACCAGCTGTGTCGGGGTGATGGAGAATTTGTCTGAGTGGGAAAGTTGTTAGCACTTCAACTTGATGGTCAAAGAAATATGATCGTAACTTTCTCACACTCATGACAAGTGCGTACGCCAGCTTTTCGGTTGGGGAGTATTTGATCTCCGCTTCGTGCAAAGTTTGGCTGACGTAGTAAATAAATTGATGGAATTTGTCGTCTTCCCACACTAGAACAGAGCTAATTGCCACTTCTGACGCTGCCAAGTACAAGTAGAGCTTTTCTCCTGGGATTGGCTTTGATAGGATTTTAACATCTCCCAGGTAGTCCTTAAGTTGGTCGAACGCCTTTTGACAGTTGTTAGTCCACGTGAACTTTCCTTTCTAGATGGCCTCGAAGAATGGACGACATTTGTCTCCTGATCGGGATATGAACCGATTCAATACTGCTAGGCATCCCGTGAGCCTTTGCACTTCTTTTACCGAACGTGGTGGTTGCATATCCACGATAGCTTTGACTTTGTAGGATTGGCCTCAATCCCTCGTTGACTAACAAGATGACCCAGGAACTTGCTAGAATGGACTCCAAAGCTGCTCTTCTTCGGATTCAGCTTCATGTTGTAATGTCGAAGAATGTCGAACACCTGGGTCAAATGCCGAAGATGATCTTCTTTCTTGGGACTCTTGACCACGATATCGTCTACATAGACCTCTACCATATCTCCAATCTGTTCGTCGAACATTTTGTTCACTAATCTTTGATATGTTGCTCCGGCGTTGATGAGGCAGAAGGGCATTCTCTTCCAACACAACAAGTTTTTATTCGTATAAAATGCTGTGTTTTCTTGATCGTCTGGATGCATAGGGATTTGATGGTACCCGGTAAAGGCATCCATGAACGTTAACATTTCATGACCCGTAGTATTGTCCACCAATTTATCAATATGGGGGAGAGGAAAATTGTCCTTTGGGCATACTGCATTCAGATCCGTAAAATCTATGCACAACCTCCAGGTTCCGTTTGGTTTTCGCACGAGGACTGGGTTTGCTACCCATTGTAGACAGAGTGCTTGTCGGATTAGATCGTTGTCTAACAACTTCTTCACCTCTTCATTCAAAGCTTGGTATTTATCTGGGCCATATTTTTTTCATTTTTGGTGGACAAACCTTTTTGCTTGATTGATATTAAGCTTGTGGCAAGCATGCTTTGGATCTATTCCCACCATGTCTGCATGAGACCAAGCAAAAACATCTAATTTTTGTTGAGAAACTCTTTCATTCAGGATCTGTAAGGCTCAGAGAGCTCAGATCCTATTTACAATTCGAGATCTTCGTTCCCAGGATTAATTTTGAACGCCTCCAGTTCTTCAACTGGAGTTGCTCGTTGTTTTTGTCCTTTCCAACGAGGATTACGTATTGGTCCCTCAGGGTTGAAGTTATTTTCGATGCTCATGGGCTCTGCTCCCAGGCGGGGTTCTAGATCATCTGTTGGTCCTGAACCATTGTTGTTAGTCAACATCTGGCCCTCCAGGTCACCTGATGAATGTTGCTCGTCACCACCCCTTCGTTGTTCGTCAGATTGAAGTTCTCCATAGGTGGTGATAAGTTGTTCGTCCAACACTTGCTCGTCAAAGTGTTGTTCGTCCATATCCATATGGTTATCTTCTATGTCCATCATGTTCTCCAGTATTGATGGTTCATCAACAGGGTAGCTGGTGGTGGCTTCCATCATGGATACTTGTGCGTACTTTGCCTGTAACTACAGGAGACATTCCCGAGCCTTTCCTTGATCTCTCTTTATTGTGCCTGCTCCACTTGCTGTTGGGAACTTTAGGCAATAATGGTAAGTGGAACATGCAGCTTTAAATTCATTTAGAAAAGGTCGACCAAGAAACCCGTTATAGGTTGATTCCTGGTCTACGACCAAGAAATCTACCATTCTTGTTATATTTTTCTCGGGTTCCTCGACCGTTACAAGCTGAACGGACAACCTAATCTCCCCTAACGGGACTGTTATAGCATTTCTGAAGCCTAAGATTCTATGATTTGAATCTCGTATGTAGCCCGAGTAGTCTCCAAGTTGATCGAGCGTCTTTTTGAAAAGGATGTTGGTGTAGGCTCTGGTGTCCACCAACAATCTATGTACTCTGGTCTCCATGATCTTAGGACAAATCACGAGTGAATCATTGTGGGGGGTCAATATTCCCTCCAAATCCTTTTCAGTAAAGGTCAGTTCTGATGTCTGCATGATAGATGGTTTAACCCTCATTCCTTGTACTTGGTCGATCGCTCGTAATTGGACTTTTCTTTTTCACTTGGAGATTGGCGGTCGTCCATCAGAACATCTTCCCGCTGGTCCTGCGGGTTCCATCATGTATAGATCCTCTAATAGACGAGCAGCAACGGCTGGAACTGGTCGCCCGGGTTTATTATTTCTCTGAGGCTGATCATCATCCTCATCTTCGGAGTTGTTCTCCCGGGCTCTCTTTCCAGGTTGCCTTTTAACAAAGTCGGAGAGCTTCCCTTCCTCATAAAACCGCCAAAGTTGTTTGAGCAAATCTCTACACTCACTAGTAAAATGTCCCACGCTTTGATGGTAGGCACAACACTTGTTAGGGTTGAGTTTGCCGGTGTCCTGACGGATTTTCGTGGAGGAGAGAGCAACTCCTTCTCCTTCACATTTTCGTACACAGTATAGACTGATACTGTTAGCACCTGGTTCAATTTTTCCTTTAGCTCCGTCCCTTCAGTGAATGCCTTCATGTTCTTCGGGACTCTGTAGCCTGTTCCGCCAGGTTTCTTGTTGTTCTCCTTGGGACCAGCTTTGTTTTCTCCCAAGTTTGCTTGCAGGGCCTCATGCATGGAAACAAATATGCCGGCTTGATTCCTAAATTCGGCATAGCTTTTCGGGCACTTCAGACGTACATCTTTACATAGCTTCGACCCTTTTTTCAATCCGACCATAACTGCGATGATTTTTGTATCTTCGCTTACGGGCTCCCCTTCCAACAGCACTTTGTCGAATCTTTCCATAAATGCCCGGTCTGATTCGTCGTTATTTTGCTTTAGGTCCGACAATCGGTTTTTTTTGGATAAATATGATCCTGCCGTTGAGAAGTGGGAGAGGAACTCTAGACTTAGTTGGACAAACGAGTGGATGGATGCTGGTGGCATTGCGGAAAACCACTTGTGTACCCGGTCCCCCAAAGTCAAGGGGAAGTTCCAGCACTGGGTGGCATCACTGGCTCCCATCGAGACCATATAATCTGAGTACTTCGTTAAATAGACTCGGGGGTCAGCAATGCCATCGTATTGTATACTTGCTGGAAATTGGATCTTTTTCTGAATTGGGGCCTTCAAAATGATAGATAATAATGGAGAGGATGGCAAGCTGGTCGTCCCCATCCCTCTCTGTTGATCCAATTGCCCCTGCATGCTCTCCACAACTTTTCTTAGGCTTGACAGCTCATCCAAAGATGCCCCCTGGCTTGGAGGCTGTTCGGCGAGCAAAGGCACAGGCCTTTCTGCTCGTCGCAGTCCCTCACTTGGAGCGGGAATATCTTGGAGTTGTTTCCTAGGGTTGTTTGCCGCGTTTGGCCCTAGGCGCCTAAAAGCAGACTGGGAGAGTCTTTCATGGATTGATGGGCAAAGTTGTTCAAATGTTGCTCGCCCATCTCCTGCTCCCTGACGAGCAACGTTTTCTTGATTTTGAGGCTGGCCAAGCCTATCCTGGGCACTGGAACGAGTTGTTCCATGGCTTGACATAGTTGCTCGCCCATGTGCTGACTCAGCCTGGCCCTCTCTTGGTTCGGCCACCTTGGCTTCGCCCTTATCCCGCCTTACTTGGGCACTGTCCACCTCACGTTGCTCGCCCCTAACAGACCTGACTCTAACAAACTCCATGGGTTTAGCCCTAGACCTTGCTTGTGAGGGTCTATTTTGCTCTTGCTGCCTCTGGATAATTTGGAGAGCAGCAATGGTTTTAGCCAGTTCGTTAGGGTTGCTCGCCAGGGCCTCCAATTCTAGTGGAAGGTTATGGTCTATGGCCGTAAGTCTTGATTTATTCACATGTCTAGGTTCACGATCTTGATGGCCTGCTGATGAAGCCCGAGTAGGAGAAGCTCTCCTTGACAAGCGTGAACCTTGTGTTTTCTTGGATTGAGGCATTTTAAATTGAATTTACCTTCAAATTTTATATTGAAGAACACCAAGAACACTTTTTCTTGAATCTTCAAGGATTTCTTGAGGAATTCTTCAAATCTTCAAGTTTTCAAACTTGAAGTTCTTGACTAATCACACTTAATCGAAGGTTCGAACCCTTCTAGCGCCAATTTGTTGGTGATCAAATTGAATCGAAAGGATTAGTGACTGTTTTAGTTCGGTTTAAGACCACCAATCAATAACGTGTGATTGATTACCACCGTAAATGGTAAATCGAAGATTCGGGTTGTGAAATCGTAAATACGAGAGTCGAATCTGTATTTATTTCGTATGTGTGCACGTTTAGGTGTATTTATGTGTGTTTTGGGAGTATTTGTGTATTTGAACTTATATTTCTTAGCTGGAGAACAAGTATTTATAGAGACTAACAAGCATGAGGTGTCCATAACTCTTGGACTTCCTAGCTTGCATGCTAGACAAGTGTCCTTTGACCTTGTTTGACCTTATCTAAGCTGAATCTTAGTTACAAAGTCTTCTTTGGTCTTATCTCGGACTCATTGTTGTTCGTCCAGGTCGATCTTTCAGTAAAGTTGTTCACCTTTTGAGGGTATGACTTCAAAGTTGTTCACCTATATTTCTTGTTGAGATGTGTTTTGGAATCTTGGTTCCTTGTTCGTTTACATACACCTTGTAGGCTGGTAGATACACCACCTTTCATCAATGTTGCTCGTCACCAATGATTTGGCGGAATGTTCATGTCTGGTCTCAGGTCTCAACACCTGCTCGCCGATACGTTGTTCGTCACTTTACACACCCTCCAGATTGATTTACGCACCCCAATCTTGATTTTCTGTTAAGTGCTTAATCTTTGTTCGCACCACAATGATTGATGTTCGGCTATCAACAACAGTGAAATAAATATTTAATCTTATAATAATACATGTATAATATTAAAAAATATGTTACTATATAAATATAAAGGTGTTACTGTATGAATTAATAAGTGTTACTATATATACAAAACCATTACAAATGTGAAAACAAAAAACATAGGTTTAAAGTGATATAACATAATAAAAACACAGATTTTCCTTATTATAGAAACAAATATATGTCCATGTAGTGTATGTTTTTTTGCGGGCTAGTTACATATACTTGTCTTCACATTTATGCATACTTAAGCTGATAGTAACACAATTAGGAGTGAGTTATACTATTTTACATTGACTCTAATTTTGAAATACTCATTTGACCCGATTTCGACAAGGAATTTCCAAGAGAAAAATGGGAACGCAAGCTTTTCGTGCAACACAAGGACATTGTAGTTGAATTCATTTGTAAAATAGGGGGAAATTTCGATTTAATATCTTATTACACTGGCACAATAAATAAATAAATAAATAAAGTGTAAATTTTATATGAAAATGGTTCATGATACGTTTATCATAAAACTGTTTTAAGGTATCGAATAGTTGACCAAAAGTATCAATACTTTCAGAAGGAGTATCATTAATTTGGGTTCAATTTTTTTTACAATAGTTACAATATAATAACATCGATTCAAATCAATGATACTTCTGCTAAAATTATTGATACTCCTAATCAAATATTTTATTCTTTAATATAATTTCATAATAAATTTATCATAAACTTTTTTTTTTTTGCCATAAATAAATTGGCATATAATAAAGGGCATCCAAAATATTCACGCGAGACAAAACAGTTGGGAGATGATAAAAATCTTAAATAAACCACATATGGACGGGTGGGAAAATAAATTGGAAACTACCCACCGGCAGCCCCGGGACCCCCTCAAATCATGACTCTCTCTCTCTCTTCTTTAAACTCTTCACATTATCCTATTGCTGTTTCATTTTAACCTTTTCTGTCACGAAGTTTAAAACTAATTTCCCTTGTCTTTCTCGATCAAATAAAATATCGAGAAACATTCTTTCAAAAAAAAAATATCGAGAAACACATTTTACATCATATATATTTCTAGCTACTAAGTACATGCTCCCAAAATAATTAATTAGATAAGTATGCGACAAAATTCCAGGAATCAAATGTCCGCCTGCTTACTGAAATCACCAATTTCTAAATATTAGTTAGAATTTTTTTTCCAATTACGTTTCAAATTAATTTGTTGTGGAAATTACTAGGGCCCTCTCCCTTTAATTCTCCACTCTGGCCATTATAAATTGAGACCTTTTCTTATAGTTTATAGCACTCCCCTACTTTCAGCTACCCTCCAACGGTTTCTCTTTAGAGAGAGAAAGAGAGATGGCGCAAACAACAGTAAACCACACGCAGACAGTCCGTGGGTGGGCTGCCCATGACCCGTCGGGCAAGATCACTCCTCATTCCTTCAAGCGCAGGTATATATAATATGTGTGTATCAGTACTATATATTAGTGCGCGTGTGTGTATATATAGTATTATATAAAAATGTATATGCGTGTCTTTCTAAATTTGGCATATAATAGGAATTTAATCTTGCTATGGGTGGTCATTTTTGTTAGTCGATTCAATATTTATAGTATGCTTTCTTCATTACTAATTAGTGTAGAAGAGTTCGGACTCCGTGATCTAACGCCAAATTGGGAGTAAATATTTTATCTAATTTTATCCCTTTAAAATTTAATGTTCTACTTAATAGTTTAGATTTATGATTGAAAAGGGGAAATGGTTGTTGAAGGGGACACCCTTAGCGCTTTCGGTCGGACGGATTGTAGTCTGACCATTAGTATTCTGAATGATGTTATAATTGTATAATATATAATTAAATATAAAAATTAAAGATAACATAAATATTTTTGTCTAATAATAATATATTATGTATAATTTACAAAAAAAAAATTTAAATAAACATACATCTAACATTACTAAAACAGGGCCACCAAGTTTCATACAAAATTTGAGGTAAAATGAAATTAAGGTTTCTATTAACAAATTAAATTGAAAAAAAATTACTATTTTTTTTCAAATAGTGTCAAATGCATCGAGTTGGACGGTTTGACCGTGTCGGTCCGATCCAAATTTTCCGGTTTTGGCCGCTTCAGGAGAAGGGCGGTCTAATGCTTTCAGACCGTTCGACATGACATTCGAGTAGCGGTCGAATCGGTCAGTCCAACCCACTTTTTACAACACAGGTTTAGATCCATACATCACATTTAATAAAAGTTTATTACTTTTTGTTAATCCAGGTTAGTTAAACTGTGATCTTATTTAAAATAATTGAACAATTTAAATAATTGCCAAAAATCTAAAATAATTAATGTACTTGCATCAAACTTGAAAGTCACAAATAGGAATGTAAATGAATCGAAGCAAATATTTTTTTCATTCGATTTATATTCGTGAAACTATTATGTGTGCAATATTTGGTGTTTCATAATATATATTTAACCAGTATGGATGAATGATACGTGAAGGGCAAAAAATAATCAATGAATATTGTACACCACATTAATATGTATTAATAATAACATCAAGTGGAATAGGAAAAGTGAAACCCTCGTGATGAATGACATTTTTGCCTATTGTGCACTTCATAAAATGCAATAGTTAACAATTGTGGATAAATGACATTTTTGCCTATTTTGCTGTATATGTTATTTATCAGAGTCTAAGTTTCCGTCGAGTGATATCGATAATTGAAAAGGATATTTAAACTGTATGTGGATCGATGTAAGTATTTTTTGCAGTGTATATATGTATGTAATTTAACTAGTTAAATTGATGATCAGAGAAAATGGGGTGGATGATGTAACAATCAAAATTCTTTACTGCGGGATTTGTCACACAGATCTTCACCATGCCAAGGATGATTGGGGCATAACCATGTACCCTGTTGTTCCCGGGTAAATATACTTTTTGCCTATTTTCATAGCACTTTTTAAATATGAGTATTTTAAAAACATGAGTATTTTAAAAATATGAAAAGTATCAAATCTCGTACAAATTTTTGTACAACTTTTAATTAGTACAATCAATATATAATTTCTTATATTAGTAAAATAATATAAAAGAAATAATGTTACATCTCTTTATAAGTTGTAACTTTTAAATTAAATGCAATATTTTGACTCACGTCCAGATTTTGAGTTCAGACTCTTGCTGAAAATATCTTTACACATATTAAATTGTGCACCCATTAAATATGTTCCCTAAAAAAAATTCAACCCAGAAACGACACGAAATTCTTTCACATTATAATTTAAATGAAACTTGCAATCTCAAACTAGTACCCAACAATATATAATTGCTTATGCTAGGAAAATAATATAAATGAATTAATATTACACTCCTTTATAAGTTGTGATTTTTGGTATGGTAGTTGGCTCACGCCGAGATGTTAAGTTCGCCGTAACTTTGATCGTATTAAATTATTTACTTATTTCCTAAAAAATAATAGAGACGAAATTGGTTGAATGTGCAGGCATGAAATAGTTGGGATTGTAACCAAGGTGGGGAGCAATGTGAGCAGCTTCAAAGTGGGGGATCGGGCTGGGGTGGGGTGCTTGGCGGCAACTTGCTTGAAATGCGAGTTTTGTAAGGAGGGACACGAGAACTACTGCGATGATGTACAGTTTGTGTACAATGGCATTTTCTGGGATGGCACCATTACTTATGGAGGCTACTCTGAGTCCCTTGTGGTTGACCGCAGGTATTAATATTAATTTAGGATGTGGATGTGGGTAATGTAAAGTAAATTAAAAGTTAATTATTGTGGATGAGTTAGGTATGTGATACGTATTCCGGAGAACTTAGCAATGGATGCGGCAGCTCCTCTTCTGTGTGCGGGAATCACGGTGTACGCTCCCATGAAGGATAACAAGTTGTTAGAGTCGAGTGGTAAGCGAGTAGGGATAGTTGGGCTGGGAGGGCTGGGCCATGTTGCCCTCAAATTTGCAAAGGAATTCAGTCACCATGTAACCATAATTAGCACTTCCCCATCCAAGGAGAAGGAAGCTACGGAACGATTGGGTGCACATGATTTCATTTTGAGCACAGACCCCAAACAAATGCAGGTATATAAACTAAACTTGTGTGACATCGATCATGAAATTATAATAATATAATATGTGACAATATTTTTATAGAAAAGCAAAAACATATTATCACTTTTTAATTAATAAGTGACACATCTTAAATTAAAACTCAAAATTATGATTTCTATAACAACTATTTTGATTCAAAATTTTCAATAGAAATCATTGAATTGTAAATCATAATAAAAATGATGGTTGTGGTGTTAGTGTTTTGTTCTAAATTTATAACAAGTGGGGATAAAAATTGATTGGTTTGTTGAAGAACTCATGTGAATTGATTACAGGATCGAGTGGATATAATACATTAATATATATGACTTTAGTAACTTATTCTGAGTTCATTACCACGCTCACATTACAAATTTCAATCCAATTGTCACCACACTACAAATTTCACAACTGTCCAATTTCAAGGTGAATTTATCATCTTTTGTTTAATTAATCACCACACTTGTCTTATGACTATTCACATTACAAATTTCAATCCAATATCGATTTTTCTTCTTGCAGAGAAAACTCAACATAATTTACTGGTAACTAGTGTTGAATTTGGGTCTGAATATTTGTATTAGATTAGATGTATTTTGTGTTGACTTTGACTGCGTAACAAATATACATATTGATTACTAACATGTGGTTGATTTGGTATTCTGGTAGTCAAAGAAAAGAAGTCTCGACTTTATTCTAGATACGGTATCAGCACACCACTCTCTTGGCCCTACTCTGGAGTTGTTGAAAGTGAATGGAACTTTGGTGATTGTGGGTGCACCTGATAAGCCCATTGACCTACCAGCATTTCCATTGCTCTTTGGTAATTAATTATTTCCTCTAAAAAAGATTATATTATTTTTCAAATTATTACAAACTATTTAATTGAATATACCTGTTGGCAGCCTATGATTGAATTGCATAATTATGTTGAATAACAGGAAAGAGAACTGTAAAGGGAAGCATGATCGGAAATATTAAAGAGACACAAGAGATGATGGACATGTGCGGAAAACACAATATAACATGTGACATTGAGGTTGTTAATCCAGATCAAATTAATGAAGCCTTTGATCGACTGGAAAAAAATGATATCAAGTACCGTTTTGTCATCGACATTGCCGGCGGATCTCCAAAGCTCTAGAAAATTTTATTACTTTTACAGTCTGAGTTGACTGAAAATACGTTCGATCAACTTTGTTATTACCTATTACTATATATCACAATATCTTTACATTTTAATTTGTCTTGTACTTTGATTTCTATTATATATATAGGTAGGTATTGAAATTATCATGGATTTTTGTGGAATAGGATCCTCGGTTGGGTCAAACTAATCAGCACCATTTGCTTGTCAAAAAACGATGTCGTTTTTTATAAATGTATAAGTTATTTATAAATATGGAGATATTATTCTGATTTTAATTGAAAAAGTTACATTCGTAAAATGTTATGTATATGAAGTTATTTGTTTTATATATTTGTTTCTTTATAATTTATTTATTTATTATTTTGTAATCTGTTATTTTATTTTATTTTATTTACTTACTGCGAGAATATATGAAAGAAGTATAAATCCAACTCAAATGAATAAAAAAAAAAAAAAGGAAAGACATTAGTTTACATATTGACCAGCAAATGGTGGTGGTTAAATTTTCTCAGAAGAGGATCCTGTTCTGATTTTTTTTACATTCTCTTTCTTTCATGTTTTTATAACTAGTATATCACTCCCAAGATAGAAATATCGCAAATTTTGAGATTGAAATACGGATATTGGGGTGCAATGTATTTTTTTACAGCGTATCGCACATATATTGCGATATATCGCAAATTATCGATATCGATATCAATATCGGTTCACCTGTAGTACAAAAATGAACGAGAATTGGAAAATATCGCAGATATATAAAAATATCGCGATTTTTTTATGTTTATTATTTTTATGTGTTTATATGTTTATTATTTTTCTAAGTTAGCCTAGCATTAAAGTGAGTATTTATAGAGTGAAATAGATTCATACATGAATCACTTTGCGATTAATACATTTTAGTGTAATCGATTAAAACTCTTTAGTGTAACCAACTGTTACTCTTAAGTTAATTAATTAATGTTCTTCGTATCCTTCACTGAAAACAACTAATACTCTATAATAAAAATAATTAATATGTCATCAACTAATTTATTTATCTAGGATTAAATGCGTTGAGTTAGTATCAATATTGTTTGGACAAAGATGTCATTCCATCCTCTGTATTTGAACTTCATAGGTCATCGTTTTGGTACTAATTGTATAAAATCATGTAATATTTGTCATATTGTATTGTATTATGCATTATATCTTGTATTGTATTGTATTATGTTTTATTATATTATGTATTATATTGTCAATTGCTATACGTGACACTGTTTATAAAATCTATTATTTATATGATTGTTTTAAACATGTAATTTTATATTGATTTTAAGTGAACATGTGCATAATATCATATTATAATACTCGCTAAAATTTCATGTTAAATTTCCAAAATTTTAATAAAGTTTCCGTCTTTTTTTAAAAAAAATTGCAATATCGATATATCCATCGATATTTTCATAAATTTAAGGCTGTGATATTACTTGCGATAGCGATATTTTGATCCTTGATCACTCATGCATTGTACATTTTGTAAGTTTAAAATGAATATGGTGTACATACTGTGTGTTTTTCTTATGTTAAAATTGTTACACCGGGTATTACCAGATGCCACTTGGCGGGGCGAGGAGCCCCACGTGGATCAAAGGATCCGACGGAGCAAGGACCCTACCCGCCACCTCTTGGTCCAGCAAGCGGGCTGCAGGCATGGATGAAAATATCGCGATATATCGCAGATATATCGCAAATTTTGAGATACAAATATTGGGTTGCAATGTATTTTTTACACCGTATCGCGGATATATCGCGATATATCGCAAATTATCGATATCGATATCGGTTCACTTGTAGTATAAAAATGAATGAGAATCGGGAAATATAGCAGATATATCGCAAAATATCAGATATATAAAAATATCGCATTTTTTATGTTTATTTTTTATATGTTTATTATTTTTCTAAGTTGACCTAGCATTAGAGTGAGTATGTATAGAGTAAAATTAGTTCATTGATGAATCACTTTGCAATACTTTATGGTGTAATCAATTAATTTTCTTTAGTGTAACCAACTGATACCCTTTAGTTAAATAATTAATGTTCTTCGTACCCTTCACTGGAAACAACAATACCCTCCAAAATAATACCCTTTAGTAAAAACAATTAATAGGTCATCAACTAATTCCCTTTATACAGGATTAATCCAATCTTATGAGTCGATATCAACATTGTTTAGACAAAGATGATATTTCATCTTCTATTTTTTAATCTCATAGTTCATCATTTCGGTACTAATTATATTGTATCATGTAATATTCATTATCTTGTATTGTATTGCATTATGTATTATATCTTATATTGTATTGAATTATATTGTATTACGTATTATATTATCATTTATTTTACGCAGTGTTTATATAGTCTATTATCTATATGATTGCTTTAAACATGTAATTTTATAGTAAATTTAAATGGAATATATGCATAATATCAAATTATAGTACTCCCTAAAATTTCATGTTAAATTTCCAAAATTTTAATGAAGATTCTGTCATTTTTTCAAAAAATTTGCGATATCGATATGCAATATCGATATATCCGTAAATTTAAGGTTGCGATATTACTTGCGATAGCGATATTTTCATCCTTGATTGCGGGCAGACCTACAACCACACCGTTTGCGGGGAGGACACTTGGAATAAATTATGGAGGGAGGAAACAAGCAACTTTACAGGGAGCGTCTTGCGGGAAGAAATCTTTCCCTCCCCGGACAGAAGGCTCAGTGCGCCCTGGTTAATTACCTCGCGCAGGTCGGTCCCCGACCTGGTCCTGGGTGTTGAGCAAAGTCAACCACTTGGCCAATGTTGTCACATCGAACATGTGAATGTGACAAGGACAAACTGACACATGGAGAAGGGGTCAAGCCCTCCAGAGTCAACAAAGACGTGTGACACCTACCCATTGGCCCATAGGTAGGGGCATATTCAATCATTGAAGGGCAACTAGGCCCAGACAAGGGCATACACGGGGGTAAGGCCCAGTGGGCACTCAACGTTTGTAAACTATAAATAGGGCATTTATGCTAATTTGTAAGACACACAAATTAATGAGAAAAGACTCCACTTGAGAGCATTAAACACTTTGCATTTATTATACGTGTTAACCGTATTTAACAATCCTTCCCGGTTGAGAGTTTTCACCAACTCTCATTGGTTTCAGCTATCAATAATTTGACGCTAGAAGAAGGGTGGCTACTAGCAAAAATACATTTGGATTTGTTCAGTTTAGCAATTCTCGAACATTTTTATATCCCTAAATCTCTAAAGAACCCAGCATTAGGCCAAAGACGTCGTCAAAGCCACGACTCCGGCACCAGCCACGACAGAAACAGCCCAGGGGCCACTCGAGTTCATCTCCACCATGAAAACCCCTCAGGATTTGTAGGATGCGTTGCCCCGATCCAATGACGACAGGCAGAAATGGATGTCATTCCTATCAAAGCACACGGTGCGGGAAAGGAGCCAGGCCACCACTCGTGCGGCCAGCGGTCCCCTCCTTAGTCGGGAACCGACACAAAGGGCCGCTTCAAATATGACCAGGCCATAAAACTTGAAGAGACGTCTGGACGAGGAGGCCGACTCCCACATGGCACCTCGCCACCGGACGGGTTCCATTTTCTCTCGCATGGGCGTCCAGGGAAGATGACGCCAGGGCAGTGTGGCCCCAAGACCATCAATCCACAACCATCTCGGGCAAACAGCCTTACCTCGTTCACCACCCGCGACCAGCGATGCTATGACCCAAATCATGAGACCTCTTAAGGTATTGGAGGAGAAAATAATAACTGGGGAGAGCAGGTGCTCCTGGCCCACATGCCCAACTCGTTGCTGGCCGAGATCTTAGTCTATGCACAACCCAAGATCAACGTGCCTGTCATTGGGCAAATGTTGGGGAGACAGACCCTGTCACCCACATGAGCAAATTTACTACCTACATGGTATCCATGGGGACAACCAACGCCATCCAATGATGCATGTTCCCGCTAACCTTGGGCGACAATCCCACCGGTGGCACTCTTCCCTACCCGTGGGTAGGATAAGGTCTTTCCACCAGCTCGGTGAGCTCTTCCTCGAGCATTTCTATTCCATGGCTCCGCACCTGGCCAACGTCAACCGAATGGCCAACTTTGCGCAGGGCAAGGACGAACTGAACGGGCCTACATTGACCGGGGTGACTGCATCATCATGCAGAGGAAGCTGGTCGGCAATGAGGTCAAACTCGTGGGGATCATCGGCGGGCTTCATGTGAAAATGAAGCTATGGAAGTCCATGAACCAGGATTACCCAACCTCATATGTCGAGTTCCGGCAGCAAGTTGGGAAAATAAGGCACAAAGTTTGGGTGAATAAGGCACGTCGGTAGGTAACGACAGGGAGAAGCCTAAGCCACAACCCAGGGTAGGTCCCTCCAGGAGAAACTTCACCTATCGAGATCCACATCCATTTTAAATTGTTCAACACCATCGAGGTCAAAGTCAGAGAAAAGTTGGACTCCACACCCGAATTCGTCTACCTACCGATTCGTGACAAGAATTTGCTCCCCGCGCTAAAACATCCGGTCCACCAAGAGAGGAAGAAACTCAAATCCATCAAATATTGCGACTACCACCAAAGCACTGGGCACAACACCAACGAGTACCGCGACCTGCTACGTCGGCTGTGGCATTTGTTCGAGGAGGGCAAGTTGGAAGAATTTATGAAAAGGCCCGCGGCCAAGCAACCAGCCCAACCCATTGCGCTACCCATCGAGCACAACCAAGAAGGGGGGCTCGTCTGCCTTCCCATGCCGGACAACAATGCCTACCAAGCGGTTAACACACCCTCTCTTATCGGTAGCTTCACTCCCGTCTCAACTTTATCCAACCGCCAGCAAAAGAGCGAGCTCTGGGCCATGGACAACATCCACCAAATCACTATACCGGTCAACACGACAACAAAGAAAATAGACCTCCTCACTTTCAAAGAGGAGGAACACAGTGGAGTGATATACCCCAACCATGATGCCCTGGCATCTCAGTCAACATCATGGGTATCACTGTGCATCACATGCTCGTCAACAATGGAGCATACTGTAACATCATTTTCAAGAGCACTTTCGACCAGCTTGACAACTCTTTCGAGAATTACGTGGAGCCCTGCGACCAGAACATCAAAGGGTTCGGGGACGCAACTGTCAAGCCGTATGGTATAGTTAGACTAGTTGTAGAGGTAGTTTTCGTTGGTCCCAAAGTGGTGAAGGTCTAGAAGGGGGGAGGGGTGAATAGATATTCAGTTTTAAAAACTTTTTCAAAATAAAGTTTAATTGTGCAACTGTAGACTTACAAAATAAATGTGCAGCTGCAGACTTTTTCAAATCTTTGTAAAGTCTGTAAGATATTATCTAACACAAAAAAAAAATTTAGTGTAGGTTTCCCACACTTTAAGAAGTGTATTGAGAGACCTAAGTGCAGCGGAATTAAAGTGTGTGTGTTAATTAAAAACCAATTATAAACTGAGGTGTGCAGCTGAGTGATTACAATAATCTACAACTGTACCTTTTTAGTTTTAACTTATGCAGTTTTTATGTTATTTTTCAAAAGATTGATGAATGTATCTTAGGTAAATAATGCAGTAAGAATATAAATACAGAAAGTAAATAATAGATATATAGTGGTTCAGAGGTGGTGTAATCCTTCTACATCCACTGTTACACACTTGGGTGACAAATCACTAATACAAGATAAATCTTGCAATCACTTAGATGAATAGTATTCCCCCCTAAGAACTAGACTACTCACTTAGACCTGTCTAAACTTAAGTAAAAATACAAACTCACTCAGAAAATCACTCACTAAGATACACATAATAACTCACAAAGACAATATATCTACACAAGGTAGATTTACAATAGGGTTTATGTGAGGAACAACAACTAAATGATCTACACAAATGGCCTAGGAACCTAGTCCTATAATTCTAGTAGTGAGATCAAGAGACCATTGGTAGCTGTAGGTTTTCTTGTATAGAATGCTTGTGAGCTTGTGTGTTGTTGTTGTTGTTGTTGTTTTCTCTGATGCATCTCTCCTATTTATAGGAGTCTTGGGGTCTTTGAGCCATTGGAGGGATTTAAATTTGAATTTGGGGTCACTTCCAGCTTTGATTTCAGCTAATTAAAGCTTCGTGTCTTATTGTCCTTATTGTAGTACAAGTTGTCTTGTAATGTTAGCTGCAAACATGGTCAATTAATCATTATAGACCTTGTGTCTACTGGCTATAATTAACTTCCATTAATGTTCTGAAGTTTTTCTTCTCTTTAATTCCTGAAATGTTAGTTACCACATAATAAAAAATAAAAAGATAAATTTGACATAATCAAAATCAAATAGAGATATTCTTAAGACAAAGATATCCTAACAGTTCTAATAGTTTCTAACATAGATGCTGAGGTCAAGGCATCGAAACAACTCGACTTTGTAATCATCAACCAGCCATCGACCTATAGTGGTTTCCTTGGTAAGTCGTTTAAACATGGTTTTAAGGTTGCCGCCTCGGCTTACTACTATTGTATCAAGTTCCCAACTCCCTCGGGCAAGGTGGGAACCCTAAAAGACAATCAGAAAATGGCACGAGGTTGTTTGGTGTATATCGCACTACTACATTTTCACTCATAGTTAACAAAAATATATGTTAACTATGAATGAAATGGTCAGTTATTTAGGAAGGTGTAATCTATGACCCTCACCTCGAATCTCTGTGGTCCTCGGGAGACTTTGCGCGATGAGACTTTTACCCCTTTGAGATCTCATCTCGTCCGGGGACTTTATGCCATCGTGATTGGTCTTATGCTCTAGGGATGCTTGGCCTCTTAAAGAGTCTTACATGCCTAGGTCAAGATCTTGTTCGACCTAGGGCTTTTTCCCACTAAGGTGGTTCCTCGACGAGTGTCTTTTATCCCCCTGGGTATGGCTCTTGGACGAGGTTAAATTCTGGACGAGCATAAGTCTTGTTTCAGGACTCTATGCCCCATACGAGGTATAACCTCGTAAGAGGGCATTTATTTTGCTTTGGCCAAGGGTTAGACCTCAACCTCGACCTCGGCTCCGTGCCCCAATCTAGGCATGGCCTTGAGAGGGGGCTTTGTGCTGCAAAAAGAGAGTTAAACTGGAAAATCAAACATTATTAATTCCAACGACTGAGTTATAAAGTTGGCTTATTGGTAGTATTTTTTTAGGTTGATGGCGTTCTAAGGGTATTGATCTGGGACTCCGTCTAGACGCTCCAACTCGTATGCCCCGTTCACCAAGAACTTTGCGATTAGAAATGGGCCTTCCCAGTTTGGGCCGAGGGGGGTCTTTGAGTTGGGTTGGATCTTCTTTAGGACGAGGTCTCCGACGGAGAATTTTCTGACCTTCACTTTAGAGTTAAAGAATCTTTCTGACTTCCTTTTGTAGTCTTCGTTCTTAATATTGACGCGAGTCTTCTTTCTTCTAGTATGTCTAGGTCAGCTCTCCTGGCCTCGTCATTTTCTTCCATGATGGTTTGCATCATCCGATGGCTAGGTACTACTATCTCTGATGGGATGACGACTTCGGTCCTGAAAGCTAGCGCGAAGGGCGTCTCGCTCGTTGAGTTCCCTGACGTCGTCCGATAGGACCAAAGGACCTCGAGGAGACTCGCGGCCCATCTGCCCTTGGCCTCGTCCAATTTTTCCTTGTGGGTGTGCTTGAGGATTTTTTTTACCGCTTCGACTTGGCCATTTGACTGTGGGTGATAAGGGGTGGAGAATCTCTTCTTGATGTTCCATTTATCACAAAACTCCATTACCTCGATCCCGTCAAACTATTTTCTATTGTCCGAAATGATGGCTTGGGGAAGAACAAAGTGGCATATGATACTTCTCCATATGAACTTAATGATATGGGCTTGATCGATGGTGGTCAGAGCCTCGGCCCATTTGGTGAAGTAGTCCACTGCGACAACGGCGAACCTCATTCCTCCTGGCGTCGTGGGCATTGGTCCTATAAGATCTATGCCCCATTGCACAAAGAGCCACGGGCTGAACATCGAGGTCAAATTTTCCGAAGCTACTTTGATGTTTGGGGCTATCGTCTGGCATCGCATGCTTTGGCATAAGCGATCGTGTCTCGGCATATGCTAATCCAAAAGTATCCTTGCCTCAATGTCTTGTGGTAGAGGGATTGCCCCCCATCGTGATTTCTGCAGACTCCACTGAGGATCGCGTTGAAGATGAGCTTTCCTTGCTCCGGGGTGATGCAGTTGAGGAGGGGTATGATTAGGCGTGAAATTTTTATGATTCGTGGCTCGTTTTGCCTGTATTTTGAATGAATTTGATGAGTATTTGGAGTCAATTGAGTACTATTTTCATACATTGATGAATTTGCCTCTTTAATTCTCATAGATGGATAGAGGGCGAAAAATGGATTTCGTAGGACTTTGAATCGACTCAAACGGATGCCCGGATGAGAAGATATTGAAGAAATACGAATGGTATTAGTTCATGCAAAGAAAAGTATCACTTTGTTAAAGAGGGGAATCCATTCGAGCAGATGAGCTCGAGCGCCACCGCTCGAGAAAGGTGTTTACTCGAGTGCCAAAAACTTACAGAGAACTTTGGGCGCTCGACCAGCTCGAGCGCCACCGCTCGAGCGTCATACCCATTCGAGCTCCACCAGCTCGAGCGCCACCGCTCGAGCGTGATGACCATTTGAGCTACACAGGTCGAGTGCTACCGCTCGAGCCATCCCAGCTCGAGTGCCCTTGCTTTTGCTACTACGATTTTCACGGGAATTTGCTACCTTTATCCGTTTTTCGGCCCATGAGTTCCCGAATTGACCCGTTGCCTATATATACTCATTCTGAACACATTTTTAGACACCACTTCATTGATAGAGATAGTTTTTGGAGAGAGAAGAGCACCAAGAGTTTGAGCAAGCATATTTTATGTGTAATCGGGGTTTTGACATAACGAATTCATAGTTTAGATTTTTATTTTGATTTTCTTTCTTTTGTTCTTCAACGCTTAGTACGTGAGACCTTGAATTTCTTCTTTATTTGATATTCGTTCTTAGATTAAACTTCTTTCTTCAAAACCCTAGTTTATGTTCTTGAGTTTTTCACTTCAATTCGTCATATCAATGTTCGTTGCTTATTTAATTGCTTTTGTTATCGTTAAAACCATACTAGGCTAAAACCCTTGCATGCTTAGGATAGGATGAACTCGTAGAAGTAGGACGTTGGTACGTCATTGGGGTAACTCGTGATGTTGAGTGCTAATTCTCTTAATTAATGATTGCTTAAAATAAATCCTAGAATTATCTTGGAATTGAGTATAAAAATTATTAGAGAGAGGACGATCTTATCACTCTTTAATACCAAGTAGGCTTAACGATAGGGTTATAGAAGGGGTTTATAATCTATCGATTTATCTAGGGAGGATGACCGTATCACCTTGGGTAAATAAGGGTCTCATTAATTAAGCATAATCCATATAACTTGTTTAGTGGGTTGTGAAGTAGGTTTATATGACGAAGTATTAAAGTTAATTCTTGAGCTTTTAGTCTTTCAATCTGGTGCTAGATTAGGGAAGTTGATTGCCTAGTTTTAGTACACTTAGGATTAATACTTACACATCACGGTTATTTTAATTATCGTACTAGCTCCGTTAGTATACTAGGGATTCCTATCCCGAACATCACCATCTTGTATTTGATTAAACCCATAGTTAATAGTTTGATTTCATTATTTGCATTAATAGAAGTAGACTTTAGAGTAGTTTAATTATATTCTTTAATCAGAACACACACTCATATTAACTACGACGCGTAGATCTTCAGGGCTCTATTCGCATACACACCTTCCCTTGCGTTTGATACTACTTGGCCCCTATACTTGCCCATACTACAGGGATCCCATACTCTTGTGGGGTAACTACTAGTATAACTAGTATTTTGCATTCAAGTCAATAACGCCATTGCCGGGGAAGGCGATGTATGTCCATTGAGTAGAACTTGGAGATAGTTTAGTAGTTAGTAGTGAGTGTTTTTATTTTTATTATGAGTTTAGTATTTCTCTATTGTTTGTCTGGTTGTGTTTGATCTTTCTTGTTGAGTATTCAGGTATATAAAAACACGCTCGAAGGGAGAAACGAGCGAAGATCGAACAAAGGTAGACCTTGAGACTATAGCCAGAAGGAATCGAGCCTTCCAGAGAAGGATAAATACCGCAGGAGGTGGTGATGAGAATTTGGATTTAGGCGGAGATTTGGATCCTGAGACAGAAGGGCTTAATCAGAATGTGAAGAGGGTTGAGGGAACTGAGGGAGTCAATAATCCAAAGCTAGCACCCCAAGGGGAAAGAACCAACCAAAACCAAAATCCACATAGCCAGAGCAATCCCATTGAAAACCAGAATCAAGTTATCCACCAAAACTCGCAAAACCCAAACAACCCATTTAACAACTCTGTCTACCAACACAATAACCCATACCTATACCCACCATTACCCTTATCCACCATACTACCCCCCAGACCCTACTTACAACCAACCTCCAATTCCACAAGTACCTCTACCACCAGTCTATCCTCAGCACGTTCCTCAGAACGCTGACACTAGAATGGCAATCCGAGGAAGGTTTGCGGCACAGCTGTAACAGTATTACGATGGAGTATCATTGCCTCCGGTAGAGGCAAATAACTTTTCTATCTCCCCAGGAATCCTGAAGATTCTAGTAGAGAATCAATTCAAGGGAGAGGTCGGAAAAGATAATCCTCATACTCACTTGAGGAATTTCTGATGATTGCCTCAACTTTCAACCATAATGGCATGTCTGAAGATGCCAAGAGGCTCAGGTTGTTCCAGTTCTCTTTAACTGGAATCGTGAAAGAGTGGTACGATAACACGCTTCCAAGGGGAGGTGTAAACACATGGGCCGAGCTCGAGCATCTGTTCCTCGAGCGATTCTACCCTCCGTCTAGAACAATCAAAGCCAGGATAGAGATCTCATCTTTCCAGCAGAAGCCAGGAGAGGACTTACGTCAGGCTTGGGAGAGATAATATAATATGCTCATTGAGTGCCCGCAGCACGGGTACAATAAAGGTGACATCATGCCTTATTTCTACTGTGGAGCCAACAAGGCGGGTTAAGACCACCTTGATGCATGTGCTAGTGGAGCATTCCTGAATAATGGTACAGCTCTGTGTAGAGAGATTATTGATAACATTCAAGAATGCGGGGCAATGGAATGATGCACAAGAGTTTCAGCGAGCTTATCAGATGGATGAGAGTGAGGGTACTAGAAAACTGTTGATGGTGATGATGGAAAATATCAGCAATCTAGAGGTTGGGCAGAATCTGAGTGGAGGAAATACTGCAGTGAGTGAGAAAGTGGATCAGCCAGCAAGTCAGCATGAGGAGGCCAACTATATGGGTGGACCTAATTATAATCAGAATGGCTATCAAGGTGGAAATTATCAGGGGCGACCAACTTATGGTCAACCGTTTGTACCACCGGGTCCACAGCCTCCTCAGAATCAATGGAGAAATACTCAAGGGTATCAAGAAGGCCAGCAGCCTCCTCAGAATCAATGGAGGAAGAATGAAAATTTCTCTTATAGCAATCTGAGAGTGGGGATAATTGTACCTTCAAATGTTGACCCTGGCTCAAAACTCCCCGGAGGAGAAGGAGATGCTACCGCTGATGAGATATTACGTGCCATTCTGCACAAGGTAAAAGAAGGCAGTAAGAGGCTATCCTCTTTGGAGTATAATGTGAAGGAGATGAGTAAGAAGAATTATCAGCGTGATCAAGAACTCCAGAAGAGGGATATGGAACTGAATAGAATTAAGCAAGAGAACAATAGGCGGTTCACTTCGATGGAGTATTAGATTGGCCAGATCGCAAAATTATTGGGTAGAGAGCCCGAAAAATATCCTTCTATGCCAGAGGGGAATCCAAAAGAGCAATGCAAGACGATCCAACTAAGAAGTGGAACCAAGTGTAACGGTCCTCAAATGCCTGCTGATCTTGAGGAGATACATAAGGAGATTGAGATGGAGGGACAAGAACATAAGAAAAATGGAGGTGAGACAGTTGAGGTAGAAGTTGAGAAGGAGGGTGATATGGATGAGTCCCAGAAGGGCAAAGACCTTGAGGAGGAAAAGATTGAGGAGATTGAGAGAGTTCCAAAGTGGAAGAAGGTAAAGGAAGCGAGGAAGAACGTGAAGGAAACTGAGCGAGATGAATGGGGGGTACCCAAATCTGTGATACCGGTCCCATACCCGCAGCGGTTCATGAAGAAGAAATTAGATGAAAAATATGTCAAGTTTCTTGATATTTTTAAAAAGTTGCATATTAACATACCTTTTTATGATGCTTTGGAACAGATGCCTAATTATGCCAAGTTCCTGAAGGACTTGATAGCTAAGAGGTTGAGAGTAGATGAGCCAAAGTTGGTGCAGCTGAACTATGAGGTGAGTCCATTAGTGCACAAAGCTCTGCCCCCAAAATTGAAAGATCCCGGGAGTTTCACAATCTTATGTGATATTGGGAATGGAGTCAAGAAAGGAGCATTGTGTGATCTTGGAGCGAGCATCAATCTTATGCCCTTGTCATTATTCAAGAAGTTGGATGGCAGAGAACTTAGACGACAATGATGATGCTGCAACTCGCCGGCCGGTCTATTACTCGACCCTAAGGTGTGGTTGAAGACGTCCTTGTTAAGGTGGGAGATCATATATTTCAAGCTGATTTTGTGGCGCTTGACATGGAGGAGGATGAGCGCATTCCTTTGATCTTGGGAAGACATTTCTTAGCTACGGCCGGAATGGTGTTAGATGTGGCAAATGAGAAGATCACATTGAAAGTTGATGATCAAGAGGTAAAGATTTCCCTATATGAGGCCATTAAGTACCCTATGGAGGAATAGAGTGAAGAACTCAAGAGTGTAGATGTGGCCAAAGTAGAAGAAAAAGGAGGATCGGATGTGAAGAAGAAAAAAATCAGCAAGTTGGTTGAAAAAGCACCTCCTTGGAGAGTGAAGAAGAAGTTGACACCACCCCCAGAGGTGAAGAAGGTATTCAATAGTGGATGTCTTGAGGTTAAGAAGGAAGCAAAGGAACTCATGATGAAGCGGCATCAAGGAAAGGAATTCAACCATAACTCTTATGAGAGTAAGGGAGGTAATTTTGAGTATCATATCCCATAAGCTCCTTTGAGCTCGGTCCGACATGAGGACCTTAAAAATAGCGCTGAGTGGGAGGTAACCCATTTTTATTTGCTTTTGAGTGTTTTTAGTTATTAGAGTTTTTGTTTTGAATCGTAAGTTCTAACCTCGTACTTGAGAGTTTTATTTTGTAGGCTTGCCTTGAGGGTGAAGGAGTGCCCAAGAAGTGGAGATTGAAGGGACTAACTCAAGACAAGGGAGTGTGCCAAGTTGTTAAGAGAAACTTAATTATTTGGATGAGGTAACCACCACCCCGAACTTAGACCGCTTCACAAGGTCGAAGTTTGGGGGGGTGGAGTTTTTATATGTTTTATGGTTACATTGCACATGAGCACACCTTCTATTTAAGTTGAGCTAGGTTATATATTGTACCTTGAGATGTTGCTTGAGCTGATATTGCTTTGATGTGCTATTACATATTTCATGTCTATCAATTCTCTTATGCTTGTTGATTGCTATCTTTGAGTGTGAGTGTGAGTATGAGTTGGTGATTTGTGGAGTTGAGTTAGAGTCTGAATTGTGTGAGTGTAGGAGTTAGAGTTGATTTGAGAGGGAACTCATATGCTTGCAAACTTTTCTTTTGAATACTTGTGTGATGAGAGTGAGAATTCACTAGGACTATCATGGATGTGAAAGCTGTGATATTTGAGCCTTTGTGAGATTAAAATGCATAAATTGAACTCTTCGTTTGTGAGTGGATGATTAGGCGTGAAATTGTCATGATTCGTAGCTAAAAATGCCCTAGTTTTGGTCGAATTTGTTGAGTATTTAGAGTCAATTGAGTATTATTTCTACACATTGATGAATTTGTCTCTTTGATGCTCATACGTGAATCGAGGGCGAAAAATGGAGTTCGTAGAACTTCAAATCGACTCAAACGGATGCCCGAATGAGAAGATATCGAAGAAATACGAATGGTATTAGTGTGTAAGAAGAAAAGTATCAGTTGAAGAAGAAGGAGAGCCACTCGAGTGGAGTCATTCGAGCACCACCACTCGAGCACCAAAATCGTCCAGAGAACTTTTGCCAATTGAGCTATTCGAGCACCAACGCTCGAGCATGTTGCTCGAGCGCCGAAATTGTACAGAGAAATTCGACCACTCGAGCAACCCGAGCGCCACCGCTCGAGCATGTTGCTCGAGCGCCCAAAAACTTACAGAACAAATTGCCAGCTCGAGCGCCACCGCTTAAGCCCCTGCATGATTCGAGCTACACAGCTCGAGCATCCCCGCTCGACACTACAAGAAAATGTGTTTTTTGTAACGAAAAGTTTAGTTACAAAAAGTCAATTTTTGGTTACGAAAACTTTTTGTAACGAAACATTTGTTACAAAAGTTGGTGTTTTAAAGTCCGTCGCAAATAGTTTTTGTAACGAAAAAAATATCAATTTCGTTACCAATACAATTGTAACGAAATCTTTTTCGTTACAAATTTTTTTATAGTAATAACCAAAGTTTTGTTACCAAATATTATTTTCGTTACGAATAAATTGTTACAAACAACTAAAATAATACAGGGCCATAATGCAAATGGTTGTAGGATGACCTATGAGAAACCTTAAAATTAAATGGTCATAATGCTATAATTTTATTTTAAGAAAATAACAATTATCAAAATACATTTAAATCAACAATATCAATGAACTAATAAGAAAAACTATCTATCAATGTGATTGAACATCTCAAAGTACATAATAACATGAATAAAAAAATCAAAAGTATTGTGTTGAACTTGAAAGTCTTGATTTGTCTTCTTATCCCACGATCAAATTGGAATTTCATGGTCCTATAAAAAATGACCTGTTCAATTTTCCTTTTGTCTTCACCATAAAAAAAACAAAAAAACTAGTTAAATTCATCTTCATGTAATAAAAAATTATCTACACTTATTATTATCAAGCATTGCAAACTTGCAAAGTAAACTTGAAATAATCTGCATCAGTGGGCTTTTGATTAGGCGTGAAATTGTCATTATTCGTCACTCGAAATGCCCTAGTTTTGGTTGATTTTGTGAGTATTTAGAGTCATTTGAGTATCATTTTCATAAACTGATTAATTTATCTCTTTGATGCTCATAGATGGATAGAGGGCGAAAAGAGGAGTTCGTAGGACTTTGAATCGACTCAAACGGACGCCCGGATGAGAAGATATCGAAGAAATACGAAAAGTACTAGTTCGAGGGAGCAAAAGTATCAGTGGAGTGCACAAGCTAGAAGAGCTCGAGCACGTTGTGCTCGAGTTGGTCGTGCAAAGTGCTCGAATTGAAGTGGGTCGTGCACTGAGTGCAGGAGTCAGTCGTGCATAGTGCTCGAGCTGAATCAAGTCGTGCACTAGTGCACGAGCTCGACTACTCGAGCACTTTTGGGGTTCTGTTAATTTTGGAGTGCTCGACCACACACTACTTGTGCACTAGTGCACGAGTAAGTGCACGACCTGTCGCGTTTTTGGCCCATTAACTCCCGATTCGACCCGTTGCTTATATATACCCCTTCCGAACACGTTTTTTACAACCACTTGATACCATACTACGTTTGGAGACTGAGTTTTGAGAGAGAGGAAGAGGAGAAGAGACGAGCAAGTTTATTTTTACGTTTTTTGAGGTTTTCTTACGAATTCACATCACGATTTGACTTTTTAGTTTCGTTTCTTCCTGTCTTTTGTTCTTAAATACGTTGAGACTTCGTTTTGTTTAATTAATTTAAGTTTATTCTTTTATATCTCAAAACCCTAGTTCATGTTCGGTCTTTTCTTCGTTATAAATATCATGTTCATGTTCGTTACTTATTTAATTGCTTTAGTTTACGTTAAATCTATGTCTAGCTAAAACCCTTGCATGCTTGGGGTAGGATGAACTCGTAGAAGTAGGTTGTGGGTACGTAATTAGAGTAACTTGTGACGTTAGGTTTTAATTCTCTTGGTTAATAATTCTTAAAATTAATCTAGACTTTACTTTTGAATTTCGTTCGAAAGGTGTTAGAGAGAGGACGACCGTATCACTCTTTAACAACGAGTAGACTTAACTAGAGGGTTTAGGAAAGGTTAATTCATCTACTAGTTTAGCAAAGGAGGACGACCGCATCACCTTAGTTAAATCAGGGTCTCATTAATTAAGCACAATCTATTAAATTGTTAGTGGATTAGTGAAGTCGAGTGTTAGGGTAAAGTATTAGAGTTTAGAATCTTGAGCTTTCACATTGCATTCTTTTACTTAGGTTATTTCTGGCGCGTCACAGTTATTTTGATTATGTACCTGCTCCGTTAGTATACGTAGGGATTCTTATCCTAAGCATCACCATCTCTTACTTGAAAACAACCCGTAGTTAATTCGTCTTCTTTAGTTCGTTAGTATAATTAGTTTACTTTAGTTATTGTAATTAATCTTTCAAAAAAATTCAAAAACATTACACTCATATTAGCTACGACGCGTAGATCTTCAGGGATCTGTTCGCATACACCACATCTCGTGGGTTCGATATACTTGGCCGTTATACTTACTAATACTACAGTAAACCCGTTCGCTTGCAGGGAAGCGACTAGTAGAAGTTAGTGTAATTCACTTCAAGTCAATGGCGTCGTTGCCGGGGATGGCGTTGTATGCTTTTCAATAGGACTTGTAGATAGCTTAGTAGTTAGTAGTGAGTGATTTTATTTTCTTTTTTTTATTATTTCGTGCATATTCGGCAGTTGCGTTTTGATTCTTCTGTTAGTGTTTCAGGTTTATGAGAACACGCTCACAAGACAATACAAGCGAAGAGAGGTTACCTGCAGATCCTGAGACAATAGCAAGAAGAAACCGAGCCTTCTTACGAAGGATGAACGCTGCCGGAGGGAAAGAACCGATGGACATCACTAATGAGTTGGACGACGTGGAGAATGAGTTCAATCAGGCATTGAACCAGGTTGACGGCACTGATGGAAATACCAGCAAGAATCAAGATCCGTTAGGAGAGAGCCAGGGCCAAAACCCGGGTACTCAGAACCAAAACAGCCCAGCTCATAACATAGTCCAAAATCCTCATAACAACCTTGCTTACCCACATCCTAACCTACCACAAAACAACTTACCCTATCCACCCTACCCTTACCCACCTTATCCTTACCCACCATACCCGTATCCTCCACCTCCAGTCTATAATCAACCACCTGTTTACCCACCACCACCCCAACAAGTACCAGTACCTGCTGCTAATCCTCAACACGTTCCTCAGAACGCAGATCAACATATGGCTATTCGAGGGAGGTTTGCAGTGCAGCCACAGCAGTACTATGATGGAGTGGCATTGCCTCCTGTTGAGGCAAATAACTTCTCGATTTCCCCGGGAATTCTTAAGCTGCTTACCGAGAACCAGTTCAAAGGGAAAGTTGGGAAGGAGAATCCTCACACTCACTTGAGGAGTTTCCTCATGATAGCCTCCACATTCAATTACAATAGCATGTCTGAAGATGCCAAGAGGCTTAGGTTGTTCCCATTCTCACTGACAGGAATAGCTAAAGAGTGGTATGATAACACGCTCCCACGGGGAGGTGTAACCACATGGGCCGAGCTCGAACGTCTGTTCCTCGAGCGATTCTACCCTCCATCGAGAATGATTAAAGCGAGAATTGAGATCTCTTCCTTCCGCCAGAAGTCAGGAGAGGATTTACGCCAAGCGTGGGAGAGATGCTCAAATATGTTGATCGAATGCCCGCAACATGGGTATAATGAGGGAGATATTATGGCGTTCTTCTATAGTGGAGCCAGCAAGGCTGGCCAAGCCCATTTAGATGCATGTGCGAGTGGAGCGTTTCTGAACCAAGGGATAGCGAGATGTAGAGAGATCGTAGACAACATTGTCGCGAATGCCGGTGCATGGAATGAGGATCCCGAGTTTCAGAGAGTTTGCAAGTTGGAGGAGAAAGAAGGTGAAGAAACGAGAAGGCTGTTGATGGCCATGATGGAGAAGATCAACAACCTCGAGTTGGGGAAGAATTTGGTTGGAGAGCATGCAGCAGAGAATGAGAGAGTAGACCAGCCAAGTGGACAGCAAGAGGTAGCCAATTACATGGGAGGTCCGTATTACAATCAGAATGGCTACCAAGGTGGAAATCAGTTTGGAAGACCTTCTTATGGTCAGCCATTTGTACCTCCAGGGCCACAGCCGCCTCAAAATCAATGGAGGAACACACAAGGATTTAAAGGAGGCCAGCAGCCTCCTCAAAACACATGGAGGAAGAATGAGAACTTCTCATATGCTAACCCAAAAGCTGGTATTACTGTTCCTGCAGGTGTTGATCCGGGGTCTAAACCTCCTGGTGGAGAAGGCGGTGCATCGACTGAGGAGATGTTGAGAGCGATTCTACAAAAGGTGGAGGAAGGAAGTAAGAGGTTGTCATCCTTGGAGTACGATGTGAAAGAGTTGCATAAAAAGGGTGATCAACGTGATCAAGAGCTCCAGAAGATGAACGTTGAGTGGACTAGAACTCAACAAGAGAACAATAGGCGGTTCACTTCTATAGAGTTCCAGATGAGCCAGATTGCAAAGTCGTTGAATAGAGAGCCGGGAAAATATCCTTCCATGCCGGAAGGAAACCCGAAAGAGCATTGCAAGGCTATCCAGTTAAAAGTGGAACCAACTATGAAGGTCCTCAGATGCCTGCTGATTCTGAGACGCCTCAAGTTAGAGATGAGCTTGAAGAGGTAGAAGTTGAGAAGGGGATTGAAAGTGAAGGGATTGAGAAGAGGAAAGATGTGGAAGAGTCTGATGAGAGCAAAGAGCCTGAAGAGGAAAGCAAAGAGAGAGGGGAGATCGAGAGAATTCCAAAGTGGAAGAAGGCAAAGGAAGCAAGGAAGAATGCAAAACAGACGGAGAAAGATGAATGGGGGGTACCAAAATCTGTGTTACCCGTCCCGTATCCACAACGCTTCATGAAAAAGAAGCTTGATGAAAAGTTTTCTAAATTCCTTGATGTTTTTAAACAATTGCATATTAATATCCCTTTTTATGATGCTTTGGAACAGATGCCCAACTTTGCAAAGTTTCTGAAGGACTTGATCGCGAAACGACGGCGAGTGGATGAGCCAAAGTTGGTGCAGTTGAACCACGAGGTGAGTGCATTAGTGCACAAGGCGCTTCCTCCAAAGCTGAAGGATCCCGGGAGCTTCACCATTCTTTGTGATATTGGGAACGAGATCAAGAAGGGAGCGTTGTGTGACCTCGGAGCGAGCATTAATTTGATGCCGTTGTCGCTTTTTAAGAAGTTGGAAGGTGGTGAACTTCAACCCACAATGATGACGCTTCAACTAGCCGACCGGTCTATTACTCGACCTCAGGGTGTGGTTGAAGACATCCTCGTGAGAGTGGGAGATCACATTTTTCCAACCGACTTTGTAGTGCTAGAGATGGAGGAAGATGAGCACGTGCCCCTGATCTTGGGAAGACCGTTCTTAGCTATGGCAGGGATGGTGCTAGACGTGGCAAATGGGAAGATTACATTGAAGGTTGATGATCAAGAAGCGAAGATTTCCCTATATGAAGCTATGAAGCACCCGAAGGAGGATGAGAGTTTGTATTGCATGGATGCCATTGATCCTCGTGTTGAAGACACACCTCCTATCCCTAGTCCTTCTCATATTCATGAATTTTATAATCCTTCACTTGATAATTTAACCCATGAGCATTATGTTCTTGATTATGTTGATAGGGACAAAGTGAAGAAGTTGAAGGATGAGGAGGTGAAAAGTGTAGACGTGGTCCAGTTTGACGGAAAAGGAGGAGTTAAGAAGAAAAAGTCCAAATTCAAGAAACTGTTTGGTAAGACGCCTCCAGATAAAGGTGAGAAGGAGTTGAGACCATTAACACTTTGGGATGAGAAGGAAGCAAAGGAGTTCATGATGGAGGGGCATCAAGGAAAGACATGCAAGCACCACTCTAATAAGAGTGAGGGAGGTAAATTTGAGTATGATGTCCCATAAGCTCCTTTGAGCTCGGTCCGGCGTGAGGACCTTAAAAATAGCGTTGAATGAGAGGCAACCCATTTTTATTTGCTTTTAGTTGTTTTAGTTTCTTATTATGTTATTAGGGTGTTGTTGAATCGTAAGTTTTAACCTCGTACGTGAGAGTTTGTTTTGTAGGCTTGTCTCGATGGAATACTTGAAAGGGAGGAACTCAAGCAAGGGAGTGTGCTACGTTTGAGAGAAACTGAATTATTTGGTTGAGGTAACCCACAACCCCAAACTTAGACCTCTTCGCAAGGTCGAAGTTTGGGGGGGTGGAGTTTTTTATGTTTCTTATTATATTGCACCGGAGCACCCCTTATCTTTTAGTGTATTTGGTTATTTGATATCTTGAGATGCTCCTCGGGGTGATTTTGATTTGACTCGCTGTGTTGATTTCGTGCTTATTGACCCCTTCTACTTATTAGTTGTTATCTTTGAGCATGTTTGATGAGTAGAGTAGATTTGTGGATTTGAGTTAGGGACTTGTTTGTGTGAGTGTTTGAATGAGAGTTGATTTGAGAAAGAACTTGTATGCTTGTGAATTTTTCTTTTTTAGTGCTTGTGTGATCAGAGTGAGAATTCACTAGGACTAGCATGGATGTGAAAGCCTTGAGATTTTAGCCTTATGAGATTTTGATGCATTAATTAATCTCTTCGTTTGTGAGTGGATCATCACCTTAGAGGATGCTAGAACTTGTGTGTGCTCTTGCTTCTTGATTGTGTCTAGTTTGATATGCCGAATAGGATCTTAGGCCATCTTTGATTTTGTTGAGTCACTTAGCCAAAATTTTCCGTACCAATGACATTGAATCCCTTGTTAGCCCCTTTAAGCCTAAAGCCTATTTTATTTGCTAGCACATATGAACACTATTCCAATTCCTAAGCCTTTTTGTTCCAATTTGAGTGGAGAATAGGAAAGTGTGAATGTGAAGGGAGTGAATTGAGTTGAAAAAGGAAAAGGTTGTTTGTTGAGTGAATATGAGAAGAAGGTGTGATGAAGTTATTAGATGTGGGAAAAAGAGAAAAAAATTGAGAATGAGCAAAAGAAAAAAATGAGCTCATGAGTTTGTGCGAAAAAGAAAAAAAAGGGTGAAGTGATTGAAAAAAAAAAGTGAAAAGAGTTAGAAAGAAAAATGGAAGTGTTGAGAGTATGGAATTGAAAGGGTGTTGATTGAAAATGTTTGAAGTATTCTGTTCCTAATCTCGAAATACCAAAGTTTGAGTTTCTATTCTCCATTCACTTAAGTCACTTACCCATATTGTTATCCCACCTGTCCAAAGAGCCTACATTACAACCTTGAGAAAAGTCCTTTTTGATTTGGCATTGATATCTAGAATGTGGTCGAAGTTAAGAGCACTTACAAGCCTATGACTGCCAATTTGTGTGATTGATTGTTTGAGTGAGTCCTTTAATCATTGTTATACACTTGTGAGGGAGTGAAACACATCGTTGAGTGCACATCCATGTTTGATTTTGGTGATTCTTGTTGTTTGTGCATGAGTATAATGAAGGAAGGTGAGGGAGTATACTTGTGATGCATCTTTGAAGCTCGAATTTATATACTTGCACGATTGGATTCCTTGACCCATTCCTAACAATTTCACTTGACTTATTATTTCGTTGCTTGAGGACAAGCAACATGGTAAGTTTGGGGGCTTTTGATTAGGCGTGAAATTGTCATTATTCGTCACTCGAAATGCCCTAGTTTTGGTTGATTTTGTGAGTATTTAGAGTCATTTGAGTATCATTTTCATAAACTGATTAATTTGTCTCTTTGATGCTCATAGATGGATATAGGGCGAAAAGAGGAGTTCGTAGGACTTTGAATCGACTCAAACGGACGCCCGGATGAGAAGATATCGAAGAAATACGAAAAGTACTAGTTCGAGGGAGCAAAAGTATTAGTGGAGTGCACAAGCTAGAAGAGTTCGAGCACGTTGTGCTCGAGTTGGTCGTGCAAAGTGCTCGAATTGAAGTGGGTCGTGCACTGAGTGCACGAGTCAGTCGTGCATAGTGCTCGAGCTGAATCAAGTCGTGCACTAGTGCACGAGCTCGACTACTCGAGCACTTTTGGGGTTCTGTTAATTTCGGAGTGCTCGACCACACACTACTCGTGCACTAGTGCACGAGTAAGTGCACGACCTGTCGCGTTTTTGGCCCATTAACTCCCAATTCAACCCGTTGCTTATATATACCCCTTCCGAACACGTTTTTTACAACCACTTGATACCATACTATGTTTGGAGACTGAGTTTTGAGAGAGAGGAAGAGGAGAAGAGACGAGCAAGTTTATTTTTACGTTTTTTGAGGTTTTCTTACGAATTCACGTCATGATTTGACTTTTTAGTTTCGTTTCTTCCTGTCTTTGTTCTTAAATACGTTGAGACTTCATTTTGTTTAATTAATTTCAGTTTATTCTTTTATATCTCAAAACCCTAGTTCATGTTCGATCTTTTCTTCGTTATAAATATCATGTTCATGTTCGTTACTTATTTAATTGCTTTAGTTTACGTTAAACCTATGTCTAGCTAAAACCCTTGCATGCTTGGGGTAGGATGAACTCGTAGAAGTAGGTTGTGGGTACGTAATTAGAGTAACTTGTGACGTTAGGTTTTAATTCTCTTGGTTAATGAATTCTTAAAATTAATCTAGACTTTACTTTTGAATTTCGTTCGAAAGGTGTTAGAGAGAGGACGACCGTATCACTCTTTAACAATGAGTAGACTTAACTAGAGGGTTTAGGAAAGATTAATTCATCTACTAGTTTAGCGAAGGAGGACGACCGCATCACCTTAGTTAAATCAGGGTCTCATTAATTAAGCACAATCTATTAACTTGTTAGTGGATTAGTGAAGTCGAGTGTTAGGGTAAAGTATTAGGGTTTAGAATCTTGAGCTTTCACCTTGCATTCTTTTACTTAGGTTATTTCTGGCGCGTCACAGTTATTTTGTTTATGTACCTGCTCCGTTAGTATACGTAGGGATTCTTATCCTAAGCATCACCATCTCTTACTTGAAAACAACCCGTAGTTAATTCGTCTTCTTTAGTTCGTTAGTATAATTAGTTTATTTTAGTTATTGTAATTAATCTTTCAAAAAAACTCAAAAATATTACACTCATATTAGCTACGACGCGTAGATCTTCAGGGATCTGTTCGCATACACCCCATCTCGTGGGTTCGATATACTTGGCTTTTATACTTACTAATACTACAGTGAACCCGTTCGCTTGCGGGGAAGCGACTAGTAGAAGTTAGTGTAATTCGCTTCAAGTCAGCTTTGAGCATATATCTTGACATAATTCTTAAAATACTGGTTCCAGTACAACTAGTCAATATTAGTAAAGTCGTAATAGGCAATTTGCAATTACTTGAAAACAGGTTGGATTCATTTAGTTGCAAAGCAAATTACATTAGCAATAAATTATAAAAAATTAAATGTAACTTAGGATTTACGCTTGAAGTTGCATCTATCAAGGTGAGATGTAAAATATGTCAAAATTATTGCACATATCTGATGAATTCAAATTGCCTAGACTAAACTTATCATCCATTTGAACCAAATACATAAACCTGAATCAAAAAGAAGAAAAAAGTCTTAACTCATTGTTGTGCATGCTCAAATTAATACAAAGAAGACAGAGAACTCTGATGTTATAAACCAGCAACACTCAAAGTCAAAAATTAATGCTCACGAATTAAGACCAAAGAACAATCATTTCAAGAATTAAATACTCAAAGAGGAAGAACTCAAGAATTAAACACAAGAATTCATGAATTAATATAGAGAAATCAATACAGAAAACAAAAAAAAACTTAGCTAATGGCGGATTCTCGGGTGACAAAATCGACAATTAAAACTGCTATCGAAGAACGGACTTCAATTATTAGATTTAGCAGATATCAATACGAGCGACGACGACGTCTGGGATGGAGAGAAACAAAATAAAAGATGCGGTGGCAAATGCCCCACAAACAACAAGAGGTGGTGGTGAATCTATCGAAGCTTAAAGGCGTGAACGGGCGAAGCAAACTAGGGAGAGATCTTTTAGGAGAGGGAGAAGAAACGCGAGAAATGCCCTAAATCAATGGCTTTTTTTCTTTTCTGCGAGATGGGGAGAGGTGAAAATGCCCTAAATCATTGTTTGACATTTTATTCTATTTCTTTAAATTAATAAGGAAAGAAATACAACTACAAAAATAATAAGAGAAAATTGACGTTCAATTCACATTTTATGAGGAGATTTAGAATAATGAGAAGAAAAAGAATTCCTGGTTAATACCACTAAACTTATTTTTTTTCTTTACATAATATTTAATTTCAATGATAATAATTTTACTGTTAATATATAAATGTAAGACAAAGTATAGGGTGAAATTAGTTTATACATAAATCCACGAAGGGTATTAGTTGTTTTCACTGAAGAGTATTAGTTGTTTTTGCTGAAGAGTATTACTGATTTACACTAAAAAGTCTTAGTTGTTCGGTGAAAATGAACTAAGACTCTTCAGTGTAAACCAGTAATACTCTTCATTAAAAACAACTAATACTCTCAGTGAAAACAACTGATACCTTTCATTGATTCATACATAAACCAATTTCACTCTATACATACTCTAAGCATATTATTATGTTGGAGTAAACTCGATAACTTTTTTCTATCCATTCTTTTTTAGCTGGGGTAACATGTTAATTATTTGAGTAAGTTTTATATGAAAATGGTTCATAATAATTTTATCATGAAATTGTTTTAAAGTACCGAATATTTGATCTGGAGTATTGATAATTTCACCAGAAATATCATTAATTTGGGTTCAAAAAAATTTACAACAATTACAATATAATACCACTGATCCAAATTAATGATATTCCTGGTGAGATTATTGATACTCCTGGTCAAATATTCGATACTTTGATATAGTTTAATAATAAGCTTATCATGAACTATTTTTATATAATATTTTGCTTAATTATTTTTTTTATTATTCTAAATATATGTGTATATAAATTAGTGTATGTATATATATATATATATATATAAATGATATTCACGTTGAAACTTGTTTGAAGGGTATTAATGAATTAACCTAAAGGTATCGGTGAATAGCATGAAAAGTATTAGTCCCGGAGGGTATTAATTGTGTTCCCTAAAGGTGCTAGTTGAAGTGAAATCAATTATTTTCACGAAAAGTATTAGTTGTTTCAACATAAGGTATTAATAACTTGTAGTTCATAGACTCACAATAATAGTTACTGTGAGTATCATTCACATGATATTGGTGTTTCATGTTTATAAAATTATTATTTTTAGATATTGGTTACAATAAGTCATGTCTACTATTTTAAACCAAAATATTATTATTTGGAACAATAAATACTTAATGTTATTTAAAATATAACTTTTTATAACGAAAATAAAATATTGTTACAATAAGTAATCTTTGTGTAACGAAAATAAAATTTTGTTACAATAAGTAATCTTTTTGTAACGAAAATAAAATTTTGTTACAGTAAATAATTTTTTTGTAACGAAAATAAAACTTTGTTACAATAATTAATCTTTTTGTAACGAAAATAAAATTTTGTTACAGTAAGTAATCCTTTTGTAACGAAAATAAAATATTGTTACAATAAGTAACCTTTTTGTAACCATTTAATAGTTGGTTACAAATAAATTGGTTACAAAAAGTGCATTTTCTTGTAGTGCGAGCGGGTCTGCTCGAGCACTTTCAAGTTTGTGCTTCCGAATTCGTTTTTCGGCCCATGAGTTTCTGATTCGGCCCGACACTTATATATACTCGTTCCGAACATGTTTTTACACACTACTTGACACCACATCATTTTTAGAGTTAATTTTTGGAGAGAGAAAGAGGAGAAGAGAGGAGCAAGCTTAATTTTCACGTGTAATTGAGGTTTACTTACGAATTCATAGTTCAGTTTTGATTTTTAGTTTCTTTCCTTTAGTTCTTTGTTCCTGAATACTTGAGAATTCGTTTTATTAATTTAATTTCAGTTCGTAGTATTTATTTCTTTAAACCCTAGTTTATGTTTGATAATTTCTTAGTTAAAATCATTATGTTAATGTTCGTTACTTCTTCGATTGTTTTTGTTTCCGTAAAAATCATGTCTAGCTAAAACCCTTGTATGCTTGGGGTAGGATGAACTCGTAGAAGTAGGATGTGGGTATGTAATTAGGGTAATTCGTGACGTTTAGTTTTAATTCTCTTAATTAATGAATTCTTAAAATCAATCTTAACTTTACGTTTGAATTTCGTTCGAAAAGTGTTCGAGAGAGGACGACCTTATCACTCTTTAACAACTAGTAGACTTAATGAGAAGGTTTAAAAAGGGTTAATTAATCTACCGGTTTATCTAGGAAGGACGACCGCATCACCTTAGTTAAATTATGGTCTCGTTAATTAAGCACGATCTATTAACTTGTTAGTGGATTAGTGAAGTTGATTGTTAGGATAAAGTATTAGGGATTGAATTCTTGAGCTTTCATCTTGCAATCTTTTACTTAGGTTATTTCTTGCGCATCACGGTTATTCTGATTATGTACCTGCTCCGTTAGTATACGTAGGAATTCCTATCCTGAGCATCACCATCTCATATTTGAAAACAAACTTTAGATAATTAATTTAATTGTTTCTTTTGCCTTAGTAGAGTATTATAGCTTAGATTTTATTTCTTTAAAAATCCAAAAACATACACTCATATTAACTACGACGCGTAGATCTTCAGGGATCTATTCGCATACTCACCTTCCCTTGGGTTCGATAATACTTGGTCCCTATACTTGCTAATACTACAGGGATCCCATACTCTTGTGGGGTAACTTCTAGTATAGCTAGTAAAGTTCGGTTCAAGTCAATGGCGCCGTTATCGGGGATGGCGTTGTATGTCTTTTGAATAGGACTTGTATATAGCTTAGTAGTTAGTAGTTAGTGCTTTATTTTTTCTGTTTTATTCTTACTCGTTCGGCAGTTGCATTTTTATTCTTTTGTTAGTGTTTCAGGTTTATGAAAACACGCTCGCAAGAAGATACGAGTGAGAAGAGAATACCATTAGATCCTGAGACGATAGCAAAAAGAAATTGAGCCTTTTTAAGAAGGATGAATGCTGCCGGAGGAGAGAACGACAACATGGACATCAGTAATGAGTTGGATGATGTTGCAGCTGAGTTCAATCAGGCAGTGGAACGGGTTGAGGGCACTGGAGGGAATGACAGTCAGAATCAAGTCCCGTTAGGGGAAAGCCAGAGCCAAAACCAGGGTACACAGAACGTAAACAATCCAGCTCATAACCTTGTCCAACATCCTCAGAACAACCCTGCATATCCACAGAACAACTTCCCACAAAACAACTTACCTTATCCTTACCCATACCCACCATACCCGTACCCTCCACCTCCTGTTTACAACCCACCACCAGTCCAACAAGTACCCGTACCACCTGTTATTCCTCAGCCCGTTCCTCAAAATGCCGATCAGAACATGGCTATTCGAGGAAGGTTCACGACACAACTGCAACAGTACTATGATGGAGTGGCACTGCCCCCTGTAGAGGCAAACAACTTCTCAATTTCCCCTAGAATTCTAAAGCTGCTTACCGAGAATCAATTTAAAGGGGAGGTTGGGAAGGAGAATCTCCATACTCATCTGAGGAGTTTTCTTATGATAGCATCCACATTCAATTATAACGGCATGTCTGAAGATGCCAAGAGGCTCATGCTGTTCCCATTCTCTTTGACGGGAATAGTGAATAAGTAGTACGATAACACGCTCCCACGGGGAGGTGTAACCACATGGGCCGAGCTCGAGCATCTGTTCCTCGAGCGATTCTACCCTCCATCTAGAACCATTAAAGCAAGGATAGAGATCTCTTCTTTCCGCCAGAAGTCAGGAGAGGACTTACGTCAGGCGTGGGAGAGATACTCTAACATGTTAATTGAGTGCCCACATCATGGACACAATGAGGGGAATATCATGGCTTTCTTTTACAGTGGAGCCAACAAGGCTGGTCAAGCCCATCTTGATGCATGCGCTAGTGGAGCAATTTTGAATCATGGTACAGCTAGATGCAGAGAGATTGTAGATAATATTGTCACGAATGTCGGGCAGTGGAATGAGGACCAAGAATTTCAGAGGGCATATCAGCTTAATTGAACTCGGCACCTATCCAAGAAACTCCCTACGACGTACGCCGAATTCAAGGGGAGGCCCGGAGAGATGATCACCCGCCAGAAACTTCTGGCATAGAGGATGTGGACTCCCAAGGCCGAGGCTGCGGCCCCGGCCCCAAAAGCTGGAGTAGGGGGAAAGTCCAAATCCTCCCTCCAACACAGAAGGAACCCATCGGCACCACTCTAAACGGGAGCCAGGGCGCCAGGCACGTTTAAAAAATAGGCAAACGAGATGGACGAGCAACTACTCCAAGTCTTGACCCAGAGCCCGGCATTTTTCTTCAACGCCATCCAGCACGACGATCTGCTGGCCAAGCCAAGGCACGTCCACAACAAAGGACGTGTAGACAGGGCTAAATGGTGCGCCTACCATGACGCCACGGGGTATAACACGAGCGAATGTTGAGACCTCCTCCGACAGTTGTGGAAGCTATTCGAGGATGGGAGACTAAATAACTTGGTCAAGAAATCGGCAAACCCAGCCCCCTACGACCCTGAACAGAGCAAGGGGCATCCTCATCAGCAAAGGCCACAACAACCAAGGTAAGCTCCTCCCGTCGCTATTGTCGAAGACGAGGAGGAGGACGACGATGAAGAAGATGATGTCCCCCCACTCTGGACAGGGGGACGTGTGAACATGCTCTAGGGAGGAGGAACACTTGGAGGCCTTATCCCGATCTCGACCATGTTAAACCACAAGAGAAAGAGCGAGATTAGGGTATTTGAGAATGTCCACACAATCTCCCCTCTGGAGCTAACCATCTCCAAAACTTCCATGATCACCTTCACTAACGCTGATCGGGAAGGGGCTCTCTGCCCAAAGAATGATGCCCTCGTCATCTCCACCAAGATCCTCAGCATTACTGTGGATCGTCTACTGGTGGATAATGGTTGCTTCTGCAACATCATCTTTAAGTCGGCCCTCGATACCGTACACTGAGGCTTTGGAGATACCGTCGTCCAAGCATATGGAAGAATCAAACTGTCCGTTCTGCCACGAGAGGAAAGTGGTGAAGATAACTAGATAGCTAGACTTTATAATAGTTGATCAGCAAAATATCTATAATGGCTTCCTAGATCGTCCTTTTCTTGAAACCTTTGAGGCAGTTGCCTCGTCATACTTTTACTGTATCAAGTTCCCCACTACGGAGGGCTTAGTTGGCGCGGTAAAAGGGGACCAAAAATGGCTAGAAAATATTTGAACTACTCGTGTCTCTCTCTAAATTCCGCACCTAGTTTTCACATTAATGTAATCTCGGGCCTCGACCCAATTCGTTCCAAAGAAACCAAGGCCGAGACCTCCATGGAAATAGATTATGGTCTCATCAAAGCCCTTGATGACCCCATGGAGCCCAGAATTGGCTTCGAGCCAATAGTAGTCGAATTCGACCCACGAGGCGAGTACCCAAACCCAGGAGAGACCTCTCCCATAAAGGAGTTAGAAAGAGTCTTCATGGATCTGGCTAGGCCTAATCTCGAACTAGCATCCCAACAGACCTAAGGGTGGAGATCCTCGAATTTATGAAGAAGAGCAACGATATCTTCGCATGGGATCACAATAACATGGTCGGCATCGATCCAAAGCATGCCTGCCACCACTTGAAGATTGATCCCAAAAGAAAGCCAGTCGCACAGAAGAGAAGGAAGTTTGGCCCCGAGGAGTACGAAACCTTAGGTGATGAGGTGAGAAAGTTCCTCAAGAGCAAACTGATCGAGCCAGCTCAAGACGAGCTGCCATGGATCTCGAACCCCGTCCTCGTCAAGAAAGTGAATGTCACTTCGAGGCTTTACATCGACTTCACGGATCTGAACTCGGCATGCCCCAAGGACCACTTCCTAATGCCACACATCGACCATTTGGTAGACAGCGCGGCAGGCCACGAGATGATGTCCTTCATGGATGCCTTCGTCGGCTACCACCAAATCCCCATGGCCGCGGAGGACGTCAAACACACCTCTTTTCACACTGAAAAGAACATGTACTCATGGACGAGGATGTCTTTCGGGTTGAAGAATGTCAGGGCAACGTACCAAAGGTTAGTGAACACCATGTTTGCCGACCAAATAAGGAAAACAATGGAGGTTTATATCGACGACATTGTGGTCAAAAGCATGAAAAAGGAAGACCACCTCCGAGATCTCGCCGAGGCATTCATAATTCTAAGGGCTTACAACATAAGGGCTTACAATATAATTTCGTCGACACAATCGATATACGCCTCGTCGGACTCGTTGCCTGCTTGCTTGATGTTCATCAACCTATGGCGTCCTTCGGGCCTGGCTATCTTGGCAGTGAAGTAGGTGATGAACTTGTCGCTCAGGTCGGTGAAGCTTGTGATGGAATGGAAGGGCAGATTGATGTACCACTTGTGTGCTAATTTACCCAAGGTAATGGGGAATAAGCGACACTTCGTGTCGTCAATTGCACCTCGGTCCGTCATGTAAATTCGGTACTTGCTCAGATGAGTTTTCAGATCTGTCCTCCCTCGTATAGGGGCGTTTGGGGAGGTATGACCTTTGTCTGGACGTAGGCCTCCTCGATCTCTGCGGACAAGGACTCCCTTCCGAGGTTAGATCTCTTAGACGGAGAGTCCTTGCCTTCCATCCTATTCTCCATTTCGTTCAAGTGATGTTGGAGAGCAGCGATGTCGGTCGCCTAGCTGCCCTCGGCTCGAAGGGTGACCTCGGGGCCCAGTTACTTGTGCACCGAGACACGACATTCGACGTTGGCAGCGGGGGAGCTTTGTGCCCCTTCGAGCTGCCTGCGCACTATTGGATGGCGTGCCTCTGCTATCTCAGCCGGTGCCCTCTCCGTTGGGGCTGGGTACCTCAAAGACCTTGTGAAGGTCTCCGACTCAGACTCGAGGGCGGATTGCGCCTAGGAGTCGCCTCCTAGGCGGTTGAAAATGGACCGAGTGTCTGAACCTCCCGACCTCTCGAGTCAGCGAGTGCCTTCGTGGCTCTCACTTAGAACCATGTAGGTCTTTTTCTGAGGGAGCTTGCCTCAGGGAGGATTTTTCCTCTTTTGGATAGGAGTGACCTGTATGCCGAGGTCCTACCTCATTTCCCGAGCCTTCTGATGGAGTTGCTCGATTATAGTCTCCACCTGCTCGGGGGTCTGGAAGTCGTCAGGGATAGTTGGAATATCCTGGGTTTGCCTAATCGGGGTGGTGGTTGCCGCGGCGGCCATAGTTTGGGGGGTTAGGTTTGAAGTTCCCCCACCCGCATTCTGATCGGTTATCTTTAAAGTTTTGGAGAACTTTGGAGAATATGGGTTTGAAAAGATTTTAAGATGAAGAACCGTGAGTGTTCTCCGAATATTTTATCTTAGGTATAAGGATTGACGACCCTCATTCTAGCACCAATTGTTGTTACTCGAAAATATGTATCGTTATACGGTTAATGTGGCTTGGGTAGAGTAACTAACTTAATAATTGTATGATGATTGTGTCTTAATTGCTTAAGGTGATATAGAAATAAATGAAGAACAGTAAGCAATAAATGAACAAAGATTTGCCAAGCCTTTATGAAGATTTGGGCTTAAAGTTGTTGGATCCTTTATTAAATGATAATGAGCATGTATTTATAGTCCATGGGTATGCCCATGGATCCGCTTATTGCCAATCAGTCAGCCCAGCATTAAATGATTGGGCTGGCCCTAGTTTCGAGTTTGGGCTGAGGTCTGACAAGGCGAGACCTCGACCCTATACGAGACGGACACGTGTAAATGTTTGTCCTTTTTACTGCCACTGATGGGACAGTTTCCTTACACTTGACCTGCTCCTCTGTGGTGGGTGTGGATACACTGTTCCCCGTCCTTTTTGGGCATGATTTTCTCTGGCGGGCTCTGGCACTTCCCTTTGTCGGATGTACGGTCTCTTTTCATCATCTCGACGTCGTCGGACTATGACTCCTCGTCAGGATGAGGTCCTTCATCCATGGTCGGTTATGGTTTCCTATCTCTCCCTGGTTAGCGCCCGTACATCATGTGACATCTCGGCATTGCCATACCGAGGCCATTTTCCTTACTTGCCGACTAGGTTCATCCCGTCTCATATAGCTTCTCGTCTCGTCCTGAAGGCATACAAAAGTGCCTACAACATATAAAAGATAAGTGTTGTTAGAATTACTTGCAATATGGTCAAATTAACAAATTCAATTTATAAAACGATCAAGATCAGCATACTATGTTTAACACCATGCTGATTATATCAGATTTCTTAAATAGGAAGAGAGAATTCATATCATAGTCCCTCGTATAAGTTCGAGCCCAGCTGGAAAAAGAAATCAAGAAAATAAAGCTAACACTCGTTGAAAGCTATCAAAGGTTCATCTACATGAATTAGCTATCAAAGAAAGCATGCTTGTAATTGAACTTTAATGTGAGAAACTAGAAGAATATAGCAATATAGTTGAAATAATTGCAATTGTAAATGTACACATATAGCAAGTTAATAAGGAAAACTTTCTTAAACGTCACACTGTAGTGGTTGTTCACACAAATTCCTTCGGGGCATATAAGAAGAGCATTATAATCAGCCTTATTAACATGATCAAAAAGAACAAATAAACAATCTAGAATAAATAAGCAAACTGATATAAATCCAAATAACCAATTCCTAAATATAAAGGCATACTTTTTTGCATTAATTTCACAGTCCTTAGATTTTGAGTGGTTACAACGGATACTTCCTAGACTTTCCAAAATGGTGCTTTGCACTCCTTAATATACAGGGACAACAAAAGATCAATAAACCATAATACAAAAATAATCATTCACCCGATATTGTCCCAATTCCACATCAATGAATGAGATCACAACTACCAAATGTTTTCAAAATATTCCACCAACATCTGACCGGATATGAATGAAAAAAAAAGAACTATTTTTTTCTACTTATCTTTCTCATTAATCAATTGACTAATTCAAGAAACAAACAATACATGGATGCACTCAAAATTATATATCACTTGTTTTGAATCTCAAAAGGGCAATTCACAAGGACTATGAGGACGAATAAGTGTTAAACTAACATGTTGCCCTTCTTTTATGGGATAACAAGTCTTCTTCTCTCCAAGCTCTTAAAACGATCTCTTATTAGGGTATAACAACCCTATAAAGAAACAAGGAAAAGACAGATTGAAGCATGATTATCCCGAGTAATGAAAAGTTGGAGTAACAATAAAAAAAATTCTGGTTCACCAACAGATTCATTAAAAAATAAAAATAAATTCTAAGTCTAGAAAAAAACAGAGGAGAACTTAGAAATTTCAATTTGCAGATACGTCAATGCTTCAATTTCGATATATATATATATATATATATATATATATATATATATATATATATATATATATATATATATCATGCCCAAATATATATTAAAATGAACCCTAATAAGAAGATGAATTAAGAAGAATTAGCACTGGAGATTTAATTCTTTTTCTTGGAGTTTTGATCGTATACAGTTCATTGAGAAGTAAAAAAAAGTTGATGGTGATATTATTTAAAAGATTAATTTTATTTGATAGATAACCAAAAAATGGAGAATTGATCTATTAGCTGTTGTCTAAGGGAAACATTCTAATTTTAATTTTATTATTAAAAATTAAAAATTACATAGATAACCAAGCTTAGATAACCATGAGAAATATCCATTACCTACGAGCGAGAACCGCTTTACCTAGATAATAAATATTACCTAGATAGCGGATTTAAGTGACACGGATAACAATTTCAATAATATTTGTTATCTAGGCTTAGTTATCTATGAGCGAAATGTAGTAGTGTTGAGCCCAATTTCAATTCCGTCAAATTTCATACTCGTATTTTTTCAATTGATGGAGAGGAAAAAATGGTCACCGATCCCCGAATCCCGCATACCCAACCCGAAGCCCAACCCATAGAAGTAGACAGGCAAATATTCGAAGATGTATAAATGGACTTAGAGCCAAAATCAGATTTGAGCCTATAGAAATAGATGGCTCCCTCACCGGCGAGATTGACGATCCGCAAATCGGGGATCGGGGAGCAAGTCCTACTGGATTTTGGTCCCCATGAAGGGCCGACCAGAAATAACTGTCTAATTGGGATCCAAAATGCCACATGAAATGCAAAAGCCATGACAACTTTCCTCCAAGAAATTGGATTTTTTTGCATGATCACACGAAGATATGGTCGGGATAGATCAGACAATATGTTCACACCAGTTGCACGTCAATCCTGTCCACAAGTCGATATCATAGATAAGATGCAAGTTTAGCCCATACAAGTATGTAATTATAGCCGTTGAGGTAAAAAAGCTCCTCGACAACAAGCTAATCGGGATGGTCGACACCAGTGGGTATGCAACGCGGTCCTCGTCAAAAAGAGCAACGACACTTGGATACTATGCATCGACTCCACCGACTTTAACAAAGCTTGCCCCAAGGACCACTTTCCAATGCCGCACATTGACCATCTAGTAGACAGCACGACCGGCCACGAGATGCTAACCTTCATGGACGCCTTCGCGGGCTAGCATTAGATCCCGATGGCCGAGGACGACCAGAAGCATACCACTTTCCTCACCGAGAAGAATATGTACTACTAGAAGCGAATATCGTTCGGACTGATGAACACCGGGGTAATGTACCAAAGGTTGGTAAACCACATGTTCCACGACCAGATCGACGTAACCATGGAGGTTTACATTGAAGATATAGTGATTAAGAGCGAGAAGCGGGAAGATTACCTAACCCATCTCGCGGAAGCATTTGCAATCCTCAGGACGTTCTACATGAGGCTTAACCTGAAATAATGCTGCTTCAGGGTCGAAGCACATGGTTAGCCAGCGGGAAATCGAAGCAAATCCAACCAAAGTTCAAGAAATCCTGAAGATGAGCGCTCCTCGCACCGTGAAGAAGGTACAACGGGTGACGGAAAGCCTATCCACACTTTTTTTCTATATTTTTTATATGCTCTATTCATTGTAGTTTTGTTGTTTACAATATTTTTTTTGTAGTTACCATAGTTGTTGATTTTGTTGTTTCGATAGGATAAATTGATCGTTGTGTGTACTATGTCATATATGTCTCCTTTTAAACATTGTGATTACTCATATAAAAAATTATTATTGTGTACATACCAACAATAACTCGAATATTAAAAATTACAATTTTTTGAAGGCTTCTTTTTTTACAATATGACTTAAAATAGGTTAATTATTATCTCATTTTTACATCATCCATATAATCAATATTCATCAATAATTTCATTATCAATCCTTAACAAAAGCTAATGTTCTATTAACATCAACTCCAAGATTAGAGCACTAAAATCATCCTAGAGATGAAGAGCCACTTGCCTTGCCTTTTCCATGCTCTGCTTCTTGCTTACCTAACTCTTGTCCGCTAGGGAGATTATAGTAATAGTTTCAACTTAAAAAATAATATTATAATTTAAAAAAATTTTAAATTTAAAAATATTGGAGATGCAAGGGATTGAACCATGTACCTTGGGTTTAGAAGGATGAAAGTGGCGGTCACATTGTCGTCGATTTCCATAATGGCGCACACTCTAAAAATAAGTGAAGATTTTTCTTTTTTGGAAAAGGAGAGGGTGGGTGTGCATGTATTTTATGTTGAGTGAAGAAGGGTATACGTATCTTTTTATATATATTAGGCTTAATTGCAAATAAAATAACAACTTTTCCGCAAATTGCAATATAAGCTATACTTTTGAATTTTGGTAAGAAAAATCACCGCTTTCATATTTGTTTGCAGTTTAAACTTCGGGCAGTTTGTCCCTTGTCTGAAAGTTATGTTTTAAAAGCGGAAGCGGTAGTTGAAGCGGACGCCCCCAGCGCTTTTGGTCAGACCGGTCGGACCGTGGTCCTACCGTTAGTAAAGTGGATGACGTCAAAATTATTTAATATATAATTAAATATAAAAATTAAAGATATCATAAATACTTTTTCTTTAGTATTAATAAATTATGTATAATCTACAATAAAAATTAAATAAACATATATCTAACATGACAATTTAAAGTTCAATTTAACACTAACAAAACAAGTTCACCAATTTTCATACAAAATTTGAGGTAAAATGAAATTAGGGTTTCTATTAACAAATTAAATTGCAAAAAAAAAAAAAAAAAAATCATTTTTTAGTTCATTTTAAACAAAAAGTGTTAAAAGCGCCGAGTTGGCCGGTCCGACCCATTTTTTGCCGCTTTTTGGACGCTTCAGGAGAAGAGCGGTTCGATGCTTTCGAACCGTTCGGCATGTCATCCGAGTAGCGGTCGGACCGGCCGGTCCAACCCGCTTTTTAAAACACAGCCTGAAAGCTGATGTGTACAAATAAATAAACAATCATCATTTTAGTAAGCATTCACATCATTATATTTTTTTTAAATAAACAAATTCATATTATAAATATTTTAAATAATTTTAAATATAAAAAATTAATTATATTTCTTAATTAAAATACTTATTTGTGCTTTGAAATTTTAAAAACTTATTAATATTTTTTAAAATGAATAATTTGATTATGTTTGCAATATTATTAAAAATCAAATTCCAATTTTAAAAAATCAAAATGTCAAAAACGAACTCTAGTCCATAATACACATTCAAAACACTCCAACTCTAATTAGAATATCCTATAATTAATTGAAAAATTAAATTAATCATCAATCATTTCCAGTTCTTCATCCACAAATATACGATATATCCAACAACTCTGCAAATAGTCTTCCACATGCCTATCTCCATTCCCCACCCCCTTCCTTGCAAACCTTGAGTTCAAGATATTAGTTCGAGGTAAATGTCAGAGATATGCAATTTTGAAGGAATCAATCTTTAAAATAACGTGGGAAAAATTTTGTTCGATTTATGGGCAGACTGAAATTGTAATTGTTCAAGAAAAAATAATTGAATCCATGTCTGATGATGTTGTGTCGTGTCGAAGGGTGGAGCGGCAAAATCGGATGGTCATGATAAGAAATGAGGATGAACAATAGTTTTAAGGTTGAATTTGGTGATTGCAGAATGATTTTTTGAGATCTTTGAATTTCGTAATAGAAGAAGAGAGTTCTTTTATTCTTTAATTGAAAAATTGTTTAGTTTTTAATTTTTTTTATTTGGCGATATTTTAAATTGGTTAGTTTTTAAATTTTAATTTTTTTTATCTATTTTAAATATATTATAAGCTCTTGAATTCTATAAATATAATTAAATATTTTAATTTTTTTTAATATGACTAACCAATTTTATAAATATATGTATTTTAAATTTATTTATAGTTTTATAATATTAATTTATAACTGATTATTTTTATAAATAATTAATGATGTGGATGCATACTAAGATGATGATTGTATATTTTTTTGTACACGTCAGTCTGGGACAAAGACAAAACTGCCCGAAGTTTAAATTGAAAACAAATATGAAAGTGGTGATTTTTTTGTCAAAATTCAAAAGTTTAGCTTATATTACAATTCGCGGAAAAGTGGTGATTTTTTTTCCAATTAAGCCTATACATTATCTATACTTATATAATAACAAAATCTTCTGCCTAATTAGGAAACTATAATTTTGGTTATCAAATTTGTTTCCAAATTTGTTAGGTAAAAACTGAAAATATAATTTAATGACAATTTATTGGCATTAGTTCTTGAAAATATGAATAGTCTAAAGCTGAAAATCTCTTTGGAAGCCTAACTCTTGACTTTTCATTTCCTGTGTGTTTAGTATATATGTCTCGAGACCTATTTTCGTTCAACTCATTATTTTTCAGGGATGAACTAATTAATGTGAATAATAGTTGATATTTTAATTTCTGTTTTGTGTCTCTTCCAATCTAAATCCTTTTTTTCTCAATGTGCAGATACATATTCAATAAATCGTGAAGGTGAATTGAGACATATTCTTCCATAAGTTTACAATGCAACATGTTCCATGGAGAGTATCAGCTATCAACTATTACGCGTGGAAACAAACAACACATAAGAATTTGAATGTGATTGGATCAATAAGGTGTTTTTAATGATTCAAAAGGTATGCTTATTTATTAAAAATAAGTTGATAACATTGTAAATAATTAACAATCTATTTGTGTTTTTTTATTAAGAAAATAGTCAAAAACCAAGTATCATAAAATCATACTTTCTCTATTTTTTTTAAGTTACCCTATCCAATATGTATGTCATTGGTAAACAATCAATAATGTTATAATTCAATTCTCCTATATGCACGATTAAGATTATCCATTTTTCAAAATTGCACAAACAGGCTTATCCTTTAGAAGTTGTAATTATTGACATCTAGACGAATCTATTTCTTAGATTTCTAATTGTGTATTGATCCATGTACATCGTAGAAAACATTACGAAAGTCTTGAAACAGGAGAAACATATTCAGTAAAGATAATTAAAATTAAACTTTTTGGATCTACTCATAAAAAAAAAAAAAAACTAAAGAATCTTTAGATACAGACTGATTGGTTATTTCTTTTAGAATATTACAGAATATAGACAATTTTGTTATATCTTTTGATAGACCTGGCTTTAAATAAAACTAGTGATCTTTCTGCCCGTGCTTCGCACGGAAGGAATTTGTTACAATTTTTTAATTATAATATTTTTTAAATTTTAATTATAAACTAAAAAACTACATTTTTTTTTAAATATAGCTAAACTTTTTCTTAAATTCAAATTAATGATACTCCTGATGTAATTTTTATACTCCCGATCAAATATTACATGCTTTAAAACAGTTTCATGATATGTTTATCATGAACCATTTTCATATAAAACCTACTCCTGAGATATTGTATAAATTGGACATGTCGCATTAATATTTTATAGAAGTGGGTGTTAATCTGTAGTATCTAATGATATGAGACAGACTCACGCAAGTTTAGTCTATAATTAAAATACTTTAAATTTTAATCTACAATATAAAAAAAAATTAAAATGTTTTTCTTAAAAAAAAAAAGTTAAAGTCCAAGATCAATTACATTAATAGTAATTTATGACATATTGAATATTTGGAACAATTGATTTTATTGGTTATACATGATTAATTATTTTATAAAACTTAATGTAGTACTCCCTCAGTTCCCAAAGACTCTTCACACTTTGGGAGACATATTTTATTGAGGGTAATGTAAGTTTTATTATTAAAGTAATAAAATTGTTTGGAGTGAGTGAAAAAGTAATGACATTTTGTGTAAATATATGAATATTGTAAAGATAAAGTTAAGTAGGAGTTTTAGTTTATAGGGTATGCAAAGTGTCTTGGTACAGACGAAAAAGGAAAGTATGCAAATTTTTCTGGGGACAGAGAAAGTATTTGGCTTGAGACTTTATAGATGAGGACTCAAATTTAGTCTATTGTTACTTATGAAATAAATTGAACATCGAGGGGAACAACAAAATAACAGGCTTAAAAGAATGAGATGACTTCATCTAGCTTTTAAAAATCCTTAAAAAATAGTAATCCAATCAAACCAATTATATCAACTCTTTTGTAAGAATTACCATCCTTACAATGTAGGGTAAATTGCAAGGATGGTCCCATGAGAATTCGTACTTGACAGATTTGTTCCCATTTTTAGCAGAAAAGGTCTCATCCGTTAAAAATTTAACAGTTTTCGTTAAATAAAAAATTAGATGGAAAAACCTTTTCAACTTGATTTTTGGAGGGAAATGGGTTAGCTTTTGCTGCCTGCCCATTACTCCCCCAACCACAATACTCCAAAAAATTCAGCTTCATCTCAGATTTGCAGCAAGAAAAAAAAAACCCATTCACATGTATTCATCCTTTTCATCTAACAATCATTTCAATGTAAAATGCAAGTATGGAGGCGATTCTGCAACTTTAGTGTTTTCATCTCCGCCAGATTTTCTCCCTGCACCGTATGCGTGTACTTTCTAGAAAACCACTATTTGGGGATAATTTTTGAGTGAATTGAATTTTTTTTTTTCTCTTTGATTAACAGGGCGATTATGAGGAAGATTTGGAACATTGGTTTTATGGTGTGGGGTTTGGGAATTTTTGGGCTTTTCTAGTTCGTAGAGTTCTAAGAAATTGGGAATTAATTTTTTTTTTTAAGTTGAGAATTATGCACGTGAGTTTTTGGCAGAAAACTAACGGGCGCATGAGCCTCATGCTCGTTAATCCGTTACTTTTTGACGAAAAGATTGTATGAGACCATTTGTGCTAAAAAAGGACCAAATTCATGAGGACCAATTCTTTTTTGGGAACACACGTGTATGGCATATGGCTCACGTTGGTAGTGGGTTAACTAATTACTATGTGTCATATTCAAATCCTAGATTCTTCCATACTCTTCATTCATTAACCACAACATTATTCTATTTTACTTATAAAAATAGAAAAATAGTGATGGAATATTTGTTACTTTCTTCTACTCTCATCATTCAAGTTAATTAATCATGTTATCATCGACCCCTATTGAATTTCAAAATCAAGAGTTACTATCTCTAATTCAACCAAAGAAAAAAAAAACTTCATCAGAATTGGAAAACTATAGAAATCAAAATTACAGAGCAAAGCTTCTTATGAGATTTAAGGTAGATTTTTCACCTTCAAAGTAATTTATATTTTTGTTCTTTAACATCTTTTAAAGTCTTCATATATGTAGATTCGACCAATAAAAGATATGTCTCCGATTTGCAAATGTTTATTGATTTTTTAAATTGTTTGACTTGATTATAAACCATTTTTAACTTGTTTGTTATCAAAACTTATAAAAAATGTAGAATGGAGTGAAATTATATATAACTTGATTATAGACCTTTTTTTTATAAATTTGTTTTGTCTCCAAATTATTTTGATTTGCACTAAGGATAAGGAAAAATGGATATAGAAATGTGAGTAGGGAGGGGGGGGGGGGGGGGGGGGGGGGATGAATTAAAAAATGTGGGGAATAAATTAAAAAAATTAATCAAATACAAAAATGGGGGGGGGGGGGGGGGGGGAGAATTCAAAATGGGAACAAAAGTAAAAAGAATAGTGTGGTGACCACTTTTTGTACCCAAGAGGAAGAAGAAAATTTTCAACTATTGGGAAGTAATTACCATCTAAAAAAATTACCCCATAGTAAGTGACTCTATATTATATATACACACACACAAAATTTGTATAATTCAAAAAAGAAAAACGCAAAAGGTGGGCTTACACCTTGCAGACCATGTCAAAGAACATATATTACTATTTTCGTGTGTGATGCCCAATCTTTCTAATCAGCTCCCAGTGTGTCCACCACTTTCCCATCCTGCATTTATGTTTCATTTTCAAAATTTAGGTTACTATGTCGAAGTCATTTCACACGCATAAGTCATTTTTATAACTATTTTTTTATATAATTATTTATATTTTTTATGTTTTATATTCTACAATATTTCAATCTCATCACCCAATAATTTATCACAAAAATTTTAATACAATTTTTTGTAATTATACGTAAGCGTAATATGAAAAAGGTATATGTTTTATTTTTAAATAATTATATATTAATAGAATAATCAATTATTTTATAATTTTTACCACGATCAACTCATCCTAATCAAAATGGCGTGTCTGATATAAATCCTAAATATAATGGAAACTTGTACAATTTAAAATTATTTATTAAATAATATTGAATAACCGTCGGAGGTTCCTCAAACATGTCTCTTCTATAATGAAAAATTATAACATCATTAGAACAAATCAGAATAAAATTACTAATAAAGTTACAGTAATGACAAAACACTCTCAAACATATACTTATTTAAAATGCTTCACCATTTTTTTGTAAAACATAACAATATATAAAAGACCCAAAAAATTTACATAAAAAAATGGTTTTTAATAATAAGTTTGATGTAATTGTTTTTATACGATGCATGTATAATATTTCATATTATGTACATATTTAATTATTTAACACATTTTAATATATATTATGAAATCTAAAATCAATATATTTATACATACATACATATAGTTAATACAAATAAAATGATTATAACAACAATATTGTGAAACAACTTAACATTATAAATAAACTAATAAACATATACATCACTGTTTTATATTATAAAAAAAATTAAAATGATAAAATGATCTTCACGCAATTGAGTTAAAACATTCATTAATTCAAATAACATGAAGTGCATAACAAAAGGAAAAAAAAAAGTAATGTTATTGCAAAACTCTAAACATTTCTAAATTTATTTTGAAATACTACCTTGTTTTGTAGTATTACATTCAAGATTATCATTATGATACAACTTTATCTTCAAGTTCACTTGACTGGTAATCCTCGAGACTGCAATATACAGTTAATTATAACTAAATACAGTTTTTTTTAGAAATACTTCAATATGAGAAAATGATTGATCTGAACCTTTTTATTAACATCACATGTAACAATCAGCAGGAACTATTTATGCGTAAATTTGAATGGTAACCTACGTTCAGAAGGAGTCGCAACAATCTAGGTATTAATGTTAGTTCACATGCACTTCTACCAGTAAAAACCTCAACATCGACTACTTTATCACTCAACCTAGTGATAACCAACCTATTAATAAAAAAAACAATGTACTGCCCCTATTTCAAATAAGTGTCGGTCCGTGTTTTAAATTATTTTAATAATAAGTGTCGCTCTAAACTTTTTTCACCCTATTATTCCATATATACCCCTGTTTTATATATAAAATATTCTCTCAAAATTTCTCAACTAAAGATGTGTAAAAAAATTCAAATTACAGATAATAATATTTAGTTAATAATTATCTTTAACTAAGGGTACTTTTGACATTTTTAAAAATTCTTAATTTTTAAGACAAATAAAAAACGACACTTATTATGAATATAATAAAGTATTAAACTTTAATTTGTAAAAGAAAAAGATAAAAGTTAGTGACTAATAAATTTCAAATAAATATAAATAATAAACTTACCTAGTTCTATTATATAATTTTCTTATATAATCTATATTTATGAACAACGTAATTCCATCATGGTCAGACACACTGAAGAACTTTTAAATACTGCAAAATTTCAGAGTATGCACATCAGCAAGAACATCAAAATTCAATTAAGACCTGCAAACATATCGGAACTGAAATACTTAAGTGACCCCTTCTCATTTAAATAAATCATGAAATTGTTTATAGATATAAATAATCAAGTATTGGTGCAAGGATAACACTGACCTTTAAAAAATTTGTGATCATACATTGTAGATTGGAAATCAGGATAAATATAATCAACAATAGTAGCAATCGAATCATCAATATTACCAATAGAGGTAGGAAAGTGAGTATGTTTGACGGTTGTATTGAAATTGAATTAGATTGGTGGTGAGTATTTATAAGTATGTGGATGTAATTATTGTATGTTTAAAATAGTGGGTGTAGATAGTTGCTCATGCTATAGTAAATTTATATATAAATAATTTTGTATTTATATATAAATAATAAATCTTCGATATAAATACAAATATTATATCGATGTTGAAATCGAGCAATACAAATAAAGAAATAATAAAGAAACATAATTAAAAAGATCAATATCAAATACTCAACCTTGATACACAAACAAAAAAAACCATTCTTGCTCCGACGTCAATATCATTATAATTCTTAAAAATAAAAATATCATTTTTACTAAATCCAACAATTTTAACAAATTTATATAATATATTAGTAAGACGAAGTATGCATTGATCCGACAATAAATTACCTTGTTTTGTTGGTGATAGATAATCTTGCGGAAAGAAGATAATAATTATATTTTTCACCAATGAATTAGGGAGTTTAGAGAGCATGTATCTTTATTGGTTGTACAAAAATTGAATGAGATTGGTGGGTGTGTAGTTTAGAAATGTGGGTAAGTATATATGTTGGATGAAATTATAATTTTGTAATGAATATATATTTATTTAATAATTATAAAATGAGTAGGTGAATTTAGAAGTGGGTGAACTTAGTAAATTAGTTGGTAAAGATATCTGCGCCATTAAATAAATTTATGTATAAACAATTCCATATTTATTTGAATAAGAATTAATATTTTTTATATTTTATTTTTAATTAGAAAGACACTTGTTTATTTTTAATACCATTATATTTATTTAAAACAATTTTATGCAATCCAATATTTTTAACGAATTTATATCAAACTTTAGTGACATTAGTCTTGCGACGATCCATATAACCAATAAACCTGGGTATAATAACCGAGAAGAAATCTTTAATAGTGATATGCTTCAATACAAAAAAAAAAAACCTGATTTATTTTTATACAAAAAAATTCACCAGACATTGCAATGTGCTATTAAAAAAATACAATTAGATTTAAAGTTTCTGTAAGAAAAAAAAATAGATATGCATCCAAATAAATATAAATCTCACCAAACAATGTCTAAATTCAATATTATTGTATTTCACGGAAAACTCATTGATAATGTCTAAATTCAGTATTATTGCATTTCATGCAAAACTCATTGATTTCACCAACATTCGTTAGTTCTACTTTCCTTCAACTTCCTCTTAAAAAATAATATAAATTTGTTCAACTGAAACATTTGAAGAAAACTTAAATTGCATATATATAATAACAATGTTTATCATTGTTTAAATCTAAATTAAAATATAGTACAAAGAAAAAAATTACATTAACATTAAAATAAATAACACACACATATGAACAAATTATCTTACGTTGTTGGGTTTTTTCACCTTCAATTTTAGGTCCCGTTGTCTAATAGACAAATTGACGCTCATCATTTTCACCATTGGATAGAGAGATGGAGGATTTATTGATTATGTTTTGTGTTTGTACTGAAATTGAATTAGATTGGTGGGAGAATATTTTTAGAGACAAAAAAAAAAAAATACTAAATTCAAAATTTAAGTATAAATATAAAATAGATATTTTTGAAAAGAAATTTAAATTTCACTAATCAACATTTAAATTCAACATTTACTATTGCATTTCACGGAAAGTTCAATGATTTTACCAACATTCACAGATTCAAAATTTCCTTCAACACCATCTTAAAAATAATCAATTCGACAATCTGCCAAAACACGAGAAATACTTAAATTGTCTATACATGGTCCAACAATATTTTTCATCATTTTTCAAACAAAAAATAATAAAAATAAATATAATATAATACAAAGAAAAAAATGACCAGGTTATCATTAAAAAAATGATGCATTTCAACAAATTAATTTAATTTGTTGGTTTCTTTTACACTCAATTTCAGTCATTCTGCATATCCCTTCTCTATTATATAATGACTTAAAAATTACTTTATCAATTCAAACACTAATAAAAAAAACTCGCTCGCTAAGAAAATGTGAAATTAGTAAACGTGGAGAAAGATGTGGGACGGAGGGAATATTTTACTGATGGATTAGAAAGGTGGGGAAATGAATATGTTTTGTGCAATTAGAGACCTTAATCGTATTTCTTTCTGCTAACAAACACTCTTGGTGAATGATTATTTTTAGTGATGTGAGTGTAAGTATCATATATTGGATAAAATTATAATTTTAAAATGAGTATATTTAGTAAAAAAAAAAAAATGAAGTGGATGAACTTAGTAAAATAGAATGTGTATATAATTATTATCTATTATAAATTTATCTATAAACAAATTTATATTTAATTTGATTAAGAAATTTATAATTTAACTATTTGAATTTTTATATAAAACAAAAATAATCTTGTTTATTTTTAAAAGAATTACTTAATAACAAAGTTAGTGTTTTTTTTTTTTTCAAAATATCAACATTATATTAATAACTTTAACAAACACATACACAAAATTAAATAAAAAATGACTTAGCATAAATAATAAATCTTACTTAAAATAGCAAAATAGTATTATCACCATTTGACATTGAGAAATATATATAATAGGTTAACATAAATGATCACATGTCCACCGGTGAACACACAATTATATGTCACCGTGAATGAGATAATGACACACAAGTAGGGGGGTTCATTATTATTTTAATTGATTGATTATTTTTGCTTATTTGTCGTTATAAAATTAGTGGTGGGTATATAAATTTGTACTCATAGGTGGCGTAATCATTTTCGAGTAGACAAAGTATAGAGTGAAAATGGTTCATACATGAATTATTGGAGGATATTAGTTGTTTTTACTAAAAAGTATTAGGTGTTTTCACTAAAGGATATTAATTGTTTTCATTAAAGAATATTAGTTGTTTACTGAAAATAAACTAAAACTCTACATTGAAAATCACTAATACTCTTTAGTGAAAATAACTAATAACTTTTAATAATTCATGTATGAACATATTTCACTCTACTCTTCCGAGTAACTTAATTAAAAAAATCAATATCAAGTGCTCAACCTTAGCACACAAATAATGAAAATTATTTTTGTTCCAATATAATAACATTTTATTTCTTAAAATAATAATATTATTTTTCCATAATCCAATATTTCAAATAAATATGTATTTTGTATTATTTATTATGGTATGATACATGAAATCAATTGTTTTATTTTTTACTTCATAAAATAATAATTTCTACACAATTATGTGTTGGGGAATTCGGGGTGCCCGAATCTATTCGGGATGAAATTTAAATATGAATTTAAATCATTATGATCTTTCACACTTTAATTTTAATATAAGAAATATATTTAATATAATGACTAATAAATATTAATCATGATTATAAATTACTTGTGAAATTTACATCTAATTATATTTTAAAAAAATTGAATACATACGTGTGCCTATAGATCAAAGAGCACATTGCAAAATTATAAATATATGTATGTATTACAATGAGCCATCTGATATATGAATACACAATTTGGATATTGAATTCCATTTTATATACGGAAAATTTACTAATAAATTGTAAAAAAATTAGAAGTGGAAACTAATTAAATAATAAATAAAATTAATACTAATAAATTTAGAATAATACATATTACATTAAAAATAAATAATCAATGATTTATTGACTAAGATGAGTTGACATAAATAGTTAAAGAAATATTATACATTGTATAAATCTAAAATTATTCAAAATTAATCTTTTTTATTTTGTATATATATAAATCAAAATGAAGAATATGAAAACTCGGAATTTGAAAAAGAATATGTATAGAGTGAAATTGGTTCATACATGAAACACTCTGCAATATTTTTTAATATAACAACTAATACCCAAAGTGTACTCTTTAGTTAAACAATTAATATTCCTCATACCATTCAACTAATATTCTTTCATTAAAAAAATTAATACCCTTCAGCCAACATTCAAACTTAATAAGTGGATATATCTTTAATTAATTTAGGAATAGATTCAACAAAGTACATAAAATCTCATAATTGTATATATTTCCCTAGAATAAGAAATTTAATTATAGGAGTATTGTTAGTTGTATGCACAATTACCATACCAAACCATGTTTGTAACTATGTCTTTTCTATTTAATTATATGGATTGAGTCAAATGATTTCATACCTCTCGTGTTTCTCTACAATAGAATATGACAAAAATTGTGGTTAGGAAAAAATCTAGAAAATAAACTTAATACTATTAAAATTGTAAATCTATACCAAAATTGGATTAAAAAAGAAAAGTCAAAACTCAATCGAATTCAGAAACATGAATACTTAAGAATCACGTATATAGTTTACAAATTGGAAAAAAATAGATGCGAATTAAAAAAAAAAACCCATTATTGGTTTTCAAATTTCAATAGTCAAACAACATCGTTAATTAGAGGATATATGCAAACAAAAGTTGAACACATTATACATTATATAATTCTTCAATAAACTACGAATTTGATATTAATGTTGTCTAATAATCTTCATAACAAATAACATTTACAAAATTTATGTACATAGAATGAAGAAAAAAGCGATAAAATAAAAAAACCTACCAAAAAAATAAAAATTGACAACTTGTATAATGGTGATTAAATCTCCGGTGAATATCCTCAATAGTCGTCAATTCTGATAAGCATCTTCCAATCTTCGAAGAATGTTTTCAAGTGTTTGAATAATGTATTGAAAAAAAAATACAAAAATTACAGAATTATGCTAAATTGCATCTAAAAGATACAAGCATCTATACATAAGAACAATGAAAATTACACTAGAATCTCTATATATAAGAATGCTTGCAAATGAGTGATTAAGAAATTGATAAGTTGAAGAGTATATATAGGAGAAAAAGTTAAAAAAAAGATCATAAATTTCAGCAAATTATGAACAAATTAGTTGTTAAATATATCCTAAATTTTAGCAAGTTATTGACAAACTAATAGCTGATTTACATTAATTACTAAGAAAAAACGAACGGTGATGATAAAGTCAAGAAAAGGTTAATCAACGGCCTAAATCGTTTCCCGCTCAAATTATTTAAGGAAATCATTTTGCTATTATATATTTATGATTTAGTTTAAATTAGATATAAGTAGTATGGTTTTAAATCACAAATCTTATCTTTCGTAAAACATCGTTATAATGCATCATCTGTGCAACTCCCTCAAGTTGAATTGTACGGCTTTCATTTCAGCATTCAAAGTATTTCTCTTTGATCTGCTTACAACTTACAAGACTTCGGTTTTGCATGATTTGAGTTGAATATGGAATGGTATCGGGAAAAAATGAGATGAAGATCAAAATCAAATAAATGAAAACATTTTCTTCTACTATTTGATGGGCCGATGGTTTTGGAAGCTAGGGCTATTTTGTGTATTAGAGATAGATACCTCAGTATATTTATGTTTTAGTGCAAAACATACTAAAGTGGAACTCTACCCCAAATATGATATTGGCTCATACATGACACCCTCATAAAATTAACACTTGATATTATAATTTTTAAATGTGCGTATTAATTTTTCCTTATACTCGATATTCGTTTCAAGGACTGGTTAATTTGAGAAATTTATGATCCACCATCCACTAATAAAAATTAAATTTTATTTTTAATAAATATCATAGATCGCACGGATGAAAATACTAGTTAAAACTAATACTATTTCAGTGTGTGTACTACCCATAATGTGGTGCATATAAGTTTTAAAGGGTGATTTTTCTTGGTCGACCCAAAATAAAAGAAAGCCCAGCCCAGCCCATCCAATTGGTTTACCTTAATTCCGTTCCCTACGATCAGAGTCCACACTTTGCAGAAGTTCAGCCGAAAATCAAAGAGAAATTTGACATGAACGATTCTAATGAAGCGCAATGCGAATCCCAAATAAATCTTGATACCTCGAACAAAAATTGCGACCCATCTGTTAAGAGTTGTAGTTCATCTTTGATAAGGCGCGGAGATTCAGAAATTGAAGGAAAAATGCCGAAAGAAGAAGACGAAGAAGACCTGAAAAAGCTTTTGTTACCCAATGTTGAGGGATTGCCTGAAACTCCTCCTTCTGCCGTAGAAACCAATTTCACCACTTATTTTGCTCCAGGTAAACGAAATTCTAATGTACTTTTCGTACTGAAATTATATGAAAGCTCCACGGCTCCACCATTTCCTTTCTTGTTAATTTGAAGAATGTTTATGGGTTATATTTAAATTTCCAGATTTAATGAAGCCTGGACATGATCAGTATGTTCATCGTCATGCCAACGGGTATTTTAACGATTTAATGTTTCTTTATTTAATCTTATAGTTATGTGATCTTCGATATATATTTGTAATCTCCCCTTTGAATGATTCACTTAATTAGAAATTAGGGTTCTTAGAGGGAATTTCTGATTTCATGCATGATTGAGTGTGTATCTTGTAATAAAAAATTCCGATAGTAATCCCGTGGATGTAGGTGTTCTTCACTGAACCACATAAACTTTCTTGTTGTAGTTTTAGTTTCGTGGCTCTGTTCGTAAAGTCTGATTTCTTGTTGATAAAATTAACATAATCATATGTTTGCAGTATGTGTAATTATTAGTGAGGAATTGACGGGTGTGATTGATAGGCTGTGTGTTGTTGGTTTGGCTCCTCATCATCTGGCGTTTAAGGACAAAGAGGGAATAGTTTCGGTCGATTTTAATGTAGGCAAATCTGATCGGAGTGGAATTAAAGTGACTGGGAAGCGTAAAAAGGTGAATTTCTGTTTCTTTTTCTTGTTCCATTTTTGCTCTCATATCATGTGATTGAGTGCTAATCTTTTTCTTATGTAATTATTCATAGTTAGTTGTAGGATTTTAAGTCATACTCTATTGCTATATAAATGCTGTTAGTTTGCATGATTGGATGAATTGCAGAATCATATGATGCTAATGCTACATTCTTTGAATCAAAAGGGTTGTTTTTATATATCAACAAATTTAATTTCGATGATTGCCTTTTGCAGAATGCGCTGCAATTTGAATCCAATACCGCATTATGTAAAGTGATCACCAGCGTTGCTTCTTACATTGTGAGGTCGAGTTTGTCCTATTGTTGCTTTTACATATGTGGCCTTTTTTATTTTCTTATCATTTAACGGTCGTTTTCTCTTTTCAGGTGCTGTGTAAAAGGATCGCTATTGGAGGTGAATGAAAGGTTAATCAAGCAACCAGAATTGCTTAATGCAGTGGTAGGTTAAGTACTGTCTTATTCATTCTTTCGAATTGTGTTATATATTCTCACTGTTTGCTAAAAGGTTCTTGGTTTCTGTCTTCTATGAACTTTTTTTTTTGATATTTTTGAAAAAGTTGTGAATGTAATTTGGATTGTTTACCACCCGTGTTAAAAAGCAACCAAGCTTTTCGTTCAGCATGAGTATAATTGTTAATCAAAGGTTTTTAGCAAGTGTTAATTTTAATCCAAAATTGAGGAGAAAGAAATAAGAAATGTCATTGTTAATTACTAAGTGGGTAAGCTGTTGATATATAATCATTCATACAAGCACATCATCCTCAAAATATCTTATCAATAAGCCTTCTGCTGCATAGAAACTTTCATCTATGAAATATCAATAGGCTCCTAGTGAATTAGCAAAATTTTGCATATTTTTCAGCTTTACCATGTTTGCCTGATTATCGAAGTCTCAGTTCCCTATATTCCTTTACGTTTCCTTGTTCCTCCGTCTCGGATGGTCAGGGCAGGGAGTAGCTTGGTAATTCACTTGATCTGGGAGGTTGAATGAGAGTTCAAAGACGCTCTATTACCTAATGTTTTTGGTTTTCGGATTAAGGGGGCGCATGGTTCAAATTTTTCAATGGTAATGGTAATGAGAATGACGATTGCATTATTAGTGTAATGCTCTAACCTTGGTGTAAGTTGAGACGAAAAAAGATTGTTGGTTGAATAGCAGCGGAATGATTGAGGATAAATGGTTATAGGGGAAAGGTAATGATTAACTTATTTTAACTCCCATTATCTCGTACGACGAAGGTGAATTAATCATCTTTTATTTTCATTGACCACCAAAATTTCATTTTCATTACCACTCTAGTTGAAGAATTATGAATAAATCGACCCTAAGTACAACAATTCTGAGAAACTTTTAACCAGTAAAGAACTGTTGCAGAATAAAAATTAAAAAAGACCAAACCGAGCCTTATTTGAATATCATTTATACGTGAAGTGACTGAAAAGTACACTTAATTCGAATATGCTATTATTTGGGGCCTGAATTCTTGTATTTTGGTTCGTTCAGTTATGATTGTGTTCGTCTGTTTGTTAAACCTCGTATTATCTATTCTTGTAGCCAGATAGAGAGGGATACATTGCAATTATGATGCCAAGACCTGCAGATTGGCTCAAGGCTAAGGCATCTTTGCTGGATTTCGAAGAGTATAAAAAGTTGAGAAAAGAATTGTAACTTGTACCAGTTGAGGCACCAAGAATGCCTGCTTTCTTCTGGAGAAGATATACATTGTTTTGCTCTGTAGTAAATCTTAAAGGCTTTTTCAGAAGAATTTTGAATATGTTTAACTTCTACTCTGATCTTCAATATATTTGTTTGATTTTTGTTGTCTAATTTTATTTATCAATGTCATTGTGTTACGATCCTACGTTAGTTCCACATGAAAGTGTGGAAGTGTATATAAGTGGGAGTCAATCCTTGACCCTGACAATGATTTTGGGTTAAATAAGGATTTCCTAGCTTATATTCCTAACACTGACGCCGTCTGCGGGAAACACGGGCAGGCCGCGGAATGGGGCTACCTGATGGTGGACCCATGGGTTGACACCTCGAATGTGGACCCAAGGGGGGTTGCCACCCGGGAGGTGGGCCTTGGTATACGGGTTGCCACTCGGAGTGTGTCGTTAATGCATGTTCGGCTTTAAGGAAGTTCAATTGTTACGATCCTATATTGGCTCCACATAAAAGTGTGGAAGGGTATATACATGGGAGTCAATCCTTGACCTTCGACTATAATTTTGAATTAAGTTAGGGCTCCGTAGCTTATATTCTCAACACATTCTCTATTAAGAATGTTTTAGCCATATACTTCAATAATTTGACTCTGTAATAACTATTTTCGCTTCTCAATATAAAGTTGTTAATAAAATATTTATTTATCCTAAAAAATAGACTTTTATTTTAATATGTTCCACAAAGATATATCATTTACTATATTTAAATCTTATTAAACTAACATTTTTTTAATGTATTTGTTATTTTAGACAATTTTTTAGGTACTAGTCATGAGATGAGTAGACATAAAGGTAAAATGAGAAAACAATCTACCCTCTTCTACATGAAAATTGTTTCATTAGGATTTGGGTTCATACTTGGGTATGTGTTACTGTTACTTGAATTTGTTTAGGTAAATTGTCCCTTAGGTACATAATTTTTTCATTTTTTTGTAAAACAATCATCAACTTTTAAATAATTTACCATAAGGTATAAAAATTCAATTCTTCTGTTGAACTTATGTTGTGCTAAAGTTGAACTTATGTATGTTATTACTGCACTTTGTACCCGAAGATTAAAATTTTGAACTTCTCTCTCTAAAAAATATTTGATTCAATTTTGTACCCCTCAACAACTCACCCATTTGTTTATCTAATAAATTAATATAATATTATATAATTCATTTTCATGTGTTATTTAATTATTATATTGAGTTGTTTTATATTATTAATTTAATATTAGAGATAGAGTTGATCTTGTGTGAATCGGTCAAGGTGGTTTCAACTAATATCTTATAATAAAATAACTAATACAATTTAATGAAACAATTAATATATTTCAATTAATACTCTTTAATGAAACAATTGATACCTTTCAAAATTAATTTTATAGTGTAAACACTTTTAATAAAATAATTAATACCTTGAAACTAGTTTCAAAGTTTATACTAAAATAAAATGAATTGCATCTCTAATAATCAGAGTCAGTCCTATGATTTTAAGGGTCATTTGCAAAAAAAAAAATTATAGACCCTTCGTATCAGTACATTAAATAAAAATAATATTTATAATTTTTAATATAAAGAAATTATATTGGTTAATCAAATAAAATGAAAAGTGTAATTACAAAATGTGAAGTATAACTATATATTTTTAAACTCAAAAAATAAATATAATATAGTTTTTTAAAAAAACTACCTATACTATTAGATTAAAAAACATATTTAATTAAATAGAAAAAATTGTACGAATATATATGAATATTAATAAAAATGAAAGCAACTAAGAAAATGATTGATTTATCAAATAAAATGAGAGGTATAAGTTTTAATAGCAAAATATGTTACTATATTATACTACCTCCATCACATATCTGTTTTCACAGTTGACTTTTTGAGACTTTATTACGAGAGTTGATTTGTAGTGTTTAAATGAATAAAATAATTTTTTGATGATGGAATATTGTTCAATATAAGTGGATGAAACAAAACAAACATATTTTTGTGTGTAATTATTAGTGCAATAAGATGCAATTTAGAGGTCTTCGCAAGGAATAAATAGTGCACTGTGAAAACTGATTTGGGACGAAGGGAGTATATAATAAAACTATATATTTCAAAATAATAAAAAATAGTTCTAGAGAAATAAAATAAAGTACCGATACATGTACCTATAAGAAAGGAAGAACAATTAAGAAGAACAATTAATTAAGAAAAAATAAAAGGAAATGTAATTTTAAAAAAATTAAAAGAAAGAATTTGAAAAAAGTTAAAGGAAAATAACTCGTTTCCTCCACCAGCCGGCCAAATTTAACATAACATTGTGCAACATATTTTATTTATATAAATATTTATATTAATAAATTTTAAAAATAAATCAGGAGCCCTCGTTGGTTGGGCCCCTGCGAAATGGCACATGTTGCACCACCCCATGGCCGCCGCTACTAACAGCCTTGCAGGTAGGGGTGGCAAAAGGGCCGGGCCGGGCCGGCCTGGCACTGGACCGCCGGGCCACCTTCATTTTGCGGGCCGGGCTCGGCCCGGTTGCAACCGGGCCTCTATTTTAAAGGCCTAGTCTGACCCTAGGCGGGGCACAGGGCCAAAATGGCCCGTCTTTTAAAAAAATTAATTTTGTCAAATAAATTATTTATATTCAATAAAATAATTTTATTTTTAAACAAATTTTATAGTCCTATTTTTTTTGTCAAGATATGAATTATAATGACCATTAATATTAGTTTATGATATGATTTGACTATCTATTTTTAATAAATAACTTATATTAATATCTAGAAAAAGCTATTACAACAAGAAAATAGTAATATTAACTCAACAAACACTTTTAAACATCACATGAAATTATTTTCATGATAATATGTACACTCGACATATTAGACAAAACTACACTTGATATATATAAAATAAAAAAAATAAAAAATAAAAACCGGGCCAACCAAAAGTTCCGGGCCGGCCCAGTCGGCCCGCCGGGCCTATCAGGCCGGGCCAAATAGGCCCGATTCTTTTCAGGCCACTATTATTTAGGCCCAGTCTGTCCTTAAAGGCGGGCCAACCGGGCCGGCCCATCGGGCCGGGCTCATTTTGCCACCCCTACTTACAGGGCATGACATTGCATAGAAAATGTAGAAAATAATCTTCTAATTCTATAGCGATTTTTATTTCTTCAGTTTTCTTCCTTGATTCCTTTATTCCCGCATTTTTTCATTGTCTCTTTATCGTGATTTTTACAGGTCCTCTATTATCTTTTCTGTAATTTACGCCATACTTTTTCATTACTAAAAATTACACTTGCAAGATCATTTTCACACATTAAAAATAATAGAAAACCCTTTATAAATTTTAGGCAGAGTTACATGGAGGCCCAATTTTTTGAGTCTAATTGCAAAACACTGTCTCAATTTCCCTTTGTTACAAATAACCACACTTTGTGGGACCCCCAACCAAAACCATTACACAAAGCCACACTTTTGTGGGACCCTCCACCTTTTCTTTTCTTTTCTTTTAATTTCAATTTTCAAATCTTGCAACCACTCTTTATTTTTTTTTCATTTTTTTTTTATTTTCGAAATTCAAATTTGGAATTTTGTTGCCTGCAACCACTTTTTAAATTCTTTTTAATTTTTCTTTTTCTTTTTTGTATTTTTTAATTTCAGGTTTGTTATTCTCAGCCAATTTTTTTATTTCTTTTTCCTTTTGAATTAACACAAATAAAAATAAAAAATAAAATGCAGATCATCATTTACAATAAACACTTTTCTCTTATATAAAATTCTAAAAATTACATTTAAATATAGAATTACATTTGTAAAATTTAAAATTACACTGAAACAAAAGAATACACTCTTCTCTTGTTGCATAATTACATTTATTTCCTTTTCTGGTTGCATACTTGACAAGAAAATTGAATATCTCTTCATGTCTTCATGCTCCCATTCTTGAATATGCAGAAATACAACCCATTCTTGAATATGCAAACACCCAACTTTGAATAACTGCGATAAATATTTGAATATCTGAACAAAAAAATGTTGCATAACACAAAAAATTTGTTGCATAATTCACAAATTGTTTGCATAATTAAAAAAAAATGCTGAATAATTCACAATTCGTTTGCATATATGATTAAAATTTTGATATAACAGGCCTTTTCCGATCTTCTACTATCACCAACAACATTCCCAACAAATTATTCCTATCTTCTCCATTGTCACCAACAACAATAAGAATATCAACAAGTTTATTGATGCAAGTTTACAAATTTATAAAAATACACCAATATCCATGAGTTTTTTTTTAGCAGAAATTACAAAAAAATCAATCAAAAAATTACAGAAATTAATCCTAAGAAAATCAACAGGTTTTCTGTAAGAATATCAACAGGTTTTCTGGAAATTCAGGTTCTATGGTCACTGAATCAATACTAAGTGTAAAATTATATTTCAGCTTTCATTGAATAAAGAGCCCAAAATGATATTTCTGCTATGTTTCCACCCAAAATTATATTTCTGCTTTCACAGAATCAATACTACTATTTTTGCTTTCATTGATAAATTATAAAACTCAATTTGGGAAAAAGTAAAATAAAAAGGAAATAAGAATCAATACCCATGATGCTTCATCATCCTCACCCTTCTGTCAATAGTTCTTCAAGTTCTCATCCAGAAATCGCATCTTCCACCATGCAATGAAAATTTACAAAAAAAAAAAAAAGTTACTTGCACAAAAATGCTTAAAATAACTTAAATTTGTAAGTTTTCAAAGAAAGTCCCAGAATTATAAAAAAGAAAATATGTTTTCTTCACAAGATAATCTGCTAGGAAGAAACCAAATAACGTGGAAGAAATCAAAAGTCACTAGGAAGAAATCAAAAGCTGCTAGGAAGAAATCAAGTTTGTACAACACCATTTTCATGCGAACACATAAGTTCTTCACTAACCCGTTGATAAAATTGAACTTGGATCTGCCACCGTTCGCCTAGATCCGCCGCCAACAGCCATTGTCGTCTCTGCAACGGTGTTGAAACCGCCACCTTTCGCCCAGATCTACCGACGTTCGCCCAGTGGCCCTAGATCGGTGGTGGCCATGGTGGTTGCCATACTGGCGGTGCCATGATGGTGGTGATGGCGAGGCGGCAGCGAAGGCGGTGGTCGTGGTGGTGTCCATCGGGTGGTGGTGGGTGATTTTTGTGGTGGTGGTGGTGGTGGGTGGTTGTGCGTGGCCGGTGGGGAGCAATGGAAGGAGGGAGAGGGAGAGAGAGAGAGAGGGGAGAGATAATGGGGAGGGGGGACCGATTCCTTTAATGAGGGAGAGAGAGGGAGGGAGAGGGGGAGAGAGAGAGTGAGAGAGAGAGGGGGGGGGGGGATACGGGTGTTTTATTAATAGGAAATAGGTGAGGTGGAGGGGGAGAGAGAGAGAGAGAGGGGGGGGGGGGATACGGGTGTTTTATTAATAGGAAATAAGTGAGGTGAGGTGGAGAGAGAGAGAGAGGAGGGGGGGGGGGGGGGGGGGGGGGGTCCGTGTGTTTTATTAATAGGAAATAGGTGAGGTGGGGTGAGGTGGGGTGGGGGTATATTAAATGAATTATAAAATATTATAAGTGGGGCCCAATCCAAAAAATGAAAGTGTGGTTTTGTGTAATAAAGTGTGGTTTTGTGTAATGAAGGGAAAATAGTGGGGCTTTCTTCAATTATGAAGAAAAGTGTATGCCTCCTAGTAATTATTTCTAAATTTTACTTTCATAATATACAAAATGTTACTCCCTGCATTCATATATAATGGTGTGCATATCCAAGTGTTACTATATAAACTATGTGTTACCTTTCACTTTAATACATGTTGTGTATGATATGAATAATTTTAATATGCATAATGATGTAGTAATACATGACCCTATATCTGGTTCGGTATGTATCTATTATGCCGAGAACGTGATCGGCGTGTTTTAATGATTTGAACCGAAAACCCAAGTATTGACCCTAAAAATTAAGGCTGTGGATGGAGGAATTTGAGCTATGAATTTTAAATCCACCACCTAAATTCACTCTACTTGTTTAGGTAAAATATTCAAATGAATGAATTTCAAATTCATATCTGTAATCTTAGTTCAAAATGGAGAAATTTTGAGTATCTAGTAAAACCATATCATTTGAAATTCATGAATTTAAGAATCCATTCATTTTCAAATTCCTTATATATATTTCAAATAACTAAATCCAAATGCAACCTAAAGTTACCTTATTTAAGCGAGAATTGCATATGTAATATTTCAGGAGAGACCATCACCAAATAGAAAATTGGAAAAAATAACACCAACATTACTCATAGTTGTCTTGTATGCAACCCATGAAACCATTTGTATAGCATTTTTCCTAATATCAAAAATAAAATTCAATCCTAACAAAACTCACTTACACAACAAAGCTGGAAAAGGATAATGAATCCAGCAGATTACAGCAAAACTAACAAATACCTGCATGCATTAAAATAAATCCGAAAACATCGCTCCAACTTATAAATATATAAAATTGCATTACCAATTAATTATATGCTACCACTTAATTATATTTATATTAAATATTTACTAATTTATATTTATTAATTAAATTTGTTTTTTTTAACTGTAGATGGATAGGATACCATTGAAATGTCCATAAAATATAGGGTTAATTCTATAATAATCCTAGACCCAATTTCAATTTAATTATGATCCTCAATATTTTTATAAAAATTCTCCACCTCTTTGTTTGTTTCAATTTGGTACACGCTTTTAAGTTATGATAAAAAATTTCAACCATGTATCGGATACTTCTGTTACCCTTCCTGAAATAATTTCATCCATGTGGAGAAATTTCCAATTCAAGCACTATCGCACTCTTATGAGTCAATTTTTTTTTGCTGAAAATGCAAATCATGTATTGGATTGAAACAATTAAAGAGGTAGTGAATTTTTATAAAAATATTAAAAATTGTGATTAAATTGAGATTAAGGCAAAACTTCATGAATCAATATAGAATTAAACCTAAAATGCATATATAAAAAGTATACATAGGTATTAAGTGGGTACAAAAGTGTTGATGATAATCAAGTTTGAACCAGGTATTGACAGATTTGTTAATTTTCTTTAACAAATTGTAGCACATACCCTATCCATTGTCATCTCTACTACACATATATGCATTTTAGGTTGGCCTTTTGCTCCTTGCAATTTCTCCTTTAGTACTTTTTCTTTTTGGTACTTTTACTCTTATTAACTTTTCTTTTCCAAGTGGAAGGGAATGTTGATTGAATTTGCATTTACATGCATGTTTTTTGGTTGATTTTTTGTGATCCTTGCAATTTGTTTTTTTACTTTTTTCTATCGTTGTTACCTTTTTTTTTCCCAATTGGGCGGAAATATTGATTGAAATTGGATTTACTTGTGGATTTGATAATGAAAAGTTAATCGTAGAGATAAGATTTATCTTGCTAGTATGCTTTCATCTGGGTCCGTCGATGTTTATCTACTTTTCCATGCTAACACCTAGATTGCTTGTAGCAATCTGTGGATAAATTGATGCGTATTGAACGATTGGTGACATTGTATTTCGCCCTTTTAGAAGACGAATTGTGTAATATAACATTAGATGACCATCTTGTAATGATAAGAAATATAACTTGAAAATGATGTTTTCACATTTTGGAAGAGATGTATATTAATTTATGTTAATTAATTTGTGAATTAGATAGTGGAGCTCTAAGCACTTGAGTTATTTCACTTCGACTATCTCATATGAGAAATTATTGACGAATTAAGCAATCAATTTGGGTGGGGGTGTGGCGAATTGAGGTCTAGATGGATTTTTTTTTTTTTTTTTGTTTAATTTTTTATGCACCAAGTGCACTATACAACCCAAATGTATTTTAATAATTTCAGTTGTTTTCATTGAACATTTATAGTTTAATTACTAATTCTAATTGTTAAGAGAAAACTACTATAATTATTCAGTGAAAACAATTGATAATATTTAAAAATACACTTAATTACATTATGTGTCTGGTGCACAAGAGACATACTATATTATGTTAGAAAATTGTGTGTGAATATTTCGAAACACTGAAGTATGGAAGAAGGGAAAACACGAAACGAATTCGTGAAAAATCGAGTCTAGGAATAACCTATTCCCGCAAGATCGAATCGCCCGTACAGTGCTTACGGTATGTTGCG